>OX422142.1:115017299-116436144 GCA_949129095.1 Volucella bombylans | reverse complement strand
CTACACCACGGCCACCCGTTGTACAACTGGCATGCACTTCCGTCAGTGTTCACACTTCAGTGCTGTAAAGCAGTACGGGAATGATCAGTATTTTGTATAAAAGAGAGGGGGCTTTACTACTTAATTGGCTTCTGAGTCCATAGAAGAAGCGCTAAGCAAGAGTGATTCTTTGAGTGGTAAAGTCGCTTACTACCTCAAAGTTGTGACATTTTATCCTATGTCGATGTCGCAAAATAACAATCCTTCTAAGGGTAAATAAGTCACATGACAAAGAATCTCCTTGTCTAAGTCCTTTACTGACATTGAAGGTATCGGTTTGGCATGATCGACTTTGATGAAGCAGCGTACATTCTCCATTGCCGTCCTGCCAGAAGTGAGATGGATGCAGCAGTGGTACTCCAATAGGCCGTCCTATTACACCTACTTAAGTTGCCATGTTGAAAAATACGAACTTGCGTTGGATTTGTAAACGTCAAAGGACTGGAGAATCGGTGTCACTCACGCGAATTAATTCAACATGTCACCACCACAGTGCCAAGGTTGGCAAAAATTAGCGTCCTCAGACTGGAAGTCGAAAAATTCGGCTTACACGACGACGAAATGAGCTTGATTGACACCGGCACAACAAAAGACTTATGAATTGAAAGTACTTGATTCCAATATTATTATTATTGCACACAAAGTCACCTCTCTATCTTCTGATCAAGGAGCAGTTTTACTATTTTTTTAAACACAAAATGCATGCTAACAATGTCTTGAACGTACACATGATCGTAGGTACAAACAACTATTCGGATCACTACTTACAGCCAAAGTCCACTGGTGGATGTATGCCATGTATGCAAGAGTATGCCCAACAGAAGCTCATACTTACTGTAGCCTAAAATGATGAAGAGCAGTACATTTGGTTACATATTCTCGCATTGATGTAAAGATCCATTTGGGAAACCAATGCAACTAGAAAAGATGAGGTCTTTATTACTCTACGGTTTGTGGAAGAGTAAACAATCCACTTAAGCAAATAAGATAATTGCCACTTTGTAGGACCTATGCCCATATGCCTCTACGACCATATGGCGGTTCGTACACTTCTGACACCTCAAGTTACATGTCATGCTAAAGTCCTATCTTTTATTTTGTTATTAATGAAATATTTATCTTTCAACTCTTATTTTAGAAAACTATTCCTTCTTACTGCTTTGTCTCAATTTACTAATAGTTTACTATTCTCATGGCGAAAAATGTATGCCAGTAGAGCAATAAATCAGCTGCAGCTATTTCTCTGCCCAGTGCTCTATGCATTCCCATGTCAATTTTTGGCGTCACACAGGCGATGCCATCTACTCGTACCTGCAATCCCAGTCAGAAGTACATAAAGTTCAGTGAAGTATACCTACACATGTTCCACATGAGCGATATGCATCTTACCTATTACCATGCATCAGGTGGTGCAGCTAAACGAAATATGCACACTAAGTCGATGTCAGTCGCCCTTAAACTTGTCCAACTTATCCTCGATTCCAAATGCCAGCCACGATGACGGGTGGAAAAGCTTTCCTCCTTCTTTCGGTGAAAGAATTCTTGCCATGCCACTGTGTGCTGTACTCGTATTGTTGTACTGTAATAACAGCCAGTAACTACGAGTAACTTGAATCTGAGATATCACACGCCACTGTCGTCAGTCTGACGTCTTACTTGACTTAGCAACCTAAGCCAATTCGCAGAGCGGTGGCCAGTGAGACAGTTTAATTCGTTTAAAACGCTGTAAAGCTATGCAAAGACGCATCTTGGCTGCCGTTATTTCACCGATTTTTCTTTTCCTCTCTCCTCTTTCAGTGCTGTTTGCCAATTTTGTGCTGAATTCAGAATTTGTAATTTATTTATTTTTTGTTCTTTTTTCTTGCCCTGGCTTTGGTATTGGTTGTGATTGAAGGTACTTCGGCCGTGGACATAGGGTTTTTCAATGTGGACTTTGATCCGAGAGGTTGTGAATAATTAGACGAGATGTGGGCTTATTAGGGTGCTGGGCATGTCTGATGATTGCAAGTGGTCGTTGTGTTTTTCTGGATCTTCTGTAGAGGAGTTGAAATCGTCCAAATCTTGGAAGTCGAACGATAGTGTGGGAGTTCCATCAATTGAGATTGCCTTAGTATCGATTGTAATTGTGTAGTAATTGATGCAGTAAGGTTAGTTGAGTCTGAGAAAACTAGATTGATTGTCTTCCCCTTTGTCCATGGAACTACAAAAAAAAAAGTTTAACAGTTGAGACCTCTTTGGCGTCTAACTAGAATTCTAAACTGATATGGTGACGGAACTTACGCTAGACCTACCTCTAATGGAGATAGTTCTTCTATTGACCCAGTAAAAGAAAAAGAGATAACGACCTATATACGAAGAGTATTCGGACTGCCAGCACACCACATTGAGCCAAAGAATAGGCGGAGGTCCTATGCCCTTACAAACTGAATGTTACTGCCATTCGTGACCAAACAAAAAAAGTACCATGAAATCTACTGTCCTCATTGTTTTAGAGAGAAGAGCCAACTCCTGTTTAAAATCGAATTTATCCTCAGAAGAGCCTTAGGCAAGAAGTTTTAAGCTTCGACCTAAATTTGCCAACTTAAACCTAATTTTCACCCCAATAGAGAAGGAGGACGACTTGATTGATGAACTCTTCAACCGATCAAGAGAGACCCTAATGCCAAAGGAAAGGAGAGAACCATGGGCACATAAAAAAACTGGATAATATTAATCAACTTTGAGGCGGCAAGCGAAACATGGCTATAACGAAACATGTATTTGCCACATCTCAACTCCCACAGATTGCCATGCTCTGATTGAAAATCCCATTAACCAGTAATTTAAGATGCAAAGACGTTTCGCGGAGCCAACATTGTTTCGAGCCAGTAACCTATTTCTAGATAAAGTACAAATACCAAACAATGGGAAAAGTAATGAAAGGAATAACTGCAATCGCTTGGGACTACTATCAAATTTTTTAATTGGGTCTCACAAGATTCCTCATACAATTCTATTCTTCTAACCTCAAACCCAGTAGATCAGTGGTGACATTGTCAGCAAGCCATCAACAATGTGTTGCTTACTTACTTACTTTGAGTGGCACTAAAGTCCGGAGTGGACATGGGCCTTAGTCAACAAGCGTCTCCAGCCAGCTCGATCCCTAGCTAGCTGCCTCCAGTTTGGCACGCTAAATTGGCTGAGGTCGCCTTCCACTTGCGTGCGCCAACTGAGCCTTGGCCTTCCTCTATTGCGCTGTCGCTCGGGAACATTGGTGTCCATACGCTCTACATGACCCAGTCATCTCAGTCTTTGGATCTTCACTCTTCTGGTTAGGTCGATGTCGCTGTACAGTCCGTAGAGTTCATTTTTGTAACTCCTCCTCCATTCACGGGACCGAAGATCGACCGAAGAATTTTTCTCTCCAAGCAATCAAGAACACCCTCATCCATTTTTAGTAATGTCCATGCCTCTGCGCCATAGAGCAGGACCAGGATAATTAAGGTCTTATAAAGGGTGACTTTTGTTGTCCGAGAGAGGGCTTTGCTACTCAATTGCCTTCTTAGCCCAAAGAAACTGGGGCTGGCAAGAGCTATTCTTCGTTTGATCTCAGCGCTGGTGTCGTTGTCTGTATTTATAGCGGAGCCTAGGCAGACAAAGTCCTTAACTACCTTAAAGTTATACCTGTCGAGGGTGACGTTCTGCCCGAGACGTAGGTGTTGGTTGTCCTTTTTGGTTGACAGCATATGGTTGGTCTTGCCCTCATTGACCGCTAAACCCATTTTCCCCACTTCCGTCTCAATACTCGCGAAAGCGCCACTGATATGGTGTATATCGATCTGAAGCTCTTGGGTCTTCTCCAAGATCTGCTGTAGTGTGAATATTTGGTCGATGGTGGTCTTTCCTGGCCTGAAGCCACACTAATATGGACCTTTTAGGTTATTGACGAACGGCTTCAGGCATTCACACAATACAGCAGATAAGATCTTGTATGCGATGTTAAGTAGACTGATGTAATTGGCGCAGTTCAGAGGGTCTCCTTTCTTGAGAATCGGACAAACAATGCAGAGGTTCCATTCATCGGGCATACTTTCGTCCGACCATATTTTACAGATGAGTTGGTGTATGCTCCTTACCAAGTCATCGCCTGCTTTGAAGAACTCGGTAGTCAGGCCGTCAGTTCCAGCAGCTTTGTTGGACTTAAGCTTAGATATATGTAGCTAGCTTCACTTCGTCCAGGTCGGGTGGACGGAATTGTTGGTCATCATTGTCCATGTTGAAAGGTTGATTCTGCCTGACAGCGGTCTTTGGTTCGTCATCGCCGTCATACAGTCTGCAGAAATGGTCTTTCCAAATCCTCAGCATCGACTGTGATTCTACCACGATGTTCCCTTGTTCATCTCTACAGGATTCCGTGGCATGTTATTTTTACCTTTTCGTAAAACTTCCGAACCTCATTCCTGGAGAAGCATCTCTCAATTTCCTCGACATGCTCTTTCTTCTTCCTCCTGAGAAGCCGGTGTTCGTCTGTCCTCTTCCGCTCATAGAGCTCATGAGCAGCTCTGGTCCTTATATGCAGTGTCGCTTCATATGCATCTTGCTTAGCTGCATGTGCTTGCCGGCATTCATCATCGAACCAGGGGTTTCGTTGTGGTGGGCGTTTGATGATTTCATTTTGGCAGTGTTTCCAATGGTCTTCGATGCTTGATGCTGGCGGTATTGGACATCTTAAGAGATTAAGAGACAGTCGATCGGAAAAAGACTTGGCGATCTCTTGCGATTGTAGCCGTCTGACGTCGCATTTCCTCACAGCATTAGTTTGTCTTAGCGTAGTTTGGGATATCCGCAACCGTACCTTGGCTACAAAAAGTAATGGTCCGAGTCGATATTGGGTCCTCGGAAGGTACGGACATCCATAATACTGGAGAAGTGTCTTGCATCGATCGCAATGTGATCAATCTGGTTGACTGTTGATTGATAAGGAGTTCTCAAAGTCCCCTTGTGTATATCGGGATGTGGGAACCGCGTGCTAGCTACGTTAATGTTTCGCCCCGCCGCAAAGTCGATTAGGCTGAATCGGTTATCGGAGATGGTGTCGTGCAGGCTATATTTTCCGATCGTTCCACCAAAGATACCCTCTCTCCCTAGCTTTGCATTAAAATCACCGAGGACAATTTTAATGGCATAGCTAGCGCATTGCTCGTAGGTCTTGTTAAGGAGAAGAAGGCATCCTTGGTGTCGTCATCTTTCTCCTCTGTGGGGCATGTGCGCATATAAGGCTAATGTTGGCGAATTTAGCCTTGATGCGGATTGCTACGAGGTGCTTGCTCACATGCCGGAAGCCCAGAACTTCTTGTCTTAGTCTGCCTCCGACAACAAGTCCGCATCCAAATAAGCGCTGCTTTTGCCGTCGATAGCAATCGCCGTAGTAGATGTCGCAGTTTTTCATCCTCTTTGTATCCGGCCCATCCCATCGCATTTCTTGGATGGCGGTTATGTCTGCTTTGCAGCAGTCCAGGGCCTCCGCTAGTTGTTCGGCTGCATATGATCTATTAAGGGACCTAACATTCCACGTGCATATCTGAAGCTCATTGTCCTTTAATCGTTTGCGTGGGTTTTCAAGATCCGTCCATACCCGAGGCTTGTTGATGCTTCCTAGCTTAATTTTTCTTTTTTAAATGGCCGGGCAGATATCCCGGCGGCTGGTCTCTAGTATACACTTGTGTCTCTGTCCTAGTAGCCAGTTTTTTTTTTAAATGAAAATAGGGTTAAGGTCACGCGGAAGGTCTTCCGAGACAGTGCTTCAAAATCTGGTGATCTGGATGGCAGAGTTGTAAGCGTACTCGACAAGGCCATGTACTCGAGGGGGGTTTTTATTAACATTGAAGGTGCTTTTGACAACGTAAATTTTGACGGCACGTGTAACTTGCCCAGACAACATGACGTAGACGAATCCCAAGTTTTCTGGATAAAAGCAATGCTGGGGAATAGGACCTAATTTACAGATGTTGATGGCAGGGATAAGCAGAGGTTACCTACAAAGAGGCATCCTGCTATGGTGCGTGTTAATCGATTCCTTGATTAACACTTCCAATGATTCTAACGCACACGCTACGACATGTGCAGATAATGTATCTGTATCTGTTGGATCATGCCTAGTAACATTCTGCACTAAAACGTAGACAGCCCTGAATATGATTGACGATTACCATACTAAAACTGGGCTTACACTCATCAGCTACTCAAAGGTAAACCTTTCTCTAACGGAGCTATATATTTGGGTGTCATCCTGGATAAAAACCTTCTTTTGACTTAACATGTCACGTCGAAAACCTCTTAGGTGCTGCCATCCGTCTTATACTGTCAGACATCACTGAGTAGGTCTACACGACCATGATGAGATGAATTATATCCTATGCACCGTTTTTACGAAAATTTATTACTGCTGTTTTTGCCAAACTCCAAAGAACAGTCTGACTCGGCCTTGTAATCTCAAATGGCTTTAAAATAGGCATAGGAAACGGCGCTGGTGTGCTTTCGGAGGACAGAGACGTTAGATTTGACTACTCATTAGGAAGACGTGCATCTATTTGGCAAGTTTTCCAACCGGAGATATACGCTAACCTAAGGGTTATAAACTATATTGTGAAGAATCGATGGAGTGAACGAAGTATCATATATCCATCTTTAGCGACAGCCAAGCGGTGCTTATAGCCACATTGAGCCTTCTCACTACTTCGAAGTTTGTTCGAGAATGCAAAACTTCTCCAAGCGCACTTGGAAGTCTTTCTTTGGTTTCAGGTCACAATGGAATCAGGAGAAATGTAATAGCCGACTAACTTGATATGCAAGGCTCAGAAGACAGTTTTTTGCGAATCAAAGGAATGCTTTCAGAGTGACTCTTCGAGCTCAGCGGATTTCCTGTATTACTCCGCAGGAAAAGTGTATACCGCTTACTGGCATCAGAACAAGGCACTACGTACGCTGGACGAAAGTGAAACAACATAATGCGTTACTTGTCGTGGAATGTTGACGACACCGAGAAGCAGTACCTGTGTGAGTATCCGAATGCAGAAGGGACCGAAAAGCTATTTTCTCAAAATAACCAAGGACATTTTTGCCCGCTTCAGATAAAGTCCATGTTTCCGCCCCCATACAGTAAGACTGGAAAGGTAAGTGTTGTGTACAGTTCTTTCTTCTTTGTTGATGAAAAGCCTTATTTTGAAGTTGATTTTTGACTTGATCGCTGTGGTGGTAGTTACATATTTTGAAGTTACAGCGGAGCCCAGGTAGACAAAGTCTGTTATGACTCCTATTCAACTAAACACAATCCGATTCGGAATTAGAGAGATCTTTATTCGCCGGCTACTAATGATACACTGAACATAGAACATGCCATGCACACTGACACTCAGCTCAGTACATGGCGATAGGTTCGCTCTTGTTCTGTTTTCTCACTCAACTCTTTCGTTGCGATGTTGCTGGAGACAGCTCTTCTCAGAGCGTGATGTAGCAGGTTGCCACAGTAAGCATCAATGTTATAATTTTCCATTGTGGCGTGATGTACAAAACGTTGGTGGTAGCTGTATTTTCCTATCGACAGCATATTCTTTGTGTTAGCCTCATTTGAAACTATAACCACCTTCTTTACTTCTAGTTCAATAGACGCAAATGCTCCAGCATTTGTTTAAGAACAAAGTCGCGCTAGTTTTCTGTAAATCCCTATTTTGATATCGAAGGTATCGGTGAGGATGTTACCAACCGTGATGGACGGTAAGGGTAGACCTTACCCTCCACAATCGGGCGAATTTGGCAGGGTTAGCAAAATAAGACATTGCTAATCTATGGTAATATGTAGCAATCGGGTTGTTGACAAAAGGCTCCAAACACTCAAGGAGACTTACGCGTCTATACCTTTCGCAGTTTAATGGACATAAAGGAACTAAACTAGATGACAAACTCTACTAATACTTTTGCAATCCGTTAAACTTCTCACAAATACACCGTAAGTGAACTACCAATGCTTGTGCAAGC
This sequence comes from Volucella bombylans, assembly GCA_949129095.1. Lineage (NCBI taxonomy): Eukaryota > Metazoa > Arthropoda > Insecta > Diptera > Syrphidae > Volucella > Volucella bombylans. Next base: position 116,428,092 of record OX422142.1, on the reverse strand, counting down.
ACTCCCAAAATCTCGAAAGTTTCCCATCTATGTTAGCTCACTTATGTTAAACGGTCTCATCGAATCGGCCTAAGATTTCGTTCAATGGGCATACCTTCATCCAGAAATTGTTGATGAAGTTTCAGCAGCTTTATTATCCTTGATATATTCATTTTACCCTTGGATTACATGTTCGAACTTCATTCCTGCAATAGCATTTATTCATTTTCGCGAACTTGGGCTTCTCATGCTCTTTAATTTTCGTTATAAGAAGCTAAGGTTCAACCTATTTCTTCTGCTCATAGTTTGCAAAGCCACTCCAATGCTTCCACTCCACATAGTCTTTGCTTCAGTACAAGTGCTTCCTGGAATTTCCCATTGAACCAGGAACTCTGGGATAGAAGTTCCGATAGCAGGTCCTCCTTCTCGTAAAGATAAGAACCTTGATTTGAATTGTTCACATTTTAGTTGTCAAAGAGCAAGAAAGCAACCCCCATTAACACCTCTTTGCTCTGGAAACCTATATTTCTCGTATACAGAGTCAACTATAGATCCAATCTAGATTCAAAACATTCCTCTCAGACAGGAGCATGTCGGTTAGGATATCGCTCTTAATTATGTGATGATGTCAGGATACTGGTGTATACATTGCGCCGATGTCCTCCAATATTTTAACACAAGGAAGGAGGTAGTTACAACCTTTTCATGCCCTTGGTCAGGTTGCGATTTGGTGTTGCGAATGCCTCTTCATAAATTTATCTGTAGTTTCAGCAATGCAAAAATTTCAATACGTAATCAGTATTCAGAATACTTCAGCCCTTTCTATTTATTATTCTAAATTCAATCAAAACCCGATAAAATTCAAATCAGGAATGTTGATCATGAAATAAGCGCCTTCAACCGGTCTACAAAAAATAGTCAGAGCGGATATCCGCTCCCGCTTGTTTTGGAGCAATACTCGTATACGTAAAAATAAACTCAGGCGCCGCCATTAGAACCAAATTTCATGTCAATGTCAATAATCTCATTAAAATACGAGTACGTTCTCCCAATACCATACCGCTCCACACGCTCAAAATTCATATTTATTACAATTTACAAGTAAATGTACATATCTCAGATTCTGCCCGCTGTCAATCTTAGGAAATTCAACATCCATTACAACGTACAAATAAGAAAAATAAAAACCGCACGTCTATAAATCTTCTTCACTATTCTGCATAAATTCCGAAAAGTGTGAGAAAAAGATCGTCGCTAACCGGAGTAACCCGTACCGCTGTCGCATACAAAGTCTACCCTACAATACAAGCACCCGTACCATCGATCGACCACCTTCACCGAAACCAAGGCGTAACAGAGCAGCGAAAAATTCCTCCGACTGACAAGTGGAAAATACCATTTCCACTTAAAAAATTTCACACAGTAAAATTCCACTGCAACTAGGCTAGTTTCCGTGGATGCAATTCCTGATGACATTAACTGTCACTTTTGACATTTGACACTTCCAGATGTACTTTATTCATACAGTAGAAATGAAATTTGGCGCAAACATCCGAATATGCTCATAGGTAGCTGATTTTGATGAATCAATCTCGCGACAAGCAAATACGAGCACGTTAGCTGCGAATACCACACCTTGTCACATGTGTACCTACATACCCTATAAGTATATCATATACCATATGACCCAATATAGATACACATTAGCGAATAGTTCCAAATATCAATTTTGTTTCTACAAAAAAAAAAGAGGGGACAAATAGCTAAGAAGAACGTGCAGATTTTTATAACAAGTCACTCAAACGCGCACAGATGCATACATATGTAGATTGACAGCATGAATGACTGAACGGATAAATACTCGTACATTCGCAAAGTAATTCAAACGGGACCCAGGCAATATCGATTGCGATGAATGAACCGATAAAGTGTCTTATTTTGGAAATTTCATTCAACAAATTGAATGTCCATTGGGACATGTGATCGTAAGATTTGACAGTAATGAGACTTGAAACGGTTTCATATGTCAAATTCGATGATCCAGTTTGATGGTATGCATGGAAATTGAACACTGTACATTGGAATTACAATTGGCAGCATTGTTTGGGGGTTGTAATTTATGGTAATGTCGACGAATTTCGACATGAATGGGGAAGTGGGGCTTACACTTTATGGGATCTTTTGAAATATTTGATTTAATGTAAACGTTTTGTAAAAATGTGATAATCGAAAGAATTTAAACTACAATATTTTGTATAATAATGTGCAATTACGTGATAAGACCTGTATATCAAATCAGAGAGAAACAAGCAGAGGACCGCACACAATTGACTTCTTAGGGCTTATAAAAAGAGGTTATGCGACACGAATATGAATGCAGTTCTACGAGTATATCGTGGACAGAAATTCTGATGATTAATGAGCGTAGTTGGATTGACGTGGCTTTACAAAAATGCTAAATTTTCTAACCGCCAGCTGTAGAGAGAAAAATGATGTCACCTCCCTTAAATTCTTCACGAAAAGCTAGCATGACTGGTAATGACTTCATCATAGATTATCCCACAGTTTTTAAAGAAAGCAAGCAGGCTTAAGTAAACGACTAGTGAATCATTGGAAACTGCACATATCCAAGAGAAAAATGCTACTAAATGATACTCTCGAAAGATCACACTGAAGATTAACATGTGCACTCTAACTATCAGGCTGTGAGTCAAGTTCATACAGCTCCATAAACGAACCCAAAGTAAGGATTGAAGAGGTAGCTGACTCAGAAAACCGAAAAAATCATACCGGCCCGCTAAAAGACCATTTAATGGGCATAGCTTAAACAACGACAAATTCATGACACGAAGTAATGAGATAATAAATAGAGGGAACAGGAATTTGATCAATAGTTGTCCTTTCAATCGAAACTAACTACTGCCTTAGATCCAATGTGGATTCAGTTGAAAAATGATAATTTAATTTTTAATTTTGGTGGGGGCGAATGCCTCCATTTATTCGGCTTAATACAAGCTATAACTTAAAAATTAAACTTAAACTAGAACTTAAAACTAAGGTTGGTTGGAGCGGTGAAGGAGAAGTGGTGGAAGGTAGGAAGTGGTACGGTGGAAGTCAAAGACGGTAGGGTTTGAGTTGATTTTACGCAGCATAGGAGGTGTGGTGGGTTGGTAGATAGAAGAGTCGAGGGGTACGTAGATTACGAGGGTTAGTGTTGAGGAAAATGGAGTTGTGAAGGGACGCGCATTCAACGCGACCTGAAAGAAGTCGATGAATGAAGAGATAGTCTGCTGCATCTCTGCGATCTTCCAGGGTGTTTAAGATGATAAGGTTGAGACGGTTTTGGTAGGGGGGCAGATTACAAGGATTGTCCCAGGGCATACCTCGAAGAGCAAATCGAAGAAAACGGCACTGGATGCTTTCAATTCTTGAGATATCAACACGTTGATATGGGGACCATACTAAACTGGCGTACTCTAGGAGGGGGCAAACAAAGGTAACACAGGGGAACAATGATTTTGCGGCATGAGGTTTCGGAGTCAATTTTGGTCTACTGAATACGAAAATAATAACAGATTACCCGAATTGACTCTAGTTTTTGGGATAAATGCAACTTTCATATAACGAAAATAAAATAAAAATATTAAATATATTGTGAAAGTTTTATTTTCGAATGGCAACAGTGTTATAAAAATGATGATTGAAATAAAACTAATCATATTTCAATAAAATAAAAAAATTAAGAAAAACGTGTTTTATATGATTTTGTTTTGTATTTTCGGTCAGGACAGTCCCTTTGTAAGGTCCAGTAATAGTCCGCCATCATATGGTGATCCCACCGGCCTTGATATCTTTCCTCTATTATATTAATGTCCTGGTGGAACCGTTCTCCTTGTTCTTCGCTGTAATCACCCAGGTTGTGAGGAAATCTATCTAAATGGCTAAACAAAAAATGCACTTTTGTGCTCATATTAGCTCGCAGTTTTTCAAAACTCTTAAGCGCGTTAGCGACTACAATTGAGTATTCTGCTGCTTAGTAATTTCCCAAAAAGTTTTTGACCACTGCCACACAGTCTGTCCATGCTTTCAATTCATGTCTGGAAACGCTTCACAAATATATTTGAAACAATTACCACCCTTATCCAAAGCTTTAACAAATTGTTTCATAACCCCAAGCTTAATATGCAATGGTGGCAGAATGATTTTTTCTCGACCTATCGTTACCACTCTAGATTCTCACCACCCGCCTCTTTCTATGACGTTTTCGTCCAACCTTTCAAAACCTTTTTGCTTTGAACACGTCTACAACTTTAATTTTCGAAGAGCCAACTTTTCTAAATTAAACAATCTTCTTTCTAAAGCTAATTTCAATTTTCTCTTCAACTCTAGTATTCCCGTTGATGATGCACTTACCTCTTTTTACAATATCATCTTCGATTGTGTTGTTTTTCCCAGTCTGTTCCTTTTGTACCGCAAAAAATCCATCATTATCCCCACCTTGGTATAACAAGGAACTCCGGTCAATACGAAATAAGAGAAATAAACTTTGGCACACCTATCTTAGTACACGTTCTAAAGCGGATTATAATAAATACCACCTTGCTTATACCCAATTTTCAGATCTATGTGAATCACTATATTCCAATTATTTAAGCCGCATGCATAATAGTCTTATTTCTGATCCCAAACGCTTTTTCCAGTTTATCAACTCTAAAAAGAAGTCGGACATTTATGCCTCCACCATGAAGTTCAACAATTCATCGTCTGATGATCCGCAAAGAATAGCAAACTTCTTTGCCAAATTCTTTAGCCAATCGTTTGCTTGCCACATCCAAAACCCCGATCTATCTTATTTCTCATACTTGAACAGCTGTCCACAAACATCCTTTACTTCGGTGGATATCTCAATGGCATTAGTAGATGAAAAGATAGGTAATCTAAAAAGTGAATATTCCGCTGGACCTGATGGTGTACCCCCCCATAGTTCTAAAAAAGTGCGCCGCCTACTTGTTAAAACCTCTCACTGCCTTGTTCAGACTTTCCTTATCTCAATGCGCCTTTCCCCATTCCTGGAAAAATTCATATATAATCCCTCTGCATAAATAAGGCTATAAAGATGAAATCTTAAATTACAGTCCTATTGCGAAGCTCTCCACAATACCCAAGCTCTTTGAGAGCATTATTTATGATGCTATGTGTTTTTATTGTAAACTAGTGATTTCAAGAAACCAACATGGATTTGTTAAGGGCAGGTCCACTACCACTAATCTCATTGAATTTGTATCAAGTACTCTATGTGCATTAGAAGATGGCAAAGAAGTAGATGTAATAACCACCGACTTCAGCAAAGCTTTCGATAAAGTCTCGCATAAAATAATTCTTTTACAACTTTGCGCCCTTGGATTTCGATCAGATTTCGTTACGTGGATTTCCTCATACTTAAATGATAGACACTACAGTGTCCTGTTTAGGTCTACATTATATAAACCTTTCAAAGCCACCTCGGGTGTTCCCCAAGGAAGTCATCTTGGTCCCTTGTTATTTATATTAACAATTAATGATGTTGATACCATCGTTAACAATTCTTCCGTCACATATTGTCTCCCTCTGACTGTTCTCTGTTGCAAGATGATCTCAATCGATTTTCCACTTGGTGTCTTCATAATTTTCTTGAGTTAAATGTTAACAAATATCAAACTTTAACTGTCACTAGAAAACGTCATACAACTCTTTCTCGTGCATATTTCATCAATAACGAGCTTGTTCCTAATGTGACCGAAATGCGCGATTTAGTCATTATCTATGATAACGAACTGAACTTTCGCTCTCACATAGATAGCATTATTCGTAAATTCAATTCGACTCTTGGCTTCATTAAGCGCTGGTCTAAGGAATTTGACGACCCATATGTGGCTAAAGCACTCTACACCACATTTGTTCGGCCCCTCCTCGAGTATGCAAGTCCAGTCTGGTCACCATATTATTCTGCGCAAATTGCACGTATTGAATCGGTACAGCGTAGGTTCCTTCGGTTCGCATTACGGGGACTTCCTTCGCCTGACCCATTCAATTTACCCCCCTATCATAATCGACTGAAACTTATTAACTTACAACCCCTCATTACACGACGAGAAGTTTGTGATATAGTTTTTGTCCATCAGCTCTTAAATGGTAACATTGACTCTGAGGCTCTCCTCGAACGCATCTCCTTAAATGTTAATCCACGTAATCTAAGAACTGTACCTCTCTTCCGAGTTAATTCCCACCGAACTAATTACGGATACCATGAACCGTTATCTCGAATCCTTCGCGAAGCGAACAAATTCCAGTCAATCTTTGACTATCACCTGAACAAACACTCCCTTTGGATTGCCCTTTATTCCCCTCGCTCTCTACCCCCACTCCACAGCTCTAACAATTAAATTGTTATTAGTTTTATAAGTATAGTATTTAAGTTCAATGCTTGTATTAAGCATAATAAAGCTGTCCGGGGTTGACCAGGGCCTAAATTTAAATTTAATTCACGAATGATATTTTCTTTTCCCAGGCTCATATTTTCTCTCGAGGGCCAATCCTTTCTCCAGTGTTCCTCTTTTGCGCGACTATTCCATAGACAAAGAAAACATGGGTATTTAGTATATCCACCTTGTTGATCTAATAAAAAATTAACCATTTTTAAATCGACGCATACTGACCACTGATGTTCAACATACAAAATTTTCTCCAAAACAACTTTAATATTTTGGTACTCTTCCTTAAGTTTCGTTGAATGACCTATCGGGATCGAAGCTAACTTGTTCCCGTTATGCAGTAACACACATTTCAAACTTCTTTTTGAGCTATCTATGAAGAGTCGCCAATCTTCTGGCCGATAATTTGGAAGACCCATTATATTGAAAAGCCCACAAATATAGCTGCAGTATACGAGCTCATTCTCTTGAGTAAAAAACGGAAGAATTTGTTTTTCTCTGGACCTACAAGATGTTATTGTTACGTCAGGCTGTAAACAATTTTTTTTTTAAAGTCTTGATGCAAGAAGCTCAGCTGATTTTTTCGATAAACCTAAGTCACGAATTAAGTCATTAAGTTCTTCTTGAAAAAAACACTGAACTGCAGGACTCCATCTTCTCTTGAGTTTCTGCTTTCACACTCAGTGTTTAACATTTCCACATCATCACAGAAAACGTTGGACAAGGCACTAAATATCGGCACTGGCAAATCTTTACTGTGCAATATTGGTGGCTTAGCCAATTGAATACATGGATAAATCCAAGAACGTTTTTTGTATCGGTTCATACCTTTCACATTCACATTCACGGCACAAAAGTAGAAATCATCATGGTGATTTGTCGGCTCCCTCCAAATTGAAGCCCTTTTCGTCCTCCTTGGCTCCAGTACCGAAGTGACTCCATACAATTTTTTACAAACTTTATGTGGCACCCAATTTTTACCCTGTTGTGCAAGTTGTTTTCCAAAATATGCTTGGTATGCTTGTTTTACAAAGTCATTAATATTTCTTTGCCGTTTTTGGTGACAATATTTACCACATATGTAGCAAAAATTGTTTGGATTGTTAACACAAGACTTGCGTGAAGACATAATTTTTTCGGAAATAATTAAAGTAACTAAACAAATAAATAAACCAACTGGTACTTTAGCTGTAGATATACTGATTAACAAGATGCAATGATGGAAATGTTCTCAGACTGCAATAACAGTTTATCATGAGAACGGGAGTCAATTCGAACAAAATAACTGCACACTGAGTAATGCACTACACAAGTGTACATAATTTCACTAAGAAACTAATTGCCGCAAAAGAAAACAATTTTTTTGTTCCCCAGTGTAATATAGAGGGACCTGGTCACGTATGGGTTGGTGAATTCTTTGGACCACTGTTTTACAAAACCTAGTGCAGAGTTGGCTTTGAGGATTATCTCATCCATATGTAAACGGAAGTTGAGCTCCCTATCACACAAAATGCCGTGGTCGCGAAGAGATTGTACGGAGGAGATAGGTTGGTTATGGAGAAAATAGAGTTGGGGAGGAAATTGGTTCCCCTTATGTGAGGAGGTGATGGATTGGCATTTGGCGATATTAAGTTCCAAAGAATTTTTGAGGCACCACATCGAAAAACTATCAAGATCTTGTTGAAGAAGGAAAGAGTCATGGGGAGAGGAAATAGTTTTGAAAAATTTGGTTAATATAAAATTATGGTTATTTATGGTTAATATAAAAAAAAGAGGACGGAGATGGATGCCTTGTGGAACTCCAGAGGTGACCAAAAATGGAGCCGAGTGGGCTGACCTAAAACGAACACTGTAAAAACGGTTTTCGAGGTAAGAGGATATCCATTTTAACAGTATGGGTTCAAAGCCGAGGGTAGACAATTTGAAGATTATTAATCGATGAGAGATTTTATCGAAGACTTTGCTAAAATCGGGTGCAACTACATCGACTTCGTTGCCATTCTCTAGGGCAGAGAGGGCAAAGGATACGAATTCAACGAGATTTGTGTTGGTTGACCTACCCTTTAGGAAACCACGTTGTCTAGGGGAAATAAATGATTTGCCCTGGGATAGCTTAGAGCTTCATACAAAATACTTTCGAAGAGTTTGGGTATATGGGAAAGATTAGCGATGGGACGATGGTTGGTTATTTCATTCTTTGATCCTTTCTTGTGGATCGGGGTTACGAAGGAGATTTTCCAAGGCTGAGGAAATTCTCCTTGTGAAAAGGATAGACGAAAGAGATTAGAAAGGGCAAGGGAAAGAGAGGAAGAACATTTTTTAAGAAATATGGCAGGGAGGTCATCTGGGCCGGGTGTGAATTCGTCATTGAGTTGGTGTAATTTATATTCGATATAAGACGGGTCCAAAATACGAGAGAGAAGTGGGCCATTGGAGAAGTTCAATAGGTAACTAAAATAGGATGGATCTGGTACAAAGGAGTCGTTGGTGAACGATTGTTTAAAAAATGTGGCAAATAGGTTGGCAATGGTGAGTGGATCGGTTGATGACCTGTTGTTGAAAGAGAGGGAAGGAGGGTAACCATCGGACTTTCTTTTGTAGTTAGCAAATTGGAAAAAGGACTTACGGTCGTTTATAAGGTTGACTTGCGCATTGTTAAGGAAACGCTGCTCAAGGGAATCGTAAAGTTCGGTGATATGAAGATAAGAACGAAGATAGTTTGGAATAGTCGGAAAAGGATCTGGTACGCAGGAAAACAGCCCATAACTTATTTCTCTTATTTCGTGAGGAACGAAGCTTGCGATTATACAAGGGGGGAACGGTAGACGATGCTTTAAGGCGGGTAAACAGAACGTAAAGGGAAAAAGAATTAAATATTTCTTTATAAAAAATGAAGTGGGGGGGCGGGGGGGGGGTTGGTAGTTATCGATTGTTGAGAGAGATAGGGGACAAAGGGAGACTGAGGAGTTAATTGGATCTGTTGTGAAAATAAGGTCTAATTGCCTGCCCGTATAATTGGATATACCACTGACTTGGCATAGACTTTAGTCTGTTAAGCGATCTAAGAAGAGACATTGTTTAGCTGAGTTGACATTTGAAGCGATGAAAAACGATTGCTTATCTGATGGAGTCCACTGTAGCTGAGGAAGATTAAAGTCGCCGAAAATAAGGATATCATCAACAAAGTTTGACAGGTCAATTAAATGGTCGATCGCATCAATAACAAATTGGTAAGATTCGATAGGTTGAGCTGGTAGGATGTAGCAACATATAACGTAAATGGACTTGAGAGAGAGTGATATTTTTATTGCGATAAAGTTGGCTTTAAAGGATGAAGAAATTGTAATGGGAAAAGAGTTAAGGCTGTTGTCGATCGCCAGTAGGACGCCTCGACAGGTGGAATCTTTATTTGTGCGGGTAGGATCATCGTCGCGAAAAACATTAAAAGTAGGGGGGAACAATTCCTGGTTCTTCAAATTGGTTTCGGTCAAGGCGTAAATATCAAAGGGAAGAGCATGCGATTGACGTAAGACATCATTGGTTTTAGAGCGAAGACCTCTTACATTCTGGTAGTAAAATGTAAGAGGCATGTTGTGGGGTGGAGGTGTGAGGCAGGATGGTTTAAGGGCTGGCAAGGGAGGCACGTCATGGGCGAAAAAATTTCGGCTCGGCTTAGCTGTAGGTGTGAGACTCGTTTAGAGTAAACGTAGTTACCGAATGTAGCAAGGTCGTCTGCTGCTTTCTGAGAGGACATGTTAAAAATCTCGTGGTACCTGACATATAGGTTCCTGAAAATGATATGGTCGGTAGGGAGGCCTTCCTGCTGGATGGTAACCATGCCGCTGGTTTTGGTTTTCCTTTCGTAGCAGACCGAGTCCGATTTGTCATGTAGATAGGCAAGAAGAGTGTGCAATGAACATTGACTAGCTCGGTCTGCAGTTCGGTTTGGCAAAAGTGAGTAAAGCCTTAGTGACAATTTGCTCTCATGCGTGCGCGACCCTTTTCTCAACTTTTTAAATAAGAAAGCCCTGAAATTTCCTTTATTTTCCCATTAAAAAAAAAGTAAAATCTAGAATCTAAATTCTTGACGCCGTTTGAACTTTACCGCTTGTGCTTCAAAGTCTCTTCAGACCATAAAACCATCAAACATGTCTGCCCCGAATCTCCGAACAAGAGCTACCAAAACCATACCTTCTACACCGCCCAGTTTCCCCCTACGACAAAACAACTGATCGGTGATAGTTTACCCATTACTGTGAAGATTTTGGAGGAACAGCTCTCCAAACAATCTTCTTCACTGCGTCAGAGCTTCTCTGAGGAAGTATCAAAAATTCAAAACGAATTTCTTCATAAGCTCGAAGAAATTACAGCTTCCCTGAGTCGAAGATTTGATGAGGTCAACACAACCATCGCCGACATAATCGAACGTGTTGATCGGCTAGAAGCTGTCTCCAATGCAACATCAAGACAACACCATGATGAAATAGCAGCTATGCAAAAACAATGCAATGCGCTGGAAAAAAAGGGAATTTCCTGTGATGCCATGCTCTTCGATTCAACCTGAAGAGAATTTGAAAATCCTGTTTAATTGACTTTGTCATACATTAGAGTGCAAGCCGCCTCTTCTCATGAACATTTTTCGCACAAAAAAAAGAAGCAATATAAAATTCAGCAACTCTTTCGAGAGAAATGCTGTTTTGATGTCAGCTGCCAAGTACCGCAAACATAATGCCAGAGAACTTCGTCTGTACGACCTGGGCATCGAGACGAACAACAGCTGTTACCTCAATGAGAGCCTCACTAGACAAACACGCTCTCTCTTAAAAAGCGCTTTGGGCCTCCGACGGAAGAAAAAACTGTTTGCTGTGCACAAAAAATACGGAGACGTTTATGTAAGGAGGACGGCGAGTGGAAAAAGCTTATTCATTGGAAGCTCAGATGACCTGCTTGCAGCTGCCACTGATATCAATATACGAGTATAACAGTTTGTTCACTTTGTAGTATTTTTATTTGTAGATATTTTAAGCTTTTCTATTTGTTCACCCCTCACTCCTTGCTTAATTTTTCCACTCTCCCTAAAACTGCACTCTTATTATATTTTTATAATCTTATTAAATGGATGGAAATGAACTCCGGGATCAACGCGGTGCAAATGAAATGTGTTGTCAAGGAATTATGAGGTACTTAGGGTATGTTATCGAAATGCGCTGTCATTTACAGCAAATTAGATTATTTGAAAGTATCTGTTCTCTAAGTTATGTGTCGATGTCATTTGTGTAAGTGAAACCTGGTTCAATCCTGATTTATGTTATAAAATTCCCAATTATGAAATTTTTGAATATGTCATTGTTCAAGTAAGTGATTGTAATACTAAATGTTTGGTTTCGTTTGCGTATAATAATAGTAGAACCTGTTCCCCCTTGCCCTTTTTCACCACAATATCTAAGTATTGTGCACTCTATCAGCACATAGTCATCTGTGGCGATTTCAATAACAATTTGTTGAAAAATGATTCGTTTGCCTTCTTGACCTAATTATTGGTTCTAATCCATCTCTTGTTTTGCTGTTCGATCAATTATCATTTGATGTTTCAGACCACGATCTTCTTTTTTGTGCATATGATATTAATTTAACTCGATGTGTTGTACCTGATACTTTCCCGTACAAATATTTTAGTGCTATCGATCTAAATACGCTCCAAATAGCTGCTGGCTCTATTCCTTGGGACCAGTGCCGTTCCAGACCTGATCCCAATGATAAAGTTAACGTGTTTCAAGAAACGATTGCAAGACTGTTCGATGAATTCGTACCGACTAAAACGGTCAGAATTCAAAACCGTGCATGTCCTTAGTTCACTACTCAAGTGGTTAACTCAATCAAAAAGAGGAACAAGCTACACAGTAAATGGAAGCACTCTCCAACTCACTACAACTGGTCCTTTTACAAAACGGCACGTAACATCGTCACCTCAGTTATACGTAACGCAAAGAAAAACTATTTCGCTTCTAAGTTAGATCCATCCCTCTCGTCAAAGAATTTTTGGAGTAATCTCCACAAAATTGGTATAACTTCTAGAAACAGCAAATCTGAATGACTTCTCGATCCAAATAATTTGAATCATGCCTTTCTAGGGGATGATCCCTACTCGTGCGATTTTGACTTCAACCAGACTGTGGACCGTATTTACTTGCGGCCGGGGCTAGATGATTTTGCGGTAGTTACGGAGGACGAAGTATTCAGATATGTAATGGCTGTCAAATCGGGAAAGATGGCATTCCCGTGCGCTTCGTCAAACTCATTCTACCGCAAATTGTTTCGACTCTGACCCATGTAATTAATTGGTGCATAATCACATCAACCTTTCCGAAGTCGAGGAAAATTGCACGAGTTATGCCGATCGCTAAGAAAGCTCATCCAGTATTCTGCCCTGCTTTTCGAAAGTCTTAGAGAAACTTATAGCAAAACAAATCACAGAGTACTTAACTCTCAATAACCTTTCATACGACAAGCAATCAGGCTTTCGGGCCAACTGCGGCTGTTCTTCAGCCATGGTCAACTTGCTTGAAGAGGTTAGACAATCTTTTGATAATAAATATGTCTCACTACTACTCGTATGTCTGCTAGATTTCTCAAAGGCTTTCGATAAAGTCAACCACAAGATACTGTGTTGGAAGCTAACACACTATTTTGGTTTTGGTAGTCGTGTGCTAAGATTGCTGGATAGTTTTCTCTCCGAAAGGTGGCAAAGAGTTTTTTCCAAGTCCAATTCTATTTTGTACATTTATCAACGATCTACCGTCAGTATGCAAGCATTCTTTTGTGCACATGTATGCTGATGATGTACAATTATAACTAGCCAAACCATTTTGCAAGATAAACGAACTAACCCTACTGCTCAATAATGACTTGCAACGCGTCTATACTTGGTCAGTTACAAATGGACTACAACTGAATCCGACTAAAACTCGAGTAATTCCAATATCTAAAATAACTTCTTAACAACTCGAAAGTAAAAGCCGTAGAGTCTGTTACTAGCCTTGGATTTGTTATTAGTCGAGATTTGTCGGGTTATAATCATACCAACATGGTCGTAGGTCGTATCTACGGATGCCTTCGTAAGCTTTGGGTTAGCGCCTTTTTTTACTCCACTTGAGATGCGACACAGACTAGTTATTGCCTTAATTCTGCCTCTGGTTACATATGCCGAAGTAGTCTATAGTAGCTTGGACTCATTGTCCCAGCGCAAATTACAAGTCGCTTTAAACGATTGTGTGCGGTATGTCTATGGCATTCGTAGGCACGAACATATTTCCTTCTACACCAGGGAACTGCTTGGTTGCAGCTTGCAACAATACCTCGATGCGAGGAACTGTGTTTTTTTACACAAAATTATTAATAAACGCTGTCCGCCGTATTTATTTAACCGACTCAATTTCACTCGATCTTCCAGAACAACTAACCTAATCGTTTATTTTTCATTTACACTGTTAGGTTGTGGAACTCATTACCATCATCTATCAGATCCATACGTAATAATTCTCTGTTTGTCTTGTGCGATTTCAATTTAAAACGGTATTTAAAAAAAATATGAGTAACACAGCAATTGCTGCAACGTTATAGGACTAGCGCTAGCGTTGAAGAAGAAAACTAAAAATATTCGGAAGAAACGGGTGTAGATGAAAGATGTAGATGAAAAGAAACGATTTTTCACACGAAAATTTCCTGAATGAGCTGAAATTAAGTTCACCGAATGCTTTTATAAATTTCCTCTGCATGGACGAGGAGGCATATGATCAACTTCTTCAAATGATAACACTCAAAATTATAAAAAAAAAAAACATACACAGTTGCGAGATGCTATACCTGTCAGTATATACGAGCATATATTTAAGATTAGCTTCTAGAAATTTCAAAATAAAATTTTTATCCTCCATCTTCGAAAAAATTAAACCGTTTAAAAAAAGTTTCCGCTATCTGCTTGCGATGTTGCCTCGTCGCTGTCCACGCGAAAATGAGCAATTGATTGATCAAGCAGGCAGTGACCAGTATACACTATATCAATCCTGTCTACCTGAGTGAGCAAAAATCCAAACATGTTTGTTTTGCTTAAAACGGAAAAGAAAAATGGTCGTCCCGATGGCGACGATCCACAACACACAGTTAAAAGAATGTGAAAAATTTAAGATTGTATTGCAAGTTGCATTCACATTTTTAGTGGTAAGGTAGTGAATTACAAAAATTATTACAATAGCTGCTCTTTTAGAAAAAATTCATATTTTTCGTTTGCTGCGAAATATTTGTCTTGCACTTCTGAACGTGTTTTCAGATCCGATTCTGACTTTGCAAAGACAGCAATATCATCAAAGTTACATTTGTGATCTGTGAAATGTCCACTATATATAATCTATATACAATAGATACAATAATCTATATACAATAGATTAAATAGTGGGGCACTTTATGGCTAACCTTACACCCAGAGTGATATTTGACTTTTCAACCATTTGTGGTTTTAATATTGTAGCAATCCTGCTCGTGCCACTGGTAAACGACCGTTTTCTTTAGAGAATCGTTGCCGAAACACTTTTCCAACATTTTCAACGTTCGCGCACTATTAAATCCGTTTTTTACGCAAAATTTAATACAAGTTCGTTGTTGCAAATTTAAATCCGTTTCTAGAATTGTAAAAAACCGCCAACACTCACAGAGATAGATGTACTCTTAGCTACGTAACTTTTGCAAATGTCAAGCTATGACGCTAAGATTTAGAGGGAACGTCAATAACAGATGTACAAACTTTACAAAAACAAAAAAACTCAAATCGAAACAATGGGAGCGCCACGCAGTGGTTATCCCGGGAACTGTTTGATCAAGATGGTATACAGGTTTTAAAAAAGTATATTAAATATGTAGGATGTAAACAGACCACAGGACTATACGAACGCACCCTTGCCATTAAGCATAGACGAACTAACGAAAGAACGAACAAAAAGGACGAACGATCAGAGAATGACAAGGATATTAAAATACAGAGAGTAGTTAGTCAGACGCAACCAAGCTGTCGAAGAGGAAAGTAAAGTTTTTCTTGTGTTTGATTCCAAACGTTTTATAATTTCAAATTCATCAATAAATAAATTGAATTCTTTAAAATTCGCGTGTTTTTTTAACAACAAAAATATAATCCTACAATTTTTGGGGGCTCAGCCGAAATATTGAGCACGTACGCATCATCGTACAAACATACGCATCATCGTATAAATAAATATATATACGCATTAAAACGTAATAGGAAAAAACACAGGAATCTCGTGAAAAGATCGCACCATCTGCCTGGAGAAGTATACGCCGAGAAGAGATAAGCAGCAGGCAGAATTCGAAGAAACTGATGACGCCGTCTGGGTGAAGCTAATCGCAGATACCGTTGTTTGCTGGAAGGACGCCTAACAGATAAATTATTTTCAATTTGTGTTCTGATAATTTTTATTTTTTGATATACATATATGTACATGCATGGACACACATGCATATACACACTGCTTTGTAAAGTTATTTTTTTTGAGATCATATTCGTAGTCTATTTTATTTTAACAACTTTCAATTACTTTGTTTTGCAATTACCTTATTTGAATACTTACGTACATACATAGATATAATTAACTTGTAACGACAGCATGGATGCAGAACAAATTACATTATTAAATATAGCCGATTTAAAGGCAAAATTAAAAGAGTTAGGGCTGGTCAGTACTGGCAATAAAAAAGATTTACAGGGTAGACTTTTGAGACACTACGGACATGACACAGGCGATGATGGTTCGGTTGATGCCGATAACGAATGTATGTCTGAGCATGCAGGCAGCGGTGGTGACATCAATGAATGGCATGAAGCAACGGGTGTAAGAACCGGAAATGGGCCACCAAGCACATTTCAGTTCAAGGACATCGAGGACACAATTGCACCATTCTCGGGGGAAACATCTCAAAATATTAATTCCTGGATCGAAGAGTTCGAGTCAATCTGCGATATAGTTAAATGGAATGAACTGCAAAGATTTGTGTATGGTCGGAAATTAATTGTGGGAGCAGCTAAACTTTTTGTGCAGGGCGAGAAAAATATCACATCTTGGAAGTCGTTGAAGATTGCACTCAAAGATGAATTCTCAGAAGCGGTTAGTTCGGCGGAAGTTCATCGACAACTTAGGGCAAGACGAAAGCAGCCGGGAGAAACTTTGAAAGAATATCTGTACAAATTAATTGCAATCGCGAAACCAATTTATGTCGACGAGACATCGGTAATTGAATATTTTATAGCGGGGCTGAGGGATGAAAAGATCAACAAAGTGGTTCTCTATGAGGCGCAAACGATTAATGAGTTGAAGGCTAAACTCAAAGTATATGAGAGAATTAAATCCCAAACAGCGGAGCAGCCTACAAGATTTTCATCGGCAACATCAACAGCCAGAAAAGAACCCATGGTCAAAAAAGAAGAGGAGCGCAAATGCTTTAGCTGTGGAGAATTCGGACACTTGGCGAGGTTATGCCCATCAAGGAATAGAGTCGTCAAATGTTTCAAATGTGGCGAATTAGGACACAAATCTTTTGAGTGCAGCAAAAGACAAGTTAAAGACGAGGCGAAGGTAGGTGTACATCTTGGTGGTAGAACCGGTTACTTGATGAAGGAAGTAATAGTAGAAGGCAAAGAATTAACTGCTTTAGTAGATACGGGTTGCGAAATATCTTTATTGAGACAGGATATGTTAATTGAGTTTCCACACATAGAAATTATACGAGAAACAACTATTTTGGCAGGTATAGGAAACAACGAAGTGAAAATCTTAGGCTATTTTGAGACAACAGTAGCAGTGGACGGTAATCTTTTCCCTGTAAAGTTACATATTGTAAGAGAGCGGGACATAATATTCTCTATGTTGGTCGGTAACGACGTAATAAAGCAGGCATCTGTGACAATAAAGGATAATGAAATCCTGTTTGGATGTCGTGACGAGGAAGTAGTTCAAGCACGAGCAGGTGAACAGGGTGGTACTACAAAGTCTGGATGGAAGATGAAAAAAGAAGCGGATGATTCTGACGAAGTTGCGAGAGCAGAGAAAGCTAGTGAAGCTGGTGAGCGATGCGACATTCAGGAGGAAGCTGTGTCTAGGATCATGAGAAGGATGCGGGAGGGCATCATAACGCGTGGATCATGCAGTAGTGAGGAATGTTGATGGCATCGAGGAAATGAGAGGTGAATTCGTAGCTTTGTGCTGAATGATGATGCTGAAGTAGAATTGAACTACTTACCACAGAAGTACCAGAAGAAGATCCAGTCTTTGATAGCAGAATATAATCCACAAGAAGACGTACAATCACCAGTCGAGATGAAAATTATTTTGAAGGACGAAACGCCGCTGTATGGGAGGGCCCGAAGAACATCAGTATCGGAGAAAGAAGAGATCGAGAAACAAATCACGGAATGGAAAAGGAAGGGAATAATTACGGAAAGTAATTCGGAATTTGCTTCACCAGTACTTTGGTATCCAAGAAGAATGGAGGAAAAAGGATGTGTTGCGATTTTCGAAGACTTAACGCAAAAATGGTGAAAGATCATTTTCCCCTTCCGTTGATAGACAACGTAGTAGAGAAATTACAAAGTGCATTAGTTTTCACTACGCTGGATTTAGTGAACGGTTTTTTCCATGTGCCAGTAGAACCAGAGTCCAGAAAATACACATCGTTTATTACACACAAAGGACAATTTGAATTTTTGAAAGTTCCTTTTGGATTGTGTAATTCGCCAGCTGTTTTCACGAAGTTCATCATGACCGTACTGAAGCCACTTGTCAACGAAGGCATACTTCAAGTTTACGTAGATGATGTAATTATACCAGCTAAAGATTATGATGAAGCAGTGGTAAGATTGGAACGTGTACTGGAAGTAATGAGTAAAAATGGACTTAGAGTGAATTGGAGCAAGTGCAGATTCTTGAGGCGACAAATTGATTTTTTGGGGTATGTGATCGAGAAGGGAACCATACGACCATCCGGAGAGAAGACAAAGGCCGTAGAGTATTATCCAATGCCAAAGGAAAAGAAGTCGCTGCAACGATTTCTTGGATTAACCTCATATTTTTGCAGATTTGTGGAGGGATATGCTGCTAAAGCGAAGCCTCTTAGTGATCTACTTCGAAAAGACGCTGTGTTTAAGATGGGATGTGAACAACAACAAGCATTCCAGTGGTTGAAGAACGCCTTAGCTAAATCACCAATTTTGAAATTATTTGATCCAAAAGCTATAACCGAAATCCATACAGACGCCAGTAAATGGGGATACGGAGCTGTGCTTTTGCAAAAAGAAGACGAAGATCAAAAGTTTTATCCAGTTCAATATATGAGCAGAAAAACATCACCAGCTGAAGAAAGGTATAGCTCATACGAGTTGGAGGTATTAGCTGTAATCCAAGCACTTAAAAAATGGCGAGTGTACGTATTGGGCGTAAAGGTAAAAATTGTAACGGACTGCAATGCTTTCGCTTTGACCATGCGAAAGAAAGATGTGCCGCCTAGGGTATCAAGATGGACGATGTTTCTACAGGAATTCGATTATGAAATAGAACATCGATCAAGTTCAAAGATGAAACATGTAGATGCCCTGAGTAGATGTTGTATGTTTGGAGATACGACTCTCCATAAAATAAAGAAGGCGCAGATTGAGGATGAATGGACGAAGGCAATAATACAAGTGCTCGAGAAGGATGCAGATGGATTTAAAGATTACTTCCTTAAAGCAGGTGTTCTGTACAAAAACCCAGCAAAAGATCTTCTAGTGGTGCCAACGGACATGGAAGATGACGTAATACGCTCGATACACAGAAATGGTCATTTCGCAGCAAAGAAAACAGAAGATATCTTGGGACAAGCGTACTACATTAGAAATGCGAAGCCAAAAGTTGGAAGGGTAGTAAGGAATTGCGTGGAGTGTATTATGGCGGAACGCAAAACCGGGAAGCAAGAAGGATTTCTATCACCAATCGACAAATCAGATAGACCTCTGCAACCCTATCATATTGACCACCTAGGCCCCATGGAAGATACAAAGAAATTGTATAATCACATACTGGTGGTGATAGACAGCTTTACTAAGTTTGTTTGGTTGTATCCCACCAAGAGTACAACTAGTCAAGAAGTGATTGCGAAACTTACACAACAAGCAGCAATATTCGGCAATCCAAAACGTATAATTTCTGATCGAGGAACGGCGTTCACCGCAAATGTTTTTGAGGAATACTGCAAGACGCAAGGTATTACACATTTGTTGATCACAACAGGCATACCAAGAGGCAATGGACAAGTGGAACGTGTCAACAGAACGCTCATACCATTGTTGACAAAGATGTCGTTGGAGGACCCAAAGTGTTGGTACAAGCATGTAGACAAAGCTCAGCAGATTCTCAACAGTACACCAACGAGGAGCACGAAACAAACACCATTCAAGCTCATGACTGGTATTGAAATGCACATCAATGAACTGCCAGAGATAAAGGAAATGCTCGAACAAGAAGCTGCCCAAGAGTTCGAGGAAGAGCGCCAGAAATTAAGAGACGAAGCCAAGGGGAACATGATTCGAATTTAAGAGGAAAACCGGCGTACGTATAACACCAGGCGAAAAGCAGCAACAGAGTATCGCATCAACGAGCTAGTAGCTGTCAAAAGGACTCAGTTTGGTCCAGGACTTAAACTTAAACCGAAATATTTGGGACCCTATAAGGTAACGAAAGTCAATGCCAATAATCGTTACGAAGTTGAGAAAGTTGGGTACCATGAAGGTCCGCGATGTACTACTACCGCCGCTGACGGGATGAAGGCCTGGACAAATGACATTATTCGAGACGAATAAACGGTCAAGAGGGCCGAAATGTAGGATGTAAACAGACCACAGGACTATACGAACGCACCCTTGCCATTAAGCATAGACGAACTAACGAAAGAACGAACAAAAAGGACGAACGATCAGAGAATGACAAGGATATTAAAATACAGAGAGTAGTTAGTCAGACGCAACCAAGCTGTCGAAGAGGAAAGTAAAGTTTTTCTTGTGTTTGATTCCAAACGTTTTATAATTTCAAATTCATCAATAAATAAATTGAATTCTTTAAAATTCGCGTGTTTTTTTTAACAACAAAAATATAATCCTACAAATATATAATATGTATGAGGGTTGTCTGAAAAGTTTCCGTCCGAACAATGATACAAGACATATTTTCTCATATTTTACAGATCATATTGTTATCGTCGAAGCCGAGGGCATGGTCAACGCGCGTCCGCTGACGTATGTCTCCAATGATCCTTTAGATGAAGCGCTTTTGTCACCTGCGCATTTTTTGTTAGGAAGTGGACAATTCTCAGATCGCTTTCATGTATCTACCTATACTCAACTGCAGAATATGTGGAAGCAACGAATGAAATTCACTACGAAGCTTTGGAAAAGGTGGCGAAATGAATATATGCAGCTTATACGATCTTTCCACTACAATCACTGCAAACCCTCCGTTGCGCTTCAAAAGAGTGATGTGGTGTTAGTACGAGGATTGTCTGAAAAGTTTCCGACCGAACAATGATACGAGATATACTCGTATTTTCTCAAATTTTTTTTTCATTTTCCTACATAGTCTCCTTGTAAGTCTACACACTTCGCCCAGCGATGCTCCCATCTCTCTAATCCGTACAAATAATACTTGGCGTTTTTCTCAGCAAAATAATTGTTCACGAAGGTGATTGCCTCCTCATTTAACGAAAATCTCTGTCCTCCGAGCTCAGAACAAGAGATGAGCGAACAAAAAGAAGTCGCTTGGGGCTAGATCTGGAGAATAAGGCGGATGGTCAAGCAGTTCAAACCGTAATTCATGGATTTTCGCCATGGCAACTGTTGAGGTGTGAGACGGCGCGTTATCTTGGTGAAACAAGATTTTCTTTTTCTGCAAATGTGGCCGTTTTTCCGCAATTTCTGCCTTCAGCTTGGCAAGTAATGATGCGTAGTATGTCCCTGTAATGGTTTTTCCTTTTTGAAGATAATCGATTAAGATAACTCCTTTACTATCCTCAAAGTTTTCGTTTATTTTGGAGCCAGCTCATCCTTTGCAGTCCACTGTTATGACTGAAGTTTCATCTACAGTAATTAATCGGCGCCAAAACTCGCCTAAACTGCGCCTAAAACGCCAGCTTTCTCAGGCCTAAAACTTGATTTAATATGTAACAAACACGTTCTTTGGACATTTTCATAACCTCTACTGTCTCTCTCACTTTAATTCGGCGGTCGTCTAACACCATTTGGTGAACTTTAGCAATGTTATCGTCATTGGTGGCAGTTTTTGGACGTCCCGAACGTTCATCATCTCCCAAGCTCTTACAGAGTCCAACTCATTACAACACTCATTAATAACAGCTCAATACCACATTCTTTCCATTTTCACAAAAACGACTCACATCAACTCACTCAAACGACTGTCAACTAAAAACTGTCAAAAGATGCACAACTAGCATTCACTAGCTTTTATTGACGAGTGCCGCTATCTTTACGTTGCAGTCGGAAACATTTCAGACAAGCCTCGTATATGAATGACTTGAGCTGATAATCATGTAGATGTTCTAAAAAAGGATTCTATATTATTAAAATCAACATTTAACAAACAGTCTCTAACCTTTTCTGAAAATAATGTGAAAGTAGTTGTTAAACGAATCGAAAATGGTAGAATATTAAACAGTTTGGGAGCTGCAGCGGTATAGAAATGTAAAAAATGGTCTTTATAGGCAGTTGGAACGTACGCTAAATGCAAATTGTTCACTCATCTGATTGGAATATTTCCGCTTTGCCTATAAAATTCTTTTAGTACTTTAAATACGTAAAGGTGTCTTAATGGAAAAATATTTAAGTCTTTAAATACGAGAGTCCTAGAGTCATGCTTGGAAAATAACGATCTTTATTGCAGATAATTCGAATCAGATGTTTTCGGGCTACCAACAACTGGCTGTAGGAGCTAAAATACGAACTTACAATAGCATACTGTAACCTAGACTGCGCTAAACCATAATAAATTCTTTTCAAAACTACTTTCGAACGAACCATGTATGTTTTTATATTTTGAATGTGATGTTTCCAATTCAAATTGAAATCAATCAAAACACCTAAATATTTAGAGTTTTTCATTGCTTCAATTTTAAGGCAATTCAATGAACATGGATGGCTGTCATTGAAGCTACGTATTGGTAAGCTGAACCTTTTACAATCATGTGCATGAAAAGAAAGATTTTAAGCATGCAAGACATAACAGATAATTAAAACGACCGACATATGGTACGTTTAGTTTTATCACTAATGATAAGTTTGTGCTCCGTAAACCAGAGTCTTAATGTTTCCAAATCTTCTGAGATTTTTACAACGGTGCAAAGGCAGTAGGGGCCCCATTTAGTTTCAAATTGAATACAGAATTTATGTAAATTAAAAATAATAAGGGACCGAAAACGCAATCCTGGGGAACAACATTTTTAAGGAAACAAGATTCACTAAAATGTGATTTAGTTTAACTTATTGTTCCCTTCCTTTTAAAAAACAACAGAACCATTTATGTATTATTCCTCTTAAACCAATGGTATTCACTAATGTATAGGAGCAAATCATGATTAATCATGTCAAACGCTTTAGTCATATCAGCAAAGAGAACCATTGTCGATTTGCTACAGTTAAAGCCCTCATGAAGCTGAGTACAAAGTCTTAAAATAGCATCCTCAGTTGACTTTCCGTTCCTAAATCCGAATTGATTCGTACTAAGGTATTTGTTTCGATTGAAAAATGACAAGACTCGTGACTTAATCAACTTTTCAAAAATTTTAGAAAACGTAGACAAAAGGGATATTGGTCTATTCATTTTTGAATAGAGGTACTACTTCAGCACATTTAAGCTGGCTAGGAAAGTAGCTTTTTAGAACACTAAGATTGAATAAGTATTTAAGTATGTCAACAATATTTAAGGCAATTTTTTTTAAATAGAAAATCAGATATTTCATCACAGGAATTTGTATTTTTCAAGGATAAGATACAGAGAAAAGTCAAATTTCACAAGAAGAGAATTCCTGAAATACAAAACTATTCGGAGGAGGAAAAATTGCAGAAAGTTGAACTTTCCAATGTTGGCTTAAGTTTCTCACAAATTTCCGTAAACAATTTATTAAATTTGTTCGCAATCACTTTTTTATCAACAAACTTATAGCCATATACGAGTATATAACGGCTATCTATCTCTATATTCTGTTTGGTTTTACCTAAAATATTATATACTACCATTCACTCCTTTTTCCTATCTCCCCTAGCTTTATCAAACGAATCTGTATAGTATTTATTACGTGCATCATGAATGTTTTCTTTGCACCTATCACCATAAATTTTTGTTAAATTAGCGTTTTAAGGATTTCTTTTATATTTTTGAGCTAATGTATTTTTTTTTAATAGTCTGTGATACATCCAAGGTTTCAGGAAAGATGTTTTTTTGAAACTATAATTGGATGCATAAGAAGAATCTATTATTTGGGCTTTCAAAGTTCTGAGGAACACATCATAAGCAGTTGAAGGGTTTAATTCTAATAAGACTTGGTCCCATGTTTCATATAATAATTTTTCGTTAAACAGAGAAAAGTCAAACAGAGTTACCGTCTGCTTAAAGGATTTTATAGGGTTTTCTAATATGTTATTTGGAATAGAACAAAGAGTAATGAGGCAATGATCAGTTAATCTAAGATCATGTACTTTTCCGTGAAAGAAGTTTTTATTATTTTTGTGAAGACGTTTGAAAATATTGCAAAATGTTTGTGTGGGTACAAATGATAGAACTTATTCTTTTCAATGCAAATCGCTTTATTCAGTACAGTTACAATTCACTATTTCTCTCAATACAATCCAATATCTCAACCGCTTATACTTTTCTTATCTGCTGCTCGTCTGCTCTTCGAGTATCGACATCTTCTGCTATCTAAATCTAGATGTCGCTGTTTACATTTAAGTGGTTATCACAATACTATGTACATTCTTCTACGGGATATCTATAATACATGTTGGTATTCTATTGCATCGGCTCTAATTTGTAAATTTGTAGCTTTGATTTGTACACACCATGTGTAGTTTTCTGTTACAGCCGGATTCCAAATTAGTTTCCAAGCTGATAATATCTGTGGGGTATTGCCAGAACTTGTCGTGGAAGGGCACAGAAAGTTTAATATACAAGGTGGTGCAAAATTAATCATCCAATTTTGTTTTTGAATTAATTGTCTTACTTAATAAAACAAAACGATTTTGTGTGATGGAAATCTTTATTTGGACCTTTACATTTGTTTCTGTTAAGTGGAAAAGATGATATCCGCCAAGTGGCTGCCGCCAGTATTGACGTGTGTCAACACCTTTGTGCTGTTCGCATTCCTCTTGAATATTCTCCTTAAGGGCTGCGATTGTCTGAGGCTTGTTGGCATAAACCCGCGACTTCAAGTAGCCCCAAAAAAGATATCTGGGATGGTTAAATAGGGCAATCTTGCTGGCCATGCCAAATCGCAAAAACGTGAGATTACGCGACCAGGAAACGCTTCCTTCACAATATCCCTTGTGGCACGTACTGTGTGTGCGGTTGCACCGTCTTGTTGAAACCACATTTTCACGAAGCCCCGCTCATCCAATTCCTTCAGTAGTAAGTCGTTTATCATGGCCCTGTAGCGTTCGGCAGTAACAGTGACCGTATTGCCGATGGCGTCCTCAAAAAAATACGGCCCAATCACTCTTCCCGTAATGGCTCTTCGTGCATCACACGTGAATTTTCAGTGCCCCAGAAACGAAGATTTTGCTTATTGATGTAACCGCTTAAGTGGAAATGCGCCTCATCGCTCACGATGATTTGCGACACAAAAACGTCTTCTTCATTGTTGAGATTGAGGACAGCTTTACAGTGATTCACATGCGACTAACAGTCAGGAGGCATTAACTGATGCACTGTTTGCACTTTGTATACTTTGTACATGTGCAAGTCTTTCACTAAAATTCGCTATAGGGTCCGTCTGGTGATGCCCAATTGCGTGGTCCGTCGTCTGGTTGATGTTTCTTCGTTCTTAGCGACATCGGCAGCTACAGCTGCGATATTCTCGGCCGAACGGCTAGTTCGGTGGCGGCCACTCCCTGCATGGTGCCCTGTAGTTCCACTCTGTTTGAATTGAGTTGCTAAGCGCCGGAATGTTTGCCCAGTTGGTGCGACACGATTAGGAAATCACCGTCGAAATTCACGCTGCGCTAATACCACCGACCGATTATTGGTCAAAAACATCGACACAATTATTCCACACTCTTTCGGAGTATAGCGCTCCATTGCTTGTCTGTTTGTATACTGCAACTGTCAATTCAATTCAATTTATTATAAAAATATTGCACAAATCACACCTAGTATTTTATAGTACATAAAGTAGCAGATAGATTGCAATATTAATTATTAATTAAACTAAAAATAAAAAATATTGGAAATGGAAGGGTTCTAAAGAGAAGGATAGTGAGATGATAAAAGATTTGAAGAGTGTAGCTATGTGTTGCTTATTCAATGTCTTCTAATACGGCACTTTTGAATTTAATAGCTTCAATCGCTTGCTTTGTTGTGTAGAAAGTTGGTTCCAGAGCCTGGTGACATACACAAAGAAGAGACGCGGCGAATTCAAATAGTTGAAAGAGGGCGTTATAATATTAAATGTTCTGGATGACTGAGTAAATTGAAGTTTATCAAACAGATACTTGGAGCATCTGCTGTTTATGACCTTGTACATAAACAAAATACATCGGATTTTTTGGAATCAAGAACCAACTTGTGACAGTATGAAATGTGTTCATACCGACGGACACCATACACGTACCTGATCCTATCATTAAACGCAACAAGCAACTTGTGCTGAGAAAGGGGGTCGAGCTTGCAATAAACAACAGTGGAATAATCAATAATAGGCATAAATAACGTTTTTATTAACCTTAGAACGAGTTTACGTAGCCCAGCATAAATTCGTCCAATAACATAGTTTGTATGGTCAACGGCAGAGAAAGAACAATTTAATTTAAAACCGAGATTTGTGACAACAACCACAAATTTGGCTTAATGGCAGCAGCAGATCAGTAATGGAATGCTTCTTAGAATTAAGAACAAGCTGGGATTTATTAGGATTCAGATTGAGACCATTGCGTAGTGACCAGTTGTATACTGCCGACAGGTCTTCATTCATTCTGACAAAAAGATCCTCAATGTGCCCAATCGGTTGTGACAAGTATATGTATCAGAGCATCATCAGCGAAAATATGAGTGTTTACATTCAGGCATACTTTGGGTAGGTCATTAATAAAAATACAGAAAAGTATTGGCCCTAATATTGATTCCTGTGGTACTCCTGCCGCTAATATTTTGTACTGTGATTTTTTTCCATCAATAACAACCCTTTGAAAGCGATTTTTTAAATAGTTACTTATTCGGCCCACTGATCTTGCACTAAAACCCAAAATATAGCCTGAGCTTGTGACATAGTACTTTAAGATCCACGCTGCCAAAGGCCTTGGAAAAATCTAGCAAGCAAAGCACCGTTATTGCGTCTGCATCATATTGAGCTGTCGAGCAGCTATGATGTGCTCGAAAACCAGACTGAGCAGGGGATAGCAAGCAGTGTTTGTTTTGGTAGTTTCAAAATTGGTGAGCGAGAATTTTCTCGAAGACTTATTGGACGAAAGTCAGAAGCTGCAGATGGCTGAGGTTTTTTTCGGAACCGGAATGACTTTAGCCAACTTCCAACTATCAGGGAAGGTGGAGCTCGTAATGCAAAAATTTATTATGTATGTAAAAGAGATTTTGATATGCGGTAATATCATCTTCACAAAGCGAATGGGTACACCATCCTCACCTATAGCATTGGACTTAAGAAAACGAATGGTATTTACTATATCAACTTCTGAGACGACTTCAAAGTCGAATTCAGAGCTAAAAAACAGTTGGCTATCTAGAGTAAAGCACGGACTATTTGGAGAAATAAGGACGTTTGTATTCGGAACGCTATCGACAACAGCCTTTTTTTCTACACTAATAGATAGTAGATTGCTCCACAGATTCTTAGAGGTTTGGTCGGTGCTCAGTTTCGATAGAAAATATATTTTTTTCGCTCTTAGGGTCACAAAAGTGGTGTGTTTATGAACCCAATTAAGACTTGAGCGCTGTCCAGTTCACAAATGTCCAATATTATTGACGTACGACGCCATTTGCAAAAACTATACCATCTTCCGATAGGGTGATTAATTTCGCGCTACCATGTACAACTGTGATCAGAGTGTACCAAAACCGGAGATACCTCGAAGCCATCAATGCCAGATGCTCCTTCTAAATTTAGTCACCCAGTATCTACAGTACTTCGACACTAGGGTGAGTCAAAGGAGAAGTAGCCATACAAGTCGCTTCTAATTCTCCCATTTATAAGCAACACCCCAGCACTTTCAAATATCTAACCAAGTAATTCCACTTGTGTCTAGACTTTTTCTTGAGTGAGAAAACTGACTGCTTTATAACATGTCATCGTCTGTGTAATTGATTTGAAAGTCAAGTCCGAAGCATTTACATCTCCCGGAGTAATTCCGGAGTAATTATTTTGTAAATATTCCAATTGAACTTGCATCTTTGTACTATTGGTCGTACATCTGACGGAGGAGTCATAGAGTATGCTTATTGCTGTGAAGACCTTTTTAACAAATGGTTTTAAATTCTCGTATCGTCCCCAAAATGTCGGAATAACTATGATTCGGCAATTCCATATGTTTTTATTTCTGATGAAGCATTTCGATTAAGGAAGAATTTGATTCAATTTTAATCCAAATCGGGAGTATTTTAATAAGCATCTTTCAGGTGCAAGGCAAATTATGGAGGACGCATTTGGCATACTTTCATTCCGTTTCGGGGTTTTTCTGTAAATTTGATGAAGAAACACGAACTACAAATGAAAATACAGTACGCCCTCGGTAAAAGCAACCGATGAAAATTCGAGCAGTTGCGTTAATTGAGGTTGTTGCAATAACCGAGTCACAAAAAAGTTGAGCCTTGAATTAGAATTTAACGTGAAAACCAGAGTATGAAAAATAAAAGAACAAAAAAGTACATACTCGTAGTATATTTAATTCATTTAAAAAGAAATATTTACATAGTTTTATACAGTTTTTGGTTAAATTGATTTAAAAAATTGGGAAATGTTCGTTTGCTTTTTCATGGAGGATACATTTTTGTCAATGGCCAGCACTTTCAGTTCTTGAAGAGTATCTTCTAATGAAACCGAGGTTTCTTCAGCCTATTGAAAGTAAATGCTAAATGCTTGGATAACATGCTCCGTTTTGATTTTTGCCCGTGGAGGACTTACACTTGCACCTGCGCTTCCTTCTTTACTCTCGATTTCTTCGGCGTCTAGATTGTTGCAAGCAGGTGCCTGTTCAATATCGTTTTTGGCAATGCAATTTCTTAGTTCCTCGGTGACAAAATTTTCAGTTGAAAATAACTCTTGAAGCATTTCATCATGTAATGATTTGATGACCCTCACCGGTAGCTCATCTTTCTCATCCCACTCACTGTCAGGAGACATCAAAGGCTTCCAGCCGAAGACTTAACCTTGTCCCATGCAGTAGCCAGAAGGCATATGGCATGTCGGTTTCCGACTAAATGTGCCAAAAGTGCTTTTTTGCAGTACAGTTTTGTCAAGTTGAACATTTTGCTCCATTGGTTGGAGAATTCGGTGCAGTTTGCTGGCAAACACATGGTAACAATCTTTCCATCCATCATCACTTATAATTTGGCAGTAGAGCCTTTTGTGGAAAATTTTTCGATTCCAGAAACTGTCTTCCGACCAAATCAATGCGAAAAAAATTTTACCTCTGGCACGAATGTTGAATGAAACCAATCTTTAAAAAATTCGTATGTCATCCACGCATTGGCCTTTGTTGGCCTCGTAAACGACAGGCTTGTTTTCGAAAAATGCTCTAGGATTTAAAACTTTCGAACAATTTTACTTTGTGCGTACCAGACGCATTAGTGCAAGGAAGAAAAGTGATTCTCTCCTTGCTTACTTTCATACCAGGAGCAGTAGCATCTTCAGAACCCACAAACATTCTGTTTGTGTTTTGAACTGGTAACAAGTCAGGCTCTTTAATTTTATTTTTGAATTTTATCAAAAATTGTTCCACCAGTTTTGGCTTATTTGACAGGTTTTCTGCGCAAATCTTAAGCATTCGGATTTATTCCGTTTTTTAAAATTTGAAAACCAGTCATTACTAGCATTGAAAGCTCCTGGTTGTTCTTTGATTTTTTTGTGAAGCATACTCGTACATGCTTTTGACTTAAGGATTTGCGTGGAAATAGGTTCGTTTTACCTGCGTTACCTTTGGAACCAATTGTACAAGGCTTGTTCCATCCTTGGATACTCACAGGTTTTTAGAGTTACGCGCTTTCCAGGTAGGGAAATTAATAACGAATTTGTTAAGCATATTTTTCCCCTTTTTTATTCTGCTAATGCAACAAGTCACACTTGTATGTTTCACAAAGCGATTTAACTGACACACCGTTACTCAATTTATTTAAAATCTCAGCTTTCTGCTTTATAAACAGCTTGGGAACTTTTTTAACGATAAATAAAATAAAACTAAGGAATTATGTACCGACCGAGAGAAAATTAGCTGAGGGATCTATGTACGAGTGTAACAAATTCTGAGAGAAGTAAGTGTAAAATTCAATTCAATTCAATTTCAATTTATTGGATAATACAAACTGTACAGATAAGACTTTGTCTTTTATACTCGTAGTACTAAGATATGGCAATAATATATAATCTAACAAAATGCTAATAATTTAATATTTTAATAATATAACAAAAAATCAAATGTTAAGCATATATATAGTTACAATAAAAAAAAAATAATAATAATAATAAAATAAGAAATTGGATGGTAAGAGAGGAGGAAGAGAAACATGAGGAAAAGGGAGTGAGAATAGAATGAAAGAAAATAGGAAGAAAGAGTTTAGAAGTCAGGAGAGGTGTTCTAATACGGAAGCTTTAAATTGTCTGGCTCCAATTATTTGTTTTGTCGATATTGGTAGTGAGTTCCAGAGCCTAGTGACATGAACAAAGAAAAGACGCGATGTGTTCAAATAATTATGGAATGGGGGGATGAGGTTACATGTCCTAGAAGATTGCACGAATTGAAGTTTTGCGAACAAGTACGGAGGCGATTTGGTGTGGATGATTTTATGTAGGAAGATACAACATCTGGTGTCAAGGAATTGTTGAAACGAACAACCGAGTACATTTTTGTGGTAGTGAGAGATGTGTTCACGTTGGCGAAGGCCGTATACATACCTTATCATGTCGTTGAAGGCAACAAGCAACTTATGGTGGGATTGAGAATCAAGTTTACTGTACACAACTATGGCGTAGTCAATAATAGGTATAAGTAAAGTTTTAATAATCCTAAGCTTAGTATCGACGGGTATACAACTAGAATACGGCCAGAGTTTGCGCAACCCAGCATAGATGCATCCAATGGAATAGTTAATGTGATTGATCGCGGTGAGTGAACGATTTACCTTGAATCCAAGATTGGTTACGACATTTGTGTATTGAAGTCTTACATTATTAAGGAAGACAGGTGCTAAATAATCAGTGTTATACTGTTGCTTGGAAATCAATATTAACTGCGATTTTGCAGGATTAATAGTTAGCCCATTGCCTTGAGTCCAGCTATATATACTAGAAAGGTCTTCATTTATCCTATAGATAAGGTCCTCAGTTAGTCCGATTGGGCGGGATAAGTAGATCTGTGCATCATCGGAGTACAAGTGAACACTGGTACTGGTGCAAGTTTTTGGTAGGTCATTGATGAAAATGCAGAATAAAATTGGACCTAAAATTGAGCCCTGGGGTACCCCAGTTAACAAAGTTTTAGAATTTGAGGCAGTATCACCAAATATCACTCTCTGGCTACGATCACACAAATAACTGGATATAAGACAAACTGATCTTTCACTAAATCCAAAGTACAATCTGAGTTTTTTGCAAGGTATTTCATGATTTACTTTGTCAAAAGCTTTGGAGAAGTCGAGCAAACAGAGTAAGGAAACATTGTCTAAGTCATATTCAATTCTAATATCATCAAGTATTTTAACCATTGCTGTGGAGCAACTGTGTTTTTGCCGAAAACCGGACTGAGCGGGTTACAATAAGTTATGACGATCAAGATGACTGGAAATTTGTTTCACAAGTATTTTTCCCAAAACTTTTGACAAACATGGTAAAATACTAATTGGGCGAAAGTCATTAGTAGACGTTGGCTGCTTTTTTTTTGGTACAGGTAACACCTTAGCCAATTTCCAAGTATCAGGGAAAGATGAACTGAGAATGCAAAAATTGAATACATGCGTTAGTACACTCAAAATGTGGAGAAGTATCATTTTAATGAATCTAATGGGAACCCCGTCTTCCCCAACTGCATCGGATTTGACAGAACGAATGCTTTCAATGACTTCAATTTCTGTTACAACTTCGAAATCAAAATCACTTTCAAAAAAGAGCTCGGTGTTTGGGACAAAAACACAGTTGTCGGGCACACTAGAAACAAAACTTTCGTTGAGATCATTTATATCAGGTATTCTGCTTAAGATTTTTTTTTTCCGACCCCAATGGAGCGTAAATTATTCCAGAGTCTTTTGGTCGATTGGTTGATGCCTAGTTTAGACAGAAAATACATTTTCTTCGCATTTCGTGTCATGTAAGTCGAATGATTGCGAGCATGACGGAAATTACTCCAATTTAAGGTGGTTGGGTTTCGCTTCCAACACGAGTATAATTTATTTCGGACTTTCATAGCATTATGCACGTCAGACGTGAACCATGGGCAAGTTTCACTGCGAACAGACACAGTCTTTAAGGGAACATGTTTGTTGAACAAGTCCAACAATAAAGATCTTAAAAATGTTACCTTAGCATTAATGTCTGTATATAAATAGCAATTTTGCCAAGGAATCATGCTGGCATCAACTTGCAGTGAACTATTATTTACAGCAGCATAATTTCGGTATTGGAAAGTTGAAGATGTAAGCGTACGAGATAAGTTAATATTGTATGTACAGAACAGCAAGTCATGATCAGACATAGCTTCATTGGACAACTGATCCTGAAGCAGAACGTTGGAGCGATCAAACACAATAAATAGGTCAAGTAAAATAACTGCCCAGTTAAAGTAAAACCAAACAGCAAAAAATACAAACAAAGCTAAAACGAAAAAAGAGATCCTGGATGGAAAGTTGTGTTTACTGAGTCACATTTTTTTGAAAAGTTGCAATTACTAAGTCACTAATGCTAAAAATGTGGATGTTCCTTTAACCGAGATATTGCGTTTATCGAGGGTTGCTTTTACCTAGGGCGTACTGTATTAGAATAGACCAATTACACAACACTCATAGCCGTCGAGCTGTAGAAAAAACAAAACAATTTTTGGAATACTTTGTTAACGCTAAACCTGCCGATACTTCATGTACTCTTATACCTATTCCTACCACAGCGGTAGGAATGTTATATATATTGCTATGTATTGCGAAAAATATATAATTTACCACAATTTGGTACATGAATAAAACTATTTTTTTTTTTTTTCAAATAACAATTCAAAATTGCTTATTTATTAAATTTAAAAAAATATAAAAATAATACAAGAAAAAAATTAAATATTCTATAGTTGAATCCTAAATTTAGAAAATAAATTATATGCTAACTTTATTCATTTTGGGTTTTTGGGAAATTATTGGGTTCTCCAAGGCACATTTTCCACACACATATTGGTTGCATTTCAGACAGATTCTTGTAGTTTTGTTTTCCTTGCAAATTTCCTTACTCTTACATACATTCAGTTCATATGCTGGTCCTTCATTTTTCTCAGACTCATATTCTCATACATATTTTTTGGTCCAAATCGAGCCGGATTAGGATATTAGTATATTTCGTCTTGGATCTGGAACTAATTCTACATTTTTCATCGTTTGTGATTAACGTTGGTTAATCAAAATCATCTTTCTCTCGCTGGATCTCATTGAATTTATATAAAACAGTTTTACTCAGTGATTAATTCAAATAAACTTTGGACTTTGGTGTACGCTTCTCGTTTCGGCTTCGTGCTCACGTGTTACTTATTAGATGGTTGCATGAATTATTTGATTTGCATGTATCGTAATAAACAATTCAATTTTATTTGAGAAAATCATTTCATACGCTGGTTATTCAAGAAAGAATTTGCACGTCGGTTTATAAAATTTGTGTATACCAACAAACATTCATACGCTCACACATAAGAGAACAGCTGCATTTTTGGCGCGTTTCGTTATCGTGGTGGATAGAAATTTTTTCAATACATATAATATGAGCAGAAATCTCGGTCCTTCGGTTTTGCGTTCGATTCGCGGTAATTTAAAGGGCTCGCTAACCAAGTTGGGAACATTTACGGAGAAAATCACCGACATTGTAACCTTAGAGGCTTTAGAAGTTAGGCTAGAAAAACTTGAAGACTTGTGGTGTAAATTTGATACTTCTCAAGGTCAAATGTATACACTAGCAGAGGATGAAGGGTACTCTGACCCTGAACCCGACTTAGAAGAGTTCGAGTCAAAGAATCTCGTTATAAAATCAATCTTACTTTCTTCTATTCGGGATAGAAAAAAACCAGAAATGAAATGAAAACTTTCCAAAATTCCATATTGAACCTTTCTCGGGAAATTATCGTGAGTGGCCATCCTTTAGGGACATGTTTGAGAGTTCAGTTCATAACAAAGACAACTTGTCGGCATCACAAAAATTTTATTTTCTTCACTCGTCCCTTCGGGGCGATGCGCTAAACTTACTAAGCCATATCCCATTGTCTGATGCCACATGTGAACAGGCATGGGAAAGACTAAAAAAAAGATACAATAGGCCACGGTACAATATAAACAGTCTTGTGGAAACCATCATGAAGCTTCCTTCGCTTCAGAGTTTTAACGTTGGAACTCTTCGCAAAATATCTGACTGCGCTGATGAGACTGCACGAGGTCTCAACTCTTTGAATTCTTTCGAAAGAGATCCATGGATGATTTACGTAATTGTTAGCAAATTGGATCCAGATACTCGGCAGGCTTGGTCAGCACATAGTATAGATTTTGAATATCCCACAATACAGTAGTTTTAACCTTTCTCGAACGACGCTGTGAGGCTCTAGAATCGTGTAGAGCAAATACACGAGAGTCTATTAAAAGGCTGCCCATTTTCAAAAGCATGAATGTCTCGTCATCAAACCAGTGCCCAATTTGTAACTCGCTACATATGCTTTCACAATGTACACAATTTGCCGCAATGAATATAGGAACCAGGAGAGAGTTGGTTAAGTCCAAGCAGCTTTGTTTTAATTGTTTACGTAGTGGTCACAGTTCAGCTCGTTGTCAGTCGAAATTTCGCTGTAAAATTTTTAATTGTCGACACCATTCTCTTGTGCATCCTTGCACAGTTAACTGGGAAAAATCAAATCAATCGACGGAATCTAATCCACATTCGCCTTCATCGCCATCGATTTCACATCCTACACATCTCGTCACAAACCACACTATCAATATCGCACAGTGTCTGCCACAAACTTTACTACCTACAGCCATTGGTACAGTTATCGATAGTCAGGGAAAGCATCAGCATGTTCGATTATTAATAGACTCAGGATCTCAGATTTCCTTCGTCACCGAATCTTGTATTCAAAGACTTGGCCTTAGACGAACCAACGCCCGCATCCCAATAAGTGGCATTGGAGCAACTTGTGCTGGAACATCTAGAGGTCTGGTTTCAATGGTCATTTATTCTCGGTTCAATTCTGCCAGTATCTCTGTAGACACCTTCATACTGTCAAACATTACCTCAGTGATGCCATCTGTTTCATTCGATTTAAAGGATTGGGATCACATCTCAAATTTGAACTTAGCTGATCCTTCATTCAATCGATCAAGTGCTGTAGATATTTTGCTGGGATGGGAAATTCTCCTAAGTGAAATCATTCGCGGCTTAAACGGTCAACCAATTGGCCAAAAAACAATTTTTGGCTGGATATTAGCTGAGCAATTATATTCAGTCCCATTATTCAATTCTCGATATCGATTCAACTTTACAGGCCTTTTGGACAATTAAGGAAGTCGATCCAGAATCAATTCTATCAACAGAAGATAAGGCCATTGAAGAACACTTCATTAAAACTCATAGAAGGAGTAAGGACGGAAAATATATTGTTAACCTTCCCTTTAAAAATCAACCCGTTTTCGCTAACACTGTCGTAGGTGAAATATCTCGTCTTTCGGCAATGGAAAGGAAAATGTCTAGAAATAGTGCCCTTGGTCAGTCTTATTCAAAGTTTTTGGAAGAATATTTGTTATTAGGCCACATGCGTAAGATACCAGCGTCGGAGATTTCAAAGCCGAACGTTTTCTACCTACCACATCACGCAGTATTTAAGCCGGACAGCGCGTCAACGAAGATTCGTGTTGTATTTGACGGTTCGTTTAAGGACACGTGCGGGAATTCCCTAAACGATTCGTTATTGATTGGTCAGCCTATTCAACGAAACCTTTTCTCTGTCTGTTTAAGATTTCGTCGTCACAAATATGTGTTTACCGCAGACATAATTAAAATGTTTCGTCAGATATGGGTTTTAGATAAAGATACTGATTAGTGATTACCAAAGGATTAAACATTATCGGCTATGTACGGTAACTTACGGAACCTCATGCGCCCCATATCTTTCGGTACGCGTCTTAAAACAGTTGGCACATGATTATCAAAAGGAATATCCTATGGCTGCAGAGATACTTTTAAACGATTTTTATGTTGACGACGTTGTGTCAGGTGGAGATACTCTCACTGATGTAATGTTAAAGAAAAGGTGCTTAATCGAGCTCCTTTC
Source organism: Volucella bombylans (assembly GCA_949129095.1). Classification (NCBI taxonomy): domain Eukaryota; kingdom Metazoa; phylum Arthropoda; class Insecta; order Diptera; family Syrphidae; genus Volucella; species Volucella bombylans. The sequence goes on along the minus strand of OX422142.1, from coordinate 116,391,612 downwards.
CAAAGGTGGTTTAAAACTCAGAAAGTAGCAGAGTAACTGCACCGAGCTTCTACAAAGTCAAGGAGATCTAAATCAAAACAAAATCATTTCGCTAGATAGCGAGGCAGATTCTTGGGTGAAGGTACTTGGTTTGAGCTGGAATCCTAAAATCGATTGCTTTTCGTTTCGCTTAAATCCAGCAACCAACGGACCTGTAACTAAACGCCAAATTCTTCGGGAGGTTGCTAGAGTTTTTGATCCCCTCGGCTTTCTTGCTCCCTCTGCCGTTCAGCTAATAATTATTCTTCAAGAATTGTGGTTTCGGAAAGTCAACTGGGATGACCCTCTTCCAGAATTTATCGTAACACGATGGTTAAATTATCGACAACAACTTCCTGAGCTTACAAAAATCACCATACCTCGATGCATAGGTATAGCGGATGTGTCATTCCAAATGCATGGTTTCTCGGATGCCTCGACTTCTGCTTATGCCGCCGTCATATATTCGCGTCATACTTTAGCCAACGGATCAATCCAAACCAATATCATCGCAGCTAAAAGTCGCGTTGCGCCAATTAAACAGCCGAGCATTCCACGCCTAGAATTATGTGGGGCACTTTTGCTTGCCAGGTTACTCGTTTCTGTACAAAGGTCGTTGAATACAAAATTTTCGAATGTCTACGTTTGGTGTGACTCTCAAGTTGTTCTCTCTTGGCTCTCGTCTCCCTCTTGTCGGTGGGATATCTTCGTCGGAAATCGGACTTCTGAAATTCTGAATACCATTCCCCGAAACAGATGGTTCCACATCAGGTCTGAACAAAACCCAGCAGACTGTGCTTCTCGCGGTATAACACCATCGGATCTAGTTCATCACCCAATTTGGTGGACCGGTCCCTATTGGTTAAGGAACTCTGAAAATCATTGGCCTATAGAATATCACTTTCAGGAACATCGAAATTGTAAAGAGGAAGAGTGAAAACTAACCAACGGTCATGCTTAATCGTTAACGTGGATCATCCATTTAATATTGTTGTACCCCGTGTGTCTTCATGGATTCGCCTGGTGCGAATCATCGCTTTCATCTATCGTTTCATCGCAAAGAGTCAGAAATTATCAATTGAAACTTCCCATCAACTTCGACCTCAAGAAATTTATAACGCTAAAAGTAAGCTGGTCAAATGGATGCAACATATTTGCTTTGGAGAAGATATTTCATTTTATCAAACACATGGTCATTTTGGCAAGAACTCTCAAATCGCTAATCTATCTCGCTTTTTAGATGATGAGCGGATATTACGCGTTGGTGGAAGGATCCAGGAAGCCAATGTCTCGTTTAACGTTAAACACCCAATCATTTTGGCAAAGGGACATCCCATAACGAAGCTCATTGCTGTCGACTATCATCAACTTTTGCTTCATCCTGGCGTTACAGCGTTATTCGTTTTGATCCGTCAGGAATTTTGGATAATTGGCTGCAGAAACTTGCTTCGAAAGATAACACATGATTGCATCAAGTGCTTTCGACAGAGGAAAGCTACATCAACACAAATCAGGGGAAATCTTCCACAGCAACGGGTACAAGCAAGTCGGGCATTTTTACATTGCGGATGTGACTATGCTGGTCCCATTGCAATAAAAACAAAAATTGGGAGAAAAACCTATCAAACTAAATGCTACATATCGCTATTCGTGTGTATTGCCACGAAGGCAATACACTTGGAACTAGTAGATGATCTTACTACGGAAGCATTTCTCGCAGCTCTTCGCCGCTTCATCGCACGTCGTGGGAAGCCATCCCATATATACTCCGACAATGATACAAACTTTAGCGGGTCTGCCAAACAGTTGTCCGACATGCATAGATTTACTATGTCCAATCATTATAACGCATTAGTAGCGGAATCCCTTGCACGAGATGCCATCACCTGACACTTCATTCCTCCTTCAGCACCACATTTTGGCGGCTTATGGGAGGCGGGGGTGAAGTCCGTTAAGCAACATCTCAAACGTGTCGTTGGTTCTGACGTTCTTACATTTGAACAACTTTATACTCGCCTTACCCAAATCCAAGCCCTTTTAAATTGTCGTCCTCTATGTCAAGCTTCTGATAATGATTTAGACCCACTAACCCCAGCACATTTCATTATAGGTGAATCCTACTCAGCTGTGCCGGAACCATCGCTTGAAATCATCCAAAATCGGCTGTCTTCTTGGAAATCACTGCAATCGAAAATACAAGGGTACTGGACTCGCTGGTCAGTTTCGCCTAGTCTCTAGTTCGAATAAGACGTATTGTTTCTTGTGTCCATAAAAAAAAAAAAAAAAAAACACAAAATTAGCAAACGTGCGCGAAGTCTTAGTGATGAAGATCCCAGATCTCCAAAAACAAGAAAGGAAATTTCGAAAATGAATTCCCAATCGCAGAATCCTAACTTTTTTGCTCCTTTGCAAGATTTGCCGGATTCAGACAATGACGACGAAATGTTACCTTCAAGGTCAAATAAAAACGAAAAAGTGTTGATGCCCCCAATCAATATTTTGCATAAAAGTGGCGAATTCGTCCATGCTTTCATGAAACGAATTAACGTGTCTGATTACTGCCTAAAAAAGATTTCTATAGGAATTAAACTTATTTGTGAATCGGTCGATTCTTATAATAGTGCTTGCAATGAACTGAAAAAACAAAAATTACAACACTTTACACACGATTCCAAAAAGGAAAGAGCGTTCAAGGTTGTTCTGTTCGGACTCGACGAATATGATACATCTCTTCTTAAAACTGAACTACTCAAACTAGGTTTGCAATGTAAAGATATTAAATTAATAAAGAAAAACTATGAACGTTACACCAACATTATTTACATAGTTTATTTAGTTAATGGTTCTGTTAAGCTCGACGATTTACGAAACAGCATTAAATCAATCTTTCGTACCCTTTCGTGCGTTGGGAATTCCAAAGACAAATTAAGAACAGAGTTACGCAGTGCCATAACTGCCAAATGTACGGTCACGGTGAGAGAAATTGCCGCGTTAAAACCTTCTGCGCGAATTGTGCTGAAAGCCATAAAACATCTGAGTGCAAATCCAATGGTTTATTCAAATGTGCAAACTGTAAAGATAACCACAAATCTACGGATATAAACTGTCCAAGCCGCGTAAAGTATTGTCAAATAAGAGAGACTGGAAGCAGTAAATCTCGTTCTCATTCTCGCTTAAAGTACAATAATATCAGTGCACCAAATATCAAAAGCACAAGTGATTTTCCATCTCTTCCAAACAAAACCCTAAAGAAGACCAACAGTATATCCGCTCCTGCTGCACACACATCGCATCAACTCCATCAATGGCCCAAGGTACCTGTTATTCTCCATACTCCGAGTGGAAGAGCAAACAATGAGAGTGATCTCTTCACTCAAGAGGAATTATATGCTCTCACTATGGAGCTGATCACTAAGTTAAGTCAATGTAAAACTAAGTTTGAACAATATGAAGCAATTACTCAGCTTGCACTAAAATTTATCTTTTCTAATGTCAATTAATTTATCTCTTAATGTTATATGTTGGAATGCTAGAGGCATCAGAAACAAACGTATTGAATTTTTCAATTTTCTATGTGTTAACAATGTTAACATCTGTCTTGTATGTGAAACTGGTCTAAATTCTAGTATACCATTTACCCACATAAATTACACTTGTCATAGACTAGATCGTATTAATAGGCGGGGAGGTGGAGTTGCCATTATCATTAAAAAAGTACTAGCACATAATTTGCTACCTCGTGTTAATACCAGTGTTATTGAAGCAATTGGTGTAGAACTCAAGGCAGCTAATAATTCGACAATAAAAATTTACTCTGTTTATTTTCCAGGAAAAAGAGCACTAGGAAGTGAAAACTTTAAAAACGATTTGAGAAAATTAATTTCTATTGGCGATAAATTTGTGATTGGAGGAGATCTTAATTGCAGGCATCGTTATTGGGGTTGTTTAAGAGCAAATAAGTGGGGTCAAGCGCTGAATGAACTTTGCATGAGATACCCCGTAAGAGTATTATATCCGAACAGTCCCACATATTTCCCTCCAGGTAATAGAGGATCTCCATCCGTGTTGGATTTAGTAATAACAAACTCTGATAGAATAGTTACTCAGCCAATAACTATTAATGCGTTTAGTTCTGATCACCTTCCAATTAGATTTCAGATCCATTTTCAGGGTGTTATTGAAGACGAATACTATTTAAATTTTAAGAAAGCCAACTGGAAGAAGTTTCGGCGAAACCTCAATTCCCGCCTTGAAAATATTTCTCTTTGTCTAGATGAGATAAATAACACTCAACAAATAGATAAAAACATAGAAAAGCTTACACTTTCCATAATGGAAAGCACAGCGGAAGCTGTACCTAAAAAAACCATACCAGTGCGAACTACCTTACTTCCACGATACATACTTAACTTAATCAAAGAAAGAAATTATTTTAGAAGGAAATGGCAGCGCTATGGACTTGATATTTTTCGTGCACGTGCGAATTTCCTGAAACACCTAATAGAAGCAGAAATAACTAAATTCAGAAATCTATCTTGGAATGAGCGGCTCTGTACACTTGATAAAAACAGTAAGCCCCTTTGGAATGTAACGAAACTATTAAAGAACAAAAATAAATTCATTCCCCATATTCAAACTCCATCATCAGTTTATGTATCTGATGAAGAAAAGTGCGAATTTTTTGCTGAAAGATTCTTTTACAGTTTTAACAATCCCTTATTTTCAAACCCCAGTCGTATGGACCCTCAAGTACAAGCCGCTCTACATGTAATCGAAACAAGCATAGATCGTGTACCTGTTAGATGCTTCATAAACTCCGAAGATATTCAATTTTATCTGAAGGAGCTTCGAAATCGAAAGTCCCCAGGGATTGATTTCCTGTGCCTCATAATCAATTCATGCTTCAAATTGAAATATTTTCCAACTAAGTGGAAAATATCCAAAATTATCCCAATCCACAAGCCTGGGAAACCCCTAAATGATGTTTATAGCTATCGCCCAATAAGTCTGTTAAGTGGCTTAAGTAAGATTTTTGAAAAAATCTTTAAGGAAAAATTACTAAATTTTGCTGCAGGTGCCGATGTATTACCCAATCAGCAATTCGGTTTTCGTCAAGGACATAGTACATCGCATCAAGTACTTCGTATATGTAAACATATAAAACAACGTTTTCTCAACCAGCAATCCACAGGCTTGATCCTTCTCGACGTGGAAAAAGCATTCGACTCAATATGGCACAACGGACTTTTATATAAGCTCTTGAACTTCGGTTGTCCGATTTATCTTATTCAGTTGCTAAAAAGCTTTCTAGACAATAGAAATTTCAAAGTGTTCCTTAATAAAAGTCATTCAACAACTAAGACAATTCATTCTGGCGTTCCACAAGGATCTGTACTGTCTCCCATTCTCTACATCTTATTTGTTGCGGACTTACCCAATATTCCTCACTGTGAGATTGCCATGTTTGCGGATGATACTGCCATTTATAGCTCAAACGATCTGGGTTCTGCCATATTGAATCATCTTCAAGCTGCTCTTGACATCTCGATGGAATATTTATCTGAATGGAAGATTAATATAAATGGGAATAAAACGCAAGCTATCTTTTTCACACGAAAAAGAAAAGCTTGTTTTTTACCCAATGGGCAGCTAAGGATAAGAAATTGTGATATCCCGTGGGTTTCTTCTGTCAAGTATCTAGGTGTATACTTAGACCAGTGACTGACCTATGGTGAACATGTCAGAAGCACTCTGAGCAAAGTTAGTTTAGCTATAAAAATGCTCTATCCCCTTATAAACCGCAAATCGTTACTAAGCAAAAGCAACAAAATTCTCTTATATAAGGTTATCTTCCAACCCATCACCCATATTTTAACAGATACCTGTTAAAATGTTAACCGGCCAGCTGCGGTGCAAGGTTTTTTGGTCAAATTAGGCAGATGGCCAACTAATAAGGGGGTTGGTTTTATTTTATTTTTTTTCAACACATTTTAATAAAGAATTTCGTTTCTAGTCATATTGTGTCATATGTGTTTATTAAAACCAATTAATTAAAAACAAAAATATATCAATAAAAGAAGTTTTCAATACACAGTATTTATTTTAACAAAACCAATACGAACTTACTAAATACCACCTTGATCAAAACATTTCCGGAATTTATTCAGAAAAATAAAAATGCAAGTTTATTCATCTAAATCTATATTGTCCCCTTCAAAGTAATCCCCATCAACTGCACCAAACTTATGCCAGCGCTTGATCCAATCCTCGAAACATTTTTTTATATTCGGTTTTCGGTATGTCCAACAGTGCTTCCTGCGATTTTTCCAATACTTCCTCTCGGCTGCTGAAACGCGTTCACCGTAGTGGTTTTTCAACTCGATTGAACAGAAAATAGTCACAGGGAGCCACATCAGGTGAATTCGGTGGCTGTTGGATGGTATTTGTTGCATTTTTCGTCAAAAAATTACGAATAATGATGGTCAACACGGTCTCTTTTTTGCATGAAATTGAGGTATTTTGGCACCAACTTTGCCTCTACACGACGGAAACCCAAATCATTAACCAAAATGTCTTGGACGGATCCATAGGCAATGTTCAAGTCCTCCGCTATCTCTCTGATGGTTAGAATCGTTGCCGAAACACTTTTCCAACATTTCCAACGTTCGCGTACCATTAAATCCGTTTTTTACGCAAAATTTAATACAAGTTCGTTGTTGCATCCATTTCTGAAATTGTAAAAAATCACCAACATACACAGAGATAGATGTACTCTTGGCTACGTAACTTTTGCAAATGTCAAGCTATGACGCTAAGATTTAGAGAGAATGTCAACAAGAGAAAAAACAGAACTCAAATAGGAACAATGGCAAAGCCGGCAACAACTCTGCCCTTATATTTGCAGGTAAGCTTGCTATTGTCACAGCTATTTGAAGATCTTCGGGAGGTCCTTCGATGGGGTTAACATCAACTGGAAATCCAGCGCAATAAAAGCATGATTGTATTGTTGATGCGTCGACATCGTTCAAAGCAGAAACAATCCTCTAATGGCGTCTTATACATTCACCGATTTTGAAAATGCACTTCGTGACTCGCACTCATCAATTTTTGCCAAGAGTGATAGGAGCATTTTGGCTCTGTATCGAGTTTTTACATTTTGGATAATACCCTGGTCCAAGGGCTGAATTTCCGGAGTAAGGTTTGGCGTCAAATACTTTACGACGACATTCGAATATTCATTTAGAGTAGTTGGCTTGTTGCATTATCCACGAGGAGGATGATTCGCCTTTTTTGCAGTTTCATTTCTGTATTAATGGTACAAAGCCAATCGTTGAAAATTACCGTTGTCATCCAAGATCTTTTATTGTGTGTCCACGTGACGATAAAGTTCTATACATCAATTTTATTTTGGAGAAAAACTCTTGGTTTAGCAGCATTTCCAATAATAAGGGGCCTTTAATTTTTCACTGTGGCACTACAGCAAAAAAGAACACGAAACCTTTCTTTTGCCACTTTTCCGCCTTTACAATTTACTACTAAAACAAGACTTTTTTCTGGAGCTGGCGGTAAAACATACCAGTTTCATCTGCGTTAAACTGGTCTTGCGGTGGAAAGTCCTTTAAAAGTTGAGGCAGGTTGCTCTTCCAACTTATTGCAGCCTGATGGTTAACGTTAACACTCTCGCCGCACAACACTCGAAATTGTATATTATTCCTCTTGCGAAAACTTTCCAACCACCCATTGCTGGCACGAAAATCTTCAATTTGCAGTTCATCCGCCAATAGCTTGGCTTTTTCTTGCAGTAATGGACCACTCACTGGGATGTTTTTAGACCTACATTTCTGGAAAAATAAGAGAACCCCAAGGTTTACGTCTTCAAAATTTGTTTTTCTCAACCTTCGCTTCTTTTCATCGGATACATTATTCTCTAATGCATCTAAATTGTTTTTCTTTTGAGCCTTTATGTTTCCAACAGTTGACTTCAAGATTCCAAATGTATTGCCAAAGTCCTTTGTGATGCCCCGTTTTCTAATTCCTTCAAAATCTCCCCTTTTTTATCTAACGAAAGCTCAACTATAGATTTCCTTGGTGGCATATTGAAATCAAAAACAAAATACTTATTGTAATAAATTTTTCATATCCACGTATTTCTCTTACACTATGTAGATCAATTCCAATAAGATTTAACACGAACATTACGTTCCAGCTATGTCTGTCTGAACACTTTATTCAGAGCATTTGTACACACAGGCAACAAAATGCAAACTCCACAATGGCGACCAGCAGCCGACTATGTTGCTAACCAACTTCCGCAGGTTATTTAGTACGAAAGATGAAAAAATATATCTAAATATGCCGCCAAGTTTCAAGATAGACAGGTGGCCAACATACAGAGGTATTTGTAGGAATATTTGTATGGAATTTTTCTGGTGCTACTATATACTGGCCAACTTCGGCAGGTGGCCAACCTACAAGGGTGGCCAACTTTACAGGTTTCACTGTAGTTCCTTCTGCTGTAATAAGTTCTTCATTGTCCATCAAAATATCAGAAGTCTAAGAGAAAATTTCGAAGCTCTTGGCACTCATGTTGATTCCTTTCTGTGCATCCCAGATATTACTCGTATTTTTGTGTCAGAAATCTGGATTTATGAGTTTGAAAAAAACGATTATTTTTTGTCTGGCTATAAGGAAAGGGGAATATATAATTCACGAGGTCCTTTGTGTTGATTATTTGAGTTCTGATATTCTAAAGGTTTCCATCGGAACTAACAATGAGATCTATGTCTTTTTATGTGTTTATAGATTACATATGTTTAATGTTTCGACATTTATAGAAGAATTTTCTTGTCTACTAAAAAATGAAAAATCAAATAATGTCATTATAATTGGTGACTTCAATATTAACATTTTGGAAAAAAGTGAAATTGTCTCGAGCTATATGGAATTGTTAGCATCGCATGGCCTAGCTAGTTTCATCAATGAACCTACTAGACTTGCCCCAGGTAGATGTTTAGACCATATTTATGGACGGTTCCGGAATGGCTCGTTCAGTAACTGTGAGAAATGTGTTATTGATTTAATGATTACTGATCACTCCATGACTGGGTTCATGTTTAATATTTCCGATAGAATGTCCAATTTGAATTCTGTACCTCCTGACAGGGTAACGAAGATAAACTACATCAATCTCAAATACAATCTTTCTTGTGAGTTTTGGGAAGATGTCTTCCTTTTCAATGCTTATTGATTGTCTAAAGAAGCATATTCTGAGTTGTTCTTATACTTTTAGTCCTAAAAAGTCTTCCAAAAGGCTTAAACCTTGGATTTCCAGTTACTTATTGAACAAAGTTAAGGCTAAAAACAAACTTAGAACTAAATGCTATAAACACTCTGGTAATCTGTATTTGAAAAGCAAATACAAAAATCTGTGTACCGAACTTAAAAGTGAAATTCCAAATTGTCGTGATAACTATTACCGTTCTAAGTTCAATTCTGCTAGAGGTAACTTAAAAAGTGAATGGTAAATTGTTAACAGTATCTTAAACAAATCCTCTGTTGCAATAAAACCGACTGTTATTCGTGTCAATGACTATGTTGTATCTGAAAAACTAGCCATTGCAAATGCATTTAACTGCTATTTTATGAATTTAGCCACCTGCATGCAACCATGTCCTGTTCAACCTACTTGTCGTTTCTGTTCGACTATTGATTGCTTTGCTGAACCAATGTGTTCTAATAGTCTCGCATTTGAACCCATTACTCCGCTTGAAGTTTTAAAAGTTATCGGCACTTTCAGAAATACTTATTCATGTGGTGCTGACGGTATCTCTAATATCCACCTTAAACAAATTGCTTGTCACATAATGGATGTCTTAGCTTACATTTTTAATCGCTGCATATTTGAGGGAGTTTTTACTGAAGACCTCAAGTGTGCTGATGTTATCCCATTATTCAAAAAGGGTTCTACTGTTGAAATGTGTAATTATAGGCCCATCTCACTCCTCCCAGTTATGAATAAGATCTTTGAAAAGCTTGTGAAAAATAGGATAGTGAGTTATCTCACAAAAGCCAAGTTTTTTAGTGCTACACAATTTGGCTTTCAAAAGGGAAAATCAACCGAGGATGCACTCCTACAGTTTTGTGGACAGATAATGTCAAACTTAGACGGTAAAAAGTGTACTGCTGGTCTATATATTGACATTAGCAAAGCGTTTGATATGGTTGATCATCTTATTCTACTGGATAAACTTGAAAAATCAGGTTTTCGTTATGTTAGAGTGGTTTAGATCTTACCTAAAAAATAGATCACAAAGAGTAAAAATTGATGAAATCAAGAGTGATCTTATGATTCTCAACTTAGGGGTACCCCAAGGTTCTGTCCTAGGTCCGATTCTCTTTCTAATCTGCATAAACTCACTTTTTACTCTTAGTTTTAAAGGTGATCCAACGGCTTTTGCGGATGATATAGGTTTCTCCTATGTTTCAAATAGTCGCCTAGACCTGGTTTCCGACTTAAATTGGGACCTTAGTCTTATAAGAACATGGTTTTATAAACACAACTTGCTTATAAGTCGTAAGACTAAGATTATGATTTTTAATTTGTCGTTTAACCTTGATCTGGATCTGAATCTTTATTTTCACTCACCAGAGTGTAAACGATTCCTGTTTGCGAATTGTAACTGTGGATCTGGGTTATCTTCTCCTTCTTTTGATGGCAGCCTAAATTGCAGTGATAAATGTTTCCCCATCGATATTGTTAGTGAGTACAAATACCTGGGACTTACTATAGACTCTAGAATGAGCTTTTCTAATCATGTAGAAGCTTTGAGGAACTATTTCCGATGCACGCTTAGGCACTTCTTCTATTTGCGAAATATCTGTTCCACTAAATTGCTAAAAATTATTTATTATGGTATTTTTCATTCAAAATTACAATACGGTATTACTTGCTGGGGAGGTGCTTATAGGAATAAAATACAACCCCTTTTAATAATACAGAAATATATCCTAAGAAAATTATGCCGCAAACCTAGGAGATATTCTACGAAGCAATTAGAGGTTCTACACGATCAGAGATAGAAGATGAGCTCTTGGGCACATCTTCAGAATCGGAGGACCTCAACAACACCGTGGTGGAGGCGACTCTGGAAGACTGTAGCAATGATACGGTTTCTCCAGATTAATCTCCACCACTCAAAAAAGGCTTCGGCCGCACTCATTCTGCGTCTTTCCAAAAGCGCAGAAGACATAATTCTAATCCAGGAACCATGGATTGCAGAAGGCGTGGTTCGTGGACTTAGGCCACCCTCATACGTTCCGCTCTATACAAGAGACAAAGGTAAGATTAGAACTTGTATATTAGTGAAACGTAGCCTAAATGTATTTCTACTTCCCAACCTCAGTGACCCCGCCCTAACCGTTGCCAGATTAGAAACTGCCAAAGGCTCTTACTGGCTGGCATCGGCTTACCTTGGCCATGACCAAGTGGGCCCTCTCCCTGGTGATAACCTAGAAAGGGTGGTACTGGAAGCGGGAAGGCAAAAAACTGGCCTCATAATCGGATGCGACGCTAACGCACATCATACGGTATGGGGCAGTACCGACATCATCCGGAACTACCGGAAAACTGATTGGACAAAATATAGAGGAATACTGTCGGAAACGATATCCTCTAAACTATCAAGTCCCCCGCGTGACACCAATGAGCTTGACATGAAAGTCAGGGAATTTACTCTGACTCTCAATAAGGCTATGGCCGCTTCCTGCCCTCTTATTCAAACAAGAGGCAAGAAAATGCCACATTGGTGGACATCGGCACTAGGACTGCTCAGAAACACCTGCAGAAAACTTTTCAACGCAACAAAAAGCACAAGAAAAGTGACCAAATGGGACTCATATAAAGAATCCCTCAAATTATACAAAAAAGAACTGAGGAAGGCAAAGCGACAATCCTGGAGGTCATTCTGCGACAAAATTACAGAAACCTCTGAGGCTTCGCGGCTAAGAAAAATCCTCTCCAGAAATCCTATGATGCCCAGCTGTTTGAAAAAAACCGATGGCTCTTGGACAACCTCAAGTGATGAATCACTCAACCTGCTTCTGGACACCCACTTTCCAGGTAGCTCCCAACTCGCGGCCAGTAGCAGCCCATACAAGCCTACTGCAACCGTGACCAAAATTCATAGTCTGATTACGAGAGACAAACTGCTCTGGGCGCTGCATAGCTTCAAACCATACAAGTCTGCTGGTCCGGACGGTATTATACCTGCCGAGCTACAGAGATCCTCAGATATTATTCTACCAGTGTTGGAAAATATTATGAGGAGCTGTGTAGAACTTATCCACATTCCACTGTTATGGAGAGAAGTCAATGTAGTATTCATTCCCAAAGCTGGAAAATGTTCTCATATAGTCCCAAAGGACCTCAGACCTATAAGTCTATCATCATTCCTTCTGAAAACTTTAGAACGACTGATTGATATCCATATTCGAGCTAAAGTTGATCCAAGACTTCTGTCTACGGCTCAACATGCCTACTGTAAAGGAAAGTCGGTGGAAACGGCTTTGCACTCTCTGACAAGCCACATCGAACGATCCCTACAATATAAGGAGTACACAATGGTTGCTTTCCTAGACATAGAGGGCGCCTTTAACAACGTCAACACATCCGCAATCACGACTGCGCTGTCAACTCTGCAGGTAGAGGGCTCACTTGGGGAGCTGATTAATCTAATGCTAACAAGCAGGATAATCAACTCCAAACTGGGTGAGACTTCTGCCAAAAGACATGTCAGTAGGGGTACGCCGCAAGGCGGTGTCCTCTCCCCCCTTCTCTGGATCTTAGTGGTTAACGAACTACTGATATACTTGGAAGCGGGTGGTAGCAGAGTGATTGCCTATTCGGATGACGTTGCCATAGCCGTCTCAGGAAAACATCTAAATACCATTAAAGAACTCCTCCAAGTAAATCTTAACAGATTAACCTGCTGGGCAGATCGCTGTGGATTGGGAATAAACCCTCATAAAACTGATCTTGTCCTCTTTTCTAGGAAATATAAAATTCCAATCATAGACCCTCCTTCAATAAACGGTACCAGTTTAGCTTTCTCCGATACAGCAAAATATCTGGGTCTCATTTTTGACAGGAAACTAAACTGGAAACCTAACATTCAAGAAAGAGTCAATAAATCTACAATAGCTTTATTCTCTTGCAAGAAAGCCATTGGGAACAAATAGGGCCTTCAACCTCGCACAACCCACTGGCTATACATCTCGGTCATAAGACCGATACTCACTTACGGGGTGGTTGTCTGGTGGACGGCCTTGGAAAATGCAGTCAACCGCATTAAATTAAGTAGAGTCCAAAGAACAATATGTCTATTCACAAGCGGAGCCTTGCGGTCTACCTCCTCTGCGGCATTAGATATTCTGCTTCACTTGACACCCCTCGACATTTTTAGCAAGCAAGTAGCTGCAACTGCAGCTATTCGCCTTAAAGCGACTAAACAGTGGACAAATAATTCATTTGGCGACGCCAACATTCTTAATACATTAGGAATCCTCACAGAAAACACCGATTACACCATACCTGAACTTTGGTTTGACAAAAACTTCCATGTAAGCTTCCCATCTAGATCATTCTGGGAGGAGGATGCTTTCATGGAGGACAAGTCAATCCATCTCTACACAGATGGATCTAAAACCGACAGCGGAGTTGGTGGCGGTGTTTTCTCAGATAAGCTAAATCTAAGCCTCTCTTTCCGCCTTCCAAATCACTGTAGCGTGTTCCAGGCGGAAATTTTGGCGATTAAAGAAGCTCTGTCCTGGCTGAAGAAAAACGTGATATCTGCAAAGGATATCCGCATATTTTCGGATAGTCAGGCCGCCATCAAGTCCCTGGACTCGGTCTCATTGTGTTCTAAAACTGCCCTTGAATGCCGATCATCTCTCATGGAGATGGCAGAGCAGTTCAACATTCACCTCTGTTGGGTGCCGGGCCACAGAGACATTCCAGGGAACTGCAGAGCCGATGAACTCGCCAAAATTGGAACCACTCTACCTATCCTACCGGACAAAGGTAGTATAGGTATACCAATCGCTACGTGGAAACTAACACTAAAGCTAGATGCCAATAAAAGAACGGACCTTAGGTGGACTGCTGGACAAACATGTCTAGCGACCAATCAGATCTGGCCAAGGCTGGATCTGAGTCGATCTAAGTGTCTGATCCTTTTAGATAGGAAACATCTCAGCGCCATAATAGGTGTCATTACCGGACACTGCCTCATAGGCAAGCACGCAAGAAGGCTTGGCGCTTTTACTAACGATTTCTGTAGATGCTGCATGGACGAGGAAGAGGAGGAGACAATCCCCCACCTACTCTGCACATGCCCAGCTCTCTCTCAGAGAAGGAAGCTTCATCTAGGAGCTTTCTTCTACAACGACCCAGAAAAAACGATCTAGAAAAAAATAGACGTTAACAGTCCTCTACGCTTTATTATAAGCTCAAACTGGTTCCAGTAGTAAGAAGATCATAGATCCACGTGGCATCACAATGGGCCAATAGGCCTAAGTGGGTTGGTATTTCCAACAGCCACTCTTACCTAACCTAACCTAACCTAGGAGATATTCTACGTACCCTTTGTTCTGTGACTTAAAAATTCTTCCCGTCCGACATTTATACTGCTTTAAGGTTCTGAAGACCTTTTTTATGAAGTCTGGTAATCGGAACTTCCGATTGATTTTTAACTTTAACCTGCGTGGAAACTTTTTATACTCTGTATCTGTTCCACCCTTCCATACCACTGCTTATCGTAATTTTTATTATATTTTGTCTTTTCGTTTATTTAATAGACTTCCTATATCGCTCAGATCGATTACCTTGCCCGGATTGTTTCTCAAACTCGTAAAATCCTGGCTTCTCAATTTCAACTTCACTCGCTTAGAATCTGTTCTCTTTGACTCTCTGGTATAACCAATGAAACAAGTTTTTATACTAATCATCTATTTGATGCTCTATAGCAAATTTGTTCTATTATGTGTCTGCTTAAGCTTGCTTTATAATATTTGAGTAATATTTGTATCAGTTTTTTTATTTGAGGGTCACCCCACCCATACATACATATTTTATTTGATTTCTCATGTTGTCAGGGTAATGGCATTCAACACTATTTTCATTACCGTAGTATAGAAAATACAGAATGTCAAATGAAGTTCTTAAATTTTATATCTAATCTTATTATTATATAGATTAATGTAAATGAATTTATTTTGAATTATATTGTTTAAGGAATTTACAGAATAATAAATAAAAAATAAATAATAAAAATAATATCCATTTACAATATAACGCCAGATGCTAGACAGAATTTGATACCAAACTTATCCGGATTGTTCGGCATGTATTGCTTTGGTTGGGAAAAGCTGTTCATCGTTCCCCAGACTTGTAGCAATTTTTACCATACTTTAGAGAGTAGAGCAAATTTAACTGTTTGTAAACGCTGGCTCCGTTGATTTTTTTTTATCAAACCTGATAAACCGCATAATTTCACAAAAATCACTCCTGCTCATGGTTTTTGAAAAAAAAAAACGGGACCCCATTTCTTGTTCCATAGATATGAGATGTCCAAATTGTTTGCCTGATATGCGCCACGTGCATATACTCGTATGTTAGAAGGGCAATAAATGCATTTATTTTTGCAGGAGTATGATTCCATTCAGTTCCCAATATTCGAGAGGCTTCTTCTTCTGTACATTTTCTTATGTGTACCATTACACAATTGTCAATAAGCAAAGAAAATCCTTGTAGTATCTAAAAATATGTTTCCTAAGCCAGCAATGAATTTTTACAGCCACTCAATATTCATGAAAGCCGAAGATGGGACAGCCTTAAAGTAGACGTTCATGGTTTCCTCAGAAACGTAAGAGCTGAAAACTACAAAGAGCTATTTTTAAATTTTCTTGAAGACTTTAAACTCATGGGCCCGGTTAAGATACATGCTCACTTGGGTGAATTTAAAGACAATATGTGCGCCTATTCCGAAGAACAATGTCAGGGCTAATATAATGAGAGAATGATGGGGGATTATATTTGGGGCCTAATTTGCACGTGTTAATCACAAGAGAAGAATTGAACATATTGTATTAATTTTTAATCATTTTTTTGTATTTTTTATATATTTTTGTTTTAAGTTGTTTTTTAGTTAGTAATTCCACACAAAAATTTATTTTTATTTTTAAGTACAAAGTGGATCATTAATTGTGACCCTGCTTTAGAATATCGCTTGTGGCTCAGTAGGGCCTTTACTCCATCCTGCTGGAACCGCATGTTTCCAAACCCAATTCATCCAGTTGAGGAATGTAAAATTCATTGATCATGGCTCTGTAGCGCTCACCATGCACAGTGTCCATTTAGCCCGCCCCGCGCCATTCTAAAAAAAAAAATGGCCAATGACTCCTCCAGCTTAAACAGCACACTATGCAGTGACTGTGAGTGTATGTAATGACTATTCGTGCATTAATCGTGGATTTTCAATGCCTCGGAACCGAAAATTTTGTCTGTTCGCGTATCCACATAAGTGGAAATGGACCTCGTTACTCATGATTATTTTTGACGCAAAATCGTCCACTTCGTTGTTGAGATTCAGTTGGGTATGAGCGCAGGTTAGACGCGATTCACCGTCAACACCCATTAGTTGGTGGATTGTCTGCACTTTGTAAGGAAATATCTTCAAGTCTTTCATCAAAGTGCAGTTACGTTGTTTGCTGCAACGTTTTTAAAAAAAATAATTTTTTAGAGTTGCTTACTCGCAACTATTAAGATAAAACGCACACTTTTATGTTATGACCGTTTTTATTGAATCTTCTTCTAAGACTGAAATTTGTTTTATAATATTACTTTCCATTTGAACTTAACTACATGTCGAATATTGTTGACACAGCTTTTTAGGGGCAGCAGCTTGCCTGTGGGAGTGGAATGCAGGAATATTAAAAGGTGTCAGATTATGCCTTGCGCGTGTAGCGCAGAAATGCTTGCAGGCAAAAGTTGTATGCACATTCGGAGTCATGTGTCTTGCGCTTGGAAAATGATCTTACATGGCTTTGATCGTTTGTGGTGGGTGAGGATGAGAGTGCGAGAATGGAAGTGGAGTGTCCGACGTAACTTGAGGATGAAAGTGGGAGAATGGAAGTGGAGTGTCCGACGTAACTTCCCCCCGCTTAAGATTCTTCTCCGAAGAATCCGAATTCTTTATTTCAACTTTAACATTTGATTTACATACTCGTATATCATTATTGTTGTTTCTTTTATAAATTGATAAAATGATCGGGAATAGGATGAGGATGATTATGAAACATATTCCTGAATTTATGCGTTCGTGTGCAACATTTCTTGATTTTACTTCTTCAATTAATCTTCTGTTTCCCAAATGTTTGACATGCATTTGTTCTGTAGTGAAATTCATTACAATTTTTTGTATGGTTGAATTACTAAAATTAGGTATTACAAAGTTATCGTATGTTATAAAGTTTTCATATGTAAGGTTATTTATTGTAATTTTACAATTTTCGAAACGTATTACATTGTTTCCCATTATATTTATACTATAATTATTACAAGTATGTTTAATTGTTGTATATAGAATGTTTTTAGTTATTAGAATATTATTTGTAATTTGTTTTATTTCAAAATCATTATTTTCCTTAAAAGTACACATTGGGTTTGACTTAAATATATTTGAAATACAATCGTCTTTTATTAATCTTAGGCTATTCTTATTTACTGTTTTATTTACATTTACATAATTTGAGATTCCATCAGTTATGAACGATTTGTATGATGTCACGAGTTCAAGTTTATTTTTATTAGGGATAGGTTCTATGAGAATTCTATGAAATTTGGTAATCGAGTAAATTGGAAGCATCAAAATAAAAATTAGTTGATCTTCGTGTAAAATAACGGAGCTTTTTATATCTGACAATTCGTAGATAGTTATATTAAATTTTTCTTTTTTCTCTTGGTGATAACAAATCTCTTCCTAAAACTCCTAATTGACTTAATAGTAAATTTTCCTTAACTCTCTTGACTTGTTCCCTTAATAATTGTAAATCGTACTGTATTTGAAAAACTTGTTGTATTTGAATTATTTCGGAAAACTCCTGGTTTATGGCGTTCCCTAGAGTCAGTAATTGTTTCTTTATTTGCAGTTGTTGTTCATTAATATGTCTAGTAATATTGTCTACTATTTCGTTAAAATGGTGATTAATTTTTATCTGCTCGTTAAGTCCGTTTATTAAATTGTGATTGTTTTTCTCGTTAGTTTCTAAAGTCCTCTTTATTTCTACTTCGTCGTCGTAGTCCATAGTTCCTGCTAAATACTTAAGACCTTTGCCAATTACATTAATTAAACCTCTTCTTGTTTTGTGGTGATAATTTTCGAGTAGGCTTCCTATTTCCCTAGCTAAATTGTTGAAGTCGTGTGTCATTGTTGGATATTTGTTCTTGTAGTTCAGTTTGTTTATATTGTGTTCTATTATACTTAAGCTTTCCGTCCATAAAGTTAAGTTTACGCTGTGGAGTATTTTCGTATAGCTGGTCACTACTTGGAGTCGTTCATCTTGTATTGTCACGTATCCCTGTCCGTTGTTAAGGTCTTGTATGTCTATGCGTTGTGTTTGAATTGTCAAAATACAAGCAAGTAAGGTCAGCACCTGAAATTAGTCGTTTTCATATTTATATATTCTTTTCACTTGGCTTTTATAAAAAGTTAGTCCTTTTTCGTTTTTAAGGTGATCTTTATCTAACACTACAACATCTGATTTCTTGTGGGTGGGCTTAAGTTTATTATTGTTTCTAGCTTTTAGATACCTATGTTTTTGTTTTGTGAAATCAATGTCTGTCCTACCTTTGTTGATCTTATTTATATACTTTTCCTTTTTTCTCCTAACTGATTCTATTATCTCGTTGTATTCATCATTTTTTATAGTTCCGTTAAGGAAATCGATGGGTCTTTTCTTTGTTGTTGAGTGGATGGTTTGGTTATATATCGTTACGGCTTTCATGACTTTATTTCTTAATGTGTCCCTATTAGTGTTATCGGCATTAAATGTTCTAATATGTTCGTTGAGCGTTGAGTGAAATCTCTCGATATCAGAGTTTCCTGTTTTATGATAGGGTGTTGCGATACAGAGTTCAACATTATTTTCTTTCAAAAATTCTTTGACCATGATTGACATGAATCCTGTCTCATTGTCCGTTACGATTTTATTTGGGATGCCCAGCTGTGAAAATCGAATTTGCAGTGTATTTAGCAAGGCTGTCCATGTTCTGTGTTTGATCTCGTGCACGGTTACATGTTTCGTGAATTTGTCTATCATAGTGACGTACATTAAATTAATGTGCGCGTACCAAATGTCAATGTGCAGTATTTGGTTTGGTTTATTTGGACATTCAGTTAATTTCAGTGGAATTTTATACGGTGATCGTTCATATTTGGATCTGTTGCATATTTCGCAATTATTTATATACTGTTGTATTTTTTCTTTTAATTTTGGCGTATAATAAATATCCTTTATTTCCGCAAACGTTTCGTTTATACCCCTATGATTCAGAAGCTTGTGGGTCTTGGAGATAACCATTGCTAATTTCTCTTCATCTTCAATATCTCCTAAAAATTGACTGCACTTTATGAGTTTTAGTAATCTATTATTACTAAAGTAGTTTATATAGGTATTTTGGAACTGAGCAAATATATGGTCGTCGTTTGAGTAAATTCCTACTTTTCCTTTGTGTGGTACAAATTTTTTCATAATGTCCAAAATTAATGTCTCATTATATGATTTTAAATTGATAACGATTCTCTTCTTACCAAATTGGGTGTATATTTTGTGGTTATTAATGTTGTCAGAGTCATTTAGTATTATCTGTGTTTTATAAATGTTCACCGGTGATTCTACGATTGGAATATGGTTGGTATTGTCTTCTTCAGCGCTATGAATTGTTGCTGTGAGGGATTGATTGTCTGGGATTTGTTGACTATTATTGTTGCAGGTTAAACTTCCTTGGTTATCGTCATTTTCAATGTTTTGGTTAAGGTATACTTCTATTCTTGATAAACCATCTGCCACTTGGTTATCTTTACCTTTGACATACTCGATGTCGAAGTTGTACTCTTCAAGTTTGATTTTCCAGCGTTGGAGTTTGGCATTTGGACCTTTTAACGAACTGAGCCAAACAAGAGGTCGATGATCCGTTCTCACTGTAAATTTACAACCGTATAAATAGGGCCTAAAATAGTTCATTGACCATAAGATTGCTAAAAGCTCTTTTTCGATGGTCGAATAGTTGGTTTCATGATCGTTGAGTGTTCTACTTGCGAAGCATACCGGATGGCCTTCTTGCGAAAGAACTGCACCCAAGTCGTAGTTTGAGGTATCCGTAGTCAAGGTAAATTTCTTACAAAAATCCGGGTATCTAAGAATTGGTTCGGATGTTACTAATTTCTTTAAAGTCTCGAAACTGTCAATATAATTGGGATCACTAAGATTAATTTTTGTATTCTTTTTTAAATAAACCGTCATCGGTTTCGCTACTTTCGAGTAGTCTTTGATAAATTTACGGTAGTAGCCCGTGATGCCCAAGAAAGATTTAATTTGTTTTGGTGTTCTTGGTAATTTATATTCCAGAATTGCTGAAATCTTTTGGGGATTAGGCTTTATGCCTTCTGTTGTTACAACATGCCCTAAAAATTCAGTTTCTTTTTTTAGAAATTCGCTCTTTTAGAGCTGAACTTTTAGGTTTACCTCTCTTAGTCTTGAAAATATCTTTTTGATTGAAGTAATATGTTCATCTAGGCTGGTAGAAAATATGATGATATCATCCAGATATACCAAACATATTATTCCAATGAAGTCTATGAGGATGGAGTTTATCAGTCTTTGGAATGTCGCGGGAGCATTTTTCAATCCAAATGGCATGCGAACGAATTCGTAGTGGCCGTTATTGGTTGAAAAAGCTGTTTTTCGTACGTCCTCTTCCGCAATCTCGATCTGGTGAAAACCTTTAGCTAGATCGAGGGTGGTAAAGTATTGAGCTCTACCAAGCTTATCAAAAATGTCCTCAATATTAGGTATCGGAAACTTGTCGTCTATTGAGACTTCGTTCAATTTCCTATAATCCACGACAATTCTCCACTTCTGCTTTCCAGATGCGTCCTGTTTCTTGGGAACGACCCAGATAGGAGCAGAATATGGGGAATTGCTAGGACGAATGATGCCCTGTTTTAGCATATCATCGATTTGTCTTTTGACCTCGTCTCTGTGTATTTCCGGGTATCTATACGATTTCGTATAGATTGGGATATTGTTAATGGTTTTTATGTGATGCTTTATCGCATTCGTAAATGACAGGTCACTCCCCTCCTGATAAAAAATATCAGAGTACTGGGAAATTAATTTTGTGATTTCAGAGCTTTCTTCCTTGTTCAAGTGAGCGATTCTTATTTGTTCAATAATTGGCTCCTTACTGGTTTCTGTGTAGTATATTTCTAGTTCCGGAACCACTTTTTCGTAGTTCTCGAGTGAAATGATTTCTTCTTCATTTTCATTGAAGAATATGGGAATTTTCGTTTCCTCTACTACCAGAAGTTTGTTTTTATAGTCAAGGACGGCATTCGTTGGCAGTAATATGTTATTGCCGATTAGACCATCGAAAACATCGTGAAATTGATACTCAAGAAACTCCGCAGTTTTATTTGGGATACAGAATTCATCGAATAGTGGAATTCTTACCTTTGTATCTGCATATATTGGTGTACTAGTTGTTTTGACTTCTATAGGTTATTTAAGTGGAATCTGCCATTTTGGGTGGCATAGCCCTGGGTTAAGAATGCTCGTCTCTGATCCAGTGTCAATGAGTATTCTTAACTTAAATTTATCTTGTTTTGTTTTAATGATTATATAGGGAAGTCTGCCGGATGGCTTTTTTCGCGAAAATCCGGGTTTTTTCCCAAGATGTTTACTTCTCTTTGAAAAGAAGCGGAAAGTGTATCCATATGCTCAATACCATTACTATTGTGAGAATTATTTTGTCTTGGTTGGTTAGGGTTAATGTTTCTGGACTGGTTGCTATTAGTTCTAGATGGATTTTGGTTATTGTTTCTGAACTGATTGCTATTAGTTCTGGATGCGTTTAAATTATTTGCATGAAACTGTCGCTTGTGATTCCCACTGTTTTGGTCGTTCGTATTTTGAGGTTGTGTGTTTCTAAAGTCATTTCTTGGTCTTGTATTGCTTTGTCTGTTTTCTCTGGGGTTTGATTCAGTGTATGCGTATCCTGTTTCATGAAGGATTTGCATGGCTTGTTCCAGGTTGTCTGGATTCCTACAGTAAAGTAAACCTTTCATAGGTTCGGGGATTTTACTCATAAATATACGCAAAGCTGTCTTACAATTTTGTTCTATTTCTATAGAATTACTTCCCTTTTCTATCTTGATTTTATTATTAAGGCGTCTTAATATTACTTTTGTATTATTATAAAAATCTTGGCAATTATGTCTAAATTGAATACCCCTAAGATCGTCGTATAACTGTTCTGCAGATTTCTTATCACTAAAATACTGAAAAAATACTTTTTTTACTTCAATCCAATTTTTTAAATTATTATTTATTTCTATGGCCTCTCTGGCCTTACCCGTTAATTTACTTTTGATTATATCGAAAAAGATACTTTGTCCTGTGGCATCATACTGTCCTAACGTTGGAAAAATTCTGTCTACTAAATCGGTAAAACTGTGTAGGCTATCCCTACTGCCATCATATGTTGGTAAATTATTAAGGTATCTTATAGGATCTATACTTAAAACTAGGTGGCTTACTGCTGGTAGAGTTGCGTTGTTGTCTGAAGTTGCCATGTTTCTCTGTAGGTCAAATAGTTTTGATCTCTTCAGCTTGTCTAGACCGACTCTGCTTTTCTTCCTGGGTTGGGTAGTACTGTTATTCGCACTAATGGTGATTTTTTTTTTCTTTTATTAGGTATGTACTTTTTTTTTTCTTTGAGAGTTCTTTGTACAGCTTTTGCTTTTGCACTTAGTTAAGGAATCTATTGACATTTTTTTTTTTTCTTGTAATTTATTTATTTTTTATTTTTATTTATTTATACTTTTTTTTTCTTATGCGTTACACACTAAGCATTTAAGAATTTTCACTATTCCTTGATGTATATTCAATAAATGAAATCAACCGTATTCTTTTTCGATTACGATCAGATATATTTAATAATTTGAATTAACCGCACTCTTTTTCGACTACGATTACGTGTGTTAAATAATTGAAATTAACCGCAAAAAAACACTTATTGCATTTTTTCTTTTTGCGTACACACAAATACCGACTGCGCCAGTTACGTTGTTTGCTGCAACGTTTTTAAAAAAAAAAATTTTTAGAGTTGCTTACTCGCAACTATTAAGATAAAACGCACACTTTTATGTTATGACCGTTTTTATTGAATCTTCTTCTAAGACTGAAATTTGTTTTATAATATTACTTTCCATTTGAACTTCACTACATGTCGAATATTGTTGACACAGCTTTTTAGGGGCAGCGGCTTGCCTGTGGGAGTGGAATGCAGGAATATTAAATAGGAATAAATATTAGATAGGAATATCAGAGTGGGAGAATGGAAGTGGAGTGTCCGACGTAACTGTGCGTTGTAGAGATTTGCGTGAAACGGCCAAGTCCGTGGTACATCATCTGGTCGATATCGTTGGAGCCCCTACGACATTTTCAGCCACGGGAGCGATATTCTCGGCCGAACGAGAGGTACGAGGTCTTCCAGGGTTTACGCGGTCCCGTGTAGTTTCAGTTTCTAAGATTCGTGCAGCTAAATGACGCACTGAACAACCAGACGAAGCCGGGCGGCCAGGAAAACGGGTACGTTGCGCCAAAATCACTGACGAATTATTTATCGAAAACATCGTGACGATTATTCTGCATTCTTTAAGAATATAGCGTTCCATTACTAATTATCACGACTTCGAATTTTATTTGCTTCATAAATGTCAAAACCGGATAGGCATTCGACGCGGTTTGTAATATCTATGACAGTGACCTTGTACAATAAAGAGATAAGAAAAATAAACTTTTCTTAAAATCCGTATTTTCATACTGGCAGCCTTAATCCGGTCAACAACCCCTTTCGTAATTGCGGATTTTCTATGCAGCTACGACAAACCACATAGAAAAAACTCACCGCTTAATCGCTTCCTCACAGTGCCCCATCTGGTCAGCTGGTGTAATAGCCAACACATGTACACATGCTCATAGTTGGGCCATGCTCTGAGGGCGGTGTAGTGGGTGGAGCCGGTTGGTAAGAACATCGCATTTTTTTCATGTAGTTTTTTCTATTATGACGAGTACTTTCGTCTACGCATCATGTTCCTGCTGCTCTCCTGAGCGCCCAATTTCATCGATCGCCTGTCGACGATGGATGTTTTGCCGTCGGGTTTTGCTTGGCTGAACTAACGACGGGATCCATGCCGATGGTAAAATGTGGATGCTGATGGGGGAAAAGCGATATTTGGACAAAAATATTCGTTGCGTTGCAACAGGTTACAACAAGAGCCATTTGTTTGGCTCTCCCCATTTTTGCTTCGAAGATCGCATCATTGATTTTTTTTTTAAGTATGTCCTATGTCCATTTCTTCGATAAACATCACACTCATCTCGTTTATTGGCATTTACGTACAGTTTATCCTGAAATTGCTTTAAAACATTCTGCGCTTGCTCGATTGTTGTGCTTTTAACCCTTTTTTGACGTGGAAATGGTTTAGTTGCTGTCAACATCAATACCTGAAGAAGAGCTGCTGGCATCAGCAACAAACTAAAATAAACACAAGCCGTTGACCACTGATCACTGGATCCGGCATACTTTAAATTCTACTTGATTCCTGGAAATTTTGCGACAATTTTCACTTAGAAGATTTCCTTGTTTAGAGAGCTGTATGGCCTTTTGTCACATGTGAGCGGTTTTAGGAGACTAATGCGTAAATACCTCCTAGTTAAGGTATACTAAATTAGTAAAGTTCCTTATTAAGGTAGCGCTTAAGGTAGTCCACAGTCTGAATTAGCCCCTATAAGCGAATGGATTGTATGATGGGAACGAAGAACAAAACTAGCATGCCCTTTGTGTATACATATTATAATCGTTTAAGTAATATGGATCGCGTTAAACAGTGAATCATCCCAGTTTATCAATTGCATCGTCCATTTTTGAACAGTATTAAAATATTCATAAAATTGAACGACCAATTACCGTAGCGCCAGGTTCTAAATTTTATCAAAGCCCCTTTCCCAGTGGAAGAGTTTGCAAATTATCTTCCCACAATTATTTATCTGAGACATGTTGTCTTATGCGCTCTTCATGCAAATTCCTAAAACCCCTATAAATCACACTCAAAGTATCTAAATCTCAGCTCATTCATATTCTTCGGATTAGACTTTTGCTGTAAGTGAAATTGAATTGTTGCGCTTGCGGCTTGCGACTTGCGGTGCTGTCCATACGTTCCTGAATGAATTTTTATTGTGAAATTTCTAACTAAAAGGAGTGGAGCTAGTTGAGAGACGTCAAGGGAGCAGCCACACCATTCGTCGGCATGAGGAACAACGTAATTTTAAGTTGTCAACCGTTTTTGTGCGGTTGCCGGTAGCCTTACTATGGTGCGGTGGTGTGACAGTGACAGTAGAGTCACCACATTGCACTTATGATAGTCGATCATATTTTTTGCTTGGTCGTTTTTATTTTAAGAAATATTTATGGAAAGAACGTGTAAGTAGACTTTGTACCTGACTAGAATTCGATTAAGGCTTATGATTTACGAGTAGGTACTCGGAACGCCTTGGTCTGCGGATGTGCTAACATGAATACCAGCTAATGGAGAACGAAAAGTAGAAATTTGCAAATTAAGTCAATTTTGTAGAAATGACAAAGAAATGACAATATACTATTGCAGAGGAATCAGGTGAGTTTTATTTGAAACACATAAACGATTGAGCTCCTATACCTTTACTAAAGCGACTTTTCCCCACGAATTTATCTACCAATCTGTTAATCTGTCAGCAGAGGAGAAATTCCCAAAATGCAATCAACGACTGCAACAAGAGTTCCAGTAACAGCGAAGTACCGAATGAACTACTAATTATTTTCGTACATATTCGAAGGACGTGTCGCTAAGGATTGGAATTCTCAACCTCGTTTTTATAAGAGCTGACGACGAGGAACCGGCCCTCCAAAATGGGTACTGCGCGATGGGGGAACAAGCCTCCATGAGAACTTTAGTCGCAGAACTGGTCCTATGACCTGTTAATTGTTAGTTTATGACACGATGTCAGATAATAGCTTCCAACTGAGCAATTTCGCAGCAGCCAATAATAACTTTAGATTCCTTCTGCCTTCTCTAGATTGCAGAACTCCGACTAAAGCAATCACCTACTATTGCTCATGGCAGCAATATCTGTGGATAGGCACAATTTCATCGATTTCGGAGAAAAGATACAATTTCAACTGTTCAAACAGGTCATGTGTCTATGGCGAGGACTGAAATTCGAGCAGTTTATATCTACTTGAATGAATTAATGCTAGTACCGCTTGTAACTACGTAATCCTGTCAAATGACACTATGTGAATGTCACCAAATCTTTGAGCAACTACTAGTGTGACTTCCGATCGGCAAATCAAACATAACGATACCAACGAATTCTAAGTCCAAACCCGAGGCCTCAAACCGAGACATTTACTAGCTGTACGAGGGTTAACGTGAAGGTATAGAAGATAACATCATGCGATATAGTATTTACCGCCAATTTACGGGTAGTAAAATATATTGCCAGATAGCAATGACCTTGACTTGGAGCAATGTAATATTTCGGAAGGTATAGCTTCATGTCACGTGTGTTGAATGGTTCACTTCACTCACTCTTAGCTGCCAGCCAAACATTAATCCCGAATACCTAATATTGATTCAGATATTAAAAATGGAACCTCTATGAGGATACGGAATATCAGGAGACTATGTCTTTTCTATTGAAAAAGACTAGCCAACTCTTGGTCGGGTTATTACTGGACGCAGTTCCAGTGTTAAAGTTGTTCAAGTGTCTACAAATACTTGCCTGATACAAAAAATAGCGATCTCATCAACAGAAGCAATAACCGATATTTTCTGTTCCCATTGCAGTCAACGTTCGACTGTACTTGTTACCTGATAAAAATGTCCTTAAATCAAGCATTAAATACTCTGGCCCTGCCTATGTGTGTCCTCTATATCGAAGAACTAGCGTGTGTCTCTATAGTTGGCAGAACTACTAAATTTACAACCAGTTACTTGATTTCATTTAAAATTGCTTTAAGACGCTTTTCGACATTAGTTGAATCAATCCAGTCAGTCGGACTCTGTTTTGAGAGGACTTACAGAAACCCATTTGCATTTTCTTCCAAATTGTTGGTCACAGAGAGGGTAACAGAGAGATGCTAAGTGTAAGCCGAACAAAAGCAAATCAACAGTTCCATTTATTTATTTATTTTCTTTTTCTATTTTTATGTTTATGTGCAGGTAGAGAAATAGTCCTTTATATAATAATTGTGGATACTTTGTAGCCCGTGCTAGTAATGCTCAACTCACTGCTAACTTCATGTTTTGAAATGTTTCTAGCTGTTTTTTTTTTTTTCTTTTTTTGTTATAATTTCGTGCACCCTCAAGAAGTTTGCACATAGCGTGGGCGAGGCGAAATTAGAGAGGGAAAAAAAATTATAGTGACTTGGAAATAAAGAGCTCGGGAGGGAATTCCATAAGCTAGTTGCACGGCTTAGGAACGAATCACGATATTTTAGAGTACGTCCGAAAGTGGGCTTGAGGGTATACTGATGAGCATTCATAGCGATACGGGTGTTACGGTTAAAGGCTTGAAGGGATAAAATGCTACTGGCGATTTCAATAGAGCACTGATGATTGTAATACCGATAAAACAAAGTGAGACACGAGATATTTCGTTCAGTTTTAAATGCATTTTATTTTCTTAACATTAACTCTTACATACTAACAAAAAACTGCTTAAATTCTAGCTTAAAATTACTTAGCAATTTTATACTAACTTACTGGCCCCACACGGGCGCTATAAGCTACACTAAATTCTTATATCAAGTCTTTCGACTTTATTTACATTTCATTTAGAAATATTTGTTTAGTATACTTAAGGCTTAGAAAAAAATTTTTAACTTCTAATTTTGTATATACCAATATATGTATATGTAAGCTGGTCATCGCTATTTACAGAGCAAATAGATTGGTCAGCTCTGCCTCATTAGTGAGACTGGTCCGTAATTGTCGGAAACGACGACGAAACATCTACTCCGTCATTCAACCACCAGAAATGCTGGTGCTGCCGAACGACATCCCACTTATCGCGATTCCCCACCGCCCTACTGAACCTGAGACGATCCACACTGCCGTGTGCGACGTCTCTGTTGTAGTTGAGTCGCCTGTCCCCACCTGTCCGAGCGACATGGAAGATTAACGGGACCGCTGATCTAACCTGGATCAACCCTATCTGATCAAGGCAGAGGAATGCTTCCGGTGGAACTAAGCCGTCAGAGCGCACACCCTCGTGGTAAAGGTAATTGGAGTAATAAGCCCCAGATATCAGGTTATTCGTCGAGGTCATTGCTCTTGCAATGTGCCTTCGAGCCAGCTTAATTACGAAGTTATCCACTGGTTTGTGGACTCAAACACCCGAATCTTTTCCATTAAGCTGGCTCGTACATTGAACCACACGGGACAACCAAATACCAGATGGGCCTGATAAGGGCCATGTAGCAGATTACCTTTACCCTTGTATCGAATTGGCTGCTACAAAACAGTCTCCTTGCAAGGGCAAAAGCGACTCCAGCTCTGGCCAGAGCAGCATCTACATTTTTGCCAAAATACAGAAACTGATCTAGCCAGATCCCAAGGTATCTGACTACATTTCGACAGGCAAGTCGGACTGCTGTCCGTGTTGTCCAATGATCGAGAACTTTCGCCAATATTTTCTGGTATCCTAAAGTCCTAAAGTCCTAAAGAGAATGCTTTCCAACTTCTGAAAGTTGATTTTTAACTTCCAGTCATCGCAAAATCGTCTTATCTTATCGAAGTCACGCTGTAAGAGAGTATTAATGACCTCGATTTTTAGACCTGTTCTGTACGCTATCAAATCGTCTGCGTACGCAACAGAATGGGAAGTGAACCTATCAAGTCGTTTGTATAAATGTTAAATAGGATCGGCGAACTGATCGCGCCTTGCTGAAGACCATTTTTAATTTGAAATATTCCAACAGAAGTCACATCACCATTTTTCACGATGAACTGTCTGTTGGTTAGCATATTAGAGGGCGGGTCAATAAGTCCGTGACTTTTGGAATAAAACACAGATTTTTTGATAAAAAAATAATTTTATTTTTCAACGTAGTCTCCCTTGAGCTCTATACACTTTGTCCAACGCTTCTCCAATTTTTTTATCCCTTCCCAAAAAAATGATTTGTCGAGGTCCTCAAAATAGGCCTTTGTTTGCGAGATGACTTCATCATTGGAGTCAAATCTTTTCCCACCAAGCCATTTCTTCAGGTTTGGGAACAAGAAGTAGTCGCTCGGAGCCAAATCTGGAGAATAGGGTGGATGAGGGAGCAATTCATAGCCCAATTCATGGATTTTTTCCATGGCAACTGCACATGTATGCACCCTTGCATTGTCTTGGTTTTTTGGTTTTTTTTTCGCAAGAAATTAGTGAGTAGTCTGATAAAAATAGCTGTCAAACACAAACTAACTGACGCAGCAAGTTTAAATTTTGACAGGAGTCAACTGACAGATGCCTGTTGCCAGGAGCAGTGTTGCTGTCTCAGTAAAAAGGTCAGAAATTCAAAAAGTCACGGACTTATTGACCCGCCTATAAAGAATGTACAAGAGTGGTTTACTGATCCCCAGTCTAGTCAGCTTATAGAAAAGGCCCTCTAACCATACGGTGTCGAAGGCCTTCCCTTTTTGCCTTTATTCCATTGGATATCGGACACCAGTTTAGACGCGGCATGTGAGATATCACGTCCCGCCTTAAAACCGAATTGATTATCCGGGACTATATGTTTGTCCTCAATCCACCTAGACAGAGCTCTATTGATTACTTTTTCAAAAACCTTACTGATATTCGGAAGGAGACTTATCGACCGGAGATTCGCCGGATTGAATATATCCTTTCCCTTTTTGGGGATAGCTTGAACCACCGCCGTTTTCCAATGCGCTGGATAATGTGCATTATTCATTGCATTATTAAACAGGGTGGTATAGATGTCCACCGCTTCTAGAGGAAGATGTCGAAGCACGCTGTTCGGAATACCATCGGTCCCCACTGATTTCTTAACTCTGATTGTGTGGAAGATCTCATGGAGTTCTTCCTTCGAAATGAGCGGGGGTAGGTCACCCTATCTGGCATTGACATTATTTGCCATATTTTCGTCGCTAAACCGAGTGAAACCATAAAACATAAATTCGTGTACCAAGACGCGATTGTACAGGCCATAATTAGGGCCAATGGTATTAGTGGCCTTGTATACTTCCTGGAAAGTCACCCCTATGGCCTCAACCATCTCCTGTGGATCCTCGATCACAAAGAAGTCGTCATCGTCAACGGCTTCGTTTGGATCAATACCTTCTATTGTCAGTAACCGTTCGTTGTCTGTTGCCCGGCTATTTTAAGACACTGAAGGTCGTTTTGATTTTTTCTCTGAAATATTTTATTTATTTGCGGGAACATATTCGGGTTGCTGGTGTTTACAGCCCGAACCTTGTTGTTCCAATACAAACTTACAGAAATTGTGTAATTCTCTTTTATTAACGTTTGAAGGTTTTTAATCGAGGACTTCAGTGTGCTAATCTCCGGGTTTTGTCTGTCAGTTAACTGTCTGTACAAGGTTTTGAGTCTACTTTTCTGTCGGTGCAGTGTGTCAATAGTAGGATTGCGGAACAGATCTTCGTTAGTCGAATGTCGATACCGCGGTATTGTTGCGTCCATAGTTTGTTTAATTGTCTCGTCCATTCGTTTTAGGTAATTGTCGATCTCCTTGTTTGACAAATTCCTATTGGACAGAGTTTGGAGCGTATTTGAGGAGAGCGCTGTTTTCAAGGTTGCGGAGAATCGTATCCATCGAGTCTTACTATAGTTGTAAGAATATCTTTGGACAAACTCCTTCAATTCCGCAATTTCGTTGGGAACTATTATTTCGGTGCTAAAACCGCAATGGTCGCTGTCATACACGAATGTGCCCAGACAGTCCAATCGAGTCCAGGTTCCCTCTAGTATTTGGCAAATTATTTCCCCAATCTCTGTGTCTAGCATTGAAATCCCCGCCGATTATAAAATAATTCTCCCCCGATTCTAGCCTCAGCAGTCGAAAAAGCGTGTCGAGCTCCGTAATGAATAAAGTGGATTGTGAAGCCTCAGGTGCATTAACAGAGGCCAAGTACAGCCGCTTTCCACTGCGGAGCGGTATGTAAATGACGACTGCCTCCAACACCCGAAACCTGTGCAACACTCCCTTGTACACTCTGTGAAATTTTCTTTGATGAAGATCGCGACACCGCCTCCACGTTTGTATCTGGGCCGGTTTCTTCTTCTAACAATATAATTATTGTACTCCAGTTTGTGCTTATCGGTTATCTTGGTTTCGCTAGCGAAAAGCACATCAGGAGTTTGGTCTTGTAGCAATTTAAACATCGCTCTTCGTTCGATCCTAATCAGTGAATTAACATTCACCGCAAGGACCTTCAAAGTTTGTTCCACCATGCGCGCACCCATTACGACATGTGTTGCGTTAGGCCCGGCAGCAGCGCGTAGATCTGGTCCACCCGCTTGGCCTCTTCTTGAACCTGCTTTTGCAGCTGAGCCATCTGCCCTTGGATTGCGAGCAAGATGGCTAGCATGTTGGGTGCAGCTTCCGTTGTTCTCGGCATTGGCGCCGGAGAAGCAACAGTCGCTTGCTGTACCGTAGCCCCCCTACCTGACGCCATTTGGGCGTAGGAGATTTGGGACGTGACGGCTGGTGTTTGAAACCTAATAGGTGAACGTTTGACCTCCACCTTCTGCTGCCGAGCCAGTTTTGCTTTTTTAATGTCGGTGAACTTAGGACAACCCCGATAGTTTGCGGTGTGTCCCACGTTCCCACATAACACGCACGAGAGCTGCGTCCTATCGGATGCTCCGTCCCTACCCAGAGCACACTCCTCGGAACTGTGGTTCTTTGCGCACTTCACGCATCGAAGCTGCATTTGGCAGTTCGACGCGGCGTGCCCGAACCTCTGGCAGCGAACGCATTGTATAACGCCATCGCTCCTTTTTAATCTTTCCCAGTGAACCACCTGGTAGTCTAGGACATTGATACTCCTTAGACTATCCAGGCGGCTTTCGGGACTGAGCTGCACCAAGAAGAACGGCAAACTCCGTTTCTTCCGCCTGGCTCTAGCTGTGGTAAATGGCTTTACCCCTACAAACTTGAGTCCATCGCACTCCTTCTCTTTGAGCAGTGCCAGGATCTCCTCAGGATCAGAAGACGGTTCCAACCCTTTCAGCAGCATTGATTGCCGCTTTTCACACTTAGGTGTGAATGAGTAGTGCTCCGTCGTCGTTTCTTTTAGGAGCTCTTTAACTTTCGCGTAGCCCTCCACTGTATTACAGTGGATGGCATGGCGATCGTTCCCCAATCGCTTAATATAAAATTGTTCTCAATGACCTGTTACACAGGTCCTTGGTTGCAGTTACCTCTAATTTATAGGTATTAATAGGAGGTACCTTCTCCTTCTTCTTCTGCTGCTGTTGTTGTTGTTGCTGATGTAGTTGTTGTTGTTGGTGTTGTTGTTGTGGTTGTTGCTGCTGCTTTTTTTTAAACTGCTGCGGTTTCAGGTGTTGTTTTCGCTGCTGTTGCTGTATCTGCTGCTGCTGCTGTTGTTTCTGCTGCTGCTGTTTTGTTTGTTGCAGTTGTTGTTTCTGCTGTTGCTGTTGCTCGCTACTTCTTGATAAATTAAATAAGAAAAACCCGTTCGCAGGGGCTGGGAAGCGAACCCACAACCCCGAGATTTGTCGCCCGGGTTTTTGCCACTTAGGCTACCGAACACTCGATAAATTATTGAGTAAAAGTATATTCCTTTTTGTTTTTGTCTTTCACACTGTGAAGCCGAACACGAAATGATCTCGACGGAGGTCTATGAACGACTGATGAATCACTTACTTTACTTACTTACTTTAAATGTGAATAGAAGCGGCCAATATGTTGCCGTAGGCAGTAGGGCGGCATCCTGTTTGCACTGCTATGGCTTATGATGGTCGAATATCTTCTAAATATTCTCAACAGCTCAAACGTCTACTCTCAGGCATGCATAAATAAATCACATAGACGTACCTTCTGTGCAATCACGATTTTCGGCTCTATGCTTTAAAGCAGCACTAAATGTGATCATCGATTTGTGCATCAGAAATTAACTTCCGATCCATTCCTCAAAACTGAAATTTTTGTCTTCTCGAGAAGCTAAATTTCTTGGCTCATCTTGTGCCTAAACCCATCACAATTCATTTTTCCAATAAAGTTTATTGCCTGGGTGTCATCATAAAAAGGTCGTTCGATCTAAACACGTTGGGTCGAAGACTGTCGGATTTTTTGCAATATAAAGGAGCCTATGTAACCACAATTTCTCTTGCTGCAAAAAAAGAAGTCGACTTACCCTGCGGTAAGAAATGGTTATGGGTAGAATATAAACAAGGAAACAAATTCAGTCGAATCTTCACAGATGACTTAAAAACTATTCCAGCAATGTGGAGGTATAGACAATCCTGATGGCAATTAATTGTTCTATGAAAGATCCGTAGAAGGGTCGAATTATATGTATCTGTAACGAAATTCAAGCTGAGCCTAAGCACTTTCTGAAACCTTTCACCACTTTCAAGTTAGTTAGTGAATGTACGGTTTTTCTTAACACAGTCGTTGCTGGTACTTCAGGCACCTTATCACCCCCCAGATTGCCATCTGAAGTAAAATAAAGTAAGTTGGCTTTGGAAATGAAAAATATCCTCAATGTCCGAACTAATGCATTTCAGTTTTTCCACTAGAAAAGGGAGTCAAGTACTCACTAATAAATATGTAAAAAAATTGAGACAATGCTCCACGTTGTTACATGTACGTATATAAATATTTTTACATTTTTACATTCTTCATAGTATTCGTATTCCCTTATTTTTATTTGTAAAAGCTTTTCCTGTGATTCATTTTGCCCAACATGGCTTAGCTTATACCCTACGATCTGATTGTTGTTGAGCACTTCACGGACTTATGGTGCTCCTTATTGGGTAGAGATCACATTTTAGGCGATCTGCTACTTCCCTCATTATTCCTTAATTACTTACATAGATGGTGCTACAGTTCAAGGTGGACCCTGGTTTAAACCAGCAAGCCTCCGCATCTGAATTAATTTACGGACTCTTAATGGTTAAGGTTTCTCTTGTGTTGTCTGCGACCCCTAAGGCAAAAAAATGCTGCGTTATACCGCCGGATAGGGATTGAAGATTCTTTGTGCCAGCTCGTAGATATTCCTTCGCTCTCCATATTTTATCCACCTCAGGCGATTGATGCGCACTTTACTGACCACTTTGACGTCACTTTACAGCTCATAGAGTTTGCCGTGATATCAAAATTCAAAGCAATTGTGACCAAAACAGATGAAAACCGTTAAGAAGAACTGGGACTACAAGGGTCTTTTAATACTGACTTCTTCTTTTTCAAAGCTGGTCTGACTCCAATCCATTATATGACTCGATTGCCTCACCGCCCACAAAGGTTCTCCTGAAAACACAGGTGGTTGGCCTATAGCTATTTCCTATAGCCTGCGTTTAGGGTGAAGCTTGCTTTGGTAACTCCATCAAGGTCTGCAATGTCTATCATATTCTTTATCTCATAATGAACTTGGTTCCCGTCTTAAACGTAGCTTGTTATACTCTTGCTTACTTCCTCGGTATTACATAATTTTCAAAAGAATCACACACGTTGCTGTTCTTTTGCTCAGCTTTTTGTAGCCACTCCTTTTCGAGGCACTTGTATGGCGAAGTTTTTAATTCTTACACCGGTAGTCAGTTGCGGATTGGTAGTCACAGGACGATACCTAAGAGCAACCGACACAAGAAGACTCAATGCCCCCACGGGGCGACCGCCGGGCAAAGGTGGTTATTTCACGGCTATTGAACTCCCTTTGATATTGCACACTATGTATGCTCAGTGCACTCGTAAGCCTGTAATATTGAAGGATATTCTAAGTTCATATTTTCTAACACCGGCTAAAATGAGCGATGAAGGTGGAAGGGCAAGCGCCGAGAGATGCATGGGAAAGATGGTGCTTACTGCTTAGTCTTTAGTTTGGAACTCCCCAGCCTTCCTTTCAGCAGGAAGGATTTTGCTGTTAAGTGACTTTCCTATTCCGATTACTCGTGGGAATCACAATTGATCCACTTAAAAGTATCTACTTCTAGGGATGTACTTGTGCTCCCTGCAGTAACAATTGTCGATCGGACTGTTGGTACCAACTCTGGCGCTAATATAAGAAGCGAGGAAGTGTCCCTTCTGAGCGACTCAGACTCAAACACTTTGTGAGACGACACAGTCAGCATGCACGAAAACAGCCGTAGACTCTGAGAACGATTCATTAAAAGCTACATTAGATTCAGACCTTTAGTGAAGAGGCTCTCCATTAACAGTGAATCTCCACACATCTTCCGATGAGACTAAAATCCTTGTCTCAGCCATTAATGGTGGTCACTGTCATTGATGACCTACTAGTAAAAGTTAGTAATCTGGGCTATCAAACAAGAGGTTATGCTAACGACTTAGTCATTTAGTCATTACAGTGAAGGGTAAACACCCTAAATATGTTTGCTATAAGATGCAGACTGCTCTAAAGATTGTAAACGATTGGTGTGCTGGAGAAAATCCCTCAATTAATTCCAGTAAATCTATACATGTTCCCTTCACTCGCGAAAGAAATCCGAGTCTTGACCAGATCCCACTTAACGGTACAGAAATTGTGTACTCCAATGAAGTAAAATTTCTTGGGATAGGTCTCGATAAAAAACTAAATTGGAATCCACATATTAATAATAAAATTACCAAAGGGACTAAAGCCATGTGGGCTTGCCGTCCTACATATGTGGATATATACAAAGATGATACGATCCACCATCACCTACTCATTAGTAGTATGGTGGAACAAAACAAAACAGGACTCTGCCATACAAAAGCTGCAACGACTACAAGGACTTGCATGCCTCGGCATCACCGATAAGCATTCATTGGTTTAACTCCACTCTATCTCAGTCAGGCTACTACAAACAAGAGAGATTAATCACTCAGATCATGGATCAAATGAATCTTCCCTCCGAAATCAGCGAGCTTGACATAATCTGCGCTGTAAACGATCGCCTACCTAAGACTCTATGCTTCGGCATGAGATTCAATATAGTGATCCCAAGCTAATAAACATGGAACTATAAAAACGCCACCTCAAACCTTAAAGCTATTAAGTGGTATACGGATGAATCAAAGATGGACACCGGAGTGGGTACTGGTATATTTGCATGTTGGGTTTCTGGGTAGGTATTCGAATGACGTTTACTCAATCCAAATAGAATTTTCTTATCAACATCTCATCTCGCTGCCAATTTAAATGGACACCAATTTTTCCAAGGTTCACCTTCTACACAACTGGATCGCACGTTTCTCTCCGCCCATATGAGTTTCAGCGCTGAAGATCCATATCTATTCCACAAACATGTCAAAGTGACACTTTTAGAACTCCTATTGCTCAAAATAGACTCCATCCACTTATCTATATCGTCAATCGCCCCAAATTGTTTTTTTTTTTTTTCAGTCATTTAGGTGTTGGCCAGTTGTCCAACTGGTCTATTGGCCACTGGCCAGTGCATTTATTTCCTACTTTTCCCCTTTTACGTTCGTTTCGCTCCAGTTTAAGTGTGAAAAGTACTTAGCTATTCTCGAAGGGTTCCTCCAATTCAATTACCCATGAATCTACTCTGTGGTGATAGTACATGTTGGGCAATGGAATTGATCACAAATGCACGAGTTTCACGCGAGTTTTGTGTTCCATTTGACACCGCTACCGACCGACGCAAAGATACGCGGCGGTATGCAACGCATGCGTTCCCAGTTAGCTCAAAAAAAAAAAAATATATCGAAAATAAATTAAGGAAAATCTACAATCTTATATTTTATCAATGCATCGATATGACAGCTCTTATATCTTTTCGAGGACCGCCAAAAATACATTCTAGAGTGTCGACATATTAGCTTATTCCGGAAGTTTACAAAGTGCCCGGCTTAATCGCATCGAAGTATCTCATTGTCTTCGGCACACCTGACTAGAATGGCTGACCTACTTTCTAATTTGGTAAACTTGTACATGATTTGGTTAAACTAGAGCAGGGTGCAAGACCAAGTGGTTTCCCTTAAACGCATTCTTTGGCGGGACGTGAACTTTGTTCAAAATATGCGACAGCGCTCGAAAGAGAAATTGAAAAGTGCTCGGACTTTTGTATGAATATGAATGAAGGGCTTATCTGTACTCGTATCTGTATGACTAATGCCGTGTGGAACCCGAAGGAACAACACACGTATCACAATTGTTCCGGGCAAACCAAGACATCACATGCTTGGCCATTACTATGGACGGAGCTCTCTCCTAACACTTCATAGGTGTTCGTATTCGTTAGGCAGAGGAAATAAATTCAAATTAGCCAGAATACTAATTATAATTACTGCCATCCGTGGTCATTGTGGATTTTTGCAGGAAAAAGCAAACGCAGTAGATTTCTAGGAATGACAGTTTGAGGAGAGAAGTGCATGCAAGCAAGAGTTCTACAATACACATTGTCCAATCGGGACAAGGAAGATTCATGTGAACGTTTGTTGTGAACAAAACGACAAACCCACGGGCACGCACTGAATAACAAAATCCGTGGAGTCGCAATTATTATTTTAAACGTTCGGTTCCGTTTTGTAGAAAAACCATATGCACGTGTAGAGTTTGAGAAGTTTATTTAAAAATAGATCCCTGCATGTAGACACGTATCCTTGATACAAGTTCGTTGACAGTTGATGTGAATTAGTATCCTGTAGATACGAGTGAGTAGCTTGGTCTTGTAAGCTTTCACTGGTCTATAATGCATCGGTTTTTGTCTACATCCAACTCAAATGGTTAAATCTTGATGTCCCAGTCAAACATTTCTATCGGATATTTGGCTTGTATACGTGTATAACAAACTGGACATATTCTAGTTGTGTTTGGTTTTATTGGGTGCGCCTTGTCACCTTGGGTAACTCTGCTTCTATTGGAGGCTATTGTACTGACCCTATATCTTTGACCAGAGTATTCTTTAACTCCACATGCAATCAGGAAGTTGAGAATCTTCTCTGGGTGAATGCCAAAAAGATTGTCAGAGCTGAGGACTTCCCTGCCAAATGTTTAATTATATTATTTAATTTATTAAATAATATTATTTAGTATTTATTAATTTTTGAAACAAAAGAGCGATGGGGATTCTGTGTGTAGAATTCGAGTAGAATCTGGATAAAGGAACGTTTGAACGACCTATGCGGTGTAAGTGTTTGTTCAGGAGATATTGGACATTTGGAAATTATGTAGGCAGCCGTAGATTGCTCCTGTTGAGTTTCACAAAGAATTCTTTTATTCACGTGAGAGAAGTCATTTGGTTAGGATTCGTCATGATGTGTTTTACTAAATTTCATTGGACTTGTTGTAGGACACTTGAAATAGTTTTCGAAGAGAATCTTTCTGATTGTACAGGAGGGAGCAGAAACAAACAGCGGTAGCGGCTCTCTTATTAGTTTATAAGTCTTGCTCGTCGTGTCGTGGGCGGAAATTCAAATACTGTGCTTTTACATGGTTTTTATGAGAGAGCTACTAAGCGACTTAGCGGCAGTCGAGCTGTCTGACAACATATACTCGTGTGTACATGTATGAGTTGGCTATAGATTGTGTAATCGAATGGTTCAGTTTTTCAGTTTTAAACGCATTTTATTTTCTTAATCATTAACTCTTACATACTAACAAAAAATGCTTAAATGCTAGCTTAAAATTACTTAGCAATCTTATACTAACTTGCTGGCCCCACACAGGCACTCTGAGCTACTCTAAATTTTTATATCTATGTCGTTCGACTTTATTTACATTTTCTTTACTAATATTTATTTACTATACTTAAAGCTAAGAGAAAAAATTGCTAACAAAAACTTAGCATATTATGTCCATATTTTTATATGGACTTAATATCTAAATTAAAATAAATGCTAACCTAACCCTATGTAAGCTGGCCACCGCTATTCACAGAGCAAATAAATTGGTCAGCTCATTAGTGAGGCTGGTCCGTAATTGACGGAAACGACCACGAAACATCTTCCCCATCATTCAACCACCAGCAATGCTGGTGCTGCCTAACGACATCCCTCTTATCACGATTCTCCACCGCCCTACTGAACCTGAGGCGATCCATACTGCCGTGTGCGACGTCTCTGTTGTAGTTGAGTCGCCTGTCCCCAGCTGTCCGAGCGACTTGGAAGATTAATGGCACCGCTGATCTATCCTGGATCAACCCTATCTGATCTAGGTAGAGGAATGATTCCGGTGGAACGAAGCCGTTAGAGCGCACACTCTCGTGGTAAAGGTAATTGGGGTAGTAAGCCCCAGATATCAGGTCGAGGTCATTGCTCGTGCAATGTGCCTTCGAGTCAGCTTAATTACGAAGTTGTCCACTCGTATTAGGTTCGCCCTGTTGTAAAGGACCTCATTAGGATAAAATTTCTAGTACTACGACTCTGGTGTTCTGTACAAGCGAAGGCAAGCCCTCTCAAACACCCGAATCCCCTCCATTAAGCCCGCTCGTACATTGAACCACACGGGACACCCAAATACCAGCATGGCCCTAATAAGGGCCATATAGCAGATTACCTTTACCCTCGCATCGAGTTGGCTGCTATAAAACAGTCTCTTTGTTAGGGCAAAAGCGCCTTTACCTCTGGCCAGAGCAGCATCTACATTTTTGCCAAAATACATAAACTGATGTAGCCAGTTCCCAAGGTATCTGACTACATTTCAACAGGCAAGTCGGACTGCTGTCCGTGCTGTCCAATGATCGAGAACTTTCGCCAATTTTTTCTGGTATCCCTAGAGGCTCTAGACAACGGCGTCCTAAAGTGAATGGTTTCCGACTTCTGAAAGTTGATTTTCAACTTCCAAATCGTCTTATCTTATCGAAGTCACGCTGCAAGAGAGTCTGCGTACGCAATAGAATGGGAAGTGAACCTATCAAGTCGCTTGTATAAATGTTAAATAGGATCGGCGAATTGATCGCGCCTTGCTGAAGACCATTTTTAATTTGAAATATTCCAACAGAAGTCACATCACCATTTTTCACGATAAACTGTCTGTTGGTTAGCATATTATAAGGAATGTATAAACAAGGCAGGCACCAGTGCATTGGTTTTTGCCTTTATTCCATTGGATATCGTACACCAGTTTAGACGCGGCATGTGAGATATCATGTCCCGCCTTAAAACCGAATTGATTATCCGGAACTATATGTTTGTCCTCAACCCACCTAGACAGAGCTCTATTGATTACTTTTTCAAAAACCTTACTGATATTCGGAAGGAGATTTATCGACCGGAGATTCGCCGGATTGAATATATCCTTTCCCTTTTTGGGGATAGCTTGAACCACCGCCGTTTTCCAATGCGCTGGATAGTGTGCATTATTCATTGCATTATTAAACAGTGTGGAGTAGATGTCCACCGCTTCTAGAGGAAGATGTCGAAGCATGATGTTCGGAATACCATTGGTCCCCACTGATTTCTTAACTCTGATTGTGTGGAAGATCTCACGGAGTCCTTCCTTCGAAATGAACGGGGGTAGGTCACCCTCTCTGGCAATGACATTATTTGCCATATTTTCGTCGCTAAACCGGGTGAAACCAGAGCCTTCGGATCGCCAATTCTCCATTTCATTTCGAATGTAGCAGTTGTGCACCAAGACGCGATTGTCCAGGTCATAATTAGAGCCAATGGTATCAGTGGCCTTGTATACTTCCTGGAAAGTCGTTCTATGACCTCAACCTTCTCCTGTGGATCCTCGATCACAAGGAAGGCGTCATCATCAGCGGCCTCATTTGGATCAATACCTGCTATTGTCAGAAACCGTTCGTTGTCTGTTGTCCGGTCTATTTTAAGACACTGAAGGTCGTTTTGATTTTTTCTCCGAAATAGTTTATTTATTTGCGGAAACATATTCGGGTTGCTGGTGTTTACAGCCCGCACCTTGTTGTTCCAATACAAACTTACAGAAATTCTGTAATTCTCTTTTATTAACGTTTGAAGGTTTTTAATCGACGACTTCAGTGTGCTAATCTCCGGGTTTTGTCTGTCAGTTAAACGTATGTACAAGTTTTTAAGTCTTGTCAGAAGTCTACTTTTCCGTCGGTGCAGTGCGTCAATAGTAGGATTGCGGAACAGGTCTTCGTTAGTCGTACGTCAATGCCGCGGTTTTGTAGGGTCCATAGTTTGTTTAATTGTCTCGTCCATTCGTTTTAGGTACTTGTCGATCTCCTTGTTTGACAAATTTCTATTGGACGGTGGGTGGAGCGTGTTCGAGGAGAGCGCTCTTTTCAAGGTTGCGGAGAAGCGTGTCCATCGAGTTTTACTGTAGTTGTAAGAATAACTTTGGACAAACTCCTCCAATTCCGCAATTTCGTTGGGAACTGTAATTTCGGTGCTAAAACCGCAATGGTCGCTGTCATACACGAATGTGCGCAGACAGTTTAGCGTTTGTAAATTCGTACCTGTCAGTCGTATACGTTCGTCGTACAGCAGTAGATCCAAATAAGACCCGCCTCTGGGAAACGACGGGTTATCCGTCGCTTTAAGACCGAGTCTGTACATGACATCGTGCTGACCCCACCAATCGAGTAGTAGGTTCCCTCTAGTATTTGGCAAATTATTTCCCCAATCTCTGTGTCTAGCGTTGAAATCCCCGCCGATTATAAAATAATTCTCCCCCGATTCCAGCCTCAGAAGTCGAAAAAGCGTGTCGAGCTCTGTAATGAATAGGGTGGATTGTGAAGTCTCAGGTGCATAAACAGAGGCCATGTACAGCCGCTTTCCACTGCGGAGCGGGATGTAAATGACGACTGCCTCCAACACCCGGAACCTGCGCAACACTCCCTTGTACACTCTGTGAAATTTTATACCTTCTTTAATGAAGATCGCGACACCACCTCCACGTTTAGATCTGGGCCGGTTTCTTCTTCAAACAATATAATTATTGTACTCCAGTTTGTGATTATCGGTTAGCTTGGTTTCGCTAGCGAAAATCACATCAGGAGTTTGGTCTTGTAGCAATTTAAACATCGCGGCTCTTCGTTCGATCCTAATCAGTGAATTAACATTCACCGCAAGGAACTTCAAAGTTTGCTCCACCATGTGCGTACCCATTACGACATGTGTTGCGTTAAGCCCGGCAGCAGCACGTAAATCTGGTCCACCCGCTTGGCCTGTTCTTGCACCTGCTTTTGCAGCTGAGCCATCTGCCCTTGGATTGCGAGCAAGATGGAAAGCAAGTTAGGTGCAGCTTCCGGTGTTCTCGGCATTGGTGCCGGAGGAACAACAGTCGCTTGCTGTACCGTAGCCCCCCTACCTGACGCCATTTTGGCGTAGGAGATTTGGGACGTGACGGCTGGTGTTTGAAACCTAATAGTTGAACGTTTGACCTCCACCTTCTGCTGCCAAGCCAGTTTTGCTTTCTTAATGTCAGCGAACTTAGCACAACCCCGATAGTTTGCGGTGTGCCCCACGTTTCCACATAACACGCACGAGAGCTGCGACTTATCGGATGCTCCGTCAACACCCAGAGCACACTCCTCGGAACTGTGGTTCTGAGCGCACTTCACGCATCGAGGCTGCATTTGGCAGTTCGACGCGACGTGCCCAAACCTCTGGCAGCGAACGCATTGTATAACGCCCTCGTTTAGTTTTTCCCAGTGAACCACCTGGTAGTCTAGGACATTGATCCTCCTTAGACTATCCAGACGGCTTTCGGGACTGAGCTGCACCAGAAAGAACGGCAGACTACGTTTCTCCCGCCTGGCTTTAGCTGTGGTAAATTTCTTTACCCCTACAAACTTGAGTCCTTCGCACTCCTTCTCTTTGAGCAGTGCCAGGATCTCCTCAGGATCAGAAGACGGTTCCAACCCCTTCAGCAGCATAGATTGCCGCTTTTCACACTTCGGTGTGTATGAGTAGCGCTCCGTCGTCGTTTCCTTTAGGAGCTCTTTCACTTTCGCTTAGTCCTCCACTGTATTACAGTGGCATGGCGATCGTTCCCCAATCGCTTAATTTTAAAATTATTACCAATGACCAACGTACACAGGTCCTTGGTTTCATTTACCTCCAATTTATAGGTGTTAATAGGAGGCACCTTCTCCTTCTTCTTCTGCTGCTGCCGTTGTTGTTGCTGCTGCTGGTGGTTTTGTTGTTGCTGCAGTTGTTGTTTCCGCTCTTGTTGCTTTTTTTGTTGGGAGCTTTCTACCTCTAATTGCTCCCTCTGCCTGCGTGCAGTTTGTTTTAGCTTAACAGCAAGCATTTTTTCTTTCAGCTTTTCAATGCTGTAGCTAATATCTTTTATCATTTCATCCTCATCGTCCGATTCGGATGCCGCTAGAGAGGCAAAGTTGTTATTGCCCCCCTCGTAATGGACCTCATCAGCCGTTAAAACGGCATTTATTTTCTTTTTTGTTAGGTTAGGAGGGGTTTTCAAACTCCTCCTCCTTTTAATGGCTTTCGCCATGGCACCGGCAACACTGTGCTTGCCTTTTACCACTCCCGTTATGGGAAGAGCGGAGCGCTCCCCACCATCCATCACGTTATTTGCTTATTGTTTATGTTGAATAACACTATATTAATTTACACAATAAAAAAAAAAAAAAAAGTTCAAAGTTTGGCCTGGGATCTAAGAACTCGTATCCCACTATTTGATAACCGACGCCGCTAACCTCTGGGCTACCGAGTCAACTATT
Organism: Volucella bombylans; assembly: GCA_949129095.1. Taxonomy (NCBI): domain Eukaryota; kingdom Metazoa; phylum Arthropoda; class Insecta; order Diptera; family Syrphidae; genus Volucella; species Volucella bombylans. Next base: position 116,347,392 of record OX422142.1, on the reverse strand, counting down.
AAAATTGTGACCAATTGTCTTTAGGACTAACGCTAGATTTCTATTTTTTCACTATGAAAAGCTGAGACACGTCTATTCTCTGCTGAGATCTGCGAACGACTGATTAGGGATTTAGTCCTTGATGATGATTGCCCACAATCACCGGGTGACCACAATCGCAAGAGTTCTGCTGAGTCTTTGTTCCAGGTCCTAGGCCACCAACCCCTAAGAATCAACCTTTCAATCTAGACGACGATAACCAACAAATCTATCTACCCAATCTGGACAAATTAGTGATACTCATATCCTAGCTCACGTCTAATTAAGTTGCTATAGCTGACGGCCTATGAAGATATTTGAAGCAGAATCGCCAAGAAAGGAGACCGTTCAAGAGAAATGATGAGCCTTCGCAATCCTGGTGATGAAAATATCATAACAATTCGTGCTATAAACAACATGATCTCCGACAATATCTCCTAATAGAGTATCATGCCACTCGCGTACGCCGCTGATATTGACATTGTCGACACCATCGCACGAATTTGTACCCAGTTGATTCTGGGTACAATTTATACCTCAATTATGTATTATTTTAATAGTTTTCGAGGTACAACAGTTATTCATTATTATATCATCGACTATCGAGCTGTTTTTTGTTGATTTTCTAGATATCATACATTTCTATCTACCAACAACTTGTGCTACTCCCAAATCTTTAAAGTCTAGCTTAACCCAAATACCTTTTCTATGTGTTTGACTTACTTTCGTTTACCTATTCCACTCCTAAGTAACGAAACATAAACCAAAATTCCCAATTCAAATGCAAAACAATTTAGACGAGGAAACACTCACCAACTGGCCTGAATTGGGGTAGCCCAATTTCGTTTGAGATTCGCATAAAAATGCCAAGTACACGCTCTGCGAGGTGAATACACTCCATTTCCCAAATTTGTTATTTATGTCAATTGAGTCAGAGTATCTGCATCTACTATGTACCTATGGTTCTTACCACCAGAATAAGTACTCGCTGCTCGTACTCACTATTCATACTCACCAAACTGCTTCATACCCGTAGATACTTTATTTTCTAGGTGCAAATTTTCAGTAGCCATATCAGTCACCATGTCGAGCAATCACCAAAATGGCTTACAACGCTTGTTAACAAATTCAGATGGCACTTCTATCATATAATTTATAAAAACAAAAACTCGCAACGAAGCGCTCTACAGATACAAATATACATACACACTCATCGTAGCCCTATTTGTACTCACCTGTATCTACAATTTAGCCTTAGAAAATATTTATTACCCGCACGTGTTATGCTCTGCATTAAATTCAATTAAAAAATAAACAGTCAAGAAGAAAAACGATGTATCTTTTCGTTCAATAAATAATTTTTGTGTTTTTCTTTAATTCTACTTTTGTTCAGTAAATAACATCAATTGAAAAAAATATACAAAATAAATAATAGAAAATAAATTACACAAACAATTTGCATCTAAAATAAACTAAACATTATACAAAGTGCATTTGCTCCAGTTATTGGATGGAACGGTCCATGGTTCTATGGTATTTGGGATTGGTAGGCCATGTAGTGTGAATCATATGTTGGCACTACATAGGAGCCAACATTCTCGGATGTTTGATCCAGAACGGGATCGGTTTGTACGGAACGTTTCCAATAGCCACCGCCAGCTTGTTCGCCCCAATCGTCTCCATGATCCTCGTAATGATGCTGATGATGTGCATGTTCAACATAGACAACCTGCCGTTAAAAACATTTATTCTTTGAAGTGATAATTTTGACAGACACCAAGGGATACCGGGGAAATTATTTTACATACACAATAAAATTTATGTATAAAACAAAAACCCTGGGTGCGGATAGTTAGATTGAGGGAATACATTATACACAATTACGAGTAGTTAGTAAATTGAATTTTTTTCTTTTTCTTTTTGATGGTAGGTATGTAGTGTTAAGATTATAAGCATGCGAAATATTCATAATATGACTGATAGTGGTTATGTACAGATATGACAGGAAGTAAAGCTGGAAAAAAAAGAGTCATCGAGTGCGTCATCGTCCAGTGATTATCTGGAAAAAAACATTCCCCGCAATTGAACGTTTCTTTTAACCTTTAAAAGTTGAAAACTGTTCGAATATGTCATCTATATTGTAGAAAATAGTAAGTTCCCCGAAAGAGTTGATAGATATTTGTTATTCAGGAAGCGAATAACATTATTAAAAATAATATTTGGATATGATACAATGATACACTTATCAGCGCACAGCTCTTGAAGATATCATAGTTATGCTTTTCAGAGAATCGAAAAAAAAATCTAAATGGCTTTCCAATAGGGACTTGACAACTTTGAATATAATTTGTGAACGCACTCTTTCATCAAACTGTCACTGTCAATTTATTCAGTAAACTCAATATTTTCATCATGGTAAAGTACACAAACGAGCAACGTCTGTAAATTATAAAAATTTTCTACCGAAATTCGGAGTCGGTGACTGCAACTTTAAGAGCGTTAACTCCAATTTTCGGTCTTAATTCTCGCCCTAGTAGACAGGCAATATCAAGTTTAGTGCAAAAATTTGAGTCTACATATCCGTTGTGTGATGTTGCCGTGTCAGTGAGACAACGGGTTGGTCGAAGTGTCGAAAATATCGCTGCCGTTCAGGCGTCCGTAGCAAACGATCCAAATCGGTCAATTCCACGGCGTTCTCAAGAATTGGACATCGCTCAGACCACATTATGACGTATATTGCGTAAGGATCTTGGTTTACACCCATACAAGATCAAGCTGCCTCAAGAATTGAAGCCGATGGACCATTTGAAGCGACGTACGTTATCCGATTGGGTTCTGGAATGAATTTCATCACAAAATCATCTTCAGTGACGAAGCTCCTTTTTGGTTCAATGGGTTCGTCAATAAGCAAAATATGCGTTATTGGTCGGGTGAAAATCCACATGTGCTTCATGAATCACCACTTCATCCACAAAAAATAACTGTTTGGTGCGGTTTGCATGCCGGCGGCGTTATTGGGCCATATTTTTTCGTCGACGATAACGATCGTCACGTTACTGTGAATGGTCAGCGTTATCGCGCCATGATCACCGATTATTTTTTGCCCGAATTGGGAGATATGGACTTGGACAACATGTGGTTTCAACAGGATGATGCCACAAGCCACACAGCACACGCTACCATCGATTTATTGAAGAGTAAGTATGGTGAGCGTGTTATCTCAAGAAATGGGCCAGTCGTGCGATTTAACGCCACTGACTATTTTATATGGGGCTACGTTAAGTCATTGGTTTATGCCAACACGCCGATGACGTTGGAAGAGCTCAGAGCCAACATTGAACGCGAAATAGCGGTCGTTTCGGCCGTGGCCGAGTCGTTGAAAATTGGGTCCAACGAATCGACAGCTGCAAACGTGCCCGCGGTGGATATATGAACGAAGTTGAGTTCCATTCATAAATGTTTTGATTGTACTTCAAACCGATAATAAAGTTTTTGAAATATCTCAAATGGTTTGCGTTAAGTCCTTATTGGAAAACCCTATATATCTAAACGAACAAGCCAAGAGAAACCCTAAAATCAATGGGTAGAAATGTAATTTATGCGTACAATAAAAGTAGTCCTTATTTGCATACGCTGACTCTTCCATAGAAGAAAACGAGCTCTTCCTCAAAACATGCTATTAATGTCCTAGGTATGAAGTTCAATTTGATTTTAACAGAAATAGGAAAAGAAATCTGCACAGGGTACTCCAACCTTCATATTCCAAGCGGCCAGCATAAACTCAAACCACTACGTAGGTGTAGCCAAATTGCGTCTAAGGTTACCTTACACGTCACAACAAAGGAGATATGCTGTAATGATTCAACATTGAATGGCTGCCAGCACACTAAAGCTCGATAATCTCTGCTTATCGCGTATCAATAAACCTCTCGGCAAGTCCTGTATGTACAACCAGCGTAAAGTACTGGAGATCAGTGGCGTCAATGCTAATCTATTGCCCGACCACTTCTACGAAACACCTGGTTCGGCGAAGAGTAGAGGCAAGCACATGTAGCAAAACAACTAACCCACGAATCGTTCGCTGTACGTGTAAAAGTGGATAGAGAAACGTCAACTTCTCCGAATTAGAGAGAGCATGAGAAACACGAGATCGAGAAAATGGAGAGGTACTTCTCCAGAACAAGGCTCGAAAGATTTACCAAGAAAATTGTGGAGTTAAAGAAGAAAATTAGTTGTGGAGTCAAAGCTAGTGCTGTTTCTATAAATGGCGACGACGACCCAAAAACCACAGTCAGTAAGTAGTCAGGCAGAATGAACAATTAAACCTCGAACATGGAAGCCAAGAATTCCGTCTATCCGACCGAAATGAAGTAGGGATAGCAGTATTTGTTCTTAAGTTTAACAGAGCTGTCGAACCTTTAAACTTAGTGGGTGATGTTGATGACTTGGCATCATTTCCAAGATTTGGTTCGAGGCAAGTATGCTTGATGAATAGTATAGCTTAAAAAGAGATGCTCTCAGCTACAAAAACTATAAACTATTAGTCTCCTTAATACCAAGATCCTGGTTGGGCCCTATCAGTGAGATATTAAGCCTTTGATTTAAAACAAATCAACTCAACAAAACAACTAGATGCTTATAATTTATTCCAATACCTGCGCTTAAAACTACAAAACAAAAAAGGACAAATTGAAAGTCTTTTATTCAAATGTAGCCATTTCCGAATATACACGTACTTGGGGCCTTACACGCACATAACCATATTTGACTATGATTGTATATTGTGACAGAGTACTGAAAATCGCCAACCCAACCGTCTAGGGGCATGGGAATTTATTTTAAACCACTGCCAAACGTATTTCGTATATTACTGATGATTTAATGACATTTTCGACGTAAAATAGAGAATTTGACTCTTTGCTTTGGACATTTGAAAGCAACTCGAAAAAGCCCAGCATCAAGCATCAGCATCATATAACCAGTGTCACCAGTGCACTTAAAAACTTTTGTTTTCTGTTAGAGAACAGAGAATTTGAAATCAGAGAAACGGTTTTCTTGTGCCTTTTTAAGTTCTTGTAAAATTTAGGATCACTTTCAATTTTTGACATGTACGAGTAGCTTGCTATAAGAACTATGTATTTGCCATATGTCAGATGGTTAGAAATTTGATTTATTATAGTAAAATTATTAGTAAGACTTTCCACAAATCAACGTTCGCTTTCTGATTCGACTGTATAAAGGCAAAAGAGATACGAAAACTTGTAACAACTAGCCAACCTACGACGTGACTTTATGTTACGAATAATTATGATGAGACGTCGCACATTATACCAATTGATCATTGGAAAGTCATCTCTAGAATATTTATCTAAACATGTAATATATATGTGTGTTCAAAGATGCATAGTTTTTAGATAGGAGAAAAACTCAACACTAAGTGTATCAGTTGGCATTGACATATGTAAGTATATAACAAATTTCGAAAACTCATGTAACAACAAAGGCTTGAAGAAATAATAATTATATTTAAAATAAAGTGGCATGTAGAATAGTAAATGTCCAGAATCCAGTTACACAGTGATACAGTGCAGTTTTATGAGTAAAATATCTAACAATCTCAGGCAAATGGTCTCTGTTGCACATCCAGGTTCTTTTGATAAAATTGTTCATCATATTTTCGCAGAATTGCAGAAAGTGTTAACATAAACCTGTTCAGACATATACCTGGCCTCAAAGAAAGAAGTCGCATGGTGTTAAATCGCATGATCTCGGATGTCAATTTTGATAAATGACTCGTAAGAGAGCAACGATTTCGATACATGGGTGCACGTAACGCCCCGTTGTTTAATGATCACCCATATTCATATATTCAAACTCCGACCATAACACCTCATGGATCATAATCCGATAACGCAATTCGTTCACGATAGAACCCACAAGCTCCCAATTTTCAATGAAATAAGTTGCAATGATGCCTGTTACCCAAAAACCACACCAAACAATAACAAGTCGCGGATAGCCAGCTCGATAATCATCCATGGATTTTCTGCCTATTAACAAATACATGAAAATGGAAATACTATGCCTTATCCCTCACAATTATTTTTTGGTTGAGTTCTTGACCAATTGGCAAAGATACGCTGTTGTTGCTAGACAGTCTTCGGTTCTTGCGTTAATTGAACCTTATTGACTTTATGCAAAATTCGTTGGTTGAATTCGTAGATCGACGTGAAATCAACAAGCCTAGGTTTCCGGTCACATTTTGAGCAATATTTCCAGAATTTTCAGAATTTCTGAACCAACTTAACAATTGCTAGGTGGGAAACTGCTGCACGACCAAGCAAACTTTTAACTTTTCGTAATTTTCCCCATTTTTGCGGGAACTACCGTAGTAAGACAATTAAGGGGCTATACCAGTTTGACACTTTCAAAAAATTGTTTTTTATTTTTTTTGGCTTATTCGATAGTTTATACTTTCAAAAATATCCTGTGAAAGCGGCAAGGTCGTATCTTCAATAGTTTTTGTATGGCAGCGTTCTAAAGACCGACCGCTCGCAGGTATAAACCGCTCCACCTGCCTATAGACGGAGTTTCGGGGTTAGTGTGTATATACTCGAATCTTTCACATTGTAAACAGTACATAGGTAATATAGGGGGCCTATATAGACGTATAGGATCCTTGTAATAGAGATTATTGCCATTTTAAATATATTTTGGAGCCGTTAGGCACTGTTGTCGAAGCGTCTGTTCTGTTTACTCTCAGTACACAACGCAACGAAAATGAGTAATAATTTGTCTAGATCGAGGTCTAAGAAGAGAAGATTTTCAGGAAATCGTTGTACATACGAACAGTCCACCGCAAATACGAGTACAGCCGCTGAAAACTGTTACACACCGGAGATAACGAAATTGTTGTTGAACAAACGCGTAGATACTGTTTTATAGAGTTATTCTCAGTTTTCAGTGCTATAAATTGCTTTGGTTGTTTGAAAAATTTGCAAAAAAGACATCAAGTTTAATCAATCAAGTTCACGGGGTTTAGGATTTAAAATAGCTGTGTCATGTGAGTGCGGTATTTCATATGTGAATTCTGGACCGACAATTGATAATGCTTATGAAATAAATCATCGTATAATGTTTGTGATGCGACTTCTAGGCATCGGTATCAATGGACTAAATCTATTTAATAATAATACTTTAGTTGAATGCTTTCAAAATATAACTAAAGCTGCTGAAACCATTTATAAATGGAGTACCCCAAAAAGCCATAACCAAAGAAAAAGCAAAAACTTTACAGGAAGAACTTTACATGGAAAAAACGCGGCCACACTTCACGTTTCGGTGTTACAACTCTTGCGGGTAAATATAGTATAAAAAATTATCGACACAATCGTCAAATCGACTTATTGTAAGAGTTGTGAACTATGGGAAAAGAAAAAATATACTCATCCTGAAGAAAACGAAGAATGGTATGAAGAGCATGACGATTGCGATGCAAATCATGTTGGATCGGCTGGAAAAATGGAAGTTGACAGTGTAAAAGAAATGTTTGGTCGCTCGATTGATCAATACGGAGTGAAATACACGCGCTACATACGGTGATAGTGCCACATACAAAGGCTTATTGGATTTAAATCCATACGATGATATACATTTCGAAAAATTAGAATTCTACTTGCACGTAAAAACAAAAAATGGGAACGCGATCTAAAAAAACAAACCAAAGGAATAGGAGGAAGGAGTAAGTTATCAATAAATTACAAAAATATTACGGATTAGCAATTACCAGGCATCAAGATAATGTTGATGAAATGTACAAAGAAATTTGGGCAACATTTTATCACTTATCTTCATCAGATAAAAATCCAAACCATCAAAATTGCCCAGTAGGTGAGAATAGCTGGAGTTCCTATCGTCAGCTCAAGGAATGGACTTATCAAAGTTCTAGCACGATTATTTACCGCTTGATGTTACGGAAGCTTTGAAACCAATTTATACTGATTTGAGTTCAAGGGAATTGCTAGAGCGATGCGAAGGAGGAAACACACAAAACAACAACGAAAGTTATAATGGGTTGCTATGGCACTTTGCTCCAAAGCATCTTCACCTCGGAATGAAAACGATTGAGCTCGCTAATTTCCTAGCAGTTTCAATATTTAATGATGGTTTTTATAGTATTTTAAAAATTATGAAAGTAAGAGATGACAGCCGAATCAAGCAGGCGGAGATACGTCACGCGGCGTCCTCAAAAGAGAGACGAACAGCCCGGAGACAAGCATTAACCTCTCAGCAGGCATTTTTCGAGGAAGAAGAAGGTGTATTGTATGAGCCAGGCATAGCAGATTAGCAATTTTTATGGTAAATATTATTTTATCTAGCAAAAATCGATAGTTAAAACTTTAAACGCGTTTTTCTCGAAACGACAGTTTTCAACATTTCTGACATCATAACTCAACGAGAAATTGACCGATCGACTTCAAATTAAAACTGAGTATTCTTGAATACATTTACTATACTAGGACCTACGATCTTTTTGATTGGTTGAAAATTGTCAATTTGGCATTAAAAAAACCACACTTTTTTCAGAACTACGCCATTTTGTTAATTTTTGATATTTTTCAAGAATCGTAGGTCATTGTATAGGAAATACCTTCAACTTTCATAACCTTTTTGAATTTTTTTGTTTCAGCTATTCATTCGACCGGAATCGTGTCAGCAGTTTGGGAACTTTTTTTTTTGCACCTCCGAAGACAGCACATAACTCCATTATTTTTCACCTCCGAAGACAGCACATAACTCCATTATTTTTCAATACTTTTGTAAAAAAAAAAATCGTTGAATATAGCTGAAAATATACCTTATTATATCCAAAAAACTTCAAAACGTTCTATCGATTACTTTCTTTTAAAAAAATTCCCGAAAATCGCTTAATTTTTTATGGTATAGCCACTTAAACTGTGCTTAACCTCTAAAACTGGAAATACCGGTTTGTTTTTATTTATTTAAGAACAATCCCTATCAAATAGGTCAATATTTGGCATTTTATTGAACATTACTTTGGAATATACTTTCAATTTGATATATTTTAATTCTAACGAAGACTTGAGTCAGAATTTTTTTTTCTGGCTCGTCGAACTCCGATGAAACGAAAAATCGACATGAACTGATTCCGAACTTCGATTAAACGAATTTTTATAATATTTTGCACTCACTAGATGGTATTCAAAACTGTGCGATAATACTTGTAAATGGCAAGAATAAAGTGTTCCTTGCTTCACGAGTTTGTCTCGCTATTTCCGCCAGTAGTGCTCCTACGTATTTTCCAATAAAACTCTTCCACTTCAAATCTTCTCCACTTCGTTGGGAATGTTAAAACTCCAATGTATCGAATAAGTGACAGGAAACTAGAAGGGGTAGCGCACGTGGTGAATCAGCTCGTGAAGGATGATACACGTAAAGAGAATAAACAGAAAGAGAGGGTGTAATGCGCGGGGTAGGGCACTAACTCGGACGGAATAAGCCATGAGCTGTAAAGGCGGTGACGTCGTGGGTGAGCACACAATGGAAGAGTTACGTACATAGCAACACCATCAACTGCGTCATCATCATTGTTACCATCATCAAAGTATCTAGCTAGACATTCCTTGGTAACAACACCAAAAGCATCATCAACACTAAACGGAAAAATTCAGCTGAACAACAAATGTTGGCTTAGTTTGGCTACGCCAAAAAGATAAGCAGAATAGAATAGTGGCATTAGCAATGCAAGCAATGGTGGTGGACGTAGCTCAAGTGGTACTGGACTCTCTTCCAAATCGGAAGGTCCGGTGTCCGCGTCCAAAAGACATTCATTTTTTTCAGTTAACGAAAATTAAGTAAGATGAGTAGTTGACTAGAAATCAACAACAAGCCATGTTTGATGCCCCCCATGGAGCGAAAGCCCAAACACTTTTCCTACTCTCTCTACCACATGTTCAAAAAACTTAACAACACATTATAAGTGTATTCATACCCACTTGAGTGTTAAGTTCTTTAAACAAAAAAAAACTGTTAACTGTTAACTATCAACTCTTCTCACTGTATAATGTTTTGTATTATTCTAGGAATTATGCTAAGTTAGTCAAAGATAACAAGTCAGAAAGACCTTAAAGTAAAAAGACATTATTCAAATAGGTAAGTTTTGTCTTATTTGCAAGAGCTGGACAAAATGCGTAGTTCGCTATGTCTCGTGTCGGTACTAATGACCCGAATATAGGCACATAGAGTCATACCTGGCTTCGTATGAGTATGGCGAGTTCTCATGAGCATTTATATGGGAACTAGATATATTGTAGTGTATCCCTAGCACGTGTAATCAGTCGTGCAGCGTTTTTTATTTATTGACTTTATATAGTGCGTCGAAATTATTGAGGTTATAAAGAAGTGAGAAATAAAATTTCCTCATTGATGAGAAATGGCTTCTTTTATCCGAGAAAAGTTTTTTTTTATAATAAAGTATCACACTTGTGATTTAGGGAGAGCATCGGAATTTTAACTATTTACAGAGTTTCATGAAGTTTCACTTCTATCGCTTAGCTTTCTAGGCTGACCATTATCGACATTCCGGCTCAGTTGTAATTACACAGAGTGAATTTCGTCGTGAGGTCGACCGTCATCATGGCTTCAGTGTGCAGGCAATTCATCGCAATGTGAAAAAGTTTGAGCGTGAGTACACTCTTTTGGATCTTAAGCCACCAAACAGACAGAGATTGGTGCGAAATGCCGAAAACATAGCCGCCGTAACGGCCAGTATCGAAGAAGATTCGGATATGTCGATTCGGCGCTGATCAACTGAATTGGTCATCGCCAGAGAGTCAACCCGACTTATTTTGCGGTTGGATTTTGGCCTACATCCGTATAAGATTATGCTTACGCAAGTATTGAAGCCGGACGACCATAGTTAACGTCGTGTGTTCGCTCATTGGGTACTGGAATGTTGGCTGAAACTCATTTGGCAAAAACTCATCTTCACGGACGAGTCCCATTTTTAACTCAACGGCTACGTCAACAAGCCATTATTGGAGCGAACATAATCCCCAAGTGTTCGACGAAGTATCAATACATTCACAAAGATTGACTGTTGTGATTTATCATCGGACCGTATTTCTTTCGAAATAAAGAAGGAAACACCGTTCCCACCAATGGTCTCAGGTATAGAGCAATGTTAGCCGACTTTCTGCGGTCAAAGCTCGACAACATCGGTATATCCGAGCTGTGATTCCAACAAGACGGCGATACACATACAGCTGACGCAAGGCTCGAAGTTGTGAGAGAGAAATTTGACTGCTGGGTCATCTCACGGCAATGGTTTTTCAATTGACTGCTATGATCATGCGATTTGACGCCACTCGTTTATTTTCTCTAGGACTACGTCAAGTCCTTAGTCTACTCTAACAAGCAAACCACTTTGGACGAACCCGAGTCCAACATTCGACACAATATTGCCGGCATAACGCCGCACATATTGGACCGAGTCATCAAAAATTGGACCGACCGCTTCAAGCTAAGCCGAGGCGGCCATTTGAATGATGTGCTATTTCACACATAATGGCATGAGCGTAGCTTCAAAATAAAGCCAGAATCAATTTTATATCCCACACCATTGCTTTTTTGGATTAAACTTTTTTCCTATCTTACTTATCTGGTCACCTTATAGAAGTGCCAGACAAAACATTATTAATGAAAATCTAAACAAAAAATAATAGAGACAGATCGGAGCCCTGTGGCACACGAGCTATTATTTTGTACATATCAGACTTGAAACCGTCCAAGACAACTTGGATTAAGGGTTCTGAAAGGTAATTTCTAATCCATTGAAGAAAGTATTCATTGTTTCAAAATGCACACATTTTCGACATAAGAGCTTGATAGCAAACTCTGCCAAATGTCTTAGAAATATCAAGTGCAACTATTTTTCTTACGCCACATTGGTGTAGACTATGCTTCCAGTTTTTGGTAAAACATGCTATCGAATCACTAGTGAAAATGTTGCTACAAAAACTTTCTGCCGGTCATTGAGATGGCTTAGTGTCTCGATCTAACGGCTTATCAGCGTTTTGATGACCTTAAAAAGAAGTGTTGTAAATAGAAGAAAATTCGCTTTTTTTAGGAAGGCACTGGCCAATGTTGTTTTCCATCTTGATGAAAAAGCTTGCCCAGCGGTTTTACCAACATGAAACAACATCTCTTCGGAAAAAGAGGGTATAACCCAGTGGCTTTAGTTTCATTAAGATCAGAGTACTCTTGCTCTCTTTGAAGATGTGTTGAGTTAGCTGCCAAGTGTACAGCAAGCGGATTTGCCTCCGAAGAGCTTATAGCTGGAATGTGATTATAAATGATAAATGAGCTTTAAGATGAAGTTTGAACTAAAGACTCTAATGTTTCTTTGACGAACGACCAAAAGTTTTTCTGTCCTTGGAGAAATGTGGTATTTTTTTTTCAGTTTTTATTCGTACCTATTCGAATTGCACGCTCTTAAGAAAAGTGTTGCAATCATTCGTGGCTCATTTGAACTGTTTTTGGTTTTCCTCTGTCGGAAAAGTTTTGTAAAACCGAAAAAATACTGTTTCCTCAGCCTGATGACTTCTTTCCAACTCGAATAGTACCAAGCCTCTTCTTAGTTCTGTTTTGTTTATTCGATGAGGGATAAACATTTAAAAGTCAATTTTCTTTAAAAAAAAATAGAAAAAAGCACTCTGTTGTCCAATCTTAGATACAAGTATAATAGTTCTTATATGATTAAAGTAAAAGCTACATTTTCAAAGATTTAATACTAATTTTAAAACTAAAATTCAAAAAGAAACATTTTGTTTGGAAAATGTTACTTGGAAGATATTTGACAGCACTTCTCAGGGCTCGGAATGTACTACAAATTGATAATTTGAAATTCAGATGTTTTTTTTTTTAATACATTAAATAAAAATCTTTAACATGATTGTGTTTCTTTAAATTTACAGCATCTACTGCAAAAAATATGAATCTACTGCGCGTTTATAATGAATCTACTGCAAAATTCAACTACAGAAAATTAATCAGAGCGAGGACCCTTAAAGTATACGATATTTGGCCAAAATGAATGGTATCCCACAAGTGTGTAGCTTGTAACCAACTTTTTATTTTATTTTATTTACTTATTTCCATGTAATGTTATAATAAAGTTTTATATCATGGATAGGCTTTTTTGGCAAAGTAAGAGGTCGCAGGAAATAGAGAGAGGAAACAAGCGAGTTGTTCGGTTTAAGAACGAATCACGATATTTCAGAATACGTCTGAAAGTGGGCTTGAGGGTATACTGATGAGCATTCAAAGTTTGAAGAGGTGGAATGCTACTAGAGATTTCAGTGGTGCACTGGTGATGGAAATAGCGATAAAACAAAGTGAAGCACGAGACATTTCGTCGATGTTCGAGGGTGTTCATTGGCTGGGTGATGTTAGCATCACATATGAGTTTTATCGCACGGTTTTGAATTTTATCTAGCAGTTGCAGATATGTTTTAGGCGCACCTAACCAGATCCAATTTTAGGCGACAAAATGCCTTATATATTGTGGCCAGATCAGAGGGGGCTAAAATATTTCTTACATCACTTGAGGAGACTTAGACATTTCGCAGCATTTTTGGCGACATCAAATATGTGGTCATTCCAACGTAAGTTGTCATTGATACACATACCGAGAATGGATAGTTTTTCGGTCTCGACGGTGCAGGTGCCATTCATGGATAATGGCTGGTTATTAAAATTTCGCTTTAATGACAGCATTGTGTTTTGGAAGCATTAAATTCCACTCTAGTCCCCCAATTGGTTATGCTGTTAATATCGGAATTTAATGAGCTTAACATACGCTGGTGTTCCCGTTCTACAGCCGAAGAGCAGGGACGTGAGTTCGGAAACGAATATGAAAAGCAAAGAGTACTGTCGTCAGCAAAGTAATATATTGGATTAGAAGTAACAGACAAGAGATCGTTGATGAAAATTAAAAAGAGTGTTGGAGACAGAACGGAGCGTTGGGGCACACCAGCATTTATCATGTGGATATCAGACTTGCAACCATACAACTTGAATTGAACGTTCCAAAGGGTTGTTTCTAATCCATTGAAGAAGAGAGTCGTCGATCCTAAATGCACGCATTTTCGACAAAAGAGCCTGATGCCAAACTCTGTCAAATGCCATAGAAAGATTGATGTACGCTTTGGTTCTAATTTTCGGTGAAACATTCCATCAACCACCAGTGGACCTGTTGCTACGAAAACCATATTGCCGGTCATTGAGAAGTTTTCGTATTTCGAGATATTTCATGACCATGAAAAGAAGGGACGTAAGTGCAATGGGTCTGTAGGAGGAGAGAGAAGATCATTCGCCTTTTTTAGGGACGGGCTGGACAAATGCTGTTTTCCATCTGCTCGGGAAAAGTCCTAAAGAGTGGGACGTCCCATTGAAGACTCCACTCACTCAAGTGTAAGCGGCAACTACGCACAATCTGGAAGTGTTGAACTGGCCGCAAAGTATGCAGCATGCAACATGCAGATTGGCCTTATCTAAAGAGCTGACAGCTGGAATGTCATTGTGAATGAGCGTTGGAATGGAGGATAAAGCAGAATTTCTGATGTGTTTGACAAATGACCAACAGCTTTTACTACCTTTGGGACATTGTAGTATTTTTTGCCTTAACTTTTAGTCGTATTGAAATTTCACAGGCATTAGAACGATATTTCAGTCATTCCCGGCTCGTTTAAACTTTTTTCGGTTTTCCTTGGTCGGCTTGGTCTTGAAGGACCGAAAAAACATTTCTCTAACCCTGATAGTCGAGGGATAAAGGATCTCATTTCAAAGAGAATGGTGTCTGGGATCATATCAGCAGCGGCATCCACGTCGTTATCGAGGGAAACATAACGACCAGTTAAAATTCCTAAAGAAGCTATTAAGACCGCTCCAGTTGACTTTCTCATATTGCCATACGGTTCTTTTAGAAATTTTTTCTCTAACTGTGTGGTTTCGGCAAAACAAGCCCAGGCCTACTATCTTGGGCAATTTAAAGTAAAATAAAAAACGAAGAATAAAGATTTATCTTTTCGAAAAGACAGTATTTAAAGAAAAAGTCAAAGGAGACTTTTGTATTGGTTGTCCTTAGTCATAAGGGATGGAAGAAAAACTAAAAAGTAAAAAAGTGTATATGTAAACAAAAAACAAAATTTTAATAGAAAGATCAGAGGGTCGTAGGTAAGAAAATACATTTCCAAGACAGTTGTCCTCGAAATGGTTAAAATCTCCATTGTAGACAACTTAAAAACGTATCATGCTGATATCCTGAGTTTTTTTTTAAATCATCCATCCATGCAAGATCCAGAAACTTAAATCTACAATGTCTATACTGTACAAGGATTACCATTGTCTTCTTTTAATTTAAAAAGTGCATCAAAACCACACATGCACCAGGACGAGTGGATACTTCAAAAACAAAAAAAAATAAAATACCTATTTTGGAATTTTGAATATGGTAGAGGGAAGGTAAGCTTTTTCAAATGTGTTCTATTGTTAAAGCGCTCGGAATCATTTTTTATGATTTTACTTTTTTTTTTGTAAATTTTTTTTTCTTTGTGTCTTAGTTAATGCCAGTGATAATAATGCTGAAAAGTGCGTAAACATTTTTAAAAAACAAACAAAAAACAATGTAAACATAATGTTAAGGGTTAAGTTATAATATTTGGGGTAAATAGTGAAATCGAAATAATAGATACAGACCTTTTGCGGTGCACCTCCACGCTTCAAGTCAATCCAGAATCGTGCAAGATTAATAAGAAGGCCGGCCACAGCTATGGCAAGGAATTTCACTTGTAGATGAGCACCGAAAATTTTTAATAAGAGTTCAATTTTTGCTTTCAAGAACGTTCCCAATAATATCAATTTCATGGCAGCCTTCTTCTTCTTCTTTTTCTTGCCGCGAGTTACTATAAATTGTTCAAAGAAAAATTTGATATAAATATAAAGTTGGAAATTGGGGTTTATTGTGGGTTAGTGACAAATAGAATCACACCTTAGACTTTAAATTATTACACACATGCAAAGTTTTTTAAGAGAGTGAAAATGCATCTTAGAAGTTGCCTAACAGAAATTAACATACACCTGAAAAAAAGGACTAGAAGTCAAGTGATGAAAAGAACTAAAAGGAAACGAGAAATATATATTTTTTTTAATTTCTGTGTTGTGTCAGTCTTAGACACGAGATACCATTGGTGTTATATCACGAATCTAACAAGCATATGCCCTATTTGTCCAGAGCAAAACCTAGCCATCATTGATTCTGGTTGGAGAGCTGCAACTCCTTATGACACAGGAGTAGTATCTCATTGGAGAGGAGTATAACAAAAATGTATCTATTATACAATCAGGAACGAATTGTAGGAGCTCCGAAACAATATACTTATGTAATGCAGTTGTAACATCTCACATATTGCATAATACTCTTAAGCCATGCTTTGAAAATATCTTAAAAGAAATAGAAGACAGTTAAGTCATTTTTGCTGGACCAAGCACCTCGGTGCAGGCAGAAAAAAACACGTGTGGAGTGTTTGGAAAAGCCACACATTTAACTCAAACATACCAAAGATGGCTTTAAAAATACCGTCCCGGTTAGGTGTTTTTATTTGTAAGATGAATCCCAATCAGAAAGGCTGACGGATGTTAATGATGAAGTAGTACGTAATATGATCCGGACAAATCCTTGCGTTGGTTCATATCAAAAGGTTTGGTTTTGTGTCCAAAATTTTCGCGAAAAAAAAATATAAGTACCGAATTTCCATTTTTTTAATGAAATAAAGTCAATTACTACTACTATAAGTATTTTTTTTTTTTGTATGAGAGCTTATTTTTTTAATAAGTTTTTTACACTCAATTACTACCATCAGCAGCCTTTGACGGCACTGGTTTTGAATCCAAAGTCCGTGAGATTTTATTCCAAATATTTTCGAAAGAATCTCTGCCCAAGTTGTCAATGTTTCCAGCCTTCCAGCACTGACGACTCATTGATGCTTCATAGGCTTGTTGTTCGCTGGACCTTGGTTAATTCGTTCGCTGAACGAATTTGAGAAAGATCACCAGCTAAACCATCCATTTTATATCACAGAAAATTTTCCACCACAGTTGCACTAGATCCGCGGCATGCTGGAATTCCGATGGGATGCGGGCTTGTTTAATTGCGGAATTGAAGTTCAACAACCATGGCTTGAATTTACCGGCAAAGTGAAGAATCTTGATCTTGTCTTTGAATTGTTTCAATGCTGTTAAATAACTGTAGGAAGCAAATATATGTGAATGGCAAATGCTTGTTAATGTCCTTTGTCGCCAAATCTGAGAAGTATAAGTTCAAAAGACCCTGATCACCGCCATCGAAACTGCCATTCTTCAAGGCAAAATTTATGAGCGAGACAAAAGTATCCTCATTTGGTCGATAGACAAAAACACCAGAATTGTAATCTGGCCAGGATACATCTGGTGATGCTGACAGCTCTTCGCGTTCAAACAGTTCATCGGCGTTTTGTAAGAAAAGTATGTTATATCAGAATCGAGGAATACACATTTCTCGAACTGTGTAAGTCTTCAGGCTGGTAGTTTTGTAAATGTTACACCGATTTCAGGACGAGCAAGCAAAGCAAAATTAGCAGCATCTTGTGAATCTAAAACGTTGACTTCCTGTACAGCATTTTAAACTCTCCGAAGCCTGCTTCTGATCGTTTCAGATACGGTTGGTGTCACCAAAACCACCAATTGATTACCGAATTTCCATATGAGCCTCAAACCTCAGAAAAAGTAACCAGTTTTGGACGGCTTGGTTAGTGAAGATGAAAAGTGGATAGTTTATAAGAATTTTGTTAAAAAAAGATCCGGTGTTTACAGAAGGGAAACTTCCCCATCAACAGCAAAAGCTGATATGCATCTGAAGAAGGTAATTGTTGGTGGGATCGTAAAGGTCTGGCTGTTTAAAAAATAAAATGAAAAGGTACGAATAAATGCCAATTGTTATTATACTCAGCTTGTAATTTTTGATACAAAAAAAAAATAGGGCGAACGTCCATCTTTAGTCAATATACAATGCAGAACGGCATGAGGTAAGGAAACCCATATATTTCAATTATTATTTTGTCATAGACCTTCGCATGGACAAAATACTTTTGCTTAAATGTAACTTTAAGCCTTATATTGAAAGCGAAAGATACTTACAAGAATACTAAATATTTTTCTATCTACTTGTATTTGATTTAGAAATAACAAAAAAAAAACAGAAAAAGAAGGAAAAATGGGAAACGAAGGCAAACGTTTTAATCAAGAATCCAATTGAATTAAAAAAGTCTACAAGTAAAAGATAATTAAATAAATAATAAATAAAAGTTTACTTAAATGCATGCCAATTCAACGGATGTAGAGTAATTGAATTCACGATTATGTGTCCAAATGTTGTATAGCAGTTCTGCTTTAGTGCAATGTTTTTAAAATAACCTTGCCAAGGTATTTTTTGTTCGATTTACAAAATAATTATATACAGGATGTCCCACAAATCAATGTCAAGCCGGAAACGGGTGAGAGGTCAAGTGGTGTCGGTTATCACAAAATTATAAAAAAAAAATCTAAGTCATGTACTTTTAAAATTATTGACACTCAAAAAAAAAATCGAGTAATCTGACACCCTGTGACGATCTTTCAAATGCTGTGACCGCAAATCTTTACTTTTCTTTGATTTTTTTTTCACATAACCCTGAGTAACTATTTTGTAAATTGCGGTCCCAAATTGAAACATAACTATATCCATGTATCTGAAAATCATCAATCACCCAACTTGATCTGACTGTACTGACAAAAAAATGCACTATGCCATTTTGGCAAGTAACTTTAAAAAATGGCGTATTTAGTCTGGATTCCAAAATGGTGTGACACTTGCTAGACTAACGCTTAATTGAGGACAAAAAAAATATTTTGATAAAGAAACTCGATTATTAATTATTAATTATTTTTAATAAGTTAAAATGAGTATGAAGTGTGAGCGAGATAGACAGTGACGCCGTGATTGAGACGGATAAACACGACTTTTCGACTAGTGTGAATGAAACAGATAGAGATGCTACGTGCAATACTGCCGTACGTTACGCTCCTTCGCTTGCAACGCATTATTCTGTATTCGTGTTGATTTTGTGCTTAAAATTTTGGCATTCTTTACGAGTATTGGACTTCATTGCATTGCGACTTTGATTTGCTATCTGACCGTTGCTGTCGAACCTGGATTTCTTCTGGACGAGTGTTGATCGTTGATCCCGTGATTGTGTATTGCTCAGGAATATGCTAACTTTCACTCATTTATGAGGAATGCAGGTGTAATGCTAGTGCTGCAGCTAGACTTTATCATGAGAGATACCCAAATGCTCAGCGTCATCCGGATCATCGAGTATTTGTAAATGGGCACCAGTCATACTCAGAGGGTCGCTTTCCAAATCTAATGGTTAGTGAGGGAATACCCGTCACGCCCTACGAGGACGAAGTCTTACAAACAGTCGCACAAGATCCTAGTACTTCACTACGTGCAATTGAAGAAAGCATAGGAGTACCCACAAGTACAGCACACCGAATTCTAAGGAAAAACCAGCTCCATGTACAGCGAGTCCAAAGTCTGCTACCCCGAGATTATCCAGAAAAAGTCCAATTTTGTCAAACGAAGGTGCAGAGACTCAGAGAAGATCCGAGATTCTTCGAAAAAATTCTATGGTCGGACGAATCAACTTTTAAAAGGGACGGTTACATCAACCTCCATAATTTGCACGAGTGGCACGTGGAAAATCCACATTTGATGATGAAGATAGATCACATTACCGTTTTAAAGTGTGTAAATATGTGGACGGGAATTTTTGAATGGTAGAATTATTGGACCATTCGAGCTGCCGCAGAATTTGAATGCGGAGGTTTATTTAGATTTTTTGGAGAACCACTTACCAAATTTATTGGAAGACGTGCCACTTCATATTTATGCATGCATATGGTATCAACAAGATGGCTGCCCAGCGCATTATGCTCGCACAGTACGAGAGCTCCTCGATCGGGAATACTCCAACAGGTGGATAGGGCGGTCTGGTACAATTTCGTGGCCCAGCCCGTTCACCTGATTTAAATCCACTCGATTTTTTTTACTGGGGGGCAGTAAAAGAAAAAATTTATTCTAAGCCGATAGAAAATTTAAACGAAATGTGCCAAAAATTGCAGAAGCCGTTGAAGACATCAACTCCAGAAGATATGCCCGTCTTATTACCAGATCATTTGTAAGAAGATGTAGAGCTTGCGTTGCCGTTGGAGACAAACAGTTTGAACATTTGTTGTAAGATACAAGATCGGTAGATGGCGTTTAGTAGAGCAACAATCAATAGTTGTATAAAGCGATCCTGAGAGTATACACCAATAGATCGTAGTGTTCAGTGTTCTGTGTGCTGTGTGATGGAAAAAAATGAAATGAAATGATAAGGATAGCATCCCTATCGGTTTCACTCACAATAGTCGAAATGATGTGTTTATCCGTCTCAATCACGGCGTCGCTGTCTACTAAAAAGAATTAACTATGAATCGGGTTTCTTTATCAAAATATTTTTTTTTTGTCCTCAAGTAAGCGCTAGTCTAGCAAGTGTCATACCATTTTGGAATCCAGACTAAATACGCCATCTTTTAAAATTACTTGCCAAAATGGCATAGTACATTTTTTTGTCAGTACAGTCAGTTCAAGTTGGGTGATTAATGATTTTCAGATACATTTATGGACAAAAAAGGATTATTTTATTTAAAACCGATACAGTTATGTTTCAATTTGGGACCGTAATTTACAGAAGAGTTACTCAGGGTTACGTGACAAGAAAAAAATCGAAGAAAAGTAAAGATTTGCGGTCACAGGGTGTCAGATTTCTCGAAATTTTTTTAAGTGCCAATAATTTTAAAAGTTCGTGACTTAAATTTCTTTTTATAATTTTGTGATAACCGACACCACTTGACCTGTCACCCGTTTTCGGCTTGACGTTGACTTTTGGGACAACCTGTATAAGTAAATTATATACATCCGAGTATATTAGAGTGGTCCCTATTTTCAAAATTCCATGACATCTAAAAACATTAGCCTAATTTTTTTTTTACGACCACGTTAACACGTGCCGCACTGAGATTAAAGTTTACGCTCTTACGAAAGTTCATCTGCTGTACTAGTTACCTATTGTATGTACGAGTAATGTATCTAACTTTCTTTCACTCTTTTGTATAAAGTTTTTCTTTTCCAAGCAGGCGTAGGTGATGGAATTTAAAATGAATTCATTGTTTCTGTCAATCGAAACTTTTAGTAGCCCGCTATCAGTTAAGTTGTTAAAAAATGCTCAGTGCAAAATTTATTTTTGGTCAGTGTTGTCAAAAACCAATTCTAGGTTCTAAATTACATACCTTCAAAACGAGATGTACTTGGTGTTATTTTTTATAATATGCGAAGAGTGAAGTTAAGTTTTATTTTATTAATAGATGAGTGTTTTATATTTTGGAAAAAATCAAGAATTCCTACTGGTGATCGATGTCATTGCTTAAAACAATTTGAAAAAAACTTTACGAAGAGCTGCGAAGCATTGAGAAAAGTAAAAAAAGAAAACTGAGACAACGAAAAAAAAAGAATATGATTTTGCGGAAACATTAAACGATTTATTTGATATGGCGCATGCATCAGCCTTGGATTTGATAAAAATTGAAGAGGATACAAAGTTGTTGCTTTTACAAAGACAGAAAGATCGACCTGGGTGTATGCTTGGAACGGACTATAAGCTTGCAGCTATGGAAAAAGAAAAGAAGTTGTTTAGCCGTCAAAGGGGAAAGACGAAAAATGTCGAGTTGTTTAGTGTGCAAGTGTAAAATTGTTAGAGATTCAAATAAAATTAAATGCAATGAATGCAGTAACTTCTTTCATGCAGAGTGCGCAAAACTAACACCGGCAGACATTGATTTTATGCTAAAGAACAAAAAAATATGGAATTGTTCGATCTGTGTTTTAAAAAGGTGCAATGATACGGAAAGATTATCTTTGTCTCTGTCATCATCAACGGCAAATTGCGAAGACACTGTCAAGATTTCTCTGCGAGAAGTGTACAACCAAATCGTCGATCTGAAAAAAGTGATCTCTTCTACAGAGACTACGCTCATCACAATGAACAACCGTCTCACTGACCTCTGCTACAGAAAGAAAATAAGAGTGAACGGCAAATCTTCTGATTCTGAAGTACTGGTACTGAAGACAACGCGAACATGTACGAAGGAAAACATAATTAAATCTGTTTATGCAAATAAAAAACCTATCAAAGCTAATACCATCATACCATCGGCTAAAGGGAATATATATATTAATGACTGGCTATCTGGTGACTTAAAACATATTCTTAAAGAAGCTAAAACAGCAAAAAAGGAACTTAATTATGAATTTCTCTGGGTACGACGTGCCAGTCAGAAAAGACTAGGTTCTTTAATAAGTCTCAATTTGGTTTTGTGAAAGGCAAGTGTACTGAAGATGCAATTGTTGTATTTTTGAAGCGAATTTATAATGCCTTAGACATTGACCAAAAAACAGCTGGACTATTTCTTAACCTTACAAAAGCATTTGATCTTGTAAATCATAACTTATTAATACAGAAACTCGGTAAGGCAGGTTTTAGAGGTAATATTTCTGAATGGTTTAAGTCATATTTACTTAATCGAAAACAGATGGTTATGGAAAATGGATTTGTAAGCAAGGAAGAAACATGTCCGAATACTGGGGTCCCACAGGGGTCAGTACTCGGACCAATCCTTTTCCTTGTTTATATTAATTCTATATTTAGCCTACCTGTTTACTGTCATATAATTGGCTATGCTGATGACATAGCACTCTCATATGCAGATATTTCTCTAGCTACCATTCGAGATCAAATTATCTATGACCTAGATGTGCTCAGAACCTGGCTCTGTTATCATCAGCTTGTCCTTAGCACAAAGTCTAAGGCGATGTTATTTTTCCTATCCAACTTGAATGAAGTAATTGAAGGTATTATTTTTCATGACATTTCTTGTGACAAGATTAATTGCACTAACAATTGCTTTATGCTTGATTTTGTGAAGGAGTATAAGTATCTAGGAATTATAATTGAGAGCAGATTAAACTGGAGGCCACACATCATGTCTCTAAAAATAATGTTATACATATCCTTGAACAAAATCTTTCACCTACGCAAGCTTATCCCGCATACTTTGCTCTTAACTATTTATTATGCCTTGGTTCAATCTCGACTTGAGTACGGTCTCACATGCTGGGGCTGTGATTACAAAAGTAACCTTAGTCCTATTATTACAGTACAGAAAAAAATAATGAGAGTATTGCTATGCAAAAACTACAATGAATCCTCGCTGCCAATTTTTCAAGAAACAAAAATACTACCGCTACGTTATCTTTTTATCTATAAAGCGCTTAAGGTTTTCTTTATCAGAAGTGGTAACACTCACATTACAAGATATAGAATATATACGTTGCGAAATACAAATACAGTTGATGTTCCTAGAGTTTACAAAGAGCACATTCGACGTTTCTTAACTTCTATAGCACCATATATTTTTAATAAACTGCCGTCTGATATACGCAATCTTTTACCACATGGAAAGCAATTCTTAAAACAATTAAAAGTATGGCTGCTTTCAAGAACTGAAGTGGAGTCTCTTCTTCAAGTAGTATCTTAGCGCTCTACTCATTTATATTTTAGGAGTATTGCTTCTATATTTTCGTTTTCACTTTAATTTTAATATCGCTATCTCTTTTTACGGTCTCGTCTTCCTTGTCCTTTTCATTCGGTGCATTCTCGCTGTTTATTTCGTCCTTCTCCACCACCACTATTCGGCTTTAATAGTTATACTTTTAATTTTTTCATTAGTCACACGCTTGCAATTGGTTGTATTACACCACAAAGTGTGTTTTTATTTCATCATACTCGTACATCACATATTTTAATAGAACCCAGACTTCGTT
Source organism: Volucella bombylans (assembly GCA_949129095.1). Lineage (NCBI taxonomy): Eukaryota > Metazoa > Arthropoda > Insecta > Diptera > Syrphidae > Volucella > Volucella bombylans. Next base: position 116,323,298 of record OX422142.1, on the reverse strand, counting down.
TAAGTTGTATTTTAATTATTAAATTAATTAATTTATATTTTACTTACTTATCAACTCATTGATGTTCTTATAACTTATTATAATATTATATAGTTATTATCTTGAAATAAAATTGTAATTGAAATTGAAAAAAAAAAAAAAATTGAAAAAATTGAAGATCGTGAGAAGAGAACCAAACAACGAGTTGAAGATCAAAGTTCATTCAATTATCACGAAAGTAGGTAGTGGTTTTGTTATGTTTAAATATTTGAATGAACAAATTGTTTTGCTAGTAGAATCAGATACTACTTTTTCATCTCTAATTTGAAAAAATTCTATCTCTGAATTCTAGCTCTGAATCGCCAGTGCCAGGGCTGTCAGGCTTGGAAAGAGCTAGAGTAGATATTTTAACTTCCAGGCTATCGGCACTGCTCGATAAATGTAAAATAAGTGACAGAGATGCCTTCACCTCTTGACAGCCTGTCTTGAAGCCACTTTCTTGGATACTTTAAAATTTGTGATTAACCGCACCTCTATAAGGCTTTCTCATCAATATTTTCACGAACAAACACCTACAGCAAGTAAAACAAAATTTGCCAACTTGAGTTTAAACTTTGCCGTAATACAATGGGACTCCAAACTCCTTCCCGATATAACTGGCCAAGCTAAAGTTGACAGACTTCCAATTATTGAACAACTCCTTGGAATACCGGAACATTCAGCTGGAACTGGTATTAAAGTATCATCTGCAGTGTACGAGTATGAAGTATAGAAAGATTGGTCATTGATCGATAAAGTGCAAGCTTTTGTTTAGAAAATAAAATTGGAAGAGACATACTCTACCTGGTTTACAGACATCACATTTTTGAAATTGTTCTTCAAGGAGTATTTAATGCATCTAAATTGGATCCATCTTCTGGACCTGATATTCTTTTTTTTAAAAGATTTAAAACTCAGTGGAAAACGATTGATAAAAGTAAAATGTAAAATATGGTCCATGGACAAAAAGGCTGGCACGTCCTTGCAGATGTAAGGGAAGAAATTTTGGTATTTTCTATGAAAAGACTAGAAGATAATTTCCCTCGGAATGACTATAAGGAGTTTCTGGAGCTAATAGTTATTTATTTGAGAGGAACTCCTCCAAGTGTCATTAAGTTTCGGGTACCAGGAGCTTATCATTTGGATCGGTGGATGGCAAAAGGAATATATTGCTTTAAAAAAATATTACTTCAGCAACAAGTCGAGATGGACGCGAAACATAAAAGAGCTTTGTCAACTATTACACACAATCATGTTTTTCTGCGCCAGATGTCTTACAAGCATTAAATGACATTAATTTTCTAAAAAGACTCAATTCCTATAGCGAAGATGATAAAGCTATAGCTGAAATTGCAATAAATAAGTTCCTTAATCATTTTCTGACCTGAATGAGGAATGTACAGCGTTTTCGTTTTTCGATGACAGGCTGAATGTTGAAGAAAAGCGAAAAATGGTTTTAAAAGTTTTGGAAGGAGATTACCGAAAGGAAGACGAACTAAAGAAGAATTACACCTGAAACCAGCTGATGTTTCACACTTCATTACCAAAAATCTTCCATCAAATCTAATGTCAGCTAAATATATGAAAATATTCGAAATATTTGGCATATCTGCAGACTTTTGGCAGATTGATCCAACAGTTTGGAATGACCAACCAGATCATAGGCGAGCAAAGGAAATAGTCGGATCATTAAAAGTAGTCAATGACACAGTTGAACGTAGAGTTAAACTAATGGAAGAATTCAATAACAAACTCCCTAAAAACGAAGATCAAAAGCAATTCCTACTTCAAGTGAGTACCGTTTTCATTTGCTTAAAAGAACTCACAGATTATCTTATGCTTTAAATTTTAAATAACTTCTATTCAAATTTAAAATTTTCTGACTGTGAGAAATTATCGCCAAAACTACCCAGGACATAGTCGAGAATGTCTCAAAACTCGTTACGATGACTGAGTTTCATTATTTAAGGGGTTTTCCAATAAGGAGTTGACAACTTTTTTTTTAAATAAAACGCAAATCATTTGAGATATTTCAGAAACTTTATTATCGGCTTAAAGCACAATCAAAACATTTATGAATGGAACTCGACTTCGTTCATATGGCCGCCGCGGGCACGTTTGCAGCGGTCGATTCGTTGGACCCAATTTTCAACGACTCGGCCACACATTTCGGTCGAAACGGCCGCTATTTCGCGTTCAATGTTGACTCTGATCTCATTCAACGTCGTCGGCGTGTTGGCATAAATCAATGACTTAACGTAGCCCCACAGAAAATAGTCAAGCGGCGTTAAATCGCACGAAGGAGGCGGCCAATCGACTGGCCCATTTCTTGAGATAACACTCTCACCATACTTACTCTTCAATAAATCGATGGTAGCGTGTGCTGTGTGGCTTGTGGCACCATCCTGTTAAAACCACATGTCGTCCAAGTCCATATCTTCCAAGTCGGGCCAAAAATAATCGGTGATCATGCCGCGATAACGCTGACCATTCACAGTAACGTGACGATCGTTATCGTCGACGAAAAAATATGGCCTAATAATGCCGTCGGCATGCAAACCGCACCAAACAGTTATTTTTTGTGGATGAAGTGGTGATTCATGAAGCACATGTGGATTTTCACCCGACCAATAACGCATATTTTACTTATTGACGAGCCCATTGAGCCAAAAATGAGCTTCGTCACTGAAGATGATTTTGCGATGAAATTCATCATCTTGGCGCATCTTCTCCAGAACTCAATCGGAGAACGTACGTCGCTTCAAATGGTCCATCGGCTTCAATTCTTGAGGCAACTTGATCTTGTATGGGTGTAAACCAAGATCCTTACGCAAAATACACCATAATGTGGTCTGAGCGATGCCCAATTCTTGAGAACGCCGTGAAATTGACTGATTTGGATCGTTTGCTACGGACGCCTGAACGGCAGCGATATTTTCGACACTTCGACCAACCCGTTATCTCACTGACACGGCAACATCACACAACGAATATGTAGACTCAAATTTTTGGACTAAACTTGTTATTGCCTGTCTACTAGGGCGAGAATTACGACCGAAAATTGGAGTTAACCCTCTTAAAGTTGCGGTCACCGACTCCGAATTCCGGTAGAAAATTTTAATAATTTGCAGACGTTGCTCGTTCGTGTACTTTATCATGATGAAAATGTTTAGTTTACTGAATAAATTGACAGTGACAATTTGATGATTGGTGAAAGAGTGCGTTCACAAATTAAATCCAAAGTTGTCAAGTCCCTATTCGAAAACCCTATATTTGTGTATAAATTATTTGTATCAATTTATTACAAAATCTTCATTTGCTTATTATTATTTATGAAAATATAACTTTAAAAATAAATTTTTAAAATTATTATTTTTATTTTTATAATTCAACCAAAGGATAATTCTTAAAATTTCAGGGTCATTGCGGGCGTGGTAACACAAGCCGATTTTCTTGAAAATATTTTTGTACACTTTTTGAATATAGTGGGGCAAAAAAAAGGGTGCTCAATAAAAAAAAAATGTTTTTTCTTTCATACAAAAAAGGACCACCCCAACATATACTCGTACATACACTGGTGATCACTAGGATGAAGCCATACATTTTGCAATCGATTTTCACTCTTTATACCTGTTTAAAATGTTGTACCCCCAAACTTTTACTACCTGAGATATTTTCTCAACAGGAAGTCATAAAATTAAAGGGTAAATAAGAAACGACCGTTGGAATTTCCCAAGATCAAACAAGGAACTTCTTGAGAACCGTATAAAAAGTTAAAAGCAGGAGTTCACACCAGCGATTTTTTTCAAAGTTTTGTTAAGAATATTTAAAAAAGCGTTGAAAACAACTGCTTTGTTGCTTGGAGCAGCGAATGGAAACGCGTTGTCTTTTCGGTTACAACTTTTATTTCCATGAACTAAGAAAAGAGGATATTATTTTGGCAAGACATCACAGCCGTACATCAGGTGTAATGGTGTGGAGAGCTATTACCTACTGTGGCACAATCGAGTTGGAGTTTTTCTCCACAACAATGAACGGAAAAAAACTACAAATGTTTGCTGCAACGGTCATTTCCAAAAGTGAAAACCATTTTCGGATCCCTGCTTTGGATATTCCAACAAAACGATGCCTCCTTCCACACTTCCAGGGTTGTTAGAAGTTAGATTCAATCAGATGACGCGGAACTTTTGCCATGGCCGCCCTATTCACCGGACTTAAACATAATCGAAAATGTTTGGGCATGGTTATCTCGTAAAGTGTACGAAGGCGTCAGACAATCTGATGACAAGAACACTTTAATCGAAGCTATTCGAGATGCCTGTATCCAAATTTCTCTTGGTTATTTAAAAAAAACTGTATGATTATATTCCAAACCGTCTTATAGAGGTCATATCGAAAAATGGCGGGCATACTCATTATTAATGTAGAAAAACGTAATAAATAAATATTTTAAGACCATAAAATGTAAACATTTTATTAATTTTTTCCCTTTCTTTCGAAGATTTTGCATGTGGACTCATCCTAGTGATTGCCAATGTATATAACAAGAAACCACATTTCCGTATGAGAAGCAATAGTAGACAGATGATGACTTACGATTCTTCTTCCAATACAGATAACTTTGAAACAGTGATGTAAATTTCGGGAGTTCTTTGACATTGGGAGTTGGACAAATCATCATGGATAAACTAATACCAGAGAAACGCTTCCATATCATTCAGATTTCTACTGAAAATCAGTCTCATAATCGACCATCTGAGCTCGCAATTCGTTGTACTGTATATAAATTTCGTGCCACCTACACTCTTCAAAAATGTAGGCAATGTCAATAACGTGTCAACGCAATGTCGTTTTATGCTTGCCGAACGTGCGGAAATTACTAAAAAATATTATCGAAATTCCGGCTCACTTGTAAATACGCAACGTGAATTTCGTCGTGAGATCAGTCGTCATCATGGCTTAAATGTGCAAGCAATTCGTCGAACCGTGGAAAAGTTTGAGACACTCTTTTGGATCTTAAGCCACCAACCAGATAGAGATGGGTGCGAGATGAAGAAAACAAAGCCGCCGTACCGGCCAGTAACGAAGAAGACCCGGCAATGTCGATTCGGCGCCTATCAGCTGAATTGGGCATCGCCAGAGAGCCAACCCGGCTTATTTTGTGCTTGGATTTGGACCTACATCCGTATAAGATTGTGCTGACGCAAGATCTAAAGCCGACCATAGACAAGCGACGCAATGCTCGAAGTTGTAAAGGAGAAATTTGGCAACTCACGGCGTGCGTTCATCAATTGGCCGCCGCGATCACGCGATTTGAGCCCACTCGAACATTTTCTCTGGAGCTACGTCAAGTCCATAGTCTAAGCTAACAAGCCAACCACTTTGGACGAGCTCGAGGCCAACATTCGACACCCTATTGCCGGAATAACGCCGCACATATTGGACCGAGTTTTGAATGATGTGCTATTCCACATATAATGGTATGAGCGTAGCTTCAAAATATCTCACACCGTTGCTGTTTTATTTATTTATCGTTCTTATCTGGTCACCCTATAGTAATAGCTTCTATTTTGAGCCTATTTATGGTACCGAACTTTTAAGAGCAATTAAGTCATTAAACAACTCTCATTCTTGTGGAAATGATGGTATTTCCAATATTTAAAAAAAAAAAACGTCAACCAAATCGATGCGAGGCACGCATCCAACATCCTCGACGTCCCCACATTCCGAGGGGCAATACTCTGACCATTTTCTTGTTGCGGATAAATTCAAGGCTCGACTGTCCAACGAAACTGCGAACTGCCCAGAAGAAGAAATTCGACCTGGAGTAACCAGAGTCTACAGAGAGGGCCTGACTGAGAAACTCTCTACTGTGCGGTCACCCACCACGAGTGCCAACAATCAGTAGTGCCAGTATCACGAAATCATTAAGGTCAACGAGGGGAGAGTATCGAGTCAGGAGAAGAGAGAAGAAGAAGATCCTGCGTAGAAAGAAGAGGGCCTATGCAGCCTTCCAACTCAAGGACATTAAAGGTTTTACAAGAAGTCCTAGCAACTGGCGGCTAGCTTTAATACTGGAACACAGGCTCTTCGAAACAGCGAAGGAAACCTAATCACCGAAGTTCAGGAGATAATAGATGTGTTTAAGCAGCATTTCCAGCAGCTGCTAAATAGGGCAAGAAGAGAACCCACATCCAGTCAATGAAGAACCAGTTCCACCGCCCAGTATAAAAAGGCTTAAGAACAACACGGCCGCAGGCTCTGAAGGTCTACCAGCGGAGCTCTTCAAATACGGTGGCGATGCTTTGGTAAGGCGCATACACCAAATCATAAACAAAATATGAGTGGAAGAAAGCATACCTGATATCAGCTCCATATGTTTCATCTACAAAAAAGGCAATCCCATGTCTTGCAAGGACTATCGAGGCATATCCCTGCTTAATCGCGCGTCTTAAATCATTCTACAAAACACTATAATGTGGCTTTCAGCCCACCAAATCGACTATAGACCAAATTTTCACACTGAGACAAATCCTGGAAAAAACCAACAAATTTCGGGTTGAGACCCACCACATACCACCTTGATCAAAAAGTTCCGTGTGGCGCTCCCATTGTTCCGATTTGAGTCCTGTTTTTTTTTTTTTTTGTTAAGTTCATAAATCTATTGTTGACATTCCCTCTAAATCTTAGCGTCATAGCTTGAGATTTGCAAAAGTTACGTAGCCAAGCGTACATCTATCTCTGTGTGTGTTGGCGATTTTTTACAATTTTATAAATGGATTTAAATTTGCAGCAACGAACTTGTATTAAATTTTGCGTAAAAAACGGATTTAATAGTGCGCGAATATTGAAAATGTTGGAAAAGAAAACGGTCGTTTACCAGGCACGAGCGATTCAAAAGTGATCGTGAGTCAATCGAAGATGATGAACGCAGTGGCAGACCAACGACATCGAAAACCGACGAAAACATTGATGGAGTAAAAGAAATGTTGGTCAATAACCGCAAATTAACCATCAGAGAGATAGCGAAGGATCCGTCCAAGACATTTTGGTAAATGATTTGGGTTTCCGTCCTGTAGCAGCAAAATTGGTGCCAAAAGACCTCAATTTCATGCAAAAAAGAGACCGTGTTGACGTCGCAAAAGAGATGATTCGCAAATCCAACTTTGATCAAAAGGATCATTACTGGAGACGAGACGTGGGTTTATGAGTACGACACGCAATCCAGACATCAGGTAAGTGGATGGCGTTCACCAAATGAGCCGTGACCAAAAAACCCAGAAGACCAGACAGTAAACAAAGAGTATTATTTAGGCGTTTGCGTGAAGCAATTCGACCAGAATTGTATGCAGAAAACTAGTGGATTTTACACCATGATAACGCACCGTCGGACAGTGCCATCATTATTCGTAATTTTTTGACGAAAAATGCAACAAATACCATCCAACAGCCACCGAATTCACCTGATTTGGGTACCTGTGACTTCTTTCTGTTCAATCGAGTCAAAAAACCACTACGGAAGTAATGGAAAAATCGCAGGAAGCACTGATGGACATACCGAAAACCGAATATAAAAAATGTTTCGAGGATTGGATCAAGCGCTGGCATAAGTCTGTTGCAGTCGATGGGGATTACTTTGAAGTAGACAATATAGATTTAGATGAATAAACTTGTATTTTTAATTTTCTGAACAAATTATAAATAATAAACTTTTTGATCAAGGCGATATTCCTCGATTTCAAAGCCGCATATAATAGTATTCATCATCAGGAGCTCTGTACAACGATGGCCGAATTCCGGATTCGGGCAAAACTGATCCAGATGTGTCGCTTGACGTTAGAATGTGCGTCGGCAAGGAGATGCGCTATTATGTGACTTCTTCAATCTCGTTCTGGAGCAGATAGTGCGCAGTGCAGGTGTCAACACGGAAGGCGCTATCTTCGACAGGACGATAGGGACATCATCGGCCGTTCCCAGTATGAGGTGATAGAGACTTTCACGGCGATTGAAGAACAAAAGCCTTGAAGTAAACGAGGACAAGACTAAGTACGAGTACATGCTATCAATAAACAAACCAGCATCTGTCCACCGCCTAGGACAAAACGTCACTATTGATAGAAACAATTTCGAGGTAGTTAAGGAGTTTACCTACCTCAGCGTAAACATGAACTCCAGGATTGACACCCTAGTAGAGATACGATGGAGAATTACCCTAGGAAACCGTTGTTGCTTGGGTCTGCCAAAACAATTGGGCTCAAAATTCCTAACTAGAAGGACGAAAAGTTTGCTTTACAAAACCATTAACCCGCCAGTTCTGCTGTATGGCGCCGAGTACTGGACGATAAGCTGGAAGGGAGAGCTAATACTGGGCGGAAGAAAAATTCTTCGACGGATTTATGGTCCTGTGGTTGATGTAGTCCAAGATGTCAAGATGTTGATGTAGTCTAAAAAGCTAAAATATGTCGACTTCATTGGCTCAACCAGATAACAGGTTCGAGACGACAAGGATGGGCGAATGTTTTTTAGTGCTGCATCTACAGATTTAGATGTTATGTTTCGTGTTTGAGAGTGCTCAAGGCACAATTTATGTAATAAAAAATTCAGATCAGCATCTGAGTTGGGTAAACCACTTTGTAAACTTAAAGCAGTATCTACTTTATTCAATCCGCTGTTTCTACCGTCTTGGAAAATGTTGCTCTTATAAAACTTTAAAACTGCTAAAACATTTCGAACCGACCAAGCTTATAACTGCAGGGCCTTGTAATACATATCCAAAAGATCAAATACACATGCAACAGTTGGATAGATTGAGAAATTGGTGCGTTGGAAAACTACTCTGATTGTTCTTAATAAAAACCACACAGACCATACACACAACATTCACAATTCTAAATAACTAGCTTAGACTAATATTTGCACTTAGATTTACAATCAAATAGAAATAGTTGTTTTATTTTATAAAATTTATCGACACCCGTAAAGAAGAAGGAAGAGTTGGTTTTCGCATTTTTACTATTTACAACGTAAAAAATTCTATTCAAAAAATTAAGTTGCTTCCGATAGTTGAAGAGGCGGTGTGATAAAGAGTCTACATTACCACCAAGTCGGTGATACAGTAACAGCTGGCATGCTAGACACAAACCGAAAATGTTTTCTCAAATCGGCTTATCTTATGCACAAACCAAACATGCAGTAGATCAAAAACATCGCATTTTTTTCTATATTCTCATTTTCTTTTTATCATACATCGATGCTCACGATCGGCAAGACAAAAAAAAAACAGCCAAAGAAAAAATCGTCACTCCCTCTCCCCTTCGCATTTCCAACCTCTGAAACCGTGAAGAGGGTTGTTAGTCCAGCCACAGGCACCACCGCCAACACACCTCCAAAGTCTCTACCATATTTAATCGGCTTCTTCATCTTTTTCTTCCGCTTTTTCTTTCGCTTCTTCTTCCTTTTATCCTTGATCACTACGTATCCTTCCTCCTCTTCATAGTCATCGTCGTCTTCCAGGTAATCACCCACAAGAGAGCCCAACACACTCAGAGCAGACGGCTCATGTTCCGGCTCGTAGTCATGATCATCGTCAACCACAGCTGGCTTATGTAGCAACAGTGTTGGGAGGGTTGGTTTCGCGGTTAGTAACGCTGGTATAGCCGGTAGGGCGAACGTAGATTGTGGCTTTTTCTTCTTCTTCAGCCTTTTGCGTTTCTTTCTCTTCTTACCACCGTGACCACCACCACCTTCTTCGCTGTGATCCGCACCATGTTGAATCAGAAACACCTGCTGTGGCTTTGGTTCCTCGTGCCACTGTTGAGGCTGATTGAGGCCACTTGTGTGGCCACCTATACCCGGATTCTGTAAAAGCAGAATTGTTGGCGTTGTGGCGTGTTCGAATTGTTGTTGTTGACCCTTGTGACCCTTTTTTCGACGTGGACCCTTGTAACCCTGATAACTCTCATAACCCTCCTCTTCCTGACCCTTTTTCTTCTTTTTCCTCTTCTTCTTCTTCCTTTTCTTTTTCTTCTTCTTTTTCTTTTTCTTTTTTTTCTTACTCTCACCTTCTACATCGAGAAACTCATCACTGGCCGGTTCTTCCAACTCATCAATGGCTCCATAGCTATACTGACGTCCAAGGAATCTAGTTAAAGGGTGTTCAATTAGCGAACAATTGCTGGAGGAGGTCTGTGGAAATTTAATTACTTACCCATCGAAGGTTTCCGCAAGGTAGTCCTTCATGTAGTTTGTCGCTATCTCGATTTTCTTCAGAATCGTCGATGGCTTTTCTTTGGTAATTTGCTCCGTCGCACTGTAGCCTCTTCGCTCGAGTGTTGCGTTGAACTGTTGGTCGGCTTCAACTAAAAGAAGGGAAAAAGACAATTATTAGCCATTGCCTAAGAAACAAGAGAAATGTTAAAGAAGTCGGAAGGAGTTGAACAGAAATTCAAGGTGCTAAACTCAAAATTATTATTCCGAATCACTTGATTTTATACTTGAACACAATGTAATGCAGGCACGCCCTTAAATTATCAAAAACAAGATAGAGGGCGCTTGCGATGAATAGGAGCGAAAAAAACTCTTCTCGCCATCTTGACAGCAGGGCTTTTCCTACTTCCGTTCTCTATACATCTTTCTTCTTGCGTGACCAGCCAACGAGAGAGGATCTACCGATTTTTCATTTTAAATTACATACAAGTACATACATTTTGCTCATTAGTTTGCCATAAACATTTTTTGTAAGACAAACAATTCACAAAACCTTGAATTGGGAGAACAATTATGAATTTACGATGTGTTGTGTCAACTTTTGCCAAGCCTACTATCATACTTGGAATCGAATCGTTTTTTTTTTTTTTGTGTTCTCACAAGGACTTCGATCAAATAATCCATTCCCCTGCTAAAATGTCGCTAAAAATGTTTGGTAGAGATATTTTCAACAAATAACTTGACAATAACGTGAAGAAGCTGATGAGGATTTGAGTGGAAGTTCCAAAAGGAGAATTCAAGAGGCCTATCGACAAGGAAAGCAGTCAGCAGTGACTTCGTGCCAAATGAATCCGTGAGTGACTTTGTTATAAGAAAAGCTGGACACGTTAGGGGATAGAGCATTAAAGTCTCAAAGTAGAAAGGATGGAGACGGATGGACGTAATAACAGGTGAACAAAGCCCGGCAGGAATATCAGTTCATTACCCACGTCGTACAAGGACACCAGACAGGGATCAAAGTCGGCTAGGTTATAGGCATAAGAAACACTTAAACTGTGAGAAACAGACCGGGCAGAATAAAGACGATTTAATAGAAGAATTCACTTTATGATGACGTGGCTCAAATGGTGGTGTATTGGCTTCCCAATCGGACGGTTCGGGGTTCAATACCAGCCGTGACTGAAATACTTTTTTTCAGGCAAATAAAATCTCGTGAGGTGAATGGTTGTCTACAATATAACAACAAGTCAATTTACACTAATAATTTAGTCACCACATTAAATGTTGGATGCCACCCATGAAGCGAAATAACCACTGAGCCCAAACATCTTTCTCTCTCTATCGTATTTTCGGAAAAATTTACCCCGTGCTCCGGCATTTTCAGAGCAGTTATACCATTTTGAGTGTTAAGTTCTTTAAAAAATAAAAAAGCAGTAAGCTCATTTGCGGTTCTTTGACATATTCGGAGTAAGTTATTCGTTAGAAATGGTGAAAATGGAGTTTCCAATGGCAGTGGGCTACTTCATAACTAGATCTCCTGGTTAGAGTTTGGACGTTTGAACTAACTACTCGACAAAATATACAAAATTTGCACCGAAATATTCATGGAATATACGGATCTCTGACATAGGACACCGTGCAGAACACTTAGCGGATAACCTAGACCACTGAAAAGTGGTGATCTAAGTGTGATAAGATGAGAAACCATCCGCAAAAGAAGAACGCAATATTTATAATACTATGGCGAGTGCTATCGTATATTTCAGCATACACAAAGAGTTGGCAGTCCGCTGACCCAGAAAGGTGAAGCATAGCTCCATTATGAGTATTCCCGATGTTAAAATTATCTGTTCTGCACTACTTGTTGCAGCTAAGTAGTATATAGAGATATCCAGATGGAAAAATCCTAGGAGTCCCTAACTGGCAGAAAACTATCATCTGATGTAGTGGTTGTTATCTAAGTACGATAAAATCATTGCTTTAGCACTTGCATAGGAATCATGCAAGTTAGTGCTACAGAAAAAATGGCTCCTTATGAACTGTACGAGCAAAAGAGACAAGGTGAACATCAACTCCCTCGAAATAATAATATAGAGTGGGAGGAACACCCCACAGTAACCATAAAAAGGCGCTCTTGTATAAACACAAACGTCTGAGAATTTTACAAAGATGACAAGAAGGCTGCTGAACAGATTTTTAAAAGATTCTGGAGGGATGATCGCCTTGTGTAAGTCCTTTTCTGATAATGAACAGTGAAGTAATCGGTTTTGTCATTAACGACTTGATGGAGGTGTACATCGATTTGGAACTCTTGGATTTTTGTTTAAATTTGAAATACCACCTTGATCAAAAAGTTCCCACACCACCGTGTGGCGCGCCCATTGTTCCGATTTGAGTTCTGTTTTTTTGTTAAGTTGCTAAATCTCTTGTTGACATTCCCTCTAAATCTTAGCGTCATAGTTTGACATTTGCAAAAGTTACGTAGCAAAGAGTACATCTATCTCTGTGTCTGTTGGCGATTTTTTACAATTTTAGAAATTAATTTAAATTTGTAATAACGAACTTGTATTAAATTTTGCGTAAAAAACGGATTTAATGGTGTGCGAACGTTGCAAATGTTGGAAGAGTGTTTCGGCAACGATTCTCTAAAGAAAACGGTCGTTTAACAGTGGCACGAACGGTTCCAAAGTGGTCGTGAGTCAATCGAAGGTGATGAACGAAGTAGCAGATTTGGGTTTCCGTCGTGTAGCACCAAAGTTGGTGCCAAAAGACCCCAATGCAAAAAAGAGACCGTATTGACATCGCAAAAGTGATGATTTGCGAGGCTGAATCCGATCCCACATTCATCAAAAGGATCATTACTGGAGACGAGACGTGGGTTTATGAGTACGACACGCAATCCAGACATCAGGAAAGTGAATGGCGTTCACCAAATGAGCCGAGACCGTCGTTTTCAGTCAAAAAAGAAGGCAATGCTCACGGTTTTCATGGATTACAACGGTGTAATGCATCATGAATTTTTGCCAGAAAGTAAACAAAGAGTATTATTTGGGCGTTATGAGACGTTTCCGTGGGCAGAAAACTCGTGGCTTCCTGTGACTTCTTTCTGTTCAATCGAGTTAAAAAACCACTACGGGGAACGCGTTTCAGCAGCCGAGAGGAAGTAATGGAAAAATCGCAGGAAGCACTGATGGACATACCGAAAACCGAATATAAAAAATGTTTCGAGGATTGGATCAAGCGCTGGCATAAGTGTGTTGCAGTCGATGGGGATTATTTTGAAGGGGACAATATAGATTTAGATGAATAAACTTGTATTTTTAATTTTCAGGAACAGAAAAATAATACTGTCCCCCTCCGACCGACCTAAATGAACTTGAATTTTCTATGCAATAATATATCATCTTACCAGGAGACTGAATTTTAATAACAGCACCAATAACAGATGGAAAAGATGCGATATCAAAAATAGCCCGTCTGACCTGTGAAATCTCTGCTGGTGTATCTGGGAATTTGATATATTTTCTATAAAGCTTTACAATTGCCGCTGAAACTCTTTAAACAATCCTTGACACAGTGAAAACATGCATCCCTCCAAAATCGGCAATATGTACTTAAAAGATGATTCCCAGTGGCAAAGAATCGAAGGGCTACTAATAGTTAATGGGTGCAATAGAGTTGTTTCTAGAAAACGAAAGTTCTAATCACGAATATGTTAGAAAACTAATAACAAACCTGTTATAAGGCCGCTCTATAATTTCTTCAATTTGCTCTAGAACATGAGAAGTCATGTCTTTAGTTAAACGAAATCGTTTGTAAAAGGCAAGTTCATCTGACGAGGAACACCAACTTCAATGAGTTCAAGAATTTCAACATCGTCTTCCAATAAATCTGGTAATTCAATATCCATTTTTATTATTTTTATTCTTATTTGTATTTTAACCAGAAACTAACTATGTTTACGCTACAATTCAGAATTCACAATTCAAATGTCATTATAAAACATAACCTTCAAAATTGCCTAAGTACAGCTTAGACACTGTGAGAAAAAACTAGAACACAACAGCACAGATTTGTGAAAAACGTCAAATCAAATGAGAACAGAAAAGTACAGCACAGCTGATTTTGACACTTTTCACAATTGTGTTCTACTTCGAAAGTAGGATTTTCTGTTTGTGCAAGATTTTCTGTTCCGAACAGATTGGAACAGCCTCACTGAACACAGAGTAGAATAGATTCGAAAAGAATTCTTTCTCACTGAACAGGAAAGATTGCACTTTTCTGTCCAGAACAGTCCGGAAGAGCCTCCAATAAGCAACCAATAAGCAGCACTTAGCTGTTTATGTTGAACTTAAATCCTTGTGAGTCGAATCAGGAAACGTGCCTGAATAATTTAGTCCTCACTTCTTGAACATTAATACTCATACTGAATCCTGGCAACTAGTTGGTTCATATTTGCGTCTTGAAAATTATAAGTTTAAGATAAAAAGACCTGACATATTTTTACTATCTGTATGTATGTTGGAAAGAATACATTTGTTGAACCAGTCAGCATAAAATATCTCTGAAATAACCAACCGACTTTTTAGGATTCGAGTCGTCTGGAAAGCTATCAACGAGAGTAACATCCTTAAGATGCATTTATCAATTGGCTTTTCCATCAACACAATTATGGGTAAACCACAGTAAAAACATAAGCTTGAATGCCTGTAAGAAATCTACGGCTCCAGATGAATCACAGGTGTCCAAGTGCAAGGTGGTAGATGTTTAGGGTTAACGTGACGATTATTTATGTGAGCACTTCATTCTGGAAATTGCTTCTCAGAAAATTTTGAAAAGAAGGAATTAGATTTGGCAGTCCGATATCACTGTCTGGAAGAACATATCTTGAGCTCCTTGGGTGACATCAAAGATCACAAGTTTCCACAACATAGAGTTCCATATAAACGGTCGGGATGGCTTTATAATTGCTAATGTCCATAAACTCAAATTTGTTTTCCCCTATCCAGTAATAAAATTCCCTGATTTTCATATTTACCAGGTCGAAATAATAGTTACCTTAATGTTCCTCTTCAGATTCACCTGACATTGAGTACTTCTACATCATTGGGATAAAAAGAGCACATAAAGCTGCACGTTCATTATATTATATCAACGATTCTGATCATATTTCAGTTACCGGCTAATTCAGAGTTTATCAAAACGTTGCTGCGATGATTATTTATCAAATACTAAGAAGATCCCTTTTGCGAGATTGGTGATTAATGCAAAAGCTACAATTATAAACTCTGCAGGCTGTACCAACATGTGTATATACGTACTTATGTCGAGCCAAAACATATTCAACATACTTGCAATACAAAAACTACATATGCTAGGTCCAATTGAACGAATTGAATACAACCACCCAGTAAAGAGAATCTTACTTTCTATCAAAAGACCGCAGATGTAACAGAATGGAAGCTATATGGACTTATTTGGTGAGATTAAGAAGCAACCGTGTCTCCAGAAGATTCCTATCCGAGGCCTACACATTCATCAAGTAAGTAAGTAATTTCCTACACATCACTTCATGTAAAGACTACACACAATTTGGAAATTCTTTGATCGAATTACCCTGCAAAGTGCCAATGATGCTTCGAGCATTTTGTGATGGTCGTTAAAAAACGTTCTTACCTAAGTAGACAAAATTAGTCAGGTTAACCGATAAGCTCAGATATCGACATTGATGACCTTCATACAACTTTCGAATTGTAAGAATAAGTAGGAGCCACTGACAAATTCTTGAGACTTTTAGAACTTTGATACCTTACGATGCCATCAAAACTTAAACTAATATGATGGAACTAGTCAGCATTAGATATTACTAGGGTAAGGATTCAGCGACTGTGATCAACTTTATCAAGCAAAATAATACATGATCCACAGTGAACAGGGTCGTCATTGTTATACATTCTCGGTCAGTATATTTATTCATCCAAGAAGATTTAAACTGCCTTCTCACTTTTGGTTTAACGATGAGGTACGTTCCCATAGTCATAACACCCGATGCAATGAAAGAAGTTGAATGAAGAACTTCGGCATAAGTCAAGCTCTCCACTCTTGCTTCAAAATGAAACCACGGTTCCACACAATATTACAATTTTTCTCTCTACAACTGCCGCTTGACTGGGAACCCCACCCCTTTGTACGTAAATAAGATTCCATCGCCGAGCGGTATGATTACAGAGCCAATACAAATGATACAAATTTCCATCCAACAATAAAACCGAATGCCTCAATAATCCCTCCCCTCAACATGCCACTAATCCAACCGCCCGTCGAATTGAAGAAGTCATTTCGAATATTGAATTCGAAGCATATTTGAGAAAAGTTAAGGGTAAGACACCAGGTAGAGATCGAGTGTCCTACTCAATGCTATTAAATTTATCACAACATACTAAAAGAAGACTTATTCAATTGTACAATAATATGTTAGACACATCGCTCAATCCGCAAAGCTGGAAAACTGCCTCCTTGTTCCCCATTCCTAGTACTAACAAAGTATAAACTTTTAGATTACTGTTTTTATGCAGATTATATTTATATCCTATCCAAGATCAGTGTTCTAAATAGATGCAAAGCTTTATTAATTAGTGAATTAAATGGCATTGTAGAGTGGTCAGTTGCATCTGGCGGTATAAGACACTTCATGTTTGCCGTAAAGGCAAATTGTCCAGAACTAGTTTTAAATATTAACAATATCCATATTGAAAATGTTAGCAATTTAAGAATCCTGGGATGGTTATTTAATAATAGTTACAATTGGAAACAACAGTGTTTAAATACTAATACTTAGGTAGTAAAAAAAATAGTGTGTACATTAATACCCTAACATCTAGATATTACCAAAATGTTAATTTTACTCGTAAGTAAGATTGACGATGGAATTTATGTATACGAAAACTGCCCAGAATCCACGTTGAAAATCAAAAAGCCTATATACCGCCTGGCAGTGGCGTGATTTATAAACATTTTGGCAGAAGCAGAACATCCAACTATTGAGGAACAGAAAGAATAAATCACCACCAAAGACATCTATCAATCCCTAAGCCATAAACCAACAAAAAAAAAACCGATCCCATGAGCAATAATCACTGTACTTGTAAAAGCTGCACAAATGGAACTGCCAAACAAACGGACCCATTCCCTATCATCCTTGGTTCACAAAATCTGAATCCATTATAACGACCATGGCGGATTACAAAAAAAAAAAACACAAGCAGTGCAACATACTGTGCTTTGTTCTCTAGCGTATCCTCAGAGCTTAAATCGGATGGATGGAAACTAAGTTTTGAAGATGGTTCCGTCCTGAGTTATGCAACACTACCTGATTTTTCATCAATATTTATGGCAGAAGCATTCGGAATTCTACAAGCCACCAAGATAGCCTTGAACGATCGCTGGAAGTACGGTATATGTATGTTCCGACAGTATCTGTGTGCTCAAGGCCATTCACAACTCAAACAACAACTCTGAGCTTATCGCTAATATAAGAAAACAACTTATCAAATCCCTAAACAAAACTAATGTGGACGCAAAGGCTGAATGCAGATTCAGAGAAACGAATACACTGACCAGGCTGGTAGCGCGGCTGGAATCGCACCAGAGTACGAATTTAATATATACACGAGGCTAGATTCAAAAAAACTACACTAAAGTTAATGGCGACATCCCATGACAGTTACTAAAACCAAAATTATCAGCAATCTTTTAAGGAGAAATAACAAACCAATATGTTATATCTGCAATGTTACATTAGATCTAGTGGCGTACCTACCGGGTGTGTTAAGGTGGCCCTAAACGACAAGCATGCTCGTCGAACATGCTCCTGCTCGCTATATTTTTCTCGTGTAGGGGCTGGTTCGCGAGCTGCTCGCCGTTGGCGAAAAATTTCGATTTTTTCGTGCTCGTTGGCTTCGATGTTCGCCGTGTAGGGACATGTGCGCAAGCAAACCTCATTTTTGCTGTGAACGCCGCCGAGTAAATATCGTGGATTAAACATAATGGCAGCAGTAGCGCAACCACTTGCGCTTCTTTATCGCACATGTTCACAGTATGAAGAATCAACACGAAATGAATGCTCGCCAAATGTGTTCGTCGTGTAGGGGATAACGCAAACGAGCATGTTCGGCGGGCTACCCTTACAGGAGGCAGTCACCGGGGACCCAAGTTCAGGCGGCACCAAACTCGAGGGTAGTTTAATTCCCAAATCCACAATAAATCAATCCGCTTTTAAAATTAATTCAAAATTGCGCACAAGAATAGAAATAATAAAGTAAATTGAAAAGTTTTTTTGCCCTTTCGTTCATGTTCAATTCTAAACAAAACAGTATATAACACAAAGCGAAAAACAAAAATTTCTAAGAAAAAAAAAACAAATAAAACAAAAACAACTCCAATGTACTCAATTTTGCACCCGTGCATTGTTCGAATGTTATCAGCAAATATATCAAAATTTACAGTAAGAATCGCATTTTTTTGGTTTGTTTAGGACTTGTTTTAAATATTTTAGTTTGAAATGTGTTTTATTGCGTGTGGTAAGAATTTTTTCAAGAACATTTTAATTAATCAAATAAATAAATAAATATAATTTCATACCCCTTTAATTTAATATCACGAGATATTGAAGATCGTAATATAGCCTTGTCAATGAGTGGCTTCTCAACGCAAGCGGTAGTAAAGCAGCTTAAAATAAGCCAATCCGTGGTCATAAGAGTCCAGAAAAGGCGAGAAACTGTAGCTAAACCATAAGTCAGAGGCCGTAAAAAAATGTTAACGGAAGCGGACACACGTCTTATGATAACGGAGATGAAAAGGAACAAGTTTTTAACACCAAAAGATGCTTCTATAGCAATAAACAAATCCGTTAGTCGATGGACTGCAAGCAGAGCCCTCCACGACATTGGCTACCTGCATTGTCGGCAAAAAAATTTAAGGCACGGTTGAAGTTCGTCAGAGAACACAGAAATTGGACAGCAGATGACTGGAAACGTGTAGTGTGGTCAGACAAATCAAAATTTAATCGATTTCAGTCTGATGGAAAACAATACTGCTGGCGCCGCCCTGGGCATACCATTCAAGGGCACCATGTCAAAGAAACGGTGAAGCATGGTGGAGTGAGTTTTATGGTATGGGGTTGCTTCACCTGGTGGCACGTTGGACCACTGCACAAAATCGATAGAATAATGAAGAAAGAAGATTATTTGAACATTTTGCAGAGTTATCTTTCCGATTTTGTCGATAGAAGCGCCTATCCTGAGGAGGAAGTCATATTTCAACACGATGGTGACGATGGCATACGTCCAAGATCGTGAAGGAATGGCTTACCGAACAAAATTTTCAATTGATGCAAAGGCGTGCACAAAGTCCCGACCTCAAACCAATTGAGAACTTGTGGTCAATCATGAAAAGACGGTTGGGACAATACCAATCAGCCCCAACGAACCTGGATGAGCTTTAGCAGCGAGTACAGCGGGAATGGCAGAATATTCCAAATGTACTCGTAATCATAGAGCATTTGGTGGAAAGCATGCCTAAACGTGTAGAAAATGTTTTACGTAATAAAGGGCTATGGACGAAATACTAAAAATAAACTCTATCCTTAAAGTAAAGACTTTTCCAATAGGGACTTGACAACTTTGAATTTAATTCGTGAACGCACTCTTTCACTAATCATCAAACTGTCACTGTCAATTTATGCAGTAAACTCAACATTTTCATCATGGTAAAGTACACGAACGAGCAACGTCTGCAAATTATAAAAATTTTCTACCGAAATCCGGAGTCGGTGACTGCAACTTTAAGAGCGTTAACTCCAATTTTCGGTCGTAATTCTCGCTCTAGTAGACAGGCAATAACAAGTTTAGTGTAAAAATTTGAGTCTACATATTCGTTGTGTGATGTTGCCGTGTAAGTGAGATAACGGGTTGGTCGAAGTGTCGAAAATATTGCTGCCGTTCAGGCGTCCGTAGCAAACGATCCAAATCAGTCAATTCCACGGCGTTCTCAAGAATTGGGCATCGCTCAGACCACATTCTGGCGTATTTTGCGTAAGGATCTTGGTTTACACCCATACAAGATTAAGCTGCCTCAAGAGTTGACGCCGATGGACCATTTGAAGCGACGTACGTTCTCCGATTGGGTTCTGGAGAAGATGCGCCAAGATGGTGAATTTCATCGCAAAATCATCTTCAGTGACGAAGGTAATTTTTGGCTCAATGGGTTCGTCAATAAGCAAAATATGCGTTATTGGTCGGGTGAAAATCCACATGTGCTTCATGAATCACCACTTCATCCACAAAAAATATATGTTTGGTGCGGTTTGCATGCCGGCGGCTTCATTGGGCCATATTTTTTCGTCGACGATAACGATCGTCACGTTACTGTGAATGGTCAGCGTTATCGCGCCATGATCACCGATTATTTTCGGCCCGAATTGGAAGATATGGACTTGGACGACATGTGGTTTCAACAGGAAGATGCCACAAGCCACACAGTACACGCTACAATCGATTTATTGAAGAGTAAGTAAGAAATGAACCAGTCGATTGGCTGCCTCGTTCGTGCGATTTAACGCCGCTTGACTATTTTCTGTGGGGCTACGTTAAGTCATTGGTTTATGCCAACACGCCGATGACGTTGGAAGAGCTCAGAGCCAACATTGAATGCGAAATAGCGGACGTTTCGGCCGAAATGTGTGGCGGAGTCGTTGAAAATCAACCGCTGCAAACGTGCCCGCGGTGGCCATATGAACGAAGTCGAGTTCCATTGATTGTATTTCAAGCCGACAATAAAAATAAAAAGCCGATAAAAATATCTCAAATGGTTTGCGTTTTGTTTAAAAAAAAAGTTGTTAAGTCCTTATTGGAAAACCCTATATGTACATATGCATATGCAACTCTCTTTTGAGTTGTGTAAGGGGGCCCAGAAAAAAATATTTCACCTGGGCCCCGCAAGGCGAAGCTACGCCAGATATACCCCCTTTATTAGAAAAAGGCCCATCAGTTGTAAAATATTTAAAGATATCTCAATTTACGATGCATTAAAACACCCAAATCATACAAGGTGGCATAAAATTAATCATCCAATTTTGTTTTTGAATGTGAGTGATGGAAATCTTTATTTGGACATTTGCAATTGTTTTTTTTAAGTGGAAAAGATGATACCTATCCTCCAAGTGGCTGCCGCCAGTGTTGATACACATTTGTGCCAATTTTATCGCATTTTTCATGGCTTCTCGCAAGATTTCCGGTGATAACTGTTCGCATTCCTGTCGAATATGTCTCCTTAAGGGCTGCGATTGTCTGAGGCTTGTTGGCACAAACACGCGACTTCAAGTAGCCCCAGAGAAAGAAAGTCTGGGATGGTTAAATCAGGCGATCTTGCTGGCAATGCCAAATCGCTTCCTTCACAATATCCATTGTGGCTCGTGTTGTGTGTGCGGTTGCACCGTCTTGTTGAAACGATATGTCCACTCACCCAATTCCGGCAGTAAGAAGCCATTTATCATGGCCCTGTAGCGTTCGCCAGTAACAGTGACCGTATTGCCGATGGCGTCCTCACAAAAATACGGCCCAATCACACTTCCCGCGTGAACGCCGCACCACACAGAGGCTTTGAGTCAATGTAATGGCTCTTCGTGCATCACACGCGGATTTGCAGTGCCCCAGAACCTATCCCCAAAAAGGGAAAGGATATATCCAATCCGGCGAATCTCCGGTCGATAATTCTCCTTCCGAATATTAGTAAGGTGTTTGAAAAAGTAATCAATAGAGCTCTGAATAGGTGGGTTGAGGACAAACATATATTTCCGGATAATCAATTCGATTTTAAGGCGGGACATGATATCTCACATGCCGCGTCTAAACTGGTGTCCGATATCCAATGGAATAAAGGCAAAAAACAATGTACTGGTGCCTGCCTTGTTGACTTGGAGAAGGCTTTCGACACCGTATGGTTAGAGGGTCTTTTCTATAAGCTGACTAGGCTGGGGATCAGTAAACCACTCTTGTACATTCTTTATAATATGCTAACTAACAGACAGTTCATCGTGAAGAATGGTGATGTGACTTCTGTTGGAATATTTCAAATTAAAAGTGGTCTTCAGCAAGGTGCGGTCAATTCGACGATCCTATTCAACATTTATACAAGCGACTTGATAAGTTCACTTCCTCATACTATTGCGTACGCAGACGATTTGATCGAGGTCCAAAAATCGAGGTCATTAATACTCTCTTGCAGCGTGACTTCGATAAGATAAGACGATTTTGCTATGACTGGAAGTTGAAAATCAATTTTCAGAAGTCGGAAACCATTCTCTTTAGGACGCCGTGGACGTGGACAACTTCGTAGTTAAGCTGACTCGAAGGCACATTGCAAGAGCAATGACCTCGACGAATAACCTGATATCTGGGGCTTACTACCCCAATTACCTTTACCACGAGAGTGTGCGCTCTGACGGCTTCGTTCCACCGGAATCATTCCTCTACCTAGATCAGATAGGGTTGATCCAGGTTAGATCAGCGGTCCCGTTAATCTTCCATGTCGCTCGGACAGCTGGGGACAGGCGACTCAAATACAACAGAGACGTCGCACACGGCAGTGTGGATCGCCTCAGGTTCAGTAGGGCGGTGGAGAATCGTGATAAGAGGGATGTCGTTAGGCAGCACCAGCATTGCTGGTGGTTGAATGATGGAGAAGATGTTTCGTCGTCGTTTCCGTCAATTACGGACCAGCCTCACTAATGAGGCAGAGCTGACCAATCTGTTTTCTCGGTAAATAGCGATGGCCAGCTTACATAGGTTTAGGTTAGCATCTAAGAAATATATACATGGATTAGTATATACAAAGGTATATACTAATATATGTATTTAATTGTGTATAATGTCTATATGTGTGTATGTGTGTATTGTGCATGTAGGTAAGGTAGGCTAAGGTTTATTTTAAGTTAGATATTAAGTTTTTATAAAAAATAAAAAATTATGTCCATAGGATAAGTTTTTGTTAGCAATTTTTTTCTTAGCTTTAAGTATAGTAAATAAATATTAGTAAAGAAAATGTACATAAAGTCGAAAGACATAGATATAAGAATTTACTCGTAGAATGGCTTAGAGTGCCTGTGTGGGGCCAGTAAGTTAGTATAAGATTGTTAAGTAATTGTAAGCTAGCTTTTAAGCAATTTTTGTTAGTATGTAAGAGTTAGTGATTAAGAAAATAAAATGCATTTAAAACTAAACTAAACTGCAGTGCCCCAGAAACGCTTAAGTGGAATTGCGCCTCGTCGCTCATGATGATTTTCGACACAAAACCGTCCTATTCGTTGTTGAGATTGAGAATGGCTTTACAGTAATTCACACGTGACTGACGGTCAGGAGGCATTAACTGAAGCACTGTGTGCACTTTTTGCACGAACATGGGTAAGTATTTCACTAAAATTCGCTGTAGGGTCCGTCTGGTGATGCCGAATTGCGTGTCCCGTCGTCTGGTTGATGTTTCTTCGTTCTCAGCGACATCGCCAGCCGCAGCCGCGATATTCTCGGTCCAACGACCAGTCCGTTGGCGGCCACGCCTTACATGGTCTCCTGTGGTTCCACTCTATTCGAGTCGAGTAGCTAAGTGCCGGAATATTTGCCCAGTTGACGCGACACAATTAGAAAATCGGTCAAAAACATCGAGTATAGCGCTCCATTGCTTGTTTGTTTGTATACTGCAGCTGTCTAGTTCACAGATGTCAAATATGATTGACGTATGACGCCATTTGCAGAAATTGTACCATCTTCCGCTAGGGTGATTAATTTTGCGCCACCTTGCAGGCTCTTTAATTTTAAAACAATCACGTATAATTTAAATTACGTGCTAATAAAAGATAATAATAATAATAATTCTCTCTACAGCGACCTTAACTGTTCATAGTTGCTGTCAGTAAATTATAACCATCACCTCCTATTATAAAGGTATGAACATAGAGCCGAAGAGTACATTGCACATGTACATCTACAATATGATAGATGACTGTGTTTCGCTATCCGGTGTCTGATACCAAGATTGTCTTAATAAGACGTTAAAGGAAAAAATTTCTTATGATCTTTAACGTTAATTACAACAAGACAAACAGTGTATCTTGTGGGCTAGCACAAGATATATGAACATCAGCTGTCAACAGAAGATCATAGTACCACACTGGCAGTGGCGTATTGTTACAGCAGTAAATTATACTGACATCTTTTTAAGAGGTTGCGAATTTGCAGGCATTAGATACATATTTGAGAGAGTTGCAATCTTATGTTGTGAACACTATATACGATTGTATTTGACCTTATTTGATGTTTTCAAGGGTTTTAAGTGGTCGTGCTGTTATCTTTATGCTTACATTGTAACAAATATCATCTGTAAGATATAACTTTATGTTAGGATAGCCACACACAAAGTAGCTTTGTTGGTAGACTAATAACCTCTTATATCAGCAGTTTCTTTCAGCACCGACTTCTCCTACAGCTATAGCCGTAGAGGCTTTTAATGACGATAAATTTATAGAAATTTAAATTGTTGAAAAGGTAAAGTTAGCGAAACAGTATGAGATAGTATAAGTATAAGAGCGTCACGAGAAACTGTAACAACTGCTGATGCATATATAACATGCGAATTAGCGGACGAAAGCTAAACAGTCGATATAATTCAACTTCATGAGAGTAATTATTGAAGAAAGTTCGACCTACTATGCATTGTATCACTACCACGGATAGTGAAATGCTACGAAAGAGCTCTGCATTATTTTCATCGTCCTGGGAAAGCCTTTGCCTGAGTCCGGAGAAGTCTCATATAAAATCGCAAACAGGAATAGAGACAGAAATGATGGGTCCTACGAGTATTTATTATATAATGATGTTGATTCTAACATGCAGATCAAAGTATTAAGCAACTCATTGATATTGCCATGTGCAATAAATATCATCGAAAAGTTCCGTCAGGAATGCAATTTAAATTCAATTTGTTGTCTAAATAAAGGAAAGAGATTGTTAAATGCAAAAACGTGCGAAAGACCCCTTCATTTAGGCTGTAATTAACTAAATTGTTTGCCATATTAATTTTGTCACCTTTAGATGACATACATATGTATGTGAAAGGTGAAGTTAACTCAGATGTCGTTACATGCAGCTAACTATGATACATTTTGATACATGCTATTTAATAGGAATACAGAGAATGACATAGAGAATAAACTTGATTAAGTTGTTAGTCAGGGGACCTCCTTAGTGTCCTATAACTTGGATTGGTCCAGCAGCGCAACAATCAACCCTTACTCATTCAGGCTAAAATGGCAAGGACATGTCCGGCTAGTAGAATTATTCGTTATAAAGCTTACAACCCTATAGGGAAGAGAATAAAATATGTGACGAACCAACTAATGGCTTCAGATTAAAATAGACACACTATTGGCAAGGCTAGCAAACGTTTAATGGACAACGACCTTCGGATTTGCGCGTGGAATGTTTGCTCGCTTAACGGGCCACGTGCAACCCAATAATTAGCAGAGGCTTCTGACTGCTATCACACAGGAAATGCGATAAGATGGGCCGGACATAGGGAGGATGAAAACCTATGACATGTACTATGGTGATTTCTATAGGGAAAAGAAACTTCGCTTGTTCGGATGCGGATTCATCATATGCGGCAGACTTAGGCAACAAGTCTTGAGCTTCGACACGTGAGCGAGCGTCTTATGACAATCCTCATAAAGGCTAAATTCGCCAGCATAATCCCAATATGTGCCCATGCCCCGACGGAAGACATGAACGACGCCACCAAACAATGTTTCTACGAGCTCTTCGACATGACATACGAGTATGAGCAATGTCCGAAGTATGACATTGAAATCATACTAGGGGAATGCATATCCCGAAATCTCTCAACGACTCATATGCCGCCAGAATCAAGTACCAAAATCCAGCGAAAACGCTGCTAATGTGCCATTAGAAGCGTCGCAACTGATGAGCTGGGTTTCACCCGACCACCACCAAGAAATACTAACTGATAAAGAATGCCGCAAGCACATGTAGCTAAACAAGAAGCCTACAAAGCGGCGCTGCAACGATGGACGAGGGCCGCTCGTGAGGTCTACGAGTAGAAAAGACGGGAATAACATCGGCTTCTCCAGAAGAAGAAAAAAGAGCACGAGATGTTGTACTCCAGGAATATCGAACGGAATGTTTACCAACGGATAAATAGAACGTGTCAAGGCAAGTAGACCCGTACAGAAGCCTGTAGAGATAAAGAAGGAAACCTTATAATGGAGTCACAGTCAATGCTGAGAATATAGAAAAACTTTTTCTGCAGACAGTATAAAGGTGAAGAAGCCCAGCATGACACCGTCAGCCAGAATAGACAATTCAACTTAGATGATGAAAGACCAAAACGAAATAAAGATAGCCTGATGAATAGTACCTCAGAAGCCCCTCAATTGCGCCAACTATAGAGGTATAAATCTCTTCAACATCGGATACAAGATCTTATTCGTCATGTTGTGTCCCTATCAGTGCGTTTTCAGACCAGGAAAGGCCACACCCCGGCAGATTCTAGAAAAAACTCAAGAAGTCCCAATCGACAGCTTTCAAATCGGCCGCATTTGACCACATTTGGCATACCTGCTAAGCTCGTCCGTCTGTGCAGAAGGACGATTGAGAACGCTCGCTGCTCCGTCAAGGTCGGTAACAACTTAACCGAGACCTTCGGTGTCAAAAGAGGTTTTAGACAAGGTGACAAGCTATCATGTGATAATTGTGCGGAACTCACAAGCGAATACAGGTGACAGAACGTCACAATCGATAGCTGTAATTTTAAGGTAATAAAGGACAGCGGAAATAAAACGAGGAATCACTCTTGCCAGTCGCAGTTTCCTTGGGCTAAGAAAACAGTTGAGAAGTAACGTCCTATATCGAAAAATTGGGGAAACTCTATATAACACCTAGATCATCCCAGTCCTACTAAGGCGTAGAAGCATGGACCCTATCGAAAGTGGATGAAGATATCCTCAGTTTTTTTCGATTGGAGAATCATTCGCAAGATATTCAGTCCCGTTTGCGTTGACGGGCTTTGGGGAACTAGATTCAACAACGAACTATACCAGCTATACTATGACAGTGACCTAGTCAGAAAACTAAGCATCAGTTTCCTGAGATGGCTAGGACATGTAGAGCAAATAATCCGGAGGGGCAACGCAGTAGAAGTATTTCCCGTGAGCTAAATAATGGACTAACTGGAGAGGCTTGTCAGTTGAGGCCCAGCTTCACCCCGAACTGCAGCGCTACCTAAGTAAATAAGTAAAGTAGTTAGTCAAGCTATGGAATTAAATATGATCCCTTTAACTATCTAAGATGGAAAATGAAGTAATTTCAATGACCAAATAAAAATGAAAACTTTATAAGATAGTTCAATTTCTGACCTAACCTCTTTATGCTGTTTGGATGAGACCTCACTCACTGGCAATTTAACGAATAATGTTTCCATCATAGTTTACATCAATTCCGAACTAGTGCTTAGGGTAAGCACATAATTGCCTAATTGCTCATGTTGTGACCGACGCAAGACACTTCTCCAGCTAAGAAACAAGGTTCGTCTACGGATATCTCAGACCGCACAACAATAGAGAACGGCTGCAATCGCAACAAATTACCAGACCCAGGTATCCACCCTAGCTTCTTAGCAACCTGCATCAAATGCTGGATATCGGTGTAATGGATGCCAAAAAGTCATCCACCATCCGTGTGAAACCCCTTGTTTGGTGAAGAGTACGTATACAGAGTGAGAACCGCTCGTGTGCTTTAAGAACAAAAGGGGGACATCCGCCTCTCTGAAGAAAAAAGAATAAGGATGTGAGGCAAGTCATTGAGGAATAAAAGAAGTGCTACTCCACGTTTTACCAAGAGGAAAGTAGAAGTTATCGTACCAACAATACCTGAACAGACACATGCAGAGCTGAGTTAGGAAATGTAGTAGTAGAGTCACAAAAACACTTTAAAAGACATCTAATTACCGCATCTACAGACCCATGTCGTAAAAGTCGGAAGCAATTGTACCGAGGCGGTGATGTCGAAACATCGTACTGAGGAATTAAAATTAAACTTGCAAGCCACAACCAGAGGCACAATTTTCCGAATGTACGAGTACGTTTGCAAGTTAAGAAACAGATGCGGCAACATAGGTTTATCCAGACAAACCAACTACATACTGTAGACAAGAAGATCGCACAACATTGATGAATCAGCTATAACTTTGAAGTACTCGCAGCTATACATTTTGTCTATGAGGGTTCTGCGATTGAATTTGTTCTATGACGCGAAACATGAACACTTGTATGTATATAAAGCGAATTGCTACCCAAGGGCCCGCCCCAAAAAGCTTCTGGTTCAACCCAGATGGCTAATTTAGCACAGGAAAATTTCGCCTTAGGTAAAGGGCAGAAATGGAAGGAGAGAAAAATATAACTCACAGTCTAACAGTCTGCCGTTGTGATCTTTCTACATATATTCTCAATGGTATTAACCCTCATAAAGACGTCATAAGTCATAAAGAAGCCTAGGCCTCAGTTCGCCTGCAGAATCACAAGCCCAAGCCTAAGCGAAAGAGAATACTCGCATAATGCAAAGGAAACACGGCAAGCCCTGATTGATCATATTGCACCTTCAGAGATGTCAGGAAAGACTTACGCCGCCAGAGCCTTTGCGTTTGCCTCTCTTATAGCCTTACATCGCCAACATCACGTGCACAGAACCAGTGACGATGATACCAGGAAGCCACAAAAAATGCGGCCTTTAGTGTTTACAAGAAATTTACAAGGTTTTACAAGGAATCCATGGTTCGACGATGAATGCCATAGACCATAGTTCAGCCAAGCAGAGGCAGTAGCTGAGAGCTGCTGTTTACACGTAGAACAGAAGAGGAAACACAAACATCAACTTTGGAAATGTTCGGAAATTTTACTAAAATATGAAAAGGACCTATCGAGATAACAAAACTCGAAGCCCGCAAGAACGACCACAGGAATATCGTAATACAGACCCTTTCGGTGCAAAAATTAAAAAAAAGACACTGTTTAACGGGAAAGATAATGAAGATTCAATACATTTGTCCGACAGGACGACATATTCAACCCGGATGAAGACTGTTTGGATACCAATATCCAAACTCAAATCCACAAAATATATGCTATTATCAGAGAAGAAAAACTAAAACTTGGATCGTAGACAGAACACAACAATGCGCAACTACAACTACAAGGATTACAGCACATAAAGTGCCTTGAACATAAACATCAGTTCTTCAGCTCAAATAGTCTTCCAATCAGTACCCAGTGGGGCAACGTAGTAAAGAAAGTTATAGTTAAAGCAAATCTTCATCAAGTTGCATAATTTGAACCAGCTAGATAGTGGTCGACCTGGTTGAAGTGGTATGTAGGATGAGGCTATGTATCGTCTCGGTCTTAAGCCAGCCATTTAATGTAAAACTATGAAATGGAGATCATTCATATGGCAAAAGTGGCGTAAAAACTCTAGGTAATAGTAGATTACAACGGATACTCTAATGAGTATGTAAACACTCAGTTCAAGCAATGACATACTAATCATAAAAGGCAGCAACATTTTTGAACCAGAAGAAACTTTCTTTAGTTTTGCACTATCAGATATAGTATCATACTACCAACATGTGCATGTGCTGTCAAAAATCTTTTCTAGCTTGGTACACAATCAAATCAGACGATTGCAACTTTGACTTTATTATATGTATTGGACGTTTTGCCCAATAGCTCCTCGGAAACACAATCTTCCTCCTTGAATCATAAGCTATTCGGCCCCGTTAATAAACCTCAAAATTACAAGTGTTCTTCTAAGAACGAATCCACATTGCTTCCAGATTACATGGTAAACAAGGAAAAAGTGAGGTGATATTGGTGTAGAGGTATCATATTGTCTAATACTGATGTTCTCAAGGAGGACAATACTTGATAGAACTTCAGAGATACAGTCGGTTGAAGCCCGCATAAATTCCGAGAAAGTATTTTTTTAATAAATTTGATATATGTAAAGATCTCATAGAAGTTCCATAGACACCATACTAACGAGCTGGTGTCACGTCAATAGCACTCAATTCGCAGGTGCCCCATTCGTTGCACAGGAGGGTAATCAATAACAACTATTAAGTAGCTCACGACAATCAACAATCACTTGTTGGCGACTCCATCATCTGTAAGATATAACTTTATGTTAGGATAGCCACACACAAAGTAGCTTTGTTGGTAGACTAATAACCTCTTATATCAGCAGTTTCTTTCAGCACCGACTTCTCCTACAGCTATAGCCGTAGAGGCTTTTAATGACGATAAATTTATAGAAATTTAAATTGTTGAAAAGGTAAAGTTAGCGAAACAGTATGAGATAGTATAAGTATAAGAGCGTCACGAGAAACTGTAACAACTGCAGATGCATATGCGAATTAGCGGACGAAAGCTAAACAGTCGATATAATTCAACTTCATGAGAGTAATTATTGAAGAAAGTTCGACCTACTATGCATTGTATCACTACCACGGATAGTGAAATGCTACGAAAGAGCTCTGCATTATTTTCATCGTCCTGGGAAAGCCTTTGCCTGAGTCCGGAGAAGTCTCATATAAAATCGCAAACAGGAATAGAGACAGAAATGATGGGTCCTACGAGTATTTATTGTATAATGATGTTGATTCTAACATGCAGATCAAAGTATTGATATTGCCATGTGCAAAGAATATCATCGAAAAGTTCCTTCAGGAATGCAATTTAAATTCAATTTGCTGTCGAAATACAGGAGAGAGATTGTAGAAAATTAGTTGAATCAGTTAAATGCAAAAACGTGCGAAAGACCCCTTCATTTAGGCTGTAATTAACTAAATTGTTTGCCATATTAATTTTGTCACCGTTAGATGACATACATATGTATGTGAGAGGTGAAGTTAACTCAGATGTCGTTACATGCAGCTAACTATGATACATTTTGATACATGCTAATTAAGAGGAATACAGAGAAAGACATAGAGAATAAACTTGATTAGGTAGTTAGTCAGGGGACCTCCTATAACTTGGATTGCTCCAGCAGTGCAACAATCAACCCTTACTCATTCAGGCTAAAATGACAAGGACATGTCCGGCTAGTAGAATTATTCGTTATAAGGCTTACAACCCTATACGGAAGAGAATAAAATATGTGACGAACCAACTAATGGCTTCAGATTAAAATAGACTCACTATTGGCAAGCCTAGCAAACGTTTAATGGACAACGACCTTCGGATTTGCGCGTGGAATGTTTGCACGCTTAACAGGCCACGTGCAGCCCAATAATTAGCAGAGGCCTCTGACTGCTTTCACACAGGAAATGCGATGGGATGGGCCGGACATAGGGAGGATGAAAACCTATGACATGTACTATGGTGATTTCTATAGGGAAAAGAAACAGCGCTTGTTCGGATGCGGATTCATCATATGCGGCAGACTTAGGCAACAAGTCTTGAGCTTCGACATGTGAGCGAGCGTCTTATGACAATCCTCATAAAGGCTAAATTCGCTAACATAATTCCAATATGTGCCCATGCCCCGACGGAAGACAAGAACGACGCCACCAAACAATGTTTCTACGAGCTCTTCGACATGACATACGAGTATGAGCAATGTCCGAAGTATGACATTGAAATCATACTATGCGAATGCATATCCCGAAATCTCTCAACGACTCATATGCCGCCAGCATCAAGTACCAAAATCCAGTGAAAACGCTGCTAACGTGCCATTAGAGGCGTCGCAACTGATGAGCTGGGTTTCACCCGACCACCACCAAGAAATACTAACTGATAAAGAATGCCGCAAGCACGTGTAGCTAAACAAGAAGCCTACAAAGCGGCGCTGCAACGATGGACGAGGGCTGCTCGTGAGGTCTACGAGTAGAAAAGACGGGAATAACATCGGCTTCTCCAGAAGAAGAAAAAAGAGCACGAGATGTTGTACTCCAGGAGTATCGAACGGAATGTTTACCAACGGATAAATAGAACGTGTCAAGGCAAGTAGACCCGTACAGGAGCCTGTAGAGATGAAGAAGGAAACCTTGTAATGGAGTCACAGTCAATGCTGAGAATGTGAAAAAACTTTTTCTGCAGACAGTATAAAGGCGAGGAAGCCCAGCATGACACCGTCAGCCAGAATAGACAATTCAACTTAGATGATGAAAGACCAAAACGAAATACAGATAGCCTGATGAATAGTACCTCAGAAGCCCCTCAATTGCGCCAATTATAGAGGTATAAATCTCTTCAACATCGGATACAAGATCTTATTCGTCATATTGTGTCCCTATCAGTGCATTTTCAGACCAGGAAAGGCCACACTCCGGCAGGTTCTAGAAAAAAACTCAAGAAGTCCCAATCGACACCTTTCATCGATTTTAAGGCCGCATTTGACCACATTTGGCATACCTGCTAAACTCGTCTGTTTGTGCAGAAGGACGATTGAGAACGCTCGCTGCTCCGTCAAGGTCGGTAACAACTTAACCGAGACCTTCGGTGTCAAAAGAGGTTTTAGAAAGGTGACAGGCTATCATGTGACTTTCTTACCATCATATTTGAAACAATTGTGCGGAACACACAAGTGACAGAACGTCACAATCAATAGCTGTAATTTTAAGGTAGTAAAGGACAGCAGAAATAAAACTAGGAATCACTCTTGCCAATCGCAGTTTCCTTGGGCTAAGAAAACAATTGAGAAGTAAGGTCCTATATCGAAAAATTGGGGAAACTCTATATAAGACCTAGATCATCCCAGTCCTACTAAGGCGCAGAAGCATGGACCCTATCGAAAGTGGATGAAGATATCCTCAGTTTTTTTCGATTGGAGAATCATTCGCAAGATATTCAGTCCCGTTTGCGTTGACGGGATTTGGGGAACTAGATGCAACAACGAACTATACCAGCTATACAATGACAGCGACCTAGTCAGAAAACTAAGCATCAATTTCCTGAGATGGCTAGGACATGTAGAGCAAATAATCCGGAGGGGCAACTTAGTAGAAGTATTTCCAGTGAGCTAAATACCTGACTAACTGGAGAGGCTTGTCAGTTGAGGCCCAGCTACACCC
This sequence comes from Volucella bombylans, assembly GCA_949129095.1. Taxonomy (NCBI): domain Eukaryota; kingdom Metazoa; phylum Arthropoda; class Insecta; order Diptera; family Syrphidae; genus Volucella; species Volucella bombylans. The sequence continues at coordinate 116,289,884 of OX422142.1, read as the reverse complement.
CGAAACATGCAGAGCTGAGCTAGAAAATGTAGTAGTAGAGTCACAGAAACTCTTTAAAAGACATCTACTCGTAATTACCGCATCTACAGACCCATGTCGTAAAAGTCGGAAGCAATTGTACCGAGGCGGTGATGTCGAAACATCATACTGAGGAATTAAAATTAAACTTGCAAGCCACAACCAAAGGCACAATTTTCCGAATGTACGTTTGCAAGTTAAGAAACAGATGCGGCAACATAGGTTTATCCAGACAAACCAACTACATACTGTAGACAAGAAGATCGCACAACATTGATGAATCAGCTATAACTTTGAAGTACTCGCAGCTATACATTTTGTCTATGAGGGTTCTGCGATTGGATTTGTTCTATGACGCGAAACATGAACACTTGTATATATATAAAGCGAATGGCTACCCAAGGGCCCACCCCAAAAAGCTTCTGGTTCAACCCAGATGGCTAATTCAGCACAGGAAAATTTCGCCTTAGGTAAAGGGCAGAAATGGAAGAAGAGAAAAATATAACTCACAATCTAACAGTCTGCCGTTGTGATCTTTCTACATATATTCTCAATGGTATTAACCCTCATAAAGACGTCATAAGTCATAAAGAAGCCTAGGCCTCAGTTCGCCTGCGGAATCACAAGCCCAAGCGAAAGAGAATACTCGCATAATGCAAAGGAAACACGGCAAGCCCTGATTGATCATATTCCAGCGAATTCTATACGTCTGCACCTTCAGAGATGCCAGGAAAGACTTACGCCGCCAGAGCCTTTGCGTTTGCCTCTCTTATAGCCTTACATCGCCAACATCACGTGCACAGAACCAGTGACGATGATACCAGGAAGCCACAAAAAATGCGGCCTTTAGTGTTTACAAGAAATTTACAAGGTTTTACAAGGAATCCATGGTTCGACGATGAATGCCATAGACCATAGTCCAGCCAAGCAGGGGGAGTATCGTGCAACATCGCATGCAAGGATTGATTAGGACTGAAATGAGAGCTGCTGTTTACACGTAGAACAGAAGAGGAAACACAAACATCAACTTTGGAAATGTTCGGAAATTTTACTAAAATATGAAAAGGACCTATCGAGATAACAAAATTCGAAGCCCACAAGAACGACCACAGGAATATCGTAATAGAGACCCTTTCGGGGCGAAAATTTAAAAAAAGACACTGTTTAACGGGAAAGATAATGAAGATTCAAGACATTTGTCCGACAGGACGACATATTCAACCCGGATGAAGACTGTTTGGATAGCAATATCCAAACTCAAATCCACAAAATATATGCTATTATCAGAGAAGAAAAACTAAAACTTGGGTCGTAGACAGAACACAACAATGCGCAACTACAACTACAAGGATTACAGCACATAAAGTGCCTTGAACATAAACATCAGTGCTTCAGCTCAAATAGTCTTCTAATCAGTACCCAGTGAGGCAACGTAGTAAAGAAAGTTATAGTTAAAGCAAATCTTCATCAAGTTGCATAATTTGAACCAGCTAGATAGTGGTCGACCTGGTCGACCTGGTTGAAGTGGTATGTAGGATGAGGCTATCTATCGTCTCGGTCTTAAGCCAGCCATTTAATGTAAAACTATGAAATGGAGATCATTCATATGGCAAAAGTGGCGTAAAAACTCTAGGTAATAGTAGATTACAACGGATACTCTAATGAGTATGTAAACACTCAGTTCAAGCAATGACATACTAATCATAAAAGGCAGCAACATTTTTGAACCAGAAGAAACTTTCTTTAGTTTTGCACTACCAGATATAGTATTATACTACCAACATGTGCATGTGCTGTCAAAAATCTTTTCTACCTTAGCACTCAATCAAATCAGACGATTGCAACTTTGACTTTATTATATGTATTGGACGTTTTGCCCAATAGCTCCTCGGAAACACAATCTTCCTCCTTGAATCATAAGCTATTCGGCCCCGTTAATAAACCTCAAAATTACAAGTGTTCCTCTAAGAACGAATCCACATTGCTTCCAGATTACATGGTAAACAAGGAAAAAGTGAGGTGATATTGGTGTAGAGGTTTCATATTGTCTAATACTGATGGTCTCAAGGAGGACAATACTTGATAGAACTTCAGAGATACAGTCGGTTGAAGCCCGCATAAATTCCGAGAAAGTATTTTTTTAATAAATTTGATATATGTAAAGATCTCATAGAAGTTCCATAGACACCATACTAACGAGCTGGTGTCACGTCAATAGCACTCAATTCGCAGGTGCCCCATTCGTTGCACAGGAGGTTAATCAATAACAACTATTAAGTAGCTCACGACAATCAACAATCACTTGTTGGCGACTCCAATGTAAGTGAATGTCTTCTTCCCACAAATAAGAAGATTGGTGATGTGTAATTGGTGATGTGTAATCGGTGATGACAGTTAATTTAGTGAAAATGACTCTTTCGTTGAGGTTTGAACCTGACCTTAACCTTGAGCTCACTTGGTATAACCATGGAGTGGAAGAAATCATCTTCATGTTCGGCATGCGGAATACAAATTCTGTTGACACCAGAGGTGACAATCTCCATAAACCCTGTTCCACAACAACCGAATCGTGTTCCAGGGCAACCTTTTTGAATAAGAGCTACTTTGCTTCACACCAATAAAAGTATCTACTAGTACTCGTACATACCTACTCGTAGTTTGCCGCTACTCAGCAGTCGGTAGGTAGTAAATCACCGACAAGTCAGTAATCTTGTTGATTCGACCAACGAATACAGGTTCCAGTTGTGGCGTCACAAATACAGCGCATATTCCCTAAAGCGCCTAGGGACCTAGACTTGCACTCTAATTACACACAAAACTTGAATCGCTAAGAGTCATCGTAGTCGGTTTTATTCACCCAAATGCGGCCAATTGCATGTGCCACTTTTGACAAAAGTTCCGTTGACAGTTTAGTTTGTAGCACTGAGCGTGTAGTGCTATTACACGGTGCGTACACCACTTAAGAATCTCTTCTGACACAAATACAGACGATAGGTAACGCTGCAATGCAATTCGGTATCGTTTGCATCTCCGGTGTAATGAATGTCGTAAGACCCGTAAGGAGGTAAAGAAAAGGCCAACAAGCGTTACGCGCGCATGATTTTAATTTAAAACCACATACAAACTCACATGAGATTCAGACAAGTGACAAAACTCACCTTTCAATTTTTGCCATTCGGAATCCAATCGATCGTTCCAGAGATCTAAGATGCGTCCAGAGTGCTGCCGCGCACAACTCCATGGCTGTTCCCGAGCGGGACAAAAAACTAGATCTATGTATGGCGAAACTTCTGAAAAAAAAAACAAAATAAAACAGAGAATAATGAATGACAGAAGAAATACAAATGAAAAAGAAACTGAGAAAAAAACGAAAGAACAGAATAACAAATTTTAATTCGAGTACTCGTATCTCCAACAGAAAGTGTCGAAAATACTCGTATTGTGTTCGTCGTAAATTTTCCGTTAAATTTGAACCGAATTTGACAGAATTCGGGCTTCGAGGCCATTGAAAATAATTGGAGCACGCTTATGACAACATAGATACGATACGAGTACATGTGTATACTCGTATACGAGTATGTACATTACTTGAAAAATCTCATTTGACAACAGTTAGAATGACGGACAATTAGGTATCTGTTGCTGTTAGGTCTTCATTGCCACTATGGGAAGTAGGTATCATACAAGTAGAAGCTGGCCATCTAGATAGTACTCCATAGTTGGGTAATGGTAATGGTATTTAAGATATCATTCGTTAGAAGGGCCCCCGCCACTCACATGTCACACCATTGCTGTCAACATTTGAAAGAGATGACGGGAACCTGCACCCGATTGCATGGCTGTCATGGTGCTAATACATCAAAGGCAACTAACTCCAAAGTTTTGGTTAAACCGGTTTGATGTTGTATTGTACCAGAAAGAAAAATGCAAATGCAGATAGAATGAAATAAGGGGGAAGATGTTGCCATTTAATTTGTAGCCAATCACTGTTGGAAAGGTTGCGGTTTAGGATACGAGACAAGTAGTGAATTCTAATTTTAATTTCCTCTAGTTGAAAGAAAAATACTGAATTCGGAATACCAATGAACCAATTAGGCATTCGGATATGCTTGAGGAAGAAGCGGCCTTCATGATGAGCATCCAATTCATGGATTTAAGGAATGGTCATGTGGCCCGTACTCATATTTTGAATGGATTTGGATAGACATTTGAACAACATCAAGGCTTCGAGGTATCCAAAACCCCTGACTACCAAAGTTAAAGCTATCTATTGTGACGTTCTGTCCGAATCGTCTATATTGCCTTTTCCTTCTTGTTGACAGCATATACTTAGTTTTCCCCTCATTCACGACTAAACGCGTTTGTTCCAATACTTGCGAATGCACGAGTGACAGTTTGCTGAGTTCTGCCAAAGATGTCAAGTGCAGACTTTTGGAAAATTGTGCCTCTGGTATTGATTTCGGACAGCGCATTACTATGCCTATAGTATATCTTCTTTCCATATCAAAAGTTTCGAAGAGATTCTTTCTAATCTTCCCGGTACCATGAGCATTCTCCATCGTCATGGATCTGATAAAGTTTGACAGGGATTTCAAGGTTAGACATGGCTCTGTATAGCTCGTCTACCATATATAGATGCTGTCATAAACGACCTTAAAATCGATGAAGAAGTGGTGCATACCGATTTGGAATACTTGGGTTTTTTTTAAAGATCTGATACGATCTTATAAAGGGTCCGCCATCTAACGTTTTTTTTTTTCAACTAGTACTTATTTCGTGAATGGTAATACTTAGCTCATGTCTGATTTGACAGATAATTGGTTCTATCCATCCGGTTAATAATGGAAAATAACTTCATACAAATGCCTGCCTCGGCTGGCCATGCAGTAGCCTACACGATCGGTCTTATTTTTAAGCACATTATCGATTGTGTGCAGCTGTATTTCACCAATGGCTTCACGAATATTGTCCTTTAAAGCGTCAATTGTCTCTGGCTTGTCGGCGTAACACTTATCTTTTACGGCACCCCACAAATAATAGTCCAACGGTGTCAAATCGCAGCTCCGAGGTGGCCAAGCGACATCAGCTCTGCGGCTGATAATGCGATCTTCAAAAACAGGGCGCAAAACATCGAGTGTAGCTTCGGCTGTGTGGCACGTAACGCCGTCCTGTTGAAACCAAATGTTGCCAATATCCTCCTCTTCAATTTTTGTGAACAAAAATTCGTTCCACATGGCCCGATAACGATCGCCATTGACTGTAACGGCCACTCCTTGCTCATTTTCGAAGAAAAATGGCCCAATTATGCCTCTGGACCAAAATCCGCACCAAACAGTGACTCGTTTTGGGTGTATCGGCTTTTCAATGTATGCGTGCGGGATTTCTATGCCCCAAATGCGACAATTTTGCTTGTTTACATACCCGCCAAGATCAAAATGAGCTTCATCTGAAAACATGATTTTTTTGGCAAAATCGGCATCTTCTCTAAGTCGATCGCAGGCCCACTTAGCGAAGCGAAAACGCATTGGATGGTCAGTTGGCTTCAACTCCTGAACCAATTGGACTTTGTATGGCGTCATACCAAGGTCTTTATGCAAAATTCGTCTCAATGATGTCTCCGAAATGTTCAATTGTTGAGAACGACGGTGAATTGATGTTGATGGCGCTTCACGTACACTTTCTGCCACAGCAGCAATATTCTCGGGTGTACGCACTGTTTTTGGCTTTTCACGCTTTGGTTTATCGATGAAGATGCCAGTTTCTTTCACTTTTTTCACAAGATAACGAACATACGGAGCTGACGGTGCTTCTCTTCTTCCAAAATCCGTACGCGATTTTCGAACACATTCTGCAACATTTCCATGATTTTCAAAGTAATGTCGCAATATTTCCCAGCGTTGTTCAAGCGTATGCACAACCATATTCAGCGGAAGGATAAAACTAATTATCTGTCAAACCTTTATGATAAGATCTTATATGCGATGACAATTAAATTGTGCCGTTATCGTAATTTCCTATGAATGGGACAAAAGTTCCATTCTTCATATATACTTTCATTTTATACTTTCATACGAAAAAATATTGGAAATGAGTTTGTGCATGCACTCTACAAACATGCCCTCTGTCGTAAATAGCTCGGCAAGTAGGCCGTTCGGTGCAGCAACCTTGTTATAATTAAACTTGGATATTACTATCCTCCTCACAATTGGGTTGTGCTCCCCGTTTAACAGTCTGCGAAAGTGGGTTTTCATCAATACCAACTGTGACTCTACTATTACTCTTTACAGGCCACTGTTCGGGTCTTGTAGCCTTGACGTGTGATTTTTACTTTTCGATAAAACTTTCGAAGGTTGCTCCTGGAGTAGCACCTCTCTATTACCTCGATCGTGTGGTTCTAATGTTATTCCTTTTTACTCCGAAGAAGCCGATGTTTTTCCCTCTTCTATTGCTGCTAGAGCTCACGGACCACTTCCATACTGTGCCTCTTCGTATGCAAATTCTTTCCCTATGTGTAACAAGTGTTCTTCATCAAATCATGGGTTTAATGAAGGTGATTGTGTGAAACCTAGCACATCAGTTGCAGCGTTTATAATTGCTTCTTGACATCGTTCCACTGGGCTTCAGCACTTGATGTTGGAAGATTGACAATTGCTCGGTGGGAATTGCGATTAGAGCCCATTGACATAGTGGTTGTCGCAAAGTATAAATTACTACTAATTTTTATTCAACACCGTACATAATTAAGTGATTCAACTGCTGCGCACATATAGGAGAGTATATATAACAGATCGCGAAACCATAGAAAAAAAAGCTGTCTCCGGAAAAAAAAACTACTCAAGGGGAGATCTAAACCTACGTTAGGATAAATTCTTCTTTTATTTATGTTGATGTTTGTAGAATACAAGGGCCTTTTTCATTCCTTAACAGCGCTAGGTGGAGCTTCCTCTCATTAGTTAGTTTCTTTTGAATCGCAGTTTAAATTTTGCTCTTGAATAAGGACCAAAAACGCTAATAGACCGCTGCCCATTTGCTCGATGCGGCTGAGCCACATTCGTCGATTAATTTGTAACTTTTGACAACTCATTGAGTTCGCAGTCGATTCTTCTCATACTTCGACAGTAGGACCAAATATCTGAACAAGCATATCCTTTTTTAAGGCGATTGAAAATAGCTGAGTTATCGTACTTATCATCCAGACAAGATTCTTATTCTTCAAATTAAGAGGTTTGGCCCCAGACCTTTGCGTAGTTCGATGATCAACGGTTGCCTAAAGCTATTCCCCATCGAATTTCCGTCAAGGTGTCGTTTGTTGGAGTAACATTCGGGTCCAGGTATGTACAGAAACTCTCTTACGTCCCCAAAGATCCAGGTGTCTACATTAATATTCTATGCAAGATAATGTACAATGGAGTTATTTTTGATTGGTCATACACCATCATTTCATTCTTCCAGATTTATTAAATGAAGTTCGAATAATTGTGTACCCTCCTCACCAAGGGATTGCTACTAGCCTAAAAGTAAGCACAGTAATGGTCAAAGCTTTAGCTTATTAATTAAAATTATTAGTTTATTAACGGCTCTAACAAATTATTAAATGTCGCGACTACTACTTCATCGAGTTTGGTTTTCGTCTTACCATATCACTCTCTTTTAGTAATATATGTATGTGCCATTGAGCAGTTGCCAGAAGCACTTCGTTCATGTTTCTAGAACTCCGTGTGGACATGTAATACTAAAAGCCTGAATTTATGGCCTCAAATTTTATACCAGTGCTTTAGTATTTTTATAAAACTGTTGGTCTCATTTCTATTCCCATTTTCATCTCCTTGATCTTCGAGACTGCGACCTCTGAATCGGGATCAACGAGAGAATGCACTAAGTCGATAATGAGCCTTTTCAGTGAGTCTATGTAAGTGTCTCAAATCTATCAGGTCGATTTGGGTGGTGGTTCAATAATTAGGAAGCGGATGGTTTTTTTTTTTTATAAGGGGATCTGGAGCTAATTATAATCTTGTTAATAGTTATTTTAAAGTCAGTGCCCCTTGTCTCTGATCGATTCGGGCTGGGCTGTTTTTGACCAATCAACCAAAAATATATTCCCTACCTGTTTTTGCAAAAAAGTTCCCGAGTACGACTTGAACATCCTGATAGCTATAAAAGATGTGGCACTCCTTATTTAAAACTGCTTATGCAACGTATTTATTGGACCATCCATTCTTGTGGAGTGTGAAAATGCCTATTTATTTGGATCATCCAATGCAGTGTATATTGTAATAAGAAGGCTATAGAGGAAAATAAGAAATGAAAAAGCTGTGGCAATGAGGTTGACGTTAACTGCTTGTAGAATTTTCAGTCTACCTCATATGCGGTTTTACTTAGGAGCAACACTGTTGCTTTCCTTCTCTCGGTGTTCTTTAATACGTTTTTCGAGTATGGAGCATTTTGATATAAATTTTCAGCAGCTAAAACGCCGTTTAATGCAAATAGCATGACAAAAAAAAAAATTCTTCAAAGACGTCCTAAGATTGGATAAGGACTTTATTAGCGACACAGGGTTAGGGTTGTTGCTTTATAAAAGACGTAAACTATTGTAGTAGTAGTTAACGTTGGTAAATATACTAATTGCAAATAGTATTAGCAATTTGTCAACTGCAAGGACTAGTTGATAAGGAGGCAATAGAAACTATTGCCTTGACTTTCAAAGAGTTAACTATATTGATAATGCGAAATGATATGAACATTGAAAGGCTGAACATTAATGCAGCCTTCCTTCCCTGCTCACGCTTCAACTGGCAATCCTTTTGGCTGCCTTCAAAGCTGTACACCATTCGCCAGTACTCTATGTAGGCTACAATTCCAGTTAGAAATATCTAGAGTATTCAAGTGTTCATTAGCTTAGTCTTTCCGATAAACAATATGAAGTCCCTTTCAACTAGTTTTCTAGTTTCTTATTAAATCGAGACACCACCATAGAATATGTTGTACCTTAGAGACAGACACAAACCTGTTTCAATTCTCTTTCATCGTATGTTGCACCAAAGATCTTCAGTTATCCGCACCACTGAAAAAATCCTTATGGTTCCGGCTTCGATTATATTAACAACCGTTTTTCACTTGCCCTACTAATTAGAAGATGGAATACCTCCTGATGAAAAGGACAAAGTCTCATGCTCATGGAGATTCGATCTTCTTATAGGATGTCTTCCTTCATTCAAAGTTTTTTTTAATCAATCGGGTATTGAGAGAGAGAAAAATAGTACACCCAATGTGAATTTCCGCAATTGGTCATCCACCTTCAAACCACTTGTCTTGTTTCTCCATTTCCTCTGTTGGAAAATTTTCTGACAACAAAAATGAAACCCACCATATCCACTAACTTTCCCAACCAGAAATGCAATTTTTCCAACTTTCCTTACTATGTGAACTTGTCTTGTAGATTCTCTCACCCAAGATGGCAATCAATTGACTCAGACTAACTATACCGATGTTCATCATTAATCCATTCCACACCAAGGCTAGAAAAACCTTTAAGATCCCCTACTCAATGTGGCTTTACCAAATGACACTGGATTGTACCCGTATTCATTTGAAATACCAAATGAAGCATCTCTCCTCCATTCTGGTTAGCTTCTATCCAAATATTGAATCAATTCATTGGAAAAAAAAAAGAAACAAACTTTCGCTATCTAATGGTGGCCATAACCTAACACAACCACTGATGACATCAATTTTATTGTCTCCTGGCTGAGTAGCAGATGCGCACGTGCATTCCTAGACAAACAATTTTCGAGGTCAAAGTGTCCTCGTTTTCCCTTGTCACGATTTAACCCATCCACTGGAATGAGAAATGTATCTTCTCGAAGCACCAGCAGGCTAGGTATTGTAGCATGGTGTGTCTTTCCAATTAAGAAATTGCCTTCTGTTATTTGGCGACTTTGTGTCTCCCACGCGATCATAATCGCGTGCTGAAGATCGTGACGATTTCACACTATAAAGCATCTCCCAATTCATCTTATAAAAGTTTAACTATGCATAATATTTCTGCTCCTGGAATGCAAATCGAGTCAGGGATAGTTTTATGAGCACTAAAAATTACAATACTAAAGCTTGCCGTTATCAGAAAAGATCTCATTGAACCATACATGAACTGATGGGCCTTCTGCAATTCTATTAAGCCAGTTTGTGTTAAAACTGAAAGGCTTTCTTGTTTTCCTTTCTTACTTACAGTATTCGTTTGAGTAAACAGATCTCCCATAGATACAATGCAAGTAGTCATAGATGTATGATATTGTCATTAGCAAACGACATCGGTACATGGCTTGGATGAGTACAGTTGTGAATATAGCCAATTATGGATATCACTGTCTCCCAGTAGTTCAGGGAACAACATTGGTCTGAAGGAATTTCTATTTTTCTTGCTGGTAATACAAGTTCCAATCAGACCGCAGGAAGATTTATGTGGCTGCATATTTTGGCTCATCATACAAAGGTATTTGATTGGAGATACATTGCGAACGTTGCTGGCAAGAGTTGACTTCGTCATCGATCTATTGGAAAGTTGCTAATGAATGGACTAAAATATTTATTTGTTTGCTCATTGCGTAGATACTAAAAGGTAGGCGAAGATAACAAATAAGAAACTAAAGATTGTATTGCTTCTCTTGTGGAACATAACGATGAGAATGTCTAATTGAGTCAGGCGTTGGTTTAAGTAATTAGCAAAAGTATTCGTTTCAAAGTATGTACTCACTTTGTTGCCATAACTGTCTTAAACTTTCATCTATTTTCCTGGGAAAAAGTCAAGTAAATCACAAGTGGAGATCTTTTAAACGAATAGAGAAACTATCTTTTGAATCAAAAGAATTGTGGATTCCAGACGCTGCAACGACAAGAACTTTTTTGAGGAAAAAAGTGGCGAAAAAAAGTTTCTGATTTTTCATAACACAATCATTTTTTAATATTTTCAAAGAGTAGGTAAATTTATTGTAGTATTGTAGATCACAGAGGGCCGGAAATATCTTCACGTTGCTGATATCCGAATGCACATCCTCTGATAGTTTTAGCAAGTTTTAGCAGACAGAAGAAATACCGTGTGAGAGAAAAAACGAGCATATACACAGGCACTAATCTAAAGCTGCGAATCCAACGAAGAGTAACTCTAGTCCATAAGTGTTATTTCAATTTCCATAGGAAACTGAAAAATTTCTGACTATCTACCATACAACTGTGGAATATAGTAATTGCTAATTCTACGTTTATTGGAAAATGTGAACATTTAGATAATGAAGATTAATGAGCACTTTGCAGATATACAACCTAATGTATCGGCCACATTCAACGCATTAGTATTCCAGTTTCATATGTAACCCAATATGTTTAACTTTCCATGGAAGGAAGCGATTTATGGTCTTGGACCGTTAATGCAACAACTCCTCTATTAATACACTTAATCCGAATAGCGCAATTATCAGTTTTTCTAAGAGAAAATCGGCCGATGTGTAAAACGTATAACAAGGATAGGTGGAAACAAACCTCAACTTACATAATACGAGTAAACGCTAACGAACATTTACGCAGTCGTAGTAACTGTCTGCCCAGGTAAACGTCTATACTTAATGTGCACTAGACGAATACAATCAAAGGTGGGAGACTTAGCTTTTGAAGACCTAAGTAAGCAAACATAAAGCGGTAACTTTGGGCTATTTATTTGGGCTCAAGACCAAGGTACTTCTGATCTGGTCATTGCTATATATATATAAATCCTTTAACACCTCGGGGAACATAGGACGTCAACAACGCCTGCACTCCATCTTATTCGGAGTTCTGCAATGCTCTCCAACTCATTCTTAGAGGCCTCAATTCCTCCTCGACTATTCTGCGCCATGTATGTCTCGTAGGTCCCGCCGTCCTGCCTGCTAGGTAAACGGACTCCACTGCATGGCGTACTTCGCAATGGAACTGTTTTAACTCCTTAGGGGGTGTTAAATCCATTGCCACTTTTTGCTCCGTATAAAACTCCGTTAAATCCATTGCCCATTCTCTGATAAAACTGTGCATTAGAGATATGTTTGGGCCAAAAAACCTTAAAGATTATTCTTAAACATCTATGTACGGAGGTTTTCAGCTTGCGTGTGGTAGTGGTGTCCATCTTCCAAGTACTGCACCCATAAAGCAGCACTGATTCTACGTTTGAGCGGAACAGGAGCAGCTTCATTCTTAAGTTTGCTTTACCAGATTTTCGATACATACATCCAGTTCGGTGCCACCCCGGTTAGCCGAGACCATACTTGTCAACTTTCTCGACCTCCTGTCCGGCAATGATAAGTTGAGCGTGGGTTTTGGAAGTGCTAAGGGCTTTCATTTTGACTGGGTTTGTTGCTGTTATAGATCCAATATTAGAGATGCCCTTTCTTTCTTTCCAATAAACCAAGAGTAATCATTATTTTGTAGTAGGCAATGTAGAAACGTGGATATTATATGCACTAAGCCCCAAAAAGCTGCAAAATAATAAAGGCCAAGCGGGTGAACCAGATCTACGCGTTGCTGCCGGGCTTAACGCAACACATGCCGTAATGGGTACGCACATGGTGGAGCAAACTTTGAAGGTCATTGAGGTGAATGTGAATTCACTGATTAGGATCGAACGAAGAGCCGCGATGTTTAAATTGCTACAAGACCAAACTCCTGATGTGCTTTTCGCTAGCGAAACCAAGCTAACCGATAAGCACAAACTGGAGTACAATAATTATATTGTTAGAAGAAGAAACCAGCCCAGATCCAAACGTGGAGGCGGTGTCGCGATCTTCATTAAAGAAGGTATAAAATTCCACAGAGTGTATAAGGGTGCGCAGGTTCCGGGTGTTGGAGGCAGTCATCGTTTACATCCCGCTCCGCAGTGGAAAGCGGCTGTACTTGGCCTCTGTTTATGCACCTGAGGCTTCACAATCCACCCTATTCATTACAGAGCTCGACACGCTTTTTCGACACTCTGAGGCTGGAATCGGGGGAGAATTATTTTATAATCGGCGGGGATTTCAACGCTAGACACAGGGATTGGGGAAATAATTTGCCAAATACTAGAGGGAACCTACTACTCGATTGGTGGGGTCAGCACGACGTCATGTACAGACTCGGTCTTAAAGCGACGGATAACCCGTCGTTTCCCAGAGGCGGGTCATATTTGGATCTACTGCTGTACGATGAACGCATACGACTGACAGGTACGAATTTACAAACGCTAAACTGTCTGTGCACATTCGTGTATGACAGCGACCATTGCGGTTTTAGCACCGAAATTACAGTTCCTAACGAAATTGCGGAATTGGAGGAGTTTGTCCAAAGATATTCTTACAACTACAGTAAGACTCGATGGACACGCTTCTCCGCAACTTTGACAAGAGCGCTCTCCTCGAACACGCTCCACCCACCGTCCAATAGGAATTTGTCAAACGAGGAGATCGACAACTACCTAAAACAAATGGACGAGACAATTAAACAAACTATGGACACTACAATACCGCGGTATTGACGTACGACTAACGAAGACCTGTTCCGCAATCCTACTATTGACGCCCTACACCGATAAAAAAGTAGACTTCTGTCAAGACTCAAAAACTTTTACAGACAGTTAACTGACAGACAAAACCCGGAGATTAGCACACTGAAGTCGTCAATTAAAAATCTTCAAACGCTAATAAAAGAGAATTACAGAATTTCTGTAAGTTCACATTGGAACAACAAGGTTCAGGCTGTAAACACCAGCAACCCGAATATGTTTCCGCAAATAAATAAACTATTTTGACAAAAAATCAAAATGACCTTCAGTGTCTTAAAATAGACCGGACAACAGACAACGAACGGTTTCTGACAATAGCAGGTATTGATCCAAGTGAAGCCGCTGATGATGACGACTTCTTTGTGATCGAGGATCCACAGGAGAAGGTTGAGGCCATGGGGGCGACTTTCCAGGAAGGCCATTGATAACATTGGCCCAAATTACGACCTGGACAATCGCGTCTTGGTGCACGACTTTTGCATTCGAAATGAAATAGGGAACTGGCGATCCGAGGGCTCTGGTTTCACCCGGTTTAGCGACGAAAATATGGCAAATAACGTCATTGCCAGAGAGGGTGGCCTACCCCCGTTCATTTCGAAGGAAAGACTCCATGAGATCTTCGACACAATCAGGGCTAAGAAATCGGTGGGGACCGATGGTATTCCGAACATCGTGCTTCGACATCTTCCTCTAGAAGCGGTGGACATTTACACCACCCTGTTTAATAATGCAATGAATAATGCACATTATCCAGCGCATTGGAAAACGGCGGTGGTTCAACCTATCCCCAAAAAGGGGAAGGATATATCCAATCCGCCGAATCTCCGGTCAATTAGTCTCCTTCCGAATATGGCTCTGTCTAGGTGGGTTGAGGACAAACATATAGTTCCGGATAATCAATTCGGTTTTAAGGCGGGACATGATATCTCACATGCCGCGTCTAAACTGGTTTCTGATATCCAATGGAACAAAGGCAAGAAACAGTGCACTGGTGCCTGCCTTGTTGACTTGGAGAAGGCTTTCGACACCGTATGGTTAGAGGGTCTTTTCTATAAGCTGACTAGGCTGGGGATCAGTAAATCACTCTTGTACATTCTTTATAATATGCTACACAACAGACAGTTCATCGTGAAGAATGGTGATGTGACTTCTGTTGGAATATTTCAAATTAAAAATGGTCTTCAGCAAGGCGCGATCAATTCGCCGATCCTATTTAACATTTATACAAGCGACTTGATAGGTTCACTTCCCATTCTATTGCGTACGTAGACGATTTGATAGCGTACAGAACAGGTTTAAAAATCGAGCTCATTAATACTCTCTTGCAGCATGACTTCGATAAGATAAGACGATTTTGCGATGACTGGAAGTTGAAAATCAACTTTCAGAAGTCGGAAAGCATTCTCTTTAGGACTTTAGGACCTTAGGATACCATAAAAAATTGGCGAAAGTTCTCGATCATTGGACAGCACGGACAGCCTCTTGCCTGTCGAAATGTAGTCAGATACCTTGGGATCTGGCTAGATCAGTTTCTGTATTTTGGCAAAAATGTAGATGCTGCTCTGGCCAGAGCTAAAGGCGCTTTTACCCTTACAAAGAGACTGATTCATAGCAGCCAACTCGATGCGAGACTAAAGGTAATCTGCTACATGGCCCTTATCAGGCCCATGCTGGTATTTGGTTGTCCCGTGTGGTTCAATGTACGAGCAAGCTTAATGGAAAAGATTCGGGTGTTTGAGAGGGCTTGCCTTCGCTTGTACAGAACACCAGAGTCGGAGTACAAGAAATTTTATCCTAATGAGGTCCTTTACAATAGGGCGAACCTAATACGAGTAGACAACTTCGTAGTTAAGCTGACTCGAAGGCACATTGCAAGAGCAATGACCTCGACGAATAACCTAATATCTGGGGCTTACACCCAAATTACCTTTACCACGAGAAGGTGCGCTCTGACGGCTTCGTCCCGCCGGAAGCTTTCCTCTACCTTGATCAGATAAGGTTGATCCAGGATAGATCAGCGGTCCCGTTAATCTTCCATGTTGCTCGGACAGCTGGGGACAGACGACTCAACTACAACAGACACGTCGCACACGGCAGTGTGGATCGTCTCAGGTTCAGTAATACGGTGGGGAATCGCGATAAGAGGAATGTCGTTCGGCAGCACCAGCATTTCTGGTGGTTGAATGATGGAGAAGATGTTTCGTCGTCGTTTCCGTCAATTACGGACCAGCCTCACTAATGAGGCAGAGCTGACCAATCTGTTTTCTCGGTAAATAGCGATGGCCAGCTTACATAGGTTTAGGTTAGCATCTAAGAAATATATACAATATACATGGATTAGTATATACAAAGGTATATACTAGTATATGTATTTAATTGTGTATAATGTCTATGTGTGTTTATGTGTGTATTGTACATTTAGGTTAGGTAGCCTAAGGTTTATTTTAAGTTAGATATTAAGTTTTTATAAAAAATAAAAAATTATGTCCATAGGATAAGTTTTTGTTAGCAATTTTTTTCTTAGCTTTAAGTATAGTAAATAAATATTAGTAAAGAAAATGTACATAAAGTCGAAAGACATAGATATAAGAATTTAGAGTAGCTTAGAGTGTCTGTGTGGGGCCAGTAAGTTAGTATAAGATTATTAAGTAATTTTAAGCTAGCATTTAAGCATTTTTTGTTAGTATGTAAGAGTTAATGATTAAGGAAATAAAATGCTTTAAAACTGAAACTGACTGTTTCATTCGACCACTACAATTTCTAGTTTAATGAATACTGCCAGCAATTCTGTTCATTTGAAAAACGATGGAGATGGTCAATGCTACTGAAGGTCAGACTTTGAAGCTCAATATCAGGTACAATATTCTATCTACCGTATTCTGTGAATGACTAAAACTATACATCGACAGCTTTTCAGCGTCTCCAGCAGTATGGGATTGGGCTATGTTAGTCCACCATCGTCTAGATTTTCTCTTAACGACTGATCTTGGAAAGACACGTAGACTCATTGAAATTCAATACATGGCGAGGGTGGATAATACTGATATTTTTAAAGAAAAGTGGTAACCACTAGATAGTGCTTCTACAAAAATATCACATTTGCCTCTTTCTCAAGCCAATCGATCTTCGTTTATGAATCTCATCATTGCAGCATAATCAAGAATGTAACTAAAATCAATATAAGGGGCGGCACTGTCCACAAAAAAAAAGCAAAGTTACTATTTCGCCCTTTTGGGTCCTGCTTTAGATAATTTATACAAAATTTTCAAAAATTCACTAACTATACGTTTGAATGTACCTTAGAAATGTCACTGAACTGAGACCACCAACATTTTGCCTATAAGCAGCAACTCAAAACCTTAACATTTTTAAGCTAAATTTCAAAGACGAGGAAATACATGTATTTCTGTACAGTTATTCTCTTCTAAAAAATCTCAAAACGGAAGATTAACTACTGGAGTGCATCAAGGAAGACTACTTAGACTCATAACCTTTATCTCGCTTTTCCTGTAGTAAAGAAACAATTGAGTCACTTTCTTCAAAACTGCAAACATTTTCAAATCGAATAAATATGAATACGATCGCTGTTTGATGAGTACCCGGATTTGGAAGATAGATGACACTACTGAGCCAAAATGAGTATACCATCATTTAGTACAACCTTTTTTAGTGCGCCTGTTAAAATTTGGTAACAATCCGTTAATTAGTTTTGTATTGACACCCATTTCAAAACATCGTGTTAATGCTTTTTGCGACCACGGAAAAAGAGCAGTATCGCTCTGTTATCCGATTCTTGTTTTGAGTGGCAAAACCTGCGAAGAAATCAAGCCCATTCTCGATGGTGTGTATGGGACTTATTCAACTTCACCTCCAACCGTTTACCATTGGTTCGCAGAAGTTCACCGTTGTCGCACGTCGGTTTTTGATGAACCGGGCCCAGGTAGCCCAAAAACGGTTACCACATAGTAAACCGTGGACAAAATCCATGATCACGTATTGTCGGACCGTCGAATGAATGTTCGCGAGTTGGATGAGATAACAGGCATCTCAACTGAACGCATTAGCAATATCGTGAACGATATTTTGGGCATGAGAAAGCTGTCCGTGCGATGAGTGCCGCGTTTGCTCACACCGGAGAACAAGTGCAATCGTAAGACCACTTCAAAGACGTACTTGGCCCAGTTTAATGGAAATCCGGAGGAGTTTCTGCGTCGTTTCGTGACCGTTGATGAAACATGTATTCATTGGTACACACCAGAGACCATCGAAACAATGGGTTTTACCCAGTGAACGAGCTCGAAAGAAGGCGAAGACCGTGCCTTCGGCCGGAAAGGTGATTGCCACCGTTTTTTGGAACGTGCGAGGTGTGGTCCACGTTGATTATTTGGAGAAGGAAAAACCAGTCACAGTAGCATACGAGTACTACGTCGATTTATTGGGCCGATTCAAAGCCGATTTGAAAAAAACAAAAAAGCATTTGACGAAGAAAAAAGAGCTCTTCCGCCACGATAACGCAACGGCTCACACCTCCGCATTCGCCACAACCAAATTGGTCGAATTGCACTATGAATTGCTCCCCCATCCACCGTATTCTCCATATTTGGCTCCCTGCGAATTCTTTTTGTTCTCAAACCTTAGAAGATCGCTCGCCGGAAAGAAGTAGATACGGGTCGAACGATGAAGGCATCGCCGCCGCGAAGGAGTATTTTGCAGGCCAACAAAAGTGGTACTATACGGAGGGGTTAAAAAAGCTGCAGCACCGCTGGGAAAAGTATTGAGAATTAAATTATCAAAACCTTAAAAATTGGTGTTGTCATTTCTAATCTGGGTATTCATCAAACAGCCCTCGTAAGTGAAATTTCGATTAATCCGTCAGCTCAGATTGGAGCCCACATTGACTTGTTCAGATCCTCTCTCGATTAAACGTCAGCGTTTTTCAATCATTTACAAATTTTATTCATATGGTGTACTCGTATGATGTCACGCGTGAATTATACATTTCCTGTATATGTACTCGTATGTAGAAAAATGTAAAAATCTGAAGATACCAAAAGACCTCATGACATACATACTTATATATATAGAGGAAACTGGCTCGTCAACTTTTTTGTCTTTCATCTTAAATGATCCGAAAATCTGGAATGAGCTTTTCAAAAGTTCTGTATCTGGTTGTTGTGAGCTCATTTGCGACAATTTAGTGTGAGTAAGAGTAAAAACTAAAAACTAAAAACAACAAAAAAAAACAAACAACAGCAAAAGAAAGTGACATTAATTGAAGTGATAAAATATTAAGAGGATTGTCAATAAAAGTTTACGGGTAAGTATGTATACGAATGCGAATAGGTAGGAGTATCTGCTGTTTCTGATCTGCTCAAAAAATTACCTCAAAATTTATTTCGTCATTACGATATTGATTAATATTTACTATTACTATTACTATTATCATTTACTAAAATAAAATATTGTAACACTAGATGCTAGGAATTTCGGCTAAATATTTCGCACATCATATCGTGTGAGAATCCAAGGATATGTGAAAGAAATTACATATATAGATGGAGATGATAAATGCCGTCTTTTCATGCTAAGAAGCAGAAGTGTCGATCTCTTGGTCTTTTCATATTTGAATGTCACATCACACACACACACATACACTGCGATGCAATCAAATCGCAGTACAACATTGGAGTTGTCGAAGGAAATGTGCTCAGTCTTAGGAAGGGCTACGGTGGCACGCAGATCGCGACAGTTGGCCTAACAGCAGAGATGGCGAACAAATTGCTGGAATCCGGTAAAATCAAAGTCGGCCGGGTAAATTGCCGTATTCGCGTTCGAAAGACCCTCACCAAATGCTTCAGGTGTCTGGAGTTTGGCCATACGGCGCGCCAGTGCAAGAGCCAGCATGACCGATCCAAGCTGTGCAGAAACTGTGGAGAAGAAGGTCACATAGCCAAAGAATGCAAAGTGGACGCATTATGCTTCTGGTGTAAGATGGTTACGCCAGAAAACGCTGGACACGTGGCTGGTAGCAGCAAGTGCCCGGTACTCAAGAAGGCACTGGCCAAATTAATATGATAAATGCTGTCCAGATAAATCTAAACCACTGCGCAGCCGCGAAGGACCTTCTGGCGCAAACAGTAAGGGAGAAAAGAATCAACTTACGCCTAATAAGCGAACCGTATAAACCCATAGACGGAAGCAGCTGGATAGATGATAACACAAAAAAGGCTGCGATATGGACCTGCGGGAATTATGCCCTGCAGTCAGTCGGCCATCGGGGAGACCACTTCGTATCTGCTGAGATAAATGTTGTACATTTTTATAGCTGCTATGCACCCCCCAGTCTATCATTGGCGGATTTCAACGCCTGGGCTACCGATTGGGGAAGTAAAACCACAGACGTAAGAGGGAAAGTTCTCCTCGAATCCTTCGCAAGACTGGATATAACTCTGGCCAACGATGGCGCAGCTGAAACGTTCCGAAAGGCAGAAAGGCATCATCGACATCACATACATAAGCAACTCACTCCTGCGGAAAACCAAATGGCGAGTCAGTGAAGAATATACCCATAGCGATCACCAGGCTATCTTATTCAATGTCGGCAAAGAGAAACGCAGACTGTGCCCCAAGCTAACAGAGCCAAAGTGGAAGGACACGCTGCTTGACAAAGATATGTTCAAGGAAATACTAAACACCAGCGCAACAATGAACAATGGATCGGCTGAAGCCCTTTCTCATCAGATAATCCAGACCATCACCGCAGCATGCGACGCATCAATGCCCAGAAGATCTGTCAGTAATAGAGGCGAGCCTTGCTACTGGTGGACCGACGAGATTAAACAGCTCAGAACGAAGTGTCTACAAGCACGACGAAGATCTCAGAGATCCAGAGGAAGAGAAGATTTCCAAGAACGACTAACCAACTTTAAACTGGCGAGACGGGAACTGGAAAGTGCCATTAAAAAGAGTAAGTCAAGGAGTTTTAGACAGCTCTGCGACGAGGCTAACCTAGACCCCTGGGGCTTAGCGTATAGGGTGGTGATGAAGAAGCTCAAAGGCAACAGGTCCACACAACTAACCTGCCCTGCAATGCTAAGGACTATAGTAGAACACCTATTCCCGCATAGACCAACTACTATGGTCACCATCACAAGGGAGACCAATATGGAAGATATCCCTGCCATCACGTCGGAAGAACTTTTTGCTGCTTGCAAAAAAATTGGAGACACCAAAGCACCTGGACCAGATGGCATACCGAATAAGGCATTAAAGATGGCTATCAAGACGAGACCGGACATCTTCTTAGCGACGATGCAAAGGTGTCTAGAGGAGGGGATATTCCCTACGCCATGGAAGCTACAACACTTAGTGCTGCTTCGAAAGGGCAATAAGCCACCCGGAGAACCATCATCGTATCGCCCAATATGTCTGCTTGATACTCTAGGTAAGAGCGTATTATATACAACAGACTGCTGGCGGCGGCGGAGGAAAACGGAGCGCTGTCAGATCACCAGTACGGCTTCAGAAAATCTCGTTCTACCATCGATGCAATAAAGGCGCTAGTAGATACAGCAACTGAAGCAATACAAGGGAAAAGATGGAAATGGGGGACAAAAAGATACTGCGCAGTAGTAACGCTCGACGTCAAAAACGCGTTCAACTCGGCGAACTGGTCGTTTATTAGGAGATCCTTGGCCAGGATGGATACACCATACTACCTCTTGAGGATAGTCACGGACTACTTCAGTAACAGGAGTTTAAAGTACCATACGGACGATGGTGCTAAGCACTACAGTGTTTCCGCGGGAGTCCCACAAGGGTCGGTCCTTGGACCTCTCCTATGGAATATTATGTACAACGGAGTTCTGCGACTAACCCTGCCGGAGGGAGTCAAGGTTATTGGCTTCGCTGACCACATAGCAGTGGTTACAGTAGCCAAGCACATCCACGAGGTGGAGTCTGCCACTGACGAGGCAGTTGTAAAGATAAAGGAATAGCTGGAGTCTACGGGTCTGGAAGTAGCTGCACACAAGACTGAAGCTGTACTAATAACCAGTCGCAAGGCGGCGGAATACGCGAACTTCCGCGTCGGAAACCAGACAATTAGATCCAAAGAATCCTTAAGGTACCTTGGAGTCATGATCGACAATCGGCTGCGCTTTAAAACCCACGTCGAGTACGCTACCAAGAAAGCATCGCTGATGCAGGCGGCACTCGCCTGAATGCTACCGAACATCGGCGGACCTGGATACGCCTGAAGGATCTTGCTGACCAGAGTGGTCAGCTCGGTACTTCTATACGCTATTGACAAATGAGTGTAGGAGAGAGTTAGTATCAGCACACAGGCTCTGTGCAATCAGAGTGATCAATGGATTCTGTACAATCTCCTATGATGCAGCCTGCGTTTTAGCTGGAATGATCCCAATAGACATCCTCGCGGATGAGATGAAGAGGGTGTACCTTAGGCGATCATCGAACCGGCAAGAGGCAAAGAGGGTCAAGGAAGAAGAAAAGGCAGCATCCGCAATGCTGTGGCAAACCAGGTGGGACCGCTCCACAAAAGACAGGTGGACGTACAAGCTTATTCTCATCACAGAAATATGGACAAAGAGATCATAGGGGAACTGTAACTAGCATATCACACAGTTCCTGTCTGGGCACGGCGGTTACCGGAAATACCTCCACAGATTTGGACACGATAGTTCGCCCCAGTGCCCAGAATGCCAAAATGAGGAAGAGGATGCGTTGCATGCAGTGTTCTACTGCAGACGCTTTGCAGAAGAAAGGGTAAATCTGCCAAGTCCAGAAAATCTCATTAGTCACATGACGCAGTCAGAGGACAAGTGGATGGAGATCTGCTCATTTATAGTACGCGCTGCGAAGAGCAGAAGCCCTAAGAAGAGCTCAAGAGGCGGCTTCGTAGAATAGAGCATAATTGCTAAACAGCCCCGCGAAGTAATACCTAACGACAGTCCCGCGGAGGGAGTGGTTGAAGGTCGTAGGGGTGTGGATTAGTACGTAGGCGCACTCCTGGCATCGAACATTCGGGTGTTGCGAATCGTGCATGTTGGTGGCGCGGGCTACCGCATCTATGAAGATTACCACATCCATTGGAGCAACCAAAAAAAAAACACTCAAAATTATCAAAGCTCTTTACGTTGACATTTGACACCAATTTATGCAGCTATTTACTACAACTAAAGGGGTGGAGGGGAAATAAGCCGTCTACGTTCGAGATATGAACAAACTTTTTAGGGCAAAATTTGAACAAATTACAGTTCATCTCAGCAGTTGTTATTGCAGTAGATGCTTGTAAAACGAACGGGCTTGAAATGCGTGGCTGGGTGAGAAAACAGAACTATATATTGTAGTATGTTATACTGTACATCGCGTAGTCTGGAGAAGGAACCTTACCAGTCTTTTTGGCAAAGAATAGGCTAGAGATCATAGACAGTATTTTTTTATATATTACTAGCTTATAGATATATCAATAAATGATAAACGGGTAGTCGTTCACCGGTAATCACCAGATTGTAACCCAACTTAAAGTAGTGGTCTTCTAAGTCATAAACATTTTTAACAGCTAATTATAATTCTCATGCAATATACACGCAACATACCAAGAATCAGTTTGGCTCTCTAACTACAAATTTACAGGAAATAAGGGTACTGTACTCATATTTCTAAGATCTGGTGCTTGAGAGTAAGTAAATGGAACTGACAGATGGTTGTAGAAATGAAAATTAAATCAGAGACCCTACAGAGTCAAAGGGTCATCTGGAGAAAACCGATGGTCATAATCAATCACAATGGGCAAGAGGTGGATACTTAGGCAGCAGTTTTACTAACTGCCAAATTCTTTTTAGCAACAACATTTTGTAAATAGATAGAAGAAGAAAAGACAAACGACTTTGGCATGAAACTCCATGCGAAAGCATTGTCAGGGAGATTTCTTTATATGGACTGCAAGAGAACAAGAATCTAGGTCTAGCCACAAACAAAGCTCATGCCATGGTAAGCGAAATTCCAGAACTGATCAATAAGCATCACAGAAGTCTTTGAAGATATAATTCGAACAGAACGCCAGTAAAGAGAAGTTTGATGCATAACCAGAGGGAATAACCCAACAAATTTTTTAACGACTTTCAGGAGATGTGGGTAAAAGGCGGACAAACAAAACATTCGCAGCAATTACCCTGTACCATGCTCAAGGCGTAAACTGCATTGATACTCTGATAATATGATGATTGATAACTGCTTCCCTGTTATATGAAGGTGCTATATATATTCAAGGTGGCGCAAAATTAATCACCCTATCGGAAGATGGTATAATTTTTGCAAATGGCGTCGTACGTTAATCATATTTGATATTTGTGAATTAAACAACTGCAGTATACAGTGCATCAGTTAATGCCTCCTGACCGTCGGTCGCGTGTGAATTACTATAAAGCCATTCTCAATCTCAACAACGAAGAGGACGATTTTGAGTCGAAAATCATCATGAGCGACGAGGCGCATTTCCACTTAAGCGGTTACGTAAATAAGCAAAATCTTCATTTCTGGGGCACTGAAAATCCGCGTGTAATGCACGAAGAGCCATTAGATCCACTCAAAGCCACTGTGTGCTGCGTATTTTTTGAGAACACTATGGGCAATACGGTCACTGTTACTGGCGAACGCTACAGGGCCATGATAAACGACGTTTTACTGCCGGAATTCAATGAGCGGGGCTTGGTGAGCATGTGGTTTCAACAAGACCGTGCAACCGCATACACAGCACTAGCCACAGTGGGTGGCCGTGGCTTAAGTGGCAGTGGACTATCTTCTAAATCGGAAGGTTCGGTGTTCGAATCCCAGCCTCTAGTAAGATGAGTAGTTGACTAAAAATCAACAACAAGCCAATTTCCACTAAGAATTTAGTTTCCCATTAAATGTTGGATGCCCACCCATGGAGCGAAATAACCATTGAGCCGAAACATCATTTCTCTCTCTCTCTCTATCCTATTTTCCAAAAAGCTTAACACGTGCTCAGGCACTTTAAGTATATTCAAACCCACTTGAGTGTTAAGTTCTTTAAAATAAAACCAATATTGTGACGGAAGCGTTTCCTGGTCGCGTAATCTCCCGTTTTGGCGATCTGGCATTGCCATCAACATCGCCCGATTTAACCATCCCAGACTTATTTCTTTGGGGCTACTTGAAGTTGCGGGTTTATGCCAACAAGCAGACAATCGCAGCCCTTAAGGAGAATATTCGACATGAATGCGAACAGTTATCACCGGAAATCTTGCGGAAAGTCATGGAAAATGCGATAAAACGTGTATCAACACTGGCGGCAGCCACTTGACGGATATCATCTTTTCCACTTAATAGAAACAATTGCAACGGTCCAAATAAAGAGTTCCATCATTCAAAATCTTCTTTTTTTTTATTTGGTATACTAGGTGGAATGAAAAGTAACCTCCTTGGGAATGAAAAAGCACTTTTTTTTAATGTTTTTTTATTTTATTCAATATAGTCCCCTTTTAGCTTGATACACTTATTCCAGTGATTTTCCAACTTCTTGATCCCGTCCGAAAATTAATTTTCCGAAAGGTCTGCAAAATACTCCTCACTTTTCATATGCAGAATATTGCCCAAAACATGGCGTGTGCACTCAGTACTAATCTTTGTGGTATCTGCTAGCTCGCGTACCTTCAGTTTCCGGTCAGCCAACACCATTTCATGTATTTTTTTGACATTGTCCTCTGTAACCGCATCGGAGGACCTGCTGCTGCGGACTTGATCGGTAGTGGAGTTGCGGCCACCACGAAACCCTCGAAACCAATCTTTGACGGTGTAATCTGACGGAGCCTCCTTAATATTTCTCCAACTTTTCTTTTGTTTCCTTCGCCGTTTTGCCTCTCAAAAAATAATGTTTTATGAGAGAACGAAAATCGTTTTTGATGCCAAACACGTCAACAACAATCAGCTGTCAAACAAAACAAAAGACAGACAGTAGTAAAAGTACGAGTAATTCAAAAACAAAATTGGATGATTAATTTTGCGCCACCTTGGATTTATCTTATGTATAAATATATCGTTTTATTTTTTATTTAAATTTATTTATTTATATCTATTTAAATCGTTGTTCACTTTAAGATGAATCTTATAAATTAGTGAAAGCCTTAATATTAAATTAACAAACTTTAAATAGTGAGATGGAACGAACTTAAATCTTAAGACAAAAAAGGAAGCAAAAAGCAAGTAAAATGAAGAAAAAAACAAAAAAAAATTAGATTTTTACAATTAGAAAGGAAAAGAAAAAAAAATTACGATAAAGGGTTCCTAATTATACAAACTGGCTAAGTGCCTCAAAAGTAGAAACTTAAAGTTTTTCGTGTTTCTTACTCCTTTCACTTCAGTGGGCAAGGAGTTCCACAGGCGGACAGCGTGAACAAAGAACTGGCTTGCGGTTAGGCTTGAGTATGTTGTTGGAATCAAAGCGAAAGTCCTTTGCGAACGCGGAAAAGATAATCTACAATATAGGTACTCAGGTTGATGTGTCTGTATTATATCATGCAAACAAGATAGAGAGCGGAAAACTAAGAGGTTGTCAAATGAACAGCCGACGAGACCTTTTGAATAAGCTGATACGTGATCAAATCCTCGAAGTCCATACACATAGCGAGTGATATTGTTGTAGATAACATTAAGCCTTCTTTTACTTCCACAATCAGCCTTACCATAAACCTCACATTCATATAATAAAATTGGCAGTAACAGCGTTTTTACCAGCATTTTCCTTATTATAGGTGGTGTAAACAATTTCATTGACCAGGACAATCGAAGACCTAATATGGTCACCACAGGTAAGGGATAAGTCCAAGGTTTCTAGCAGTTCTGACATATGGGACGATTTCTTAACCAAGTTTGATCAGCAGCAAGGGTGAAACGTCTACTACCTTCCTATTTATGGTTAGGACTTTAGATTTTGTGGGGTTTAAGCTCAGGAAGTTACGTTGGATCCAGAGCAACACATCATTCAACTCTCCGTTAATTTGTGCAACGACTTCATGCAAAATATCAACAGGACCACTCAAAGACAATTGGACATCATCGGCAAACATAAATAGGCACAAGTATTGATCCTTGTAGAACGCCGCACGAACCTTTAAGGAAGATGGAACACTTTGCGTTAACCACAACACATTGCAATCTCTTTACTAAGTAAGAGTACATTAGCTTTGCTGACTCTTTTGAAAAATTTTACATTCTCTGAAGTTTTCGACATAGCAGAACGTGATTCACGCTACAATTTTTTTATCCAACGACTTCCTTATGTCATCAACTACGGACAGCAAGGCAAATCCCGACTGACAACTGCTAAGAAGTTTTTTTGATGTCAAATACGTTTGAATTTGTTCTAAAATTACTTTTTCAAAAACCTTACTCAAAACAGGCAGAACTGCAATGGGTCTGTATTGACTACTTCCTTTTTTAGGGATTGGAATGATTTTTGCCTTTTTCCATTCACGTGGATATTCAGATGTGGTAATGATGTAATTAAAAATATGAGTCACGGACGGCAGAATATATGGAAGCAGAAGTTTTATGAACCTGGGATCAATTCCGTCGATACCTGTTGCATTAGACTTTATTAACAATACAACCTCAACAATGTCTGCGTCACTTACGCATATCAAGCTAAAAGATTCATTATGGGCATCAATTTCTGATGGCTCAAAGGTATTAAGAAGGTCGCAATCAATTTCGTAAGGCACTTTAGGGTTCTTTTTTCCAATTTTTAGCTCTTTTAAGGTTTTCCATATGTTTTTCGCCGACCTATTTTGACTCAACCTTTTCGTAGTACCCCGTTTTCGCAACTCTAATCTCTGACACTACTTTATTACGCAGACGGCAATATACACGATGCAATATTTCAAGTTTGGGTCGCCTCCAAATCACCTCTTGCATCAGTTGTTTAACACTACTGCTGCGTTTTCCCAAAAAGTTCAGGGAAGGTATAGAAAAACTTCCAGATCAGCTGACAAGAGATGTTGAAAACCTATGTACCTATAATGAATTCCATACTCCGAGCTATAGAAGGATCTTTAAGGAATCAAATTCAATTATTGTAAAGAAGAGCTGTTTATGTAAGTAGAAGGCCAAATGGAAGGTGTCTCAGATATGACGAATTACCATGAGATAGGCAAGTGTGATAGATAAAAGCATTACTCCATATTTCTTGTACGTAAGTGCCTCTAAAAACATATTCGCAAAAGATAGATTATTTCCCTTGATTAATCAAACTTGGATCAGTTCTGCTATATCTTGGTTTTTGGAAAAGCCTCGAATTATTTCTAACTGCTGGTTCGGAATCTCACTTGCTATCATGAATTACTTAACATAAAAACTATGCCAGCTGCCGAAACGCTATTTTTTCGTAGAATTTCAGGAGAAGAGCAATATATCACACAATATAATGCAGTTATGTTATAGTAAGATAAAACAGTTTTTTGGTTCTATGATTTGGTTTAATCATTGGTGCATGCTCTTCAAAGTTACACGCAGCCAGATATTCATATTATCGACTAATTTTCTTAGAAAATTTACTTCGTCTTTAAAAATCATTTGACCTTAACTCCTTGTAAACCAATCATCCAATTAGCTTAACCTACTTAGTATTCTATGTTTACCCTCTTCAGTTTAAAGAAAAAAAATAAGAAAGAGTCTTATCTCGATTTCTAGGTGTTTTGATAGAAAATAAAATCAAAATTCCATTTTGTGCATGCATTTTGCGTTGTATTCGCGTGCTTGGATAAAATTTATATACTCGTAGTCGACTTCAAAATTTTTTTCCATTACGACTTTCTCTTTAGAATCTGGTTTGTGACTATTAGATGAATGAAAACTGGTGAAAAGTTGAAGAAGCAACTATAAAAAATCATCTATGACAAATCTGAGTTACATAAACCTTGCAGAGTTGTCCGTTTGCCGTCTCACTGATTTGCATAGAATGGAAATAGACAGAGGTATTTTTGAATTGCAATGTGTACCTGATAAGGAATCCAAATTGATCAGCTAATAATAAAATTACTTTCACTGATAAAATTTTATGAGATTCCATCACTTGGAATTGACGAGCCTATGGCACAATTTAACCTGGCAGATACCACTCCCAATGGCTAAACTGCAAATGTGCGTCAGACTTGAATTTCAATGAAATACAAAAAATAGTTGCAGTAGCCGGTATGTCTCGGTCTTTGGATACGCCTGTGTCTGAGAATGTGACGTTTGTGTAAAATATTGAATTATGTCATAAGGCCAGTGGGGAATGGAAAAGTTTGAAGGTAATCTTAAGTCGATATACTCGTAAGCCATCAAAATTAATCTCGTGCATATCAGTAACTTTCCTTAATAATTAGAAGCTCAGCCATTTTTTTGTAACAAATTGGGAACTAACAGGATATTGGTTATTAGAAAGGTAAACATAATGGGTGAGAAGCTGACATTTATCAGCGACTAAATATGGTTGTAGATGAACCGGAATTTTTTGGAAATTAGTCACTCTTAACGCGTTTCGTGTTTCCACATAAATTTCACAAATGGACTTAATTTGGACAAATAATTGCCTCGTCTACACATGTGCCGTTGGTTATTTTCTGACACCATTAGGTTCATAAGACAACGCGTATCACATGAATACTATCACGAGTTTGGCTATCAGTTGGCTATGGCAACTCAGAGTATCAATTTCGCGGTCTTCAATTCTATGAGCGAAACTTCCACATTGGTTGCACACAAATGAGATAAAATATAGTGCTTCCCACATAGAAATGACTGCCGAGAATTTCCACATCATACCAATCGTCCCAATCATACAAGAATACCAGAATTGTTCGCCCGGCTATTCCGATGGTCCTAAATGACAAAATTATCTGGCGACCAAATCTTCCTAAGCTCTGCACTGAATATCCATAAGAGAATCTTCGCAGATGGAGCAGACGAGCCAAGGTTTCAAAGCTACCGAAACCATCCTAAAAAGTCTGTACTATCAGTACTACAAATATAAGAACCAGTTCAACTCCAGCATTGGAAGCCGGGAAACCACTTCAACCAAGGTAGAAGGAAGAGAAAGGAAAATTGTTTTTTGTAGTGGTTTGAAACTTAGGTGTGTTTGGTTTCGATATTCGCTCTCCAGGGGGTGTGAGTCCGAATAGAACGGAGAGTTTTTGCTTCACTCAGAGTGATTCGAGGTATAATTCACAGCATTTTTTCCTGTGTTTGAAACTCTACAACAGCCAAATCTACGTGTCAGTGTTATGCCTTCACACGCAGAATTTTTCTGTCTGAGTTCCAATTTTAAATGAAAAACCGACTTGCCATGGGCAGGACTCGAACCTGGACCCTCCGAGTGAGAAGCGATTGCTAGTACCACTACACCACGGCCACCCCACATTGGACATAAATAGTAACAAAATAGCAGAGTGAGGGACTATGCAACTGGATTAGGCTATGTTAGGTTGAATGCTTGCTTTTCCAGTAAAAAAAAACTCCCAAAGATAAAACTCAGTCCTTGGGAAAAAAATGTTCGCCAATATGTCGATAGCAATCAAATGTAGCAATATTTCCAAATGAAGTGTAAGGGCTGTTTCATATATATTACTTATTATGCAAAAACGTAACTGTGCTTAAATATCAGTGCTTTTGGGGCTAATGTTCTGACAGTGACAGTGGGTGGCGGTGGCTCAAGTGGTAGGGCTTCCAAATAGGACGGTTCGGGGTTCTTTTTTCATGCAACTAAATTCACGTAAGATTGTGGTTTCATAGAATACAACATAGAATATAACTCGAATTACACTAATAATTTAGTCTCCCCATTAAATGTTAAATGCTACCCATGGAGCGAAATAAGCACTGAGCCCAAAAATCTTTCTTTCTCTCTCCTTCCAATTTTCCTAAATTCTTAACACATGCTCAGGCATTTTAAGTGTAGTAATACCCACTTGAGTGTTAAGTTCTTTAAAAACAAACAAAACAAAAAAAAGACAGCCACAATAATATCAAAAGCGACAGAACCATCAGATGATTCACTGACAACAGAGCAACTGCTCTAAAAGCAATTTCTATTATTGAAATGAAAACTTATCTATTGCGAAATCTTAACTAAAGCTTAACTCACTTGGCTCCCAACACAATGTTCATTTCTGTTGGGTTCCTCATTACAAGGACAAACTCGCAAGAGAAGAATACCTGATAGGGCGTAGATCGTTAAAGATTCCAAATCTCAAAAAGAAAGGCTCAAATATCAAATCTTAAAGAAAGCTAATAAGGAAATACTCTTCCAACCGCGACTTTTAATTAGAAACTTTGACAAAAATATAACAATACCAGAATCAAAGAAATTTTTACAAAATCAGGATCATCAATGTTGGAAGAGGTACTACCAGGTCATAAATTTTAAGAAACTAACTATATAACGAAATCAATGGCAACGACGATGCTTATGTTGTGATGGAATGGAGGTTAAGGATGACTCCCCTCATTTCTTTTGTTCGTCACTGCTCTGGTTTGCATCACTTGGAAAATAGAAGTTTAGCTAGTTACTGTTGTACACCGATGACATTTAACAAATATCTAATACGAGTATCATATTACAATATTTTCTGTTTCTAGGTTTCCGCGAATACAGAAATAGCTGCAGATGTTATTTCTAACCAGTGAGTTTAACTAAAGTATTTTCTAAGCAAAATCCTAAAGGGGTTGCATTATACCACCTTGATCAAAAAGTTTCCGAAATTTATTCAGAAAATTAAAAATTCAAGTTTATTCATCTAAATCTATGTACGAGTATATTGTCCCCTTCAAAGTAATCCCCATCGACTGCAACACACTTATGCCAGCGCTTGATCCAATCCTCGAAACATTTTGTATATTCGCTTTTCGGTATGTCCATCAGTGCTTCCTGCGATTTTTCCATTACTTCCTCTCGGCTGCTGAAACGCGTTCCCCGTAGTGGTTTTTTAACTCGATTGAACAGAAAGGAGTCACAGGAAACCACGAGTTTTCTGCCCACAATTCTGGTCTCTTTCGGCGAATTGCTTCACGCAAACGCCTCATAACGCCTAAATAATACTCATTGTTTATTGTCTGGCCTTCTGGCAAAAATTAATGATGCACTACACCGTTGTAATCCATGAAAACCGTGAGCATTGCCTTTTTTTGACTGGAAACGACGTGGTGTTTTTGGTCTCGGCTCATTTGGTGAACGCCATTCTATACCATTGCACGTCATAAACCCACGTCTCGTCTCCAGTAATGATCCTTTTGATAAATGAGGGATCGGATTTAGTCTCGCAAATCATCTCTTTTGCGCCGTCAACGCAGTCTCTTTTTTGCATGGAATTGAGGTCTTTTGGCACCAACTTTGCTGCTACACGACGGAAACCAAAATCATTAACCAAAATGTCTTGGATGGATCCATAGGCAATGTTCAAGTCCTCCACTATCTCTCTGATGGTTAATTTGCGGTTATTGACCAACATTTCTTTTACTCCGTCAATGTTTTCGTCGGTTTGTCGATGGTCTGCCACTGCGTTCATCATCTTCGATTGATTCAAGACCACTTTTGAACCGCTCGTGCCACTGGTAAACGACCGTTTTCTTTTCCAACATTTCCAACGTTCGCGCACCATTAAATCCGTTTTTTGCGCAAAATTTAATACAAGTTCGTTGCTGCAAATTTAAATCCATTTCTAAAATTGTAAAAAATCGACAACACACACAGAGAGAGATCTACTCTTGGCTACGTAACTTTTGCAAATGTCAAGCTATGATGCTAAGATTTAGAGAGAATGTCAACAACAAATTTACCAACTTAACAACAAAAAAACAGAACTCAAATCGGAACAATGGGAGGTTATTTATGTAGTCAATCTGACTGAAAAGATTCAAGACAAAATATCACTTTACAAGGCATATCTCCATATGCACTGCTAAAAGGCAACTAGTGAGTGGACTAAGGTCTAGTCTCACGCACTTAATGTTTTATTCACCTTTTTATTTTTATGCACAAGGAGAGATAATTTTTGCCGAGTCCGAACATCGGGAAAGTGAGAACCAGAAAATTTCACTTTCCAAAGTCATAGGCATGGAAGTCTTTATGGCAAAGTTCTCGACTGCATTTATTTATTAAAAACATGCTTTCTCCATTTCTGTCATGATGATCGATTTTGCAAAGACTAATCGTAAAAAAGTTATAGGAAGAAGGTATTCATTATTGCATTCCTTCATTTCCTCCTAAAATGACTCGTAGATAGATAGATAGATAGATAGATAATTTTATTTCATATAGTATTCAGAGTATAATTCAAATACAATTCATTAAAAAAAATTGTAAAACTAGTTTAACGCACAAAACTTATTTATATGAAATGTTGAGACATTCTGTATTTTACTAACAAAAGTAGTGAAATAGTTTTGAATGCCACTTAATCAGTTATTTACATTAATAATAGTTTATGATGGGGTGGTCATAAACAACAAGAGTAATTCATAGTAAAAACCAATTAGCAAAAGAAGCAGGATGACGAAGAAAAAAAAATCAATTAAATTCATAAATTAAGAAAGTTTAAAGAAGACAAATGAATTTAAGTTAAAGTTAAATCAGAATGTCAAAAGTAACAGATTCTAAGCTAGCGTAGTTGTGGTTCAGAAGCCAGTTTTTTAGACATTTTAAAAACATTCCAGGTATTGCTATTGCCCTCATAGACTGTGGAAGTTTATTAAAGAGGCGGAATAACAAAACGGAATAGAAATTACGGTATGCAGTGGTACGAGCAAATTGAACAGGTAACAAGTACGAAAAATTACCTCGTAAATTGTAATTAGAAATTAATCTAAAATTTCGATTACCTGATTTCATAAAGAATGACTTCAATACTATAAAACAATACAGATGGCGAACAGGAAGGATTTTAAGATCACAAAACAAAGGAAAACTAGGGTATCTAACATGTTTTTGAAATAACTTTATTATTATATACTTCTGTAAAACTACGAGTAATAGAGATTGTACGAGTATTTTGCTAAGATAAGTACCTCCCCAACAGGAAATTCCATATTGCAGCTTTGACTGAAAGATCCCATAGTAGATTTTCTTTAGAAGAATTGTGGAACAGACATTTCGCAAATAATAGAAGTATCTCAGTGTGGAACGGAAATACTTCCTCAGAGAATCCGTGTGATTCGAAAAGCTTATATTGGAATCGATAGTAAGACCTAGATATTTATATTCATCTACTTTTTCAATAAGAAAACATTTATCATTACAACTAAGAGTACCAAAAAAAGTGGGAGTCGTAGGTTTATTAATGCAATTGCAATTGAAAAATTTGAATTTTTGACACTCGGGTGCATGACAAAGTGAAATACATAATTTTTGTTTTGGAGCTAATTAGCAACTTTTGATTTTCAAACCAGATTCTCAAAATTCAAATCGCAATTTATGTCAGCAACGAGTTCCAAAGGGCTATTCTTACCATATGAAAAAGCTATGTCATCCGCGAAGGCAGTTGGTGAGCCTTTAAAATCAAGTGTAAATAGTGAATTAATGTAGATGAGAAATAGAATTGGACCCAAGACTGAGCCTTGGGGAACACCCAGGTTAAACAAATTTATTTCGCTCCTTATCTCATCAATCATCACACTTTGTGACCTATTTTTTAGGTAAGACTTTAACCAATCAAGCATAAAGCCACGAAATCCAGCTTTTTCCAACAAAATATCGTGATTGACCATGTCAAAAGCTTTGGTAATGTCAATGAACAAGCCAGCTGTACACCTTTTACCATCAGGATTATTCATTGTTTGGGCACAGAACTGCAGTAGATCATCTTCAGTAGATTTTCCTTTCCAAAAGCCAAACTGTTTAGGACTAAAGTAATTATTTATATCTAAAAACTGTACTATTCTGTCTTTCATTAGTTTTTCAAAAACCTTACTTAGCACAGGGAGGAGGGAAATAGGCCTGTAATTGCACAGTTCAACTGCAGAAGCTTTTTTGAACAAAGGTATAACATCGGCACGTTTGAGTTCATCAGGAAAAACCCCTGGAAAAACGCAGCCATTGAAGATGTCCTTTAAGACATCCACTATGAACCAAGCAATTTTTTAAGAATCATACTTGAGATACCATCTGCGCCACTTGAATTAGTATTTTTTAAACGGCGAATAGCTTCGAATATTTCAAGCGATGTTATAGGTTTGTAACCAAAGCTCTTTCTTTGAAACGGTTCAGCACACATACAGAGAGCACAAGATGAGTTTATTTGACAGGGTTGTAAACTACTGGCAATATTAGTGTAGTAGTCATTAAATGCTTCAGCGATTTGTTTTTTGTCAGAGATTAAACCGTTACTGGTACGCAAAGATGTAGGTCTTTTTGTGGAAGAAGATTTATTTAGTAAACTATTCACTAATTTCCATTCGTATCTGAGGTTTCCTCTGGCAAAATCAAAACAATTTCGGTAATAGGTATCACGATAAATTGGAATCTTCTTTTTCAGCTCAGCGCACAATTTAGTGTATTTCCTTTTAAAATTCACATTACTAGGGTATCGAAAGCATTTCATTTGTTTGTTTTTTTTATTGACTTTATTTACTAAGTATCTAGAGATCCAGGGCTTGAGTCTTTTTTTTTTAATATATAGGCATATTAAGGCAACTTTACTCGATCTGTCTGTATGTATAGCCTTTTTCTCTGTTGATCTCTAAGACGACTTATGTCCTTACTTACTTCGGTCTATACGACCCTACGAGGGTTGTCTGAAAAGTTACCGACAGAACAATGATACAAGACATAGTCTCCTTGTAACTCTACACACTTCACCCAGCTATGATCCCATCTCTCTAACCCGTCCAAATAGTACGTGGCGTTTTTCTCTGCAAAATAAGTCTTTCCGAAGGTGATTGCCTCTTCATTTGACGAAAATCTCTGTGCTCCGAGTGCAGTTTTTAAATGAGGGAACAAAAAGAAGTTGCTTGGGACTATATCTGGCGAATACGACGGATGGTCAAGCAGTTCAAACCGTAATTCATGGATTTTCGCCATGGCAACCGCTGAGGTGTGAGACGGCGCGTTGTCTTGGTGAAACAGGATTTTCTTTTTCTGCAAATGTAGCCGTTTTTCTGCAATTTCTGCCTTCAGTAATGATGCGTAGTATGCTCCTGTAATGGTTTTCCCTTTTTGAAGATAATCGATTAAGATAACTCCTTTACTATCCCAAAAAAACAGTCGCCATCACTTTACCAGCCGAAAAACAGTTTTTGCTTTTTTTTGGAGCCGGCTCGCCCTTTGCAGTCCACTGTTTTGACTGAATTTTTGTTTCGGGCGTATAATGGTGTATGCAAGTTTCATCTACAGTAATTAATCGGCGCCAAATCTCGGATTTATTGCGCCTAAACTGCGCCAACAGAGCGTAGGAAATGTTCATTCGAACACGTTTTTGGTCTAACGTGGGTGGTGGTCTTACGGGGTGACCGTGGTGTAGTGGTACTAGCAATCGCTTCTCACTCGGAGGGTCCAGGTTCGAGTCCTGCCCATGGCAAGTCACTTTTTCATTTGTAATTGGAACTCAGGCAGAAAAACTCTGCGTGTGAAGGCATAACACTGACACGTAGATTTGGCTGTTGTAGAGTTTCAAGCACAGAAAAAAATACTGTGAATTATACCTCGAATCATTCTGAGTGAAGCAAAAACTCTCCGTCCTATTCGGACTCCCAGCCCCCTGGAGAGCGAATATCGAAACCAATCACACCTGAGTTTCAAACCACTACAAAAACAATTTTCCTTTCTCTTCCTTCTACCTTTCCGCCCGCACCCTGCAACAGTAAAAGGGTATCTAACCCCTTAGGCGCGCGTAAAATTATAAAAAAAAAAAAAAACGTAAGCAAACGCGGCACCCAACGCGCGGACAGCTTTCTCATGCCTAAATCTTCATTTAATATGTAACAAATACGTTCTTTGGACATTTTCATAACCTCCACTATCTCTCTCACTTTAATTCAGCGGTCGTCTAACACCATTTGGTGAACTTTAGCAATGTTCTCGTCAGTGGTTGCAGTTTCTGGACGTTCCGAACGTTCATCATCTCCCAAGCTCTTACGGCCACGTTTAAATTCAGCTGCCCAAAATTTTACTGTGGTAAATGATGGTGCAAAGTCGACATACACAGAGTCCAACTCATTTTTGATTTGCCTTTCACAAATAAGAATTTAATAATAACTGCTCGATACTCAATTTTGTCCATTTTCACAAAAAACACTCACATCGACTCACTCAAACGACTGTCAACTAAAAACTGCGTGTCCAAAATGACTGAAACTTCAGTAAGTATTTTATCTGCTAATCGTTTAAGGTGTATAAATAGCTAGACCCTAAGACCCTTTCTTCACTTTATCCATTTTTTTGTTGAGTTATTATAGTATTTCATATCCTGTGTATAGTACATTACAAATAAGATTATATTATTATTGGTCGTGCATGGATAGGTTGCATTGTCCATTGCTCTATTATTTATACTTTCAAATTATATTCAAGAGCCCTTACCAATATAACAAGAAATGAAGAAAGTAAGGCTTTTCTTTGCAAAGAATTGCCAGTATAGAGCAAATTTTAATGTGAAGAAATATTTATAATAACTTGCTACTATACATATACGATGTCTATGAATACAAACACTCGAGAGAGCCAAGTGCCTTCAAAGACCCTCTTTTCAATTAAATTGAAAGCAGATAAACATTATAATAGCCACTCTATTAAATAGAAATAATATCGGGATAATACGTAAAAACACTGGACAAGAAGTTATAAAAAAAAATGGATTACTAGCAATTGTAGTATTGTCGATACAGATACTTTAGTGCAACATGCGATTGGTAAATCAGCTCAAATGTGTGCATCTAGCTGGTGATCACTTGGTGTGACTGACGTAAAGTAATAAATGATTATGAGTGATGCATGCATTGACCGAGTTAATCTACTTAAATCGTTTATATCATTTATTCAAACGCAGGAGAGTAAAGTGAATAATAGCTGCTAATGTATCATATCTACCATGTAAGACTCAGGGCAAAACGATGAACATTTATGAATATAGTCTGCAAGCATACCCGTATAATTGGTATAATTTGCAGTAGCAAAATATTTAGACAGACGTTTTCTTTAACCATTTACCAGTGTTAAATAAGGGTTTTTTCTTCTTAGCCAAGATACTGAGATAACGGAGCTAATGATTTATGCATTAAGTATACTTATTTTTATATATATAGTTTTTTTTTCATTAGCTTTCTTTTTAATTTTGCTGCAAGCTTTCTGACAAAGTACTGAGTATCCTAATTGAACTTTTACTTGCTTTTTATAGATGCTTGGTAGACCATCTTTCTCCATGCTAAATTCTAGTCGTATGAGCTCGGACACGAAAGCTTTTGACATTAAATTACTGACATTTCAGCTCTGTGTCAGAGTACAACTCACAAGACAAACTTTCTTTAGACCAAGAGCCTGCAGTAAGTTGAAGAAGTATGCAGTTAGGCCAGCCAAGAGTACGTTGTCGTACTCGGTAGACGGTTAGAACTTAGTAAGGCCCAGTAAGAATTTTACAAGAAATCAAGACCTCAAACCGAGGATTACATATACGAATAAATGATGGGCGAAGTAGGTGATTCGATTCCAGAGAAATCTGCGGTCGAACAAATACCAACAACAGCTATTGCTCGCTCGGAAGCTCCAGTCAATCCGCTTGTTCAGCAAAACGGAGACGTTCTAAAAATAACTGCACAACCACCAGAAGAACCAATTATAGTGAATAGTGATGATGATTCACAGAATAGTTGTGATAATCAGAGTGACATAAAAGCTACTGAAAGCACTACGGCTAATGGTGATGTAGAAACTTCACAAGATGGAAGCAATGGTAGACGGCACTCCAAAGATGATGCCGACACAAGGGATTCACATGCTGAAAATTGCAGTGATGACGACGACGATGATGATGATGAGAAAACCGAGACAGAAAAATCGGATGGCAAAAAAAATGGCAACTCGACAGAGAATGAAGAAAGTCGAGATGGCGGAGTATCAGAGACACAAACTAGTCAGGACGACGGTGAAGAAGTTGATGAAAGTCAGGATGATACATCGCAATCGGTCACAAATGATGATGACAGCCAGCAGTCCAGTCATCCACCAAGCAAAAATGGTGAAGACAAATCTCCGCCACATGTTGTGGAGAAGTTGAATGGCGAAGCTCCGAAGTTAAATCAGGATGATGATGGAGTCATTGATCTCGACGAATCAGATGAAGAAATGCCTATGGCAGATGAAGCTCCTAAAACAAATGTCGAGAAGAAAAATCCTCTTAAGTTACGTGATGCAAAGGAAAACAAAGAAGCAAAAGCTCCACAACGTACCATAAGTGATTCCGATGGTGCAGTTGTAATAGGTTCAGATTCTGAGTGCGAACCGGAAAAGGAATTACCTCCTCCAGCAATTCCTGTACCACCACCAGCAGCGAAATCATCTCAATCACAAGTGCAGCCTCAATCTAACTTACAATCTCAATCAAATTTACAGCCTCAATCTCAATCTCTACCACAATCACAACCTCAACTACCGCCAGTGGAAAAGCAGAGACCACCACCACTACCACCAAAGCCTGATGATGATGATGATGATTGTGTTCTTATTGAAGATGACAGTCCAAGTGAAGCGTGCGAAGCGGGAAGTACTGTTTCAGGAAGAAAAGGCAAAAGTTTGGTTAAAGTGCGGGACTTTGCTTCATTTGGTAACAATCAGAGATTAGAAACCGAGGATTCTCAGCCATCATCAAAGCGGCAAAGAACTTCACCAAATGTAGTTCCTACAGTTGTGGCCGGTACTCAGTCATCTATGGTACAAATCACAATTAAAGATGATCATTCGTTAATAATGCCAGCGGGTACAGTTAAGAGTAATGTCATAGCATCAGGAGGGAAGGAGCCAACTCTAGTTATAATCGATACAGCTACGACTAAACCTTCGGCGCCTTCCCTTCCTCCGCCTGGAATTTTTCCAGTTAACATCCGACCAGTCATGCTCTCAAATCAACCGCAAGCGCAACCCGCTGCTCCAAAAACTATTCATACAATGCCTGTGAGTACAGGTGTTCCCGCCCTACCGACGATATCAAATGCAAATCTTCTTCCTGGTCTAACTGATGACATGTTTGTCCTGGAAGCACCCTCTTTCATCGTACCCTATATTTATGAGAAACCTCCATCTGACAATCTCCGTGAGATAGGCAATCAGATTGAAACGAAATTCGACCTAAAAAAGGCCGATAATGTCTATTCCGAAGATGATCTGGATTTAGGTGATGATGGTAAGGATGCTAATGAATGTGCTGCCACAACAAGTAAAAAGAAAAAGAAGAAACGTGGTAGTGGTGATGATTCTTGGTCAGAGTCTGATGATTCTGGCGATGATGATGACGACGAAGACTCAGAATCTGATACTCGTACAAAAGTTATAATTAAAGAGGCGAGTGATGATTTGAAAGCCATCAAGCAGTTATTAAACCCATCCAACACCGGTAGTAACATCACCATCAGCCCCAAATGCAAATAAACAACCAAATGGTGTGAATTACTTTGAGCGTCCACTGGGGAAATTCTTTATGGACATCGGTGCCAGTCAAGTGTACAAGCCGATTTGCTTCACTTACAAAAGCGTAAGATGCGACGTTCCCTTAGCAAGAATATCACAGAGATCGAAAGGGCAATCACAGCATTAAGCGGTAATTTAGAAGCAAGTAAGAAACGCAACTCTGCATTTAAGTTTAATACTAAACGTTGTGAGTTTTGTTACTTTAAATCGGAGTCTTCGTTGGCAATGGCACATCACTACGAAACACCTAACATGAATGGCGTGCTGTATAAGTGTAATTTATGTACATACGAGATAAGAAACTCCACCGAAATTGTGTATCACATAGAAGCGATGCACAATATTAAAGCGCGACTTTTCAAACACCTGCCATACCATCAGTGCCCGAATTGTGGCTTCGAGGACAACGGAAAAGCAAAGTTGGCCAGACATGCACCTGTTTGCGTTAAGAAATTCCGCCCTGAAGTCAATCTTGCACCGCCGCATGACTGGAAGGCACCAGCGAAAATCCCTCGCATCAAGCCTCGTCATGGCTTAGTTGGCACTGCTACTGCTTATCAGGCAATGGCAGCACAAGCAGTAGCGCAAAAGGCTGCTTTAGCATCTATTCAACAGCAACAACAACAGGCGCAACAGGCGCGTAATATCCAAGCGGCAATGGCTAATAACAATGTAAACAAGAACTTGATTCGCGTGCGACCACAGACTGTAAACGAAAACCACTCCAAATGGCGGAACAGTGCTGCGACCTGGGAATCCGCCTGTACGAGCCCCAATGCCCACTGGAATGGTACTGCCAAATAATTATCAAATTGCAGCTGGTCAACTGATTCATACGGCAAACGCAGCAGCAGCTACAAAAAGGACCCCATCTGGGCAACCCAGCATTTCGATAACACCTCTACCTCGACAAAGCAGCAATACACCACAGGCTCAACCATCAGCGTCGGGTAATACGGCTCATAGTACAGTGGCTAAGAAAGCAATGGATGGCAAAAAGAATAACTCTGGCAGTAGTAGTATGATGAACAATAGTGGCGGTGGTGGTATTATGAATACTCGACACAGTTTGTCTGCAGCCAATGACTCATTACTGAAACCATTAAAAATCAATGACGAGATAACGATTATCCCACAGCCAGCGTCTAAATCGCGATCGTCAATGAACAATATCGAAAGTCATATTATTGATTAAGGAACCTGGTTAACACACTGTAATCAGGAGTAGTGTAAATTCACAAAAAAAAGGGAACCGGCCATGTACAGCGCGTCCTAAAGTGTTTGAAGCATAGCATAAACAATTCTCAAAAGGGATCTGAGCCAAACATTAAATGGCCGGAACGTATTTGCAAAAACATTCTTAATAATTATTTTCCCCCCTCGTACTAGCTTGATTCGTTTTAAATATATTTTTAATCTATTTTTTCATTTAAAGAAAGTTGACAGAAATAATAAAACAAACAAATAAAAGTAAGAAAACAACATATTTGTAGTAAAATTTTCCAAAAAAAATAATGCAAAATATAACAAAAGAACAATCAACTTATGTATAACAACAAAAGTTTAGAATGAAAACAAAACAATAAAACCATAGATTTGGCACCTGATGTCAAGACTTTACCAGATGCATCTAAAATATTTTTGGGGGACAAAACATATGCAATATACATGACTGCGAAAAATGCATGAAAATACAACAATTTTAGTATTGTTTACGCACAAAAATAGTAATTTTATAAGTTATTTTGGATCGGGTACATTTCAGGTTTTTTGTTCCTTTAGTTACTTTGGACGAGTCTGGCAAGAACTTGGCCGCGCGCAAAACGTCTGGCGTTCATATTTTTGTAATCTGGAAGAGTTGAACTATCTTTTGAGAGAAAAAAAAATTGGTTATGTTAGTTATGCAAAAATGGAATATTTGCTTATTATAACGGTGTCTGACACTGCCTTCAAAGCACCGTAAACGTCTTGGAACCATATATTCATAATAATATAACTCTGTTCTATGTTTTATGTAAAATTGACATGGTCACCTAAATTATGCAAAATTGGGCATAATTCAAACAATTTGATGGCGTCTGGCGTGCCCTTCGTCGCATCCTAAACGTCTGGCATAAATGAATCTAAAGCAAGCAAATTCTGCTCTATCGTTTTCAATAAAAAATTAAATGGTTATGTCCCCTATTCCTTTTGGGCATAAGTTCGCATTTTAAAAGTACTGTTATTTTCCTCGGCCGTCAGTGAGGACTGCCAGACTGCCTTATTTGAAATCACATTAATAAATACTACCTGTGAATGCACATATTTTTTGGTTATCCTTTACTGCCAAATATATACTGCGGGCTCTTAGACTATTAGTTGACAGTGAAAGGTAGAACAAATTCCAGAATGCAAAATTTAGCGAATGGCAATGTCTTGAATTAAATGAGGCTTTAATGGAGCCTCAAATAAGGTTATCTCGATGACTGATCTGGTGACAATGTTGGTGATGAAAGATTAACCGCATTACAAAACCAGTGGTTAGATCAGCATTAGCCTTATTTGGGCTACATTGGCATATTTGAAATTCAAGTCGTTTGATTATTTTAAACATCAGACCAAGATGTCGAATTAGAGAAGAGGACTGAAGACTTCATAAAGAACTAACGACAGCGTTTGATCAACCTGGTATTATACTTCTAAGGAATCTGTTCTTCAGGACAGTGGATCGGTGTTACTGTTGAAAATCGCAAAGTGTCTGGGAGAATGTCTTCACAACAATGAATGAGTTTATGATTGCAAAACTTGTTTCAACGTGATCCTCGAGCAAACAAACGGCCAATGTCTGAAACACAATGCCATGATCATCATTGGTAGTTCTAACGCCAAATCCAGAAATAAAATACCTCAATGAAAAAATGCCTTTTTTTTTTTGGTCCCTTAAATTGGGGTATCACTGTGACGTAAAAGACCTTTTGTATCACAAAATCAGTATTAGGAAGCCAACAGAGGCTCAACACTTTTAATGAAATGGAGAATCTCTCTGGTGGAGATTTTGAGAATTTCCCCAGGGATTCCTGAATATGACTTATTTTGTGTAGGCGATACCGAAGGTGGCAGTATTAGAAGTTAGAGTTCGTCGTATATCATCCCTTTTGAGTTGTAGGTATTCTTTTGATTTGTGAAGCCCTGGAATGTTTTCCCAGTGGGATATATATGTTTTGTTCTCCCAACTCTTTTTTGCTGAGTTAATTGCAGAATTTGGGATATTACAGAACGGCTCAGGGCCGATGAAAAAATCAGCCAAACAGTTTCTAGCCAGTTCGTGGGCAACTACTCTCATATTCAAACAACGAAATGAATTGCCCATTGATCGACGATTGTCATTATTTCAATCAAAGTCGGTGGTAATAATCTAGCAGACTATTAAAC
This sequence comes from Volucella bombylans, assembly GCA_949129095.1. NCBI lineage: Eukaryota > Metazoa > Arthropoda > Insecta > Diptera > Syrphidae > Volucella > Volucella bombylans. The sequence goes on along the minus strand of OX422142.1, from coordinate 116,246,214 downwards.
AGAACTAATGACCGTAACTGTTCAACTTGGAAAACCATTGACAGCGACTCTGTTCCCTATTAAAAACCTAAAAGGCTGCTGGAGTTCACAAGCTCACTGCAGGAAATATACACTTGCGTTCATAAAAATCGCGCCACCTAATGAGCTCTCAAAAAAAGCCTAATTACATCGATCGTAATGGTTTTCCCATACTAGTGAAGGGTATTCCCCATAGCGGAGTTCGGTCTCGTATTCAGTGCAAAAAAAAATCAGTTTGAATTGAGTTGTGACGGTGACAAGTAAAAAAAAGTGAAATGTCTGGTAAATATCATCAACTACTGACTCGGGACGAAAAAGTTGAAATATTGACTTTAGTCGAAGAAGGACTTGGCTATATATTGCGGTTAAAATGTCGTACGACTGATGAAGAAAACAGAAAATTTGGATCCACTGGAGAGAAAAAAAGGCTCTTGACGAAAACGTAAAACAACCCAGAAGACGGACAATGTATTACAACGAATTAGCATGATAGATCGCTTTAAAAGTGCTGTCCGTATAAGAGCAGAGCTGAGTGAATTTCATCATATTGATCTAAGCGCCGAAACCATACGCCGACGGCTACGAGAGGTAGGTTTATATGGAAGACGACCAGCGAAAAAATCTCTCCTAACCACAAAAATGAAAAAAGCTCCCTTGACGTGGGCAAAAAAGTACGAAGATTGGACGCAGGATGATTGGCGATGTGTGATATGGTCCGATGAAAGTAAATTTAATTTGTTGTGTGCCGACAATTTGCCATACGTATGACGATCAGTAGTTGGAAGGTTCAAGGGCGAGTGCATAGTCAAAACAGTGAAGTTTTCTCAAAGCCAGATGGTTTGGGGATGTTTTTCTTTTTACGTTTTGGGTCCTTTGCACGTTGTTAATGGAACTATGAACGCTCAAAAGTATGGAGAAGTAGTAAGGGAGTTTTTGGTACCAGCAATTGAACAGCATCATTCGTATACTGACAAGTGCATTTTTCAAGATGATTCTGCACCTTGCCACCGCGCCAAATCCGTAAGTAAAGTGTTATAAATCAACTTCTAGATGTCTACTTTATAAATAATAAACAGACAAGTAACTAGAGTCTTTCAATAATTTTCAGCTCAAGACAACGTTTGATGACCTCGGAATTACCAGACTAGACTGGCCAGCTAATTCGCCCGATTTAAACCCAATCGAACACTTGTGGCATGTAATGAAACGTAAGGTGGCTGAACATAAACCAGAGAGTGAAAAAAAGCTAAATGAAGTTCTGGAACATGTATGAAATTTCAAGGGATATTACTGAACTTCTAGTAAACTCGATGCCTTCTAGAATAAAAGCGGTTATAACCGCCAAAGGAGGAGCAACACGGTATTGATAATTTTTTTTGTAAAAGTGGCATATCTAAATATCTTATATACACATACATAAAAAATGTATCGTTTGATTTTGTTAACCAATGAATGTATTAAAATATTTAAAGAAAATTAACTGGTTTTTCTTTCTTTGTTAATATCTTTTTCCAAACATTCAATAAACAGATGGAAATTAGATAGAAATACTTATAAACTACTGCGGAGTACTCAACAAAAATTTAATTTCATTATAAAAATTATTATCGTAGTTATTAACAATTTTTCAATCATTTTGATATGGTGCGGTTTTTATGACCGCAAGTGTATAAGGCTACGAGTGTCGATAAAGGAAAGACGACAAGGAAACTAACTCATCTATAAAATATATGCATGTAGTTCAATCCTTTTTTAGTCCTGTGATTCGTCTGCTTGAGCTATAGAAACATGTAATCCCTCCTCAATATCGCCTACAAAATCCTTTTGGGGACTGTTTTAATTTATTACATAAGTTTACGCACAAGAAATAATAAGGTTCTTAGAGGAAGCATTCAATTCACTGCACAAAATTTTCTACAGCCATTAACTGTGCAATCTGCAGCATAATTACTATCATGATGCATGTTGACGAGATACTCGTATCATTACTTAAACTTTATCTTAGGCTTGGTAGGAATGATTTACTTCTGTTTATGTTTATACAAGGAGAGAGAGGACCCTCCACTACCCATTTTTTTTAGATATATTTTTGCGAAATGACCATGCTTAACTAAATTAGTTTTTTGAAAATGTTGCAGTGTTGTGAGGGAACATTAACATGCTGCGGCATACTGACTTGTTTGGAAACTTAAAACTGGATCCCGATGAAATAATAAATAATGGCTAACCGGGTAGAAAGCAAACCTATGCCTACTACGAAGACAAAAGCGAGCTGCCATATGTTGAATAATCGGATATAAACAAGACTTCAACAAAGATAATCCAAATCAGTTTATCATCCATCCAGGAGAAACAATTCTCCATTTTATGATGCTGCAATAAGATAACAAAACCAGTAAAATATTGGTTTTTAAGGGGGCATTTCGTTACCATATTTAACTGTCTGCAATAATTTATTTATTGACTTTGGTATGATTGTAAATAAATCACACTATCATGTTGGAAGAGCTACTGAGCCAAACAAATATTATAACGTTAAGACTCAAATTTATTCAAAAAATTCACAAAAAGATGACTGTCCTCCAGATATGTATATTCATTCTTCCAATGAAAAATAACATACTCCAATCATTTACATTAAAACGCAGTTCGTGAAGCAGTCCAGTTTCATTAATTTGCATTTCAAAACAATCTACCACCCCATGATATCTGTATTCGCAAAATTTTTCCTCACAAACTACTTCATCGTCAGAGGAAAAAAAAATTACAAAGCAAACATTTATGTAAAACAATTAAGAGTCTCCAAAAAGGGGTCAACTCTTAAAAACTCGTTCCAAGAATAAGAACATTAGTCGGTTACTGTTTTAATCCAACATGTTAAATATGTTATGGAATCCGTTAGGAAAAGGTACCCAAACCACAAAAATAGTAAACCATATTACTATAGTGCTCATGGCATGAATTCATGGCTCATGAATTGGATCTAACACAATGTATTCTTTCCTCGACACCCATAAATTCACTGCGCAACTAAAAACACACAACTACAAGTAACTCGTATACGTATCTCACTCAATCAGAGCACGAGATTCTCTACTTATGTCATCAGTCTTTCAATTATTAAATTTATAGCCTATAACTTAAATTCAATTGCAGATTTAAAGTACAAAAAAAACAAAATGTATCTATTTGTGTAGCGATTTTTACCTTTAGATTGTTGCGCTTTCACATAAAGCGGTAATAACACTGTGCACACTAACAACGCATTGAATCTCATTTTGTATTTGTATCTTTTTGTTTTTCTCCTCAATCCCGTTGGATTCGCATGCGAAATTTTAATTCGCCAAACTACTCGAAATGATAAAATAATAAAAACAATGAACTGCCACTTTCACACAACTTGACGATCGATCATCAACTTCCGGTAAAATGTTCAAATCTATCTCATTACTCTGCAGTACTACGAGTACTTGTACACTTTCAAGGCGCGAAAAATTTCAAAAAAAATTAATTCAAATCAGCACCCCGATACTGAAAATACGGCCGCGATCGGATACCAACGGTTTTGTAGCTTTTTTATTTCACCGACTAAAACTAAAGTCTGGACGGTAGCAAGTTCAAGGTAAAATTAAGCCACGACTTGCATACGGAAAGAGTTTTATACCGATCCGGTGTAGTGCTGCTAGCGAAATGGTGGTGGAACTCAGTCTGGTTTAGAGCAGGTAGTATCTCTTTAGTGAGTTCGAGACTCGAACTTAGTCTCACTTTAACTCAGATTTAAACTTAGACTCGGTAGTAGTAGGCGAAGATATGAATACGACCACCACTATCTTTATCTATTCTAAGCTAATGTATGGTATTGCGGCGGCACAAGTTTTCGATTTCAAACTAGACAAACAATTCCGAATCAAAGAGTAAGGTCTATCTATCAGATGAATTTATATTTGCAGAAACACGGCGATACGAGTTTATACAAATACGAGTATGTGCGGGCAATAAAAAGCGAAGTGAAATTTATCGTGGCTCTCTGAATATCTTCTTTTTTTTTTGTATTTCATTGAGTAGATACTTTGCACTATTAGGATCTCCAAACTCAGATCTCTCATTTCGGTGGACTTTGGGAGAATTTTTATTTAAATTTTTGTGTTAACAATCTGGGAAAGCACTTAAGCGTGGGTAAAAAATCATAATAATTGCTCGCACTGTTATACTTTTAATTGCCCGCAGTGAATACCGGGGAACACCAGGGAGGGTGTGTTTAGTTTTTCTAAGTCAGCAGCATTCTGTGGGGTATTGTTGATGTTGCGTTTCCAGTTAAAATTATGAATAGCTGTTATGTGAAGAACTGTACTTACTCATTTATGAAGGGTGTATTATGATTTAACTTTAACGTATGGTTAATTATGTAAAGTTTGTTTCGGCATTTAGTTCGATATGGGAATTAGATGTGCTGAATTTGAGTCTTAAAACATTTTTGTTATTAGTAGAAACACATTATACAGATAATAACAAAATATCTATTTAAGTCTGCACTCACATTTGTCTGTGACCTCACTCCGCATAATATTCATTATAAATTTCAATCCCGTGAAGCGATTTCCAAATGAGACAGTTTCTTATTGTGGTATATTGAAAAATGAGAATCAACAAGGGGGATATATATATTTTTTATTTTTTTTTATAATGAGCGCGCGCTCAAGGGGTTTGTGTACCCTTAAGGTGATTGTTCACAGCGCGGGCAAAGGAAATTTAGGGTGGAAGAAAAGAGAGGTACCGATGTACGTTGCGTTTAAATGTTTGCAAGTTATAACGACCAGGAAATACAGAGATCGGCAGGGCATTCCATAAGCGAGTTGTTCGGCTTAGGAACGAATCACGATATTTTAGAGTACGTCCGAAAATGGGCTTGAGGGTATACTGATGAGCATTCATAGCGAGACGGGTGTTACGGTTGAAAGTTTGAATGGGCGGAATGCTACTGGCGATTTCAGTGGAGCACTGGTGGTTTAAATAGCGATAAAACAAAGTGAGACAGGAGACATTACGTCGGTGTTCGAGCGTGTCAATTGATTGACTGGTATCATCAATAAGTTTTATCGCACGGTTTTGAATCCTATCTAGCAGGTGCAGAGATGTTTTAGGAGCACCTGACCAGATGTGGGAGTTGTACTCCAATTTTGGGCGGATGAATGCCTTATATATTGAGGCCAGATCAGAGGGTGGTCATTCCAACGTAAGTTGTCATTGACACACTTACCGAGAATGGAAAGTTTTTCGGTTTTGACGATGCAAGTGCCATTCATGGATAATGGCTGGGTGTTTAAATTTCGCTTTAACGACAGCAGATAGCATTGTGTTTTGGAAGCATTAAATTCCACTCTGTTGATAGTTCCCCAATTGGTTACGCTGTTAATATCGGAATTTAATGAGCTTAACATACGCTGGCGTTCCCGTTCTACAGCCGAAGAGCAGGGACGTGAGTCCTGGAACGAATATGAATATACTGTCGTCAGCAAAGTAGTAACAGACAAGAGATCGTTGATGAAAATTAAAAAGAGTGTTGGAGACAGAACGGAGCATTGGGGCACACCAGCATTTATTTTGTGGATATCAGACTTGAAGACAACTTGAAATGAACGTTCCGAAGGGTTGTTTCTAATCCATTGAAGAAGAGAGTCGTCGATCCCAAATGCACGCATTTTCGACAAAAGAGCTTGATGCCAAACTCTGTCAAATTCCTTAGAAATATCAAGTGCAACTATCTTTCTTTCGCCAGATTGATGTACGCTTTGGTTCCACTTTTCGGTAAGACATGCCATTAAATCACCAGTGGACCTGTTGCTACGAAAACCGTACCGCCGGTCATTGAGAAGTTCGAGATATTTCTGTAGGGTCTGTAGGAGGAGAGAGAAGATGATTCGCCTTTTTTAGGGACGGGCTAGACAAATGCTGTTTTCCATCTGCTGGGGAAGAGTCCTAAAGAGTAGGATTGATGAAAGAGCTTACGCAGTGGTTTGGACAGCGAGGAAGAACACCTCTTCAGAAGAAGGGGAGATATACCATCTGGACCAGCGGATTTATGTATGTTGAGATCTTTAAGTACTCTTGCTACTACACGAGTGCGAAAGTAGATTCGTCCTATTAAAGATTCGACGCACTCAAGTGTAGGCGGAGACAAAGCACAATCTGGGAGTGTTGAACTGGCCGCTGACAGCTGGAATGTCATTGTAAATGAGCGTTGGGATGGAGGATGAGGCGGAATTTCTAATGTTTTTAACGAACGACCAAAAATTTGTACTGCCTTTGGGACATTGCAGTATTTTTTGCCTCAGTTTTTGGTCGTATAGGAATTTCAGACGCTTAAGAAAGGCGTTGCAGTCATTTCTGGCTCGTTTAAACTTTTTTCGGTTTTCCTCTGTCAGGTTGGTCTTGTAGGACCGAGAAAACATTTCTCTAACTCTGACGGCCTCTTTACAGCTCGAGTCGTACCATGCCTTTTCTTTTGGTTTGATACTCTTCATCCGATGAGGAATAAAGGATCTCATTCCAAAGAGAATGGTGTCTGTAATCATATCAGCAGCGGCATCCGCGTCGTTATCGAGGAAGCATAACGACCAGTTAAAATTCCTAAAGAAGCTGTTAAGACCGCTCCAGTTGGCTTTCTCGTATTGCCATACGGTTCTTTTAGGAATTTTTTTCGCTAACTGTGTTTTCTCTAACTCTACAGAATTGTGTATCTTGAAATCGCCCGTAATAACGATTTCAATATGAGGATACAGGGATACAATTCTTTGAATGGAGTCAGACAGCGCATCAAACTCGTTAAAAGTTGAATTGCTGTCCAGTTTGGGGCTTCTATAAATAAAGCAGTAGTGGATAATTTGCTTACGGACATTGAATTTTAACCACATGAAGTTGAATTCCGGATTGGAACATGGATCACATTGTGGTGGAGTTTGGTAAGCTACATGCACACAAATGGCGAGACCGCGGTGAGGAAAGAATAATGAATAACAAAAGTTAAGGGAGCAATTATGCACTTAAAAAATGAAAACGCTATTAAGACTTATTTGTGTACGATATATATTAGGCTTGGTTTCCCAAACGGAAACTTTGTTTATAAATTACTATTTTCCGGAGTATCTCGAAAAAAACTAGTCTAAAATATGTCCTTGGATACCGGAGACGATTTATTGTTACCTTAAAATGCGATGTGGGGCTACAATCCATCTAGAACATGGGGACAATTTTTTTAAGAATTGTGTTAAAAAAGTCACCTCGTTATCTTGTCGAAATGGAGGTGTAAGTGTTCTTTAACTCTTTCCGGCGCGAAAGTTTGCTTAGAAAATCGACCCATCCGTCACCAAAAAAATAAAAATTATTTTTTTTTTAAATGTACTCATATTTATTTATATAGATAAAAAACTAAAACAAAAACATCATTCTTTTACATCTACTTTCTTAAATATTCTATCAAAACAGGTGGGTTAAACTTTGAACCAGTGCACCGCAAGGGTCAACTTATTTTTTGTGGTAGTCTTAGTAACATGATTTATTTTTCCCCAAACACAGAGGAACTTTACAAATGGAACAAATCCAATCAATCCTTATTTCTACAGACAGAGCATCTTCATCGGGTACTACGTTCTGGCGAGCAGCAGCTCGCTCCAGCGGACGTTTCTTTTCCACTAAATTGTTCGCCAATACACCATTTATGACTGATCGTCTGAATGTCTTCATGTCCATTTGCAGGAGGTTGAGCATTTTGTACAAGAAATAGGAATTTACAACTGCTCCATCTAAAAAAAAGAAAAATGTCCGATGCCACCATTTCATGCTTTTTCTGTCTAATTTATAAACTGACAAATTTTGGTCGAACTTGTCTACGTAGTTCATGTGTTTATTATAGTCAACAACTGCGGTTGGACAAGACACCTTTGAAATGGTTCCGTCCTTGTTTTTACGTGAAACATCACTGTATTTTTCTTGGAATCGAAAGTTGGAGAGAACATGTACAGACCGCTTATCTTTCCATTTTGCAGCGGTCAAGTTTGTGTCACTATAAAAAAAATGCAGAGTCTCCCCGTTTCATCCGATTATCTGGTGAGAACAGTGGGAGATATTTTCGGGTGGCATTTATCGTTCCACAGGCATATATTCCATCTTTCTTCAAGTCTTCCATTAACTCAACACCAGTGCAATAGTTGTCGAAATACACCACATGGTCTTTGTGCTTCAAATCTGACATCAAGGCCGTTAAAACTCTAGCCCTAAGATTAGTTTTTGCAATTCTAGATGCTGAATTGCCAGTGTAAATATCAAACTTGTGGTAATACCCCATTTTATCTGCAAGCATCCAAACCTTGTACCCCCTTTTTGTCGGTTTCTTTGGCATATACTGTTTCATATAGCTCCGACCCTTGAATTTTATCATTGACTCATCTATGGCTACTTCACGAGTAGGGTTTGCACATTTTTTAAAATCTGTTGACAGTACTCATATTTGGAGCATAGGTTTAATCTTATAAAGCTTATCGTAATTAGGAGCACCTCGTTTTGGCTCAAGACATCCATCATTAACATGCAAATGTCCTAGCAACCAACTAAACCGTGCTTGCTTCAGACATGAACTGACATAAGAATCGTGCAAATCTGGTGAGGAAGACCAATAATCTTTATAGCTAGGAACCTTTTTGATTCCCGTAAGCAAGTTCAAACCAATGAATGTTTTTATTTCGTTTATATGTATGTCTTTTCTCAAATGGCTTTCCTGTTTTTATGTGCTTTTGCTCCGCGTATAAGTTTTATTTGAAAAATCAAATGCTCAAAAAGTTGGTTGTCAAAAAATAATTGGAAGAGATCTATGGGTGTTGGATTTTTGATACTTTTCATGAAATCAGTAGCCCCATAATCATGTGCGAAATCAGATAAAATTTGCTCCGAAACATTCTGAATGACTTGTATCCAGTTACGAGTCACTTTCGGAGGATCAGTTCTTAAAAGTTGTTTCTGGATTTCCGAAAGAGGAATATCGTCGTCCGAATCAAAAGACGATATCAATTGAAGTTCCTTATCCTCAGGCTGTAAATTGCAACTTGGCTCCAATGAAATCGATGAAGAAATATCAGAATCAGTTCCTGAAGGAAGAGAAACTGCATCGTCGTCTGCTCCCACATCTTGCAAAAATTTATTCCAACTCATGCCAACCAAATTAAAATCGGGTTTATTATAATCGGACATGACTAAAAAATAAAAAAATAAATAAACGAAAAAACGCTTCCGTCGCAGTGGGTTAAAATACGTACCACTTGTTTTTCTTCTAATTGTGTGGGTTTCTGAAGAAAATTATTTCACTAATCATAAAAACTGAATTATTAGCACACTAAACTCTATATAAATTCTAAATGTTTGCTCATAATTTTATAATAACACGAAGTTATAGCTCCACGAAACTTACTAAGTGAAATTCTAGTGTCAACTTCACAAAAACCGTTACGCCGTTACTCTCCTTACTGTGTAAAACAAGTTGAAACCAAAATTTTCCCCTTTTGTTCATGCAATACTTACAATGTTTTTATACTATGTGGTATTTTAAATTTTAAACCTTTGAGACAGTTGTAGAAAATATTTTCAACATGGTTTAAAATTTGTCCCACTTAGTCTGAAAATATGTGGTTTAAATTTTGAACCACCAGTGAGACGGAAAGAGTTATTGTCATTCTACGAGTACACAGATGGATGACATTGACAGGAATAGCAAAACTTGACATGGCTTTATATTGTACATACCTCGTCTATATAGGTACTGTCACATACGGTCTTAAAATTGGTTATGAATATCGATTCTGTCTTGAGGTGAATATCTGGTCGATGATGCACTTATCAGGCCTAAAACTACACTGAAGAGTACCTTTTATCTTATTGATATAGAATTTCAACGTCGACATAGTACAGCTAATAAAAACTTATGCACGATGTTAAGTTGGTTTAGATGGTCTCCCTCCTTGGGGATTGAGCAAACACTGCTAAGATTATATACACTGGTCATGCTTTCGTCCAACCATATTTAACAGACGATAAAATAGTCTTTAGAATTAATCCTTCCGAATTTTCAGCAACGATTCTAACTCTACTATTGTGTGCTAAGTAAGTTCTTTACACTTTGTACTATATTTTAACATAATTTTTACAGAAGCAGACCTTTTTAAGTGTTAAGTGACATCAAAGCCATCTGTTCTACGCAAGTTATATCCAACCAAAAAACTTGCGAGTTGATAAGCTCTCTGCGTGACGACATTGACATTCATTTCCAGTCCTCGTCACACAAACAACCATCTCCTAAAGAATCCGATCCTATGCTCGAAGTTATCTTCGACAAAGTGAACGATGTCAGTGATGAACTTACTGCGACTCGATCCCTCGTATGCGATATTGAACATCACATCGCAACAATAAACAGCAAAATCGTTGACCCACCAAACTTCCCGCAGCCTTACCAGAATGTTCCCTATAATACGTCGCTAATGGCTGAATTAATGGAACCTGAAGTGGATTCCCACTCAACCCCACATACAAGTCATCTGCAGACGGTTCAACCAACTGATTCTTGCGAAGTTTCTTCCAACCTGATAATGAAGACCACATCTACGTCAACACCTCCAATCGCTGCCCCACGGAGGCTTATCAATCACTTCAACTCAACTTGGACACCTTTTGAATGGCAGCGTAGACTTGATAAGCTTGCTTCGAAAAATCAATTGGTCACTACGCTTCTTATAAAAGGCGCCCCACCACACGCTGATGCTGATTGGATCTCGAATTTCTTCGTAAAGAAATATGTCATTACCATTAGCCACTGTAATTCAATTCCAACATCTCACCACAGAAGTAAGCGCAACTTCAAGTTCAATATGCCGGCCAAATACGAATGGCTATTCCATAATCCAGCCAGCAACAATTTCAACCTTGGAAAGATGCGTGTCTGCAAATGGTTGGAAAATACGACCAAGAAGCAGGATAAAGTCAAGCAGTCCGTCTTACCTATACCATCTATTAAGGTAGCAAGTAAACCCAATTTCCCAAGACCCACCTCCTCTTCTCAAAACAAAGCCAGCTCCAATTGGAGCTTTAAAACCAAAATTTTTCCTAATTTTAAGCCTCCTACCCATACTCCAACTCCGTCTATTCCACCCCAAACCAAGCCCCGACGTCAACGTGTCTCTTTTGACTTAACACCTATCTTAAATCCCGCTTCCAGTTCGCCTTCTCCCTCGGTTTCACGGGCCCCAGTCCCTATTTTTGATACACCACCAAACCCAGCTAGCAACTCAACTCCCAACTTCGACCTTAAAACTGGAGCTAAGTACCCTAATTTCATTAACTCCCATACCCTAAACCCCACATCTCATTCCTCATCCAACTCCATATCCAATCATTTATCTCCCTCCTCCAATGCTCCTATTCTTGATCCCCTTTTTCCCCCCACTGTTAAACTAACACAGCAAACCAATGGCACTACAGAAAGTCGATATGCTCTCTCTAGGCTCAGAGAAAGAAAGATATATGAAAACATTCGTCTCTTTCTTGCCTATCTACATGATAAATCGGACTCGGTCTGCTACGAAGGGAAAACCAAAACCAGCGTCATAGTTTCCATCCAGCAGGAAGGCCTCCCTACCGACCCTATCAGTCTCAGGAACCTTTATGTCAGGTACCACGAGATTTTTAACATGTCCCCTCAGAAAGTAGCAGACGACCTCGCTGCATTCGGCAACTATGTTCACTCTAAACGAGTATCACACCTACAGCGAAGCCGAGCCGACCACGACAAATTTTTTCGTCCATAACGTGCCTCCCTTGCCAGCGCTTAAACCATCCTTCCTCACACCTCCACCCCACAACATCCCTCTTACATTTTACTACCAAAATTTAAGAGGTCTTCGCTCTAAAACCAATGCTGTCCTACGTCAATTGCATGCTCTTCCCTTTGATATCTACGTCTTGACCGAAACCAATTTGATTCCCGACATAAAGAACCAGGAATTGTTCCCTCCTACTTTTAATGTTTTCCGCGACGACGATCCTACCCGCACAAATAAAGATTCCCCCTGTCGAGGCGTCCTACTGGCGATGGACAACAGCCTTAACTCTTCCCCCATTACAATTTCTTCATCCTCTAAAGCCGACTTTGTCGCAATAAAAATATCACTGCCTCTCTAGTCCCTTTACTTTATATGTTGCTACATCCTACCAGCTCAACCTATCGAATCTTACCAATTTGTTATTGATGCGATCGATCATTTAATTGACCTGTCAGACCCTATTGATGATATCCTTATTTTTGGCGACTTTAATCTTCCTCAACTACAATGGACTCCATCAGATGATCAATCATTTTTCATCGCTTCAAATGCCAACTCAGCTAAGGAATGTCTCTTCTTAGATCGCTTAACAGACTCCAGTCTATGCCAAGTGAGTGGTATATCCAATTTTATGGGCAGGCAATTAGACTTTATTTTCACAACAGATCCAATTAACTCCTCTGTCTCACTCTGTCCCCTATCTCTCTCAACAATCGATAACTACCATCCCCCCCTTCTACTTTCATTTTTTCATAACTCTTCATTCCAGTCCACTCCCCCCACAACTCTCTCATCCCACGACTTTCATAAAGCAAACTTTCACAAAATCAGTGAATATCTCAGCAGATCCCTCTTTAACTTTCACAACCTAAGTATAAATGAAGCCTTATCCATTTTTTATAAAGAAATATTTAATTCTTTTTCCCTTTACGTTCCGTTTTCCCGCCTTAAAACATCATCTACTAGTCCTCCCTGGTATAATCGCAAGCTTCGTTCTTTACGAAATCAGAGAAATAAGTTATGGGCTGTTTTCCTGCGTACCAGATCCTTTACCGACTATTCCAACTATCTTGGTGCTTATCTTCATTTCACCGAACTTTATGATTCCCTTTACCAGCGCTACCTTAACAATGCGCAAGTCAACCTTATAAGCCACCCTAAGTCCTTTTTCCAATTTGTTAACTACAAAAGAAAGTCCGATGGTTACCCTTCTTCCCTCTCTTTCAACAACAGGTCATCAACCGATCCACTCACCATTGCCAACCTATTTGCCACCTTTTTTAAACAATCCTTCACAAACGACTCCTTTGTACCAGATCCATCCTATTTTAGTTACCTACTGAACTTCTCCAATGGCCCACTTCTCTCTCATATTTTTGATCCGTCTTATATCGAACATAAATTACACCAACTCAATGACGAATTCACACCCGGCCCAGATGGCCTCCCTTCCATATTTCTTAAAAAATGTTCTTCCTCTCTTTCCCTTGCCCTTTCTAATCTCTTCCATCTATCCCTTTCACAAGGAGAATTTCCTCAGGCTTGGAAATCCTCCTTCATAACCCCGATCCACAAGAATGTTCCATCGCTAAACTCTCTCATATACCCAAACTCTTCGAAAGTATTTTGTATGAAGCTCTAAGCTTCCAATGCAAATCACTTATTTCTCCTAGACAACATGGCTTCCTAAAGGGTAGGTCAACCACCACAAATCTCGTTGAATTCGTATCCTTTGCCCTCTCTGCCCTAGAAAATGGCAATGAAGTCGATGTAGTTGCAACCGATTTTAGCAAAGCCTTCGATAAAATCTCTCATCGGTTAATCATCTTTAAATTGTCTGCCCTCGGCTTTGAACCCATATTGTTGAAATGGATATCCTCTTACCTCAAAAACCGTTTTTACAGTGTTCGTTTTAGGTCAGCCCACTCCGCTCCATTTTTGGCCACCTCTGGAGTTCCACAAGGCAGCCATCTCGGTCCCCTTCTATTTATATTAACCATAAATGATCTCGATATGATCATCACACACTCGTCTATCTCCCTTTACGCCGACGATACCAAATTTTTCAAAACCATTTCCTCTCCCCATGACTCTTTCCTCCTTCAACAAGATCTTGATAGTTTTTCGATCTGGTGCCACAAAAATTCTTTGGAACTTAACATCGCCAAATGCCAATCCATCACCTTCTCACATAAGCGGAACCAATCTCCTCCCCGACTCTATCTTCTCCATAACCAACCTATCTCCTCCGTACAATCTCTTCGTGACCTCGGCATTTTGTTTGATAGCGAGCTCAACTTCCGTTTACATATGGATGAGATAATCCTCAAAGCCAACTCTGCACTAGGTTTTGTAAAACGGTGGTCCAAAGAATTCACCAACCCATACGTGACCAGATCCCTCTATATTACATTTGTTCGGCCCCTCCTAGAGTACGCCAGTCAAGTATGGTCCCCATATCATTGTGTTCATATCTCGAGAATTGAAGGCATTCAGCGCCGTTTTCTTCGATTTGCTCTCCGAGGTATTCCCTGGGACGATCCTTTTAATCTGCCCCCCTATCAAAACCGTGTCAACCTTATCAACTTAAACACCCTTGAAGATAGCAGAGATGCTGCAGACTTTCTCTTCATTCATCGACTCCTTTCAGGTCACGTTGAATGCGCGTCCCTTCACAACTCCATTTTCCTCAACACTAACCCTCGTAATCTACGTACCCCTCGACTCTTCTATCTACCAACCCACCACACCTCCTATGGCGCGAACGAACCAATCTCCCGTATGCTACGTCAAATCAACTCAAACCCTACCGTCTTTGATTTCCACCGCACCACTCCCTACCTCAAATCCGTTCTCCTTCACCACTCCAACCAACCTTGGTTTTAAGTTTTAGTTTAAGTTTAGTTTGTAAGTTATAGCTTGTATTAAGCCGAATAAATGGGGGCGTTCGCCCCCACCAAAATTAAATTAAAATTAAATTAAATTAAATTTACTCATAATTCTCATCTTTGTTTGCATCGACACCTTGTATGCGTTTTGCTTTGCTGCATGCGTTTACCAACACTCTTCGCCAAGCTACAAGCTTCATTGTGTTTTCAGTGTTTTAAATAAATAAGATAAGATAACCAAAGAATAAATAAAATCCAAGGTATACCTCAGCCTCAACCAGTAAACCTTACCAGTTAGCACAGTCTTTAGCCACTTGTATCAGTTGCACACTCCAAGATGACTGTATTCCCCTTCCACTTCCAAGGCGAGATATGTTCCTCCTTCGTAATGCTTTTGAAGAATAATTTGTACAAAATGACTTAGAATATCTTCATCCGTCTTCACCATCACCCATGCTCCTGCATGTCTAAAGTGGTTGAGAATCGTATGTAGAGAATTTGTTGTGTTTCTTGACAAAGATAAATAAAAAAATTGATGGAAGCCAAGACTTCACTGATTCATTGAATCTTACCAATGTGTGGTTCACTTTACCAATTTTTTTGTTGAATTGAGCTGTAGGAAAACATTGCGTATCCGAGATATGTATTTGAAAACAAAAGAGTTGACATACGAACTTGATTCAGAGTTTGATATACGAGTACACTAGCTGATCACTAGGATGAGGCCATACATTTTGCAATCGATTTTCACTCTTTATACCGGTTGGAAATTTTGTACCCCCAAACTTTTACTACCTGAGAACAGGTACATATTTTCTCAACAGGAAGTCATAAAATTAAAGAGTAAATAAGAAACGACCGTTGAAATTTCCCAAGATCAAACAATGAACTTCTTGAAAAGCGTATAAAAAGATGCGCCACTAGGATGACATTGCGAATATTTCGTTGCAGGAGTTTTCATTTAGTTTAAAAAAAAATGGGTTCCGGAAAGTCTTTGACTGCGACAGAAAGAGGAAAAATAGATGCTTTCAATAAGTTTGGACTCTCAGGCCAAGAAATTGCAAGGAGGCTTAATAGAAGTAAGACTGTCGTAAACAGTTTTCTTGCGGATCTGCAACACTGTGGGAAAAATAAAAAAGGATGCACGGCAGAAGCAACAACATTGAGAGAAGAGCGGTTAATTCTACGGCGTGCATCAAATTCTACTCAACCAGCGACTAAAATAAGGTGCAACAGCGGAGTATCAGCCAGCATACCAACGTTCCGAAGGATAATACGAAAAAACGGTACTATACAGAGAAGAAAACTTAAAAAGAAAACTGTTTCGAGGCAAGTACACAAGGAGAATCGAATGAATTTTGCAGGAGAACGTGTCGCTTGGAGCAGTGAATGGAAACGCGTTGTGTTTTCGAATGAAAAAAGTCTAACCTTGACGGCCCCGATGTTTACAACTTTTATTTCCATGAACTAAGAAAGGAAGAGCTAGTTTTGGCAAGACATCACAGCCGTACATCAGGTGTAATGGTGTGGAGAGCTATTACCTACTGTGGCACAATCGAGTTGGAGTTTTTCTCCACCACAATGAACGGAAAAAACTACAAATGTTTGCTGCAACGGTCATTTCCAAAAGTGAAAACCATTTTCGGACCCCTGCCTTGGATATTCCAACAAAACGATGCCTCCATCCACACTTCCTGGGTTGTTAGAAGTTGGATTCAATCAGAAGACGTGGAACTTTAGCCATTGTCGCCCTATTCACCGAACTTAAACATAATCGAAAATGTTTGGGCATGGTTATCTCGTAAAGTGTACTAAAGCGGCAGACAATCTGATGACAACGATACTATAATCGAAGCTATTCGAGATGCCTGGGCCCAAATTTCTCTTGGTTATTTTAGAAAACTGTATGATTCTATTCCAAATCGTCTTATAGAGGTCACGTCGAAAAATGGCAGGCATAATCATTATTAATTGTTGAAAAACGTAATGAATATTTTAAAACCATAAAATGTAAACATTTTATTCATTTTTTCCTTTCTTTCGAAGATTTTGCATGTGGCCTCATCCTAGTGGCGCATCGTTTTATACGCTTCTCAAGTAGTTCATTGTTTGATCTTGGGAAATTCCAACGATTGTTACTTATTTACCCTTTAATTTTCCTCAACTTCCTGTTGAGAAAATATGAAAATACAGTGCCCTGCAAAAGTTAGTTGAAATCAGCTGGGATACATGCTAACCTTCACAACATCAACTGAAATGTGTAATTTCTACAATATGTGTTCTCTTTCATACCCAAGAGTAGATCGAAAATCTACAGTTAACTTTTTATGAATCGTTAATATTTGCAATGAGTGCGCTGCATTCGCACGCCAAAAGTCACTTGAAGCTGTTCGATTTCCAGAATTGACATTGTTTTTTTTTTAAAAAAAACTGATCAGAAAATTAAAATTTGTGTTTTTGTTTCTCTTTGGTAATTATTTTATATTAAATATAAATTAAAATTATGTGTTATATAATCTTACTTTAGGCTTTTTGTACTCAAAATGTCTTCAAGAAGAAAACTTACTGTGGAGGAAAGGCAGAAAGTGGTCTTTGAATATGAAAAGCTTAAAAATTACTGTGCTGTCGGAAGACTCTTCGAAATTAGCCCTGAAGGAGTCAAAAAATTTTTAATTAAAAGCAGGGAAGCTGCTACATTGGCCGATAAACCCCGTTCTGAACGCCCCAGAGTAACTTCAATTAGAGACGACCGACTTATGGTGCAACTCTGCAAACGGAATCCGAGGCTAGTTGTTCGGGAAATAAAAGAACAACTTGAAGAAACTGGAAGAACGGCTTCGCAAACCGCCATAAGAAGACGACTTCATGATGTCAAGCTAACAGGCCATGTTGCAAGGAGGAAACCGTTGCTAACCAAGGTTCACAAAAAACGCCGCCTAGAGTTTGCAAAAAAATATCAAAACCACCCGCTGCAATTTTGGAAAAAAGTTATTTTTAGCGACGAGTTTAAGTTTCAGATATTTGGAAACCGTCGAAGGCAAACTGTTTGGCGTTCTAAAGACGACAACCCCTACAGTGAACGATATCTTCGCCCCACAGTAAAACATGGAGGTGGAGGTGTGGGGGTGTTTTTCTTGGTTTGGCGTGGGAAAGTTGCATGTTATTAATGGAATGAATGCAGTCATGTACTGTGACATCCTGGAAAGCAACTTGGGAGATTCTGCTGCTTCAATTGGACTGAGTAGATCATTTGTCTTTCAACAAGACAATGATCCCAAACATACGGCCAAGACAATAAAAGATTATTTTAGCACAAAGGGAATAAATTTGTTAGATTGGCCTTCCATGTCACCGGATCTCAATCCCATTGAGCATTTTATGGGATGAAATCGACGGAAGAATACCAACAACTAGTAGAAAAAGCAAAGCAGTTTTCGTCGAAAAGATTTTGGAAACCTGGGCAAGTTTACCGAATTCTGTGTTGCAGAAGTGCCGAAACGCATTGAGGCTGTTTTGCGAAATAGAGGCGGTCATACCAAATATTAAATTTCCAAAAAGCTGTGAAATTTAGCAAGAAATACCAATTTTATCTTAATTTCAACTGACTTTTGGCGATTCACATTGAGGACTTTCAAGAGTCTCTTTTTTTACTTAAATCCAATGAATTTTATTTAATTTTCTCTATGTATTGTCCTACTACCAAAAGCACATATTATTAATATCAATAAAAAACAATTGAAAAATTTAACTATTTTGCGCCTTTATTAGCCATTTTGTGATTTGCATTGTGATTTCAACTGACTTTTGGAGGACGCTGTATGTCGCAGGTAGTAAAAGTTTCCGGGTACAAAATTTCCAACCGGTATAAAGAGTGAAAATCGATTGCAAAATGTATGGCCTTATCCTAGTGATCGCCAGTATATTTTCTTATGCACAAGCTCGCTTATTTAATTTGTTTAAAACCGATTTACCCATTTGAAGTGCTTAAGATGCCAACTAAAGAGCATCACTAAAAACAAAAATGCATATCGGTTGTTATTGTCGTGATTACGAATTTAAAAATTGTAATGCAAAAAGGTTGCTTACTTAAGTCATTTCAAGGCTGCTTTTTTTTACAAGTTTGTAGTAATTGTTTGTAGACTTTAACTTAAAGTAATTTAAATAAAAGTGTCTAACGCTAAAGACGAAAATAAATGATGTGACATAATGATCTTACCGGATGCTAGTTTATACAATAATAGGAGTAAAGCGCGGAGTTCAACCGTCTGCTTTTACAGAGGTGACATTAAATTATATATTTAAGCATTTTTATATGACCCTTACGGTTACAAACACTGGTAAAAGTGGTGGCAAATGAATTGTGAGGTAAAAAGGAAAGTTATAAGACCTTTTATGTATTAAGTCATTATTTTAAAGGGAATATTAAATGTAGTTAATACTTTACAGAGATCTTTGACTCAAACCATGTAGACATATAGTTTATATATGTAAGTAATTTAAGAGGTATGTAGGTTAGGTTAGGTTAGGTAAGAGTGGCTGTTGGAAATACCAACCCACTTAGGCCTATTGGCCCATTGTGATGCCACGTGGATCTATGGTCTTCTTACTACTGGAACCAGTTTGAGCTTATAATAAAGCGTAGGAGACTGTTATCGTCTATTTTTTCTAGATCATTTAGGTCGTTGTAAAAGAAAGCTCCTAGATGAAGCTTCCTTCTCTGGGAGAGAGCCGGGCATGTGCAGAGTAGGTGGGGGATTGTCTCCTCCTCTTCCTCGTCCATGCAGCTTCTACAGAAATCATTAGTAAAAGCGCCAAGCCTTCTTGCGTGCTTGCCTATGAGGCAGTGTCCAGTAATGACACCTATTATGGCACTGAGATGTTTCCTATCTAAAAGGATCAGACACTTAGAGCGACTCAGATCCAGCTTTGGCCAGATCTGTTTAGTTGCTAGACACGTTCGTCCAGCAGTCCACCTAAGGTCTGTTCTTTAAGTGGCATCCAGCTTTAATGTTAGTTTGCACGTAGCCATTGGTATACCTGTACTACCTTTGTCCGGTAGGATAGGTAGAGTGGTTCCAATTTTGGCGAGTTCATCGGCTCTGAAGTTCCCTGGAATGTCTCTGTGGCCCGGCACCCAACAAAGGTGAATGTTGAACTGCTCTGCCATCTCCATAGAGATGATCGGCATTCAAGGGCGATTTTAGAATATAATGAGACCGAATCCAGGGACTTGATGGCGGCCTGACTATCCGAAAATATGCGGATATTCTTTGCAGATATCACGTTTTTCTTCAGCCAGGACAGAGCTTCTTTAATCTCCAAAATTTGTGCCTGGAACACGCTACAGTGATTTGGAAGGCGGAAAGAGGGGCTTAGATTTAGCTTATCTAAGAAAACGCCGCCACCAACTCCGCTAGCGGTTTTAGATCTATCTGTGTAGAGAAGGATTGACTTGTCCTCCATGAAAGCATCCTCCTCCCAGAATGATCTAGAGGGGAAGCTTACATGGAAGTTTTTGTCAAACCAAAATTCAGGTATGGTGTAATCGATGTTCTCTGTGAGGATTCCTAATGTATTAAGAATATTGGCGTGGCCAAATGAATTATTTGTCCACTGTTTAGTCGCTTTAAGGCGAATAGCTGCAGTCGCAGCTACTTGTTTGCTAAAAATGTCGAGGGGTGTCAAGTGAAGCAGAATATCTAATGCCGCAGAGGGGGTAAACCGCAAGGCTCCGCTTGTGCATAGACATGCTGTTCTTTGGACTCTGCTTAGTTTAATGCGGTTGACTGCATTTTCCAAGGCCGTCCACCAGACAACCACCCCGTAAGTAAGTATCGGTCTTATGACCGAGGTGTATAGCCAGTGGGTTATGCGAGGTTGAAGGCCCCATTTGTTCCGAATGGCTTTCTTGCAGGAGAATAAAGCTATTGTAGCTTTATTGACTCTTTCTTGAATGTTAGGTTTCCAGTTTAGTTTCCTATCAAAAATGAGACCCAGATATTTTGCTGTATTAGAGAAAACTAAACTGGTACCGTTTATTGATGGAGGGTCTATGATTGGAATTTTATATTTCCTAGAAAAGAGGACAAGATCAGTTTTATGGGGGTTTATTCCCAATCCACAGCGATCTGGCCAGCGGGTTAATCTGTTGAGATTTACTTGGAGGAGTTCTTTAATGGTATTTAGATATTTTCCTGAGACGGCTATGGCAACGTCATCCGCATAGGCAATCACTCTGCTACCACCCGCTTCCAGGTATATCAGTAGTTTGTTAACTACTAAGTACACCGCCTTGCGGCGTACCTCTACTGACATATCTTTTAGCAGAAGTCTCACCCAGTTTGGAGTTGATTATCCTGCTTTTTAGCATTAGACTGATCAGCTCCCCAAGTGAGCCGTCTATCTGCAGAGTTGACAGCGCAGTCGTGATTGCGGATGTGTTGACGTTGTTAAAGGCGCTATCTATGTCTAGGAAAGCAACCATTGTGTACTCCTTATATTGTAGGGATCGTTCGATGTGGCTAGTCAGAGAGTGCAAAGCCGTTTCCACCGACTTTCCTGTACAGTAGGCATGTTGAGCCGTAGACAGAAGTCTTGGATCAACTTTAGCTCGAATATGGATATCAATCAGTCGTTCTAAAGTTTTCAGAAGGAATGATGATAGACATATAGGTCTGAGGTCCTTTGGGACTACATGAGAACATTTTCCAGCTTTGGGAATGAATACTACATTGACTTCTCTTCATAACAGTGGAATGTGGATAAGTTCTACACAGCTCCTCATAATATTTTCCAACACTAGTAGAATAATATCTGAGGACCTCTGTAGCTCGGCAGGTATAATACCGTCCGGACCAGCAGACTTGTATGGTTTGAAGCCATGCAGCGCCCAGAGCAGTTTGTCTCTCGTAATCAGACCATGAATTTTGGTCACGGTTGCAGTAGGCCTGTTTGGGCTGTTACTGGCCGCGAGTTGGGAGCTACCTGGAAAGTGGGTGTCCAGAAGCAGGTTGAGTGATTCATCACTTGAGGTTGTCCAAGAGCCATCGGTTTCTTTCAAACAGCTGGGCATTAAGGATTTGTGGAGAGGATTTTTCTTAGCCGCGATGCCTCAAAGGTTTCTGTAATTTTGTCGCAGAATGACCTCCAGGATTGTCGCTTTGCCTTCTTCAGATCTTTTTTGTATAATTTGAGGGATTCTTTATATGAGTCCCAGTCGGTCACTTTTCTTGTGCTTTTTGCTGCGTTGAAAAGTTTTCTGCAGGCGTTTCTGAGCAGTCCCAGTGCCGATGTCCACCAATGTGGCTTTTTCTTGCCTCTTGGTTGAATAAGAGGGCAGGAAGCGGAAATAGCCAGATTGAGTGCCAGACTGAATTTCATGTCAAGCTCATTGGTGTCACGCGGGGGACTTGATAGGTCAGAGGATAACGATTTTGATAGTATTTCTCTGTATTTTGACCAATCAGTTTTCCGGTAGTTCCGGAAAGCTGGTTGGCTGGGGGGAGCATCACTCAGACTGAATTGGATGTATCTATGGTCTGAAAAGGAGTGTTCAGACGATACCATCCAGTTTGTAAGCCTTTGGGTGATGCTGTCGGAGACAAGAGTAATATCTAATACTTCTTGTCGGTTTTTTGTTATGAAAGTGGGCTCATTGCCAATATTGCAAATTAAGAGGTTAGTACTTAAAATATAGTCTAAAAGTGACTCACCTCTATCATTGATGTCGGTACTGCCCCATACGGTATGATATGCGTTAGCGTCGCATCCGATTATGAGGCCAGTTTTTTGCCTTCCCGCTTCCAGTACCACCCTTTCTAGGTTATCACCAGGAAGAGGGCCCACTTGGTCGTGGCCAAGGTAAGCCGATGCCAGCCAGTAAGAGCCTTTGGCAGTCTCTAATCTGGCAACGGTTAGGTCGGGGTCACTGAGGTTGGGAAGTAGAAATACATTAAGGCTACGTTTCACTAATATACAAGTTCTAATCTTACCTTTGTCTCTTGTATAGAGCGGAACGTATGAGGGTGTCCTAAGTCCACGAACCACGCCTTCTGCAATCCATGGTTCCTGGATTAGAATTATGTCTTCTGCGCTTTTGGAAAGACGCAGAATGAGTGCTGCCGAAGCCTTTTTTGAGTGGTGGAGATTAATCTGGAGAAACCGTATCATTGCTACAGTCTTCCAGAGTCGCCTCCACCACGGTGTTGTTGAGGTCCTCCGATTCTGAAGATGTGCCCAAGAGCTCATCTTCTATCTCTGATCGTGTAGAACCTCTAATTGCTTCGTCATCGGTTTCCATTTCCGACAATGTGTCAGAAGAGGAGACCGACGGCTTGGTAGTCACCTCGGACAGATTGGAGTCGTCGCTATCCAATTCTGGAAAGGATATCGACGCTCCAAGATCCAAGGTTGTGATATCAGGTGTTAAAGGAGGAGGAGGTTGCTTATCAGCATCCAGCTCATCCTTTTTGTACACCCTTACGTGAATGGACTTGAATCCGAACCGAATCATGCCTTTCGTCTGCGCCAGAGGATTAAGGGATTCCTTATTGATCACAATTAACGCGCATCTATAAGAACCCCTTAGTTCCTCCAGTTTCGCGACTTTCCAGTCATGAGTCGGAAGAGTCGGGTTGCTGAGCCGGATGATTTCCAGGATACTTTCTGGAGAGGAGGGTTCGGCTGGAATCCAGGTACGAGTTCGAGGTCTACTTGGAATGTCTTCCTTAGATACGACCTCGAGTTTTGCACCTGGCCAAACCTCTCCTAAACCATCGATGGCCTTGGTGAAGAGATCGAGAGATCTCTGGTCGGAGCAAGCGATGAGCTTGACATGGCCTTGGTGCCAGCCAGCGTCGAGCTCCAGATTCCTCTTTGGAGGGAGGAGTTTTGGTAGCAGCAACAAGTCCGTGGCCTGCCACAAACTTGCTGCTGCTGGGGGCGGGTGAAGTGATAGCACCATGGCTTGCCACAGTCTTAACACTCCCCGAAGGAGTTTTGGTAGCAGCGACAAGTCCGTGGCCTGCCACAAACTTGCTGCTGCTAGGGGTGGAGGAGGTGATAGGACCATGGCCTGCCACAGTCTTAAAACTTCCTGAATTCTTATTATTTGGCTTGTTCCTTTTGCCTTTAGAGGATGGCGCACCATGGCCTGCCACAGTTTTGCCTCCTCTCGGCAATGCAGGAGCCTTGCCGGTAGTCGGTGTAGTCACCGTTCCACCGCCCGGTAATGAAGGAATACCGGCCTCGGTTTTTGTTTTCTGGTTATTATCCATTAATGGTCCCACGAGTAGCGGATAAAGGGATGTCCATCTGTACAGAGATCCGCCATATACAGATAAGGCTAGCTAATCCGGAGGTCGCCAGGTATCCGGATACTCCGTTTGCGACTGAGCTATTTTTGGAGATACTGGGCCCTCAGCCAGGTTGATCTTCGGCACGGGTCGTATAACACCTTGATCCAGCCCAGGGGAATGATGGAGTGCTTTGGGAGTTGGGGAGGGGGGGGAGGAGCATCCTTTGGTTTCAGGACTCGTCTGGAGAATTTCTTCTCGAGATTCATTGACCCTACTCAGCCTCTACAACTCGACAAGTTCGATGCTCGCGGTAGAAGTAGGTCGCCTAAGTGGAAGCAAATTCTAATTAAAACTACACAATCCCATAAGATTTCTACCTGATCCCAGTGTGTAGTCTCTTAAATTCGTTCTACTATACGCTTTATCATTATTGTAAACATAAGGATTAGGATCTACCTAATCAAGAACGCAAGCAGTTCTTGAGCAGCTCCATGTTCTGGAAAATTCTCCCCTGAACCTTCCCTACCAAGTTAATCGGCGATAACATCATCGATTCAATTTTGACCGAGGATCTTGCTATAACTTTTCGATTGTGCTAAGAATTGTGTGCGTACTCAAACTTGATCAAGTTTACCATTGTGTATATCACCGCTTAGTACATGCTTACCGAGCAAAATCCAAGCTTGATCCTAGACAACATAATATCGATGATTAGTTTCATGCCATTTTGACTACACTTCTTTCCCGAATGAAACTCTAACCAGAAGTCCATAAAGCAAGAGTTAAGCAAAAATTGTTGTAAAAGCTCGTCGAAACTTCGATGTAAATTTGATCAAAGTCAACAATAAAATCCTTTAAAGTAATGCCTAAGATATGAACATCAAGAAAAGGGGCACTAATCAGTACATCTGCACAAAGTCACATATTTTTGTGACATGTTTGCCTTACAGTGAAGAAGTTTTTATCGATAGCTAGGCTGTGCAATACATACAATATATATATATATATATATATATATATATAATATAAACTATACAATATTCTGCAGAATTTTCCATTAACAACTTTTTTTTTTTAAAATGTGAACGTTTTTTTTAATCGTTTTTTTCTTTTTGTGAACTGTCATTACTATTTTGCTTGTTAATGTCTACCATCTAGTAACGGTTCAGAACTCGAACGAGTAACGTTTACAAATTATTAAAATGTATTACCAAAAAGCCGGTGCCCTCAACTAAAAGAGCGCTAACGCCAATTTTCGGTCGTTATACTCGTAATTGCCGCACCCGATTCGCAATTTCGTAATTTGGTGCAAAAATTTGAGTCAAATGCAAGGAGTGCTGAAAATGTTGAGGTCGTAAGTGCATCTGTTGACATCGATCCAAATCCATCCATTCCAGGCCGTTCAAAAGAATTCGTCTTCGCTGAAATAATATTGCGATGAATTTTGCGAAACGAGCTCGGCCTACAACTTCGGAATTTCATCGCAAAATTATCCTCAGCGATGGAGCTCTTTTCTGGATAAATGGCTTTGTCAACAAGTAAAATTTGTACTATTGGACGGCTACAAACAAAACGCCACTACATATATTTTCACAAAAGTTTTTACATAATTTTATTATACAATATGTCTGCAAAGCTTGTCTGCAGAACACTATTTACATAACAATATTGACATACTCGTAGATATCACACACATGATTTCGATAAATTTTTATTTCGTATTCCTATTTACTCATCTATTTTTTTTTACTTTATTTATTTTTTTAATTTGATTTTAGTTTTATTATTTTATATAACATTTTTGACATTTTTTAACAGTTGATTTTTTGACAGATTTGTTAATTCTGGAAGAATGTCGCTGAATATCATTGGGACAGCTGCATCTAAGATTGGATTCGATTAGTTCGAACTAGCATTGGCGCAAGACATCCGGTGTGCAGCAAGAACTAAGATGAAACAAAGCGTACGTCGACTGTTATCAGCTTTCTAATATTTGAAATCCACTTTATGTTATAACCAAGGGTAATACCAAGATAGTTAAACGTTGACACATTCTCGATAATTGTTACACAGCTGTATTCCTTTTTTAGATCCCCGTGATCTTTTACTCTATGCAAACATCTGTATTCATGCATTTTTTTGCTAAGTTTGTATTTTTTAATATGGTCGAATGTGCATCGTCTTTGCCTTTTTTGACGTTTATCACAACTCCATAATAGTGAAACCACACGTTAACTTCATCAAACACCTGTTGCATTATTATCTCTGCCCCCTCGACTTTTTTGTGGTTTACTACCATAGCAGTATCGTCAACATACGAATATTCCTTGCTTTTTTCCAGCATTGCATGCAAATTGTTGGTGAAAATTATAAATTTATGAATTATGAATTTAATCGTGATTCTCGCAAAACATGGGTCTTGATAAACCAAATTCTTGGAAGGAAAAAGATGAGCATTGACGAAACCTTGCTTAAAAACTTCTCAACGGAAGTATCTGCACTATCCAACGAATGTGCAAAAGCATTCTCGACTCAAATCAAAGACGTAATTCATTTCTGCAATTCAAAAACCTCGAACCATACAAATCGTAATATGAGTAGTTCAATCTTTATTTATCCAACCAATGTTACCAAAATACGAAAAATTATTAGCACGTTAGGAGAAAATAAATCACCAGGAATCGACGAAGTCCGCGTTATAGATATTAAAAAACATACTGACATCTTTGCCCCCATTATTTGCAAATTAGTAAACCTTAGTTTGACACAAACGGTAATACCTGTAGAACTTAAGACCGCCGTTGTTCGACCTATTTATAAAGGAGGCGTTAAAAACCAACTCAACAACTACAGGCCTATATCTATCTTACCCGTTATCGAAAAATGTATGGAAGGAGTAATCATGGAAATATTACAAGGATTCATTCATAAACATAAACTGATTCACCCAAATCAATATGGTTTCCAAAATGGTAAAAGGATAGGCAAACTGCTTGGTGAATTTGCGAACTACGTCAATGAAGGCCTAAATAGGAGTCAACATGTTCTTGTTCTATTCAGGGACTTTAGTAAAGCTTTCGATACTATAGACCACAACAAACTAATAGATGCACTGCAACATATTGGAATAAGAGGAATGATGGCCGAGTGGTTAAGGGAATATCTATATAACAGGTTATTTCAAGTAAAAATAAGCAACGTTTTTAGCGAAAGAACAAAAGTAGAATACGGAGTCCCCCAGGGATCAAAATTAGGACCAATACTTTTTATACTATTCACCAACGAACTTCTCCAAGTATTCAAAAACAGCATATCTTTTGCTTTTGCCGATGATATAGCCATTGTAGTACGACACAGGTCTTTGGAAATGGCAACATCCATTTTGCAAGATGAGTTTGATTCTGCAGTAAAATGGTGTCACTATAACGGGCTGGTAATCAACGCAACAAAAACAAAAATCATGCATATCCGAAATCCTAATTTCAAACAACTGCAAAATTATATATTTTTAAGAAATAAAGGATGCATCAACTCTACAAACCAAGTCATTAAGATAGTGGACACATTTAAATATCTTGGAGTTATCATTGACCAACACTTCCTATGGGATAAAAACATTGACAAGCTGCGCATGAACCTAAAGAAAGCTCTTTATGCACTGGCTCACCTTAAATACCATGCCACGTTTACCGTTATGAAACAAGTATATTACGCTCTGGTTGAGTCAAAATTAAGGTATGGTGTGCTTGCTTGGGGAAACGCAGCTCCAACCCACATCCAAAAGTTGCAAAGGCTCCAAAACTTGGCAGTAAAACAAGTAAATAGTACTTGTCGTAGATATGAAAGAAAACTTTGTGTCCTGACTGTTGAAAATATTTTTAAGATGGCAATTACCTCCGAATATTATGACGACAACAGATTTATTCAACCAATAATTCACGACTTCAATACAAGACAACGTGTGCAAAGGATGCTCAAGTGCCCGTAAGCAATAACAAATATGGCCAAAGACAACTTAAATCTATAGTTCCATCAATAATGAATGTACTACCTAGACATTTAATACATATAACAAATTTTAGAACTAGAAAAAAATTAATTAAACAATTCTTCTTAACTTCCGCTTAAACCTAACATTTTCTATGGTCAAGAAAATTACTGTGAACCATATTAAAAAAACAAAAAAAAAATCACTATTTTGTAATTAACTACTAAGCTTCATGCAATAAACATTGAATTATTATATATACACAATCTTCTGCAGAAAAGCTATAGCTTCGCAAAAATGTATACAAATTTACAAATTGTTAAACGCATGAATAAAGAATAAAGAATAGTTCTAACTCCCAAAAAAAAAACGGACCTACCTTTGAACCTTGTTTAACTCTGTTTTTCCTTCGCCACTATATTGATTGGTCCTTTGGTTTTCGAATAGTTTTCAACCTACTGCAAAAGGGTCCCTCTCTGTAAATGTAGTAATATATTTACGAGTACACGCCTCAGCGTGTCAAGTGCCTTTTTAAGCCTTGTGGTGCCATACAGAGTACCCGGGTACTTTTTTGACTTTGGGACGTCTTCAGAAAAACCCAGGTATGCCCATGGCGTCAGTTCTATTGCTAGGAATATGGGGTTTATGATTCTGTAGTATCTTAAGTCTAAAAAGATTTCGATTATTTTCTACTTTTTACAAGTGTCCTACCAGTGGGACACTTGGCAAATGCACAATGAAACAAAATTAAACAAATACGAGTAGGTATCATTAGAAAAAAAAAAACTTCACGCGAGAGTTAAATTCAAAAATTATTTTTGCAGTGCGTTGTGATAACTTATTTTGCACCTCACATGAAGTGGAGCATCACAGTAGTTTCTACTGGATTGCAAGTAGAAGCTACTAAGGACTGAAACGAATAACATCTGTAAGTTTTAATACGGGCTATACTTCCAATGCGTAAAAATTGCAATCCCATTTTGTGACCAAATTAGCCTGTATATTCTCTAGTTTCAGTTTGTTATTGATTTTAGTTCGGTGCTGTTTAAAATATTTATAAAATATGAGTCAAGAGGAACGCCGTAAAAAGATCATCGACGAACGGCTCGAAAATACTTCGCGTCCAAACCATTTCATCGCAAAAAATTTAAACATACTCGTAGCACGCAGTACAGTGGATTCTGTTATTAAAGGATATTTGGAGACGTTGACAGTTAATCGAAAACAAAAAAGTGGAGCTAAAAGTGGAGCACATGATACAAATTTGGACAGAAAAATAGTGGGTACCATCGTAAAAAACCAGACTATGTCATCCAGAAATGTTGCTCGGAAATGTAATACCAACCAAACAATGGTACAAAAATCTAAAAAACGTAACGGTCTAAAAACACGAAAAAAAAAACAAAAAATAGCAAAAGTTATTGAAAAGCAAAAAAAAAGTCAAAAACACGAGCCCGAAAGCTGTACGAGTTGATCGGCAACAAAAAAGCGTGCTTGGTTTTGGATGACGAAACTTATGTCAAAGCCGACTTTACTACTCTTCCAGGTGCGCAGTTTTACAACTCGTTTGAAGCTGAGATTCTTCCGCAATCAACAACATCAATTGGGATGGAAAAATTGGGGTCAAAATATCTCGTTTGGCAGGCCATTTGCTAATGTGGACACAGAAGCTCATCGTTTATTACAACGGGAACAATTAACGGAGAAGTATACATTAACGAGTGCCTAAAAAAACGGTTGATTCCTTTCTTAAACAAACACGAGGGTTCAACATTATTTTGGACAGATTTAGCTTCAGCAAGCTCACTTGCTAAAAATATCGACTTTGTCCCAAAGGACATGAATCCACCCAATGTTCTACAGTACCGTCCCATTGAAAGGTATTGGGCTTTGGTCAAAGCTAAATTGAGGAAAAGTGAGCAGTGTGCAAAGGACATAAAAGATTTTAGTGCTAAATGGAAAAGAACGTCCAAAAAGATCGCGGATGTAACTGTTACCAACCTTATGAATGACATTCGAAAAAAGTTGAGGAAAGAATGGGAACCCAAATAATTTTTTTTATTTTTTGTAATTGTGAATGAATTTAATAAAAACTGAGTTTCAAAGCAAATAAAAAAAATTTACATGAATTATGAAAATATGTTTTTTTTTTACTTTGAAGTTTCCAAATTTTATTCGTTTCAGTCCTTAGTACAGAACTGTTGTCATTCCAACTGCAAACCAGAATTTTGTCTTCAGATTGCCTAAAGTAGTACCACCCTCTCTGCTTCTTTTTTAGATATTTTTTCTTCAGTAATGGGCAATTTGCTATACGATTTACTTTGATGGTTCCTGTGCCATTAAATCCTCTAGTCTTGAGTTAATGTAGAAGGGAAAATGACGTAAACAAGTTATCGAAATAAAGGGATGTGTTTTGTATTCCCGCGTTTGCTAAGACGTCAGAGTATGTCATCACAACACTGGCTGTAAGACCTATGTCTCTGTATTTGTTATCGACAAATGTCTCTGCACCTTGGCATGGTTGCGACGAAACTATATATCCTTTGTAATTTGCGCCAGCACAAAATTTGTAACCGTATCTTATTGGCTTGCAATGAATGTGTTGCTTGCATCTATATCGACCGAAATATGGGACCATTTGCTCGTCAATGCTGTGGGATTGGCAATGCGGTGTGTTCTTTACGAATTTATCATTCAGATAGTCGAGCACAGGACGAACTTTACTAAATTTGTCATCTTTCATTAAATTACAGTTATCTGCGAAATGGATATGTCCCAAAATATGTTCAAATCGATTTCGTGTGACTGATTTTGCTACTAAAGTGTTGTGAACAGCACCAGATTTTTCCCAGTACATCCTGCGTTGACTTACTTTGCTATAACCACCCAAAAGGAAAATGCCGAAAAAAAAACACTTTATTTCTTCAACACTTACGGAGTTGGTGTTGTTTGCAAATAGTTACACCAGATCATCTCCAAAAAA
Source organism: Volucella bombylans (assembly GCA_949129095.1). Classification (NCBI taxonomy): domain Eukaryota; kingdom Metazoa; phylum Arthropoda; class Insecta; order Diptera; family Syrphidae; genus Volucella; species Volucella bombylans. The sequence goes on along the minus strand of OX422142.1, from coordinate 116,215,180 downwards.
GTGTTCGAAAATATCAATGGGGCTGGGAGAAGTTGATTTTGCTGGGTTGCATTCATAGTTCTTAAAACTTTTAAAGTTTCCAGGTCGACGCTTGTCCATCTTTGCGTTTTTTTTAATCAGATTGCGTCGTTTAACAAGTTGGTTCAACGGTATATGTTCGCTTTCGCCAACAGATGAACTTGTATAAACCTCATCAACATTTAGCTTTGTACGTAGGTGTGCATCAACTCCTAACAAACCAGCAGGTAAGTTTTCGAGAGTAACATTATCCTCCTGTGTCTTCATCAGTTATTTCGTTGTTGGGAGTATCTTCGGGAACAACCGCAATATCGATGTTATGCAAATTTTGAAAATTATTATCTTCATCAATTGCTTCTACACAGTGGAGAAATATTTAATTTGGCCACGCCAACATTCTTAACATCTTAGGAATCCTCAAAGAGAACATCGATTACACCATACCTGAACTTTGGTTTGACAAAAACTTCCATGCAAGCTTCCCCTCTAGATCATTCTGGGAGGAAGATGCTTTCATGGAGGACAAGTCAATCCATCTCTACACAGATTTATGTAAAACCGATAGCGGAGTTGGTGGCGGTGTTTTCTCAGATAAGCTAAATCTAAGCCTCTCTTTTCGTCTTCCAAATCACTGTAGCGTGTTCCAGGCACAAATTTTGGCGATTAAAGAAGCTCTGTCCTGGCTGAAGAAAAACGTGCTATCTGCAAAGGATATCCGCATCTTTTCGGATAGTCAGGCCGCCATCAAGTCCCTGGAGTCGGTCTCATTATATTCTAAAATCGCCCTTGAATGCCCATCATCTCTCATGGAGATGGCAGAGCAGTTTAACATTCACCTTTGTTTGGTGCCGGGCAACAGAGACATTCCAGGAAACTGCGGAGCCGATGAACTCGCCAAAATTGGAACCACTCTACCTATTCTACCGGAAAATGGTAGTATAAGTATACCAATCGCTACGTGCAAACTATCATTAAAGCTGGATGCCAATAAAAGAACAGACCTTAGGTAGACTGCTGGCAAACATGTCTAGCGACCAAAGAGATCTGGCCAAAGCTGGATCTGAATCGCTCTGAGTGTCTGATCCTTTTAAATAGGAAACGTCTCAGCGCCATAATAGGTGTCATCAGGGGACACTGTCTCATAGGCAAGCACGCAAGAAGGCTTGGCGCTTTTACAAACGACTTCTGTAGAAGTTGCATGGACGAGGAAGATTAGGACACAATCCTCCACTTACTCTGTATATGTCCAGCTCTCTCCCATAGACGATCTAGAAAATATAGAAGTTAACAGTCTCCTACGCTTTATCATAAGCTGAAATTGGTTCCATTAGTAAGAGTATCATAAATCCACGTGGCATCACAATGGGACAATATCCCTAAGTGGGTTGGTACTTCCAACAGCCACTAACCTAATAGAAAACCCGATACGAGGTGCCTGAGCTGGAGGTTCTCCACCAAGATCTTTATTGTGAAATCCCAGCTTATTGATAAAGAATCCTCATATTAGCTGAGTAACTCCGACTAAACTTCTCATCACCTATTAGCTGATTCGAGAATGCAATGCATCTTTAAACAGTTGAAAGGCTGAATTTACTTAGTCTTGTGAAGTCACCAATGAAATTGCTAAGCAAGTCTCATAGAAGGACTTCTCAAAACCCGAAATCGCGTTAGATCTGCTGGATCTCGTACGTGTAAAACAGTAGGTGACGTGACTCTCCATTTTGCAGACCAGCAATATCTCTAAAAAATCAGGAGTCTTTCTTCTGTCTATCGGCAGTAAATACTGTAGACTGCTTCTTAAAACCTTTGCTAAGCACCTAACTGTGATAGGCAGCTTCTTTGATACTAGCTGTGAAGGTGATGACGACATTTTAGAGTCTTTCCTCTTACGCTTCAAGTACTAGTCGCCAATGTAGTGGGTAATATGAGTAGTTTAAGCGTTTTCCGAAAAACTGGCAAACTTCAATAAGGAAGAATAATTAAAGAGTATGTTACAATGGACTAGTTGATGTATTCCAACGGAAAAATAAATCTAAGGGAATTCTTTCATATCATACCATGTTTTACCAGGAGCAAAATCATGCCATTGAGATTTGTGAGAAACTTATAGACCAACAGAAGCCAACTGCACCTAAAATATATATTTATGTTAGTCATCGCCTTAGATAATTAGGATATGTTGAAGGAATGATTGTCAACACCCCAGTCCCTAAACTCCTCAAATCTATCCTGAAAAGACCATGTGGTAACGGAAGATTTCGCTTTACATGCCTGCCTTTAGAAAAAAGGACCATCAACCAACTTGGTTTGGCCATCTGAGGCCGGTTAGTGTAAGATAAGGTTAGATGAAGACGGTTTGATGAATTCCAAAAAACTACCGACATTCACCAATCCAAATTGATTTTGCAATTAGTCTAAAATACGAAAAACCATTCACATGATTTCTATCAGTTACGAGTAGTCCAGTTGGCTGCTTTATTCCTCTACCGTTCATCTCACACATGATATCTTGACCAATGAAAGTAGTTAAACATGACTACCGACAACGACAGTGTAGTAGAAAAAAAGTAAGAAAAAACAGCCCTTTTTTTTAAACAATCAGCCAGAGCCAGCCCGGAGAAATATTTACCACCGGAGATGATTTGGCTGTTTCTCTTCCGCAAAAGTATTTATATTAAAAAAAAAAATCCTGGCAGCACCTTGTTTAAGGAAAATAATTCAAAAGTTACTTATAAAGATACAAAAGGAAATTTATGTCAAACCTGAGTGTAAAGTATGTACGAGTAAGCTACTTAAAAACTTTTCTATGGATTGGATCTTGCTCTACGTATTTCAATGGTCATATAAACAACAGTGGTTCCGATAAATAAAAAGTTGTCACAAAATCAATTGCCATTTGTGATAATGTGGAGGAAAAAAAATTGTGGAATAATGAAGGTTAACTGGTTTCATCAAGCAGATGCATTCAATTACAGTTGCGTGCAGGAGGTTTTTTAATTTTTTTCTCTATCTGCTTAGATTTCAAACCTTTGCTTGGAATTGCGACAAAAACAAATAAAATATTTTCTTTTGCGCTGATTGCCTGGTTAATTTCACTTTTGTTATACATACTCATTGAATTTTTTTTATTGAAAACTAAAAAGAAAATGAAAAATAATATTTACAATATATAGGGTGATGTCGTGTAAGGTCGGCCTTCTCTATTAGTCGGCCACTACGTTATAAAACACAGTGTAATAGTAAAAATCTTCGTTTAAATTAAATGCAAAATATGTCTTCCAACAGGATAATGGTTTTTCTGTCTGGATGTAAAATTTCATTCCATTGCACCTGCTAGTTTTTTTGTAAAAAATGCCAGTTTACTCCAAGTTTTCTTTGGTATCGGGTTTGCGTTTTTTCGGACAAAAAAAATAGTGGAAGTGAATTTTAAAACAAGCGGCAAACTACTAAAGCTGCCACACTCTGTGGTTATTTTTAAGTTGTTTATAGCTTTAATTTGATGTTTTTGACTAAAAAACTTAAATTTTATTATTTGATAATTGTATATAAGGGGAACCGAATTTAGAAGACAATTCAATTCAATTCTTCTTAACTCGGCCCCCCTGGCCGACTATAGAAGACCACCTAATTTCTCTTTTTTGTCAACCGAGTACGCTAAATCAGTGGAAATTGTATTCTCTTTTTATTGACGCAAAAAAAAAAAAAAAAAAAAAAACATAAAATATTGCGTAGCTTCAGTACTCGGCCGCCTGAAAACGTAAAGATAGAATGGATGGCCGACTATAGAAGACAGAAGTTCGTATGTCGGCCACTTATGGTTTGCACAAAAACAATGTTCATACCTACATATGTAGGTGACAAAAATTCCGATTTATTTAAGAAAAATGGGTCCTGCCACTGTTCTTACTGCGGCCGAAGAACAAAGGCTTGTAAACTGGCTCATAGACCTTGCCAAATGCGCATTCCCACGAAAGCCAACAGACTTGCTGAATACAGTCCAAAAAATAATTTTGGAAGACAATAGGAAGAGCCCATTTAAAGATGGGCTACCAGGGAAAACCTGGTACCATGGATTTCTGAAACGTCACCCAGAATTGTCCCCCAGAAGAGCAGAGGGACTGTCGAAAGGACGGGCGTTGGTCTCTAAGAAGTACATAATACGAGTAAAGTAGTTCCGGGAGCTCAAAGATTACCTGAAAGAAATTGATGCCTTAGACATTTTGGAAGATGCTTCTGGAATTGTTAATGGTGATGAAACATCCTTCTGTCTTTCTCCGAAATCACGGATTGTTTCAGATCTTAAGGGCTCGAAAAATTTATACAAAGTTTCTTCCGGAAACGATAGAGACACTTACAGTTTTGTTTGTCGTCTTTCCTTATGTGCGCCCTCCTCAGGCTGTAGTTAGAAGTATGCCCGACAAGTGGGTTTTAGGTACGTCCGAAAGTAGCTGGATGACATCGGAAACGTTTTATAAATACGTGGCCAATAGTTTCAATGACTGGGTAGCCCAAAATGACATTAAACGGCCACTTTTATTTCTGGTCGATGGGCATAAATTACATCTGAGAATGGGCCTTAGTGACTTTTGCTACAATAATGGCATTATTTTATATGCACTCTTGCCAAACACCACCTATATAACACAGCCAACTGATGTGGGTGCATTTAAGGCCTTAAAAACAAACTACAAAAATACCATACATAAATGGCTAAGCACTCCGGAAAACAGAGGCAAAACAGTAAACAAAACCAACTTTTGTGAAGTACTTAAATTGGTTTTAGATAGTTCAGATAGGACAGAAAGTATAAGAAACGCCTTCCGAAAGTGTGGTTTATTTCCATTCAATCCTAACGCAATAGACTACACAAAATGTGTGCAGAATGAGTTGGGGAAACAGAGAACAACAGAACCAGAAATTGCAGATATAACCTGCAGAAAAGTATTGGCTTTGGCCAATTTCGATGAAATTATGAAAATAATAGAAAAACTCGAACAAAAACATCTCGTTCAACCCGACCTATGCACATGTGTTGTAGACGGAACAGGTGAGCTGCAAAAAATAGCTTCAAACTGCTCGGAGTCAATACTAGCGTCACCATTACCATCACCATCATTTTAATGCGAAAATATAGAGGAGGAAGAAGAAACTGTCGAAGGCAGCAGAACAAGCTCTTTGACTAACCCTTGGTAAAACCTGATACAACTGACACCTACTTTGATTACCTAGCCTTCAAACTACCAATTGTTATTTTTTCATTAATATTCGTTAGTAAATAGGTAATCATAGTTTATTTACCTAATTACGAGGGGCGTTCAACATATTCTCGGTATCGGGGTGAAGCTGTGGTTGTATATATACTCGTAAATTGACTTATTTATCAAGTAATACTATTATTTTAGTGCATTCATGTTAAATTTCATATAAATGTGATTATTAATTCGCGTTTTATCTCTAGTTAAACAGAATCATAATGGCAACTGAGACGATGATGGTGAAAATTGAGCATCGCGCTGTAATTAAATTTCTCACTAAGCAAGGAAAAAGTCAAAAAACTATTTATGAAGAGATGGTGGCTGTTTACCAGGTTTCCGCACCTTCATTATCAACTGTGCAAAAGTGGTCAAGTGAGTTCGAGAGGCAGAGAGAGCATTGAAGACGACCCCCGCTCCGGCGCCCCGGCTACTGCTTGTACGGGAGAAAGCATCAAAGAAGTCGAAAAACTTGTTCTTGAGGATGCCCGAATAAAGGTGAAAATGATGGCAGAGATCACCAAGCTTTCAATTGGTACCATTCACACCATTCTTCATGACCATCTTAACCTTTCAAAGGTCAGTGCAATGTAGGTGCCACGAATGCTCACAGCGCCTCAGAAAAAAGTGAGAATCGCATGCTGTAGAGAGCTTTTGGAGATCTGTAGTGAGAACGCGGACGGTGTTATGGATCGAATTGTTACTGGGGACGAAACATGGGTCCACCACTATGACCCTGAAAGCAAACAAGAGTCCATGCAGTGGCATAAAAAAGGAATAGACCCCCGAAGAAGTTCAAAGTCACTCCGTCTGCCGGGAAGCTCATGGCCACAGTTTTTTGGAACTCAAAGGGAATCTTGCTCATTGAGTACAACAAAAAAGGTGAAACCAGCAACGCCACATCCTACGCTTCCACTTTGCATAATTTGCGGGAGGAAATTAAAAAGAAAAGACGGGGTAAACTCGCAGCGGGTGTGTTGCTTCTTCATGACAACGCTCCTTTTCACACGGCACGAGTTTCCAAGGCTGCTGCGCGAGATTGTGGTTTCGAAGAAATCCCACCTTATAGTCCAAACCTTGCCCCTAGTGATTATTTCCTGTTTCCGGATTTGAAAAAATGTCTTCGTGGAAAAAGATTTCGGATGATGAAGAACTCAAGTCGGCAATAAATGGGTATTTTGCAGAGAAAGAAGGAATTTATTTTTTTGAGGGTTTGAATAATCTTATCTCAAGATGTAACAAATGCATTGACGTTAGGGGAGATTATATTGAAAAATAAAAACAATTTAAATTGAATTCGCATTTTCCTTCATATCGATACAATGTTTAAATACATCTGACTGAAATACATGAAATACATTCCTATTTATATGAAATTGTTCTTTGCTTACTATAAATCGTTAAAATGATACCGAAGTACTTGTAACTTTTGTAAATAGAGTAAATTTATAATTTTTCAAATTGAGGCCAACTACTGGATACTCACGTGGCCGACTTATGGAACTGAAGGGGCTGACTACATAAGAATCACACTTTTGTCTTAATAATCATAAATAATTTGTTTAAGGTAGCAAATTTACTTAATACTTTTAGAATTACCCAATATAAACTTTTCAACTAATCCTAAAAACCGATTCTTATATCCAAGAATTAAATAACTGATTTTTAAGAGTTAATCAAACACAAAAAAAGAGTTAAGTGGCCGACTACTGGTGCCATCACCCTAGTCACTTTGTACATGTTGGTTGATTAATGTAACATTCATATATCTTGTTAAAATTGTGTATAATGTTTGTATAATTTGTACAAGTAATAACTACTAATCATGAGTCAGAAGCAGATTAACAACTTTTACTACGTATGTAGCAATTTTTTTTTTAAATTTCTTATGAAGAGTTTCCTTGATTTGAAATCTACCATAAGCTTGTGAAGAGATTTTGTTTCTATTTTTTCGACTGCCAACATTTCTAACACTTGATGATGACAATGATCAGTAAAGTTATCCAAGAAATGATTCCCAGCATTTTTGTCTGACCAACAGCTTTATGATACATCTTTATATTCTAGTTTTTTATTATCAGGTGCATGGTCATTTATGGTGACCATAAAGAACGGCAAGATTCTAGAAAAAAAATCAGAGCATTCAAATCTTTCAACGAAATGTCGTAGAAATTTTCGCTTCAGACAACAATCGATTGCTGATATTAACTTCTTATTGTACCCAACACCATAAGACTGTCAAATCTTTTTAGTTTTTCACTGTTTACTTTCCCACACTTAAAAATTAACATACAAGTTCCGATACACTATTCCTTGGAACGTTAGATTGACCGTAGCGTATGGTGTGTAGAAATTTATGTCTTACTACCGGAATTTGAATCGATAGTCCTAACACGTAATATCACATAAATCACTCTCTCCGCATACAGAGGTAATAAATTTTATATCTATGGGTATTAAAGTATTTTCTTCCTAAATCGACATGGGAATTTGAATTGTTCAACTGAGATACAAAACACCTTTAATGGGCGCCATGTGCGCCCACAACTCTCACTTGCATGAATGATTTTTCTAACCCTTTGGGAATATTTAATGGAATTTTATTTTAAACCATCGTAGATGTGGAAAATCACGTACAAACGTTTTAACTGCTATTAGGCATGAATAATTAATTATTGAAACAAACAAAAAAACAGATTATTCCCTGAGACCGGTAGAAATATAGGAGTAAAGATGATTTTAGCAATGCAAAGTATCAGGAACAGTTTTTTTATAACAAAATTTAAATACTGAAAAGATCCAATGGTACACCTACGAAAATAAGCTAGAAAGGCCACCCTTCGTGTACCAAAGAAGACATTAGGAAGAATTTTCTACGGGAAAAGCAAGGAAAAGACGAAAGTCGTGGCAGAAAGGACTCGAAAATAAAAACAGTTATTGTCTGGTGGGCAAACGTATGGGACGCCAAGAAAATAAACAAATTAATACTGCTCCGTATCCAATCCCACAAGCTTTTTCTACAAGCTTTTTCTATAAAGCTTGAGGAGCAAAACAAAACAAATAAACTCATTCTTAACAACCTGGAGCACAAAACTCACAAAACAGGTATGAAACAGTTGCTCAAAATATCAAAATATTAAGAAGGAACGCAAACGGACTATTGGAAAATATAGACGAACTATGTAGAATTATTATAAAACGCACTTGAAAAAGAAACAAAAAGGAAAAGTAATCTAGTGTAAAAATAAAATGATACTGTACCATCCAACCGAAAAGACCAGAGGCGGATCTTCCCTATTCATCAAGAACATTCTATAAATACAATTATTGAGACTGATACGATGCAAGTAAGTACAGTTCGCGTAAGAAATAAGCTCTCCTACCGTACTCGTACCTCTGCGACACAAACTAGAAAAGACCGACTTTATAAATCTTTTGGACTCACTTCGACCGAATTTTATATTTGGTGGTGATTTCAACTCAAAACACACCTTTTGGAGTTCAAGATGCGATTCAACTAAAAGTAAATACTTTACGAAGCCGGCATGCAATTTAATGTTGACTTCTTTCCGACGGGAAAACCGACATATTGGCCCACCGACAGAATAAAAACTCCAGACCTCGTAGACTTCTTCATTGCAAGAGGTGTATCTAAAGACTTTACAAACGTCGAGGAAAATGTTTGATCTCTCTTCAGTGATTATCTAGTGAAAAAAATAAGGAGCTCTTAGATTAACTAACAACCAAACGACTTGGAACGGCTTTAGGAAAAATTGTATAAAAATATTGTTCTGAATATGCCGCTTAGAACATCATATGAAATAGAACATCATATAAAGTCACACAGCTCGACGTGTGGAACAACACCCCCGTAGGGACGAAAGAAATCGTAAATAGCGAAGTTAAATATCCGCTGCCAATAAAAAAACTGATACGTCAAAAGAGGAGATCACGGAAAAGATGGCAACAATCCCAATCTCCCCATAACAAAACTTTTTTAAACCATTTGTGTAATGAGCTCAAGAAAGCAGTCATATCTTGTAGGCTTGACTGCCGAAAAAAATGCAATCACTACCGAAACAATGGCGAGTAGGCAAAATGAGACAAGGAGAAGGCGGACTTATTTGCCGAGCACCTGGAAGAAATGCTTAAATCATTTGAAGGACAAGCGTTAATAAAAGCAATTGGTGGTACGATTACGACATCTGACAATTTTAAAATAAAGTTTGCAAAGTTCGACCATGCAAAACAATAAAACATCTTAAAAAACAACAAGGCTGTTATGATGTGATTTAATAATTGGACAGATTCTCAAGGAATTTAAAAAAAAAAGCCCGGTTAGGGCTTTTGAATAATGGTTCAAAAACGGGGAAAGCCTCTAAACGGCAAAAAATTGTACCGACCGATATCGCTCCTGCCAATAGTATCTAAAGTATTTAAAAAAAACTTTTGTTAAATCAATACGATTGATTCCTAACCATCTGTTCGGCTTCAGAACAAAGCATACCACAATTGACCAAGTTTATAGAATAACAAATGAAATATAGAAAATACTAGAAGAGAAAAAGGTATGTTCTAGCGCTTTTCTGGACGTCTTTCAAATCTTCGACAAGGCATGAAGTTTAAGTTACGACAGGTTCTTCCAGAACAATTATATGAGATTTTAGAATCCTACTTATTGTGAGCAAAGATTTGGCGCATCGCCCTCAACGAGACCAAATCAACTCTACTTACAAAAAAACTAACAACCTTGCTATTTTAATTAACTCGGTAAAAATACCGTATGCTAACGAGGCAAATTAAGCATATATAACAACCTGCTTTTAGACAAGCAAGTGCTTAAACCTGTTCGGACGTATAGTATACAAATTTGGGGAAGTACACAAATTTGTACTAAACGAAGCAATAAAGATATACAAAAATCTTTTCAAAACAAAGTGCTAAGAGTCATTGTGAATACCCCATGGTACTCGTATATCAGAATCAATGATATTCACAGACACATAGGAGTAACTACCGTCGATGACGAAATAAGGAACTTAGCTCGAAAACTCCGTATTCGTCTTCATGGACATTGCAACAACGTTATACTCCAAATTCTGGACGAAACAAACCTTGTGCGCCGACTACAAACGACAAAATCCTTTGATTTAGCGCAATAAAGACTAGCCGTATTTAATAACGGGCATAGCAAGTGCTTTTGCTGGAAAGCTACGTGTCCAATGCGAATAGTTGCGAAACTAGAACTACTTGATAAGGAAACTTTGTCGTGGTTGACCACTAGAAAAAAGATGTTGTTTAGTGAGTAACGTAGACAGCAACAGCATGTATTCCCTAGTACAAAGATCTGCGCTTGGATCTGCGTATATTGACGTTGCTGTACGTTTATTTAGTTTGAAATACACAATTCAATTATATAAATTTGAAACTGAATTTCTGGCTTGTATGCATACATTGGAACGTTTTGGTACATTTCTTGTGCAATTAGATGGATACCCACCCGAATACCATATTACATTTTAATGCTTCGTAAGTTCGGTCAATCCTTCAGAAAACCCAAAAGAAAGAAGTCATAAGGCGTTGTATCACACGATCTTGCGGACCAACTCAAGGACCCATTTCGCAAAAATATACGATTACTGAACTTCCTCCTCAAACAATTTATTGTTTGGTACAATATATGAAATGTAGCACCGTCTTGTTGAAACCAAATGTTCCCCAAGTTCACTCCAAACAATTTCATGTTTTCCAGCATGCTATGCTAGAGATCAGAATTGACGATAACGTCTTTCCTAATCACACAAACCTACCGAAAAGCCACACCAAACTGCAATTTTTTCTGCATAATTCGTGTATTAATTGTTCGCTTATTTGGTCTCCTGTCGACACCGAATATTTCATATAAAGCACAAAATGTTGCCACTCGTGACTAGCTATTTCTTTAATCTATTCTCAATCGTTCAGATGATGGGTACAGCGCCATGATTAAAATTGTATTGAAACAAAATGTCAGAATATGACAATAGACACTTAATTTGTCAAAAAAACTAAATTAAGGCCCATTCACATTTGTACACGTTTCATGAATCACCCTTTAGACTAGACTTTGCTAAGAAAAGGGAGTTCTTTTTAGAAGTTAAACTTTAAAATAAAATAAAGTACATAAAAATCGTGATATTCGCCATGTTCTTTATTGGAAGGAAAAGTTTACACCATTAGTTGTTAAATATGATTTCGGGCATATGGACGCCGCAGTGATTAAAACGTAATCAATCGGGATAACCAATTTCCTTCCACTTTTTTAAGCTTTAATTTCTTACTTACTTAGGTGGAGCTAAACTTCGGGATGAACCTGCGCCTCAACTAGCAGTTAGTTCGGTCTTTAGCTCACTACCTCCAAGTCTTTCTACTTGTGCGTGCCACCTAAGCAGAGCGAACCATTTAACCTGGGCTGATAACAGCCTATGTCTCCGTCAACCACACTATAATAAAATATAGATAGCAATATCTAAACCTAATGATAAAAATATGAATAACGCCGGATCGGACAGGATTCGGGCGAAACTTCCAAGCCAACACAAAAGGTCTGTGAAACTACAGCATATGCTGATTATAGTTATATAGAAGAACGTAGCGAGACGTCACTGATGCGTTAAAGATTTTGTCCAAAAGCACCAAAAATAGGACTAACTGTGAATGAAGACAAAACTAAATATAAACTGCCAATTGGAAGTGTATGCACAGCATCGACAAGCATGTATTGTAGATCGAATGAATAGTAACCCCTCACCCCGAAGAGTCTCGATTCCTGCTTGAAGGCACAGGTCAGTAGTGGAAGACCTCGCCTTGTAAAAAGGGACTTTAAAAGTATATATACAGGGTGTCCCAAAAATCAACGTCAAACCGGAAACGGGTGATAGGTCAAGTGGTTCGGTTATCGCAAAATTATAAAAAAAATCGAAGTCATGTACTTTAATTATTGGCACTCGAAAAAAAATTGAGAAATCTGACACCTTCTGACGATCTTTCAAGTGCTATGACCGCAAATCTTTACTTTTCTTAGATTTTTTTCTTGTCACGTAACCCTGAGTAACTCTTCTGTAAATTACGGTCCAAAATTGAAACATAACTACATCGGTTTTAACTAAAATATTCCTTTTTTCTCCATAAATGTATCTGAAAATCATTAATCACCCAACTTGATCTGACTGTACTGACAAAAAAATGTACTATGCGATTTTGGCAAGTAACTTTAAAAGATGGCGTATTTAGTCTTGATTCCAAAATGGTATGACACTTGCTAGACTAACGCTTAATTGAGGACAAAAAAAAATATTTTGTTAAAGAAACTCGATTCATATTTAATTATTTTTAATAAGTAAAATGAGTACCAAGTGTGAGCGAGATAGACAGTGACGCCGTGATTGAGACGGATAAACACGCCATTTCGACTGGAGCTGTTTTTTTCCTTATAATTCGGTGTGCTGTACTTTTGGGTACTCCTATGCATTCTTCAATTGCACGTACTGAAGTACTATTGTCTTGTGCGACTGCTTGTAAGACTTCGTCCTCGTAGGACATGACGGGTATTCCCTCACTAACCATTAGATTTGGAAAGCGACCCTCTGAGTATGACTGGTGCACATTTACAAATACTCGATGATCCGGATGACGCTGAGCATTTGGGTATCTCTCATGAGAAAGTCTAGCTGCAGCACTAGCATTACACCTGCATTCCCCATAAATGAGTGAATGTTAGCATATTCCTGAGCAGCGTATCAAGATGGCATGATGGCATTCGCGATACACAATCACGGGATCAACGATCAACACTAGTCCAGAAGAAATCCAGGTTCGACAGAAACGGTCAGATAGCAAATCAAAGTCGCAATGCAATGAAGTCCAATACTCGTAAAGAATGCCAAAAGCACGAAATCAACACGAATATGTACAGAATAATGCGCTGTAAGCGAAGGAGCGTAACGTACGGCAGTATTACACGATGTGCCTATGCGTCACTACTTAACAAGGGTGGCATCTCTATCTGTTTCACTCACGCTAGTCGAAATGGCGTGTTTATCCGTCTCAATCACGCCGTCACTGTCTATCTCGCTCACACTTGGTGCTTATTTTAACTTATTAAAAAGAATTAACTATGAATCGGGTTTTTTTTTCTGTCCTCAATTAACCGTTAGTCTAGCAAGTGTAATACCATTTTGGAATCCAGACTAAATACGCCATCTTTTAAAGTTACTTTCCAAAATAGCATAGTACATTTTTTTGTCAGTTGAGTGATTAATGATTTTCAGATACATGGATGGACAAAAAAGGAGTATTTTAGTTAAAACCGATATAGTTACTAGGTGGGGAGAAAAGTAACCTCATTGACCGCCAGAATGCGTGGCTACTGCGAAAAAGGTTATGGTGCCTTATTTCAGTGCTTCTTTTTACTCACTTATTTGTTTCCTTTTTTGTCTTAAGATTTATACATAAGATATATCCAAGGTGGCGCAAAATTAATCGTCCAATTTTGTTTTTGAATTACTTTTACTACTGTCTGTCTTTTGTTTTGTTTGACAGCTGATTGTTGTTGATGTGTTTGGCATCAAAAACGATTTTCGTTCTCTCATAAAACATTATTTTTTGAGAGCCAAATCGGCGAAGGAAACAAAAGAAAAATTGGATAAATATTAAGGGGGTAATGCTCCGTCAGATTACACCGTCAAATATTGGTTTCATGAGTTTCGTGGTGGCCGCAACTCCACCACCAATCAAGTCCGCAGCGGCAGGTCCTCCGATGCGGTTACAGAGGACAATGTCAAAGAAATACATGAAATGGTGTTGGATGACGGGAAACTGAAGGTACGCGAGCTAGCAGATACCACAAAGATTAGTAGTGAGTGCACACGCCATATTTTGGGCAATATTCTGCATATGAAAAAGTTATCCTGTCGCTGGTTGTCGCGCATGCTCACTACTGACCGAAAACACGAACGCGAGAGCACTTCGAAAGAATGCTTGGACTTGCTGATGCGCAATCGGGCTGACTTTTGGCGTCGATTGGTAACTGTTGATGAAACTTGGATCAACTATTACACACCAGAGAACAGAATGAGTGCCCGGCAATGGACTGAAGCCGGCACGAGTGCTCCGAAGCGGCCGAGGGAGACTCGATGGGTCAGAGAGGTTATGGCGTCGGTTTTCTAGGATTGTCATGGCATACTCTTCGTGGACAACCTCAAAAAGGAAAAACCATCAACAGCGAGTATTACTGTGCATTATTGAAGCGATCTGAAGGCCGCTACAAGACGAATTCGCATGAAACGAAAAAGAATGTTGTTTTTGCAAGACAATGCACCGGCGCACAAGCGCATCGCAATCATGGCTAAAATCAATGATTTACGGCTCCAATTGCTGTCGCATCCACCGTATTCGCCCGATTTGGCTCCCTTGGACTATTATCTCTTCCCAAACCTCAAAAGATGGCTCATCAAAAAAAAATTTAGCTCACGCGAGGAAATCATCGACGCCACGGAGGAGTATTTTGCAGACCTTCCGGAAAATTACTTTTCGGACGGGATCAAGAACTTGGAAAATCGCTGGAATAAGTGTATTAAGCTAAAAGGGGAATATATTGAATAAAATAAAAGAACATTAAAAACAAAATTTTTTTCATTCCCAAGGAGGTTACTTTTCACCCCACCTAGTATGTTTCAATTTTGGACCGTAATTTACAGAAGAGTTACTCAGGGTTACGTGACAAGAAAAAAATCGAAGAAAATTAAAGAAAGCAGCATTTGAAAGATCATCACAGGGTGTCAGATTTTTCAATTTTTTTTTTTGAGTGCAAATGTGAAGACTTTGTATTTGCAGCCACCATATCACCAAGGGCTGAAAAATTTCATAAAAAGGAAGTTAAAAGTATAATAGCAACCATACCAACCTGTGTCAATTTGTAGAAAGTTCAGGACTATCACAATAGCTCTTCTCTTAGACTTAGTGTTCATGACTTAAATGAAGCAATACTAACAAATTGAATATAAGGTGAGTTTCCATATGAGAATGCTTTTTAATATGCACTGGGAAGAACTCGTTCGACCTCCTTTCTTTAATTACTTTTCAGATTTTATTTTCAGTTTCGTAAGAAAAAAGAAATGCGAATAGTGTTGGCCTGCACAACTGCACAAATTGTCCAAAGCCAAATTAAATAAGAAACCAAAACGAATGCCAAATTTCAAACCTACAGTATTGAACTGCATCGGTAATGAGCTTAAAATAATATTTTGAATTCAATGCATAAATTAAATGCAAATCAGATGCATATTTGCAATAACGAAAGTCTTGCAATCGTAATTGGAAATAGCTCCATCAACATTGAAGGTTATCACTGAACGGAGTTGAAAGAAATTACGTGACCAGCAATGGAAGAATTCATTTTTTGAATTCCATCATAATGTTGTAACACAGTTGAACTATGATACGAGTATCTTTGTAAAAATAAGAGTTTTATTGCCTCAAACTAGAAATAGTGACAAAGAGACAAAAATTTTGCACTTACACTAAGGTATGTCGTATCCAACCCCCTCTGGAGCAAAGACTTCACAATCACCAGCTCACTCCTTTTGTATAATCGTGCATGTATATAGGTACAATGTTCAGTCAGAAATCATATCCAAGGTCCACTGAATTTTTTGTTATTATACATTACTCGTACATGATGATGGCCAACATGTGGACTTTATTGTCCAATACACTCTGTTGTGGACTATGCCTTAACTAGTAAACATCTTCAGTAAGCAGTGTCTTTGACATCCTGCTTCCAGTTGCGCAGTAACTACAAAATATTTGATATGCGCCACATCAGAGGCAAGGTCTTCCCCTACTAAATTGATATACATATACCGATGTACAGCTAATATGGGACTGGGATGTTTATGGTCTTATAAAGATTGTTCTAGGTTTTTGTTTATAAGGCCTTATTTTACAATTATACAAGGTGGAGCAAAATTAATCATCCAATTTTGTTTTTGAATAAAAGATAATGATTTTGAGTGTTGGAAATCTTTATTTGGACCTTAACAATTGTTTCTGGTAAGTGGAATAAATGATATCCGCCAAGTGGCTGCCGCCTGTGTTGAACCTTTGTGCCCGTTTTATCGCATTTTCCATGGCTTTTCACAAGATTTCCGGTGATAACTATTCGCATTCCCGTCGAATATTCTCATTAAGGGCTGCGATTGTCTGAGGCTTGTTGGCATAAATCCGCGACTTCAAATAGCCCCAAAGAATGACGTCCGAGATGCTGGCCATGCCAAATCGCCAAAACGGAAGATTACGCTACTAGAAAACGTTTCCTTTACAATATCCATTGTGGCCACATGTTCACCAAGCCCCGCTCATCCAATTCCGGCAGTAAGAAGTCGTTTATCATGGCCCCGTGGCGTTCGCCAGCAACAGTGACCGTATTGCCGATGGCGTCCTCAAAAAAATACTGCCCAATCACTCCTTCTGCGTGAACGCCGAACCACACAGTGGCATTTTCGACACAAAATCGTACTCTTCGTTGTTGAGATTGAGGATGGCTTTACAATAATTCACACGCGACTAACAGTCAGGAGGCATTAACTGATACACTGTTTGCACTTTGTACGGGAATATGTGTAAGTATTTCACTAAAATTCGCTGGTCTGGTGATGAACAATTGCGTGGCCCGTCGTCTGGTCGATCTTTCATCGGCAGCCGCAGCCGCGATATTCTCGGCCGAACGATCAGTCCAGTGGCTTGCCACGCCCTGCATGGTCTCCTGTGGTTCCACTCTGTTCGAATCGAGTAGCTAAACGGTGGAATATTTGCCCAATTGACAAATTCGTCGGCCCGTGGTCATAAACTACGACAAAATTATTCAATGCTCTTGCGGAGTATAGCGCTACATTGCTTGTCTGTTTGTATACTGCAGCTATATAGTCCACAAATGTCAAATATCATTGACGTACGAAGCCATTTGGAAAAATTATACCGTCTTCCGATAGGGTGATTAATTTTGCCCAACTTATTGACTTGTCACTATCAGAGTAAATAGCAAAGGTTTGCTAGAGATAATCTCTAACTACCTCAAAGTTATAGCTGCTCATTGTGGCATTCTACCAAATTCGTATCGGGCGTACACTTCTTCACAACAGAATATACTAGGTATTTTCGTTTATTACTACTAAACCCATTTTAGTTGGTTCTGCTTCAATACTTCCAAACTAGTGTTAGCTGGCTAGGTTCGTGTATGCAAGTAGTTGCACAGAATTTTGGAAAACTATGCATCTGGTGTTGGCTTTCGAGTTTCACACAAAATGACATGACAAAGGCCCATGTCAAAATGGGCCTTTTCCATCATTCTGAAAAATCTGATAAGTTTGGCAGAGATACCAAATTAGATATGGCTTTGCAGACCCTGTAGCTGTAGATGCTCATATTTCTTCAATTGTGAACTAAGCGGACCTAAAACAGCATTAATAAGGGCCAACTATGCTATCCTGGGATTAAATTGTAGCAACGAGTCATCTTCTGCTATCGCAAATTGCATGGCAATAACGCCATCTTGGCTGGCAGCTTGATTATTCAACTGCAGTGCAAAACCCAGGATCCAGAGCAGCCACTTAAGATGGCTATCTAACGTTTTAAAGAGCCAAGATTTACGATACTCAATCGTACAATCCAGGAAGAAGAAGAAGAAGAAAAATTAAAATATCATGGAAACCAACATAATATTCACTACAGACCTGCGACTCCATCAGAAACTTCGATTTTGAATTCTAATTGTTAGGAACCACATACAAGTTTATGTTGCTCAACCTAAACTCGGTCAAAAAGACAAATCAATGTACTTGGCAAAAAAGGCCATTAACTCCCATCGCTAACTGTTTTTAACTTTACATGAATAATTTTGGAATTTCTAATTAGATAACCTGAGCGCAAGTAACTAAGATATTTTGCGCAATCCGTTAATATCTCTCAGTAAATACTCGCCGATCAGTAGCTTTCATTCAATCAACATCTTATCGATAATTTCTGCACTTCTGTCGTTCGTTACACATTAGAGTCGAACTTTCATTAAATGATTATATTTGATTACTTCATAAGAAAAGTTTGATGATCATATCGGAAACTAGAAAGTAAAAGTTTTACTCGCAGATAAATAATAACGCAATCACGAAATATACAAATATTTCATATTTCTTCTTAGAGGAGAAAATCAGACAAACAAAATGTTAATACCCATCTATCCGTAACACATGTAACACCCAAACGTGACATTTTCATTGTCAACTTTACAAACCTTTAAAATCAAATCGGTAATCTCTTTCAAATATTGACGAGACTCGTCAGGTATCTTCTGACCATGCTCTTTCTAATTATATAACTAATCGTCATTAGCATTCTCCCTGCATGCTCCGTAAGCTTTAACGAAAATTTTTACTGGTAACCGAGGTACTCGTGTGTAGGCTTGGATGGCTAAATGATTTATGACCCTCATACGTAATTTCTTTAGAACGGCCAACAAAACTGCGATTTCGATCTTGAATTTAAAATCGAAATCACTTGCGCTTCTTACAATTGTCAAGCACCTTCACGCGATCTATTCGTACAAGAACTTGCAGATTTCACTTTTCACTAAACCAGCAGTTGCAGAAATACAAAAAAGAAGCCGTGGCGATTCAAGTAGCAGCCTGTGGATTTAACAAGTTACTAACAATGTTTGAAAATAAAACAATAAGTAGCCGTATTGCGATCTCGTAGAAATGCTGTATGAGCGTGACATGAGTGTTTTTGGTTATCGACATTGTTTTCATCACCTTAATAGACGATGATGATGAGCTCTCAGACTCATACTTAGGCATTTATCGGTCGAACAAAAGAAAGTACTCGTATCGATCGGATGTGGTAGGCAAGTAATTGTTCATAAATTTTGACGACTTCTCATTCATCTTTAATCGCATCTAAACACATGCGTATGTACTCGTACAAATGACAATTGCGAACATGAACCCTGCGGGGATACATTTCGGCTTTGAGGTGTTTATACGCAAATTTACTCATTGAAACAAGATCAAGTATCAATTAGCTAAATAAATTGAAATGAACCAAATGGGACCCAATTGGGGAATTTACACTACATCCAATTTTATTCATCATATTTAATGACAATCAACATCATGATTGAAGTTATTTCTCATTACCATCAGACTCATGTTTCTTTCAGAGAAAAGAAATGTACAAAGTTGAAAGTAAATACGAGTATAATACGACTTTCAAGTCAGAGAAAGGTTGGGTAAAAAGCCGTAAACTATATGTATGCTAACGAGTCCATGGGTCCATGTGCCCTCAAACTAGAAAGACGAGATGATTTAATGCAACTTCTGATTTTAAGATCTGTGATCGGTGCCCAAACTATGATGTCATGGCACTTCAGATTGATCCCTAAGTTTAATTCGAGACGAACTTAATCATCATTGTACATGTTTCAATTTGGGCCTCAGTGGATTGGGACAGGCACCATAACATACTTTCAGCATCCGTAACATATATATATATATATATACAAATGGAGTTTGGCGGCATTTAGTTGCCTTACTTACTTAACGAAGTAAACAGAAAGACCTTCGATAATGACATAAAAGACTCCCTAATCAACATAACCTTTTATCATAAAGACAAAAATCACCATCCCATTCACGAAATTATAGAGTCAAGAGTGTCCTAGTACCACAGTACGAAAGCTGGGCTAGTAAAGCAATAGCGTGGGTATGAAGACATTTAGAGGCACATTCTGATGATGGCACGAATAAAAAACGAAGGAACGCAGGTATACTCCTTCAAGGATTTAATTGATAAGCTAATAACGGAGACCCTTAGAATGCATACGTGCCAACAGCTTTCAAGATAAAGAAATAGAGAACGCTGTCGAGAAATAGGAAGGAATGCAAAACAATTACTTTGAAAAAGAAAAGAATTCTGGAAACTTTAAAGAAAAAGTAAAAGCGAAACCTTCAAAGCACTTTGAAAACACCTTCAATATAAGTATATGCGAAATCATCATAACATGCTGAAAAGTGGTACCGGCATGCCCATACAAGATGCATAATAGCCATCGTGCTATTTCCCGAATAAAAATAGAAGATGCAGCAATAAGACAACCCATCATAACAGGTAGAAGTTCTGGTAGCAGCAAGCTAAATGGAAACCAAAAACGCTTCCTAAATAAGCGGATTCCCAAGCTTCGTGGTAAAACAAATCCTAAACAAACAGCCTTTATGAAAACGGAATCGCTCGCAAACTTCTATACAAGTGCCTGCCAGAAGAAAAATTCTAACAGCAATGGAAAAAACAAACGCTTGTACTAAATGTGGCCAACTGTATGTATGCTGGACGCAGTAGAAAAATAGCTGGGAACGATAATCTGTGAAAGACGTGACCACTAAATAGATGAATATGCCAATATCGTCGCAATAGTGTCAAAAATCGTAAAATCCATCCTATGTAGTGGCAATAAAGTTGTGCACCTGATCATACAGCCTTGAGAACACACCCAGTCGATTCAAAGCCTCACGTTTTTAAGTCCTTAGAGTTGCTAGAAGTTAGGTTAATAACTTCTCAATGACGTTTGCGTAATACATATATGGTACTAGTAGACCCTATTTTCCCTGCTTAGGTCAGAATAACATTTTAAATGCTGAGCTCCTATCCATAAAGTAATTTTAATTTTGGTGGGGGCTGACGCCCCCATTTATTATGCTTAATACAAGCTTAAAAACTAAGATTTAAACTAATACTAGGGCTTAAAGCTAAGGATGGTGAAGGAGATCGAATTTGAGGGAAAGTGTGCTGCGATTAAAATCGAAAACGGAAAGGTTGGAGTTTATCTTACGCAGCATACGGGAGATTGGTTCGTTAGAGCCATATGTGGTGCGGTGGATAAGTAGATAAAAGAGACGGGTGGAACGTAGATTACGAGGGTTAGGGTTAAAGAAAATGGAGTTGCAAAGAGGCATGCAATCGACGGAGCCTGAGAGGAGTCCGTGAATGAACAAAATGTCTGCTGCGTCCCGCCGTTCCTCAAGGGTATTCAGGTTAATGAGTTTGAGACGGTCTCGATAGGGAGGTAAGATTAGAGGATCGTTCTAAGGTAGACCTCGAAGAGCAAATTGAAGAAACCGACGCTGGATCCTCTCAATATGAGATACATGAACTCGTTGAAAGGGACACCACGCTTGGCTAGCGTACTCGAGAAGGGGGCGAACGTAAGTGATGTATAGTGATCTAGTCACGTACGGGTTGCAGAATTCTTTGGACCATTTTTTAACGAAGCCGAGTGATGAGTTTGCTTTAGAAATTATCTCATCAATATGCGAGCGGAAATTAAGCCGCCTGTCGCATAATATACCAAGGTCGCGGATAGATTCATCAAGGGGTATAGGTTGGCCGTCGAGATGGTAAATTCGTTGAAGAGACTTCTTGCACCTACGTGAGAAAGTAATCGATTGACATTTAGAGACATTGAGTTCTAAGCAGTTCTTGATGCACCAGGTGGAAAAACTATTTAGATCTATTTGAAGGAGGGTGGAGTCTTGTTGTGAGGAAATGGGTTTAAAAAATTTGGTATCTTCAGCATAGAGAGAAAGTGTTGAGTATTGAATGAGCCTTTGAAGGTCGTTAATAGTTAGGATGAAGAGGAGTGGACCTAGGTGACTACCTTGAGGAACACCTGAAGTGGCCAAGAAAGGGGCCGATAGGACAGATCTGAAACGAACATTATAAAAACGATTATCCAGGTAAGCCCAGGACGGACAATTTGAACAGGATTAGTTTATGAGATATCTTGTCAAAAGCTTTACTGAAATCAGTTGTTATAACGTCAACTTCTTTACCATTTTCTAAGGCTGAGGGAACAGAGGACACGAATTCTACGAGGTTAGTGGTAGTTGATCTACCCTTCAGAAAGCCGTGTTGATTGGGGGAAATAAAAGATTTACACTGGAAGCTTAAGGCTTCATGCAAAATATTTTCGAGGAGTTTGGGTATATGGGAAAGTTGAGCTATAGGGCGGTAATTAGTGACTTCGCCCTTTAATCCCTTTTTGTGTATGGGTGTTATGAAAGAGGACTTCCAAATCTGTGGAAATTCACCTTGAGAGAGCGATAATCGGAAGAGATTAGCAAGGGGGCGTGAAAGAGTTGAGGAACACTTTTTAAGAAATATGGATGGAAGGCCATCTGGGCCGGGTAAGTATTCATCATTAAGTTGTTGTAATTTGTTTTCTATTACTGTATGATCAAAGCTATGAGAAATAGATTGCAAAAGATTGCTTAAAAAAAGTATCAAAAAAGTTAGCTATGGTATGCGGATCAGTTGATGATATATTTTCGTATGAGAGGGATGGAGGAAAACCGTCGGATTTTTTTTGTAATTAACGAATTGGTAGAAAGACTTAGGATCATTTATAAGCCTTGATTGCGCACTATCAAGGTATCGCTGATAGAGAAACTTATAGAGCTGGGCGAATTGAAGGTATGACCCGAGATAGTTTGAATAGTCAACAAAAGAGTTGGACCGGAGGAAAACTGTCCATAATTTGTTTCTTTTGTTACGTAAAGAGCGAAGTTTACGATTATACCACGGGGGGCTCGTAGAAGAGGTCGATGTATGCTCAAAGGCTCGATTTCCTGATGTTCATGTGTTTCAGATGGAAGAGAAATTTGTCAAAGATTAATATCATCGTGATGTATCGTAATTGTCTTTCAATGTTGAGGCTTCTCGTAGTATTATCATATAAAGGGTTTTCCAATAGGGACTTGGCAACTTTGAATTTAATTTGTGAACGCACTCTTTCACTAATCATCAAACTGTCACTATCAATTTATTCAGTAAACTCAATATTTTCATCATGGTAAAGTACAGGAACGAGCAACGTCTGCAAATTATAAAAATTTTCTACCGAAATTCGGAGTCGGTGACTGCAATTTTAAGAGCGTTAACTCCAATTTTCGATCGTAATTCTCGCCCTAGTAGTCAGGCAATAACAAGTTTAGTGCAAAAATTTGAGTCTACATATCCGTTGTGTGTTGTTGCCGTGTCAGTGAGACAACGGGTTGGTCGAAGTGTCGAAAATATCGCTGCCGTTCAGGCGTCCGTAGCAAACGATCCAAATCAGTCAATTTCACGGCGTTCTCAAGAATTGGGCATCGCTCAGACCACATTATGGCGTATTTTGCGTAAGGTTTGCACCCATACAAGATCAAGCTGATTCAAGAATTGAAGCCGATGGACCATTTGAAGCGACGTACATTCTCCGATTGGGTTCTGGAGAATTTGCGCCAAGATGATGAATTTCATCGCAAATCATCTTCAGTGACGAAGCTCATTTTTGCCTCAATGGGTTCGTCAATAAGCAAAATATGCGTTATTGGTCGGGTGAAAATCTACATGTGCTTCATCAATCAGCACTTCATCCACAAAAAATAACTGTTTGGTGCGGTTAGCATGCCGGCGGCGTTATTGGGCCATATTTTTTCGTCGACGATAACGATCGTCACGTTACGGTGAATGGTCAGCGCTATCGCGCCATGATCACCGATTATTTTTGGCCTGAATTGGAAGATATGGACTTGGACGACATGTGGTTTCAACAGGATGGTGCCACAAGCCACAAGCCACACAGCACACGCTACAATCGCTTTATTGAAGAGTAAGTATATTGAGCGTGTTATCTCAAGACATGGGCCAGTCGATTGACCGCCTCGTTCGTGCGATTTAACGCCGCTTGACTATTTTCTGTGGGGCTACGTTAAGTCATTGGTTTATGCCAACGCGCCGACGACATTGGAAGAGCTCAGAGCCAACATTGAATGCGAAATAGCGGCCGTTTCGGCCGAAATGTGAGGCCGAGTCGTTAAAAATTGGGTCCAACGGATCGACCGCTGCAAACGTGCCCACGGTGGCCATATGAACGAAGTCGAGTTCCATTCATAAATGTTTTAATTATACTTCAAGCCGATAATAAAGTTTTTGAAATATCTCAAATGGTTTGCGTTTTATTTAAAAAAAAAGTTGTCAAGTCCTTATTGGAATACCCTATATTTGTTGGTATAATGGTGTTTAGGACACCACCTTATTGACAAAGTTCAACATGATAGATTCCTCAAAACAATTTCGTATTGCGTAACCGATAGTTGGAAGTGACGCTAGACCGTTAGACCGAAGCCAGTAACCCATTCATGTATGTGAGCGCTGCCGTTGGTCAATTGAGTGCTCATCCGTCATTATCTCTTTTCCAGGACGCTGACTTAGTCTCGGAAAGCCTTACCGGCCTGAGCTCCAAATATGTCGGAGTAGCCCGGATAAGATTTCATTTGTTTTATTCTGGGATCTTACTTCATCGTTGATTCCATCTGGGGAATTCATCCGCTGTCCCTTTTATAGTGCTGCTATTTTTGTCCGCTGGTCAGCAGTCGCGCTTATAAATTTGGCTAGTCGAATACAGACCAGTAGCCAGTTACCACTTGGAGATGAAATAACCTCTCATTGCATTACTCTATTTCTACAGCACCAAACCAAATCCCTGCCAGGCTCTTGTGCAGGAGGACGATGCACGCATCTCCATAAAGGTCGGTAAAGAACTCACCGAGACCTTTGATGTCAAAAAAGGATTTAGACAAGGTGACACGTCGTCATGCCATTCCTTTAACATCATTCTTGAAAGAATAGTGCAAAACTCACACGCCAACACAAGAGGCACTTTCTTTCAAAAGTCTGTAGAATTATTTACATACGTTGATGATATTGACATAATCGTATTGAGGCGGAAGCGGCGAAGATGGGCTTAACGATCAATGAGGGCAAAACCAAGTATATGGTACGTTGATTAATGCAAGCCGCAGTCCCCAGAACAGACCAAAGTCTTGTATTCTAATTGATTAAGGTTTGGGCTACCAGTTCAGGTTTGGTACCAAGTTCTGAACGTAGTTTTTGAGCCATGTTTGAGTCGTTTTTGCTTTATGAGCTGGAACGGAGTCTTATTGAAAGGTCCACGGTTTATTTGCCAATAGTGTTTTATTGAGACGCTTCACAACGTTCTAAAACGTCCCTTTGATACATTTTCGCCGAGGTTTTCATGCCTTTCTCGCAGTAATGGAGTTTTGTGACCACATCATAAGCGACTTCCCACCAAGACATCACAGAAACTGTGTGGTGACCACGTTGAACTCTCGGAACGAGTTCAGACGCATGTCGTAATGTCAAAACACATTTTACAATGTTATTACTTTGTAACTTTACATTATGCAATCATACCAAAAGTCATTTAAAAGGAATTAAAACTAACAATCAAAAGCATGTCGGCATGCAGTTGTTTCGTATTTTACGTCTGCTTACAAGCTTTTGATAAATATTTCTTTCATTCTTAGGAAATTAGTTACGTTCGTCCTGTTTTATGGTCGAAGGCATGACAGTTCCATATTTATCATAAAATACTCCAAGACTCTACTGTCAAAACCTTTAACATTTTTTACACACATTTGTAAGATTTCAATTACTCAATTAGGCCTTAAAGAATTCAGTGCCTTTATAGCACTGATTTCGGAGCGAATGGTGTATTGGTTTTCCTATTTTTGATTGAATGCAGCTTTTCAGACCACTTCTCTCTTCTACAGTCAATTCGCTGAAGCAGTTAACTAAGACAATCCTTTCTGGATAAATTTTGATGAACTCCTGTCCAACATTGTTAATTTAAGTAAACAAGCTAGAAGCAGTACAGTACAGACTAGGCCAAAAGTGCAGTGAAGACCTATCGATCGGCAATGAACGTTGCAAGGAACTCAACTATGACATATCCTACGATAAATAGAGAAAAACATTTAGTGCTTTTAACAACGCCATCAGCATAGAAAGAATACACAATAGCGAGTATAAATTTCTAAAGGACTCGTAATTTTTAAGGAATCCACTAGCAAGTCATCTAAGTCTAACCCTGGCTTTAACTGACAGAATTGTTCGCATGGAAACTGAGAAAAAAAAACAGGAATAAATTAAATAAGGAAAAAGGCCTGCTCTGGACGGCAAATTGGAAGATTATTTCCAAAATGCTCCGCAGCATGGCGCAGCGCGTCGCACGTGGTCTCACACGTTCATATTGTAGCTGCTTCAGTATTTTGTTGGTCCTTCCTTATTTATCAAATCGTGTTTTAGTCGAGTTGGAACAAAATTAACTAAATTTTGTGTAACATCTTGCGTAATTTGTTCACATTTTGTGGTTAGTGCCGCTTTTAGATCTACCTTGTTACGAATTGTATACTGCTTTACGTATACCTCCAGAATATTCCAAACATTTTCTATTGGATTGATTTGGGACAATCGTTTTCTTTCATAAACGAGCCAACTAGGCCAATTTCTAGTTCCTGTTTAGACCATGTATTTGGTCGTTTTAATGAAATACCTATTAGTCAATGTGCAGGTGTTAACTTTGATCTCCATGTTACAGATCATTGTATGACAGGTATTTTGTTCTATACTTTAAATGGCAATCCTAGAAGAAATAACTCTTCTCCGAACGTTACTAAAATGAGGTATGATCTACTGAATGTTAAACTACATTTTGAAAACTGGGAGACAGTTTACACTGAAAGTAATTCTTCCAGGTCTTATGATTTATTTCTAGAAGCCTTACAATCACATATAAGAATAATAAAATTGTAAGGTTTTTCTTTTGTTACCTAATGGCATGAGAACCGCTCGATAGATTTGGGTGAAATTTTTTTTTAAATGTTTCTTAAGACTCCAAGAAGGTTTATCTATGGCTCACACCGAGGATAGTACGGACAAAGGGCTTTGTAAATTTTGAGAATTTTGAAAATATATTCCCACGACCCGTAAAAGTTGTAGAGACATGAGTCTTAACATTATGATTTGCCAAAAATATACTGAACAAAGGTGTTACATTTGAGCAGGACATGTGCAGCTGAATACTGCTATAAAGCAGAACTCACCGCCACTTAGCACTCTCGGTGGAATGGGACGGACAAAATGTGAAAGAAAATCCTAACATCGTTTTCGGCTCCGAGGAAAAAAGAAATAACTTGAGAAGGAACTATTGTACATTCGTTCAAAGTTTTACCAGAAGTTAAAAGTATGGCATGAAGCCAAAAAGATCCCAACAGAGACCTGTAAAGGCGAGTATAACTAGTATTGTACTCGTATATACTAGGTTGTGGAAAAACATTTTCACAAACGAAACGTATGTACCGTTAAACGTTAGCGACCCAAATTCCGTTGTCAGGCTATATTTATTTATTTATTGAAAGAAAGCAATCGCTGAACATTAAGGTTAACTTATAGGTTTTTATAGTTCATTGGATTTAAATTTTAAGGATTAAATAATAAATTATTACAATATTTAAATAAGATAAAATTAAAAAAAAGGAGTTATAATGAAATTGAAAAAAAGAGCAAGTTCAGTTAAGATTAGAGAAGTTTTGTCTGTATACGGTTATTGGCATCCGCGGATTTGGCAAGATTATTCAACATTTGGCAGCATATCGTATATGAAAATTTATCTACGAGATGTCAAGCAGCTATGGTTGACTGGTCTTAAAATGATGTACCGATTACATGAACAGAAAGTATGATAATTTTGTTGACTACCTGAGTCAAGTTGCTACAATTAAATTAATTTAAATAGTTGAACACAGCACTGATATTTAGAAAACAGTCTAAGCTAAACCCGTGATTTCCGTTGAGACATGGTTGAACCTGTGAAAGTTAAAACCAAACCGAGTCATATCGTGTTGAAAACAACCTTTAGCCTTTGAAACGAATAGGAATCACAGTCGGCAAACAACTGGGAACCGTACGTAATTATTGGAACAATAACTGAAATTTTACCAATTTCAATTGATTTCCCTGGAAAAACTCAGGCATAGCTGGATATCCTTGGCGTAGATTTGATAACGACAATGGAATAAAATAGTGGGTAGGTCATTGATAAATAGGGAAAATAGTAGCAGGCCGAGAATAAAATTTTGAGGAACACCACTATTAAGAGGATAGAAAAATTATAATTTATCATTACAAAACAGCTTGTGCCCCGTTCGTCAAATATTGTATGAAAGAATCGGCCTAGAGGATGTAGTTTTTCCTTGATTTATATGCTCTGAATTGATTCAAAGGCTTTGGACAGGAAAGGTAGAATGGCTATATAAGGTTAGAGGGATTACTTATATAGGGATTGGGATAATCTTCGTTTTTTTTCCAGTCAGTAGGATAAGTTGAGGTCATTATAATTGTACTGAAGTTGTGGATGATGCAAGGAAATATAATGGGAAGCAGTAGTTTTAAGCAAAAATAGCAGAACCAAAGCTTAATCATCAACTTCACATAGAGTGAATGTATTATTTCTATCGCTCTGTCTAATCGTTTGGGGTATATAACTTGGCAACGGAGTAATATTCGGGCTATAAAACCTCCTGTTTAGTTCGACCTAGGTCAATACTCAATTTTACACATACGATTTGAATACTACCTTGTTACAGCATGGCATACACTGGTATTTTTTATTTTTCTAAAAGGGATCTACCATAGACAACACGTTTCCTCTTGTAATGATGCAAAGGATTGAAAATATAGTCTCATTTAAGTTAGGATATTTATATTTTTCTCAATAGATAATGAAATTTAAAAGTGTGTGTTGATGGGGATACACGCTTAGAGAATCCATTCCTCTCAAATAGTTAATTTTTCCTATTTAAAACTCAATTATTTTGTTTAGTATAATAATTTATTGTCTAATTTGTCACAGTACTATATCTTATCAAAACTATATCTAAAATGTTGTTGTGCGGTTTGTGCCACTTGAAAATTGACAGACATGATTTAATTTATGTGTAAAGAATTCTTACATGCTAAGTGTGCAAAACTAGAGAAAAGAGAAATAGAGTTTTTTTGAAAAAAACGCTCAGGGTTTTAAATGTAGTAGTTGCGCTATTCAACGGAGAAAATCCATATTGGTCGACATACCCATCTCTTCCACGAATCCCTCTTCTTCAAAAAATACAAAAAAAAAATACTGCTAGCATCTCCAAAGCATCTCTCCCCGTGACACTCGGCACCAATGGACATATGCTACTCGTATGTCGTTTTTTACTCAGCCTACTTTTTGTGATCGTTTTTGTAGTTGTTATTGTTTTTTTTTTTACTGACTTTACAGGCATCCTCCTATTACTCGGGTAATTCATAATCAATACAAAAAAAAGGAATACATACTTCCCTTAATATTTTAAGCTATTCATCAGCTTTCTGCTTCATCTAGAAGCTGAACTGCAGACCAAAATCCAACATGATAAAACTAAATTTATTTCCTAAAATCGAAAGAAATTAACAATGATTGTTCCTGATCGTTGTTCCGCTTTGCAGCGGTGGTGGGCTCACATCGATAGCACATTACCTTCAACAAATACTGTGTGTCGTTTTCTCGCATGTCACAAACAAACACACATCATCATTCATCAGTGGATCAATAAAAAAAAAGGAATAAAGGAATTAATTATGCCGAATTTTGCTGGTATCGGTGAAATGACCCAGGCCTGTGATCATTGTCAAGCTCTTAAATGGACAAAAGAGTCGAATGGAGTCTGATGCTCAGACGGATATTAGATATTTTTCACCATCAGAACCCTTGAAATCCCTATTGACCGGGGATCACCCACAATCTAAAAATTTTTTGGAATGTATCCGTTCTTGCAACAGTGCATTCCAGATGACTTCGTTTGGGGCAAACCAAATCGTAGAAGCGTCATTTATGCCCACCTTCAATGCAGGTCAAGCTTATCATTTATTTTGATATCTGTTGCCAGCAGATGAACCGAAATTCCTACAAATATACTTTGTATCCGACTATTGCGAACAAGCTAATATCAGGAATCAACATTTCCAAAACCTAAACGCCAGTCTGATTTCCAAGGCATGTTTCATGAAATCAATCCATATGTGAATAACTTCAAGGCTGCACTGGAGTCTATCCCTTAAAATCAACAAAATAATTACAAATTTGTAATCAGCGCTGATAGACGACCCGCGACAGAACATCGCGGCCGATACAATTCCCCTAGCACGAACGAAGTCGCCGTTGTTTTGGTGGATCAGGAGTGCGATAGGCGTGATATTGTGCAGCGCACCCGTGACGATCGCTTGCAACGGATAAGTGAAACGCATAGGGCCTATGATAGTCTTCAGTACCCACTGATTTATTGTCATGGTGAGGACGCTAAATTACAATAAAAAAAACATCTGCTCTGCAGTTCTATTCATACCTCATGCATATACGACGCAACCGTTTTGCTCATTTCACCGCTTTCGAGGTACTTTGAATCAGTTTGTGATTGATATGTACGCTAAGATCGAAACAGAGCGTTTGGTATACATTCGAAACAAATCGAAAAAGATTGCGTGCTGAAAATTATATTGATCTACAGGACACCATGCAGCAGGATGCTAACATTGAGGAACTGGTGCGGTTGGTAATTCTGCCGTCGAGTTTCACAGGTGGGCTGCGCTACATGCGCGAGCGCACACAACATGCATTTTGCTATGTAAGGAAATATGGGCGCCCAGACCTCTTTATAACGTTTACGACTAATCCTAAGTGGGACGAAGTCACCCAAAAGCTTTTCACAGGTCAAGCTTCTTATGATCGACACGATGTCATAGCAAGAGTTTTCCATTTAAAACTCAAGTTAATGATAAACTTGCTGACAAAAGAAAATGTGTTCGGTGCGTCCTTATGCTTTATTTAGAGTGTTGAGTAGCAGAAGCGTTGTTTGCCCCGTGCGCACATTCTTCTATGGTTGAAGGAAAAAGTCCGTCCCAATGATGTCGATAATATAATTAGTGCGGAATTTCCGGACCCCAACAGACTGTAACAGGAAAAGATGGGTATCCATTATATCGCCGACGTTCTCCTCAGCAAGGTGGATTTGCTGCACAAATATGATTGTGTGGACCGCAAATCCTGGTAGACAATAGATAGGTCGTGCCATACTCGCCAGTACTGTCAAAGACATTTTGTGCTTACATAAGTGTGGAAATGTGTAACAGCGTTCAGTCCATAAAATACATATGTAAGTATGTAAATAATGGTAGTGATCAAGCTACTTTTCCAGTTTGGCTACTATGTAAGCTCTTCTGAGGCTATGTGCCGAATCTAATTTCCAATATGGCTAGTTTTTATTCAGGGCGACGTAGTGTCCCAGTAAGAGTTTTCACCATCGAAGTCCTTACTTGACCGTCCTTAGCTTGGTAAACTTCTATTATCTTCCCCCGTTGCCACTGACTCCTAGGCCGGGCAGTATCACATACTAAAAGGTCGCCCGGCTTTAATGGCAGAATCTTTGCATGCCACTTTGTACGCTTGGTTAAGACTGGCAAATACTCGAGGATCAATTTCTTCCAAAAGGTATTCTTCAACTGTTGGCTAATCTTCCACTGCTTTCTGCTATGCGTTGGGTCTTCATCTAGCATTGGTGTTTGTGTGGAGTTAACGCATTCTATCAAAAAGTGGTTAGGTGTAAGGGGTTCCTCATCTTCGGCATGTAAAGGTAATTCGGTAAGCGGGCGAGAGTTCACGATATTTTCAGCCTCTATCAACAAACTTCGAAGCGTCTCAACTCTCGGGGCTTGTTCTTTCAAGGTGATCGCTAGCACTTTCTTCACAGATCGTACCATTCGTTCCCATATATCACCTTCGCTGGGGTTTGACGGGCAATTAAAAACCCACTCAATTGTTTTTGATGACAGCTCGGCCTGGATGCGACCAACGTTAAAGAGTGCTGCTTCTTTCTCTAAACTTCGCTTTGCACCGACAAAATTGGTGCCATTATCCCTTCGGATGCTTACTGGTACTCCACGGCGGGTAATAAAATTCCGAATTCACAGTATACAAGCATCCGTAGATAGGTCGGCAGCCAATTCCAAGTGGATAGCTCTTATTGTACGACACGTAAATAGAGCCACCCATCGCTTCTCGCGGCGACGTCCGATGGTGACCTGGAGAGAAACGAAGAAATCTAATCCGGTGTAGGTTAAGGGCCGAACGAAAGGCGTGACCCGGTCTGGAGGCAGTTGTCCCATGAGTGGTAGGCTTAGCCTTTAAGAATTTACATTTGTTGCAGTCGCGTTTAACCTCCCCGAGTACTCCTCGGATGCGGGGAATCCAGTATCGTTGGCGAACCTCGTGCAAAATCAGGCTGTCGTTCTGATGATGTAGCTTATGATGATAATATTTAACGATAAGTTTTGTCAGCGGATGTTTTTGCGGCAGAATAATTGGTCGCCGAGCTTCGTCTGGCAGACATTCGGCGGCATTCAATCGTCCATACATGCGTAGAATGTCATCAGCGTCCAGGGTTAGCGACACAGGGTTAGTTGACGGATTGTGCTTGACGTCGGAATATTCCTTTTCTCTCTAAGCGCAGCGATTTCGAGACTAAATGCTTTCCTCTGTTCTTGACGACAAAGTATTTTCACTGCTCTTGTTATTTCCGCGGATGTTAACTCGTCGATTTCTCCAGCACCTTTACTGTTATTTAACTTGTTGTTCCTATCGCCGGCCAAGTTCTGTCGGGCACGTCCTAAGAGTATTTCAAACTAGCGCCACAACCAGGCTACAACTCTTCGCAGCTCTAAAAAAGAAGAACATTTAGTAACGTTTATTTGCAAATTACTTGCCTGTTTGATGTGGAGAACTCTTTGTCGAACTTCTTCTTCAAACACCTCTGGTACTACATCGACGGGAGTATGCGGCCATTGCTCCTCAGGTAGGCGTAAGAATTCAGGTCCAGTTTTCCACCGACTAGCTGGATTAAAGCGTGGAGGATTGGAGGCTCTGGTGGCATCATCAGCAACATTTAATTCAGTGGGAAGCCAACGCCAATCCGACGGATCTGATGTGTCCAATATTTCTGCAATCCTGTGCGCGATGAATGGCTTATATTTCCGCTTCTCTGATTGGATTCATAGAATAACAGTTTTGGAGTCGCTTCAGTAGATAACCTTGTTAATTGTAATTTAATGATGCGTTCTTATTGTTCACTGCAAGCGACTTCCCAAAACAGAAGCTTGCAGTTCTAGACGAGGAATCGACAGCGTCTTCTGTGGTGCACATCTTGCAGCAACAAAGGCCACGTCAATATCTCCTCCCAGGACTACACAAAGATACCCCACAGCTGCAAATGCACTTTCGCTGGCTTCCGTAAAAATATGTAGCTGCAGACTGATGGCAATTTTGGTGAGTAACAACGATTTTAAAATCGCATACTCGGCTTAGCTCAGCCCACCAAAGTTTCCACTGTTCCAATAATAGTGTTATGAGTAGTAGTGGCTCGTCCCAGCCAATTCCACTCTTCCATGTCTGCTGCAAAAGAATTTTTGAAGCGACAAGAAAATTTGCCAGGAAACCAAACGGGTCGAAGACTGATATTACTATTTTCAACATTTCCCTCTTTGTCAGCGGTCTCATTGACGTAAGCACCTCCTTTGCGATCCGATTAAATTTCAGCTGGAATCGGAAGGTGTCGTCTCGGGTGTTCCAATATAGTCCCAGAATTTTTTCTCCCCCATCACTGGCATAAATATTTACTATGGATTGTTGCTGAGGTGAATCTTTGTTCAACTTCGACTGAAGTGAATCAATATTGGAGACAAAGGTGCGAAGAGTGAACCCTCCAAGGCTATGGATCTTTGTGACCTCTCTGCTCACACGTTCCGCGTCGGCTTCGCTGTTAAAACTGTAGACATAGTCATCTACATAATGATTTTCGACTATGGCGTAAACAGCTTCGGGAGCTTCCCTGGTGAATTTGGCTGCGTTGAGATTTCTAATAAACTCGGCTTCACACGGTGAACAAGCTGCTCCAAAAATTATTGATGTCATCAGGTACGTTCGAACTGGCTGGTCCTCATTCCCGTCGCGCCATAGGAAACGTTGGGGGTGTTGGTCGTCTGCTCTTATTTTAATCTGTGAAAACATCTCTTGAATATGTGCGGCGACTGCGACGGGGCTTTGTCGGAACTTGAACAATACTGACAAGAGCGGTTTGGCCGGCTCCGGTCCTTTCAAAAGCATCGAGTTAAGTGATACTTCTCTAGTCTTAGTGGCGGCGTCAAAAACGATGCGTAGTTTTCCTGGCTTACTGGGGTTGACAACTGCAAAATGCGGCAAATACCATGTGTGGCTGCTTACGAGTTCTTCCGATGTCATCTCTCGAGCATAACCTTTCTCGCTGTAGTCTGCCATCTGCCGGGAGTACCGTTCTGCGAATACTGGATCCTTTCGCATTTTTGCTTCCACGTTGAGAAGCCTGTTCTTTGCATTATTAAAGCTGTTAGTCAAAAAGGGCTCGTCGTAACGCCAAAGCAAACCCGTCTCATAGCCCTGCTTGGTCGTTTCATTAAGGATTTTCCTGGCTCTTATATCCTCGGCTGACTCTAACACACTCTGTTTTCTGCACTCCGAAATTCTCAGTGGTAAAGTACGAATTGACTATCTATTTGAGTTCTTCGAGCGCTTCGACCTCTTTCACGTGAAAAATGCGCTGATTGACGTTCTCGTCGGCAGATTGCGGTCCATATGCCAACCAACCGAGCTTAGTGTACCCTGCTACGGGTTCCTTTCGTGTTCCCTCCAAAAAAATACTGGCAACCCCCATATAACAGTTGTCAAGCCCTAGAAGAAGAGATGGTTGTACGTTTTCATAGTTCTCAATCGGAATGTTCTTCAAATGTTCAAAGTCGTTTTTGCAAAATGTCTGCGTGGGAAGCCTAGGTTGCGTACAGTCTTTACATTGCGAAATTCGTATTGATGTTTTCCTCTGATGTCGCAGGATACGGTACGAGACGATTCTGTCACCACCTTGTCATCTAACCACTGAAGAGTCAAGTGCTGCTTCCTCCCACTGAGTCCAAGTTTGATGGCCACCTCATCTTCCAATATCGAAATTTACATGGCGAACACGGCTATCTCGCCCTTTGGGCCTGTTAACACCACTGGTAACATCCAAAAGAGGAGTCCAGGTACAGATAGAGTACAAAAATTTTGTAGTCTTTCGTGGCAATTGGTGACGGAACTGAAATCTTTTCGTGCAGCAGTTTGTGGTGAAATTTATGACAGCTTCCTGTCTCGCATCTCCGTCGACCTCGGCAAGTTGCGGTGCTATGACCCTGTTTTAAACATAAAACCAAAGATGTTTACCTTTAACGGTTAGCCAACGTTGTTCTGTTGTAGAGTTTTTGAACACACTGCAGTGCGCAATTCGATTAGGCCCGCCACAGCACGTACATAATGATAATCTTCCTTGTGAACATTCTCGTATTGACTGGGAAGTTTCTTAATTGAGATGAAACATTCGACGAGGCTGATTCGATTGAATTCTGGATGGCGTCATAGCGGGCTGCGGCAGCAGCTGCACAAGTATGGCCAACTCACCTAACCAATCCGAGAAATCCTTGAGTGTGGGGTGTGACTTCAGTGACAATGTACATTTTGCCCATTCCAAGCATCTGGCAGTCGGGAGCTTGCACGCCAGCTCCTCGATCAAAATTGGATTACTCAAATGGTGTTCGCAGTTGGCTGACTTCAGAAATGCGACGATGTTCCTTACTTTCGTGGAGAAGGGAATTAGTTGATCAACTCGCTGCTCGTTCATAGGTGGCCACTGCTGAATTTTTGCGAGCTGAGCTTTGATCATGAGCTCTGGCCGTCCGAAACGAAATTTGAGTTCCTCGATGACGGCGTCCACATTTTTGGGGCGGATAAGGAGCGAGGAGACCGCTTCCCTGGGTGCCCCCTGCAAGCAACGTTAGAGACGTATGGTGTTCTCCGTAGCACTGTATGAAACATTTCTTGTTGTTTCAATAAAGTTGGCTAGAAATAATGGCCAGTCCTCTGGTGCACCGGAAAATTGCTGAAGATCATATAGCTTGCGATGAGTAGAGGACGTAGTTGCGATGGCGTTTGATACTTCGTAAACACCAGTAGTGTGGCTTCATAATGACTGGTGACGATCTGAAATCTCTGAGATACCTTCTTGTGATATGTCGTTGTTTTGGCTGTATATTCGGTCCCTTAAACGCTGGGTCTCTACTTGGCTGACCATAGTTTCCCTTCGTAATTCACCGACTGTTGTTGATTCAAATTAAAAAAACAATAATTGAATTCTAAACTCATGTAATTAGTTTGGAAGAAGACTGATCGATCGGAGATTCGCCGGATTGGAAGTGTCTTTATCCCTTTTGAGGATGGGATGTACCACCGCAGTTTTCCAATGCGCTGGATAATGTGCATTATTCATTGCATTATTAAGCAGTGTGGTATAAATGCTCACCGCTTCTAGAGGGAGATGTCGTAGCACAATGTTCGGTATTTCATCGGTTCCCACTGATTTCTTACTTCTAAGTGATTCGAAGATCGTTTGGAGCTCTTCCTTCGAAATGAACGGGGGTAATACCCTATCGTTGGTGATGGCATTATTTGCCATATTTTCGTCACTGAACTGGGTGAAACCCGAGCTCTCGAATCGCCAATTCACAATTTCATTTCGAAGATAGAAATTGTGCACAAGGACCCGATTCTCCAGATCGTGGTTCGGGCCAATGATAACATTCGCCTTGTACACTTCCTGGAAAGTCGCTCCTATAGCTTCTACCTGCTCCTGCGGATCCTCGATTACAAAGAAGTTATCATCATCAACAGCCTCATTTGGATCTATGCCCGCTGTTACCAGTATTTGTTCGTTATTCGTCGTTCGGGCAATTTTAAGACATGGAAGGTCGTTCTGATTATTTCTCCGAAATATTTTATTTATTTGCGGGAACATATTCGGGTTGCTGGTGTTTACAGCCCGAATTTTATTGTTCCAATACAAACTTACAGATGCTCTGTAATTTTCTTTTATTAATACTTGGAGGTCTTTGATCGACGACTTCAGTGTCATGATCTCCAGGTTATGTCTGTCAGTAAACTGTCTGTACAAGGTTTTTAGCCTTGAAAGCAGTCTACTTTTATGTCGGTGCAGTGCGTCAATGGTTGCGTTGCGGAATAAGTCTTCGTTGTCAGTGTGTTGATACCGAGGTATCGTTTTGTCCATTATTCGTTTAATTGTCTCGTCCATTAATTTTAGATACCTGTCAATCTCCTCGTTTGACAGATTTCTATTGGACGGTGGGTAGAGCGAATTCGAGGAGAGTGCTCTCGTCATTGTTCTGGAGAAGTGTGTCCAACACACCCTACTATAATTGTAGGAATGCCTTTGAGCGAACTCGCAGTTCCGCAGTTCGGAACGGTTATTTCGGTACTGAGACCGCAATGGTCACTGTCATACACAAACGTGCGTAGACAGTTTGTAGTTTGTTGGTTAGTGCATGTTAGTTGTATTCGTGAGTCGAACAGCAGAAGATCCAAGTAGGACCCGTGTCTGGGAAACGACGGACTATCCGTCGCCTTAAGCTCGAGTCGATACATTATACTGTGCTGACCCCATCAATTGAATAGTAGGTTCCCTCTAGTATTTGGTGTATTATTTCCCCAATCTCTATGTTTGGCGTTGAAATCTCCGCCGATAATAAAGTAATTCTCCTCCAATTCCAGTCTTAGGAATCGAAAAAGTGTCTCGAGCTCTGAGATGAATAAAGGCTCCGGCCCATAGAATCCGTTACGTCCGTTACGATGCCGGATAGGTTGACGTTAATGTATTTGACGGAAATGACAGTCCCATAAAATCCGTGGCATACGTTGGCAGAATAACGAACGAAACGAAACAAAAAAATTTAAATGTCATTTAATCTCAATATTTTCTTTCAAGCTATGACAATTTCTCTTCATTCTCTCAATGTCTCCACCAATGAAAGTGCTTACTCTCAATTTGTGAATGCGTGAACCTCAATATGTGAAAGTATGGTCCTCAATGTGTGAATGTGTGAACTGCCAACGGATTGAAAAGTAGATATTAAATCTACTTTATCCGTCCGTTCCGTCATATCCTTTGTTTATGAGCCTGCTTCCATAACAACGTGTATATTCTATCGAGCTGCCAGTCGACGCAATTCACGCAACGGACGCAACAGATTCTATGGGCCTTGGCCTTAAGGCGGATTGAGTAGCCTTAGGTGCATAAACAGACACCATGTATAGCCGGTTTCCAATACGGAGAGGGATATACACGATGCATGCTTCCAGCACCTGGAACCTGCGTACTACACGGCTGTACACTCTTTTGAAACGCAGTCCTTTTCTTACAAAGATCGCAACGCCTCCTCCCTTAGTGGAGTTGGGTTGATTTCTCCGTACTATTTTATATCTTTTGTGCCTCATTTTGTGTCTTTTGGAAAACTTAGGTTCGCTAACCAAGAGCACATCAGGGGCTTGATCTTTAAGCAACTTAAACAGTGTGAATTAACATTCACTGCAAGGACCTTCAGGGTTTGCCCCGCCATGTACGTACCCATTACGACTGGAGGTGCGTTAGGCCCGGCAGCAGCGCGTATATTTGATCTACCCGCTTAATCTGTTCCTGTATTTGACGCTGAAGCTGAGCCATCTGCCCCTGAATAAAGAGCAAGATAGCCAGCATGTCAGGTACAGGTTCCGGTGCTCTAGGCGCTGCGGCCTAAGAAGCTACTATTGGTTGTTGTGCCGTATTTCCGCTACCTGCCGCCATTTGGGCGTAGGTAACGTGGGGAGTATCGGCTGGTGTTTGTGCCTGCACGAGTGGACGTTTAACTTCCACTTTCTGCTACCGAGCCAGATTTACTCTTTTGATGTATTGGAATTTGGGACAACCCCGATAATTTGCGGTGTGTCCCGTGTTCCTACATAACGCACAAGAGAGTTGTCTCCGTCCTTACCTAGAGCGCCTTCCTCGGATTTGTGGTTCTTTCCACACTTCACGCATCGAGGCTGCATTTCGCAGTTCGACGCGGCGTGTCCGAACCTTTGGCAGCAAACATATTGTAAAATGTTTCCGCTCCTCTTTAATTTCTCCCAGTGTACAACCTGGTAGTCTAGGACTTTGATGGTCCTTAGACCACCCAGTTTGCTGTTGGGACTCAGCTGAACCAGGAAGAACGGTAGTTTCCGCTTCTCCCTTTTGGCTCTAGCCGTGACGAATGGCTTAACCCCTACAAATTTGAGCTCTTCGCACTCCTTCTCTTCCAGTAGTGCAAGGAGCTCCTACGGATCAGTCGACGGTTCTAATCCCCTCAGCAGCATTGTCGGCAGCTTTTCACCCTTCGGTGTGAAGGGTGAATCGTCGTCGAATCCCTTAACAGGTTTTTAATTTTGTGATAGCGCTCCACTGTATTGCAGTGGATCGCATGCCTATCTGAACTAAGTCTTTTAACAAAAAAATTATTGCCTATGGCCGACTTACATAATTCTATCGTATCTTTCAACTACATCTTGAATGTGTTGATTGGAGGTACCCGTTGCTTAGTTGATTTCTGTGATTGTTGTTGTTGCTTTTGTTGTAGCTGTTGTTTATGCTTCTGCTGCTGCTTTTGCTGTTGCTGCAGCTGCTGTTGTTACTGCCGTTGTTGTTGTTTATGTTGTTGTGATTTTTGTCGTTGTTGCTGCTTTTGTATGTTTTGTGACTGCTTCTGTGCGTCCTGGAGTTGCTGCTCCTTCTGCCTCCTTGCAACTTGCTTTTCGTTAATAGCCAGTACCTTTGTTTTATACTGCTATACATTGCTTGCATCTCTTCCTCTTCGTCGTCTGACTCCGAGGCGGCTAACGATGCGAAAGTGTTACCACCTCCCATATAGTGTCAGATGCATATGGGAAATCGTATTTGTCAATTTCTTGTCTATTTCTTTGTTGTGCTACTGCTCTTGACGATGTTGTTGGCACCTCTTACCTCACTCTACCAGGCAGCTTTTCAGTAGACGCTGAAAGGGAAGGGCGTTTCACGAGATTAGGAGTAGGCGCCTCAGCTTCCTGCTCCTCTTAGCGATAATTTCTGGTTTCCCAGAATGAGAATTGCCCGACATAACGGCCTGGTCATCTGATGACAACAAGCCATCTTCTGGTCCCGATATTTGAATAGCGGACCGCTCACTTTCACTCATTGTCTGACTATTCACTTTTTTATTATATTATTTTTTTTACTTTTAAAAATGAAAAGCCCGATGTGTTTCGGGGATCGAACCCACGACCTCTGCTTTATCGGCAGAGACTACTATCACTGGGCCACCGAAGCACTTGGCCAAAATGTTTCTAATTGTTTTTTTGTTATGTTCGCTTTTAACTGTTTGACTTCAGTAGAAGCCGAGACACGTTTGTTCTCCACGGAGATCTATGAACGACTCACGGGCGAACACACTGCCACTGTGCTAACTGGTGCCTATAAATAGCCTTTCGAATGTCTCTTCTTATAGATTTGTTTATACACTACTCGCTATTCACAATTCACTTGGAAGCCGAAACACATTAAAACTCCACGGAGATCAATGAACGACTGATGAGAATACACTCCAATCAACCGGGTTATGGACGAAGAAGAAACAACCATCTATCTTTTTAAATTCGCTTTCTGCTCCCGGGCTTCCATCACATACATTAAAACTAAAAGTGGGTGTACCTATTATTCTCCTAAGAAACTTGAGTCCGCCTAAGTTGTGTAACGGCACCCGACTTAGAGTTACAACTTTGCAACAAAATCTGGTAGAAGCGAAAGTGTTGACGAGCTGCGGTGACGGCGAACATGTATTTATCCCTCGAATTCCGATCATACCGAAAAGTTGTTCGTTTCAATTTAAGCGTGTGCAATTTCCCATCAGCGTCTGCTTCGCGATGACAATAAATAAGGCGCACGGACAAACACTGCGTACCGCGGGCGTGAACCTCACCACCGACTGCTTCTCACACGGTCAATTATACGTGTCTCTTCCCGTGTCATCGATAGTAAAAATTTATTTGTTTACGCTCCAGGCAACGCAACCTCAAACATTGTTTACAAAGAAGCTTTGTAAAACATTTTTACTGTGATAAAGTATAATTGTCCATAATTTATAGTATTGCATTTTTTATTACGTTTGATAACATTTTAGAGCATGTTGGTTTTTTAGACCTATGAAATCTGCACTTAAAGGGTGAATGCTACCTATTGGAACGACATTGATAAAATGCAATTAATCCACAAAATTTATTGTGCACAACAATTTTATGGACTTAGACAAATGCTTTGATGTTTTTTCACTCGCTCTGATATTACATACAATTTGGTAGGAATGATGAAGCCTTTAGAGGGCGAAGCAAGGCGAGCACGGGTTCAGCTAGTAAGTAATATGAACGCAGATGCAATTATAAAACTGCAATGCATTCAGAATGCTGTAAATAAGTGGACAAATACCTAACGGATCAATCTTAACGAAATTAAATGTGCTCACTTAAGTTTCGATTACAAAAAAAAAGAAAAACCAACGCTGCTTGCAAAGCCCTTACTGCCCGATAGATTGATAAAGACTGATCGCGTTTAAATAACATGCATTTTTATTTAAGCCAAACATAGCTTTGTTACAGTAACTAACAAATCGTAAACAAACGAAAGGTTTTCAGTAAACGAATAAGAACCTCACACTAATATGAGCTAGTTACTGCTTTATTCTTCCTTTATACTCGTAAAAGATTTGTAACACCGTCGAGAAAAAAAAATAAACGGCTTGTCCAAAGTTCGTTTCAACTTTAAATTTATTTCTTCATATACTTGTAAAACTGCTCTAAAACCGTCGAAATTGTTTCTTGAACTTATCGTAGTGGTAGTCATCTGTAGCCTTCTTTGTACCAGTAGCTTTATCCACTGGTTCTATATCCTTTCTTCGCTTTCTTGGCTCTGATTCATCAATATTAACTAAAACACGTAAAAGCACATTAAATACTTTGCCATATCCAGTCCTAAGCCATTCAACTTACATCGATTGTGTTGCATAAAGTTTACTGCCATGTTAGTGGGGACAAACACAGAAGGTCCATCTTTTTTGTTTTTCTGTTCTTGAAGCATCTTCTGTTTGGCCTCTTCCGTTGCTTCAATATTCTTAATCTTTGCTTCAATACCCAAGTCAACCTCTGGAATGCCATTTAACATTTGATTCGATAACATTTCTTCGGATCGATTGGAAGAACTCTGTCGCAAGTGATCGGGCAAAGCAAATAGAGCTGCTTCTTCAGGTGTCATGTACTTTGTTTTGTCACCATCTTGTTCTTCCTCTTCATTGTTAACTCCTTTCCTCTTACGAAGTTCTTCCTCTATATATTTCATCATTTCTTCGTCTTCATCGCGTTTATTTGTCTCAGCTGAGAATTGCGTACCAATGCCAACATCATAGGCATCATCCACTTCTTTGATTTTACCAGCTTTAAGGGCTTGCATGTTAATCATTCCCCCAGATTTTGTGTTGAATGGATCTTTCTAGAAAAGGGATTTTTGAAAGAATGTGATAAATGGAAGCAGACAGTTGAACTTACGATCGACTCTTCTCCCATTGCTAGGCTTTTCCCTAGTGCTAAGCCGACAACACTGACACCGCTTGGGCGTCCACGGAGTTTCTGGCGTTCCTTTATCTCCTCCAAGCTAGACCTTTTGGAGAGCCGTGTATTGGTGAAATGGTGAAGATTGAAGTACTACTTACAGAATTTCTGCAGGGTTTTCATCTTCTGCGTCGTCATCGTCTTCGGATTTTCTTCGCAGTCGTAAATTTTTACGGTATTTCTTCTTGAACACAATTTTCCTGTCGTCGGTAAATGTTTTTGTTGCTTGTTCTTCGTCTGACATGTTGGGAGTATATTCAACTGACAGCTGTCATGCTGCGAAAATGCGTTCGAAAACTCTGCACACTTTAACAGTATGAACAAAAGTGCGTCTGCCAATTAGAAGCTGAGAGAATTTGAAAAATTATATAAAGAGATAGAAATTAGCATAACAACGTAATAATTTATAATTTAAATTCACAATTTATCCACAACTGAAAGGTCAATTTAAGCTTTAACTTAAACGCAAAAAAGTTTGTTATTGTGGGATCCTTAGCTAAACGACCAAATATTCGGTGCACAAGTGTCGCATCCAAAGCGTCTCTGTGCAGAGTTCCAAATTATAATGATATCCTAGGAAACTGCAAAGTGGACGAACTGGCAAAACAAGCTATCAGCGACATGTTATCTCATCGTAGAAAGCTCTACCATTTCGTGTCGTACATAGCTAATCTTCACTAAAAGACTACCAAGTTGAACTAATCTGGGATTGGAAAGTTGTGGAAAGGCCGGAGACGATATAGTGCAAAAGTTCGTGCCCGATTCGAGAGTAAACTTAAGCACGTACATTTTGGATGAAAACAAATTTATTAATCAATTATATAATTTCCATAGTTATCAAATAGTTAACAAGCTTTTCATTTTTGAAAAAATTGCCCGATTTTTGCAGGAAAAGGATCGCAAGATTTCAGATTTTTCCCATTTAACTACGAGTATTCTGCAAAAGCGAGAACTAATGATAATCAGGTGAGTATTTTGTATTTTTTGCAGCTTTCGTCTGGCGATATGCGGCTTGGCATTGTCGTGATTAAATGTCACGGCTTTCCGATTAACTAGAATGGGACGTTTTTAGTGAGTTGTTCATGGTATTTGTCTGCTGTAATCGTTTCGCCATATGAGAGAAACGGAAAGTCAATCATTCCTCTGCAATTCCACTAAACACACACCGACATCTTCACTGGCTGCAACTCAGCCTTTGCAATGGGCTCTGCACATTCATCCCTTTTTGTCCACGTCCTTTTTTGTTGTTCGATAGTGTATGGTATGCACTTCTAATTTTCTTTTACCATTCAATCCAAAAAAAGGGGGCTTAATGTCGTTGCATGCGAGAAGAAAAATTTTCACATTCTTGGTCTAAAGAAACTCTTTGAATATTCTTTTGCGCAGTCCCTACAATGCACTTTTTCTTCTTCCATTTTCCTATTTTTTGTTTTTTTGTTTTTTGCAAAAACCACAAACTGGAAAAATTTGTAAGGTAAAATTGAATAATATCGCCGATTGCAGTGCATACTATACAGTCTTACAGTTCATTTGTAAAAATCGGGCACAAAATTTGCGATCATCCCAATACAACAACCACATTATGGACCATCATATGCCATTGCAATTCCTCAATGGGGTGAGCGAGCTCTTGGGAATAAATGAATGGATTCCTTATGAGCTCATATTAGTTTCATTTCATATTAGTCACTACACGAACAGTGTTTAAC
This sequence comes from Volucella bombylans, assembly GCA_949129095.1. Classification (NCBI taxonomy): domain Eukaryota; kingdom Metazoa; phylum Arthropoda; class Insecta; order Diptera; family Syrphidae; genus Volucella; species Volucella bombylans. The sequence goes on along the minus strand of OX422142.1, from coordinate 116,170,595 downwards.
GACTTACGTAGTATAATAATATAACAAATCCCTGGCCTAAATACATGTATCCATGAATACTCGAAGACTACTACGCAAATCTTCTTCCTTCTTAAGCATTTGAAATATGTAAATATGCATACGGCTAACATCGAATTCAATGTTTTCCATCGTAATTCGGACTTTTAATTTACTTCTTTCAATTTCAAGTGTTCTCTACATAGACATCATCATAGCAATTTGTTCGATGGTTTTTTACATTTATTTTGGTCCTTGTATATTTCCTTTACTGAAATTTCTCAGCCTTTTGCAGAAAGATCAATTAGCGCTTCAACGCCTACAGTACTAGAATCCACCACATCAGCGCCAAGTACCTGAAAGCTTGATCCGAGTGTAGTCTGTAAGCTTATAAAAGTAGAGCCCCAGCTGTATTACTTATGTCCACCTTAGCAAGAGAACACCAAGCTTTCCTCTGAACCTTGCCTAATACCCGTGATCCCATTGTGAATTGAGACGCAAACAAGACCTCGGTAAAGCTTTAAGCGCAGCTTGGCTGTAGCTACCCATTCAGATACTCCACCAATTCTTCACAATATTTATTTAATTGCCATTAGGATTGCGTATATCTCAGCGTAGAAGACAAAAGCAATTATTCCCAACAAAGAGTGAAATCTAACGTTATCGTCCTTCAGAAAGACACTAACAGACACGGAAATCGGTATTGGAGCCATCCGTGAAAAGCCGACTACATTCATTTCCCGGCTCAGATTCTGACCGAAACCATTCAGTTTAAAGCGTGCAGTCCATGATATGAATATCAAGGGTAGGGAGATTCATTATCTCCATAGAAATAACCAGTAGCATTCCGCCCCTTAAAACTTTTAACCGTAACACACATCTCGCTATGAATGCTCATCAGTATGCCCTCAAGACCACTTTCGGACGTACTCTAAAATATCGTGATTCGAGCTCTTTATTTCCTAGTCATTATAACCTTCAAACATTTAAAACTAGCGTTCACCGATACCTCTTTTCAACCTCCCTGATTTTCCTTCCCCCACGCTGTGTGCAAACATTTTAAGGGTACATAAATCCCTTGAACGCACGCAAATTATAAAAAAAACAAATCTAGAGCAAAGGCAGATGTGCTGGGGAATGCCTCAATGCAGGCTTGAGGAACTCTTCTTTGGAGTCTGGTGAAAAAAACAGTATAGAAAGCTTGTTCTATCAGACAACCGATGCATAAGATGTAACTAATTGGCCTTCAAAACTCTTTTGTTTCCAAAAACAAATGTTATTTTTACGGCATATAATCTAATAGAATCTATGCAATACTTTCAAATTAAAATTTTTACTTCCAAATTCAGCAAGTCGTTCCTTAAAAGGTGATAATCATTCTACTCAATGAATTTGAACATCACTACACACCCATCTACTACGTTTTATATTATGCAATCAATTAATGAGTTTGGCATCACTACACAGATATCAACTGTCAGTTTTCATAACCTAACCTGTAGATAATTGCTCAAATTTTCCGAGTACATATTTTCATTCTAATTTCCTTGAATAATTAACAAGGGTTCCATTGTATTTTGTTAAAATAAATTGAATAAAAATGTTCATCTCACGTATCACCATTCAACAATTACGTCAATCTATTCACAGGCCGGCAACATTAACTCGCATGTTAAGTGCTCAAGCCACACCAACTACCGCCGCTGCAGGTGCTGAAAAACTTGTCCCTCCCGTGCCGGAGGGTGTTGAGAAACCACCAAATCCTAAATTAGATAACATTGTCAACAGCATTGCGGGACTAAATCTCTTAGAAGTCTCCGAACTTAGTGGTTTACTAAAGAAAAAACTCAACCTACCCGAAACAGCATTTGCTCCAGTTGGTTTTGCTGCAGCAACAGGGCCAGCTAAATCAGCCGAAGATGAAGAGGAAGCCGCTCCAAAGAAAGTCCAAACATCCTTCAAGGTTAAACTTGTGAAATTCGATGAAAAGCAAAAAGTTCCACTAATTAAGGAAATCAAAAACTTGCTGGAAGGCATGAATCTGGTGCAAGCAAAGAAATTTGTCGAAAGTGCTCCAACTCTAGTCAAAGAGGATATTCCCAAGGATGAGGCTGATAAATTGAAAGAAGCTCTATCAAAGGTTGGCGCTGTCATTGAAATAGAATAAACTAGGGCCGAACATTGTTATCTTTTTTCTTATTTTTAACGAAAGCAAACTATCGATAGAGTTACAAATATAAATTAATTAATGAGAGCAAACCGTCTATCATTTGATGTAGCACCCTCGTATCTGGGTTAATTAAAAGAGTTTCAGTTGGAATTATAGGTATCTGAGAGCCGGAACCGTTAGAAGTTTCTCTTCGCGCATTCGTGCGCTCCCATTGTCTTAAGTTATTACTGCTGTGTGACAAACTTATTCGATCGAGCGCCCGTGGCCTATCACTATATCGTTAAATGGTGAAGGTGTTAATTGGAAAGTAGTTTCGATTTTTATCAAGCCAAACATCAAATCGTCGCTTTCTCAAATCTCGTAGTTAGAATTGGCAAGAAGTTGTTCATTCCATTCCAATTTGTTTATCCATCAGCAACAACTGTGGTAGTTGTGCGAATTAAAACAATGATATTCTCGCCTGCGTCATCCAAATATCAGATACGTAGATGCAAAGATAGTCTAAACTGTCGAAATCTTTCGCAGGCAAGCTAACACCATAGAAGTCAGTTTTTCAGTTCTGAAAATCTTTGCGTTTATTTCAGCTTCATCTTGAAGGACGGATATTATTTTCTTGGTAGAAATGGTGATTTCCATATTTGGATCGGTCTTAGTTTCAGACCTCTAGAACGTAGATTTGAAATCATTAATATATCGCAAATAATCGACTTGGAGCGACGTTGCTTGCCTGACAAATAAAACTAAACTGATCATGTGGTGGATGTAGTGTTTAAACAAAATTCTTTCAACGACTTGGCGAATTCTAAGTCCATGATATTCAATCATATGTTTAAATCTTGTATTGTGGTGTTATTGATTATAGAAACTAGGTGCTCATTTTGCTGTAAGATGATGCGGGCCCCCGCCCAATTATCAAGACTTCGCCCTTTAATGACGTTGTCTAATAATGAACGGGGGCAGAGCAAAGTACTGCTCTTATCGTAAACACCTTCAGATGACGCTACCGAAGGTTGCTACGATTCGATCAGTCACAATTTGCCGGTCATAGGTCTTGTTGGCGGCTGGGCCACCGGTAGTTCCTACCAGGACTTAAATCACGGTACCATGGGAGTCAGGAGCCCCCCGGATCTCGGTCCGATCCTGACTTGTTAGAGGTAGGCCCCCTTGTGGGAGCGTCATGATGGCTGTGGTTTAAACCCAAAATCGAGAGAAGGGTCTTGGCCCAATGTAGAGTGGCTTATTCTTATAATTTTGCAAATAAAAGGAAAAAAGGTCCTGCGATAATATGTTTTATAATACAAAAAAAAAACCTAACTTAACTCGGTAACGGCCTTTGCAAAACATACCGAATTTTTGTTATAAACCGTTGTTTTTGAAGACCTCATCGCATCTTTTAGGCATGAACGAAACTAAATTCTCAAATATTCTTATGGAATATTCTGTCATTCATTCTTTATTGACGTCATAAGTGCATTTTTGCATGTGTGCCCACAAATTCTCAATAGGGTTCAGATTGGGTCATTGAGATGGCCAACAGAACAACATTTTTCTGGGCAAACCACTTCTTAATTAACTTTGATGAATGTTTTGGGTCATTATCATGTTGATAAACCCAACGCAGTGGCATCTCCTCCTCAGTGTATCGTAGCATTACGGATTCCAGTATATCCCTATACAGAAAACGATCCATAATATAAGGTTTTCGAATAAGGACTTGACAACTTTTTTTTTAAATAAAACGCAAACCATTTGAGATATTTCAAAAACTTTATTATCGGCTTCAAGTACAATCAAAACATTTATGAATGGAACTCGACTTCGTTCATATGGCCACCCCGGGCACGTTTGCAGCGGTCGATTCGTTGGACCCAATTTTCAACGACTCGGTCACACATTTCGGCCGAAACGGCCGTTATTTCGCGTTCAATGTTGGCTCTGAGCTCTTCCAACGTCGTCGGCGTGTTGGCATAAACCAATGACTTAACGTAGCCCCACAGAATAGAAATATAAAAATAGAAAAATAGTCATAGCTGCGTTAAATCGCCAATCGACTGGCCCATTTCTTGAGATAACACGCTCACAATACTTACTCTTCAATAAATCGATTGTAGCGTGTGCTGTGTGGCTTGTGGCATCATCCTGTTGAAACCACATGCCGTCCAAGTCCATGTCTTCCAATTCGGGCCAAAAATAATCGGTGACTATAGCGCGATAACGCTAACCATTCGCAGTAATGTGACGATCGTTATCATCGACGAAAAAATATGGCACAAGAACGCCGCCGGCATGCAAACTACACCAAACAGTTATTTTTTTGTGGATGAAGTGGTGATTCATGAAGCACATGTGGATTTTCACTCGACCAATAACGCATATTTTTCTTATTGACGAACCCATTGAGCCAAAAATGAGCTTTGTCACTGAAAATGATTTTGCGATGAAATTCATCGTCTTGGCGCATCTTCTCCAGAACCCAATCGGAGAACGTAGGGCGCTTCAAATGGTCCATCGGTTTCAATTCTTGAGTCAGCTTGATCTTGTATGGGTGTAAACCAAGATCCTTACACAAAATACGCCATAATGTGGTCTGAGCGATGCCCAATTCTTGAGAACGCCGTGGAATTGACTTATTTGGATCACTTGCTATGGACGCCTGAACGGCAGCAGTGGTCGACACATCGACCAACCCGTTGTCTCACTGACACGGCAACATCACATAACGAATATGTAGACTTCGTGAGTTGGCTTCCAAATCGGAAGGTTCGGTGTTCGAATCCCAGCCTCGTCCGAAAGACATTCTTTTTTTCAGGCAACTTAATTCTCGTAAGACGAATGGTTGCCTCTATAACAAGCCCAATTACACTAATAATTTAGTTTCCCCATTAAATGTTGGATGCCACCCATGGAGCGAAATAACCACTGAGCCCAAAAATCTTTCTTTCTCTCTCTGTCCCATTTTCCTAAAAACTTAACACGTGCTCAGGCATTTTAAGTGTATTAATACCCAATTAATACCCACTTGAGTGTTAAGTTCTTAAAAAAAAAAAGACTAATTTTTGCACTAAACTTGTTATTGCCTGTCTACTAGGGCGAGAATTACGACCGATAATTGGAGTTAACGCTCTTAAAGTTGCAGTCACCGACTCCGAATTTCGGTTGAAAATTTTTATAATTTGCAGACGTTGCTCGTTCGTGTACTTTACCATGATAAACATGTTGAGTTTACTGAATAAATTGACAGTGACAGTTTGATTATTAGTGAAAGAGTGCGTTCACAAATTAAATTCAAAGTTATCAAGTCCCTTTTGGAAAACCCTTTACCACTAATCTCATGTATTGGTCCACATCACGCACCAGAAAAACATCAGCACACCATAATTGAGCCTCCTCCATGCTTCACGGAGGGACGACAATGTAGCTGAGAACGTGTCCCCTTCTTTCGTCTAACATGAATGCTTCCATCGGAAACAATCAAGTTGAATTTACACTCGTCGCTAAAGAGTACAGTTTTCCCCTTTGCTGCTGACCAATTCAAATTGTTTCTTAAGAATTCCAGAAACGATTAGCGTTAGCAAAGTAATCAAAGTTTTACTAGAACAATAAAATGGTACCCTTTTTGTCTATGCTTAGCAGTAAGTAGAGGCTTTTTCGCTGGTCGAAAAGAACAACAATCAGCTTATCTTAAACGCCTGCGTACGTTGCTTGCTTCAATTGAAAGATTGAGCTCACTAATAATCTTTCTTGAAGTCAAAAAAGGATAATTAAGAATCATTTTCTTAATTTTCCGATCGTTTCTGAGTGTAGTTTTTCTGGGACGTCCTCCACAGTGCATGGTTTAGACTGGTTCTCCATTCCGATAATTTTTAAAATGTCACATACTGTCGATGATGGCATTTTATAATTTTTAACTATACATTTTTGTTTTAGCCGTGCCCTGAAGTCTTGATTTTTAACCACACCTCTGTATTTATTTTTAGCCATTTATTAGTAAACAAATTGGAGACACCTGACCTTTCAAGTCTAGTTGAGTTTATAACTTAATTCAAATGACAGCCAAAACCATTATCAGCAAGTTAAAAACCAAGAAAATACGGTACTTTTGAAAATTCGATATGTTTTGCACAGGTATGGCATTGGGTTAAGCTACAATTTTCGAAAAAACTCTAAAAATAATGACAGCAATGAATTGTTTTTTTTTCTATTTGTAAACTTATTCCATGGGTTTTCTTAACCCTCTAACCGACAAACTGCTAAAAATGAAAAAAAAAATGTTTGGATAATTTTTTCTAGGGTAATTATGACCCAGCAAACTCAAACATCCAGAAGTAATTTCGTTACTTACTTTATGAGCTAGGTGAAAAAATGTGAAGAGTGCCTCAGGGCACTGTTACGGGCTTAGGTTAAAAAACAGCCACGTTAACATATTTTTCCATGAAAATCTTTCATTCAAAAATAAACAAAATAGTGAAATAAACAATGAAAACAACAAAAAAACACGATGAGAAGATGTTTTACTTCTTACGATGGTATTTCAAAAAACAGTTTTTGTCATTTGAGCAGCACAAATGAAGGTTGCATTTTGAGCAAACACATTGTGTTTGTGATTTTTTGCACAGTTTGCACCTTCTTTTGCCACCTTCTTTACCTAACCAGAATAGAAATTGGCTAATATTGTCGGATGTTTTGTTCTTTTTCCAACTTTTGAAGTACCTGGTTGTGAATCTTCTTGTGGAGTTGCCGAACGCGATGTTATTGGCCGGCTGCTTGGCCCTGGTGCTGAACGACCAGCCGCAAGTTTTGTTGTGTATGTTACAAGACCAGCAGCAATTTCTTCTCGAAATTGAGGTAACTCAAGCAACTCTTTATCTTCAGCTGAAACATTGCCTGTATCGTTGCATTTTTCGGCGTGTATGCGTCGTAAGTCCGTCCATTAAATGAACGCCACCCATATGGCGGTTGTATTCCCGTATAATTTTTGGGCAATCGACCTTTTGCTTTTCGATCATAACGTGCTGCCTTTGCTACTTGCAAGTCGGTATTTGTTCTTGCAAATGGTTCAATTCCAACGTAAGTTGAAGCCAATCGCACACATTTGTTGTCCTTCCATTGCTGATATCAATACCATAAGCAGTAATTTTGCCACTGCACCTTTTGATTTCTTATTGGAAAGTGCCGATAGAATCAAAACGGAACATTAAGATTACTTCTGACCTTAGAGAGAATTGTCACGTGTTATGTAACTCGAGGCACTGCAATCAGTTTCATGCAAAAAAAAAAAAAATTACTTGTAAAGTAAAATTTAGTTTTGTCATGCGTGCCTTGAGGCACTCTTACCAGTTAGAGGGAGTGCCAAACAAGAGTACCTAGTGTATTTCTGCCCCCTAGAATTATTTAAGGAAAAATGTTCAAGAAAAATCCGGTTTATTTTGCAGAACACTGTATTGGAATATATATACATATATTACCATTTAGCATTATAGTAAAATTTATCACGATTACTTCCATCAATGGGCAGATATAAGCCTGCAATATGTAGGCAATATCTTCCGGGATGAGAGTTGTAGAATTCCTATTCAACTTTTGACAGCATCCTGCATGAAATTTTTCTGTTGTGTATTACATAATAGATTAATGAAAGTTTCAATTCTATTTGACGAATAGTTTTGAAGATGTTCAAGAATAATCGAATGGCCCTTTTACTGCTGTCTTTTGACGGCAGCTGTTGCTGACCATTTTAGACCGGCATAGTCACTCCATAGAAATTTAATGAACTTGAGGTGAGATGTTACGTATTCGGGTTTTCCCCGATATTTCCTAGTCCGTTGTAAATATCAAAGCATGCGTTGGTGCCGACACAGTGTTGCGCCATAGATGAATTATAGAGTTTACCATCTAAGTTATTAGATGCAAGCCCTTAATCATCGAACAGACACACTGTAAGTGAATTACCAACACATTGTACATCTCCATAACCTGCAAGAATTTGCTAGAATGTTATAGTATTAGTAGAGTTTGCTATCTACATAAGTTAGTTCATCTATAGTCCCGCTTTTGCGTTGCTGAGATACGGACCATCGTGTCGCCTGGTAGGCGAGCATTAGTATTTAAGGTAATTTTTTTCGCGTTCTTGTTGCAGTTTTTTTTATTGTTTTTAGCTATTTACTTAGAGTTTTTGAATTTTTCTTATTGTATCTGCTTTTAAGGAATAGATACAACAGTAGCTGGATGAGTTGTCGTTAGATGGAACCGAAGATGAGGACAATTGAAAGAAGAAGTCTTCGACTCCGATGATAGTCTAGCAGACCCTACATATTTTACTGAATCTAACAATGACATGGAGAATATACTGGTAAATGAGCAAGATGATGTCAACTTCCAATCAACCTCGAGCACACCAAGCTCGCTCCAGCACGCTGCAACGGCAGAAATATCAGTAAATACTAAACCGTTACGTTTTGAAATTCTTGTAATCTCGCCTTCCATATCCGTTTTAAAATTTAAGAATTATTTCATGTGGTTTTCCCAACCGTAGTCGTCGAGAAAAACCTCAAACAAAACTGGAAGGAACATAGTCCATATTATGGCAGGGCCAAAAGCAGGAGGCAAACATTTAATCAGACACATGTAAATGACGAAGTACTTATTCGCACTAACGCGGATATTGACTCACTTGCCGAGTAAAGAACGTTTTAATCCTACACATTGTGGATGTAAAAACATGGCTACAATGAGCACGGATCTGAATTTCCCATAAGATGTCTACATTTTGATGACCGAAACACTCGAGAAAACAGGAAAAGAATCAACAAATCGGCAACAATCCTTTTTATTGCACAGTGTAGGCTTCTATATTAGAATAAGCCTGCCAAATATTGTACCTAACTATTTTATATTTATTGTATAATACTAGCACAATGAATTGCAGTATACCAATTTTGGATAGCAAAAATGGAAATAAAGCATCTTAAAGTATCTAATAATAGTGTGCGATGTTAGAACTAAATATATGTTCGCTTCGTCCCCATATTTAAGAGAAAACGATACATCTATTGGCGAACCTCGTGGCAGTTACTATGGTAAGCTGCTTACAAAAACTATTCATGGGATCTGTATCCTTAGCTGAACAACTGCTTGCTGATCCGTATACATTAACCTTTATTGGGACAAACAGAAATAACAAAACAGAAGTTCCGGCAGAAATCAATAATACTACATCCCGTCGCTTTAGAATGTCCATGCTTGGTTTTCATGATAAACTCACTCTTGTAAGATACTAACCGAAACCCCAAAAGACTGTCCTCTTACTCTTCATCACACATGGTCTTACAATGAAGTAAAAGGTGCCGAGAACACATGTGATTAAATGTGTTTATTCAAGTTGCAGTCGCAAAACAAGGCGCTGGTCACTTTGCATATTCTACAGTATGATAAATATGGCGGTATTGAACAGTTATACATATACTGTACGTTTCTAATTGTCATGCTTCTAAGAAAAAGCCAATAGCTAGGAGAGGTTTCATGAAAGATTTGAATAACGGCTTATGAAGGATTGGCGCTCTATCCGTTTAGAAGAGAGACCTCAAATACAAAAAAGAGCATGTTCACATTGGCGTGGGCATGAAAGTGTGCTCACCATGAACGTCGTCTTCACATTTTCATTGGGATGAAAGATTTTTTGACAAGTGGAACACTTGAATCGGAGCATCTTACATTTGAGCAATTGGCCTGAAACATACCTTTTTTCCTCTTCTTTACACTTCGTTGGTCATCAACGATCAAAACTAAAATGAAAAAATACTCGTATGTCAGAAATGGAACGATATGGAAAAAAATCGGCATGCTTTACCTGAAAATCCACTTTAGCCTCTCGTTTGGACAATCTTCCTGCCCGCGCCAATGTGAACAGGCACTTAAGAAGGTTTATTTCCCCTCGAAAATCCATTTCTCAATATTCATGTAACTCCCTCAGGTTTAAATATTTTCATTTGAAGTTTTTATGAAATATACTTCAACGACAGTAATACAACATGATTTAATAATTAGAAAAAAGAGCATTGATCACCATTAAAATACAAATTGAAAATGCCTATTTTTCCACGGTCCTAACTACACCTAACCTTAAGGCAGTCATAGAGTAACACCCGTGTTTTCAACAAGGGTATTTGATTTGATTTGATTTGCGGCCCGGGTCAACCCCGGACAGATTTATTAAGCTTATTGCAAGCAAATACATATGTTACTTAAAACTAACATTTTTACTTAAAAACTAAAGGGTGGCAGCGGTTAAAGAAAGTTAGGACGTGAGGCATAGGTAGAAATAAGTATGTTCTTGAGGGAGAGTTTGCTGAGATGGTAGTCGAAGAGAGGCAGAATATCGTTAACTTCGCGAAGCATCCTAGACATTGGCTCCAGGCGTCCGTAATTCGTTCTGTGAAGATTGAGCCGGAAAAGAGGCACAGACCTAAGATTGCGGGGATTGGTGTTAAAAGAAATAATTTGAAGTAAGGAAGGACAATCGATATTACCTACTAAAATTTGATGAATAAAGAGAATGTCGGCAACTTTTCGGCGTATAGAAAGGGGTTGTTAATTTATAAGTTTCAGCCGGTCAGTGTAAGGTGGTAAGTTTTGGTTATCATCCCAGGGAAGACCACGTAAAGCAAACCATAAAAACCTGCGTTGAACAGCTTCTATCCGGAGGATGTGAGTTCTGTAGTAGGGTGACCAAACTTGGCTGGCATATTCAAGAAGAGGCCTAACAAAGGTTATGTAAAGAGATTTGGTAACATAAGGATTGGAAAACTCCTGCGAACAGCGCTTGATAAAGCCAAGGGCAGAGTTGGCTTTTTTTATTATACTATCAATGTGAGAACGGAAATTGAGTTCCTTATCGCAGATAACACCTAAATCACGCAACTCATTCACTAAGGGAACAGGCAGATTAAAGATTAGATAGCAACGAGGTGAAGTAGGGAGGCGTTTACGGGTATAAGTTATAGCCTGACACTTATTGACGTTAAGCTCAAGAAAATTCTTCTGACACCAAGTACAAAACCTGTCTAGATCTTGCTGCAGAAGTAGGCTGTCTGAGGAAGATGATATATATCTACGAGTAAATATTTTCATATCATCTGCGTAAACAGATATGTATGAATTTTTAATGATACAAGCAACATCATTAATGGTCAGAATAAATAATAAGGGACCAAGGTGGCTGCCTTGGGGGACACCAGAGGAGGCTTTAACTGGGTCAGAAACCATGGACCTAAATAGAACATAGTAGAGTCGTTCATTTAAATAGGATTGAACCCAAGTTATAAAGTTTATCTGGAAACCAAGAGCCTTTAATTTTAGAAAGATTATATCATGAGCAATTCTATCAAAGGCTTTGCTGAAATCGGTGGCAATCACATCAACTTCATTTCCAAATTCCAGTGCACATAAAGTGCTTGATACGAATTCCGTTAAGTTGGTGGTCGTAAATCTGCCTTTGAAAAATCCGTGCTGGTTTAGGGAAAGAATAGATTTACAATGGAAAAGCATTATGTCATAGATAATGCTCTCAAAAAGCTTAGGTATGCAGGACAACTTAGCAATTGGTCGATAGTTGGAAATATCGTCTTTTCTACCTTTTTATGTAGGGGAATAATAAACGATCTTTTCCAGGTTGAGGGAAATAATCCCTGGGTGATAGAAAGCTGAAAGAGAACTGTAAGAGGTTGGGATAGATGCATTTGACATTTCTTTAAAAATATAGGGGGAAGATCATCAGGGCCAGTAGAATAATCATCTTTGAGTTTTATTATTTTATCTCTAACTTGCTCTAAAGTTATACTCGTAGACAGCGATTCCAAAGTTGTTTGTGGGCAGCTGCTTAAATAGGAAAAGTAAGAATGATCTGGCTCTTGAGAATGGATGGCGAACGCTTGGCCAAAAAAAATTGCGAAGAGATTTGCAATAATTTGGGGATCGCCCGAGGACCTATCAAGAAAATTTGGAGATGATGGATAGTTATCCGATTTGCTTTTAGTTTTGATGAACTGAAAGAATCTTTTGGAGTCGGAAATGAGTGTGTGGTCCATTCGGTTTAAATAGTTGTCATAGAGAGTTTGGCAAAGCACAGAGAAATTTATTTGGGCAGACTGGTAGTAGAAGAAATCAGTGTCGGAACGCGATTTTAAGTAAGTATACCAGAGCTTATTTCCCTTGTTACGAAGAGATCGCAGCTCTTAATTATACCAGGGTGGTGACGATGAGGGATTCCTTTTGGTTAAAAAAGGCACAGATTGGGAGAGACATTTTGAAATTTCGGTAAAAAAGGATGAAAGAGCATCGTTTACCGTAAGGTTAGGGTTATCGTGGAGAAAGTTAAAATTGACCATACTGAGGAGGTTGTTCAGTTTGGCGTAGTTAGCCCTATGAAAATTAAAACTGTAAGAATATTCATAGGAAACGGGATTAAAACCATTGTCATATGTCAGCGTGAAAGAAAGGGTAGGGTGGTAACTATCCAACTTAGAAAGCAGATGCTTACTTTCTAAAACGACGCAGTTATCTGTATCAGTGGTGAAGACTAGGTCGAGTTGTCTGTCGATGTTATTGGTGACACCACTTAATTGATATAGACCAGAGTCAGTTAAACAGTCGATGAAAAGATTTTCTTTATCAGAGGTAGGATTTGTTGCAGTATAGTAGGACTGATCAGTCTGAGTCCATAGAAGCTTAGGTAGATTAAAATCACCTAAAAAAATAACAACGTCATTGGGATCAGCAGCATTAAATATGCAGTCGATTGCATTAACAGCTAGCTGGTAACCTTGAATTGGTTGAGAGGGGCGAATATAACAGCAACAAATATATAGGTTACGTTTGCAAATAGGAATTCTAGCGCAAACAAATTCAAAGAATACAGTGGATGATTTTTTTAAAGGGTCTAGACTCAAGACGAGAGTGTATAGCTAGAAGTACACCACGGTCATATAAATGCTCCTCTTTATCTAGACCATCGTCACGGTGTAAATCGAAGTCTTGGGAAAATAATTCATTATTCATAATATCAGGGGTGAGATTGGTTTCTGTGAGGGCAAAGATGTCGTAGGGCAGAATCTGCGAATTAATATATATAGCAGAAATCTTAGTTCGTAATCCTCTTACGTTTTGATAATACAGGGACAGATATTTGGGAGGCTTCGGCAAGGAATTGAGTGGTGGGTTAGGAGCGATGATAGTTTTTAAAACAGAAGGCGATGACCGAGAAATAGGTTGAGCGAATTATTGCAAATTAGGCAGGAAAAAAATTAAATGAAAATAAATTAGCAGAGCGAAATTTAAACACGTCTGAACTTAATGAATGACTATGAATGACAGTATAGTATGTAGATGGCCATTTCTAAATTCTGGAGTTTTGCTACCAGTGAAATATTGTTTAGATGAACCTGCAGATATTAAACAATAAAGAGGTCGCTATCTGCTCTAAGATGAGCTCACAAATAAGTTACCCAATCTGAACGAAAGCAGCACTGATCCTCCGTGCACTGTACTTTAGTTATGTACCTGCCAATATTACTAGATCACCTTCTTTTCCATTCTGGCTGAAATTTTATTACGAAAACCAATTGATTTTCAAAGTAGAGATTATAACCCTCATATCATTTGCTGGTGGTAGCATGATGAACCGATCTTGGATAGGATAATATGAACTTAAGTTCCCTCGGCCAAACCCAAAGCCAATGCTCATATATCCTAGGTATTTCTAACAACTTATGCTTTTTTCTGTGGTCTATGGTATGATGTCCCATGACCGCCTAGTAGCAAAAAAACCGCGCCAAGCGGTCATGACTTTTAAAGTTCCAAAACCCTTTGTTTAAGGGATCCAACGAAGGCCATGAACCTGCCGACCCGATTGGCAAACAGCAGTAAATAGTGATTGCACACAGAGAGCAAGAACAACATCTATCTGCATACGGGTTTGTATTTCTCGATAGATTTTCTACAAATAAGAGAACGTCTAATAAGGATTCGAATATACTCATACGAAACCACTTCTGGAAACGAATTAAGAGTATTTGTCTTTGGGACAGCACAAGTTAGAAGTATTCCAAGCACCCGGTTTCCTGAACACAATGCCAACAATGGGGCATAATATTCTCCAGATTGGTAATCGTTAAAGTCCAAATTTGGACACCAAAAAAGAAATTAAGTAAAATCATTTCATTGCAAAGCTGCTATCTGCAATCTGCAATCCCGAGAAACTAACTGCAAATGCGTATACCAACATTTCTCAGCGAGTTCTACATCGGCTATAATAGAAGTAGTGTGTGTAGAATGCCAACTTATTAGCACAATCGTGCAAGGTGAATACTTGTATAAAGCAGCACAGCAAAAGAAATGACATTTATTCGATAATTCTGGGAACGGCAACCAAAAGGAAAACAAAGGTTACTTCACAAGAAGAGGAAAGCGTTCTACTTACGATTTTGAAAGATGTTCTCAAGACAAAGGTGAAACAGCACGCCGCTACCCAGGTCTAAGAATTTCACTTAGTACGAGGGGCGTTCAATATATTCTCGGTATCGATATGAAGGAAAATGCGAATTCAATTTAAATTGTTTTTATTTTTCAATATAATCTCCCCTAACATTAATGCATTTGTTACATCTTGAGATAAGCTTTCTTAAACCCTCAAAAAAATAAATTTCCTCTTTCTCTGCAAAATACCCATTTATTGCCGACTTGAGTTCTTCATCATCAGAAAATCTTTTTCCACGAAGACATTTTTTCAAATCCGGAAACAGGAAATAATCACTAGGGGCAAGGTCTGGACTATAGGGTGGGTGTTGGATTTCTTCGAAACCACAATCTCGCGCAGCAGCCTTGGAAACTCGCGCCGTGTGAACAGGAGCGTTGTCATGAAGAAGCAACACACCCGCTGCGAGTTTACCCCGTCTTTTCTTTTTAATTTCCTCCCGCAAATTATGCAAAGTGGAAGCGTAGGATGTGGCGTTGATGGTTTCACCTTTTTTTTTTGTACTCAATGAGCAAGATTCCCTTTGAGTCCCAAAAAACTGTGGCCATGACCTTCCCGGCAGACGGAGTGACTTTGAACTTCTTCGGGGGGTCTGTTCCTTTTTTATGCCACTGCATGGACTCTTGTTTGCTTTCAGGGTCATAGTGGTGGACCCATGTTTCATCCCCAGTAACAATTCGATCCATAACACCGTCCACGTTCTCACTACACATCTCCAAAAGCTCTCTACAGCATGCGATTCTCACTTTTTTCTGAGGCGCTGTGAGCATTCGTGGCACCCACCTTGCACTGACCTTTGAAAGGTTAAGATGGTCATGAAGAATGGTGTGAATGGTACCAATTGAAAGCTTGGTGATCTCTGCCATCATTTTCACCTTTGTTCGGACATCCTCAAGTACAAGTTTTTCGACTTCTTTGATGCTTTCTCCCGTGCAAGCAGTAGCCGGGGCGCCGGAGCGAGGGTCGTCTTCAATGCTCTCTCTGCCTCTCTTGAACTTACTTGACCACTTTTGCACAGTTGATATTGAAGGTGCGGAACCCTGGTAAACAGCCACCATCTCTTCATGAATAGTTTTTTGACTTTTTCCTTGCTTAGTGAGAAATTTAATTACAGCGCGATGCTCAATTTTCACCACCATCGTCTCAGTTGCCATTATGATTCTGTTTAAGTAGAGATAAAATGCGAATTAATAATCACATTTATATGAAATTTTACATGAATGCACTAAAATAACAGTATTACTTGATAAATAAGTCAATTTATATATACTCGTACAACCACAGCTTCACCCCGATACCGAGAATATGTTGAACGCCCCTCGTAAATGATTTGTCTATTTAGGTTCTCTACAAATCAAACTAAGAATCACTCTAGCTACTCGTAATTAAATTTTTCTTTACACATTTTAATAATAGAAATATAAGGTTAGGTACAATGAATTCGCAAGTCATCCCGATTATATTTCATATCCCGAAAGAGAAAAGTTCTTGAACAGCGATATTTGGTCATTTAACCCTCTTTGAAGAAAAAAATCTAAAAATTTGCACATAACGTAAATCAGGGACCACTGCTGATCAAGTGTTACTCCTTTGCAAGCAGCTAAGAAAAAGCTTCCTTTAGAGGAAGTTATGAAAAGAGAAAAAAAGCTGGACGAGCGAACCATCCCAATTCCTAAAAAATTGACAAACTCATCAGCGAAATGATTGCACTTCAAAATTTACCATTTAATTTTATAGAAGGAATAAGATTTCGCAGGCTTATGCAAGAAGTTGCGCCAAAGTATAATTTAAAGGGGCGCAACTTTTTTATTGATTATGTTTGCAATGAATTATATGAAAAGGTTGCTTAAAAAGTCACGGAATTGGTTCGACAATTTGATTAGATGTCGTTTACTACTGATATTTGGACAGATCCAAGCTCTAATGCTTTTTTACTAAGCCTGAATTTCCATGGAATAGCGGAACACTTTCATCGATAGGCTATTGTATTGAAATGTGAGACATTTGATGATCGTCATACTGGCGATATAATTGCCGAAAAATTTGACAAAATGCTCACTGAATGGAATATTACAAAGGAACTGCATGATTTAAGACGAAGGTTCCAACATGAAAAGAGCCATGCGAATTGTACCATTCATAAAATTCAGCTAGCTAGACGACGAGGATTAGAGTCCCAAGAAAATATAAAAGAAGTCAAACAAAAATGGAAGAAAATTTCAACTCATTTTAATTATTCAACAATTTCTCAAAAATAGCTTCAACAATTCAGGATAGACTTCGGCAAAACCAGATGGAACAGTACTTTTTATATGTTCGAGCATTTTTTGAAGGTAAAAGACGCATTAAGTCTCTACATGAATGACAGCGAAATGGACCCAATTATGCCAGAAGACTGGAAAATAATCCAATGCTGTGTCCAGTTGCTGAAACCTTTTGAAGAAGCGACACGAGAATTAAGCCGAGACACTCATATCATCTGTCATGCTTATGAAAAAACTGGATGACCATTTAACTAGATCACAGAACTCTGATCCTGGCAGCTACCACTTTAAAAACAGAAATGTCTTCTAAATTCTCGGCCTTGGGCGAAAATAATTTATTTTCTATACCCACTTATTTAGACCCACGCTACAAGTACGAATTTTTCAACCCGAAGAAGAAAAAATATTAAAGAAGAAATACTGATTGGCTCACACAAATCGTCTTCATAATCATGACAGCACATCCACAACCAATCTAAAAGAATGGGAATGGGAGACTCATTGGATTTGTTGCAATCGATTGGCCATTCTTCAGAACAGCCTAGCACGTCCGGTACCGCTAGGAAACCCTGTTTAAAAAGTGATCTGGAAGCGGTGCTAAATTCGTCAAGTGAAAATGACGACCTTGTCCGAGAGATCAGACAGTCCCGGAACAGACCTTAAAAAGAAGTTAGCGTCATATCGCACCAATAAAAGGACATATGTATCGGAAAGTCCTCTTATCTGGTGGAAAGATGATAAAGAGTTTAAAAGCACGAAGATATTTGTAACCTACCCCAGCCAGTGTTCCTAGTGAACAATTGTTTAGTGGTGCGGGACTAATTTACGACCCTTTGCGAAATCGCCTAGACCCACAAAAGGCAGCCAAGTTGCTATTCATTCAATATGTATAACGCACCTATGTTTATGTTTAAGTATTAAAAGCTTCTTTTCGTTTTAAATATAAATGACTAAAAAAATATATAATGTTTTTATGTACCAAATCTTACATTCGCATCCGCATCAGCATCCACGGATGTGAGCCTTTTAATCTCCGTATTCGCGGATGTCAAAAAATCTGCAGCTGCAACATCCCAGCTTTACATTACTTACTGAAAAGTTTCCGACCTCAACGTAAAGATAGCGGCACTCGTCAATAAAAGCTAGTGAATGCTAGTTATGCATCTTTTGACAGTTACTTACCGAATTTTCAGTCATTTTGGACGCGCAGTGTTTAGTTGACAGTCGTTTGAGTGAGTCGATGTGAGTGTTTTTTTGTGAAAATGGAAAAAAATTGAGTATCGAGCTGTTATTAAATTCTTGTTTTTGAAAGGCAAATCAAAATGAGTTGGACTCTGTGTATGGGGACTCTGCACCATCATTCACCACAGTGAAATTTTGGGCAGCTGAATTTAAACGTGGCCGTAAAGACTTGGGAGATAATGATCGTTCGGGACGTCCAAAAACTGCAATCGCTGACGATAACATTGCTAAAGTTCACCAAATGGTGTTAGACAACCGCCGAATTAAAGTGAGAGAGATAGTAGAGGTTATGAAAATGTGCAAAGAACGTGTTTGTTACATATTAAATCAAGTTTCAGGGATGAAAAAGCTGTCCGCTTTCGCGGATCTCTGCGATTCCGGAGACAATCACCTTCGTGAACAATTATTCTGCAGAGAAAAACGCCAAGTACTATTTGGACGGGTTTGAGAGGGTTAGTGTTAGTGTGTAGAATTACAAGGAGACTATGTAGAAAAATAAAAAAACATTTGAGAAAAATGTCTTGTATCATAGTTTAGACAACCCTCGTACATTTGATATTGTAACTGAGTTCTTTGTACAGCTCGAATTTTTGCAGCGACCAAAACTATTCGCTGCAACGACTGCAGGAACGTGTCAATTCAATTCAATTTATTAGGTCATTATAGATTGTATAATACATTAAGAAAAAATTCTTTTATAGTATTTAGACCAATATTTGTCATGAGAAAACTATAATTCAAATTAAGTTAATGCATATAGACGATTTCGCAATAATATTATATAAGACGTGGTACATTTAATTAAATTTGTTAAGTATAAGAAAGAACAAACTAGAAAAATAGAGAAGAGAAAGCGAGAGGAAAAAAAGATTCGTAAAGAATAGTCATGGTAGAAGAGAGAAGTGTGAGAGGAATGCATTTTTGAAGCTTGTGGAATATGATATATGATACATACATACCCCTGATGTGGTGGGGTAGTAAATTCCAAAGTCTAATACTCGTAGAGTGAACGAAAAATAAGCGTGACGAATTCAAGTATTCTATAGGGTCCGCCATCTAACTTTTTTTTTTTTTCAACTAGTGCTTATTTCGTGAATGGTGACACTTAGCTCATGTCTGATTTGACAGATAATTAGTCTTATCCTTCGAGTTAATAATAGAAAATAATTTCATTCAAATGGCTGCCTCGGCTGGCCATGCAGTAGCCTACACGATCGGTCCAATTTTTAAGCACATTATCGATTGTGTGCAGCTGTATTTCACCAATGGCTTCACGAATATTGTCCTTTAAAGCGTCAATTGTCTCTGGCTTGTTGGCGTAACATTTATCTTTTACAGCACCCCACAAATAATAGTCCAACGGTGTCAAATCGCAGCTCCGAGATGGCCAAACGACATCAGCTCTGCGGCTGATAATGCGATCTTCAAAAACAGGGCGCAAAACATCGAGTGTAGCTTCGGCTGTGTGGCACGTAGCGCCGTCCTGTTGAAACCAAATGTTTCCAATATCCTCCTCTTCAATTTTTGTGAACAAAAATTCGTTCAACATGGCCCGATAACGATCCCATTGACTGTAACGGCCACTCCTTGCTCATTTTCGAAGAAAAATGGCCCAATTATGCCTCTGGACCAAAATCCGCACCAAACAGTGACTCGTTTTGGGTGTATCGGCTTTTCAATGTATGCGTGCGGGTTTTCTGTGCCCCAAATGCGACAATTTTGCTTGTTTACATACCCGCCAAGATCAAAATGAGCCTCATCTGAAAAGATGATTTTTTTGTCAAAATCGGCATCTTCTCTAAGTCGATCGCAGGCAATATTTCCCAGCGTTGTTCAAGCGTATACACAACCATATTCGTTCAGCGGAAGGATAAAACTAAATAACTAATTAACTAATCAAATCAGACATGAGCTAAGTGTTACCATTCACGAAATAAGCACTTAGATGACGGACCCTTTAGTTGTAAACAAGTTGCGAAATGTTTTTTGTTCTTAGTGATCGCGCAAATTGTATTTTGTTGAACAAATACGGTGGGGATTTATGGTTAATAACACGATGCAAGTAAATGCAATTTCATGCATTTCATAGATACTGCCTCAGAGTGCATTTTAGTAAACTTTTAGAATGAGCGGAAATGCGATTGTATCTGCGGAGCCCATGAACATATAGCATAGCGTCATTGAAAGCTACTTGGAGTTTTCGCTCGGAAACAGTAATTATACTCGTACAATAAGAGTTATAAGAAGTTTTCGTCGAGTTTCGCTGTAAGCCAGGACTTACGTTATCATCCATAGATCCGACTAATGATAAGGTAAATATGATTGTATCTAGATAAGTTATTAGGTCTGTTCCGGGACTGCAAATTTGTACAAAAACCTGTTCCCGTGAGAAAATATTTGTAAAAGGGAATGTATTAACTCAAAAGATGACTTGGACATGGGCAAAGATGAGGAATAAGAGCTTTATATTTAAGCAAATTGTTCGCCTAATACAATAGAACTCATCAAACCCATATTACATCAATAAAATAGTAATAATAACCAACCCAAAAATCTCCCTACGGTTTTACAATTTCTTTTTTGGTTTGATTTTGCTTGTTACTTTTCACGTTTCAAACACATTTTAGAAAAATGTGTTCCCGCGAGATCTTGGGTTTAAGAGAGAATTTATTCCTACTCCTGAAACTTAAGCAAAATGTTCTCAAAATCGAGGCTGACAAATGAATTTACAAGCTTTAGCCTTGAATTAGAAAGGCAAAGATCAGTTACAAGGCTAATGTCCAGCTAGCGGTGGGAAATAGAGAAGCCTTTCGATTTAGCAGAGTTAAGCAATAGTCCGTTTACCACCTTTACCGTTACGTAATGGATCAGAGATAAATCTTTATTTCATTTTAAGGCCAGCTCCTGACTCTTACCCATAAAATGGGACAGGGATTTTTTTTTTTTAATAACTTAGCACTCAAGAGGGTGTGCCTACTCTTAATACTCCGGAGAACGTGTTAAGTTTTTCGGAAAATTGGATAGAGAGAGAGAGAGAGAGAGAGAAAGATGTTTGGGCTCAGTGGTTATTTCGCTCCATGGGTGACACCCAACATTTACTAGGGAAACAAAATTATTAGTGTAAATTGACTTGTTGTTTTATTTTAGGTAACCATTCATCTCACAAGATTCAGTGTAAAGGTGGATTGCAGCATGTTTTCAAACTGATGTTAAGCCATTTATGAAATCATAGAATAGGATGGGTCCGAGAATTGAACCCTGAGGTACAACTTGCCGTATTATTTTAAGCTCTGAAGATTTCCCTACACCTCAACCATTCGCCACCTATTAGACAGATACTTCCTCATTAGTTTAACAAACGGATCACTGAAATCAAAGAAGTTTTGGAGAATATCAGAATATCATGGTTTATTTTATTAAAGGCCTTCGAAAAGTCAAGTAATGTCACAAAGTAATGTTACAAATCCTCTATCAAAGTCACGCTTTATATCGTCTTCATGGCCGAAGAGCAACTATGATTGGTTCTGAAACCAGATTGGAAATTGCTAAGAAGTCTATTCGAAGATAAGTGGGCTATTATTTGTTTAGAGATAAGTTTTTCAAATACCTTAGATAGGCACGGTAATATGGTCACTTTTTTGGCAACTGGAATGACTTTAGCGATTTTCCAAGATCGAGGAAATATAGAGGCTGTAATACAGTGGTTAAATATATGAGTCAAAAGGCTAATTACATTTGGCAATATAAGCTTAATTCAGCGAATACATAGGTATATTGTCGACACCAGTCGAATTTGATTTTATGACTAGAACGCAGTCAATAACTTTTCTTTCTGTAAAACTGCGCGTGTGTGGAAAAAAAATATATCACACAGTGCAGGTATCCCGCCTTGCCCGCTCCTAGACGAAGTAAAGCAAAAGTACGTGGTGACTGCCGTTACTGTATTTACCATATGGTACGTGCAGTGCCGGTTGTGAGTGTGAATTTTGTTGGTGCACTGTTTCATATTGTTGTAAGGGTATAACACCTTCAGCAATTTGATTCGGTAAACCAACGTCAAAATTCTCACTTCGCAGCCTTGCTTAAGATCGTCGGTATTTGTGCTTCTGCTTGCTGCAGACACTTGAGTGCGTCGAATCTTTAATGGGACGAATCCAATTTCGCACTCGTGTAGTAGCAAGAGTACTTAAAGATCTTAATATACACAAATCCTCTGATCCAAATGGTACACCTCCCTTCTTCTGAAGAGCTGTTCTTCCTCGCTGGCAAAACCACTGCATAAGCTTTTTCATCAATCCTACCCTTTAGGACTCTTTCCGAGCAGATGGAAAACAGCTTTTGTCCAGCTCGTCCCTAAAAAAGGCGAATCTTCTCTCTCTTCCTACAGGCCCATTGCACTTATGTCCCTTCTTTCCAAAGTCATGGAAATACTGATAAACCGTCAGCTCATGAAATATTATCTGGAAACACGAAAGCTTCTCAATGACCGGCAGCACGGTTTTCATAGCAACAACTAGTGATTTGATGGCATGTCTCTTCGAAAAGTGGAACCAAAGTCTACACCAATTTGGCGAAAGCAAGATAGGTACACTTGATATTTCTAAGGCATTTGACGGAGTTTGGCATCAGGCTGTTTTGTCGAAAATGCGTGCTTTTGGGATCGATGACTCTTTTCTTCAATGGATTAGAAATTACCTTTCGGAACGTTAAATTCAAGTTGTACTGGCTGGTTTCAAGTCTGATATTCACAAAATTAATGCTAGTGTCCCTCAAGGCTCCTTTCTGTCTCCAATACTCTTTTTAATTTTCATCAATGATCTTTTGTCTGCAACTTTTAATACAATATATTCCTTTACTGACGTCAGAACTCTCTGCTTTTCATATTCGTTCGCGTACTCACGTCCCTGCTCTTCGGCTGTAGAACGTGGTTGTGTTGGAGTGGTAGTGTATTGGCTTCCCAATCGGCCGGTTCGGGGTTCAATACCAGCCGTGCCCGAAAGGCATTCTTTTTTTCAGGCAACTAAAATCTCATGAGATGAATGGTCGCCTAAAATACAACAAATCAATTCATACTAATAATTTAGTCTCCCGATTAAATTTTGGATGCCAACCATGGAACAAAATAGAAACTGAGCCCAAAAATCGTTCCATTTCTCTCCCATCAATGCCTCCGAAAACGTCTCTTCACCTCCTGGATAGGATTCAAAACCGTGCGATAAAACTCATAGGTGATACTAATATCAGTCGGTCAATTGACATTCATGAACACCGACGTAATGTCTTCTATCTCACTTTGTTTTATCGGTATCTCCACCACCTGTACTCGACTGAAATCGCCAGTATCATTCTGCCACTTGAAACCTTCAACCGTAACACCCGTCTCGCTGTGAATGCTCATCAGTACATCAGTATACTCAAAGCTCACTTTCGAACGTACTCTAAAATATCGTGATTCGTTTCTAAGCCGTACAATTCGCTTATGGAATGCCTTGCCGAGCTCTCTATTTCCTGGTCGTTATAACTTGCAAACGTTTAAGAACAATGTGCATCGGTACTTCTCTTTTCTTCCTCCCTAAATTTCCTTCGTCGCGCTGTGTGCAAACATTTAAAGGGTTCCATTAAGCGTGCGTTAATTTAAAATATATATATATATTGGAGCAACTTCCCAGAAAAAGGTCACACTGTACACAAATCCGGAGCAAGTTAGTCCATACATCTTTGGGTGGAAATGAAATATGTCCAATATGCCCAATTTTATCATTTCGAACTTCAAGCGCTGGAGGTGGCATATTATTTTCGCTTTCACTGCTGCTGCTAAAATATTGATGGAATATGTATTCAATAGATTTTGTGACTTTATTGGTCAGCCTAGTCGACCTGGTGTTTCAATATTTGGTTCCATTTCTGGCTGTTGAATTTTTATAAGCACATTAGCAACTTCAGCGCGGAATTTTAATGAGTTGTAAATGTTTTTTTTTTTCGATATTCAAATCAACACCGCCCATTGATTCATTATAAAGACAAACTACTTCCGGTTTTCTTACGTAGTGGTAGACTTTCGCCACTGTATTCCATCGCCTTACTAAATCTTCCTCAAAAATTCGACTTCAAGTTGACGACATTATTGTCGAACCATCGAGTGAAAATAACCTTACCATTATCGTTAACACATTGGGCTGAATGTTCACGTCCAGCCTTGGCCATTGTATTATTAGCTGATAACGGGGATTGGAAAATCGATTCGCTCGTACGGTTCCAGGGGCATAAATGTTTTTATTTATAAGAATTTCAAACAATTGGAACGATGGAAAGTAATTAATTGGTAAACATGGAAATCGTAGAGGATGCCTCGTAGAAAACTGAGTCTTTTGAATTGCGACCAGCTCACCCAGATCGTAGCGGGGCGCCCTTTTCCTATTGCGATCATAGGTTTTCTTGTACTTCTCGTATCGGCACTTTCGCTTCTGCCCTCAACTGCTGACGGTCCTCTTCGAACGTCACTGTAATTTCATCTTCTAAAAGCTGTATCAATTTAATATCGTCTTACGTAGACGTCTTAACGCCAAACATCAACTCGAAAGGAGTCCTTCCCGTAGTTCGCGAATCCGTAGAATTGAAGTTTTGGAGCGAACCTGTACCATTTCAATTAATCTTCAATGGTGAGGTGCGTTAGCACTTGAATGATGGTCTTGTTTATCCTCTCTGCTTGTCCATTGCCTCTGGGGACACCTGTCGTCACGAGATGGTGCTCGATATTCCGCTCCAAGCAATACGCGGCGAAATCGTTAGACGTGAATGCTGACCCTTTGTCGGATATGATACGTCGAGGGTGACCAAAAACCTGCGATTGCAAGTCCAAGCGGTTGATGACTTCAGTGGACGTTGTGCTTTTCACGGAGTACATCCAGATAAACTTGCAGAATGCATCAACAACGACGAAAAGATATCGGTAGTTTTTCGCAGTGGAGGGGAGCGGCCCGATATGATCCAGATGGTACGTGTGTAACGGTTGGTCACTCTTGGCAATGGTGTGAATTAACGACTCCTTCTTACCGGCTTTCTTTGCAGCGAAGATACAGGGGATGCAATTGCTGATAACGTTAGCGATCTTGCGGCCCACCTGTGGAATAAAAAAGTCTTCTTTAATTATTTTAGAAACCTTACCGAGACCAAAATGTCCCTTCTCGTGAACCATGCGAATGATCTGCTTTTGCAGAGACTTTGGAACTGCCAAAACGTTTGTGCCTTCTACGAATTTGTACAGCACATGTCCCCTAAGGTGATAGTCCTTATGAGAATCAGCTTTGACAAGAATCTCTCGAACGGTGCAACAAAACTCATCCTTTAGTTGTGCGCTCTTCACTGCTTTCAGAGACCAGTCCTCAATAGCGTAAACACGTACCGGATGGCGGCTTAGCGCGTCAACGTGACGCATCACTATACCGGATCGGTGATGAACTCCTCCAGCTGAAGAGCCCAATGAGTAACGCGGCTATTCATTGTGTCCTCGAATGCCTTGCAATTCTTGAATCTTGAATCTCAACCCAAGTAAGTAAGGTCAAATAGTGGCTTTGCAATAGTGGCGTAACTGGGAATACATTTTCGGAAGTAGCCAGTCAGTCCGAGATACCGCATAACCGACTTGACATTCTTCAGCACAGGAAAATATTTGACGGCGATGGCGATAAGTTTTTCCAATTTATCATCAGCCCATTCTCCTAGGATACCTCCAAGACTTGCCTTAGCTTTTCAATCCCTTCATCTTCCGATCTGGCAGGAATGATTAAGTGGTCGATGTATGCCAAGACAACTCCTCGGCGCTTGAGGTCCTGAAGAACAACGTTTACGTACCGTTGAAACACTCCGGGAGAGTTGCATAAACCAAATGGGACCTTGTTGAATTCAAAGTGTCCGTCCGGCGTCACAAACGCCGTGTATTTTTTACTGGTCTCCTCCAAGACAGAAAAGGCCTTGGCATCGTACAATTGCTCGAGTACATCCTATATAATCGGCAAGGGATAACGATCTTTCAGAGCCGCAGAGAACCATCTTACTTGCGCGCCAGTACAATGGGGCTGTCAAAGTCGGAATTACTGTGGCGAATAATACCATCTCGCATCCACTCGGAGACCTTCTTTTCTACTACTTCCTTCTCCAGGGGTACCAAGGGCCTTGCCCTTTGATAAATCGGCTTTTCAACGTCAAGGACGATTTTCATCCTACAGGTTCTTTCGGGACATTTCGGAGAATACTCCTTTCCACTTCGTTACGAGATGCTGGTTCTTGGATACTTCTCAGCGTTTCTGATAATTCCGACTCGCCACAGGAGATCAAGTTTGTTCGGAATACAGGGCTATCCGACTCTGTTAGTTTTATACATATGTCCGGATGTCCGTCTTCCATGACCAAAAACACTTCTGGCAGTAAGTCCTTTCCTATTAGGAACTCATAGGCCAACCAATTATCGGATACAAAATGACAAATCAAATTGTAATACTCGCCTGAGATTTCTAGGTTGATTTTCGAAGAGATCAACGTCTTAGTTGGCTGACTGTCAAATGCAATGGTGACAATCCCAGGATACTGGAACTCGCTGACACCCAACTTCTGACGAAAACTATTGACCAGCGTTATATCACTGCCGGTGTCAATAAGAGCTTGGAACTCTCGATTGTGGACCCTGACAGGAACAGTGATATCTGGAGCCATCAATCTGCTTACATTTGCACTCGACGTCAGCTTGTCATCCGAGCAATTCCGAGAAAAGTGCCCGAATCGGTTGCATTTGAAACAACGGCTACCTTTCTCCTTACTGGGGCACTTGTGTGAGTTATGGGAGAATGCACCACGATTACGGCACCGAGACTGCTGGCTTGTGTCCTCTTCCTTGTTCACATTCTTCACTACCGACTTAAACGGAATGGCATTTTTCGCACGGGATTGGTCAGCTTTCATGCGCTCATAGAACTTAAGACCAGCCTTTAACTCCTCCAACGTTTAATGTGCAGTTAAGCAAAAGTTAACGCAAAAAAAGATCGATGTGTGCACAGTGCCGGTCGTCGCTTAACTCTCCTATTCTTCGTCTTGAACACTCTCGTCTGCTTCGGTTGTGCAATTCGTAGCAATCTCACCAGCGTTGCCACCCACATGTATGCTTTCCATTAACGAATCACCTTCAGCTTTCAATAATTCCTTAGGAAGTCTATCAAATACAGTGGGCTTGTTGTTTATAAACATGTTAGTTGTGATTCTTACCTCAGCTACAGTCGGACAGTGTTTCATGGTTGCTCAGCCCGAATTTTCTCTTACTGCATATAACAGATGTTGTTAGGATACATCAATGTTTCTTTATTGATCTGTGATAAGACTAAATGACGAAACACCTGTATTCCGTCCTTAAATCTAGATTCCAGTCTCTGACTTTCTTATAAAGTGTTTTCCAATAGGGACTTAACAACTTTAATTTGTGAACGCACTCTTTCACTAATCATCAATCTGTCACTGTCAATTTATTCAGTAAACACAACATTTTCATCATGGCAAAGTACACGAACGAGCAACGTCTGCAAATTATAAAAATTTTCTACCGAAATTCGGAGTCGGCGACCGCAACTTTAAATGCGTTAACTCCAATTTTCGGTCGTAATTCTCGCCCTAGTAGACAGGCGATAACAAGTTTAGTGCAAAAATTTGAGTCTACATATTCGTTGTGTGATGTTGCCGTGTCAGTGAGACAACGGGTTGGTCGAAGTGTCGAAAATATCGCTGCCGTTCAGGCGTCCGTAGCAAACGATCCAAATCAGTCAATTCCACTGGGTTCTCAAGAATTGGGCATCGCTCAGACCACATTATGGCGTATTTTGCGTGAGGACCTTGGTTTACACCCATACACGATCAAGCTGACTCAAGAATTGAAGCCGATCGACCATTTGAAGCGGCGTACGTTCTCCGATTGGGTTCTGGAGAAGATGCGCCAATTTCATCGCAAAATCATCTTCAATGACGAAGCTCATTTTTGGCTCAATGGGTTCGTCAATAAGCAAAATATGCGTTATTGGTCGGGTGAAAATCCACATGTGCTTCATGAATCACCACTTCATCCACAAAAAATAACTGTTTTGTGCGGTGTTATTGGGCCATATTTTTTCGTTGACGATAACGATCGTCACGTTACTGTGAATGGTTAGCGTTATCGCGCCATGATACCGATTATTTTTGGCCCGAATTGGAAGATATGGACTTGGACGACATGTAGTTTCAACAGGATGATGCCACAAGCCACACAGCACATTCTACAATCGATTGATTGAAGAGTAAGTATGGTGAGCGTGTTATCTCAAGAAATGGGCCAGTCGATTGGCTGCCTCGTTGGTGCGATTTAACGCCGCTTGACTATTTTCTGTGGGGCTACGTTAAGTCATTGGTTTATGCCAACACGCCGACGACGTTGGAAGAGCTCAGAGCCAACATTGAATGCGAAATAGCGGCCGTTTCGGCCGAAATGTGTGGCCGAGTCGTTGAAAATTGGGTCCAACGAATCGACCGCTGCAAACGTGCCCGCGGTAGCCATATGAACGAAGTCGAGTTCTATTCATAAATGTTTTGATTGTACTTCAAGCCGATAATAAAGTTTTTGAAATATCTCAAATGGTTTGCGTTTTATTTTAAAAAAAAGTTGTCAAGTCCTTATTGGAAGACCCTAACAAAGTCGGGTTGACGTTTCCTTGACGTCTTTGTGCTAGAACATGATTATTTAATAGCGCAAGCCATGGCTATATAATTTACTTTGACGAGGCAACAATCTTTTAGCACTGATAACAATAATAATGGTCATGATGATATGAGCATACATATATAAATACGTACAATATTAAAGACAGAAATTATTAGTTCTTTGCAAAATCCATCATACAAAGCAATGTAAATTTGCATTGAACTTGAACCGACCATTCAGTAGTTTGCAACTTCATAAAATTTTCTAAGATGTACACCCAGAATCATTACATTGTTAGCGATCTTTAAATACAAAAAAAAAAACAAAAAGTTTTACCTTCTGTATCAATGATCACTCGTTTACGAGTTGGCCTTAATATTATTAAACGACCCACATTTGTGACTTATGAAGTACCGATCCATCAGAATATGTTCTTGCAATTAGCACTTTCTATTTACATATCTGTTTGAGTCGTGTACCAGTTGTAGTCATTTCCCCAAAAGAAAACGAGTCATTAATCAATCAGTCCAACGCGAACTAGACAGTCGGAAGGAATACCGTGATATCCCCCACGGGGAAACGTTCTAGCTCGCAGCTCGATTTGATTTAAATTTTAATCTTACTTAAAAAAATAAAAACGCTCGTAAACGGATATTTTGTGTAAAATCGCATCAAGATGAAGCTGTATCCTATAGTAATTGGATTAATTTGGTTGATCGTATTGAAGTTTGCGTTTGGATTTGATACTACACTCGCAAGATCCAGGTCGAGAGAAGGCAGATGTAAGTAGATCTAAAACCGTGTTTGGAAAATCAGGCATACCATCGATATAACAGACTTGTATTTGTAAGTTTGAATTTAAAGAAAGTATCATGCCGTGTGTCGGCGGATGGCTGTGTCTATTTGTCGATTATATGTGCAAGTGTCCTATTAATCTGAGCCTAACCTTATACATGCCCTAACGACGGCGCCGCGCCAAAA
The DNA here is from genome assembly GCA_949129095.1 of Volucella bombylans. NCBI lineage: Eukaryota > Metazoa > Arthropoda > Insecta > Diptera > Syrphidae > Volucella > Volucella bombylans. The sequence goes on along the minus strand of OX422142.1, from coordinate 116,140,701 downwards.
ACTTATTTAGCAATGGTCTCGGAAAATTATTTAAATCCATATAGTCACACTACTGTTCATAAGTTTAAAACCGCCAATGAGTTCTACGTAATACAATTATAATTAGAAAAAAAATCGTATTTATTATTTTTAGGAGACGGAAACGTTGAGCATCCTCTCGATTGCTTTTTCAGTTACTTACTTACTTTGAAGAGATTTCTCGTACAGACATTTTTCTATTCAAATGACTTTTTTAAAAATTTAATTGGATTTAAATTTTGCAACTTCGTCTTTTTTCTGTTGCACCAAGCTTGAGTACAACTTTGCGGCCCATACTGAACAAACTTTTTCCTAACTGATAGGAATGTTGTTTGTTGTTGTCTAAATGTCCAATCTTTAGTGTTTCTTAAGATAGTTCTGATTTTCGGTTTCTGTGGCTAAAGCACTAATAAAGTTGCTCTTATAAACTCTGTACTCGCCTTTATTCGGTAAATATGTAAAAGGGAGACAGAAAAAATTTACCCTACATCTAAATAATAAAAAAAGCAAATTCCTTATAACGCAATCAAATTTAACGCCCAAATCGAATGAATTGTGACAGTCTTTACTCAATAAACAATAATATACATAGTGTAGCTTTTTCGAATCATAACCTTTTTAATAGTACGTACTACTACATATACAGGACTTGGCCACATTTTTAGACCTAAGCAAAATATTTCAATATTTTGCCTTTAGATGTATTTTGTCTTCGAATTCTTACAAAAATTGTTAGTTTTATAGACAGAAAAACAATATGTTAAAGAGAAGATAAAACAATTTCGACCAGAGAAGCAAACCTTTTTTTTAATAAATTTAAAAAATGAGTTTGAATGCAAAATATGGCTTTTTTTCAGTATTTGCTGTGAGCACCTTTAGCTGTGATAAGTACCTTTATTCTTCGAGGCATGCTCTCTATACATGACTGAATAGTGTCCTGATGGTGCGTGTTATGATTTCACTCAAATATGATCTTTTCCAGGGTAATAACACGGGTTCATGTCGCCGTGACATTGAAAAACCATGACATGACATGGAGCTCTGTTATGCATAAAAATTGGATTTTCACCACCAGGAAACCATTCTACCAGTTGGGGTATCATTCTTGTTTCCAGAACATTCTTGTACTGATCCTGCCTCGTCGTGTTTTCTACGACGTAAAGTCGTCCAGTTATTACCTAAAATTTGTAATATTACCCTTTTCCAGTCCTGAACGGTAATTTTTTTATATTTTTGGGTCCATTCCAAATGCTTCTGGATAATGCGTGGAGTTAACTTTGGCCTTCCCGCGTTCTGTGCAAAACTGGTATGTATTTCTTATATAATTGTTTGGTTAACAAATGCGGTAGCAGCTTTTTACGGTAAGCTCGTGGAGTTACCACGTCTTCTTGTCATTCCCGAGTCCATTTTCTTCTTCAAGTTCTTAATTGAACTCCTCGAAACTCCAATTAGCTCAGCTATTTTGTACTGAGTCAGACTGGAAGGCTTTAGGAGACCAGAAACGTCATCAACTTTCTTCGGCGAAAGGTCCGACAACTTGCCCATCTTTCAAATCCTAAAGTATTGTAATTAAGTTTTTAATTTTTGTAATGAGTGACTAGCTCTGCTGATCTAACTGACCATATGCCAAACCTTGACATTAATACTCGTACTTACCGATTTTGCTGATGTAAACCGCTTTTAAATTCAAAAAAAATCACCTCAAAATCTTTATATTCGATAGATGAGCATAGATGAACTAACTTAGATGGCAAACTAGTAGTTTAGTTAGTTTTAAACGCATTTTATTTTCTAATCAATAACTCTTACATACTAACAAAAAATGCTTAAATTCTAGCTTAAAATTACTTAACAATCTTATACTAACTTACTGGCCCCACACAGGCACTCTAAGCTACTCTAAATTCTTATAACTATGTCTTTCGACCTCATTTACATTTTCTTTATGGATATTTATTTTCTATACTTAAAGCTAAGAAAAAAAATTGTTAACAAAACTTAGCATATGGACTTTTTTTTTTTTTTAATAAAAACTTAGTATCTAACTTAAAATAAACCTTGGCCTACCTAAACTAAATGTACAATACACACATAAACACTCATAGACATTATACACAATCACATACATATATCAGTATACACCTTTGTATACACTGATATATGTATATGTTTCTTGAATGCTAACCTAAACCTATGCAAGCTGGCCATCGCTATTCACAGAGAAAACAGATTGGTCAGCTCTGCCTCATTAGTGAGGCTGGTCCGTAATTGACGGAAACGACGACGAAACATCTTCCCCATCATTCAACCACCAGAAATGCTGGTGCTGCCGAACGACATCCCTCTTATCGCGATTCCCCACCGCCCTACTGAACCTGAGGCGATCCAAACTGCCGTGTGCGATGCCAAGGTATCTGACTACATTTCGACAGACAAGAGGCTGTCTGTCCAATGATTGAGAACTTTCGCCAATTTTTTCTGGTATCCCTAGAGGCTCCAGACAACGGCGTCCTAAAGAGAATGGTTTCCGACTTCTGAAAGTTGATTTTCAACTTCCAGTCATCGCAAAATCGTCTTATCTTATCGAAGTCACGCTGCAAGAGAGTATTAATGACCTCGATTTTTGGATCTGTTCTGTACGCTACCAAATCGTCTGCGTACGCAACAGTATGGGGAAGTGAACCTATCAAGTCGCTTGTATAAATGTTAAATAGGATCGGCGAATTGACCGCGCCTGGCTGAAGACCATTTTTAATTTGAAATATTCCAACATAAGTCTCATCGCCATTTTTCACGATGAACTGTCTGTTGGTTAGCATATTATAAAGAATGTATAAGAGAGGTTTACTGATCCCCAGTCTAGTCAGCTTGTAGAAAAGGCCCTCTAACCATACGGTGTCGAAGGCCTTCTCCAAGTCAACAAGGCAGGCACCAGTGCACTGTTTCTTGCCTTTGTTCCATTGGATATCGGACACCAGTTTAGACGCGGCATGTGAGATATCATGTCCCGCCTTAAAACCGAATTGGTTATCCGGAACTATATGTTTGTCCTCAACCCACCTAGACAGAGCTCTATTGATTACTTTTTCAAAAACCTTACTGATATTCGGAAGGAGACTTATCGACCGGAGATTCGCCGGATTGGATATATCCTTTCCCTTTTTGGGGATAGGTTGAACCACCGCCGTTTTCCAATGCGCTGGATAATGTGCATTATTCATTGCATTATTAAACAGGGTGGTGTAAATGTCCACCGCTTCTAGAGGAAGATGTCGAAGGACGATGTTCGGAATACCATCGGTCCCCACCGATTTCTTAGCCCTGATTGTGTCGAAGATCTCATGGAGTCCTGCCTTCGAAATGAACGGGGGTAGGCCACCCTCTCTGGAAATGACGTTATTTGCCATATTTTCGTCGCTAAACCGGGTGAAACCAGAGCCCTCGGTTCGCCAGTTCCCTATTTCATTTCGAATGCAGAAGTCGTGCACCAAGACGCGACTGTCCAGGTCGCAATTAGGGCCAATGGTATCAATGGCCTTGTATACTTCCTGGAAAGTCGCCCCTATGGCCTCAACCTTCTCCTGTGGATTCTCGATCACAAAAAAGTCGTCATCATCAGCGGCCTCATTTGGATCAATACCTGCTATTGTCAGTAACTGTTCGTTTTCTGTTGTCCGGGCTATTTCAAGACACTGAAGGTCGTTTTGTTTTTTTCTCCGAAATAGTTTATTGATTTGCGGAAACATGTTCGGGTTGCTGGTGTTCGGAGATGGCAAACTCTACTAATACTTTTGCAAACCTTTAACAACAGACATACTGTAAGTGGATTACCAACACATTGTACATCGCTATAACCTGCAAGAATTTGCTAGAATTAGAGTAATTTACAAGTAAAGTTGCTTGAATGAGAGCGATTTGCATGTAAAGTTCACTATGTGTGTGGTATGGTGATGACGTTTTTTGAGTAAAATGGGCGGGTTTTGTGTAAAATGGGAGAGAAATTGATATTGATATCAATTCACAGGTATTGACACAAAAAGTGTCAAACAATGTAGACGATCAGTGGGAAGCGCGTTTTGGTTTTCCAATATATGGAAAGTTTGCCATCTATGTTAAACAGCAAATGACTCACAACAAATAGTTTAGAAAATTACTACAAATGGTTTCCTGTATAACAAAACAGTAAATTCAAATATAACACAAGCCTATAGTCCGTTTCAAATCACCGTGCAATTGGAAAGCTGCGCAAAGAGAGCCTGGAAGCGCATGCTACTCATCTGCTCACTGGAAAATTATATTTACGAAACGACTGAACTTTCTCCACTTCCTTTCATATTTAATCCATTTGCATCATAAGCTTACATATGCGCGTATTTTGCCTGGCCACTACTTTTTGTGACAAAATTCAATACTTCCTGCAATAAATGTATATGTAATAAAAAAAGGATTCAATTCGAACGCACATTTTTTATGAAAAGGGTTAGTTTAAGAAACCCATTGCAAGGAGTAGAAGTAAGAAAAAAGTAAATTTATATACAATGGACTGCATTAAGCCAGTAAAGCCTTTAACACGCCCAGCAAAATGACTTACGCTGAAAATTTACCACAACAACTTGGATTACGAAAACAGCCATGCAAATGAAGCTCCTACGAGAGCACCTGTAAGGAAAACAACTGAATTTGTTGGAGTTTCGCATAGGACCATTTACAAAATATTAAAAGAACAAGAATAAACTGGAACAGTACAATCACCCAACAAGAAAATTCCCCATCGGCACTGGATCACTGGATTAGATGACTTCGACTTTGAATCCATCAAAAGGATGATCTACTCCTTCCACCAATTTGACAAGAAAGTCGTAACATTGAGCGCCCTTAGGGAACAAATCCTTCAAGAACTGGAACACATCTCTTTGGAGGTATCTGAAAGCCAAAGAACTCATTTTTCGTAAGACGTAAGGCAATAGGAAAATTCTTTGTGAAAGGACGGAAGTGTAAATTCAAAGGTCAAATAAGGAACTTTCGTGAAAGTGGATATCACATAAATCTATGTAGATGAATCATATATATGTACATAGCTCCCATACAAGAGGAATGTCTTGGACAGATGGAATTACGGAAGTACTAAAAAAGCCTATTGGAAAAGAATCTCGGCTTATAATTGCACACACTGGTGGTTCAAATGGATTTATCAAAAACGGTCTTCTAATCTTTAAATCTGGATCGATGTCGGGTGACGAGATGAACTTTGGCAATTTCTGAAAATGGTTAAGAGATCAGGTACTGCACTAGCTAGAGGAACCGTCGGTTATAGTAATGGACACAATAAATTAAAAAACCGAGCCCCAACTTCATCAGCAACGAAATTGGAGTTAGTTAATTGGCTAGTAGAAAATAATGTTGCACATAGCTCTTCAATGCTGAAGATTGAACTGTATGATTTAGTTCGGCAAAACAAGACATCAGCGCAGCATTAAATAGACGACTTGATTAGATCAGCAGGCAATGAGGTACTCAAGCTACCACCATACCATCCGGACTTGAACCCAATTGAGAATATATGGGGTATTGTAAAATCAAGAGCGTCGGGTAGAAACACCACATTTAAGCTGGATCAAAAAAATAGCAGAAGAAGGATTTGCAAAAATTTCTGTCGAGGAATGGAAAAAAATATGCGATAAGGCCGTAAGGACAGAAGAGCTATGGACTGAGTTGGAATACCTTCACCAAGGGAATTGTTATTAGACCCGGTGAAGACTCATCAACTGAAATTGATGGCGACGGCGAGGATGATGATACCACTGATGACGATTAAGTGTTGGATCACACAACACACCATACAAAATAAACACTTAACTTCAATTTATTCAACTTTTATATACACATTTTAAGTCAAATTCATATTAGCAAAACATTATTTCTTCTTTTCAACACAATAATTGTGAAGAGAGTGCTTTCTATAAAATCATCATTGCCAACTCCACTGAAAAAATATACAATGGACACGCCTTCCACGTCGATGCATTCTCTCTACACTCTGGTTTCGCATCTCTCAATACCGGCAAGAAATTGCACGGTGATTTAAAACGGACTATACCTTATAAACATTTTGACTTTATTCTCAAAAAATTTAAATTTTTTTTTTGGTCTAATAGCATGCCAGGTATTGTATGTATCTATCTTCTATGTATCTGGAGGTAGCCACCACTGGCTGTGAGACTGGCTAATGTGGCAGATTTCAATACCAATCTACAGGCCGCCCTATTATGGCCCGCATCGTTATCACAGTAAGGTCTCAAATTTTCATTTGGATGATCCAATTATGTTCTCTTAGGTCTCTTATTTGAACCACTTGTGCACCAATTGCTTAGCGGAGTAGATTTTTGGATTACCTTGTCTATACATTGCAACACCGTTTGATAAGGTCAGCCTAGAATTTTAGTCTTTGTAGAACCGGGCGCAAACTTGTCGCACTTACTCGATGTTCGACATCTTAATGAGTTTTCTTTACTTATGACAAATGGCTTATAAATGGGCAATACAAAGTGAAATACCGGAAGAACTCATTCAGACGTGTCTAGGCTTAAATAATCTTCGTCCTGAATTTCAAGATTTTGAATAAAAAACTGCAAAATTCGTTAATACTTGTTTTTTTTTTTTTTTTTTCATTAAGGCGGGTTATCACCTTGTATGGACCTTCTCAGTCCTGTTGCACTTTTGGTGATTTGCCTTTCTTACGCTGAGGATTATACAGCCAGACCAGATCTCTTTCGTTGAAACCGGAAGATTTCGCCTTGACATCGTACCTAGTCTTCATGCGGCTGCTTGCTAGCTTCATCTTTTCTCTGGTGTCTTTATGCAATTTACGAATCCTGCTGCGCAAGTCATTCACGTACTCGTTCACCTCTTTGGGCTCCGTCGGTGGGGATCTGAATTTTGCTTCACTTGGCAACCGAATTGTTTGACCAAATAAGATCTCGGATGGTGTGTGCCCTGTTGAGCTATGGACCGCGTTTCGGTAGGCCATTAAGAAGAGGGGTATGTGTCGATCCCAATCCCGCTGGCAGTTGCTGACAACCTTAGATAGATGCTCATTCAAGGTCCGATTGAATCGCTCGACCATTCCATCAGATTGAGGGTGTAGTGGCGTTGTCCTTGTCTTTCTTATTCCCAAATATTGGCATATTTCCTGGAAGACTTTTGATTCAAAGTTTCGTCCTTGATCAGAGTGCAGTTCCATTGGGACCCCAAATCTGATCACCCAGTTGTTGACTATCTGTTCGTATACGGTCTTAGCCTCTTGATTTGGGATGGCAAACACTTCCGGCCACTTACTGAAGTAATCCATGACTACGAGGGTATATCGGTCACCATTAAAGGTTTCGGGAAACGGCCCAGCGATGTCGATGGCTATTCGTTCGAAAGGTGCTCCGACATTGTATTGTTGCATTTGTCCATGTGGTTTTACTTTTGGACCCTTGGTAGGAGCACATCTTCTGCACTTTTTGCACCAATTCTCGACATCTTGTTTAGCGCTTAGCCAATAGAAACGCTCCCTTACCTTTTCCAACGTCTTGTTTATTCCCTCCTGAGATTCCGTCATGTATTTCATGGAGTACTTGGTTGACTCTGGACCGTGGCACAATTAGCTGCATACGAGATGTTGTCCCATCTGCACTTTCCCATTTTCTCTTCAGTAATCCATCTTGCACAAAAAGCGAGTCCCACTGTGCCCAGTATGCCTTCAGAGTTTGGCTCCGATCTGATATCTGCTGCCAGCTTGGTCTTTCCTCGTGTTCTTTCCAGGCCAATATTGGTTCGATGTCATTGTCTGCCTGTTGGGAGGAACGGATTTCGTCTATACTCCAACCCTCTATTGGCTCAGTCCTGATCATTTAGATAGTTGCCTGTTCTTTCGCTTCTTTACGGTTGCAGTGTTCGCATTTTACTCCGCACGGTCGACGAGAGAGAGCATCAGCATTTGAGTGGAGTGTTCCCTTGCGGTGTTGCACTTCAAAGTCGTAGCCCTGCAACTACTCGATCCATCTTGCAACTTGGCCTTCAGGATTCTTAAATTGGAGAAGCCATTTTAGAGCTGCGTGGTCTGTCCGGAGAATGAACTTTTGTTCGTAGAGGTACTTACGGAAATGCTTCGTAGCCAGAATTGAAGCCAGAAGCTAGCGCCGGGTTACACAGTAGTTCCTTTCAGGTCTGGAGAGTACTTTGCTGTAATATGCGACCACTTGGAAGATCACAGCTCCGACCCCAACATTGCTAGCGTTTGCGTCCACAATGAACATTTTTCCGGGCGTGGGGTAACCCAAGATGGGGGCATTGCGCAGCTGTCGCTTCAGTTTTCGAAATGCTTTTTCGCATTCTCCAGACCACCTGAACTGTCGGCCTTTCTGCGTAAGCCTGCATCAAGCTCTTTGCAATGCCAGCAAAATCCTTTACGAACCTTCTGTAATACGTGGCGAGTCCCAAGAAGCTTCTCAGTTGGTGTTTATCTTTTGGAGAAGGCCAACTTTTCACGGCTTCGATTTTGTCAGGATCCGTTCTTACTCCTTTCGCTGATATAATGTGACCCAGATATTTTACTTTCGGACGAAACAAGACGCACTTTTCTGGGTTGAACTTTAAATGAGCACTTCGCAGCCTTTCAAACACTTCTTTTAGATTTTCGCGGTGCTCCTCGAACGTCTTACCTATGACGATAACGTCGTCCAAATATACTAGGCAGGTTTTCCAGGTGAGTCCTTGCAATGTTCGTTCCATTAGTCGCTCGAAGGTGGCCGGAGCGTTGCACAGTCCAAACGGCATCACTGCAAACTGCCAAAGACCGCTTCCTGTAGTGAAGGCAGTTTTCTCACGATCCGCACGATTTATCTCTACCTGCCAGTAATCGCTCTTCAAGTCAAGTGTTGAAAACCATTTCGCTCTAGAAAGCATATCCAAAGTGTCATCGATTCTCGGAAGTGGGTAGCTGTCCTTTTTAGTGACATCATTGAGACGTCGGTAGTCTACATAAAATCTTTCTTCTTCACGAGGACCACTGGAGATGCCCACAGACTTTGCGATTCTTCAATCACTCCCTCAGCTTTCATCTTCGACATCATTTCGGCAACTTCTGTTTGCTTTGCCAATGGAAGACGCCTTGCAGGTTGACGGATTGGTCGAGCGTCTCCGGTGTCAATGTGGTGTTGAACAATATGCGTACGTCCATATTCTCCGTCTGGTGTAGCAAATATATCAGCGTACTCACCGATTAGTTTTTCATTTGCCAGAATTCGCTGATCTTCGTCCAGATAATTTTGATAATTTTGTTCTTGATTTTTATGCTCTGAACTGTTGTGACCGGTGTTGCACACTTTTTTTCCGTTGTGGTCGATATAGCCTCTACAGGTACGCATTTTCCCACTATCTCCCCCTTTTACACCTTTACACTGAATGTGTTTGGATTTAGAATCCTTACAGAGACCATGTTGCTCTTTGGCTCCACTAAGGTCTTTCCCACCATGAAGTCTCTTCTCTTTTCTGGCTCCATCAAATAGAATCGGTGGCTACCAGGACCACCTTCCACTTTTGCCCACAAAATTGCTTCTGACGTAGGCTCTAGACTCTGATTGCTGCAAATGACGACGTTTAAGACTGAGGTATTGGCGTTTCCGTATATCATTGGTATCTCCATGTTTCCGTATTTCAGGGTTTGTGCCCCCAAGTCGACTACAAGTCCATGTTCTCTCATGAAGTCTGTACCAATGATGCACTCGTCACATATGTCAGCTACCAGAAACGCGTAAGTGAATGTTATTCCGGCCAATTGGATTTTTATGCGAACTTCACCATATACCTTAATCGTTGCTCCTGTAGCTGTCCGCAAGCTGCAACTGCTAGTGTTATGCAGCCAAGACTTCTGCACAAGATTCCTCCTGATGATTGAGGCCGTGGCACCGGTGTCTACTGTTGCCATCCATTTTTCTTTTCCACTGACTACTTCTACTAGAAGGCTTTCGTTGCATCGTTTTGCCAGCGAGACTTGGATGATGGTCCTGGGGCCGTCGACTCCTGCTACCAACTTCTGCCCCGCGAAGTTGGTGCTTAAGCATTCGGGAAGGTTGACCGGCTTCTTGATAGCTGTTTCTGCTGGTTTCTTCCTCTATTGGCTTGCCACCACAGTGAGGGCAGTCTTTTCGTCGCACCGGTTCTTTACACTGCCTTTGAAGGTGTCCTATTTTATTGCAATTCCAGCAGCGCATTATCCGTCTATCCAGTCGAGTATCTCGTTCCTCGGCACTAATTCTTGTGCAGGAGCATTCGATAGATGTTACTTCCCTGACGAAATGTGTTCCCCTGGATGCCTGATTGGCTGCTTCCATCGCCAGAGCGAAGGCAAGTGCTTCAGCCAGAGTTCTTTTCCTGGCCATCCTTACTGCTGACTGTAGCTTCGAATCTGCAATTCCCCTGATAAATGCATCTTTTGCCATTTCGTCGATAATTTCCTGGCCTGCGGTGGGGTATGACAGATGTGCCAGTCTACTCACGTCTGCTTGGAGCTGCTGAAGTGTTTCTCCTCGTTGCTGAGTTCGGCTTTGCAATTGGACCTTGTAGACCTCCTGCATGTGGCTATCCTCAAACCGTTTCTCGATAGCCTGTACTAAAGTCACATAATCTTTATGCTTTTCGATGTCTACTGTTTGCAACAATTCTGCTAGATTTTGCTTTTGTTCATCCAGCTTTTGTTCGATGCTATTCTTTTGTTCTTCCAGATTTATAAGAGGAGTTGCATCATCGCAGCTATGTCACTGCCGGTACTTGTCTGTTCATCCTCGTCAACATCAGGATCATGTCCCTCATTGTTCAAAGCCTCTTGAAGTCGGAGCACCAGGTCACTTTTTCCTCTGGCGCTGAGGCTTCTCTTGTTCAACTCGGATTTGAGGTGGACGAGGGTCAACTGCAATAGTTTTCGACCCATTCTAGCTTTTTTCAAATAGTCAGAAAACACTGTTTTTTTTGCACACAATAAGTCCTATCCCACTTCTGACACCAATGTAATGTATAAAATGTTTGTGTGGGTACAAATGATAGAACTTATTCTTTTCAACACAAATCCCTTCATTCAGTACAGTTACAATTCACTATTTAAATGTTCCTCTCAATACAATCCAATCCCAACCACTAATACCACTAATACTTTTCTTATCTTTTACTTAAATCACTTAATCACTTCTCCTAATTAACACTTCAAATTCAACTGATAAACTGACTTGCATACCTTGGGGATGCTGGTATTTATACTCGAGAACAGTCCTCGCCATTCAGCGTCCCATGCAACCATGCAATTTCCAATTTGCCAGAAAATTCGATTCCACTCTCCAGTCATCAATGGTCGAGACTTTGTTATTCAAGTATCGAAATCTTCGGGTCTTCGAGTATCGGCATCTTCTGCTCTGTAAATCTAGATGTCGCTGCCCACATTTAAGTGGTTATCACAATATGAAAACGCCATTTGGAAAAATGAGGTTATCTTCCTATAGAGTGAAGTCTTTTGGTTTTGTAACATTTGCAATTCCTGTTTCATACTTTATACTTCCGATAAAATTTCGCTTATCTTTCGAAGGACTTAAGATTAAGCAGAACGCAGTGAATAAACGATTTGTTTTGCGTAATTCGGTTTAGGCGAGGTCTTTTCATAGCTTAATTTCATTAATTACAATATATCGGCCTCCTTCCTGTGGTGCAAGGTTTCGTTGGCCTTAAAAACTGTTAATTGATGTAGCTCATTGATGCACAGCACAGCTGAGGAGATCCGGTAGAATCTCGCAAGCGCGAAGTCTTCGATGGCATGCAACAACTTAACCTCCAAGTGGAGTAAGTTTACTGTCATCATTGTCACTTAGCACTCTGGAAATGGATATTAGTTACAGACACTGTCTATTAGCAGCACACATTTGCATAACCGTACATATGCATCTTAATAGGACTATTTCCTTTCGTTAGAACTGCATATCTAATCAATTTTGACATTTATCACTTCAATTGGATCTTCTTTTCCTTTTATTAACCATTGAAATATGTAACGTGTGTAATGTAGTGCATTGTTAATGCGCTGCTTATGGGGTTGGCTAAATTTGCGGACCTTGGAACCATTCTACAGACCACTCTATTTTGGATCACCACGTTAATGAGGCCAATATCTGGCTGTTATTTTCGCATTTGAGTGATCCAATTACTTTTCTTTCGTCTATTACGACGTTTTGAAGGATCAGCTATTCCATTAGTCAAGATTGGTAGTGAGAAATAAAGGGTCTTTCAAAGGTCGCGCCTATATGTCAATGTGAATAATTTCGGAATGCTAACTTTTTTTATGTCATCTTTGACATTTTTGAAGTACACACATGTACTCGTACAATTTTAGCCATGGATAGTTATACGCTAGAAGAACGCATTAAAGTTATTCAAAATTATCGTCGATCTTTGTGATAGTTTTTCTAGGAATATCATCTTTACTGATGAAGCTCATTTCACATTGGATGGATTCGTCAACAAACACAATTGTCGCATTTGGGGCGAAGGAAATCCTCGAATAAATTCAGAAAAATCATTACACCCCCAAAAATGGACTGTTTGGTGTAGTTTTTGGGTTATTGCAATCGTTGGTGCATTTTTATATTGAAAAATAATTGACGGTTTTTTGTGGCCTCAAATTGAACAGTTGAACATAGACAGATTTTTATTTTCAACAGGATGTAGCTACGAGTCACCCAATACTTGCAAACATTGAGCTATTGCTATCTAAGTTTCCAGATCGATTAATTTCATGTAAATTGGCTACCTAGATCATGCGATTTAACACCATTAGATCACTTTCTTTGGGTTTTTCGATAAGTAAAGTCTATGCGGATAGGCCAACAACAATTGCACAGCTGAAAAACTACATTCGGACCGAAATTGATGAAATTAATGCTATAATGTGTGAGGGAGCCCTTGAAAATGTTGTTGTTCGTATGAGAGCATGTAGACGTGCTCGTGGTAGACATTTAAATGATGTTATTTATCACACATAATTGCTAGGACCCGTATTTTTATAAAAATAAAAACACAAGAAAAAATTTAAGTATTTATATATAGTTTTTTTTTTTTTTTTTGAGTAAACATCTGGGCGCGTCTTTTGAAAGACCGTTTACTTTTTACCTCATTGTCTCATTTTTTCGTTATAGTTTTTCCCTTTTACAGTGTCGGAAGATTTTCGAATGACGCCTGCACTGGTATTAACCGAATGACCGGAACCTGCCAGGTACGAGGAGAATGCCTTGATGGTGGTGGCGTCAGCGCGGGAAGTTGTAGCACATTAACCAAACAAGCTGTGTGCTGTGTTTGTGAGTAATACAAGTAAATTGTGTCACACTGATTGGAATTTTACTCTTTAAACTCTTTTCTTTTAGATACGGCAACATGCGGCGGATCGACTAATAACAATAACACATATTTCTACAATACGAATTATCCTGGTTCCTTTAACGGAGCTACACGTTGCACCCTAAGTGTCTCTCCGTGTGATTCGTCAATCTGCCAGCTACGCATCGATTTTCTCGCCCTTTCATTAGCCCCACCAAATGGTAATGGTGACTGCGTTACGGATACTCTAACCATATCAGGTGGATCGTCTAGAGTTCCTCGAATTTGTGGTGAAAACTCAGGTCAACATGTGTACGTCGATTTTAATGACGTCAATCCAATTGTAATTGCTATTGAAACTTCCGCTGGAGTTACATTTAATCGACAATGGCAATTTCAAGTAATGCAATTAGGATGCAGTTCCCTAACTAAAGCCCCATCTGGATGCTTGCAATATTATTTACCCGATAGCGGAACAGTGTCAAGTTTTAATTACTCCCCAGGTGGATCGGGTCAGTTGAATTCAGTTGGAGTTGGTGGGACAAGACAACTTTCTAACACAAGATATGGTATTTGCGTGCGAATGGGAGCAGGAAAATGCTCAATCACATGGAGTCAAGTTAGTTCTGATTCTTATTCATTCACTGTAACAAATGATGTTGGTGCTGTGGATCCAGCTTTGTTGGGTACTTCTTCTGTTCAGAGTCAAACTTGCACGACAGACTATATTGTGATACCGGCCCCATCCCAAGGAGGTGTCAATCTGGCAAGTGACCGATTTTGTGGTCTAGGTCTAGTGACTACAACAAGTTTAGCGAAACCTTTTGTGTTATATAGTGTTACAGATGCAAATGAAAATGCAGATATATTAAATAGAGGATTTACACTATCATATTCACAGGGTAATTGCCCCATTGGTTAACGAATAAAAGACTTTGATTTTTGATTGGAAAAATGTTTGTCATCAAATTTTACTTATTTATTAGTTTTTTTTGTCAACTTAACATAAATCTATCTTTGGATAGAAAAGTCTGAATAGTTGTGATACTAGATATAATAGAATCACAGTTCATTGGCCAGTTCAACATCTGTTTGTGCAATTTTTTCCAGCTATTTTCAATAGAGCCAAACGAATCGAGAACTATCTACCTCCCTTCTAAACTATTTTGGAAAGAATCAAGGTCAACAGAATACAGTAGCAATCTAACACGTAATACACAAATAGGAGAGAATGTCAACGTCGGCGACATTTAAACCCTAATAATAGGATCTTTACCGATATCCAGAGAATCCCAAAGGAAAAAAAATACATATTTGTATAATATATAGAGAGAAGTGGTTCGATGACGAGTGCGAATTCTCAAGGCAAATATCCTTTGGCTGGCTAAGAAAGTTTATTAATGAATACTTCATAAACATTTATATCCAATCTAATAACAGCTTTAGGAGACTTTGAAGGGAAAAAAACAAGCGATTTTATGAATATGAAGCCATGAAACTTACATGCTGTAAGGATTCGAAAGAGTTCTGGTCTGCGAATAATAAGCTTAATGGTAGGAAATCAATAATTCACATTCAGCTTATTGCCAATAAATTGTTGAAGCACTTTAGAGAGTTGTTGAACCGCATTAGTCATGTAGTACCCGTGCACTATGTGGCGCCATCGCACTCCAATGAAATATTGGATGCACCTATTAGCCAAGAAAAAGTTCTAGCGGCCATGGGAAAACTAAATGATGGAAAGTTGGTATACTATACATTGGTTCCGTGTAGAATTTTTAAAATATGCTTCAAACGCCCTCACAAGTAACTAGGGCCTTTATAAAATACTTGAAACTGGTAATATATCTCAACAGTTTCGGGGAGTCTTAATATTTCACAACCATAACTGTACGCCTTCTTCGTTGATTTCAAAGTAAATATTGTAGTACTCGTACATTCATACTCGTATGTACGAGAGTAACCGGTTAGCTGTTTGGAAGGAAGAAAATATTTCCGAATATTATGAAAAAAAAAATTGGAGTGCGACAAAGATGCACGCTCAGTCCGTATCTTTTTACTTTGTACAATGATGATTTAGTACTTAAGGTCATTTCATTTGCTGACGATGTCGGTTTTTTCGCACATTCACCTGCAACTTTACAACGAATGATAAACCGACTTGTAGAGTACGATAACAAGCAACCTACATAAATAGTGAAATCCACTTAAAACATAAGCTAGTGAAAGCAAAGTTTTTCTAACGGCGCACAGTGTGAAATTTTCGCATTCTAGCGAAACTTAATTCCAAATCTTAATGATTGCAACAATGTTAGTCTAATTTAACTGGAAAAGTTAATTTTTTGTTTTAGTAATGCAAATTTTGAGAACAAAGGCTATACCATATATGAAATATGTATATACCTATGAGATAAAATATAAACAAACAATTTAAACGTTTTGAATTTTCTTTAATTGATTTTTTTTCTTTTTTGCTTTTGGTAAATTTTTTTTCATTTATTTGTTATAAAAGGAACTTTAATCTGAATAAGAAATAGGAGCAGGAGCAGGAGCAGTTGGTGTTTTGAGTAGAGATATGGTTTTTGACAGAAGGTAGTGGATCCGATGCAATGAGAAACCTGTTAAGAATTTCTCGGTTTGTATCCTTCCTACTGGATCTCGTCACGATTTCGACGATATTCTTTGTTATTTGCCTCTTGAGCTTCTTCAACCAGTTGACCAAGTGGCAATGATTATTCTCTCTAGATGAACAAGAATTTTGTGTATGGTTGCTGGCATGTTGTACCATGGATAAAGCGATAGCTATAGGCTTTTAGTTTCTGCAGCATAGTTATTCAATTTATCTGCATCAATCTCCAAATCACAGGAAAGGGTTTCGAGAATTACTAAAAATTGATTTAGTAACCTATTATCTATACCTGTGATTGAAGCAGTTAGCTCCCAGTTTCTAAAAAATATTTTAGCCGAATTAGTGTTGTATACTATATCTACCAACAGACCCATTTCTTGTTGGAACCGTTCTTGAATCAAACGTTTTCTTTTTTGGATAGAAGAATTTTCTTCAGATGTCCTAGCCTGCCATTTTTTTATTTCTAGTTTGTAGGAGATATGCAGCAATGTTTAACATTCATATGCCCGAATCCAGGAATGCAAAGGAGATATTCCAAAGGAATAAATATCTTCATCTGCGTTGCGTATAACAATCGAATCCTGATTCATTTCCTTTGAAGTAGCTCCACATATGAGCACTTTTGTGATGAATCGTATTGCGATAAGGCACTGCAAACTTTGCCATCTATCATAGTCATAATTAGATTATGACTTATTTTTATGCTTAAGTCCTTGATTTTAAAATTTGTTAAAACAAGATTCTTGATGTTATTCTGCATTGTTATAGATTCGGTTCTTATGACATCCTTTGTTTCTTTAGTCATTCATTGAAAAGTGAACAGGTCTGCAAAATCAAATCGAATTTGGCCGGGGATTCTGGAAACAATACTTTTGGGAGCTCTCACAAACAAGCCTTATGGACAATAAATTAACTGAAAACAAGTTTTCGTCGCTGAATCCCTCCGCTAAGGTTTGTTTATAACTACTCTGCGCAGAACTTCCGTCACATCCCCACTTGTAGGTCAAGAGTAATAGTTCATGCTTTCCTTGTTCAATAACTTCGGATTGCGCTTCACAAATTCTTTTCGCGGTCAGACACATTTACAGATGTATCGTTGACTATAATGCTTTGTTCTAGCGGATAGCATTTTTCTTTTGCTTTTTGAACGATATAGTAGGGGGGAAATAAATCGCTTCCAGCATCTTTTGCCTTTTGCCTTTTGCCTTTTGCCTTTTGCCTTTTGCCTTTTGCCTTTTGCCTTTTGCCTTTTGCCTTTTGCCTTTTGCCTTTTGCCTTTTGCCTTATCGTGTTATACTGTTGAGTACTCAACTTCGCGTCTGTGATAAGACCCAATGCTTCTTCGGGCGAAAGTTTTGGTTCTGGGCTTGTGTTTCTTGAATGCTTTAGACTTGTAGCACGACCTGGCGAAGAAAATCACAGTTCTCTTACCAAATTTGCTGCATCCTTTTTCCCCGAAGATCTCAAACTCATTTCATTAGCAAGTGCTAATTCTTCACGAGATTTTTCGTCAATAAGGTCTTTGATTTTCCTTTTTTTAACTTTAATGTTACATTCTTCGAACGGTTTTTTTATTGATCCTCAAGGTTTTGCAACTTCTGATCTGGAACTTGTATTTGGTACAACTGAGGCTATGCACTTAAGTGGGAAGACAATGGGTTGTTCTAACCAATCTTCATGTTGTTGGAGGAATCTTCGGTAGTTTCTTTTACTTTTTTCCTATTTGGCTTTTATTCTTCCAAGCAGATTACTTACAAACATTTTCAATTCGCTATTAGAATCCTCAATACCGTTTTGAGAAGCAACAAGCTGCACTATCTTTCGAAGTCTTTCTTCCTTTGCAGTTTGTCGCCATAGCTCAAAAACATCCAACCTCTTCATCTAGGAGAAATTGAAAAACATTGTATGAGGGAGGCAAAAAGGTGCACCGGATTACCGTTTTTTCTATATTTGAAATAATCAGAGAAACAGAAAATGCAAAAATTGGCTTGTCTACATGTGTCCACAATTTTAAATTTCTATCCAAGGTTCAAGCTATCACTTCTTTCTTTGTTTTCTTAATCCTGAGTGGAAAACGAGCAAAAAAAACAAAATCTACTTACTTCCGCGTAAAGTCTAAATATTATAGATCCAAAATATTAGTAAATTTTTTTCACAATACGAGGTATGTAAGGATTTTAAGTAAAAATATTTAAAAAAATGTATTAAGAAACTAAGAAATTTTGTACTTGATTTTTTTACAACAATCAGCTTGCAGCACAATATATTATGCAAATATACAGATATGAGAAGCGAAAACAAACGGTTTGTTTTATTGGTACAGAAAACTAGAACAGCTCGCATCGCAGTGCGGAATGGGTCTACCTCGAAAATTGTAAGTTCTCAAAAAAGATGTTCTATGACGCCATTCCAAATGAAACCGATAACAATTACGAACATATTTCTTCCATTTTTCAACTAAGAGGGGGGTTTGTATGTTCCTCTATGTTCCTCATCGCACGGACTTACCCATATATTGAAGCATATGGAACCTTTTGGAGAGGGAAGATAACTTCCATTTTATTGGAAAATATCCTGTTCTTAGAGAAATACAGAAGCAGAAGTTCTAGCACTCCTCAATTGCGAGAATGATAGACCTCTTCTTTTTTATTTTCATAAAACAGGAATAAAGTATCGTGACCAAATTATAAATGAAGCCATTTAAGACCAACCAAAAACAAAAGCAACTTTTGCGGAATATATACTCGTACTTTATATTTTTAAAAGATTTATGTAACCAAGAATTGTAAAAAAATGTAAGACTAGCAATAAATAATGAAATTATCTATCTATCTATCTATTGTATCTATCTACAAAGCTATATACATTCAAGATGTTGCTTATTTTTATCCATATACAATATACAGGATATTACTGTCTTTAATCTGCAATTAATGGAATAAAAACTAGTTTGATAGCCTACTACACCATTTATGGCTTTAGTACGACTCTATACCTCTTCTGAAAGACATTTTGGTTCTTTGCAAAACTACTTCTCTTTGTGAGGCTGTCAATGTCATAAATTAGCGGATCTATTGTAGTAGCGACGCTAGTTACAACGGTTCCATCGCGAAAGTATAATCTCTGTAATTTTTTTTATAGAAGAAAGAACTACCATTCCGCTCATCCATAAATAAGGCTCCCTCAAGTTAATTATTATATTTTGAATTTTGTTAGAGCGCCGTTACCTTCTTGAAAAGAGCATTAACGGGCTGATCACAATTTCTGATATGCTTTGTTTGAGCCATTTGTTGCATTTTACCTAATCGTATCCGTCGTTTTTCCCCCTATTTTTACTAGAGAAATAATTAGCTCCATGCAATATTTCGGTGAACCTCACTATACTAGTCATAAAAAGTGACTAAGTGGGAAAACACTACTCGAAGTCTATCTGCGACTCAAGGATGTAAGGAGATAAACTCGAAAATTCGGTATCATGAATTTAATGTATTCTGATAACCACTTAAATGTGAGCAGCGACATCTAGCAGAAAATGTTGATACTCGAAGACCAGAAGATTGCGATACTGGAATAACAAAGTCTCGACTGGAGAGTGGAATCGAATTTTCTAGCAAATTGGAAATTGTATGGGACGCTGAATGGCGAGGATTGTTCTCGAAGTATGTCATTCGAGTATAAATACCAGCATCCCAAAGGTATGCAAGTCAGTTCTAAAGTGTAATTTGAAGTGTTAATTAGGAGAAGTGATTAAGTGGTTTAAGTAAAAGATAAGAAAAGTATAAGCGGTTGAGAAATTGGATTGTATTGAGAGAAACAATTAAATAGTGAATTGTAACTGTACTGAATAAAGGGATTTGTATTGAAAAGAATAAGTTCTATCATTTGTACCCACACAAACATTTTACATTGGTGTCAGAAGTGGGATAGGACTTATTGTGTGTAAAAAAAAAAGAAGTGTTTTCTGACTATTTGAAAAAGCTAGAATGGGTCGAAAACTATTGCAGTTGACCCTCGTCCAACTCAAATCCGAGTTGAACAAGAGAAGCCTCAGCGCCAGTGGAGGAAAAAGTGACCTGGTGCTCCGACTTCAGGAGGCTTTGAACAACGAGGGACATGATCCTGATGCATATTCCTTTGATGTTGACGAGGATGAACAGACAAGTACCGGCAATGACATGGCTGCGATGATGCAACTCCTCTTGTTAAAAATGGACGAACAAAACAAAAATCTGGAAGAACAGAAGAACAGTCTCGAACAAAAAATGGACGGTCTTCAACAGAAAATGGATGAACAAAAGAATAATCTGGAAGAACAAAAGAATAGTCTCGAACAAAAGTTGGATGAACAAAAGAATAGTCTAGAACAAAAACTGGAAGAACAAAATAACACTATCCAGCAAAAATTCGAAGAAATCGCTGACAAATTTGATAGAATAGAGAAGAATGTTGGCGAAAAATTCGAAGAAATGGACAGCAAAGTTCAGCAACTGGCAAAAGAGCTCGACATAGTGCGAAAACAGAAACTGCGAGAATGTTCTTTAAGCGGTCCAAGGAGAAAAGATTTGAAGCCTCCCTCATTCGATGGCCAGACCTCATGGTCTACTTATAAGAAGCAGTTTGAAATGGCTGCCTGTGCAAACGACTGGGACAATGAGGAAAAATGCTTTGCCCTAACAATGGCCTTGCACGGTCCTGCAGCAGAATTGTTGCAAACAGTAGACATCGAAAAGCATAAAGATTATGTGACTTTAGTACAGGCTATAGAGAAACGGTTTGGGGATAGTCACATGCAGGAGGTCTTCAAGGTCCAATTGCAAAGCCGAACGCAGCAAAGAGGAGAAACACTGCAGCAGCTCCAAGCAGACGTGAGTAGACTTGCACATCTGTCATACCCCACCGCAGGCCAGGAAATTATCGACGAAATGGCAAAAGATGCATTTATCAGGGGAATTGCAGATTCGAAGCTACAGTCAGCAGTAAGGATGGCCGGGAAAAGAACCCTTGCTGAAGCACTTGCCTTCGCTCTGGCGATGGAAGCAGCCAATCAGGCTTCCAGGGGAACACATTTCGTCAGGGAAGTAACATCTATCGAATGCTCCTGCACAAGAATTAGTGCCGAGGAACGAGATACTCGACTGGATAGACGGATAATGCGCTGCTGGAATTGCAATAAAATAGGACACCTTCAAAGGCAGTGTAAAGAACCGGTGCGACGAAAAGACTGCCCTCACTGTGGTGGCAAGCCAATAGAGGAAGAAACCAGCAGAAACAGCTATCAAGAAGCCGGTCAACCTTCCCGAATGCTTAAGCACCAACTTCGCGGGGCAGAAGTTGGTAGCAGGAGTCGACGGCCCCAGGACCATCATCCAAGTCTCGCTGGCAAAACGATGCAACGAAAGCCTTCTAGTAGAAGTAGTCAGTGGAAAAGAAAAATGGATGGCAACAGTAGACACCGGTGCCACGGCCTCAATCATCAGGAGGAATCTTGTGCAGAAGTCTTGGCTGCATAACACTAGCAGTTGCAGCTTGCGGACAGCTACAGGAGCAACGATTAAGGTATATGGTGAAGTTCGCATAAAAATCCAATTGGCCGGAATAACATTCACTTACGCGTTTCTGGTAGCTGACATATGTGACGAGTGCATCATTGGTACAGACTTCATGAGAGAACATGGACTTGTAGTCGACTTGGGGGCACAAACCCTGAAATACGGAAACATGGAGATACCAATGATATACGGAAACGCCAATACCTCAGTCTCAAATGTCGTCATCTGCAGCAATCATTGTCTAGAGTCTTCGTCAGAAGCAATTTTGTGGGCAAAAGTGGAAGGTGGTCCTGGTAGCCACCGATTCTATTTGATGGAGCCAGAAAAGAAAAGAGACTTCATGGTGGGAAAGACCTTAGTGGAGCCAAAGAACAACATGGTCCCTGTAAGGATTCTAAATCCAAAGACATTCAGTGTAAAGGTGAAAAAGCGGGAGATAGTGGGAAAATGCGTACCTGTAGAGGCTATATCGACCACAACGGAAAAAAAGGGTGCAAAACCGGTCACAACAGTTCAGAGCATAAAAATCAAGAACAAAATTCTCAGCCTCTGTAATCTGGACGAAGATCAGCGAATCCTGGCAGAAAAACTAATCGGTGAGTACGCTGATATATTTGCTACACAGGACGGAGAATATGGACGTACGCATATTGTTCAACACCACATTGACACCGGAGACGCTCGACCAATCCGTCAAGCTGCAAGGCGTCTTCCATTGGCAAAGCAAACAGAAGTTGCCGAAATGATGTCGAAGATGAAAGCTGAGGGAGTGATTGAAGAATCGCAAAGTCCGTGGGCATCTCCAGTGGTCCTGGTGAAGAAGAAAGATGGCAGCACGAGATTTTGTGTAGACTACCGACGTCTCAATGATGTCACTAAAAAGGACAGCTACCCACTTCCGAGAATCGATGACACTTTGGATATGCTTTCTGGAGCGAAATAGTTTTCAACACTTGACTTGAAGAGCGGTTACTGGCAAGTAGAGATAAATCGTACGGACCGTGAGAAAACTGCCTTCACTACAGGAAGCGGTCTTTGGCAGTTTGCAGTGATGCCGTTTGGACTGTGCAACGCTCCGGCCACCTTCGAGCGACTAATGGAACGAACATTGCAAGGACTCACCTGGAAAACCTGCCTAGTATATTTGGACGACGTTATCGTCATAGGTAAGACGTTCGAGGAGCACCGCGAAAATCTAAAAGAAGTGTTTGAAAGGCTGCGAAGTGCTCATTTAAAGCTCAACCCAGAAAAGTGTGCCTTGTTTCGTCCGGAAGTAAAATATCTGGGTCACATTATATCAGCGGAAGGTGTAAGAACGGATCCTGACAAAATCGAAGCCGTGAAAAGTTGGCCTTCTCCAAAAGATAAACACCAACTGAGAAGCTTCTTGGGCCTCGCCACGTATTACAGAAGGTTCGTAAAGGTTCAGGTGGTCTGGAGAATGCGAAAAAGCATTTCAAGAACTGAAGCGACAGCTGTGCAATGACCCCCATCTTGGGTTACCCGACGCCCGGAAAAATGTTCATCGTGGACGCAGACGCTAGCAATGTTGGGGTCGGAGCTGTGATCTCTCAAGTTCATGACGGTCAAGATTAAGTGGTCGCATATTACAGCAAAGTACTCTCCAGACCTGAACGGAACTACTGTGTAACCCGGCGCGAGCTTCTGGCTTTAATTCTGGCTACGAAGCATTTCCATAAATACCTCTATGGACAAAAGTTCATTCTCCGGACAGACCACGCAGCTCTGAAATGGCTACTCCAATTTAAGAACCCTGAAGGCCAAGTTGCAAGATGGATCGAGCAGTTACAGGGCTACGACTTTGAAGTGCAACACCGCAAGGGAACACTCCACTCAAATGCTGATGCTCTCTCTCGTCGACCGTGCGGAGTAAAATGCGAACACTGCAATCGTAAAGAAGCAAAAGAACAGGCAACTATCCAAATGATCAGGACTGAGCCAATAGAGGGTTGGAGTATAGACGAAATCCGTTCCTCCCAACAGGCAGACAATGACATCGAACCAATATTGGCCTGGAAGGAACACGAGGAAAGACCAAGCTGGCAGCAGATATCAGATCGGAGCCAAACTCTGAAGGCATACTGGGCACAGTGGGACTCGCTTTTTGTGCAAGATGGATTGCTGAAGAGAAAATGGGAAAGTGCAGATGGGATAACATCTCGTATGCAGCTAATTGTGCCACGGTCCAGAGTCAACCAAGTGCTCCACGAAATACATGACGGAATCTCAGGAGGCCATTTGGGAATAAACAAGACGTTGGAAAAGGTAAGGGAACGTTTCTATTGGCTAAGCGCTAAACAAGATGTCGAGAATTGGTGCAAAAAGTGCATAAGATGTGCGGCTACCAAGGGTCCAAAAGTAAAGCCACATGGACAAATGCAACAATACAATGTCGGAGCACCTTTCGAACGAATAGCCATCGCCATCGCTGGGCCGTTTCCTGAAATCTTTAATGGAAACCGATATACTCTCGTAGTCATGGATTACTTCAGTAAGTGGCCGGAAGTATTTGCCATCCCAAATCAAGAGGCTAAGACCGTAGCCGAACAGATAGTCAACAACTGGGTGAGCAGATTTGGGGTCCCAATGGAGCTGCACGCTGATCAAGGGCGAAACTTTGAATAAGAAAGACAAGGACAACGCCACTACACCCTCAATCTGATGGAATGGTCGAGCGATTCAATCGGACCTTGAATGAGCATCTATCTAAGGTTGTCAGCAACTGCCAGCGGGATTGGGATCGACACATACCCCTCTTCTTAATGGCCTACCGAAACGCGGTCCATAGCTCAACAGGGCACACACCATCCGAGATCTTATTTGGTCAAACAATTCGGTTGCCAAGTGAAGCAAAATTCAGATCCCCACCGACGGAGCCCAAAGAGGTGAACGAGTACGTGAATGACTTACGCAGCAGGATTCGTAAATTGCATGAAGACACCAGAGAAAAGATGAAGCTGGCAAGCAGCCGCATGAAAACTAGGTACGATATCAAGGCGAAATCTTCCGGTTTCAACGAAGGAGATCTGGTTTGGCTGTATAATCCTCAGCGTAAGAAAGGCAAATCACCAAAATTGCAACAGGACTGGGAAGGTCCATACAAGGTGATAATCCGCATTAATGACGTTGTCTACCGGATCCAGCGTGGGGATCGAGGAAAATTGAAAGTGGTCCATTTGGATAGAATGTGTCATTTCAACGGGATGCTGAATGACGAAGTTGTTCGGGACGAACAACTGTAGGGAGGGAGCAATGTGATAACCACTTAAATGTGAGCAGCGACATCTAGCAGAAAATGTTGATACTCGAAGACCAGAAGATTGCGATACTGGAATAACAAAGTCTCGACTGGAGAGTGGAATCGAATTTTCTAGCAAATTGGAAATTGTATGGGACGCTGGATGGCGAGGATTTTTCTCGAAGTATGTCATTCGAGTATAAATACCAGCATCCCAAAGGTATGCAAATGAGTTCTAACGTGTAATTTGAAGTGTTAATTAGGAGAAGTGATTAAGTGGTTTAAGTAAAAGATAAGAAAAGTACTCGTATAAGTGGTTGAGAAATTGAATTGTACTGAGAGAAAGAATTAAATAGTGAATTGTAACTGTACTGAATAAAGGGATTTGTATTGAAAAGAATAAGTTCTATCATTTGTACACACACAAACATTTTACAGTATTATGTATGGGTATGAACTATGAATACACTATGCTGGAAAGATTAGATACCAGATGCTTGTCATGTGTTATGGTATGCGCCCAAGGACACAAGTGGTGAAACGCCAGACCAGGAGTTCACTACGTTAACTTGCAAACAAAAGCAAACAAAATGCATATTATTTTTACGGAACGGAACAAAATTAAACGGAAGTTACTATCATCTTGAGAGTTGAACTCATAGAAAATATCTTTTCTGATTATTCAGAAGAAAACATAAAAATGTTATTAGCACAATCGGAAAAGGAAATATTTTGGAGCGATTACTATTGAGGAGAAGATTTCGTGACGAAGAGGTCAGCGGGAGAAGATATTGGGCCTTACGAACAACCTAATTAAGTATACAGCTTAGATATACCCCCATTACGAATTGCGAGTCGCAAGATTTTCGCGAATCGAATTCTCTGTCGAATTTCGACTCTCGTCGTATTACGAATAGCGAACTTAATAGTTCGCCTTTGAAAAGAGTGCTGTCATATAAACAAACTTGAAATCTCAGCTGTTAAATGTCAAAACCTATTCAAATTTGAATTCAAAAATAAAATGAGAAGTAATTTTGATTTGTTTTTTGAAAATTCTGATCGAAATGAAGAAAAAACAAGGATTAGCCGGTTAAGAAGAAAAATTCGTAATGGTTCTAATCCCTTGTATCTTCCTGAGAATCTTTAAGTTCTTTATTACTATATGTCTGAATGTCTTATGGGAAAGACTTTTTTAGATTTATTTCTTATTTTCGACTTAACAAAGATGCATTTCTTTATGTGTTGAACGAAGTAAAAAGTGATTTTCGGTCCACACAAACATCTGCTATCCCCCCAATGCTAAAATTGGCTTGTGCTTTGCCAATTTTCTCCAGCGGTAGCTGCGACTTTGGGAATAGGTTGTCTACAATACTGTTGTTCTGACAGAAATAATTGAAGTGTTTGAGACAACAATCTGTAAAGCTTGGATAAAGCTAGAAATGTCTCAAAGAGAAAAGCAAGCCGCATGAAATTATTTCTTCAAAACAACGAGATTACCTGGAGTAATTGGATATATTGATGAGACATACATTGAAATTGTCGCCCCTGGGCAGTTGCCGCAATAATATTGAAAGGGTATTATAATTTAAATGCCATGATAGTAAGTTTTATTGACTGTGAATTATGTTTTAAATTTTAAAGGTTTTATTTTATAGGCTTGTGACCAAAGTATGTACATTCGCTATGTTGATGCCAGAGATCCGGGTTCAACCCATGATTCCTTTAATCGATGTATTTTTATAATATTTTAGGTGATTCATGGTTATCCTCACCTTCCTTATTTGCTCACATGCTATAGAAATACAAGTGTTGGGTCAAGAGAGGCAATGTTCAGTAAACTGCACTCCAAGGCAAGGAATATAGTGGAAAGGACAATAGGAATCCTGAAAAGTCTCTTCAGATGTCGCTTCAATGTTTGCTATGCCTTGCATAATATTTGCCGTTCGTATAATGCGCCTAAACCCGAAGTCTTAGAAATACAAAATGACGTTCAGACAGATGAAGATGTAACACAAACACCAAAATAAGTCGGACGGAGAAAAATTGAAATTGTATCTTCTTTGTAATTAAATAAAAAAACATTAAAGTTTAGTGTTCTTAATTAACATTTTTATTTCACTTTTTCAAATTCATAAGCTCCAATTTCTCCAATTTTACTTCCAAGTTTTCTTTATGGCGGCGACTTTTTCCAAATTCTCTTATTCCTTCCGTTCCTCTTTTTTAATCAATAGGGATAATTTTTCTTTTTTAGTTCATAAGTTTTTCGGGTGTATCTAGCAATTTCACATAATGATTTCTGTACATCTTTTGAAACTCTCAGAAGCTCCTCTTGAACAATTGTCTGGCTTTCAAGAAGCCTAAGCCGTTCATTTTCCCTTACGTTTATGTCCTTCATAGCTCTATTACTAATGCTTGGCAAAGAAAAATTTACCTGAGGGATTTTTTGCATTTTGAAGGTCCAGCAATTCACCCATCGCTTGCTCTAAAGGAGTCAAAGGTATCTGCATATATATTCCTCCTCCTGTAGCTGTTATTTCTTTTTTATTATTACCAAAGCAAACCTGAATTTATTAATAAATTAAAACTTATCTTACCTTATGCCATCCTTTTCCTCTCGTATAGGCGGCCCCAGGGAGTTCAGCTCCAGAGCGAACTGCTCCCAATATTCCTTTTGATTTTGTTTTGAGGACCCAAATACCCCAATACCTTTTGCAATGTCTGCATTCGCCTCCATTAATTGAACTAATTTTGCGAATTGTTCAGAATTCGTCCTCCTAAAACTTTAAAAAAAAACAAGTTATTATTATAATATAAATTAATTATACCTTTTGTTGTCGCTACTCATGTTCGTGACCAAAAATAACATAAAATAACGAATACCTTGATTGAAATGTTCCTTGTCACTGAAAAACTTTGTTCGACTGAATTTGACGTATGAAATGAAATATTGGCGAACGTTCGCCAACCGTAATACCGTAAGATGTCAATTCGCTAAATATTTGACACTTCAGGCGAATGAAATATTGGCGATTCGCTATTCGTAATACCAAATACTCACATTCGCTAATTTTTTCGTTCGATTCGCCATTCGTAATAGGGTCAATAATCTCCACATTTTCCAAAATATTTGTACCAATAACGAATTTAATAAGCGGCTTTAGTGTTAGTATGGAGTTAAATTTTAATGTAGAGAAAGTGATGTCAGTTTTTAAATATGACATTAAAGAACAGAGTGATGCCAGTCTACTAATTTAATGCTAAGAAAAATACTGAAAAGGATCTGATTTAGTATCTAAAATACTAAAATTATGCGTAAACTGCTAAATGAATTTAATTGAAATTGTATAAGTGTTATTTAACTTTCATGGATTTGAAATTCCTTTATCTTCATTATAATTCATTGAAATATATTGCAGTAAAAACTGGTTGAAATGTGTTTTTCGTAAATGTTTTATTGAAGCAATAAACTAAAATGCAAAAAATTAACGATAATGAAAAAAAATGTTAATAACAAGTATAATTCGTAGCTAAACCTCGAAGATGTGCAAAATATTATAAGCGAATAGTCAATGGAAAATTTAAAAACGAAAGTACGACTTTTTTTCGTACAAATTTCGTTATTTAAACATTAAAAAACGCATATTCCTTATCAAAACATTTAAAATTGTTTAGATTCACAGAATATGAAAGCCCGAAACTTGTTCTTTAATATAAAATTTACATTAAATTATTCGTGTGAATAGTTTTTGAATAATTCACATTCAAACTCAAATTCTTGGTAAGAAATTAAAAAAAAAATAAAAAATTTTTTAACAATATTACTCAAAATTGTGAAATAATCTGCCAAATTGGTTTTCTGTATTCAATGCGCGTATTAATTCTGAATCGAACACAAAAAACTGCAGGGGTTCATAGAAAAAAAATTATATGCTTTCGACAATTAGCCCCGCCCAATGAGTGAATTCTGCAGTGGTGTTTAGCACATAAGCGTGTGTTGGTGATGTATGAACTCGCTGGTCAACGAAAAACCAAATAAACTATGCGGTAGCAGCTAAGATTTTAACAATTTCCGCAAAGGACCGCAATGGGTCATTGACAAGAAAATATGCCTTCAAGAAACAGCTGGACCAGAAAGGTGTCGTTATGACAACTGCGGCGAATAGTTGGGCATTCCCAGTTAAACCAGCAGAGTGACCGCACTTGCAATTTACACAATAAATTTCGGAAATTAGAATAATTGCATTTTTATTTAAGTTTTTTTTGAACTGGATTCTGTCTGAATTGGCACTTATAGTAGTTAAGTCTTGAAAAATATATTGTGATAACCACTCAAATGTGAGCAGCGACATCTAGCAGAAAATGTCGAAACTCGGAGACTAGAAGGTTTCGATACTGGATTAGCAAAGACAGTCGAGGAGAGTAGAATCGAATTTTCTAGCAAATTGGAACTTGTATGGAACGCTGGATGACGTGGATTGTTCTCGAAGTATGTCATTCGAGTATAAATACCAGCATCCCAAAGGTATGCAAATCAGTTCCAAAGTTGAATTTGAAGTGTTAATTAGAAGAAGTGATTAAGTGGTTTAAGTAAAAGATAAGAAAAGTATAAGTGGTTGAGAAATTGAATTGTACTGAGAGAAAGAATTAAATAGTGAATTGTAACTGTACTGAATAAAAGGGATTTGTATTGAAAAGAATAAGTTCTATTATTTGTACCCACACGAACATTTTACATTGGTGTCAGAAGTGGGATAGGACTTATTGTGTGTAAAAAAAAAAAAAAAAAGTGTTTTCTGACTATTTGAAAAAGCTAGAATGGGTCGAAAACTATTGCAGTTGACCCTCGTCCAACTCAAATCCGAGTTGAACAAGAGAAGCCTCAGCGCCAGTGGAGGAAAAAGTGACCTGGTGCTCCGTCTTCAGGAGGCTTTGAACAACGAGGGACATGATCCTGATGCATATTCCTTTGATGTTGACGAGGATGAACAGACAAGTACCGGCAATGACATGGCTGCAATGATGCAACTCCTCTTATTAAAAATGGACGAACAAAACAAAAAAATGGACGAACAAAACAAAAAAATGGACGAACAGAAGAACAGTCTCGACCAACAAAAGAATAGCCTCGAACAAAAGCTGGATGAACAAAAAAAAAATCTGGAAGAACAGAAGAACAGTCTGGAACAAAGAATGGACGAGCAGAAGAGCAGCATTGAACAAAAATTCAACGAACAAACCAACAATCTGCACGGTCTTCAACAGAAAATGGATGAACAAAAGAATAATCTGGAAGAACAAAAGAACATTCTCCAGCAAAAATTCGAAGAAATCGATGACAAGTTTGTAAGAATAGAGAAGAACGTTGATGACAAATTTGATAGAATAGAGAAGAACGTTGATGACAAATTTGTTACAATAGAGAAGAATGTTGGCGAAAAATTCGAAGAAATGGACAGCAAAGTTCAGCAACTGGCAAAAGAGCTCGACACAGTGCGAAAACAGAAACTGCGAGAATGTTCTTTAAGCGATCCAAGGAGAAAAGAGTTGAAGCCTCCCTCATTCGATGGCCAGACCTCATGGTCTACCTATAAAAAGCAGTTTGAAATGGCTGCCTGTGCAAACGACTGGGACAATGAGGAAAAGTGCTTTGCCCTAACAATGGCCTTGCACGGTCCTGCAGCAGAATTGTTGCAAACAGTAGACATCGAAAAGCATAAAGATTATGAGACTTTAGTGCAGGCTATCGAGAAACGGTTTGGGGACAGCCACATGCAGGAGGTCTACAAGGTCCAATTGCAAAGCCGAACGCAGCAAAGAGGAGAAACACTGCAGCAGCTCCAAGCAGACGTGAGTAGACTTGCACATCTGTCATACCCCACCGCAGGCCAGGAAATTATCGACGAAATGGCAAAAGATGCATTTATCAGGGGAATTGCAGATTCGAAGCTACAGTCAGCAGTAAGGATGGCCGGGAAAAGAACCCTTGCTGAAGCACTTGCCTTCGCTCTGGCGATGGAAGCAGCCAATCAGGCTTCCAGGGGAACACATTTCGTCAGGGAAGTAGCATCTGTCGAATGTTCCTGCACAAGAATTAGTGCCGAGGAACGAGATACTCGACGGGATAGACGAATAATGCGCTGCTGGAATTGCAATAAAATAGGACACCTTCAAAGGCAGTGTAAAGAACCGTTGCGACGAAAAGACTGCCCTCACTGTGGTGACAAGCAAATAGAGGAAGAAACCCGCAGAAACAGCTATCAAGAAGCCGGTCAACCTTCCCGAAGCCATCAGTCGGGAAATGCTTAAGCACCAACTTCGCGGGGCAGAAGTTGGTAGCAGGAGTCGACGGCCCCAGGACCATCATCCAAGTCTCGCTGGCAAAACGACGCAGCGAAAGCCTTCTAGTAGAAGTAGTCAGTGGAAAAGAAAAATGGATGGCAACAATAGACAACCGGTGGCAACCGGTGCCACGGCCTCAATCATCAGGAGGAATCTTGTGCAGAAGTCTTGGCTGCATAACACTAGCAGCTGCAGCTTGCGAACAGCTACAGGAGCAACGATTAAGGTACATGGTGAAGTCCGCATAAAAATCCAACTGGCCGGAATAACATTCACTCACGCGTTTCTGGTAGCTGACATATGTGACGAGTGCATCATTGGTACAGACTTCATGAGAGAACATGGACTTATAGTCGACTTGGGGGCACAAACCCTGAAATACGGAAACATGGAGATACCAATGATATACGGAAACGCCAATACCACAGTCTCAAATGTCGTCATCTGCAGCAATCAGAGTCTAGAGCCTTCGTCAGAAGCAATTTTGTGGGCAAAAGTGGAAGGTGGTCCTGGTAGCCACCGATTCTATTTGATGGAGCCAGAAAAGAAAAGAGACTTCATGGTGGGAAAGACCTTAGTGGAGCCAAAGAACAACATGGTCCCTGTAAGGATTCTAAATCCAAAGACATTCAGTGTAAAGGTGAAAAAGGGGGAGATAGTGGGAAAATGCGTACCTGTTGAGGCTATATCGACCACAACGGAAAAACAGGGTGCAAAACCGGTCACAACAGTTCAGAGCATAAAAATCAAGAACAAAATTCTCAGCCTCTGTAATCTGGACGAAGATCAGCGAATCCTGGCAGAAAAACTAATCGGTGAGTACGCTGATATATTTGCTACACAAGACGGAGAATATGGACGTACGCATATTGTTCAACACCACATTGACACCGGAGACGCTCGACCAATCCGTCAACCTGCAAGGCGTCTTCCATTGGCAAAGCAAACAGAAGTTGCCGAAATGATGTCGAAGATGAAAACTGAGGGAGTGATTGAAGAATCGCAAAGTCCGTGGGCATCTCCAGTGGTCCTCGTGAAGAAGAAAGATGGCAGCACGAGATTTTGTGTAGACTACCGACGTCTCAATGATGTCACTAAAAAGGACAGCTACCCACTTCCGAGAATCGATGACACTTTGGATATGCTTTCTGGAGCGAAATGGTTTTCAACACTTGACTTGAAGAGCGGTTACTGGCAGGTAGAGATAAATCGTACGGACCGTGAGAAAACTGCCTTCACTACAGGAAGCGGTCTTTGGCAGTTTGCAGTGATGCCGTTTGGACTGTGCAACGCTCCGGCCACCTTCGAGCGACTAATGGAACGAACATTGCAAGGACTCACATGGAAAACCTGCCTAGTATATTTCGACGACGTTATCGTCATAGGTAAGACGTACGAGGAGCACCGCGAAAATCTAAAACAAGTGTTTGAGAGGCTACGAAGTGCTCATTTAAAGCTCAACCCGGAAAAGTGCGCCTTGTTTCGTCCGGAAGTAAAATATCTGGGTCACATTATATCAGCGGAAGGAGTAAGAACGGATCCTGACAAAATCGAAGCCGTGAAAAGTTGGCCTTCTCCAAAAGATAAACACCAACTGAGAAGCTTCTTGGGACTTGCCACGTATTACAGAAGGTTCGTAAAGGATTTTGCTGGCATTGCGAAGAGCCTGCATCAACTTACAGAAAAAGGCTGACAGTTCAGGTGGTCTGGAGAATGCGAAAAAGCATTTCAAGAACTGAAGCGACAGCTGTGCAATGACCCCCATCTTGGGTTACCCGACGCCCGGAAAAATGTTCATCGTGGACGCAGACGCTAGCAAAGTTGGGGTCGGAGCTGTGATTTCCCAGGTTCATGATGGTCAAGAGAAAGTGGTCGCATATTACAGTAAAGTACTCTCCAGACCTGAACGGAACTACTGTGTAACCCGGCGCGAGCTTCTGGCTTTAATTCTGGCTACGAAGCATTTCCATAAGTACCTCTACGGAAGTTCATTCTCCGGACAGACCACGCAGCTCTGAAATGGCTACTCCAATTTAAGAACCCTGAAGGCCAAGTTGCAAGATGGATCGAGCTGTTGCAGGGCTACGACTTTGAAGTGCAACACCGCAAGGGAACACTCCACTCAAATGCTGATGCTCTCTCTCGCCGACCGTGCGGGGTAAAATGCGAACACTGCAACCGTAAAGAAGCGAAAGAACAGGCAGCTATCCAAATGATCAGGACTGAGCCAATAGAGGGTTGGAGTATAGACGAAATCCGTTCCTCCCAACAGGCAGACAATGACATCGAACCAATATTGGCCTGGAAAGAACACGAGGAAAGACCAAGCTGGCAGCAGATATCAGATCGGAGCCAAACTCTGAAGGCATACTGGGCACAGTGGGACTCGCTTTTTGTGCAAGATGGATTGCTGAAGAGAAAATGGGAAAGTGCAGATGGGACAACATCTCGTATGCAGCTAATTGTGCCACGGTCCAGAGTCAACCAAGTGCTCCATGAAATACATGACGGAATCTCAGGAGGCCATTTGGGAATAAATAAGACGTTGGAAAAGGTAAGGGAACGTTTCTATTGGCTAAGCGCTAAACAAGATGTCGAGAATTGGTGCAAAAAGTGCATAAGATGTGCGGCTACCAAGGGCCCAAAAGTAAAGCCACATGGACAAATGCAACAATACAATGTCGGAGCACCTTTCGAACGAATAGCCATCGACATCGCTGGGCCGTTTCCCGAAACCTTTAATGGAAACCGATATACTCTCGTAGTCATGGATTACTTCAGTAAGTGGCCGGAAGTGTTTGCCATCCCAAATCAAGAGGCTAAGACCGTAGCCGAACAGATAGTCAACAACTGGGTGAGCAGATTTGGGGTCCCAATGGAGCTGCACTCTGATCAAGGGCGAAACTTTGAATCAAAAGTCTTCCAGGAAATATGCCAATATTTGGGAATAAGAAAGACAAGGACAACGCCACTACACCCTCAATCTGATGGAATGGTCGAGCGATTCAATCGGACCTTGAATGAGCATCTATCTAAGGTTGTCAGCAACTGCCAGCGGGATTGGGATCGACACATACCCCTCTTCTTAATGGCCTACCGAAACGCGGTCCATAGCTCAACAGGGCACACACCATCCGAGATCTTATTTGGTCAAACGATTCGGTTGCCAAGTGAAGCAAAATTCGGATCCCCACCGACGGAGCCCAAAGAGGTGAACGAGTACGTGAATGACTTACGCAGCAGGATTCGTAAATTGCATGAAGACACCAGAGAAAAGATGAAGCTAGCAAGCAGCCGCATGAAAACTAGGTACGATATCAAAGCGAAATCTTCCGGTTTCAACGAAGGAGATCTGGTTTGGTTGTATAATCCTCAGCGTAAGAAAGGCAAATCACCAAAATTGCAACAGGACTGGGAAGGTCCATACAAGGTGATAACCCGCATTAATGACGTTGTCTACCGGATCCAGCGTGGGGATCGAGGAAAATTTAAAGTGGTCCATTTGGATAGAATGTGTCATTTCAACGGGATGCTGAATGACGAAGTTGTTCGGGACGAACAACTGTAGGGAGGGAGCAATGTGATAACCACTTAAATGTGAGCAGCGACATCTAGCAGAAAATGTCGAAACTCGGAGACTAGAAGGTTTCGATACTGGATTAGCAAAGACAGTCGAGGAGAGTAGAATCGAATTTTCTAGCAAATTGGAACTTGTATGGAACGCTGGATGACGTGGATTGTTCTCGAAGTATGTCATTCGAGTATAAATACCAGCATCCCAAAGGTATGCAAATCAGTTCCAAAGTTGAATTTGAAGTGTTAATTAGAAGAAGTGATTAAGTGGTTTAAGTAAAAGATAAGAAAAGTATAAGTGGTTGAGAAATTGAATTGTACTGAGAGAAAGAATTAAATAGTGAATTGTAACTGTACTGAATAAAAGGGATTTGTATTGAAAAGAATAAGTTCTATTATTTGTACCCACACGAACATTTTACAATATTTCTTTTATGCTAGTTTTCGTGCGAAACAAAGTGATATTTTTTGTGAATAAGCAATGACGTCTAAGCATCCTCTAATCATCCAAAACTAAATAACTTCTCAGCGTTTTGTTCGTTCGGAGATTTGGTGTCGACCAACGAAAGAAGCATTGAATTTTTAGAAGAATCTGGTTTAATTCCCACTTAAACATCCATTCCCCGACTGTGTTGCAACTTACCTATGAGGTAGAAAAGCGTAGAAATGTAAAGTTCGGTTGGATGTGGCGATGCTCAAAGAAAAGCTCTAAAAAAAAGGTGACAAAAATTGTAGAAATACAATCAACCCATCTATCAGTACATTTTTCCATGGACCTCAATGTCGGCTAGAGATTAACGAGGTGCTTGCAATAATTATCGTTTTTGTTATCAAAATGCCTGTGAACACGGTTTTTCAGATAAATTAATTAAACCTTAAGCTACAAATTCGGTTGTTTTTATTTTAAAATTAGCATATAATCGCTCACAACATCAAAGTGAGCTTAATAAATCTACTATAATAGATTACTATAACTATTTTCGTGAAATAGCCGAAATAATAGTATCTCACGTCGATGTTAACATTGGCGGCGAGGGAAAAACTGTACAAATCGACGAGACCCTTCTTACAAAAAGGAAATACCACAGAGGCCGTGTAACCGAACAAATGAAAATCTTAGTTTTGGGGTTATTTTGGAAAGAAGATAAGGTCGGACGCTTTTTTAAAGTGAACTCCAAAAGTAAAGAAGACTTGTGGCCTTATATACACAAATACGTTAACCCCGACAGCAGTCGTATTTGTACCGACCGCGCACGCCAATACATAGGTATTGAGAAAATGTTCCCTACTTCTACGACTCATGAAATTACAAACCACAGCAAAGACGAATATGTTGACAAGGCCGATGCAACCAATACTATAAATGATCTTGAGAATCAGAACAACCTTCTGAAAAAATCAACTTTATGCCGCAATACAACGCAGCACCTTCACCAATATATGGCAGTTTTCTTTTACCGGAAATATTGCCTTGAAAAAAATTATAAGGACGACATGGGCTCCCAGATCACGGAATTTTTAATTGACGTAAAAAAAGTGTACCCAGGTTTTGTCAAAGGTAAAGAAAGTGTGGGTTTGCAACTGAAGGACTTCGACCCTCCGACCGTTCACAATGAACACTTATAAGGTATTTTACCACCAAAACAACCTCGGCTCTTCACCATAATCGACGAACTCGACATTGACACCAGTACGGACGATGACTTCATTGACGAAACTTACATACCTTTTTAATGTGTACTCGTATATTGAACATTTAATTGCCTACTCTTAACTAACACCTAACTTACTCACAAACTGACTGACTGGGACGCGGAATGCAGTGCAAATCTACCTCCTCGTGGTGCATTCTGGGTCACGCTAAATGATTTGTTGTACTTTACTTACAAAGATGACCCTATCATCAATATTAATCCTCAAAGTGAGATCACCATAAATACCAAAAAAAAAAAAACATCTTATAAAAAATAGTTTTAGTAATTTTAAATTTTCTCAAAAACTAGAAGATATAAAGCCATCCGGTTCTTTGTGTTCGATTCAGAATTGATATGCGCATTAATACAAAAAACCAATTATTCACATCATCCCACAATTTTGAATAATATTGATTTAAAAAAAAAAAATTTCATTTTTTACCAAAAATTTATTTTTGAATGTGAATTATTATTATTACTATTCACACGAATAATTTGATGTAAATTTTATATTAAAGAGCAAATTGTAGGCTTTAAAATCCTGTATGTACTACTTTATTGCAAGTGTTTCCGTTGTTTTTTAATAATTACTTTCCCATTTTAAGTCATTTTTTTTCTAAAATTGCCCCTAACTCCTAAACAGGGTGAGATAGACCCCCCCCCCCCCCCGCTACCGTAGTAAAAAATGATAGTTTTTAACCCCTCTACAGAATACCGTTATCAATTCTTGGCAGCAAAGTTATCGTACTCTCCCCGTAATTATCGTGTGCTCAGATTCAAAAACAGGTTGCTTCGAGAAAAACACATTTAAAATTTCTATGTATCCAAGTATATATAGTATAGTATAACTCTATAAAACGATGTGCATGTGTGGGTTACATATCACTACATATCATCAATATCAGCGTTAAACAGTTTTTTTCAAAATCGCATTAGTATTCGCATCTGTTTCTATATTTTCTTAGGTCTGTTGGATGCAATACAAACATTTCTTTTATGGCCTACCTGTACGTTGCTACCTTTCTCTATTATCTCTTGATGCTATAATTCGGAAAATATTTTAAATACGTATTAATTCTACATAATCCTTAGAACATTTTAAAGCATTTGAATAATTTAAAAAAAAATTATTCAAAATTTTAGGATTTACACAGCAACGTCCTCTTAATTACTACATATTTCGTTATACAAAGTTATTGATTGATGAAAATAATGTTGAATTAGAGTTTTAAAAAGAACACTTATGGAATCCAATTTCCAGTGCCATGAGTATTGGCATTTGCTGATGTACATATCTATGATGTATGGACTATGGATGAATGCATGTAAAATAACGTCCGCGCTGCATCAATTGGACAAAAGAGAAGAAAGATTTGCTAGTTAATTTTAATTGGTTATACATTTGTTCATCGGAAATCCAAATCATTTTAAATTAATACAAACGTCAAACCTATATTATGTAGTAGATGCAATGAAAATGTAGTAGTTTCTTTGAAAGAGTGAAGTTTAAATAAAAGCTGACTATTAAATCATTATTGGTGCACTTTATACTCTATATTAATATTTAAGTCGACACCTTTTTTTAATCCCAACTAACGATTCGTTGTTAGTAAGGCCCATTGTAAATTACACGCTTTAACTACATTAAATAAGCTATTTATTAAGCACGAGCTACACTTGATTACTTAATTACGTGATGCAGTGATGCTCACCATTCCCACCATTGAATACTATTCATGATGATAGAATAAAAATAGAAGTGAAATAACGATAACGAAAAACCGAAGGACACCAACATTAGATGAAAAAATAAACTTACAGGATTTAAATAAGGAGAGAGTCCAGTGGTAAATTTACGAGAAGAGTTCCCAAATTTCACAAACCAAGTGGATGAACTAAGTTCGCAAGAAACGTGGTATAATTCGAGCACGAATTCAGTAGTAGGACAAAAACTCTAGGGTCTCGAACGGCCGACTTTACATAAATAAAGTTGTGGAACAAAAGGACGTAAAGGACAAATTGTAAGCTTTTCAACCTAGTATCGCCAAACCAGTTATAGATAAGAATCGAAAACTCATGATTCAATTTAGAGTCGAATCACCATTGTTCAGCTCTATTAAAAATGGAAGGACATGCGGATTTTCACCGAAAAATCATCCTTACCGACGAGGCACATTCGTGCTTAAATGCATTTGGTCAAGTTAACAACGGAAGGTTGTAGCCATAAGCACTGCAGAATTCACAGTAGCCATTCCAACAGCAGCCTGAAAGGCTCCCTTCACAGTCAATGGAGACCGCTATTGCTCCATATTATTTTTTTTTTATGAAATACAACTGGAAGCTTTGGAGCATATATGGTTTCAACAGAACGGTGTCACATGCCACACAGTGCGTGCAACAATCGACTTGTTGAAGATGAAGTTCAGTGATAATCATATTGCCTGAAATGGCACTGTTATTTTATCACCCCTTCGTATGATTTAACACATTTAAACTCTATTTTTAGAGGCTATATTAAGAATCTGGTCTATGAGGCGAACGTTCAAAGTAGTATTTCTAGAATATCCGCCGAATTATGTTATGCCTAATAAAATCATGGACATTATGTCCAGTGCATTCAATCATTCAAACAGTCCCATGGATGATATTTAAATGTAATATTTCATAACTATTGTAAAATAGTAGTATCAATTATGTTTCAGTCAAAAATAAAAATTTCGTTGGTACCTCGGCGACACGTCTTTTTATTTAAACAAAAAAAAAATCAATTTGGGAAACATCTAATGAAAAACCCTGTACTTAAATTTTTCGGATTACAATAGAAAAACATTACGAACTTGCTCTATGACGTCTTCATCGATTTAGAGAAGCGTGCGATAGAATTACATTAGATCCAACATGTATTCAAGATATGGTATATACGATTAGCATATACTTGAAGGCATGCTAAAATGCTTGGCGTTTTTACAAAAGACTTCTGCAGAAGCTGCAGGGACGAGGAGGAATAGGAGACAATCCTATTCTGCACGTGCCCAGCTCTCCCCTAAGTGAAGTTTTCTTCTATAATATTGTATGTAGATGTTAACAATCGCCTACGCTTCCTCAGTAGCTCCCATTAGTTCCAAGAGTAGGAGGATCACAGACTCTGGTGGCATCACAGTGGCCAATAGGTCTAAGTAAGTCGCTTTCTCCAAAGGCCACGGTTACCTAAGATTACATAACCATATTCGAGTTTGTGCAAAAACCTTACGCGAAAAAAATGCTAAGCGGGAATAACTGAAGAATTAAAAGATTAAAAGTTAAAAGTTCACGAAATGTGTTCTATTAAATTTTCTATTTAATCTACTGAAGGACTTCGCCTCTGATAGCAAAAACATCAGCAACGAAGTGGCAGTCCTTTAGGCACCTAATTATTAGATAAAGTCGCTGGAAGTTAAATATTTACAAATCAGTGGTCAAATATCTATTTCTAACAAAAATCAGTATAACTCCGGTGGCGTCGCGACTTCAATAGCGCGAAAATTTAGTAGTAATTTAGCAACCGAACAATGCTACTTAAATTTAAAAGTTGATTGTATACGACTGTCGGGCATTCAGGTTTAACATATGCATCGCGGTGCTGGACGATATACAAGGCAAAATGATAGTGAAGGAGCCCAGTTGAAAAAAATTGTAAGTGATCATTTTGATGAATGAAAAGACAACAGGAAGCTATCGGGCATGCAGAAGAAGTTATCCATTACCTAAAGACCTTTGCTTATGTGGCTGTCAGAATGAAAATACGGATTTTAAGAAAAGTTCCTTTTTTTCTCTTTATTTTACAAGGTGAGCCATAATTTATGTCCCTATCGGAAAGTGCCATAGATTTTACAAATGGCGTCGAATGTCAACTCGACCAGACAACGGCACATTTTGGTGCAAGACTTGAAAATGTTTCTTTACAAAGTTCAGAGTCTATCAGCTGATGGTTGTTAATCATGAATCGCGTCTAATCTACGCTCATACCCTCCTGAATCTCAACAGCGAAGAGGACTATTTTGCGTTAAAAATAATCATGAGCGATGAGGTCCATTTCTACCTACGTGGACATGTGGACAAACAAAATTAGTAGTTCTGGGACAATGAAAATGCGCGAGTAATGCACGGAGAGCTATTATATCCGCTCAAAGTCATTATGTGAGCGCTAATGAGCCATGATCAATGAATTTTTCATTCCCCAATTGCATCAATTGTGACATGTGGTTTCAGCAAGACGGGGCAATGGCGCATTCTGCACGAGCCACGAGCCACATCCAACATCATTCTCTCATTATATTAGCCCTGATATTCTTCTTTGGAATAGGCACACATATTGTCTTTAAATGCGCCCAAGTGAGCATG
Source organism: Volucella bombylans (assembly GCA_949129095.1). Taxonomy (NCBI): domain Eukaryota; kingdom Metazoa; phylum Arthropoda; class Insecta; order Diptera; family Syrphidae; genus Volucella; species Volucella bombylans. The sequence goes on along the minus strand of OX422142.1, from coordinate 116,099,865 downwards.
TAACATATGCACTTTACCGTACATTCTGAACCCATGAGTTTAAAGTCTTCAAGCGTATTTGAAATCAGCTCTTTATAGTTCTCAGTTCTAATGTTTCCGAGAAAACCATGGACCCTTTAAGCCTGTCCCCTGCTCGCCTTTCATGAGTATTAAATTCATTGCTGGCTGTTATTTTCTTTATTTTTGGACCGACGAAAATACTAGCTTTTACTTAGACTTAGAATGCTTTACGAAACAATTTTTTTAGATATTGAAAAGTTTCAGAATCTTGACGAAGATCTTAACTGTCTGCTCAAGCGTCTTCGGAGAGGACAATGGGAAGTAAAACATCTCAACTGATTGTTCATTCGGACATTTGTGGACCAATAAGGATAGCATCCAAGGGTATAGGAAAGAATTTCATTACATTCCTTGATGAATATTCACGGTGGTGTGAAGTATACACCATGTTCCGGATAATGTGTCGAAGACTTTAAGGGATAATATTTTATTAACGCCCACTTTTTGCAACTTTGAAACCCGTGCCTATTATTTATAAAAAAAAAAAAAAAGAATTTGCCTACGTCATTCTGGGCAGAATCTATAACTGCTCTAAGGAACCGCTGTAAATCCAGAAGCCTTCCTGATATGCCGCCGTTTGAGCTAGTATTTAGGGTAGAATTTCTAATTTAAAGCTTCTGCCAGCATTTAGATCTAAAGCATTCGTGCTAAATAAAGATAAATTCGAAGCCCTGGGTGTTTTTGACGTGTATGCAGCGGAAGTGAAAGCGTATCAAATTGCGATCAGATGACGCCACCGAAGGTTGCGATTTGACCAGTTACAAATGGCCGATCATAGTTCGCATAGCCGCCAACAAGGCAAGACCACCGGTAATCCCTACCAGGACTTAAATCACGGTACCATGGGAGTCAGGAGCCCCCAAACCTCGGTCCGGGCCTGACTTGTTGAGGTAGGCCTTCTTGTGGGAGCGTCATGGTGGCTGTAGTTTAAATCCGAATCGCGGGAAGGGTCTTCCTGTTGGTTTGACCCATTCTAGAGTTGCAAAATTAGTACTGGGTTCTGTGACCTTAAGATCAGCAAGAGGTTTTAGATCGGCCCCGAGTCATACCAAGGGTGGAACTTGCGCCTACAACACAGTTCCAAATCAGTAAGGCGGCAGGCGATCATCTGAAGATTCTTTAATTTGATATAACTTCAGCGTATTTAAATGGATTATTAAACGAGGAAATCTACATGAATTCACCTGCAACATTTGAATAAATTTCTGGAAGAAATTCTACAAAATGAACCCAAGCGCAGTGCAATTGCACGAACAACCAAGTCAATGTTTTGATAAAGAAAATCAGGTATACTACCTTATATAGTTTAAAACAGACGTACATCCTGTTTTAAACTAATGGGACAAAATTTTTTTTCTCCAAGCTATGGTAAATAGGACTTAAAACGGGCACCGTTTATCCATACGTCTATCTAGCCTGGAAAAATGAGAGATCCTAATTCTATCAATCTATGTCGATGACGTATTGATTTCTTTGCAAGATTTGGACTCGATCGACGAAATCAAAATAAGTCTGAAGAGTGATTTTGAAGTAAACGATTTTGGAGAGCCAAAATATACGTAGCCTTAGTATGGAAATTATGCCAGACTCCGAAGGTATAACAATAAACCAAAAGGAATACATCAAGAGATTTAATATGAAGGATGCAAAGACATTCAATATTCCTATGCAACCCAGAGCACGATTCACCAAGAACGCAATGCCGATTTATTGTTACACCTATCCTCACTGGAATGCCGCCAAACGTGTGCTGGGTTACCTTCGGGGTACAAAAGATTTTAGAATGCGACACTCTACTTGTGATAAAGGCATAATTGGTTTAATAGATCCAGATTGATCCATCTACAGAACATCATACCCGAGACATGCTTCTAAATTTTGAAACACTGCGATCAGTTGGAAGTCATAAAAGCAGAGGGCCGTGGCTACTTCATCGTCAGAAGGCGAATATATGAGTAATTCTGAGGATATTAAAGAAGCAATACATTTAAAAAGTTTCATAAAGAATCTTGAACTTTGGGATTTGGAAAATATCTCCTTATATAATGATAATCGCGGTGCAAAACTTCTAGCTGAAAATCAAATTTTTCATCAGCGAACTAAAAATATTGATATTCGCTATCATTATTTCATCAGGTGTATTTTATCGAAAGGAGAAATCAAGCTTAAGTATCTTCCGAGAGAAGAGATGCCTACAGATATCCTGGTCGCTTCATCTCTATTTTTATATTCATCTCTTACTATGTTGTATTTTCTGTTTCTTTCTGTTGTATTTTTTTTGCACAAAAATACTCGTAAATAAAAAACAAAATTGGGTGGAGTTCTGTCAGACCTGTGTTTCAGCCCACACATCGTGCAAAAGCAATATTCCCGGTTGTTCTTGAGCGACCTACATGATCTCGGTTATTTACAACGGTAACTTGATCCAAGGTGCTCCACGTCGACCGAGAATACTTTTAACATTTATCGTTCCATTTTTATTAATGGCGTATTTTTTACTTTGATCACGATATTCAAACAAATCGAAATACTTCCGATAAAAACAATTTCAAAATGTACCTTTCTCCCAATATCCACTGTCACAAGCGACCTCTGTCTCTCACACAAGTCATCAAATGACAAATTCCAACAAAAACAATAGAAACGTCAACTTGTTACAGCTGATTATAGCCGGAAATTGTTGGTCCTCTATACTCTATAACAATATTATGCAAATAATTTCAAAATTAAATATAAAACAATTACGAATACGATGTAGCATTCAGAGAAAACAAATAAAAATTTTTCCTAGCTTCTACTATTACTCCTCTCAAGGTATGACTCCTTGTGGACTTTCCACAATTGTTGAAAACAAAAACTCTTTTCTTGTCTTTTAGTTAAAATTGCTCAAGGATACCAGCCAAGAGATGTCGAAACGGATAAGTACATCAAGTGGTCACAAAGTACACCATCTAGCGATTTGGACAAGCCCAAATTCCGAATGATCCTTCCCCCGCCGAATGTAACAGGTAATCTTCATCTTGGTCATGCACTTATGGCAACTATTCAGGACGTCATTAGCCGACGTAAACGTCAAGAAGGCTTTGAAGTTGAATGGATACCCGGTGTAGACCATGCTGGAATTGCTACACAAGTTGTAGTGGAAAAGAAAATGCAAAAGGAGAGAGGATTATCGCGCCATGATTTGGGTCGAGAGGAATTCCTCAAAGAAGTCTGGAAGTGGAAAACCGAAAAAGGTGATTCAATCATCGATGACTTGAAGCGTTTGGGTTGTTCTTTAGATTGGACGAAAGAGTACTTTACCATGGACGAGGTAAGTGGAAGTTGATAAATGTTCTGCTAATGAACTGAAGGTACTGTAATTTTCAGAAGCAAGTTAAAGCTGTCAATAATGCATTCGTCCGGCTCTTTGACGAAGGCTTGATAAAAAGGGAAAAATCTTTAGTTAATTGGTCTTGTAGTTTGGAGTCAGCTATTTCAGATATTGAAGTCGATTCGATGGAAATCCATGGTCCTACGGAGGTGCCTGTTCCTGGCTACCAACAGAATGTCACCTTTGGACAGTTGTATAATGTATCCTACACGGTATTCGGTGAAGAGAACGAAGAAATTATTGTCTCAACTACTCGACCTGAAACTCTGTTGGGTGATGTTGCAATTGCAGTACATCCAGACGACGAAAGATACTGCCGCTTTCGAGAAACTCCAACATACCTCTGGCATCCGTTTAGAAATGAATCGATTCCATTGATTTTTGACGCATGCGTAGACCCGGAATTCGGAACTGGAGCTGTGAAAATCACCCCAGCACATGATAGAACCGATTTTGAGATAGCAAAGCGACATTCTCTCCAATCTGTTGAAGTTTTCACAGAAAAAGGTACCATTCGTTCGAAATTCGAAGAATTTGCTGGTTTGCGAATCTATGAAGCTAGAGTTAAAGTCCTACAATCTCTAGCATCGCAGCAACTTCTTCGTGAGATTCGGCCCCACAATATGAATCTTCCGCTTTGCTCCAGGTCTAAAGATATAATTGAGTATATACTACGCCCACAATGGTTTATTCAATGTCAAGAGATGGCCGACGAAGCAATTCAAGCCGTTTGCGATGGTCGAATTCAAATTCATCCGCAAACTTTCGATAACGAGTGGTTTCGATGGTTGGGCTCATGTCATGACTGGTGTATTTCCAGGCAATTGTGGTGGGGACATCGAATACCGGCTTATTTAGCCAAATCCAAAGACAACAGAGAAGTATGGGTTGCAGCAGGATCAAATGAAGAAGCACTCATAAAAGCCCAAGAGAAACTGAAAGTGAATTCACGGGATATAATCCTCGAGCAAGATGCTGACGTTCTGGATACTTGGTTTTCTTCATCGCTTCTACCATTTTCTGTGTTCAATTGGCCGGCAAATGAATTTCGGCAATCATATCCCTTAGATGTTATGGAAACTGGTCACGATATTCTGTTCTTCTGGGTTGCACGGATGGCGATGTTAGGTTTAAAGCTTACTGGAGAAGTACCATTTCGGAATGTTCTTCTTAATGGAATCGTTTGCGATGCACATGGACGGAAAATGTCAAAAAGCTTGGGAAACGTCGTTACACCACAACAAGTGATTTATGGAGCTTCCTTTGGTGCATTGCAGGAAGATATACAAAAATCACATAACTCTGGTGTTTTGGGCAAAGTGGAACTTAAGAAATCCATCAAGAGCCTTCAGAAAATGTTTCCCTCAGGCATTCAAGAATGTGGGACTGATGCTTTGCGGTTCACCCTCTGCGGTCACAACATCAAGAGTCATTTCATAAATTTTGACGTGTCGGAGTGCCACACAAATAAGTTATTCCTCAATAAAATCTGGCAGGCAACGAGGTACACCTTGGGAGCAAGCGAAAAATGTAAATTATCACCTTGTGAGGCTTCATTGAATGGCCTTCAACTTGGTCATATGGACAAATGGATTCTAAGCCGCCTCAGTGACATTTTGGTAATCTGTGCTAGTAGTTTCGATAACTATAACTTCCACACATCTGTGGCAGCGCTCAAAACATTTTTCTACACAAATTTCTGCGATGTCTATCTGGTGAGAGCACCTCCGTGTATGAAGTTTTATTCACTTACAATATCAATACTTTTAGGAAACAACGAAACCAGGAATTTTAGAAGGTAGTAGCAGAGCCAAATCACACTGCGCAACACTATCAATCTGTCTTAGCTTGGGTCTGCATGCAATGTCTCCCTTTACTCCTTTTATTGCGGAAGAACTTCTACAATATCTACCTCAAAAACCAGATTTTGATATTTCTGCATACAAAAATCCCACCCTGGAAGCTGAAGTGAATGAGATTCTTGACATATGCCAAACCATTCGTCAGCTAAAGAGTAGAAATAAAATTTCAAAGAAACACAATCCAAAAATTCATCTCTTCCCACAAAACGATGACGCTTTGATCACTCTCTCCAAGTATCTCGTTGACATCAAATCTTTAACACTATCAAATGAAGTGATAGTATGTGCGCATTTAGATCCTTCTTCCAGGAAGGATCTCACACTATATTCTACTGCCGGACATTTATGTTCATTTGGTATGTGGCTTATGGTGCGATGATTGAGTACATAAAGTCTAATGAAATTTCTTGTAGGCATTTCAACAAACGCCGAGTATAAGCTACCTCAAGCCGGCCCGCAAGACTTAAACCAGATGAAACTAGAGAATCTTCAATTGGAGCTGGCCAGACACATAGACCGCAGTTCGAATGAAGGATTCCGAAAGTCAGCAAGCGAAGCCGTACAAAAGAAGAATTTGGAAAGGGTTTGTTATTTCGTCTTCATTATGTTCTTCCCGTTATATCCTCTCTTTTCAGATTCAGCAGCTCGAAATTGAAATACAAAATATTAAGGCGCTACAAAGTTAGCTACTTTTGTAGTCTTAGCTTTAGGAACGACAGTTGTGTAAATAATTTAATAAAATTAGGTTTAGTGAAATTATTTTTCTTTAGCTAATGTAATTAGAAGTTGTTTATTTAGACGTGAGATATCGAATGATATGATTTACAAGCAATGAAGAACAATTACAGTTGAATATTTAAAAAAATAAAATAATCCGCAGCGAAACGTAAAGACGAAGAACATTTTTATCTTAACTCTGGCTATTGTCAGAGGATCATTGATGAGGAGTCTATTCAAACTAGGCTTTTTGATAGCGGAATTTTATGCATTCGTCATTTGGCTAAATCTGACTGTATCTATACGAGCCTAGGTTCCGGTGATATGCATAACGAGCCAAAAAATCAATAGGGCAGTTTCGTCGACCATATACATATTACTACAGCATTGTTGAACTCGTTGATCTAATCATTTAGAGGAGCTCTTAGTATATGCGACAACACGATCGCGAACCTTTTGCTTTCTTTTTGTTTCCGACAGAGATCTCTCCTCCGCCTACGATGTGGCTGTCGAGAAAGCGCTATGGAATCCTGGATAAAGCCTACCAGAAGTGTACTCTGCGACTTCCAATCCAAAATCGGTAAATAGAACATCTTCGGTGGATTTATTGGAAAGGACAGCCTACACGAACTAACAATAAGTAACGCCTTTCGACTAACCAGCTAACCATACGGTGACAAATAGCAGTAGCCCAATCAGCCTTTCTCCAATTTAATTTAATTAGTGTATAAACCCGATTTACGGATCTAGCGTTTTGAATGTACCGGACTGCGCTCTGTGACTATTAGCGTTATATGCGATGTTTTTTTTTCCTTTTTCAAGATAGGGGTTTATTTGTTAATGCTCCTTTAAAACCATTTTCGCTACGCTCTTCCATTGATACCAATGTCAACTGCATATTGGACCGACTTTGACAAATCGTCCGACTGTTTTTGAGGTTCCTTTACATTTAATTAACCACAATGTGAAATAGGACATGTTTGTGTATTGCCCTGCCTTCCCGACACCCAATTAGTTAGTAACATTCCTTCCAACCATCACGAAACAGTGTGAGTTCCCCATAGTACGAACATGAAGATGAGTTTGGCAGAGGTACCAAGCTTCTGCATTCTTAGTGAAGATAAAGACGAGAACACCATTTCGCATCTGCCATGTTGACTTTATTCGCTCAATCAGAAAAAAAAATTAAACAAACTCATACTGGTAACCTTTTCTTCAACGGCTTTTATTAAATGATCGATTTTGGTAGAAGTTGAACTATACGTAATGCTACCTTGTAGAAGTTAGCACGTCATCACATCTATTCAACAGCCTGCTGAAATGTTCACACTAGAATAGAATTCGTTTCTTCCCTTCATCCCATCCTCACAGTTCAAATTCTATGTAACCAGGAGGTGTTTCTTAGATCTTCCTTAAAGGCAATCTGTTTCGACGTAGGCACTGCCAGGACAGTGTAGCGACTGTCCACTTATCTTTATGCTATTGAAGATAACGAAAGTTTGAAGGGAACCCGGCAATCTTTTGCAATTTCACGTCAAACGTTTCTCTATTTGGTGGCGTATTCAACATCCTTATTCATATCTTAACTGTAAACAGATAAAATTCCGACTTTATAGTGGGCGCTCCAGATATATTTACTTTCGGAATAGTGGAAGTATGCTTACCTTCAATCGTAAACGGTTCACCATTTGATGATTAGCTGACCGCCGCTGGTTTCGCCTGTGAATTATAAGATGTCAAGGACATATGCTGGCAATGCAGTTGTTTCGGTCCTCCGCCAATTGTTTAAACTTGTAATCTGATGCAAAGGTTCTGTCGTTTACTTTTCGAATACTAAGCCAAAAATGCTATCCCTTCTAACTGTTGTTTGAAGTAGAATTTTGTTACCTTCTGTAAAGTTCATATAAACACACTTACGCCATTTTTATTCGCCGCAGTGTAGGGACTTTCAATCCGATTGCAACCAAGATACTCGTATAAGAAATGTTTAAGCGTCGAGGCAAATACTACCTAAAGTGCCTTTAATAACCATTGGGGTCATTGCTATCACTCACACTTAGTTCACTTTTCCGAGTCTGCTTACGTTCCTAGCTATGCGCTTCATTTTTGAAAGTAATTTATTGTTCGATTTCATTCAACTGGTTTTTCGTTTTACATATATAAAGCATCTCCACCAGAAACTCATTCATCTGGTCTAGTGTCTTAATAGCTGTCAAAAAAAAAGTCACACATTTGCCACTTACCGTTTCTTGGAAAAAGAAGAGAACTTTGCAAAGAAAATCATCAGCCATGATACTCGTAATGCAATACTCAAGTAGAATTTCACCCAATGGCAATGATCTAATGCCATCCTTTTCAATCAATAACATATGGATCATGATGTCCCCTATTTTATGCAAAGATGAACGCTTACCATTTGTTTGTTATCCGATAACCATATTCCCTTCACAACGAGCAAAAACAAACGTGTAAGAAACGATGCAATTAAAATTTAGAATACTTTAATAAATCGTTTAATCGCTCAGCACATTAAATATATATGTAACTACAAAATTAAAAGCTTAAAATACAACTATTTGGAGATTAGGATCCGCAACTCATGCAGGCATCCTTGTTCTCCAGGGAACAAACCATCTCGGCCATTTTTCGTGCACGCTCAGCACTCTCAGGCGAAGCAACTGGACTCTGGACATTTTGTGATTTCACAGGCGTGCTGTGTGGTGATCCTCCATTCTGGACTGCCGCAACTAAACGTGTCTTGTCTACCGTAAATTGAATTGCATTAGCAGCTGGTTTTGTTCGCAGATAGTACATTCCCGTCTTGAGACCACTCTTCCAAGCAAAGAAGTGAATCGATGTTAGTTTGCCGTAATTGGGCTCAGCGACGTGGATGTTAAACGACTGGCTTTGATCGATGAAGGCACCTCTGTCTGCAGCCATTTTGATGGTCGAACGAACTGAAATCTCCCAAACAGTTTTGTAAAGTTCACGCAACTCCTTCGGAATTCTTTCAATTTGCTGGACTGAACCCCGATTTGCAATAATCTCGTTCTTCATGTCATCATCCCACAAGTCCAGGTCTGTGAGATCTTTAAGCAGATGTTGGTTGACGATTTGGAACTCTCCAGACAATACACGTCTATTGTAAATATTTGAAGTATATGCCTCGAATGATTCATTATTGCCAAGAATTTGTGCAGTAGAAGCGGTTGGCATTGGTGCAAGCAGAAGAGAATTACGAACACCGTGTTTTGCGATTTTTTCTTTCAGAGCGGCCCAGTCCCAGAGATCGGTTGGGGTTTTATCCCACATGTCGTATTGTAGAATGCCCTTGCTCACGGGACAGCCTTCGTAAGTTTCGTAGGTGCCTTCCTTCTCGGCCAATTCACAGCTTGCTTCCAGAGCTCCGTAGTAAATTGTTTCAAAGATTTGTTGATTCAGTAACTGTGCCTGTTCACTTTCGTATGGATAACGCAGAATAATGAAAGTGTCCGCTAGACCCTGAACACCTATTCCAATCGGTCGATGGCGCAAATTAGATTTCTTTGCTTCTGGCATGGGGTAGAAGTTTGCATCGATTATTTTATTGAGATTTCTTGTGATAATCTTGCTGACTTCCTTAAGTTTTTTGAAATCGTACTTTTTATCCGGAGTAACATACATGTTTAAAGCAATCGAAGCTAAATTGCACACCGCAATTTCATCTGGAGCCGAATACTCGACGATTTCTGTGCAAAGGTTGCTGCACTTTATCGTACCGATGTTCTGATGATTCGACTTGCGGTTGCATGAATCTTTGTATAGCATGTATGGAGTGCCGGTTTCTACTTGAGATTCAATAATAGCAAACCAAAGTGCTTGAGCCTTAACAGTTCGATTAGCACGCCCTTCCTTCTCATACCGAGTGTACAATTCTTCAAATTTGTCTCCCCAAACATCATGCAATCCCGGGCATTTGTGTGGACACATTAGTGACCATTCTCCGTCGGCTTCTACACGTTTCATAAACAAATCGGGAATCCACAACGCATAAAATAAATCACGAGCACGTGTTTCTTCTTTACCGGTGTTTTTCTTCAGGTCGAGGAATTCGAAAACATCGGAATGCCACGGTTCTAAATAAATGGCAAATGCACCAGGTCGCTTGCCACCGCCTTGATCCACATACCTGGCGACGTTGTTAAACACCCTCAGCATGGGAACGAGTCCATTAGAAGTGCCATTTGTTCCTGAAATGGCAGTACCCTTTGCACGAATGCAATGTACATTCAAACCAATACCACCAGCTGATTTGGATATCATTGCACACTGCTCCACTGACTTGAAAATACCTTCAATAGAATCTGATACCATTGTCAAAAGGAAGCACGATGACATTTGTGGTCTTCTAGTTGCAGCAGCAAACATCGTCGGCGATGCATGCGTAAAATACTTCTCCGACATCAGATTATACGTTTCGATGGCAGCATCAATGTCCTCACCATGGATACCCACAGCCACTCTCATCAACATATGCTGTGGACGCTCAGCAATCTTCCCATTAATCTTCAACAAATACGATCGCTCCAGTGTCTTAAATCCAAAGTAGTTGTAACCAAAATCGCGGTCATAGATAATTGCAGAATTAAGTTTATCAGCATTCGCCATTACAACCTTGTAGTGAAAGTCTGAAATCATTGGAACACTCTTACCAGTTTCAGCCTCAACCGCATTGTATAAATCGCTTATAACCTCCGAAAAGGCTTTCTTTGTCTCCTTATGCAAATTGGAAACTACAATACGAGCCGCTAAAATTGCATAGTCAGCATGGCTGGTGGTGTAACTAGCAGCAGTCTCTGCAGCTAAATTATCCAACTCCTGGGTGGTGACTCCACTATAAAGACCATTTATGACTTTCAATGTGATCACAACGGGGTCAACAAAGTCCATGTTGAGACCGTAGCAAAGCTTCTGGATTCTGGATGTAATCTTGTCCAAGTGGATCATCTCCTTTCTTCCGTCGCGCTTGAAAACGTACATTTTTTCAGGTTTCATTATGAAAAAATGAATATGATTCACTTAGAATAAAAGAAAACTTGTCTAAACACGATTTCCCACCTCAAAGAGATGTAAAAAAGCAGAAGCAGAACAAATCCACCAAACTATAACAGAACAGAATGCAACTTGGCGCGAATTTGATTTTCAAAAAAAAAATGGAAGGCAACAAAGTCAAAATCACAAAGTGCTGCCAATTTTCTCTTTTTTGTTACTTGTTGCCTTCAAGTAATTAACTTACATTCGTCACGAAATCCAAATCCTTTCTATTTAGATTTCAAAGAAAATGCCAGTTGGATAAAAACAAATCAGGATTTGTGGATCTGGCTTTGGTAACGTTAAGTTTTATTCGCTTTCTGTTCGCTTTGAAACGACGTTTATGAAATTGTCTAGAATTGTGCTAACATTAAAGAAAACATTTGTTTTTGTGTTTAATTTGCCTTAACTGAAAGCATGTCTTCATTCCAAATTAATCAGCTCAAATATATAAAACTGATCCGCTAATTATTGCACGAAAAAATTTTTTTTTGTTCACATTTTTTTCTCTTGTTTCGGCAGCTGTCCGCTGTCAAAAGTTCAGCATGTCCTAACTTTTGCTTCGATTTGAAGTTACGTTACGTAGCATTACGGTCTTGATTACAAATGTAAAACGTAAGTCCGAAGCGCAAAGCGATATTGTGGTAGAAAGCATTGATTTCCTATAGTTGAAGTTGAAGTTGAAACATTTGGACTGATTCTAAAGAGTTCACTAAAACTAGCAAATTTCCAAATTTCCTTGTCGGTTTCAAATCACTTTACGGTGAAAATGCTCAAGCTTCCATTTTGTCACAGTTGTTGTTCCTGAAGTACTTATTATGTTAATATATATAATAGATTTATATTTCCATCTTCACCAAATGGACAAAATTAGATAGTAATAAATAGAAAAACCAGTAGGATTTTTTAATTGGATGGCGTTACAGTCTGGGGTGGACCAGGATCTCAGCTAACATGCGTTTCTACCAACCACGGTGTTTAGTCAGCTGCCTCCACTTGCGTACACGAAATTGGTGCAGAAGTTTCACTTCTATGCGCCACCTAAGATGCGGTCGTCCTCTACTGAGTTGACCCTCTGGGTTGGAGTCGAAAACTTTCTGGGCCGAAAGCTGGTGTCCATGCGCTCAAGGTGACATCATCTTCTAGGTCGGGTTATCCGAGCATTTCTGACGAGATCAGCATCGCTGTTGAAACGTCTTCTCCATTCTCCAATGAAACAAAGGATACCGAGAAATACTCGGTAACCTTTTGTCTCGAAGCGCCCGAGAGATTAAAGAGAGTGATTTTTCGACACGCGATTCTGTCGTTGTCTGAGTTGATAGCGGAGCCGAAGTATTGTAAATAAAATCACTTACTACTTCAAAGTTATACGAGTAGCTGCCTATCGTGATATTGTGATCTAGGCGTCGATGTTGTGTGTCGCTCTTTGTTGACATCATATAAAGGGTCCACCATCTAACTTTTTTTTTCAACTAGTGCTTATTTCGTGAATGGTAACACTTAGCTCATGTCTGATTTGACAGATAATTAGTTTTATCCTTCCGGTTAATAATGGAAAATAATTTCATTCAAACGGCTACCTCGGCTGGCCATGCAGTAGCCTACACGATCGGTCCAATTTTTAAGCACATTATCGATTCTGTGCAGCTGTATTTCACCAATGACTTCACGAATATTGTCCTTTAAAGCGTCAATTGTCTCTGGCTTGTCGGCGTAACACTTATCTTTTACAGCACCCCACAAATAATAGTCCAACGGTATCAAATCGCAGCTCCGAGGTGGCCAAACGACATTAGCTCTGCGGCTGATAATGCGATCTTCAAAAACAGGGCGCAAAACATCGAGTATAGCTTCGGCTGTGTGGCACGTAGCGCCGTCCTGTTGAAACCAAATGTTGCCAATATCCTCCTCTTCAATTTTTGTGAACAAAAATTCGTTCAACATGGCCCGATAACGAAAATATGTCCCATGAAGGAACTCTGCATACAAATCTGTTCAGTTACTCACATATGTATATGTATATATGTATATATAAACATGTATAGTATGTTTGTAGGAAAACTAAAAGGAATTACCCTGACTTGAAAATTTTTAAATGTCATAGGGAAAAAAATGAAATTTTAAATAATTCGTGGATGAAGGCTTGGCGTTTTAAAAATGAAGGCAAATACTTTGTTTGTGGAGATCATTTTTGTCCCGAGTTTGTAAGAAAAAAATATCTTAAGGCGGATGCTGTTCCTTCCTTAAATTTAAATTCTGATTTGGATTCAAACTTGAATTTAGAAGATTTGAAGTCTTTTTTAACTAAACGAAGAATTTGCAGCATTTCGTGTGCAAGGTGCGATCACTTATTGGACAGATGTGCGAAAGAGGATTAAAAAAAATGCAGCTTTAAAAAAAATATTGTTAAGTTACAAACTTAAATTAATAAATTTAAAAATAAAACATTATAAAAAAAACAGCGCATACTGCCATAAATTTTTTTTAATAAAAATAAAATGTCTACGACGTCTCAAATAGAAAGGCTCAATATTTCAGACCATTGAAAAACATTTTGTAAAATGCTTCTGAAAGAATCAAAGACTACAAAATACAACAGCCACGAAAAAGAACTTTATGAAAATATTTATTATAGATCACAAAGCGCATATCAATTTTTGAGAGATAGACTTGGCTTTAAACTTCCTCACTTTCCTCTTTCTGTAGATGGGCTCCTGTAAAAGGATTAAAACTAGGATATGAAAACAATGCTCATTCGTATCTTAAGTCAAAGTTCGCTTTATTAAACCAGCAAGAACGTTGTGTTGTGTCCTGATATTTGATGAAATTAGGATTCATAAAAACCTCACATATAATATAAAAAAAATGATTTAATAGATGGTTTCGAAGACCTTGGTGTAGAAAGAAGTATTTAGATTGTTTGCTAATGAAATATGTGTTTTCCTGCTAAATGGTTTGTTTGATAGTTGGAAAAGTGTTTTTTTTTAACTTATTTTTTGTCAGCAAACGGTGTAAATGGGGATAACCTAAGCGAAATTATGAAAAACAATTTGAAAATCTGTTTGCGACCAAGGGGCCAAAAATAGAAAAGCTTATAATATGTTAGGTGTTTCTGAAGAAAACCCTTTTATAATTTTTAATGATGAAAAAATATTTTGTTTTTATGATTTCTCTCATTTGTTAAAATCACTTCGTAATGTTCTATTGAAATCAGATCTACAAACTCCAGATGGTAAAGTGTCTTTTCATGTTATCAGAGAAATATACAATTTGGAAGTTGACAACGTAGCTAAGACATGTTTAAAATTTAGAAGGTGTCATATAGCACTAAATGCTTTCGAAAAAATGCATGTTCACCTTGCAACGCAAATATTTAGCTGGACTCAGTCGTTCATAGACCTCCGTGTCTCGGCTTTCAAAGTGAAAAAGTAAATTAGCAAGTAAATATCTACAAAAGTGAATTAGGAACATTTTGGCCAAGTGCATCGGTGGCCTAGTGGTAGCGGTGTCGGCCGATAAAGCAGGGGTCGTGGGTTCGATTCCCCAAAAAATTACATTGACTTTTTATTTATAAAAATTTAAATAAATAAAGTTCAAATAAAATAAAGTACGAAAGAGCGATCGGTACCGTACCGATGAGTGATGGCAAGCGGTCCGCTACTCCAATAGCGGGACCTAGCAGATGACATGATGTCATCGGAAAATGGTGCGAAGAAGAGGAGGATGAGGCTGAATTCATCCCCGAAGCTTGTAAAGCGCCCCTCCCTAACAACTTCTACTGAAAAGCTGACAGGTAGAGTAAGGGAAGGGGCGCCAACAACGTCAACAAAGGCGGCAGCTGACCAAGACGAAGACCCATACGTGTCTGATGGTGGTGAGAATATCTTCCAATCTCTGATGGCTACTGAGTCAGAGGATGAAGAGGAAGAGGTGCATGCACTTAAGAGCTGGAACAAAAAGTACTGGCTATTAGAAACAAGTGGCGAGAAGGCAAAAGGAGCCAACTCCAGAGCTCTAAGCAACAGCTCACAAATAGCGAGGCTAAACACAAGGAACAGCCGCTACCCCAACGAAACACCACAAATGTGCAAACGAGAAAACGAGTACAGACAACTACAGAAGCAAAAGGAACAACAACAAAAATCACAACCGCAGCAACAACGACAGCACAAGCCCCAGAAACAACAGCAGCAGCAGCAAACACAGCACAACACCAACAGCAAAAGCAACACCAGCAACAACAACATGTGCAAACGCAGCAACAACAGCAGCAGAAACAAGACAAGATTGTAAAGCAAAGAGTTCCACCCATAAATACCTACAAGATGGAACTCAAGGAAACTCTCGAATTATGTAAGTCGGCCATAGGCAAAAATTTTTTTGTAAAAAGGTTATCTTTAGATAGACACCCGATCCACTGCAATTCAGTGGAGAGCTATTATAAAATCAAAAATTTACTGAAGGATTCGACGACGGAGTTTTTCTCCTACACCCCGAAGAGGGACAAGCTGCAAACAATGCTGCTGAGGGGATTGGAATCGTCGACTGATCCGGAGGAGCTCCTTGCACTGCTGAAAGAGAAGAAGTGCGAAGGGCTCCAATTCGTGGGGGTCAAGAGTTTCACCACAGCCAGAGCCAAAAGGGAGAAGCGGCAACTGCCGCTTACAATGTGTTCGCTGCCAAAGGTTCGGGCACGCCGCGTCGAACTGCGAAATACAGCCTCGATGCGTGAAGTGCGGAAAGAACCACAAGTCCGAGGAATGCGCTCTGGGTAAGGACGGAGCGTCTGAAAAAAGCCAACTCTCTTGTGCTTTATGTAGGAACACGGGACACACCGCAAATTATCGGGGTTGTCCCAAATTCCAGTACATCAAAAGAATAAATCTGGCCCGGCAGCAGAAAGTAGAAGTTAAACGTCCACCCGTGCATTTTCAAACTCCAGCCGTTACTCCTCATGTTACCTATGCCCAAATGGCGGCAGGTAGGGGAAATTCGGTACAGCAAGCGAAGGTTGCTTCTCAGGCGCCACCGCCAAGAGCACCGGAACCAGTACCTGACATGCTAGCTATCTTGCTCTCTATCCAGGGGCAGATGGCTCAGCTACAACGTCATTTAACTGAACAGACCGCGCGGGTGGATCAAGTATAAGCGCTGCTGCCTGGCCTAACGCACCTTTTGCCGTAATGGGTACGTACGTGGCGGAGCAAACCCTGAAGGTCCTTGCTGTGAATGTGAATTCACTGATTAGGTTCGAACGACGAGCCACACTATTTAAGTTGCTTAAAGACCAAGCCCCTGATGTGCTGTTGGTTGGCGAAACTAAGCTTAGCAAGAGACACAAAATGAGGCACAGAAGATATAAAATAGTACGGAGAAACTGACCCAACTCCATTCAGGGAGGTGGCGTTTCAATTTTCGTACGAAAAGGTATACGTTTTAAAAGAGTATACAGTCGTGTAGTAAGTAGGTTCCAGGTGCTGGAAGCATGCATCGTGTATATCCCCCTCCGTAGTGGAAAGCGGTTGTACATGTGTCTGTCTATGCACCTAAGGCTACTCAATCCACTTTATTTATCTCAGAGCTCGAGACACTTTTTCGATTTCTGAGGCTGGAATTGGAAGACAACTATTTTGTTATCGGCGGAGATTTCAACGCCAAACATAGTGATTGGGGAAATAATACACCAAATACTAGAGGGAACCTACTATTCAATTGGTGGGGTCAACACAGTGTAATGTATCGACTCGGGGTTAAGGCGACGGATAGTCCGTCGTTTCCCAGATACGGGTCTTATTTGGATCTTCTGCTGTTCGATTCACGAATACAACTGATATGCACTAACCAACAAACTTCAAACTGTCTACGCACTCTCGTGTATGACAGTGACCATTGCGGTCTCAGCACCGAAATAACTGTTCCGAACTGTGGAACTGCGAGTTCGTTAAAATTCATTTCTACAATTATAGTAGGGTGCGTTGGACACACTTCTCCAGAACAATGACGAGAGCACTCTCCTCGATTTCGCTCTACCCACCGTCCAACAGAAATCTGTCAAACGAGGAGATTGACAGGTATCTAAAACTAATGGACGAGACAATTAAACGAATAATGGGCAAAACGATACCTCGGTATCAACACACTGACAACGAAGACTTATTCCGCAACGCAACCATTGACGCACTGCACCGACATAAAAGTAGACTGCTTTCAAGGCTAAAAACCTTGTACAGACTGTTTACTGACAGACATAACCCGGAGATCATGACACTGAAGTCGTCGATTAAAAACCTCCAAACATTAATAAAGGAAAATTACAGAGCATCTGTAAGTTTGTATTGGAACAATAAAATTCGGGCTGTAAACACCAGCAACCCGAATATGTTCCCGCAAATAAATAAAATATTTCGGAGAAAAATCAAAACGACCTTCAGTGTCTTAAAATCGCCCGAACGACGAACAACGAACAAATACTCGTACTGGTAACATCGGGCATAGATCCAAATGAGGCTGTTGATGATGACAGCTTCTTTGTGATCGAGGATCCGCAGGAACAGGTAGAGGCTATAGGAGCGATTTTCCACGAAGTGTACAAGGCGAATGTTATCATTGGCCCGAACCACGATCTGGAGAATCGAGTCCTTGTGCACAATTTCTATCTTCGAAATGAAATTGTGAATTGGCGAACCGAGAGCTCGGGTTTCACCCAGTTCAGTGACGAAAATATGGCAAATAATGCCATCACCAACGGTAGGGTACTACCCCCGTTCATTTCGAAAGAAGAGCTCCAAACGATCTTCGATTCACTTAGAAGTAAAAAATCAGCGGGAACCGATGAAATACCGAACATTGTGCTTCGACATCTCAATCTAGAAGCGCTGAACATTTATACCACCCTGTTTAATAATGCAACGAATAATGAACATTATCCAGCGCATTGGAAAACTGCGGTGGTACATCCCATCCCCAAAAGGGATAAAGACACTTCCAATCCGGCGAATCTCCGCTCGATCAGTCTTCTTCCAAACATCTGTAAGGTTTTCGAGAAGGTGATCAATAGAGTCCTGACTAAGTGGGTTGAGGACAAACATATAGTTCTAGATAATCAGTTCGGTTTCAAGGCGGGGCATGATATCATTCATGCTGCGTCGAAACTGGTTTCTGATATCCAATGGAACAAAGGCAAGAAACAGTGCAATGGTGCCTGCCTGATTGACTTGGAGAAGGCCTTCGATACCGTATGGTTAGAAGGACTCTTTTTCAAGCTGGACAGGTTGGGCATTAGTAAACAACTGCTGTATATTCTTTTTGATATGCTCTCCAGTAGACAGTTCATCGTAAAGAATGGCAATGTGACTTCTGCTGGAACATTTAACATTAAAAACGGTCTGCAACAAGGTGCGGTAAATTCGCCGATCCTGTTCAACACTTACACAAGTGATCTGATAGGTTCACTTCACCATGCCATAGCGTACGCAGACGACTTAATCGCGTACATATCGGGTACAAAGATTGAGGTTATTAATATGCTTTTGTAGCGTGACTTCGGCAAAATTAAGCGATATTGCGATGACTGAAAGTTGAAAATCAACTTTCAGAAGTCGGAAACTATTCTGTTTAGGACACCTTTGTCTGGGACATCTAGGGATACCAGAAAGAATTGGCGAAAGTTTTCTATCGTCGGACAACGCGGACAGCCACTTGCTTGTAGAAATGTAGTCAGATACCTTGGGATCTGGCTAGATCAATTTCTGTATTTTAACAAACATATAGAGGTTGCTCTGGCCAGAGCCAGAGGTGCTTTTGCCCTTACAAAGAGACTGTTTTATAACAGCCAACTCGATGCGAGGGTGAAGGTAATCTGCTACATGGCCCTTATCAGGCCCATGCTTGTATTTGGATGTCCCGTGTGGTTTAACGTGAGAGCAAGTTTATTGGAAAAGATTCGGGTGTTTGAGAGGGCTTGTCTTAGGACTTGTCTTCGCTTATACAGAACACCAGAGTCTGAGTACAAAAAATTCTATCCTAATGAGGTCTTCTACAATAGGGCGAACCTAATAAGAGTGGAAAATTTCGTCATTAAGTTGACTCGAAGGCACGTTGCAAGAGCAATGACCTCATCGAACAACCTGATCTCTGGGGCTTACTACCCCAATTATATGTATCACGAGAGAGTTCGCTTTAACGGCTTTATTCCTCCAGAAGCGTTCCTCTATCTAGATAGTAAAGGTCAGATCCAGGACCCATTGGCGGTGCCGTTAATCTTCCACGTCGCTCGGACAGCTGCGGACAGGCGACTTAACTACGACAGAGACGCGCACATGACAGTGCGGAGCGTCTCCGGTTCAGTAGGTCGGTAGGGAGCCGCGACTTGAGGGATGTTGCTCAGCAGCACCAGCAATTTTGGTGGCTAGTTGAAAGGGAGGATGCTTCGTAGTTGAATGCTTCCAGTGATAGATAGCTTCATCTGTTGCAAAGTGGGTCAGCCAAATTCTTTTAGCAATGGCCTGCTTACATAGTTTTAGGTAGGTTTAAGTTAGTTTTAGTAAAAAAATATATAAAAACAAAACAAAAAATTAATAAAAATAAAAAATGAAAAAAAAAAAAACAAAATATATATATATACATATATTTATAAATTAAGTATATATATGTATGTGTGCGTGTGCGTGTACGTATTAGATGTAAGTAGGTTAAGATTTTTAGTTTTAAGTTTTATAAAAAATTAAAAAAAAAATGTCCATTTACTAAGTTTTTTGCATAAAATTTCTTAGTTTTAGTATTAATAAATGTAAAAATATAATTAGACTGTAAGATACGTCGAAAGACATAGTTTAAGTGTTAGGTTTAACTTAGAGTGCCCGCATGGGGCTAGTAGGTTAGAATAAGATTATTTGTAAGTAATTTAAGCTAATTTTTAAGCGTTTTTTGTTTAACATATAAGAGTAATTTAAGTTAAAAAGATATTTAGCCGGACAACTGCGGCATCATCGATTCAAACTGCTTTTGAACTTAATTGCTTAAAAGAAAGCTCTAATAAGGTTGTAGCAATGAAAGAGTTCGTACTAAGAGTGAACAATGTATTTGATTGCATGGATAGTGGTTCACATTATGACATAGCAATGAAAGAGTTCGTACTAAGAGTGAACAATGTATTTGATTGCATGGATAGTGGTTCACATTATGACAAGAATGTTTCAAGGCTTGGAGTTCAACTAGAGAATCCAGCTTATAATGAGTTGAAACAATTTTTGTCTTACTTAAAATATATACAGAAATCAGTTAACCTTCCAAGAAACTTTTGTTTAAAAGGAATAGAACAAACTATAAACGGGGTCTTATTACTTTGTCATGATATAAGCAATGGCCTATATGAGAACGTGGATTATTTACTAAGAAACAGAATTCATCAAGACGTATTAGAAAGTTTATTTTCTATTATTCGCATCAAAGGTGGTTACAACAAAAATTCGTCTGTTTACGAATTTAATGTCGAAAATTCTCTCGTCAAATCTTATTAATTTTTCTCCTTTCAGTAACTGTGATGATGGTGATGTAGAATTTTTAAACGTAGATTTATCCCCAACTCAAACAAATATTCCAAAAACTTCTTCTTGCTTAAGGATCGTAAGAAAATCGTATGCGATGAAATTCTGTACGAAAAAGTCATTTGTGATATGGAAATCGAAATTAAAATCAGATTAGAAACAACAGCAATGCGATATTTTAATGGATATCTTGCTTTTAAAATGCTTTTAAGGAAATAATATGTCCTTCGGAATTTTTCATCTTTGCAAAAAATTATTCTCAAAGAACTGACTTTGGAAGTCTGAAGTTCACTTCAAAGGACGTTCAGAGAACGTCCACAAGAAAGAAATATAAAAGAGACAATGGCCTTGGAATGCATAAGAATAACAAATACTAGAGATCCGAAATGGTTTGATGAAAAAAGTCCTTGCTATGAGCGTCGCAAGGACCTTCGGCCGTTTTCGAAAACGTCATTTGATCGTCATTTGCAATACTTAAGGGTTGCGAACATCAAACTGCAAACGTCATTTGGTATCGTTGATCTGTGTCATCTACATGATTTTTTTCTTGCAAGAGCATTTGACGTTTTCGAACAGAGCAAAATGGAACCCTTAACAAAATTTATTGAGAAATTGAAAAAATTAGCCGATTTTATGTACTTACTGTTCACGAGACTGAGATTCCGCTGAATATTCGGATTCAGTTATTTTTTTCCAGTTTTTTTAATGCACAGCGCAGATTTGTGGCTGCTTTTTTGCAGCGCAGTTGACTTTTATGAACATCTGCCGTGCAAACACTGCATTATCGAACATGCTGCAAATGTAGTGTGATTTATGATGTTTTTTTTTCGAACAAATGACTTTCGCAGCTTGCGTTTAAGAACATTTTGCAAAACCAATTTGATGCAGATGACGTTTTCGACAACGGCCTTCTATACTTTGCTCTCCTCGATCTATTACGGAGGCATTGTTCATGGAAGATAGAAAAAAACATAACATCCAAAAATCAAAAAAATTCGAATTTTATCTGGAAAGAAACGCAAAACAACTATTCAATAAACACAACATTAAAGAGAGCACATTCTGCTTTGACCTTCCTACGGTTCTCAAATATAATGTTTATTATCAGTCAAATTTGATTTAAAAAAATTACGTTGCGAAAAACTGAAAATTTCTATCCAACAAACAGAACACGCAACTTGATAATACAAAACAATTAAGAGTAACATCATGTCTGAGTATGACGTACGGGCACGGACGTACTGAATCGAAAAATGGTTAGTTTTTTCCCCTTCGGCGTGCAATATCTATGTCATCTATAGCATCTGTGATAAGGGTTAAAAAAGTTTTCCAAAAATAAAAAACAAATAAATAGAAACACTTGATGTTTTTTTTTATAACAAAATTATGTTTTACGATATTTATTTTAGAATATTTCTTGTGGTATATTAAATTTAAAACCATAATGATAATAGTAATACATAATATCTTATAGAGTAGTATTTATAGTTTTTGTTTCCATTCCTTTGTATTATAATAATTTTTTTTATTATTATTATTATTTTCATTTTAATTTACGTAATATAAAGTTTATTCATAATATCTAATTATTTATATAAGTGTATTTATAATCGGTAAATATCAAGATATTTTTTTTGTTTTTAATAAAATTAAAAAAAAAAACTGAAATAATAATAGAATTAAAACAAAAAAATGAGCAAGCTCACTACAATACACGTACAATATATATATTTATAATAATAATTTTTCTTTTACTTAAAGTTTAGCTTAACATTACGAAAAAAAAAAATTGTTAATAATAATTAAAAAGAAAAATCAATTTCATTTTGCATAAATATCTTTGGGTAGTGAATAATTTACGTGTGTTCTTTTGTTGTTTATTTTGTTGGTTCTCTAACTCGTATCGTTTTAGAATAAAAAAAAAAATTTGAACAAGAATATAATATGGTAGATAAGGAAAACATTTAAATAAATTGGAAATAAAATATCGTCATCGTTTTGCATACATTTTTTTTATTTGTTATTTTTTATTATTATTTTGATCAACTACTTGTTTACGTTTTGTTTTTACGAGTACGACTAGCATTTTGTTTATTTAGTTTTTCATTTTCATTATTTTCGTTTTTTGTTGCTTTAATTGTTCGATTTTTAATGATATTTTTATTTTTATTTTAATTTTTTCTCTAAAAGACTAAGAATATAGAGTTACATATTCGTAATATATAAGAGTTTCTCAAGCAATGATTATTAAGTATAATATATTTTGAATGGTAGAAAATAAAAACACGAGAGTGTTTTCGTTTTATTTGTTTTTAACTACAAATTTAGTTTTAATAAAAATAAAATTTTGCTTTTGCTTGTTTAAGTTTGCTTTTTTTTATATAATAACAACAGAGAAGAAATTAGTGTAGTTAAACTCATTTTATGGTAATTATTATAGATTTGGATACAATTTCCAATTAACTGTGTTTACTTTTTTTCACGTAACTGTTATCCTCTGATATGCTAAAAATAAAATATATATTCTTTATAGTCTTTCTTCTGAAGAGGTTTATTTAGAGAATTCAATTTGTCGTCAGTCCTTGAATAAATATAATAATTTATATTATTATATTATGAGAACATAGAGAAAACAAAACGATTTAATTTATTTGTAAGAGATTCTTTTCCATTTCCATTTTTAATGGGAAGCTCGAAAAAAGTGCCAGGCCGAATAGTACATAGTAATTGAAACGTTTGAAAGTCTTTCTGATGCTTGAAAACGACAAAGAAAAATGAACGAGATACATATGGGACCTATTTTTATTTTTATTTTTTTTTTGTAAAAAACCGCTAAGACATCTGGGAAATTGCAAATAGGAGAATTTAATGGGAACACTGTGACACATAACCAAAAAGTACCAGAAACAAAAGCCACAGAGTTGAACGAAAAATTCTTGATGAGCTTTGGCAGTCAGACGAAGATTGAATTCTGAAAATCTATAGTCCTTAATGCCAATACATGAAAGGTCTGTGTTATCTTTAGGCAATTGTTTTGGTAAAAAGTAGAAAGATAACAACAAATAGTTTTCAGAAAGCAGTAAGGAATAGATTGCAGTAGCTTAAGTACTAAAATGTCCTAGTTTGAAGTAAGTATTTAAGCAAAAGCAAAAAATGAATTACAGCTTCGTAAGACGGGAAGTACTTTTAGCTTATCTTCTCAACTACACAAGAATCAAGTCACTGAATAAAACTACGCGAGAGGCATCAATTGTCTTGCTACCGAGACCTCAGTGGTCTGAAAGTTGAAAAAAAAAAATATATATATTAAAACTTTCACCATTTCAAACATTTCTTCTACAAACATTCATATTGTGTTTTCTAATTTATGTGAAGTAAATTTATAATAAAATGTTTTACAACTTTCCCAGAGGTCTAACAGTTACTGTAAAAAATCAATACGAGCCATCGTTTTAAAAATGTTGAGAAGTGATCAAGCGGCTTAAGCCAAGTTTACTCTTATTAAACGTATAAGTTAAGTTTCATATGCAGGTCTGGTAAATCTTACATATCGTTAAGAATCATGCCCAATTTGTTTTCAGATTTAAAGAAGTTCTATGTTGTGACGGCTTATTTTCCTGACTTTATTGATTTAAATCGGTTAAACATTGGCAGAATTATGACCTAGAATTGTAGCTCCTTTGGATCAGAATAGAATATTCGTTAAGTTTACAATTTCAATAATGAACAAATTTAGTTGGTTTTGTGAAGGGAAACATCTAATTAAAGCGTATAGCTGATACAAAAGAATACTGTTGGGGTCACGTCCTATACAGCAGCAAGGCGTCAGACGACTTAATAGTTTAAAGCGGTTCGCATCAATTGTGCCAAGTTTCTTGTGGTTTTTACTAGCCATCGGTGACGCACTGAACAATCACTACCATTCAACAATTCTGTCAAGTCTCACATCAATTTAGAAGAAATTGAAGTGTGGTTGATATTTTTGTACCCATGGATAGAAAATAGATCCACAAAAATGATTACGAAATGAAGAAATAAAATATGAAACCGCCAAACTTCGCCACCCATAACCAAATTTTGATGTTTTCCTATTATTCCGAAGTTATGGTCTCATTTCCTTGGGTAATTTCTAGGAAATCTTTTCATCGACTATATGGCACAAGGACAATTTATAAGCATTGTCTATTAGGGACATATTATCTCAGACTTATGTGGAGCAAAATGATATGCCGTAAAAAATGTGTTGTTTTTACCCGGCTCATCAATCTCAAGCTGCAGTCACGCGTTCGAAGATTGCATATTCGTACTTGGTCTTACTTATAATTGAATATGACATATTAACTTAAACTGCCGAAGTAAGATTACTTTGGTACAACATAATGCAATTTACGATTGAAAACCGATAAGGCACATTTTAGTGTTAAAGTTGAAAATGTTGATTTAGTGGGTGGCAGCGAAATTGGCACACATACGAGTTATAAATAAATGTTACATTCGGAATGTTTTCATAGGTGTGGAAAGCAATGCTTACAATGTTTAAAGTAACGTACAATGGTTAATTTTCATCGAATAAATGTTTACTTATCGGTGTTGTTGGCCCAACATCCGAAGTGGATCAAAGCCTATTCTTTCCCACTCACTGTGTTGTTCGTATTTTGGACACAGTAAGAAGCATATATACTTGTATTTGATATTACTAACTCCAATTTGCGGGATAGTGAGGCTTTTTAATAGCCAAAGATATCTCTTCAGAAGGTTTACCATTGCTTGACGAAATGGTGGTGACATCAGAAAAATTAATTATTTTTATGACTTGAACCCAGGCCCTCTTGCGGAGTAGTCGATGAACTTAACCACTGTGCCATGCCATCGCCACTACTTTTACTAAACAGCTGTATATATTCCTAAATAGGAAAAGGTTTAACAAATCCTAAAGATTTCCACATATCAAGAAAGACAGAAGAACGTGTCGCTCAAAATAAAAGAAGGCTTAAGATAGCTCCGCATAGATAATGCTGCCACCGTATGTCTCTCATGCGGGTTCTGATCAGCCGAAAGGGGTTGAAAGTTATTTTTGTTTCCTGTTTTTGATTTAAAGGAAATCACCAACGCTGGCTTTGTTTCTTTTAAGAGGAAATAAAGAAAAACGCTAATTTTATCCAGATTCCCCAATCGAAATATACATGGACTTGATGAAAGAAGGGAATAGATGCATGGAGCATCATTAAGGAAATTGTTGATAAAAAAAGTAGTTCAACAATTTTTAAATTTGTTTTCTTGACCTCGTTGCAAATCTTCAATTTACCCTCCCGATATAGAAGTGGAGTTCCTTAAAAAGCAATTCGTATTCGTATTCTGCTCTTTGAAGAGAATCAACAAACAAGATCAACGCTTTACACCTATTATCCTTACTTTGTGATAGTGATTTTATGATTTTGCAACGTTAATGCTCTTATATCTTGCAAGCTCTAGAAACAGATCACACAAGTAAAACACTGGCCCTGATGGATATTGATCTCTTAGGTAATAATCGTTTTCAAAAATATTTAAAACATAAATAAACAGTTTAGTTAGCGAATAGTTATAAAAACAAACGGATTGTTCGCCTGTTTTGTTTGACCGTATGTAAAAATAAAAATAATAATAAATGTTCCAACATATCACAGACAAAATTATGGAACAAAATTGATAATTGTTGATCTTTTTTCCTCTTCTATCTTTTCTTTAAACCATCGTTTTTGTTATCTCTCACTTACACATTGTTGTACCACAATAGTAAATACATAAAACCAATAAAAAATTGCGAAAATACAAAAAAAAAACCTAAGTGTATGTATGTAAATGTGTAAAACACAGTGAGACATTTAAAAAAAAAAAATTGCAACAAATTTTCTTCTTGTTTTTTCCTTTTTTCTCTTACTGACTAGACTCTGGGGAGGGTGTGACACAATATATAATAAATGCACACCCTCATTTAATCCCTCTTACAAGTTAAGATCTCTAACCTTGCTCCACCACTTTACCTATGCAATGCATTTGATATTTGTTTTAACGATTGACCCACCTCAACCACCAATTTCTCGTTGTCCTGCACATTTTTACTGCCCGCCGAACGTAAACTTCTCGACTGAGTTTCTACCCGCGTGACAAGTTCTTTAAATTGAAATTTTGAATGTGGTGGCATGGTCTCATTGTCGGCAAACATCACACATGAGTTTTGCAGGATATTTAGTTTCTCACTTAGCTGTAACCATTGTGAGGCTGAAATCGAATTAACTGGAAGTTTAAAGCTTCCCTCTAGTAAACCGACCAATTCTAGAATTCCCTCACGACTGGTTTGTGTTGATGTGATATTCGTTAAGGGGGTCGTAGAATTTGAATTCATATTACCCTCAGTGTTGATTTTTTGCCCAATAGGAGTGGCATAGATTGTAAGTTTGGTAGGTTTCAATGGAACTGCAGGTTTATTTTTATTCAGCAACTGATGTTGCTCGGATGATGGATCTGGTGGAGTTGGTGTTAGCGTCGTTGTTGTGGATGTAATTAGATCGTTGTTATCATTGGAATTATTTTTGATGGCCAACTTTGGTGAGAGTTGTGTTTGACCTTCAGTCGGTGTGGATTCTTTTGGCTCCCAGAGTTTTTTTAAACTACTAATACTTCCGGTACTACGACGTTTACCATCTTCGGAGGAATCTCCAGAGTCTGTAGCCGCTGTGGTCGTAGTGGACGACGACTTTAATGAATGATTGCTATCTTTTTTGTTGTTGTCTTGTTCTGCCCCCGCATGCTGTAGGGTAGATACTTCGATTTTTATTTCAGTCTTTTTCAGTTCGATCTGGGATTTGGATTTTGGCTTGGTATACAATTCGTTCGGATTATTCTCGGAGTGACGCTCCAAATTGTCTTTTCGAAAGGAATTATTGTAGTTCTTTGTCGTACTATCGTCCGAGTTAGTACTGTCGTCTTTTAAAGTGTTTTGTTGTTGCTGTTGTTGATGGTCTTTGACTTCATTGCCATTTGTATTGTTGTTGTCTACTTTACGAAGTCGTGATTTAAAGTCGATAATTGTGTTTGAATCATTTTGGGGTGGTGTTTGGATTTTTTTCGGTTCGACTCTTTTAAGTTGAGCTTTAAAAGTGTTCGTATTGGTTGATGGGGAATCATTAGGGATTGTTGTAGTATTTGCAGGAGAATGCGCCGACTTTGGCGTTTGTTTTTTATCTTGTTTCGGGAGATTCATGCTCTCGGCCAGTTCAGTGACTAATTGTGAGACTGGGTCTACTTGTTGTCCACCATTTTCCCAGCCATCATGATGGTTGTTTTGGTGTTTACCATGATTAGTACGTTCTTTGATTTCGGCCATTAATTTCATTTCGAGTTTTTCCTTCATGATGTTGTCTTGGTGTTGTTGATTTTCTGGTGGAGATCCTAGTGAACTACATGAATCGGTTGAAGGTTCACGTTTACGAAGGCTAACACCAAAACGAGAGCTGGCTTCTTCAACACTGGGTGCAGTATTTGAAACATCGTTGTTATTGATTGGCGCTGGAGGTGGAATGGGAATTAGGGGAGGCGGTGGTGGTGGTGATTCGAATTCTTCCGGCGGTGGAGGAAGATCTATCGGTGGCGGTGGGAAATCTAAATTTGCTGATTGCTGTGCTCGTTTTGGGCTACTACTAGCACCACGGAACGAGGAGAATGTCATCATAGAACCATCAGCTGTGGTGCGATGACGTTGTAATTTATTTAAGCTGGCCGAAGCATTGTTTGCCATTGTGACACCACTTGACGAATTGCTTCGTATCATTTGAGGTTGACCACCTTTGAATGTGGCAACAGTGTTGGTTAAATTATTACTACGTGCAATTACACCATTGGTAGCAATTGCAGGTGGTGGTGGTGGCGGAACATCTGGAACTACATTGTTATGATTTATTTGCTGTACAACACTAGTGTCTTCTAAGCTATCAAGATATGCACCGATTCGGGCCACTTTTGGAAGGGTACCATATCGATTTACCACTCGTTTTACGTTCATCACCTCCAAAGCACCAACTGTGACCTGATGACTTGTTGGTGGTGTTATAACTCCAGCTAGATTGTGATGCTGTGTATGCATCGGATGCTGTTGTGATCGCTTACTATTTCGAGTTTCTAAACCACGATTGCCCATCACTGGGGTGGGTCTTTTAAAGGAGCTGTGCTGTACGGGCTTTGTGTGATGTACCAAGGAATGTTGAATTTTATTGTTGTAGTCCATGCTGTCGCCATCTGTGTCAGCGTCGGGATTATCATTTTCCGAGTCGCAACGATTGGCCAAATTTGCTATATCACGAGTTAAACCTGATAAAAGACAAACAGATTCATTAACACGAGTATCTAGTTTTAATATAAAATTTATTGTAAAAGCATTGCTGTAAGTATTTGTCACACAGTTGTTAGGAGTACAGAAAATACGAATTGTTAGAAACCTGAAAAATGAACGCGATGATAGGCAGAGTTCTTTAGATTATTTACATCAACTTATGCATTACAAGAGTATATTTTTATTTGAATTGTTAGTATGAGTATATTGCTTTTGTACAAAAGTAAAGAAGTGCAAAGGCATCATGCAATTTAAGTGCCAGAAACAAAGGAACAAAATTTCATTACATTTCGGTTTACAATTTCGTCAGACAGAACCAGAGTAAATCCACAGAATGTAAACTCGTCAGCTTGTGTTAATATCGAATGAGTCTGTTGGAACAGAGCACTCAGACAAAGAACTACTCCATAGTCTTATGAGTGAAGAATCCTTTCATTCTAGCTCTGACTCACTTAATTTTTGCTTTTGTTTAGTAAGTACTTAAAGCGAAACACACTAAATCACTCATCTGAAACGAAATAAATTATCCAAAAAAAAGAAGAGTTGAACATTTCTGAAACTCCTTCAATGCGAATCATGAACGTAAGTGTGTATGCTTCTTATGTGTGTTCCATTTTCATAAAACTTCCTATAGCAATTCTATTTTGGGCCTAACACTCTCAATGGGGTGTGTGTTTTGTGTTAAAATAGCAGACTTTGAAGTAGCGCTAAAGGCGACATACTGACAATTATGAAAGAGTAACTAATTTAGCGAACAAAATGAGGTGATTAATCGTAATTATTTTACAGTGTATAGAATAGTAGAGGGAAATGATTAAATGGATAATGATTTAAGAATATAAAAGCGGAAAGAAGAGGCGCAGTAAATTGCCAATGGAATGAAAGAATAGTTTACAAGCATTAAAGCAACTTAATATCACATTCAACGGCAAATCATTCATCAGGGTGTCAATTATTAAGGGGACCAATCGCAGTTTGAAACTTTTTGAAACTTAAATCAAAGAAGGTGAAACGCTGAGATAAACTTCGTGTTATGCGAAGATATATGTTAATCAAACATCAATATGTAACTGTACGACAAGATGCATACAATATTATTGAATATCAATTGAAACCAGAGACAAGTCCCTTTGCAACTCCTAACGCAATTCGAAGCTTGAGTTCATGGAGAAACACTCCAACTTCATGGAATCGATCTGGAAAAAATATTCAACAGAATTGAGAGAACTTATATGGACGCCGATAAGATAACAAAAAGTTTCGCCCGGTATGGAAAGTAAAGTGCACAATTTGTAAATTTAAATTTAAAGGTAGAGCCCACCAAGACAATGCTTAAATTCTTCGTCGAAATACAATACATTTGCTATTGAAGGAATACACCAAGGAACTACGTGCAAATCAACAGTTAAACGGACTAATTCTCCCAAATCGGGTTCATTCGTAAACGATAATGATTTGCGATAAAACTAAAACATTAGTAAATTATTCTATCGTCCTAAGCAAAACGACGTACGCACAAACACTCTTGATTTGAGTTAGAACAATGCTTGTAACAGCGATGCTCGATGATTCTGTTAACTAAAAACGACATGGAAATAACTCAATTCAACAACTGAATTAGTCATATAAAAGTTAAGTACGTAACTTAAAACTATAAAAATGGAGATACGAACTTTTTGCCAAGTACGAAAATATAGGCCTCATTGGCGACGTGGTGCATGCTACACTCTCCTGTAGAATCGTATTGAATCTGCAATAGTTCCTCAGATAGCGCAGCAGAAAAAAGGTGTATTACATAGTGGTATACGTCGATATTCGAGGAAACGGTAACCTGACTTTACAATAGAACTTCCAGTAAGAACTATATAATTAGCACGAGTAATGACTTGTGAATAATACATACCATCTTTATCGACTTGAAAAAAGCGTTCGACAGAGTTCCCAGAGATCTTATTTGGATAGCGCTAAGATGTCAAAAAGTACTTTAGACCAACATAAGGTTGATAAGCGAAAGAGTGGACATAACGGAAGAATTCAAAGCTGAAGTTGGAATACACGATGGCAGTGTACAAAGTTCATTTCATCTTAATTTCGTACAAGATCTTTTATTGAAGCAGCACATTAACGAGACAGAATCAGTTTTCTCTTCTTTTCGCCCTCGATAGCCCTGCGGGCAACTCTTAGTAATTGAATAAAAGCGCTAGTGGAAGATCGGGTTACGAAACAGTCGTACTAAGACCGAATATCTGCATGGTCGTTTATCCGAACCAGCAAACACAACTCAAGGAGTCATCGTGCCAAAGTGCGACACATTTAAATACTTAAGCTCTGTCGTTAACTACCAAGAAAATTGCAATGACGATGTTGCACGAAGCGTCATTGTGGGGTATCTTAAATGACGCAAAAGCTCCGCGACAGACGTTCGTTCAGCTGTAACATACACACCGCAATTTTGGACCATGAACGAGACATATAAAGGAAAAATGACCAGGCTGAGCAAATCGGGTGGTTTTGTCATGTTTAACCAAAGTTGTCGACCCCAAGATTCGAAGAAAATGATGAAAGAAAAGTAATTCGATCACTCAAATGCGAAAACATAAGCAAATTCTTGCCCTCACTAACAAAGCGATCCAGAATAGAGTGGAGATGTAGATGTAAGAATCGATATGCATATATCGAAGAGAAAAAGGCCAAAATGCAGAAATTGGTATAACCACGAAATGCTAGATATCTTTACTTGATGAGAGAAAACGGACAACGAACGTCTGAGTACAGCGTCTCAATTACGTCTGATTACCCCGGAGGTGAGACTTATCTTCCTAGACAACTTGGAGATCAGACTATGTTTTGGAAGTTGATTTTCAGACGTCCAGAACAAGCCTCAGGCTGACATAAACATTGTGGATGATGACCTTATGCGAGGGTTGTCTGAAGTTTCCGACTGCAACGTAAAGACAGCGACACTCGTCAATAAAGGCTAGTGAATGCTAGTTGTGCATCCTTTGACTGTTACTTACCGAAGTTTCAGTCATTTTGGACGCGCAGTTTTTAGATGGCAGTCGTTTGAGTGAGACTATGTAAGTGTTTTTTGTGAAAATGGAAAAAATTGAGTATCGAAGCTGTTATTCAATTCTTGTTTTTGAAAAGCAATACGCCTACGCAACTCAAAAATGAGTTGGACTCTGTGTATGGGGAATCTGCACCATCATTTACCACAGTGAAATTTTGGGCAGCTGAATTTAAACGTGGCCGTCAGAGCTTGGGAGACGATGAACGTTCGGAACGTCCAAAAACTGCAACCACTGACGATAAAACTGCGCTTAAGTTCACCAAATGGTGTTAGACGACCGCCGAATTAAAGTGGGAGAGATAGTAGAGGTTATTAAAATGTCCAAACAACGTGTTTGTTACATATTAAATCAAGATTTAGGCATGAGAAAGATGTCCGCGGTGCCGCGTTTGCTTACGTTAGACCAAAAACGTGTTCGAATGAACGTTTCCAACGCTCTGTTGGCGCTGTTTAGGCGCAATAAATCCGAGTTTTTGCTCCGATTAATTACTGTAGATGAAACTTGGATACACCGTTATACGCCCGAAAAAAAATTCAATCAAAACGGTGGACTGCAAAGGACGGGGCGGCTAAAAAAAAAAGCAAAAACGGCTGGGAAAATAATGGTGACTGCTTTTTGGGATAGTAAAGGAGTTATCTTAGTCGATTATCTTCAAAAAGGAAAAACCATTACAGGAGCAGGAGTACTTGCCAAGCTGAAGGCAAAAATTGCGGAAAGTTTGCAGAAAAAGAAAATCTTCACACCTCGGCGGTTGCCATGGCGAAAATCCATGAATTACGTTTTGAACTACTTGACCAT
The DNA here is from genome assembly GCA_949129095.1 of Volucella bombylans. Taxonomy (NCBI): domain Eukaryota; kingdom Metazoa; phylum Arthropoda; class Insecta; order Diptera; family Syrphidae; genus Volucella; species Volucella bombylans. The sequence continues at coordinate 116,067,001 of OX422142.1, read as the reverse complement.
CTGGCTTATTCATCAGATCTAGCCCCAAGCGACTTCTTTTTGTTCCCTCATGAAAAACTGCGCTCACCTTCACCAATCACCTTCGTGAACAATTATTTTGCAGAGAAAAACGCCAAGTACTATTTGGACGGGTTAGAGAGATGGGAGCATCGCTGGGAGAAGTGTGTAGAGAGACTATGTACAAAAATAAAAAAAAAATTGAGAAAAAATGTCTTGTACAAAAATGTTGGCAAAAAAAAAACATCTACAGAAAAATATTTGAATCATTAAAATGGAGAAATTTCAGCAATCTATCGAATTGAATAAGATTACAGCATCCTGTAGCAGGGCAAAAGCAGATGCTAGACAATTTTACTCTAACAGGTCGAAAAGGTAAACAGTTCAGTGTATCTTAAAAAGGGACATTGAATTAATTGATAGCCTGATTCATATGAATAATCTGAAGAGCAGTACAATTATCACCAAAGTTGTTACATGATTACTTCAATTGTAAAACTTACACAGTCCCCGTGAAGCCCTCGATCGTGTCAATGGAGTTAAAGGCATTTATTAATGTCACTAGAGCCCATCAGCGGCCAAAGGATCATGGCATCCAATGACAGAGGGACAAATATATACGCGGAAAACAGGAGACATGTCGGTTATTATACATTCATACCTACATTATTCCACACTTATATTAACCGCTCTAATGTGATTGTTATAAGGCAGCGCGGGTAGTTTCTCCTGGCCGGATAAACAATAAATCCTTAAACCCATTGCACTAAGTATTGCATCACAACACAGCACAATAGTTTGTCAAAAATGTTAGTTTAAAATATGTGTTAGTTAATTCACTTGACTTTCAAGTAGTTGTAGCGCTTTGCAAAGTACATGCGCGCACACATAAACATACGCATAACAAATGAAAAATGTGCTGAAATGTTGTAATCCCTTACTCAGGTGACAAATACCTCGGAATAGAATATCGATTATAAAACTACTGCAAGAAGATGATTTCTTAATATTACTACCATTAGTATTCAGTTCTTCCACGAAATTCTTCCCATCATCATCACGGTATGTTGAATCCCGACTTGTTGACAGAAGGCTTTAAGAAAGAAATAAGAGAACAACATGACAGAGTGGAGAAATAAATAATAATTTTTAGTAATCATACCTCGTTCTCTTTGGTGGAGCAGGAGCTTGTTTGCCCTGTTTATTGGTGGTTCGTCGCATTTGTACATTCCCCTTGCCTTGACTGGAAAATGTACTCAGTTTGGTGGAGGTGGAGCCCGTTTCTAAAAGTAAGAAATAGAAAAAAATAAATAAATATTAAATAAAATGAAAACACGGATATTGTATAAGTAATTGTCTGGGATTAGTAAGTATCGATTACCTGATAGCGGTGTGCTGGCTTGTTGATCATGGTGGCCTCCACTACCTCCGCCACCACCACCGCCCCCCATCTGTGGTTTTTTCCCCATCTGTGGGGTGAGAGTCTGTGAAGCGTTTAATTGTTTCTCAACTGCTTCCGTAATCGATGATTCCTTCACAAAAGAAAACAAACAATTAAAAACAATTAATTAAAAGGAAGGGGAAGGGCAATGACCGGTTTCTAACCTGAAACATATGTTCCAGAGCATGGTGAATACTTTTAAATGTAGGTCGATCTTGGGCATTCCATTTCCAGCACTCCCGCATGAGATCGTACACTTCTGGTGGACATCCAGGAGGTCGTTCCATACGATAACCTTTTTCAAGTTTATGGAAAACATCTGTTAAATCTATTCCTGGATAAGGTGACATTCCATATGTTGCTATTTCCCACAGTAACACTCCAAATGCCCATACATCAGATTTGGTACTGAATTTATTATAAGCTAAACCCTCAGGTGCAGTCCATTTGATGGGAAACTTTGCTCCAGCATGAGCCGTATATGTGTCATCACGCATTAAACGAGCCAAACCGAAATCTGCCACTTTGACGAGTTTGTTATCACCGACGAGACAATTGCGCGCTGCTAAATCTCGATGAATGTAGTTACGTGATTCTAGGTAGCTCATACCAGAGGCTATTTGAGTTGCCATGTAGAGTAATGCTACTGCGTCTAGTGTTTCTCGACCAGCAGATCGTAGAAAGTCTAATAAATTTCCATGGCTCATGAATTCGGTGATGATATAGAATGGCGGTTCTCGTGTACAAACACCTGTGGAGGACAACAATTACGATGGAATGTATTATATACAATTATAAAAATAGATAATAATTACCAATTAGCTGTACAAGATTTGGATGCTTCATCTCCTTCATTATGGCTGCTTCATCCAGGAAATCTTTGAGTGCCATCGTATCCTCCTTGAGCGTCTTAACGGCTACTGTATTACCGTAACGCTTCCAAATTGCCTCATAAACCTCACCATATTGACCACCGCCCAGCTTATGTTTCATAACAATATCCGTGCGGCAAATTTCCCATTCATCTGGCTCCGGACTTAAGGGGAACACTGTTGGTTTATTTTGCTTTGGTGCTGGATACAGTAGAGGTGTTATCAGTCCATGACCCTCATGCGGTACACTATGATGGTGCACTAGTTCAGCTAGAGTATTAAATTTTGCCTCGGCCGTCACATAGACTTTACCATCCGAGTCTTCCGATATACGATAGTGATAGACTCGTCCTTCATATCTTAAACTAATGCTTCGTTGGCCGGGAGAACTTTCACTCTCGCGCACTAGAAAACTCCCATTTATACCCGAACTTAATAAATACTCTGCGGCATTTCGCGAAATTGGTCCATGATACCAAGAGTGTTTCTCAAGTGAATTCAATGGTGTCACATAGTTTGATGGTACCCATCCGACATTCCCCGAATCTGAATGTGCTTCACACCATTCACCCGATTTATTGTATGATAATATTCGGACTTGTTCGCCTTTTTTCAGACTAAGTTGATTCTCTCCACCAGCTTGAAAATCATAAAGTGCAACAAACAATTGCGGATCATCTTCCTCTGGGCCAGGTGCTAATAGATTCTCCTTCGATGTCCATCGGTGTGCCGATTCAAAGCCGGAGGTCGTTGAACTTGGTCCCTGACTATGGCTTTGTGCATTGTGCAAAGATCCATCTTGACTCTGGGCAATTAGTTCAGCTTCCAGCAGACTTGATCCGGGCGGAATGTGTGGCAATGGACGTGACTGCAGGAGGGCCTCTGTAATTAAAGAAAAAATAAAATCATTAATTAAACGATTCTGATCGACCAACAAAATTCCAAAGTGATCGATTTTAAGATGGTAAGATTACGGGATCAACATTGTTGCAGTGAACATGTACAGAGTATATATTCTTCATTACAATGTTGCTGTGTGGGACACTGTTTTACGATGGCAATGGCCTTAATTTAAATCTGTTGCAACGACGACAAGCGCTGTTTGTAGTTTACACTGAGGAATAACAAAGTGGAAAAGAAGAGGAACCTGTTTAAGTCACATTTAATGTGGATCATTAAGATGAAAGAAACGGTGAACGAAATTCTTCAAATGTTTTGTTGATTCCTACCGGGAAATATGGAGGTGATTGGTTAAATAACTGGGGAAATGAGAAAAAAGAATACACAGCAGACGGACACTCTATTAATGGAACTTTTGGGAGTATGTAGGACTTTGTCTGGAAGTCAATTTAGAGTATTTTTTTTAAGAGACCAGCAACCGAGCAATGAATGACAATGTTGATCAAATGTAAATGTTGAGCACGTTTACTTATAGTCTTAGTATTGTAAAGGCGTGATGGTCTCTGTACTAAGCATCTCCATATTTTATCCACCAGATTTATCAGCGAGCCTGTAACCTTGTTATAAAACAGAAGATTTTTTCCAAATGTGATCCAAATGTGATACTTGATTCTTAACAATTTTACAATAAAGCAGTCGTTCACATTTTGAATAATTCGAGACCGGAAAGCTTCAACAGAAACCTGACGAGACAACAAAGAAAACCTAGTAGTAGTACTCGACATCCGATATTGGAATACTGAGAAGACGACCAAATTTCCACTGTCAGACAAAATGGCCCATTCATTGGAAGCTAACACTTTCATTTCCGACCAACACGAGCTGATGGAAGCTATGTGTTTCCAAATTTAAATACGGCAAGCTTGTCTGAGTTCACGGTCTATCCATCTATACATTTACAGCAGCAGGTGAGAAACGGATATGAGTAGAATATTCGAAGTTTGGTCGACCCACAAACAAGCGAGCCCTATAAACTGCGTCAACTATAGTAACATCCAGTATCCTTATAAGGTTCGTTATAAGGTTCTGTTCTCAATATTACTCTAATGTGAACAATTGAATCTTTTTATCAACCGACTGATCGATTCCTATCAGCTCTGTTTCAGGCCGATAAAGTCAAGAACCGATAAAATATTTGCTGCGACAGATCTTATAAAAAAATAAAAATAAAAATTATGAGTCAACTATGACAGCGTAGATAAAGGAGGGATATGCAGGGCTTTATCTAGTTTCAGCGTACCGGGAATATTCGTCTGTCTGTATAGATGACAAGGTTGCTCTGTTAAAAATTGGCAGTAACTGCTCTTTTAATGTCAAAAGAGTTAACAATTTTGTGGTTAAAAAATTATAAAAATAGAATAAAACAGGAAATTATGTGGCACTGTTGTACTTAATTCCTCGATATTTGTCATATTCATGGCACTTATGATTTGGCACAGCCTTCTAGCTTATTTGATCTTAGAACTCTGTCTCTGTTGCTATTTGTCGTTTTGAATCCAATTTTTTCTCCATTCGTTCGGTTATCACATACTCGTAAGTCAAGTGTTCTGTTGGTTTACCTTTCTGCTTATTGTCGAGCATTTGGAACGGTACGCTACAAATGACATAATTAACAGTTTATGGGGCGAGTTTTTTGGGAAAACTACTCGTACTTTATTTTGTTGAATCAAAGTAGCATCGGTTTTGTTCGTAAAGAACCATTACTACAGTATTATCCGTAGAGTCAAAGTAGGCAAAATCCTTTGAATTCTGTTTGTTTTTTTCTATACCATCGATTTCACCGCTCTAGACGGCGAATTGGTGCTTCTTTATTTGTCGACTCTTGTTCATTTCAAGACCATCTTAAAGCGACAGCAATGATGTGTATGTTGTTTACATTTTTACATAGATTGATTTGCTCACTATATGATCCGGTACAAAAATAATAAAAAATTACATGACAGCGCAGTTTCATGCTGTAGCCCAGCATATTTAATTGAGAAGCTTACAAAATACCACCTTGATCAAAAAGTTACACGAACAACCACCGTGTGGCGCTCCCATTATTCCGATTTGAGTTCTGTTTTTTTTTTTGTTAAGTTGGTAGATCTAGTGTTGACATTCCCTTTAAATCTTAGCACCATAGCTTGACATTTCCAAACCGACCGTGTTGACGTCGCAAAAGGGATGATTTGCGAGGCTGAATCCGATCCCACATTCATCAAAAGGATCAATACTGGAGACGAGACGTGGGTTTATGAGTACGACACGCAATCCAGACATCAGGCAAGTGAATGGCGTTCACCAAATGAGCCGAGACCAAAAAAACCACGTCGTTTTCAGTCAAAAAAGAAGACAATGCTCACGGTTTTCATGGATTATAACGGTGTAATGTGTCATGAATTTTTGCCAGAAGGCCAGACAGTAAACAAAGAGTATTATTTGGGCGTTATGAAACGTTTGCGTGAAGCAATTCGCTGAAAGAGACCAGAATTGTGGGCAGAAAACTCGTGGATTTTGCACCGTAATTTTTTGACGAAAAATGCAACAAATACCATCCGACAGCCACCGAATTCACCTGATTTGGCTCCCTGTGACTTCTTTCTGTTCAATCGAGTTAAAAAAAAACACTACGGGGAACGCGTTTCAGCAGCCGAGAGGAAGTAATGGAAAAATCGCAGGAAGAACTGTGGATATACCGAAAACCGAATATAAAAAATGTTTCGAGGATTGGATCAAGCGCTGGCATAAGTGTGTTGCAGTCGATGGGGATTACTTTGAAGGGGACAATATAAATTTAGATGAATAAACTTGTATTTTGAATGTTCTGAATAAATTCCGCCATCTTTTTGATCAAGGTGGTATACCCTGTCCAGCCGGATCTTTAGAGACTTCTGTAGGCCGTATCTTAAGATTATCTGCAGCTCTATAAAGCTTCAGATTTGGGTTCTCTTCTTGCCCGATCATTGAGCTGAAAGGCTCGTTTTTTCAACATCAAGAAGTTCAGTGAATGTTATTACTGACATTGAATGGAACCGCGAAATCTCTTCAAGATCATAATGAACTCTTAACAAAATTTTGATCGAAAAAAGTCCGTCCCTCATTTCATTTGGTTTAATAACCTCCACGTCATTAAATCGATTTCCTTCCATTGCAGTCTTCAGTTTTCAGAATAGAAAAGTGTCGACCGGGGTCATATCGAGATTATTGATCACAGAAACTGATGTTTTATCCAGAAAATGGGCCACCAATAACAACAACGCACGCTTCACAAACCAGTCGTTTCAAAAGTTCTTTCTTCACTAACACTCACTTGCTCAGACAACATTTTAACCGTGGCGCGTGGATTAGAATTACAAGTGTTCAATAATCTCGTCCGGAATGGAAGTGAAACGCCTCCTCTCTCTTGGATCATCTTCCAACCACTGGTGAGTGATTGTTTTTTGTGTTTATAAGAAATTTACTCGTATACAATTTATTAAGGGCACATATAGAAAAAGCTCAAAAAATAGTACAACAGGTTCAATATTCATAAAAACGATTCTTCAGAGATATATGAGATATTGTCGAGCAATTCTCTAGTATGTACCTCAAACCAAAGTCCAATGAAACCGTGATAGTGCTCAACCGAGACTTAAACCAATTACTACAAACTTATTCATTGTGGGGGCAATAGTAACCTCTGGTCGTAACAGACTTTTTTGATTTCAACGATAATTTATGCACAATAAATGGGTTCCAAGCAAGAATAACGGTGTGAAGATCTGTATTATTATTTTTTGTGATTCTTTGGATGGTCTTTTTATCATGAGGTGCATGCTAAACCCTACCACTAAATCTTATAATTTCAATATTTTTTTTATTTAAATACATTTTTAGAAATGTGATATTTTGAAGTCAATATTTTTACATGACTACGAGCCTATTTGATATTCCCAAAAAATTGGAGGAGACTTTCGCAGTTTCTCGGGACGGAAACGATGTGCTCATAATATTTTAATTGAGATTTCAACAAAACCAATTGTGGGAATGCATGATGTTTATTTTTGATGAATTATTTCCGCTTTTATGAAAATACTAAAGAATTTAGTGAAACCCTGTTGAGAGATTATCTACGGGTTGGTTATTGTGTGGAGTTTATTTTTTAATAAATTTAATTCAAAACACAATGAATTCAAATGACGCATCGTATAGTCGTATGTGAAAGTTCCCAGGAATATATAACATGTTAGGGTAGATTTTTAAGTTTGAATGAATTTCGCTGTAATGTATTTAATAATACAATTTATAGAGTTATTTATCTGGTTCTATTAATTCGACAACAAAATGCAAGGCACTCATACTTTTGCTCATGTACATGTTAATGTACTTAACTTTCAGTCAATAGACAAAGAGAGATATGGAGTATCCAAAGTTGGTTTGATTTCGAAATTCATGTCCAAAATGTTGGAAGTGCTCAGGAAGATTCTTCAAAATTAATGCACATACTTCTAACTGACAAAGGTGAAAACTTTTTTAAGGGAAATTATACTAAGGGAATTCAGTTTTAACTTAGATGATTGAGGTAAAGATGAAGACTCCATCTCAGATGCTGAAAGTCAGAAGGAGTATCTTTCTCTCGAAACGAACAAGTGTCCGGCAATGCCGCGATGTTAGGGGTCTTGTATAAAGCCAGTTTGGTCTTATGAGAGTATGCAATTGCATCCTGAGACCAAAGAAACAGCTATGACAAGAGTAATTTTGCGTCTGATCTCTGCGCTGATGTCGCTGCGGGTTGTAGACCTGCGAGTAGACGAAGTCCTTAACTACGTCGAAGTTATAACTGACAATGGCGACGTTCTGGCAAAGCCGTTAGACCCATTTTGCCCTGTTACTGTTAGACCCATTTTGCCGCTTTCGCCTCAATGCTCACGAGACTTTTATTGACGGCTCGCTGTGTTCGTCCAATCACATCAATGTCATCCGCGTACGAAAGTTAAAAAAATCCTACCTCTTATGTTGGTTAATGAGTTTTGTCACGTGAAAGTGCGTCAGGACATCATCAATGCCGAGCTGAAGAAAAATAAAACCACCTGTTGAATTTGGTTATCGGCCGACTGTTTGAACTGAAGACGAAATCATGCCTAATGACCGAATTTAACTCATATCAGACTTACTTACGAGTATATGCTTTATCTGAACTGAAGCCTCTGCCTTCACTAGCGTTAGCCGGATATTCATAGCGAAGACGATCCGCTGCGCCGTTGTCATACTCACAGAAAATGTCAGCGAAGTGGTGTTACTTATACGAAAGCGTAGTGCCCAAGAGCGCTGAGAACAGCAAAAGTGCTCCCGCTTCTGGGAAACCCAATTGTAATTAGAAGCCATAATCGAGGACGGAGGTAATGCCAAAACAAGCAATGTTCTTTTTTGTGATACTATTACGAACTGAGACCCACATAAGTGTCAGTGAATTCTCTCTTTCAACTACGCTTAAAGAAGCTTTAGGTTTTCAAAGTTTTGAAGTTGTTGAAGGGTTGAATAAGGACGCAAAACTATCGCAGTATATGTACATAGATACTTCGTCCTTCCGACATGTTCCCTGCATTACCATCCATTGTCTTTAGAATAACGTATGTTAGAAGACAGGCGCATAGCTATCTTACAAGCAATGATGTCTAAGGATGTACCCTTCATGAAAACGTCCGCCCTATACTCTTTTTTGGTAATTGAGTCATACATAAAGGACTGCATTCTTTTCTGACTCAGATCTAGGCCGAAACTTCGACTTCACACTTTCACAGCAGCAGTCATTACATCAGAAGGCATGTTCAGAAGACCACAATGAAAAGACAGACAAGACTACACATAGACATGGATAACTGAAAGAAGGATCCGGTGACAAAAGTATATAAAACTTGCATCTTGTTCTGCAGCTAACATAAATAAGACCAAACTTTCTTAAAAAATCTTTCTCTCGAACCGACTGATTATATTCTCATCTGCTTTTGATAGAGTTTATATGACACCCAGGGGCCATAGAGCAAGCGTTGCATGAATGAGATACAGTCTTCCTTGTTATTAGGAACTATTTTATAGTTGCCGCTTTCATTCTGTCATAACAGGTGGCGCAAAATTAATCATCCAATTTTGTTTTTGAATAAAAAAAAAAATTATTTTGAGTAATGAAAATCTTTATTTGAACCTTTACATACAATTGTTTCGGTTAGCTGGAAAAGATGATATCCGACAAGTGGCTGCCGCCAGTGTTGATATGCATTTCTGCCCGTTTTATCGCATTTTCCATGACCTTCCGCAAGATTGCCGGTGATAACTGTTCGCATTCCTGTTGAATATTCTCCTTAAGGGCTGCGATTGTCTGAAGCTTGTTGACATGAACCCGCAACTTCAAGTATGCCCAAAGAAAGACGTCTGGGATGGTTAAATCGGGCGATCTTGTTGGCCATGCCAAATCGCCAAAACGGGAGATTACGCGACCAGGAAACGCTTCCTTCACAATATCCATTGTGGAAACCACATGTTCACCGAGCTCCGCTTATCCAATTCCGGAGTAACAGTGACCGTATTGCCGATGGCGTCCTCAAAAAAATACCGCCCAATCACTCCTCCCGGGTGAACGCCGCACCACATAGTGGCTTTGAGTGGATGTAATGGCTTTGAGTGGATGTAATGGCTCTTCGTGCATCACACGTGCATTTTCAGTGCCCCAGAAACGAAAATTTTGCTTATTGACGTAACCGCTTAGGTGGAATTGCGCCTCGTCGCCCATGATGATTTTCGACACAAAATCGTCCTATTCGTTGTTGAGATTGAGGATGGCTATACAGTAAGTCGCACGCGACTGACGGTCAGGAGGCATTAACTGATGCACTGTACGGGAACATGTGTAAGTCTTTCACTAAAATTCGCTGTAGGGTCCGTCTGGTGATGCCCAATTGCATGGCCCATCGTCTGGTTGATATTTCTTCGTTCTCAGCGACATCGGTAACTACAGCCGCGATATTCTGGGCCGAACGACCAGTCCGGTGGCGGCCACGCCCTGCATGGTTTTCTGTGGTTCCACTCTATTCGAGTCGAGTAGCTAAGCGCCGGAATATTTGCCCAGTTGACGCGACACGATTAGGAAATCGACGTCGAAATTCACGCTGCGCTAACAGCACCGGCCGATTATTGGTCAAAAACATCGACGCAATTATTCCACGCTCTTGCGGAGTATAGCGCTCCATTGCTTGCCTGTTTGTATACTGCAGCTGTCTAGTTCACAAGTGTCAAATATGATTGACGTACGACGACGTTTGCAAAAATTATACCATCTTCAGATAGGGTGATTAATTTTGAGCCACCTAGTACATACACTTATTCCAGCGATTTTCCAACTTCTTGATCCCGTCCGAAATGTAATTTTCCAGAAAATACTCCTCCGTGGCGTCGATGATTTCCTCGGGTGAGCTGAATTTTTTATTATATTTTTTTTATCTTTTGAAGTTTGGGAAGAGATAATAGTCCGAGGGAGCCAAATCAGGCGAATACGGTGGATGCGAAAGTAATTGGAGCCGTAAGTCATTGATTTTAGCCGTGGTTGCGATGCTCTTGTGCGCCGTCGCATTGTCTTGCAAAAACAACATTTTTTTTCGCTTCATGTGAGGAGGTTTTGCAGCGATTTCGGCCTTCAATCGCTCCAATAATGCACAGTAATACCCGCTGTTGATGGTTTTTCCTTTTTCGAGGTAGTCCACGAAGAGTATGCCATGACAATCCCAGAAAACCAACGCCATAACCTTTCCGACCCATCGAGCCTCCCTCGGTCACTTCGGAGCAATCGTGCCGGCTTCAGTCCATTGCTGGGCACTCATTCGGTTCCCTGGGGTGTAATAATGGATCCAAGTTTCATCAACAGTTACCAATCGATGCCAAAAGTCCGCCCGATTCCGCATCAGCAAGTCCAAACAGTCTTTCGAAGTGCTCTCTTGTTCGTGTTTTGGTCAGGAGTGAGCATTCGCGGCACCAAGCGGCAGGATAACTTTTTCATATGCAGAATATTGCCCAAAATATGGCGTGTGCGCTCAGTACTAATCTTCGTGGTATCTGCTAGCTCGCGCACCTTCACTTTCCGGTCAGCCAACACCATTTCATGTATTTTGTTGACATTGTCCTCTGTAACCGCATCGGAGGGCCTGCTGCTGCGAACTTGATCGGTAGTGGAGTTGCGGCCACCACGAAACTCTCGAAACCAATATTTGACGGTGTAATCTGACGGAGCATTAGCCCCATAATATTTATCCAACTTTTCGTTTGTTTCCGTTTTGCCTCTCAAAAAATAATGTTTTATGAGAGAACGAAAATCGTTTTTGTCCATACTCAACATGATGCCAAACACGTCAACAACAATCAGCTGTCAAAACAAAATTAAAGACAGTATCACACTGAAATTTGGCATGTCTGACTAAATATGAACGGACTTCAAGGCACCATAACCTTTTTTGCAGTAGCAGCGCATTCTGGTGGTCAAGGAGGTTACTTTTCACCCCACCTAGTATAAGCATTGTAATTTGGTGATCTAAGTGAATTGATGTGATATTTGACAGAAGTCTAAAGCTGTGTCGATTGAAGAATTAAAGACCGCGAATTTTGGCCATAGGTTCATTGAGGGGTATGCAAAATTCGAACTCAAAATGCTAGCTAGCACAACAGCCTGATAAGTAGAAGAATTTGCGTGAAGGTTTTTTGTTTTGGCTGAAAATTTTCATTTTGCATTGAGATAAATTAAACTTAGTCAAAGTATGTACGGTATGTGCACACGTTATCGTTATCCGCTTGCGGTTTCCTTTATCACATACTTAAACCCATTACTACACAATGCTTCCATAAATCCTCTTGCTATTAATACCATTTTTTTTTGTTTTTTATGATCCTTACTTTTTAAACCCTAAAAAGAAGAAGCAAAGAAGGATAGTTCCAGCTATGTATTTATTTTCTCTTGTTTATTTATAATGCCGGCTTTCCACCGTTTTTTAATCGTTTGCTGAATGCATCGTATTACGTTCGCTTATCTTAAGCAATATGCACTCAACACTCGTTCTTTTTCAGTTCTAGATAGCTGAAGAGCAACGAAAATATCCTAACCATTCCAACTAAAGGCCAACAAAAAAAAAATCCTGAAACTCATTTGCATCGACCTTGTGCTCCTCTTCAACACAGACAACAGCTTTCTGCCAAAAACCGAACCACTAACCAGAACCCCGCCAAGCAGCCACCACTAAAAGGGATTCTAAAAACAGAAACGATTCCAACCTGTAAATGTGCTTATGCGGGCAAAAAAAGGGGAAAACTAGAATAAATGCTCTGACAAACAGTAGTTCCGATTTAAATTTATGAAAATTGTTTCACCGAAAAAATTGCCACCCTCACTCAGTTTACCAATCTTTTTTGCTTTTCCCAATTTTACAGAATCACCATAGATAAATAAAATTTGATCTAAAATAAGTGGAGATAGGGACTATCATGAAGACTTTGTGTAGAAAATGTCGATTTGAAAATATTATGTAAAATTGCAGACCTACTCGTACTCGTAAATGTAAGGAGAAGGAAGAGTTTTATTAAAATGATGTTAATGAACATAAGGGTAGTTACAAGTAACTATTCATAATAAGGGGAATTACCGATGTAGATCCACATGCAAAGAAGCCTTATCTCGGGCATTATTGCTCATTTGCATTTAAGACATTATTTTAGTGAAACAGTTGACTTAAACAGTTCAGCTTTCCATCAAGTTCAAAGATTTCAAAGTTCAATTTATCATGCTAAGGGATTTGGTTTTATATCGACACGTTGGGGTTTTTATTATGGCAGTCTGAATCCGGCGCAGGTTTACGATCATTACAATTTCAAACTGCATATCTATCTACCATGCCATGTATAATAGGTCGTTTATTTGCAAACAGTGTGCCGTGACTATGTGACTATGTTACGTGGACTAGCATTCTGTGAAACGAAAATCCATTTTCAAGAGGGCTTTAAACAATTACACTTGCACAAATATTGATTTCTGACGTGTCGCCTCGCTTTCGTGCTAGGGAGCATCCCCTCTGGTAACGATTACCATGACAATTTAAGAAACTTTCAACCAGAAAGCTTGGACGTTATAAACTTGACTTTATTGGAGTGAATGAGGTTAGATGTGTACCAAGGAACTTGTGGACACAACCAGTAACACTGTTCTACACTCATTTCGAAAGGACCCAGCAAGCAACTATGAATAAGGGTGGGCTAGATATCAAATTGTACGAGTAACATAAGCACTGCACAATTTCACTTTCCAGGTAGATCCCAACTCGCGGCCAGTAGCAGCCCGAACAGGCCTACTACAACCGCGACCAAAATTCGTGGTCGAATTACGAGAGACAAACTGCTCTGGGCGCTGCATAGCTTCAAACCATACAAGTCTGCTGGTCCGGACGGTATAATACCTGTCGAGCTACAGAGGTCCTCAGATATTATTCTGCCTGTGCTAGAAAATTATTGTAGAACTTATTCACATTCCACTGTCACGGAGAGAAGTCAATCTAGTATTCATTCCCAAAGCCGGAAAATGCTCTCATGTTGTCCCAAAGGACCTCAGACCTATAAGTCTATCATCTTTGCTTCTGAAAGCTCTAGAACGACTGATTGATATCCATATACGAGCTAAAATTGATCTAAGACTTCTGTCAACGGCTCAACATGCCTACTGTAAAGGAAAGTCGGTGGAAACGGCTCTGCACCCTTTGATTAGCCACATCGAACCATCCCTACAATATAAAGAGTACACAATGGTTGCTTTCCTGGACATAGAGGGCGCCTTTAACAAAGTCGACACATCCGCAATCACGACTGTACTGTCAACTCTGCAGGTAGATGACTCACTTGGGGAGTTGATCAGTCTCATGCTAAGAAGCCCAACTCCTGCTAAGACTTCTGCTAAAAGATGTGTAAGGTACGCCGCAAGGGGGTGTCGTCTCTCTCCTTCTCTTTAACTTAGTGGTTAATGAACTGCTGATATACCGGGAAGCGGGGGGTAGCAGGGTGATTGCCTATGTGGATGACGTTGCTATAACCGTCTCAGGTAAGCATCTCAATACCATTAAAGAACTCCTTCAAGTAAATCTCGATAGATTAACCCGCTGGGCAGATCGCTGTGGATTGGGAATAAACCCCCATAAAACTGATCTTGTTCTCTTTTCCAAGAAATTCAAAATTCCAACTATAGACCCTCCTTCAATAAACGGTACCAGTCTGTACCATATCTGGGTCTCATTTTTGACAGGAAACTAAACTGGAAACCTAATATTCAAGAAAGAGTCAACAAAGCTACAATAGCTTTATTCTCTAGCAAAAAAGCCAGTGGGAATAAACGGGGCCTTCAACCTCGCATAGCCCACTGGTTATACATCTCGGTCATAAGACCGATACTTACTTACTGAGTAGTTGTCTGGTAGACGGCCTTAGAATATGCAGTCAAATGCATTAAACTAAGCAGAGTCCAAAGAACAGCATGTCTATGCATAAGCGAAGCCTTGTGGTCTACCCCCCTCTGCGGCATTAGACATTCTGTTTCATTTGACACCGAGGAACCTGCATAAACAGGCCTTTACAGCAAAAGCCTCAGACAAGTTGTGTGAAAAAGTCGTTTTCAACAAAATGGCAATGTCGAACGATTTGCTCATTTCTACCATGTTATAGGAGATACTATGTTTGAGCACAACGGCTGCCAAAAATCAGCTGTTCAAGATGGTGAAAAAACAATTTTTTCATACAATAATTAAGGCGACATCTCTCGCAAAGATCGGAAGCAATCAGTAACGTTGTATCCTCAGCTCGCCAAGAACATTGAAATACTTGTAGTGTGCAAAATGATTCAACAATAAAACCGGAAGATGTTATCAAAAAATCGCAGGGAAGAAAGCCCGTGGTTATCTAAAGACTTATAAAGGTTGATAATTGTTGCAACTCTAGTAAAAGGGACAATGAAAACCTGCCCCTATGCCAAATAAAAAACGTAAAAATGCTGCGTAGCTTACGACATGATATGTTTAAATACCACAATAGCAATCCAAACCAAACACAATCCAAGACAATATGTCTTAGACGGATTTAAGCTAAGTTCAAATTAAAACAAACTTTAGAGATGAAAGAAAATTTAAAAAATTTAGAGCCAAAGCAAAATCAATTGTTAAAGAAAAATATGGTAATTGCAAGGATTCATAAGTTTTTGGAAGAATTCCAAAGCGAAAATGGCCGAAGGCAAGAAAGTATCCTCTATTCTTCGTGGCGTACTTTCAAATGAAGCTGGAGGTCCTCAATGGGATCTTACATCTAAACTCGAACATATAAACTATACTGACGACGCTTACTTAGTAGTTTATAAAATAGAATGAACAAATGAAAGCAAAAGTAAAAAGAAAGAGCACATGCAATCAGGGGAAAATAAACACTGCTAAGTGTTTGAAACTAACCTATTCTCATAAACTACAATTGTAACGGTTAGAGAAAATTATGTGCTTGGAAAACGGGACTGAACCAGCTTTTGATACGAGTATGTTGCCCAGGATATGGGGAAGGAATTACTTTTTTTTATATTTATTGGGTCACTCAATGGGTAAAAATTGTAGAACAACTTATTCGAAATGGCTCCCCATTTGCCTTCTGACAATGGCGAAGTCGGTCTGGCCGCTCATCGATTGCAGTACGTACCTCATGCATTGGAACATTTTCCACTGCTCGGACAAAGGCTCAGTACTTGGATGTCGAGTAGTGCAAGCCATAGTCTCCAGAACGGACCATAGTCTTGTAGTTTAATGGATTGAGGGCTAGACTACCAGATGGCAAATCATTCGTGGAAATCAAGTTTGTTTGAGTCGGTTTTGCCTTAAGGTCTAAAAGGTCCGTTTGATACACTTTCGCCGAGCTTTTGACACCTTTCTCACAGAAATGAAACTCGGTGACCGCATCGTAGATCATCATCATCAGGAGATCATCAATGGCCACATTGAACTCTCTCGTGATGACGTGCACATACACTCTATCATTCTGTTTGTTGGATGATACTTCAACGGCGAAAATTTTCTCGTCAGTAAAAAGAAATCGTCTGTGACCGTTATTCGCGTATTGGCGAAGCAAGGCTTTCGATTTCGACTTACGTTGCAGTTTCAATGCTTCTGTGACAAAGTGGCCGCTGTATTTCTTGTATGCGACGAGTCCCAAATCACATTTTAGGATGCGGGACATACTATCCTTGCTGATATCCATCACTCGAGACATGAATTTCGGCTAGCGCAGCGTAATTCACCTAATTCGATTTTCCACGGAAGTATTCTCAAATAACTTCACGGTACGATACATAAAGTTTCGTGTGATTTTCAGTGGCTGCAACATCCGAAGAAATAGCCTTTTACGAGGGGCGTTCAATATATTCTCGGTATCGACATGAAGGAAAATGCGAATTCAATTTAAATTGTTTTTATTTTTCAATATAATCTCCCCTAACATCAATGCATTTGTTACATCTTGAGATAAGCTTTTTTAAACCCTCAAAAAAATAAATTTCCTCTTTCTCTGCAAAATACCCATTTATTGCAGACTTGAGTTCTTCATCATCCGAAAATCTTTTTCCACGAAGACATTTTTTCAAATCCGGAAACAGGAAATAATCACTAGGGGCAAGGTCTGGACTATAGGGTGGGTGTTGGATTTCTTCGAAACCACAATCTCGCGCAGCAGCCTTGGAAACTCGCGCCGTGTGAACAGGAGCGTTGTCATGAAGAAGCAACACACCCGCTGCGAGTTTACCCCGTCTTTTCTTTTTAATTTCCTCCCGCAAATTATGCAAAGTGGAAGCGTAGGATGTGGCGTTTATGGTTTCACCTTTTTTTTTGTACTCAATGAGCAAGATTCCCTTTGAGTCCCAAAAAACTGTGGCCATGAGCTTCCCGGCAGACGGAGTGACTTTGAACTTCTTCGGGGGGTCTGTTCCTTTTTTATGCCACTGCATGGACTCTTGTTTGCTTTCAGGGTCATAGTGGTGGACCCATGTTTCGTCCCCAGTAACAATTCGATCCATAACACCGTCCGCGTTCTCACTACACATTTCCAAAAGCTCTCTACAGTATGCGATTCTCACTTTTTTCTGAGGCGCTGTGAGCATTCGTGGCACCCACCTTGCACTGACCTTTGAAAGGTTAAGATGGTCATGAAGAATGGTGTGAATGGTACCAATTGAAAGCTTGGTGATCTCTGCCATCATTTTCACCTTTATTCGGGCATCCTCAAGAACAAGTTTTTCGACTTCTTTGATGCTTTCTCCCGTACAAGCAGTAGCCGGGGCGCCGGAGCGGGGGTCGTCTTCAATGCTCTCTCTGCCTCTCTTGAACTCACTTGACCACTTTTGCACAGTTGATAATGAAGGTGCGGAACCCTGGTAAACAGCCACCATCTCTTCATGAATAGTTTTTTGACTTTTTCCTTGCTTAGTGAGAAATTTAATTACAGCGCGATGCTCAATTTTCACCATCATCGTCTCAGTTGTTATTATGATTCTGTTTCACTAGAGATAAAATGCGAATTAATAATCACATTTATATGAAATTTTACATGAATGCACTAAAATAATAGTATTACTTGATAAATAAGTCAATTTATATACACAACCACAGCTTCACCACGATACGAATATGTTGAACGCCCCTCGTACGTAGCCGCATTTTCGCAGGCCAATTATAGTAAAACCACACGATTTTCGAGTGAGCCCATAATTGCAAACAACTGACGTCAAAACGTCAAGTTGGAGTAGATGCGTTCATTGGTTCTCGAAAATGAATGTGTTCATATTGTGTACCAAAACATTTGCTAATGCGCTTAAATACAAAGTTTGCGATTTAAGCTCCATTTACAATGATCCGATACGTTGTTCGAAAAAGAGAGAGAAAATCTGGAAAACTCTCGCATCTCGCAATGCGTGACAGCTACATTTTTGTTGTTTTTATTTTGAGCTTGTTATTTTATTTGTGAGTGGTGTTTTGACGTATCATTGTAACAGACGTCCGATGTCCGAATGCGATCCTCGTATGGGATCTCGGAGCATTGTAAATCTTGAATTTGTTCTCGTACATACATACATATATGTACATACATATGACTGAAGTTATTGCAAAGTATTGCTCCCTCATTATCGAAATGTGGGCATTGAAAAAACACATCATATGAAAATACACAGGCAAGGATCATTACTGTTAAAATTCATCGTATGAACAAAATAAGAGTGGCGAGTTTTTGCCACTCTAACAACGTTGCTACCATTTTTATAGAGAACTTTGTTAATAAGAGATTTAGTTTATGAATGATAAGAAAGATTGATGTTGTTACTTGTAAAGGGCGTTTTTTCTTAGGGGTTTGGTTTTTAAACTGGCAGCACTGTTTATATAGATTGTCAATTTGACAGTTGAAAGTTGATTTGTGGTTAGTACCTTTTGGCATTTTACGATGAATAGATTAACGAAAGAACAACGCATGCAAATTGTGCAAACTTATTTTGAAAACCGTCGTTCGGTTCGCTAAACTTATCGTGCGCTACGTCCATTTTACGGTCGACAGAATCATCCATCTGAGCAAGTTATTCGGAACACGATGAATCGTTTTCGCACCACGTACACTCTAGTGGATAATACACATCCCCAAAGACGACAAACAGTGCGAACAGAAGAAGTTGTTGTCGTTGTGGAGCGCAGTGTTGAGGATAATCCGAATGAGTCGATGCGCCATCGTGCACAAGAATTGGATCTATGCCCATCCACTTTGTGGAAGATTTTACGGAAAGATCTTGGCTTAAAAGCTTATAAGATCCAGCTTGTGCAAGAGTTGAAACCGCGTAACTATTATATGCGTCGTAAGTTCGGTGAATGGGTCGAAAACATAATTCAACTTAATCCTCATTTTTAACGCAGAATTTTGTTCTCCGATGAGGCCCATTTTTGGTTAAATGAATATGTAAACTAGCAAAAGCCGAATTTGGAGTGGAGAAAACCCGGAAGACATTAAAACTCACTGTTTGGCGTACTTTATGGGCTGATGGGATCATCGGCCCATATTTCTTTAAGGACGATGCCGGCTAGAATGTTATCCGCAATGGAGAGCGCTATAGAAACATGATTTCATTCCTCAGTTGAATGGCATTGACGTAACAGAGCCTTGGTTTCAACAAGATGGCGCAACATGCAACACGGCGCGCGACACCATCAATTTATTGGGGGAAATATTTGCTGAGCGCATAATTTCGCGTAATGGACCTGTGAACTGGCATCCACGGTCCTGTGATCTCACACCTTTAGATTACTTTCTCTGGGGGTATGGGAAATCACTAGTTTATGGCGATAAACCAGAGACGTTGGACGATTTGGAAATCAATATTCGCCGTGTTATTATTGATATACGGCCTCAGTTGCTCGATAAAGTTGTCGAAAATTGGACTTCACGACTGCGCTTCATTCCAGGTAGCCGTGGCGCACATATACCCGACATCATATTTAAATACTAATGGCATAAAATTATCTATTAAATAAAGCTAATATCATAGACATTAACATTAGCTTCAAGTGTTTTATTTCATATTGAATTTGTATACCTCTATAAAATACACCCTTTATTAAAAAAGAGAAGTTGGTTTAAAGCGGAACACTATAGATACAATATATCTTTCATATTGCATTATATATGATGCAATTGGGGGTAGCCGTGGCTCAAGTGGTAGTGTATTGACTTCCCATTCGGACGGTTCGGGGTTCAATACCAGCCGTGACCGAAAGACATTTTTTCAGACAACTGAAATCTCGTGAGGTGAATGGTTGCATAAATTCAACATCAAGTCAATTTACACTAATAATTTAGTCTCCCCATTAAATGTTGGATGCCACCCATGGAGCGAAATAACCACTGAGTCTAAATATCATTCTCTCTCTCTCTATCCAATTTTCCGAAAAACTTAACACGTGCTCCGGCATTATAAGAGTAGTCATACCCTCTTGAGTTTTAAGTTCTTAAAAAAAAAAATTAAAACAAATCATTGTGTAGAGAAAAGTAGGACATCAAGAGCGGTATTTAACACCAATGTCCTGTAAATCTTTAAATTCAATACAAAAATAAAGAATGCAATGTAAAATTTTTTCTCGGTGATCGTAGAGGAAAATTTTTAGGTAAAGAATGGATTTGCCTGGTGCATTCCATTTAAGTTGGATACGAAGGTGGCCTTTTAAAGAAAAGGGTTTAATTAACCAATTTCTCCCATGATTTACTAGTTTTATATCAGCTCTCTAAAACCGTATATCTGAATATTTAATTTTACAGTGTGTAGGGTCGCTAGGCTTGATACGATTACTACTCGTATAAAAAGGTTTGGGTAAATAACTCCTTGCCCCGGAACATAGCACCGAATATACTCGTATCTGCAATCTCGTCAAAAAAAACTATTACCATTTCATGACTAACTTCTTCGCTGGCGCTTTTAAAGATTTATTAAATAAAGGACTTTCAATATACACTATAAACCGCAAATGATTAGCATCGGCCTGCAATATGAAGCAGTAATAATAAATCTAACTTAGAGGTCTCCTCACGGCAGCTCGTGGAATTTGTCTTAAAAATTAAAATTAAAACTATTACAAATGTGGATTGTAAGTCACAATAGAAAAACGGAACACGTATATGTGTCGAATGAGGACTTGCTGCTTGAGAAAAACAAAGTAGGACCTCACAACTCCAGATATCTCCAACTCATGAATGAATTCCTGTGGTATAAAGTGAATATTGTGGGGGTAGGGGAACAACGTGTTACGTCTATTTGGGCCTAGTTTGAAGAGCGAACTAGTGGCATGCATGAGTACGACGAAGAACTCATAATATACAGCAGCATAAATGACATCGTCATAAAGTATGATAAAAGGGCTCCAAATGGCAGGGTAGGCAACGACAAGACATCTTTCGAATATGATATGGGAAGGAATGGTAGAATGATTAGCACCACCAGAAATGGACATCTACTCCAAAAAATTCTACATGTCCGAAACAAATATGGAGCTAACATTGGCATTTCCTAATGCACAGGACTAAATAATAGATAAGCCCGTATGAAAGCCCGATAGCAGGATCGTGTACATCGATCAGAGAATCAGAAGGTAGGGGAACGCTTCGCCGAGGAATGTTGAATGCCATAGTCGGCAGTTGTGACAGCTTCAAAAGCCTGCGATGATGTTTTCCATCCCCCGAAAAAAATTAGTCGGGTGAAATTGGAATTTTAATTCTGGGAAGGCAGAAAATATTTCAATTGAATATTACAGACAAAACAGGCGATAAATCATAATAAAGATAACAACAATACATTGCAAAAGATGCCCAGCAATGAAAGAGATTACCATTTATGCACGGTTTTCAATCCTATCTAGCAAAATAAAATCTCTGCTTTAAGAGGACCTGACCAGATGTGGCCATTGTACTCCAATTTTGGGTGGATAAATGCTTTATATATTTCATACATCGCTTGAGGAAACATTTCGCAGCATTTTATGTGGTCATTCCAACGTAGGTTTTCATACCGAGAACGGAAAGTTTTTCGGTTTCACGATGCAAATGCCATTCATGGATAATGGCTGCGTATTTACATTTCGCGTTAACGACAGAAGACAGCATTGTGTTTTCGAAGCATTAAATTGCATTCTGTTGGAGGTGCCTCATTTAGTGATGCTTTTCATATCGGAATTTAATAAGCTTAGCGTACGCTGCCGTTCCCATTCTACAGCCGAAGAGCAGGGGCGTGAGTCCGCGAACGAATATGAAAAGCAGAGAGTACTGTCGTCAGCAAAGCAATATATTGGATTAGAAGTAGCAGACAAGAGATAATTAATGAAGGTTAAAAATTGTGTCGGAGACAGAACGGAGCCCTGGGGCACATCAGCATTTATTTTGTGAACATCCAAAACAAAACAAACAATGTTAAGTGGACAATTTCTCTGCGATTTCACAATTAAAAATTGAAGTACCAAGACTACAGTTGAATTGGGAAGACCTTCAGGAGTATTCAATTTTAGAGCCTCGCTACCATAATTTACAACACCCACATCAAAAAAGGATGCAATGAGATAAATGAACGTCACCACCGAAAGGAAGCAACTGCCAAGCTATCGATGACAAATGTTTATTTCTATTTCCTCTTGCCCACTCCTTATTGGTTACGATTACTTTCTACAAAACCAACAGCACAAATTGTTCCTACATACTCGCACTTTCAAAATTCAAATAACAACAACGGAAGTGGTCTCTTCTTCCGGACCAGACAAGAGGGTCTACCAAACAGAAATTTTTATGTGCATGCTATTTAAAGTGCACCCTCTCCAAAAAAAAAAAGGTACACGAACCGAGGAAATATCCCAAACTTACTACCCGTTCGTACCAATTTGTTTGTTCGCGTTCGCGTTTTGAATTATTTAATTAAATTTAATCACTCCATTCAATTGCTATAGCTGCGGGTAAAGCGCCGAAGTAAAATGGTGGTTTTCCAATCAACATTATTTTTGGAGTGTGGGTGATGGGTGCTGAATGCCGGTTTTGGGATACTCGGATGGAAGAGCTCCAACACGCCAAGAGCAAAAAAAACACAAAAAAAAAACGCAAATCAGATTTCATGAGATTTTGTCAACTGTCAAGTGTTAGGCTGTGGCTTAACGCGCCATCAACCAAAAACTAATTTAATTAAATGTGTGGCATGTCACAAGTAACGCGCAGGGTATTTGTACAATCGTTTGCTTCATTGCCTTGAGGTGTTAATCGTGGGCGCATCACGTTGAACTTGCAGTCAACCGGCCTTAATTGTTGTAGCTGTAGGTGTAGTGTACTTTCGAATTGAATTTGTGTCTGTCATGTAGAGTGGCAATTGAAATTTTTTTTTTTTAAAGAGGTCAATTCCAAGTAGATTAGCAAAAGTTTGTAGTTTGCAGTTGCTTGTGTCAAATTTTAACCTAGTTTTACATAAGTTTTACAGAGCTGCACAGCCACAGGGGTGTAGCTAATTTTGTTTGAAATTGAGTTGTAAAGTTCGGTAGCAGGGTACGATGAAAGAACTTAGATATAGCTCTATGAAATTTCCACGTGATCCATTTTTTTTTTAGTTTCATTAGAGCAACTATCTCTATCAACCTAACACCCAAAGAGATTGAGATTTTAAATTAAAGTATTAAAATAATTTAATTGTTCTTATAATGAAAGTGCACAAGAGCATAGCATATTGAAAG
This sequence comes from Volucella bombylans, assembly GCA_949129095.1. Taxonomy (NCBI): domain Eukaryota; kingdom Metazoa; phylum Arthropoda; class Insecta; order Diptera; family Syrphidae; genus Volucella; species Volucella bombylans. The sequence goes on along the minus strand of OX422142.1, from coordinate 116,043,446 downwards.
GGATTATCAATTTCCATATGATACTACACGAAATAAGTGGGAATATGTTTTTTTTTTTTAAAGCTTTCGTTTATAATTTGTTGATAGTTGACGGAAATTTTACAATATTCGTGTAGTGTTCTTACACCAGCTTCAATAAAGAGTGATTTTATATCCGTCAAGGCCTCTAATTTAGGTCCGTATACTCGCATTCTTTCTTACATCAAGAAAGCTCAGACTTTTTCTCATAAAATAAAACACATGTTCTCACTATCCTCAATTGTTGCATGAATAGGTCAATTCTTCCTGTGCGGTACATAGGGAATTCTCCAAGTAATCCCAATAATATTGCCATTTATTTTATGTTGCAATTATCACAAGAGGCAGACAAGAGCTCATTGACGACAATTAAAAAGAGTGTTGGAGACAGAACGGAGCCCTATGGCACTCCAGTATTTACATAGTTTTTGGATGTCAGATTTGAAACCATCCTAGACAACTTAAATTGAATGGTAATTTTGGATTTGAATTGAAGGAAAAAATCATCGATGCCAATTCCACGAGTTTCGACAAAAGAGCCTGACGCCATACTCTGTCAAATGTCTTATAAATATCAAACGCAATTGTTTTGCTTTCGCCAGATTGATATATTGGAGACTTTGGTTCTAGTTTTCGTGAAACATGCCATTAAATCGCCAGTGGATCTGTTGCTCTGAAAACCGTATTGCCGGTCAAACAGAAATTTTCGTGTTTCAAGACACTTCAGACCTTGATCTTGGAAAGAGGGGATGAAAGTACAAAAGGCCTGAAGGACGGGCTTGACAAATGCTATCTTCTATTGTAAAGAGTCCTTAAGAGCATGATTGATGAACAAGTTTATGCAATGGTTTTGACAGAGCGGATGGATCAGTGTGTATATTAAGATATTTCAGTACTCTTGCTGGTACACGAGCACGAACGTTAATTCGTTCCATTAAATGTTTGACGCGCTCAATTGGAGGTGGCGACAAGATAAAATCTGGAGGATAAAACAGAGTTTCTACTAGAAAAATACCCAGGGTATTTGACAGACTAAAAACAAGCTATTAAGCACACAGTAAAGCTAACCAATTCCTCATCTAATATTCACTGGATAGTTATTTGAAGAATCTGTATAAGTTGTTTGCAGCACTCTTCCCCATTTAATTCTTATTTAATTCGTCATCTTCAATTCTTTCATCTATAATACAATAGTAAAGCCTTTAAAATAGAGGTGCGGCCTTCCTTGTTGCCTCAAATATAGGACCTGTGTTGAAAATCCTTTTGATTTGACAGCAATACATTTCTGCTCTTTTGTCGTGGCAGAGATGGAATTCATCATACAATATCAATGGCAGCTACCGACGATATCGACATCGTTCGTACGTATCAACAGTTGAGCGGATTTATTAAAAGCTGCGTGTATACATCTGTCCAGCTCATGATTAACATAATCACAAGACAGCGCTATTCTGATAAAAGCTGCCACATGTTTGAAAAAGTTTCTAAATTGTGTGTTTTCTTTTTTGGATAGAATCTGCCACTTTTTTGTAAATAACATAAGACATCGAGTCATGGGCATGGCCTCATCCACATATGGATGTGCCTGATTAATGATTTGGTGCATGCAGCCTACCTAAACATTATCTTTTGTCTAGCATATAAGCCTGCAGATAATTGAGCTAATTCTACACTGTAAGGAGAAGAAGGAATCATTCTTTACTGACTGAATGTAGACCCGTACACTACTACTCGTGTTATAGTTCCCTATGGTACTTGTGTACATATGGTGAATAAGTAGTGTAAAATTCTCTGTCAGGCGATCTCTGTAAGATCTGGGCCCTGTAACACAATGCAACAAGTCAATAAGTCAAGAAGTACCTGTTTAACTACCACGTTTGTTCCGGTTTGAGTTCGGTTTTTTTTTTTTTGTTAAGTTGGTAAATCTGTTGTTGACATTCCCTCTAAACCTTAGCGTCATAGCTTGACATTTGCAAAAGTTACGTAGCCAAGAGTTCATCTATCTCTTTGTGTGTTGGCGATTTTTTACAATTTTAGGAATGGATTTAAATTTGAAACAACAAACTTGTATTAAATTTTGCGTAAAAAACGGATTTAATGGTGCGCCAACGTTGGAAATGTGTTTCGCCAACGATTCTCTAAAGAAAACGGTCTTTTACCAGTGGCACGAGCGGTTCAAAAGTGGTCGTGAGTCAATCGAAGATGATGAACGCAGTGGCAGACCATCGACATCGAAAACCGACGAAAACATTGATGGAGTAAAAGAATGTTGGTCAATAACCGCAAATTAACCATCAAAGAGATAGCAGAGGACTTGAACATTGCCTATGGATTAGTCCAAGACATTTTGGTTAATGATTTGGGTTTCCGTCGTGTAGTAGCAAAGTTGGTGCCAAAAGACCTCAATTTCATGCAAAAAAGAGACTGTGTTGACGTCGCAAAAGAGATGATATGCAAGGCTGAATCCGATCCCATATTCATCAAAAGGTTCATTACTGGAGACGAGACGTTGGTTTATGAGTACGACACGCAATCCAGACATCAGGCAAGTGAATGGCGTTCACCAAATGAGCCGAGAACAAAAAAAATACGTCGTTTTCTGTCAAAAAAGAAGGCAATGCTCACGGTTTTCACGGATTACAACGGTGTAGTGCATCATGAATTTTTGCCAGAAGGCCAGACAGTAAACAAAGAGTATTATTTGGGCGTTATGAGACGTTTGCGTGAAGCAATTCGCTGAAACAGACCAGAATTGTGGGCAGAAAACTCGTGGATTTTGCACCACGATAACGCATCGTCGCACAGTGCCATCATTATTCGTAATTTTTTGACGAAAAAAATGTTTCGAGGATTGGATCAAGCGCTGGAATAAGTGTGTTGCAGTCGATGGGGATTAGTTTGAAGGGGACAATATAGATTTATATGAATAAACTTGTATTTTTAATTTTCTGAATAAATTCCGGCAACTTTTTGATCAAGGTGGTATACTTGTGAAGTAGTACAGTTCATTTCTGTATGACAACAAAAACTGTAACACTTGTTGAAAAAAAAAAAATTTCCCTCTACTTGTTAATCAGTTGGGCAAGTCATACTCACACGATGAGGCGGTTCCCACTACATCACCGAAATTAAGCAGTGTTGGGAGCGGTAAATACCTAGATGGAGGACCACATGGGAACTCGGTACACCGCGTACTATTGACAAACGCCATATGGGCATAGTACCCGGGCTTAAAATCCCGGTCTTTACAAATTCATTTGTATCGATCCTTTGAAAAAATAAAATAAATAAGAAAATAATAATATTATCAAAAATTATAGAAAACAAACCCATTTTGTTTGATGCTTTCTCTGATATAAAGTTTGGTTTCTGTGTGAAAAGACAGATGTGTTTTGACGGCGATGGGAATAAAATTTCCACTAAACGTGGCATTAGCTACGTTCTTAATGGGTAAGCGCTGTCACCTAATATTACGGCATTGGGACAAGGCCTACATCCATTTTCCATTTTTTTTGAAATAGCGTACTATTTCGCAGCACTCGCGCATCATGCACACTTACCGGCCAGTTAGCACTGACATAATAGAATCTAAGGTCGGGTCCACACACTACCATACAATTAATTAAATGTCTGCCATGTCGATCAACCAAAACTGATTCATTATTTGATATTGCGTCAATGTTAATCAAAATACCGTCGATTGCACCATACACTTCCGGAATACCACCTTTCTCAAAAAAGTCCTGAATCGTAAGGTGTAAACTTTCGGGCCAACACACTTGCTTTTGAAATTCAATTTCATTTATTGCAGAAGTGACTTCTTTTATACACCGGCACACCGCCATTTTATTAACACGTTTGCTTTTATTAGTTTTCGAACATAATTTAAGAGAAAGTCTCTCCATAAGGTAATCAAAAACTTTTATTGGCACACGAAATTTTTCGAACAACAAATTAGGCTCTATTTCGAAATTAATTATTTCTTTTCATATTTTTTATTTCCTTGATTCTCCCTGTCACTGTCCGATTCAGAATCAAGAAAAACATTTTGAAATAACCTTCCCACTATTATCACTTGGTAAACGCTATTGCAAGTATTTAATTCAAACTGTCAGTTGAAATTTATTAATTTTTCAACAAGGAGAGACTCTCTTCTTCCAACACTTGTTGTTTCCAGTTACAGAAAAAGTAGATTTATCAAATTTCCAACTTGTTGAGAGATTCTAAAACAAGTGTCGCAGCGCTTTCAGACTTGCTGTTACGTGTTACACGAATTTTCAACAATTGTTAAATTTTACTTGTTTAACAAACACTTGTTGTATTGTGTTACAGGCCCCTGGTTATTCCATTTGTGCTCCGACGTTCAAATTCTTTTCCTTATGTTTCTTTCTTCTATGGTAACAGTAAAATTTAGATTTGTTTGTTAGAAGATAATGATCAGATTCGACTCAGAAGGTTTTATTTGCCTCACAAACTGTCAAGCAGAAGAATGTTTTTGCTTTCTCAATAAATTTTAAAATAAAATGATGGTCACGGAGATCTTAGGGCCGCATCTTGGCAAAAAGAAATGTCTACATTGTATATATAAGCATAAACAATGGATGAGTAAGCATAAACAGTACGAGTCGATCTAGTGAACCAGGATCTGGTAGTGCTGAAAAGTTGAGTAAACTATCCATCTCTCTTTTGGTCACTCATATAATAACGTCTTCATCGCTGGCTACACTATTAAATACAATAATTCGAAGCAAAAAAGACTTTTTTATATGATTTCAGTGATGAGTAGTATTTCAAGAACGAAGTAAAAGTGAATAAGTATAAATTTTGTGACATTAAAGTCAAAGTATACAAGTAGAGGATCTTTGGTAGCGCTCTAGTCATACACAACAAAATATTTTAAAAATCTGTACAACATCTGGCACATGGAGATGACCTTGATATAATCAGGAGAAACCAACTGGGTGTCAGTGGGGGGTTTATGAGTATTGTGACAGAAGCAACAAACATGCGGTTAACAAGAAAGGACATAAAGGGAACTTTAAGCAACTCGGAGTACCAAACTGGAGGCAGTCAGCTATGGATCGAACTAATAGAAATATCTGCTGGTTGAGGTTGACTAATAAAAGTAAAAGTAAGTAATCATCTATAGAAAACGAATATTCCAAATTTAAGGAACGCATATTATTTAGAAGCTCTACTAAAAGAGATCTTGACCTGATTTTATTTTTTATTTTCTCTTGAGATATCCCACGGTTAATAGACACAATTGTGGTACATTTGATACGGCCATATGTGTATGTAATTAATGACTAATATATTGTAAGTTAAGCTGAATACCTACGCACCTTCCAATAAAATTACACTTAGGGTAATTACTCAAAGGTTTTATGGACGAAATTGATTTAAATCGAAACAAAACTTCTTAATCATAAGTCAAAAAAGACCTTCGTTTCTATGATTGGCACTTCCAATCCATTAGCAGAACCAAGACATTTTAACTGGCCCCTTTTAAACCTGATCGAAATGAGATAACAAAGTCAGCTATCCCGCTTTACAACTTTATCGATTTCACATGTGTAAGATGCTCGAATACGATACGAACAGTTACATACTTTGTATTCATTTAAGAGACTCAACTTTCAAATGATTAGTGGTCACTCAGAACACATTGGTTATCCATATTAGTTTACGGAAACCTGCCTATCTCACCCACTATTCGTCTAAACATAAGTACGAGTATGTAACAGAAACTGAATAATAATTTCTCCAAAATCGTACAAGGTCTGCATGCACACCTGTGTCTTCCTTCCACAAGAAAAACATCAGCAATCACACGGCATGCCACCCTGCTCACCGAAAGCCATTTAAGAAAATCGATAAACCATTGTATGTATCTTAATCACGTTTACCAACCTGATTCATCGGCTGAATTTTAATTACCCCCTCAGACGAATTATTAACAAATTTCCCACACCACCACAACACGGCTACCACATGCTAATATGCCAAAGCTGAGAAAATTACCAACTTCCTTCTTTAAACCGGTCTGTTGCTGAATGTGCTGCTGTTGAATTATTTTATCTCGTTCTGATTTTAATTGTTGCAATGTGGAAATTAATGCCAAAACAAAAGCACAATTCTCTTTTGTTAATATGTAACAACATTGAAAATGGTAAAAATAAAATTGAAAAATAGTACACACACACCATAAAAAACATCGACACTCCGCAACACTGGAGGGTATAAGTACATAACAACAGCGTGACTTTATAATCACCCAACTATTGTACATATATGCTGCCACAAAGTACTCATATCTTATATACATATATTGTACAAGTGCAAAGAAAAGCTGTGTAGTCTAAGATCGCGCGCAAATTAAAAACAAAACAAAAAACTTAATAAAGGCAGAAGGCATAAAGACGGCTCCCCACAGATAAAAATTTACGTTGTACGCAGTATAAGGCGAAAATTTTAGTAATCGATTACAAAAAGTTATCAAATCAAGATGTTTACTAAGCTGTAATGATAAAGTAATCGCAGATTCATTTAATTTGCAAATCGATTACATATAATTGGAACCTTTGATTACTAGGTAATCGATACTAGAAGTTTGCAAGTTTATTTAAAATTACAAAGATATCTTATAAAAGTGATTACCTGTAATAGATACATGTAGTTGAGGTGTAATCGAATTTAATAATTGTCTTACAAGTTAGGACAAAGAATATATGTATTTCTGAATATTAAGTAATTGAGACTTCCTGTTTGCATTCTGACTAATACCAATTGTGATTACTAACTGTAATCATTATTTTTCATAACAGGGTAGTCATTATATTGTGATAGACTGGAAATTCTGACATAGTATCACCTTGGAACTACGAGATTATGACATTGCCATTATAGGATTACTTTGATCCTTATGTAACCGATTACTTTCAAAACTTACTATGATTACTTTTCCCTTACTCATATTATATCGATAGTCCATTTTATCCTCCTGTTTCTTGTTAGCATGCTCGTCTAATGCATTGTTACAAAGTGAGGAAGGACTAGTCTTAGCCTTGGAATTAGATTACCTATTACTCTGGAATCAATTACTATGACAATTATAGAGATGGTAATCGATTATATTTCGGCTAGTTCTGTACGACTATAATACAAATAAATCCATTGTATAGGGTTTTCCAATAAGGACTTGACAACTTTTTTTTTTAAATAAAACGCAAACCATTTGAAATATTTCAAAAACTTTATTATCGGCTTGAAGTACAATCAAAACATTTATGAATGGAACTCGACATCGTTCATATGGCCACCGCGGGCACGTTTGCAACAGTCGATTCGTTGGACCCAATTTTCAACGACTCGGCCACACATTTCGGCCGAAAAGGCCGCTATTTCGCGTTCAATGTTGGCACAAACGAGGCGGCCAATCGACTGGCCCAATTCTTGAGGTAACACGATTACCATACTTACTCTTCAATAAATCGATTGTAGCGTGTGCTGTGTGGCATCATCCTGTTGAAATCGCCTAACAACGCCGCCGGCATGCAAACCGCAGCAAACAGTTATTTTTTGTGGATGAAGTGGTGATTCATAAAGCACATGTGGATTTTCACCCGACCAATGACGCATATTTTGCTTATTGAGCCAAAAATGAGCTTCGTCACTGAAGATGATTTTGCGATGAAATTCATCGTCTTGGTGCATCTTTTCCAGAACCCAATCGGAGAACGTACGTCGCTTCAAATGGTCCATTGGCTTCAATTCTTGAGTCAACTTGATCTTGTGTAGGTGTAAACCAAGATCCTTATACAAAATACGCCATAATGTGGTCTGAGCGATGCCCAATTCTTGAGAACGCCGTGGAATTGACTGATTTGGATCGTTTGCTACGGATGACACTTCGACCAATCCGTTGTCTCACTGACACGGCAACAACACACAACGAATATGTAGACTCAAATTTTTGCACTAAACTTGTTATTGCCTGTCTACTAGGGCGAGAATTACAACCGAAAATTAGAGTTAACGCTCTTAAAGTTGCAGTCACCGACTCCGAATTTCGGTAGAAAATTTTTATAATTTGCAGACGTTGCTCGTTTGTGTACTTTACCATAATGAAAATGCTGAGTTTACTGCATAAATTGACAGTGACAGTTTGATGATTAGTGAAAGAGTGCGTTCACAAATTAAATTCAAAGTTGTCAAGTCCCTATTGGAAAACCCTTTATCTGCGCCAACAAAAATTTCATCAATGTGGATGCAACTTATAACACTTAAGGCATATGTACTCGTAACGATAACGATTATGAAGTATCTACGACTATTTACAGTTATAAATGATCAGAATTTGGATTAATTATTGTGTTTACCTAAATGCATGTGATATTTCCCCGTATCGCGTTGTGTACCTCTGATCATCGGACCTAAAGCAGAAGAGAAAAAAAAAAGAGAGAAAAGATTTTTTTGTTTTGTTTTTATTTAGAAAAAAAAAATTTTTTTGTTTGTTTGTTTTTGTTGTATAGAGGCAAAAATTGCCAAAGTAATTTGTTGTTAGTGTTAACGAATATTTACATAGATTTTGATTGTTTTTGTAGAAATATATATCTGAAGGGTCGAATGGGTCTACACGTATCTACATTTGAAAATATGATTATGGCGGACAAAACGGGCTAATGGGTCGATTTGAAATACAAGTACGCAATAAGCGGTTAATGTGCCATGGTTAATCAATCATAGGTTCACTGTTTAGGAGGGCAATGCGAAAAACGGGTACATGGATTTTCATTTGCTATTCAGAAATTGAGTTAGATAAATTTTGAAAATATATTGTGACCTGTCATTGTCATTGGTAACGCGACAAAACGGGGTATTTTCCATGCTACGGATATTATTATTTAGCAGGATGATGGCAATGGTAATGGTAATGAAAACGACGATGCTGACAATGAAGATGATGAAGATTGAACTATAGTCATTCATCCATTCATAACAGTGTGGAGAAAATTGCTCATTTATGGATCATTTATCGTTGGGAAATTCTCGCATAATGAGGCACGTTAGTGGGTTGATTTGTTTGTTTTTGTTTTCTACTTTTGTTATGGAGCATGAGAATAGGGAGAATATTTTAACAAAAGATTGTGTGATTACGAAGAAATAGAGAGATGAAAATGATATAAACAGTGAAATAGTTAAATATTATATAAAGGATATTTCATAAAAATAAAAATTATGAAAACAACATTTTCGAAAACAAAATATTTTCAAACACACATTGCATCATTTACACAGAGTTTTTTCTACACAAATCATAATTTGTCTTTAGAGGAATTTGGATAAAACCAACATAAGAACCTTCATAGTAGAAACGAAACTGGTTATTGGGGAATAGAAATAGCAACAAAAAAAAAAAACGTCCAGCATACGGCTTGGAGTTGTATAGAACTGGAAAATTGAACTTTTTCAGAAAATAGAAGCTATCAACAAAACCAAACGATACAGATGGCTCTCTCAATTCAATTCACCAGGACCCGATGACAAAATCCTGCGGTATTCAACAAAATTTGGACCTACCATGAGCTCGGCTAATACAGATACGAGTATACAACGTCCCGAATTTGGTGAGGAAAATAAAAATGATCCCTATCCCAAAAGCTCGACAGACCCCCGATACTGATCAAAAATATTTTTAGGCCAACCAATTCGTCATGCACTAGAAGCGGATCTTTACTCTCTAACGGATACTATAGGAAAACCTCTTTAACAGCCATGAATTTGCAAAAACCCAGGACGTTTTACACATTTTACATCCATACCTGTATGGCCCAAGGTAAACTGGAAAAGAACCAAAATACTCACTATTATTAAACAAAGTACATCCGCTGCCCATATTTAATTGAAGCCCCAAATGGACATTGTCTAATATGACCAAATCATACAAGAATGAAGATCTATTTAAAAAAAGCATCTGCGGAAGTTATCGGGACGAAGAAGACGAGAAATCTATTACTCGGCCTTCGTGTAACCATCCAGCACTAGCGTCCATAAGAATGAAAAATATAGACGTAGGTATACACAGTAGTGAGTTGCGCCAGTATCGCAGAATTTGTTGTTACTTTTAATCCGAAAAATATCTGCTACATATAAAACGGTTCGTTGTGTAAAAAAATATTAAAATACTAAAGTACCAAGGAGCTGACTTGTTGTCAAAGGGAACTGATGAAAGAATCAGTAAATCGTGCTATTACAACTATGTGCACCCTTTTATTAATAGAGCGTTCATTCAACCTAACCTAAATGCTAATGCATACGATTTAGATACGTATAGCAGACTAAACTTAAGAGCCAGCATTAATAACTGGTGAAACAGTACTCCATTTTCAAAAAAGAAATATGTCCTGTCATTACGTCGGTTCAAGGGACAGCTGGTAGTTACTCGTACATTGCTTTGAGAAATGTACACAGACACATATGCATGACCTGTGCATTATATCTTCCTTGGTATAAGATGAAAGGAGTTAACCTTATGGATATAAATATCCTTAGCAAAGATGAGTGTGGTTGGAATGGGCAGATGCTACACCTAAAAATAATATTATCTGATCATCCATTACATGTCTTCGTAAACAGTTACGGGTGAAACAAATTGTCGCATATGATAATCTGTAGCTTCGACGTACTGAATCGAAAAAAAAACCGTAGGTCCCACTAATTTGTGTAAACTAAGCCATAAGCGAGAAGATTATACTGTAATCCCTAAAGATAAAATAGACTGCACAGTTGAAACCCGTTGGAAACAGCCTTTACATTTAACAGTTTTCTAGATCTAATGAGATAAAAAAAAAAAAACAGATTACAAATCTGACGCGAGTTTTACTCGTAGTTTGCCGACTATTACCTCAGACGTCTTGGGTTCGATTTTTATGACATAAACCGGAAAATAGAAAAAATTATTTCTGATGACCTATGAAAGTGGAGCCTACTATCTTTTAAAGAATCCCTCAATTCCACACTGTTCGGAGTCGGTTAAAAATCGTAGGTTTCTCTTTATGTACAAGAATACATGGAGAACAACACAGCGAGTGAAAGGACTATTTTTTGGTTCGCATCTGACTATTGTGCCCTCAATTTATTTACGTTATTATTATTATCACTGGATCTTCTTGCATCTCATTAAAAATATAGGGCTTCGCTACACGTGCTTTATATAGGCTTTCCTATAACAAAAGTCCTGAATTTCAGTTTAAAAAGTTTAATCTCATCCTTATCTGTTGCCATCCCTATTGTAACCGACAGAGTCATAGTTAGTTGTCAGATCAGCGACGATTGGAAGGTCAGAGATTAAAGTAACATCATCTTCTCTCTAGCGTCCGCGATTACTTGATCTTTAAATGGATGGTTTGTTTAGTCGCCCTTTCCTTCGAGAACCAGGTGGCTGGGATTCGAAGACCCTATCGCCCATTCACTCGATCAGGCCGAGCAAATGCGTCTTTCTTTTTTTAATAAATAGCGCGCGATCAAGGGATTATTATAACCTTAAAATATTTGCACATAACGCTTGTAACTTAAAGTGGAAGAAAAAAGAGGTACCGGTTTTAAATGTTTGCAAGTTATAACGACTAGGAAATAGAGAGCTCGACAGGGCATTCCATAAGTGAGTTGTACGGCTTAGGAACGAATCACGATATTTAATAGTCTTAAATTGGGCTTGAGGGTGTACTAATGAGCATTCACAGCGAGACGGTTAAAAGTTTGAAGGGACGGAATGATACTGGCGATTTCTATGGAGCATCTATAGTATAGATTTTTGCTTTCCGGACCCATCACAATTTTTTTATATATATCACCCTCTTCGTGTGCAAAACAAATATTCAATGATGAATTTATTTTTTCAAAACTGCTCCACAGTTTTACGCATGGTTCAACCCTGACCACCATTCGAGTAAAACGATACTGATAAGATCAGAATTTTGTAGAGCATGATTTTATTCCTTCGAGTTAAGGGTTTGTTTACTAGTTTGTGGGACAAACCGGAGTAGCAATGTTTGCCTAAGGATATCCCTCGTCGTATCCAGACCAGGACGTCATAACTATAGATGTCGATAGTTACATTTCTGGACTGTAGTCGACAAATCGGTTGAAGTCTTTTAATCGACGGCATCATTCTCTTTTCCTCATTGATTTTAAAGACAAGTTCGTTTTACTTGTTTCTCAATCGCCGTAAAAGTTTCAATAATGGTAGCCTGGAAACGGACAGCGTACTCCAGCAACTGGACGGATTTGTTAAATAAGTGTCTACTGAGTTTATGCCGACACTCGCACTGCTTTATCATATAATTGATAAATCTCCTTGTTGAAATCATTTGCATGTTTGGAAAAATTTGGGGCTCTGTTTCGAATTCTTGAACGTTTCGCGAAAGAACTGGATCGACAACACCACTTTCTTTCCATTAAACATGTTGAATCAAAGACTTCCAAAGAGCATTCCGTAAAGGGGCATGTGTAAAGTCTTACGGATCTACACAACTATGATAAGACACTATCCTGCGAGTTCAGAACTCTACCCGACTGTGTAAGGATTTTTTCAGCAGGTTTCTCTCTGCTTTACGTAGGTAGATTTGAGAAAAACAAGTAAAAGAAGTATTTATCATCGAAATGGCTTTATAGTTTTTCGAAATACTCTCCACGAAATCAATACACTTTTGCACGTGTTTGAACGAATTTTCGAAGCACTTTTTCCAATCTGAACCATGTAACTTTAAAACATGTCGAAAAACTCTCGTCTTGAACGACCTATACATTCAACTGCTGTTTGGTTTCGGGCTCATATGCATACCCGTAGATCCATCATCCGTGGCTTATCACGATCTTATAAACGTTTTTGGAGCACTGCGATCGAATTTTTCCAACATTTCTTTGGACCAATCGAAATGAGTCTTCTTTTGAGCGATTGTCAAACTGTGCGAGTGGAACTAATACCCAGATAGGTCATATTACGACCTTGCAATATGTATAAGTTCCCGCAAAGCATCAATGTTTTCTACCACAACAAACGATTTTGGCGACGCTCACGAAATTTGTCCTGGAGCGACAACCACCATTGAATACGGAAAACCAGCGAAACACAGTGGCCCGAGATGGTGCTTCATCACCAAAAGTCGAAACGAGTTTATCAGTACATTATTGTTGAATTTTGAGTTAAGTTTATTTATTTATTTATAAATATTAATAATAAATTAAAATCTAGTATTAATATAATTTTTAAGAGCGCTAGCATCGAAGACTTTTGGCTCTTTGTAAAAGTTTTTTTACAATAGTACTTAGTTAATTGATACTTTTTTATTTTGTATTATTTACTTGCATCTTTTTTATTTTAAGTTTTAATTTTGTGCATACTAACTAATTTATTTATAAGGTCAGTATTTTTCTGGTTTGGATCTTGTAGAAGTTCCCGTATGTGACATTGGCTATTATTGACGTCATGAAGGGAATTAGTGGCTGAGAGATAGCAAGGTCCCAAGAGGTGTGAGATATCGTGATGGTATTGCTGCATTTTTCTTTAAAAGGTGTTGATGTGTCAGTTGAGTGTGCCCTATACGCAGACGAATATCGTTTAAAATGTGAAGCTTGGACATGTTGCGAGGGTAATTTGGACTGATTTTGTTGGTTCACTGTTTGGTAGTGATGTTTATATTGATTCCACTCCTGTGCTCGGCAATTTTTGATTTTATCCATTATTAACCACTTGAGGTCTTTTCTGGTAAAGGATTCAAACATAATTGCGGGAGAATTATGAACCAAATTTGCTGAGCAGGCAGTTCGTTTCCTATAATGCACACATGTCCTGGTGTCCACAAAAACTTTATTTTGGAAGGATTTTATAAGCATATTACGAATTTTGGCAGTTATGTTGCATTCGTGTCTTATGTTGAGGATAGCTTTAAGAACGGAGAGACTATCAGTGCAGATGATCCATTTAACAGCAGTGTGAGAGAACTTTTTAACGGCTTCGTAGATGGCTTGAGCCTCAGTTGTGAATATCGAAGCTGTGTTTGGAAGGATACCTAATACCATTGTTGATCCATTATGGAGTGTTACAGCAAATGAGATACTATCGGTGGTTTTTGAGCCGTCGGTGTACAAAAATTTCCATCCTTTGGAGGTAAGGTTAAAGAAGATTTCTTGAAATGCCTTATTATACACTAAACAAGAGGTGTTTTCTTTATGGAACTCGTGGAGTTGCAGAATGATGGATGACGTATTCAGGTTCCAAGGTGGGGAGGATGGTGTGTATCTTGTGAATCGTTTAAACGGAACTTGTAAACTTTGTGCCATTTTTAATGAATTGTGTATAGCCGAGGGGATTCTCCGTTGCCGTTTGTGTTTTAAAGCTTGAGCTATGTCCTTGTCGATTATTGAGTCGGTTTAAAAAGACAGTTTGACAAAAAGTTTAAGTACCACTTCTACTCGTAAGTATCTTTCTTCTATTGTAGGTATGCCAGCCTCAGCCAGGATGTTTTTGATAGGGCTTGTGGGAAAAGCTCCAATGCATCTTCTTGCAGCTTGGTGATACGAGGGTTTAAATATGTTTTTTGTAGATTTGGGACAAGAACCATACACAGCTAAAGCATAATCTATCTTATTTAAAATTAAAGTCTTGGTACTCGTAATATAACTTAAGGTATTGACATGCACATTACTTTATTTGAAGACAAATACTTAAAGATATTGAGCCTTGATGCTAGCGATTTCTTAAGATCTAAACAATGAGGTTTCCAATTATACCTATTATTAACAAGAAGGCCTAAAATACTTAAATTAGTTACATTCTCAATTGTTCTGTTATTAAGAGATAAGTTTAGATTTTGACATTTTTTTTGCGACAAACATGAAGGGTATTACATTTTTCTAAAGATAATTTAGAACCGGACATGGAAGACCACTCCATCTCCGCAAGCAATTTAGAGAAAACAATTTTAGTTAGATTGAGGTCATTGTATTTACACAATATGTACAAATCATCGGCGTATAGATAGTGATCCAAATCTTTATATTTGAGTATTATAACGCTAAGCTCATCAAAAGCGATAGCGAAAAGGAGTACTGAAAGCAGAGACCCTTGAGGGATTCCATTTCCAAGGGATACAATTTTTGAAAAAATATTTCCAATTTTGACGCAAAATTTTCTATTAGTTAGGAATGATTTTATGTAATTGAAAATTTCCCATTCGATTAGTGGTTTTAATACGAGATGAATGCCTATGCCTTCGAAAGCTTTTTCGAAGTCCAGTGCTAGGATTGTAACGTGGTTTCGGGCGGATAGAGCGTTAGATATGACATAGTCTAAATGAAGTAGAGCATCCAAACAACCTCTTTTTAGTTTAAAGGCCACTTGGTTTAGACTTATCAATTTTTTGGATTCAGTGAACCAAAGGATGCGGTTGGCTATTATTTTTTCTAGAACTTTGGATAAGCATGGGAGTAAAGAGATCGGACGGTATCCATCTACCTTATCAATTTCTTTTTTTGGCTTTAGAATTGGGACTATAGAAGCTGTTTTCCAACTTTGGGGTATGATACCTTTATCCAATATATTATTGTAGAGTTCGATCAGTCTGATTTTAGCCCTGTCTGGAAGGTTTTTGATTATTGGGTAGGAGATCTTATCCCGACCCGGAGTTTTTCCACTCCGACAGATCTCATCTGTAGAACAGATAGGACCGGTTGAAGTTTTGATTGAAACTATGCTTTTAAAGGATGTATTGCCCGTAAGAGCCCTTATATTCCGCCAGATTTTGCTCGTGGATGTATTGGGATTGATTTGAGCTGTGAAAGTTTCAAAGCTTTCGGATTTGCTGATTTTTAGACATCTTCTAAAAATTGCATTTGCTCTTTTATAGGCTATCAGATTAACTTGTGTAGGATTTTTTTTAAAAGTCCTCCAAGTTAAAACTTTTTTGGCTCTTAGTCTACCAAGTTCCGCATTCCACCAGGGAACATTACGTTTTAGTGTTAAAGGTGACGTTTGTGGGATGGATACATTGGCAGCACTTCGTATGCATTTAAGAAATAGTGCAGTTTCCTTATTGACACAAGAGGCTGGTTATTTTGATAACCTATGTTCGACGTTGCGAACGAATTTGTCTCAGTTTGCTTGGTCGGTTTTAAGTTTTGGAATATAGGAATTCTTTACGTTTGATTTTAATGCAATTTTTGTAAAAATTGGAAAGTGGTCACTATTGTGTAGATCATCAAGGATGTGCCACGATGCCCTTGGTATAATTTCTGCCGAACAACAAGTAAGATCTATGTGGATGAATGTGCCATGTGTTGAAAAAGGGTCGGGGACCCGTCATTAAGAATGGCAAGTTCGGAATCAGTAATGAATTCTTCAAAAATAGATCCTCGGCTATTGGTTTTCGGGGAGCCCCAAAGTACACTCCAGGAGTTCACATCACCAGTGAGAATGTATGGCGCATTCACTTGATGAATAATATTATCAAGGTCGGTTTTGCTGAATGTTTGTTCGGAAGGAATGTAAATAGATATTATAGTGATTCTAATGCTGGTGTGTATTTCTAAAGCTATTGCAAGAAAGTTTGATCTAATTAGAAAGCGATTCCATGCTTTGCAGTTACATTGCTTGGAAGATTGCTAAAGTATCCTATGTAAAGCTTGGGAACGATAGGTGTTGCTTGAGTTGGAAAATGGGTCTCTTGTATGGATATTATGTTTGGGTTGTGCTCTTTGATTAAGAGATTTAACTCATCAATGTTGTTAATGAAACCTTTCATGTTCCATTGCAAAATATTAAGATATGTGTTTGGGACTGTTTTTGTTTGGTCGTTTTTATGGTGATTAAGTGAGTGTCGATACCTCCAGCCGCAGGCGGAAGGAACTGTACCCCCCACAGCGGGTGTTTGAGGGGGTTTTTCGATGGCTTGTTTCGCTCTTTCGGAGAAAGAGATAGATAAGGCATTTGCTTGGACTGCATTTTGTTGGTTGTAAAGCCGTTTTGCCTCGGCCATAGTGCATTTAGTTTTTGTCCTGATTTTTAAGATCTCTTTACTTTGTACATATTTTGGTCATGTTTTTGCTGAGGCGGGGTGCTTATCAAGGCAGTTAGCACACACGATGCGTGTACATTGCAATGGGTCATGAAGAGGAAGGTTGCAGTTCTCACCGATTTTGCTTTTTATGCAACGGTTAGTGGTGTGATCCAACAACTGACAATTGTGACATCTCATTGGAGAGGGGACATATTCCGTGACTTTGGTCTTATACCAACCAATTTCTAATGTTTGTGGGATTTGGAAAGTGAATAGAATTAGGCCTGTTGGTTGAATTTTATTTTCATTTTTTTTTTGTAAATTTATATACGTCTATTACGCCTTGTGTTTTCATTTCAGAGACAATTTCTTGCTCTGTTACGTTTATGAGACAAGACCTTTTGAGGAATTTAAAGTTTTGTGACGCGATGCATTCACAGGGTATTGATTGGCTAGGTTGGTGATTTTGATGAACTTGTCTGGCGATTTTTGGCTTTTGGCAAGAATTAGGATACTGCAATCTCTAAGTTGCGAGATGTTATCATACTCAGTGCTGACCGAGTCTATAAATTTTCTTAACAAAAATATACTCACAGCAGTGATTGGTGTATCTGGGTTTTTTGGTGAAATAACCACGAATTTTGGGTTTCTAAGGTTTGGGTTAGTTGGCAGTTCGGGGAACTCCTCAAAGCCAGACAATTTTTTTTTTTTTTTTTTTTTTTTTTAGCCCTCTGACGAAGCGTTATCACATAGCACGTCGTAATAGCCTTCGGACTTTTTCCTCGACAACGACGATAGGCCCATACCGGGGGCATGTAGAGGCACTACTTATTCGTAAAAACAAAGCTTTACCACGCGGTTAGGAAACGTAAAAGAGTAGAAAAACTGGTGGAAAAAAGTGAGAAGAGTGACGAAAATTGTCAACAGTGCTTGCGCTTCAAGAGCCAGACTGCGACTGGAGTTAAGTTTAATTCCATTTTTTGGCTGAGAATAAATTTTCAAGTCTCTGTAAAAAACGCAAATAGCACTCGTATAACAAAACGTTCTGAGCACGTGTACCATTGAAAACGTCAAACTTTATGATGCTGATGTCAGATTTGATCTATGTATTCGTATTGTATCTACACCGGTATTGCCTAATATGCCTTAATGCATTGATAAATCTCATTCCACCTTGATACTCATATATTGAGTCGCAAGTTAAAGCTAAGTTAGTAAGTAACGGGCCGGTCTTTTGTAAATGCTACGTATGTCTTTTAACTTTGATTTTCTGATCTTGCCGCTTGATGTAATTAAAGCTCTAACATGCCTGATACAAAAATACAAATTAAGTCACATTTTCTTGTGATCAGGAATGAATTTGGACAGAATCATCCGGCAAAATAATGTAGACTTAACGATCACGCACATTTTGGTGAAGAACAGTATCAACAAGCAAGCCACGCTTATCGCTTTGCTCAACCTCTTAGCTGCTTCCGAATGTATTTGAATAATGATAATGACATCGTGCATTGTGTCTGTGGTGTCTTATCTTCGGTTTACATTTGATATACTCTTTTCCATTCTAGAATCTGAATTCGTTCTTAAAAAATCCTATATTGAATGACTTGGTAATATGATTTCAAAACGGTCTGGAGGAAGATGTACGGTGTATTATATTACATTGATGAACCGAGATTTTCCGATTTCTGATGATTTTCAAATTTCCTATACGATTGTACCACTCCAGTTATTCACATTGCACTACCGACAGAAGTCTTACTTCAAATCGATTTTCCAAAAGCAAATGGGTCTGCTGAAAGCCTTTGTACTAGATAATAGTACAAAGCAGTAAATATCAGCCATTTCCTCGACACTTGACAAGTAGTTAATCCGATTCGCCAACATGCCCTTGAAATAAAACATTGAACAAAAAAGTTAAAGAAAAAAATGCTAAGCGCTGTCGTGGTGAAATGATTGCAATTTCAATCCCTCCGTTCCCATGTACGGAGCCCGAAGTCATATCAAAGCAATGTCATGTAGAACACCTTCAATTACACACACTTCTTATAGAACTCCTCTCCCTTCAGATGACAGTAGCAGTGGTCCTTGAGAGCCCCTCGGGGCGTGCACCAACCATACACGTCATAATCCGGTTGCAATAATTGCATGCTATGCAACTCGTACTCCGACTCATTAACCTGACGCGAACCCAACAAAGTGCAAATCCACTTTTGCTGCTTCGGATTCAACTGCAACTTCAACTTCAACTCCAACTCAAACAACAACACCAACAGCACCACAAAAGTGCTTTAAAACAGAAAGCTAGCCTAGCTGTTGTGAGAGAATGCGCGCGAGTAAAATTGAAGTTGAGTACGAGTAGTATCGTTAATTACTTGCGCGAAAAAAAAGCAAAAATATATTCCACCCTGTAGTACAACGAGACTAAGAGACAAAAGAAAAATGCTCACTTGAGGGAGTGCCGCACCCCTTTACAATGTAGAAAACAGCCAAGCTCACACAAACACAGACACAAACCTGGGCAGACAGACTGGTTAGATACTTTCTAGCTGTGGCTATGACTTTTGGATTTAATTAGCGCTGTCTCCCATGTCCGTCGACATTTCCTTGAGCGTGAAATATATTGCAGTCGCCGCTTTTGCTTGTTTGCTCTTCTTCCTTTTTTCTGCATGTTTCTATTGCTGTAGTTGTGAATTTCATAAAACCGAATGAAATAGAAAAACGGAGCGATGCCAGACATCAGTTCAAGTCGAAGTTCATTGTAACATTGTTTTTTTTTTATGCGGAAGTTTTCTGTTTTTTTTATTTTTGTTTTCTATCCTCGCACTCTACCGCATCACCCTGTCTTTTAGAGAAATAACGGTTGTCGGAGAGTTTTCAAGTTAAGTACAGGGGCCTTAAGCAGTTCTTAGCAGATGAGTGAGTCGGGGTGTAGTTTTAAGTAAAGGTGGTACCTAAGTGGGATCTAGTCTGCAATTACAAATCTACGATTGAACTTGCAATTGGTTCTTATTTAACGGTAGACACAGGGTGATATTAATTACTTTATGAAGAAAGTTAAAATTTTTTTTAGGTGAACGACAACGATAGGCCTGAATTAATACGGGCACAATGAATCTAAAACCGTATTCTGACTTATAAAATAGTCCGTACATTAGGTTTTAAAGGTGCGAAAAAGAACAAGATGTTTACGAATTTGGTTTTGTTTCCATAACCAGCGTGTGTTTCCGGATTTAGTCACTCTATCTTCTAATGATCAAACAATAGCTTCCTTTAAGAAGTAATACAAATCCAAAATTCTATTGTATAATATAATTTGATACTTGAGACAGGTTTCAGGATTGTCAGTTTGCAGACATCAGGTGATAAGATATAAGCGATTAGCCAAATCAAGTATGTAATGGCTCAGATGTTCAAATATCCTTAAAGCCATTATAAGCATCGAAGTAGCACAGAAGACAGTTTACACACAGCTGTCGGTAAGATGTAGTTGAAGTTATCTAACACAGCAAAGCATATATTGAGTTGTAAATCTTTTGGGCTGATGCTTCGAGCATGCCTAAAAATAAACTTAGACTCTGGCCAGACAGGTAGGCTTTCTAACCTAACTTATGAATGATTGGCCCTGGAGCTAATCTACGCGTGGATGTAACCCTAATACTAATAATACTTCACCATGGACTTTTATCACAAAACTATCCTTTAAATGATCTGATTCTTCAGTTAAATGTTGTGCCACATGTTTTTTTTTCCTGACAACTTAAGCCTTTAAAACAACCGCAAACCGTTTAAAAAGGGATATCCTCCTCTTCCGAAAAGTGCAATTAAATGGACCGAAGAATATAAAACCGTAGTGATCCCAATATGCGGATTTGGATGTTAACAGAGACTTACTATAGACGTCTTGAGGACCTGCCACATAAACGAGCACATAATTACAGAATACAAGATAAGCTTGACATGTGTGTCCATCCACACACAGGAGAATGGTGACTATGCTAAAGATTGATTTTACGAGCTCCTCAGCGAAACATGTAATTGTTTGTGACCACGTTAAAAAAGAGAGTCATATCTGGTGGGATAGTTGAAAAACATCGGTCTGTACGACTTTACGCTCGAGAAAGATAAGACTCAGGCTAAAAGACTTTACAGTGCGGGGAACTTTTGCCGTATATAGCACGCGTTTCCTTTTCCACAACATCCACAGAGGGACTTGGTAATCTAGTCATCGAAAGATCAAATTGGTCACAATACTCCAGTATTCTGAATATCTGAACGTTGTAAGGAGTTAAAAAAGGTATATGTGATGTGTTGGGTTTTACTCAACCATCAAAACAAAATCTCTGGTTTGATGAAGAGTGCCGACAAACGTATAATCCACACAGGGGACAACAAGCCGTAGCAGTAGGTAACAAGAAGAATACACACGAACTTTTGGCCGAAAAAGCTAGGGAAATGGTCAATCAGGTATCATGGAGAGGAGGCCATTAAGCTTAGCATATCACTGTCGACCTATTTAGCAACGGAACTTGGTTCGTAACGAGCATATACAAACCCATTTGTGCAATATGTTCAATTGAAGGCATGACTATAAAGAGGACACCAGTATTACTGGCCAAAACCTCAAGAACGAAGATCAATGTCAGAATTTTCACTTCGCAGCCTTGCTGAGTATCGTCGGTGTTTGTGTTTTCTGTGTTTGTCTGTGATTATGACTAGGGAATTCAGGGTAGACATAACCAATATACGCGGGCTAAAAACTAATCACTTCTCTGCGTACGTTCACGTCTGTAAGTACATACCAGCTGTCTTGGCACTTAGTGAAACACAGGTAGATCCCCGCCCACACCTATCAGATCATTCTGATCTGAAGCTACTTGGCTACGAACTAGTGCCATTATTCTTCTCTCACCGCGGTCTCGCCATTTATGTGCGTAGTGATGTAGCTTACCAAACTCCACCACAATGTGATCCAAGTTCCAATCCGGAATTCAACTTCATGTGGTTAAAATTCCATCTCCGTAAGCAAATTATCCACTACTACTTTATTTATAGAAGCCCCAAACTGAACAGCAATTCAACTTTTAACGAGTTTGATGCGCTGTCTGAATCCATTCAAAGCATTGTATCCCTGTATGCTCATACTGAAATCGTTATTACGGGCGATTTCAATATACACAATTCTGGGTGGCTTCGACCCGAAGGACGGTGTGTTGAGATCTTCGCTGCGGAAAACAACCTAACGCAGCTTGTAAATGAAAAAATTCCTAAAAGAACCATATGGCAATACGAGAAAGCCAACTGGAGCGGTCTTAACAGCTTCTTTAGGAATTTTAACTGGTCGCTAACGACGCCTCGATAACGACGTGGATGCCGCTGCTGATATGATTACAGACACCATTCTCTTTGGAATGAGATCCTTTATTCCTCATCGGATGAAGAGTATCAAACCAAAAGAACAGGCATGGTACGACTCAAGCTGTAAAGAGGCTATCAAGGTTAGAGAAATGTTTTATCGGTCCTACAAGACCAACCCGACAGAGGAAAACCGAAAAAAGTTCAAACGAGCCAGAAATGACTGCAACGCCTTTCTTAAGCGCGTGAAATTCCTATACGACCAAAACCTGAGGCAAAAAATACTGCAATGTCCCAAAGGCAGTAAACATTTTTGGTCGTTCCATCCCAACGCTCATTTACAATGACATTCCAGCTGTCAGCTCTTTGGATAAGGCCAATCTGCTTGCTGCACAGTTTGCGGCCAGCTCAACACTCCCAGATTGTCTCCGCCTACACTTGAGTGCGTCGAATCTTCAATGGGACGAATCTACTTTCGCACTCGTGTAGTAGCAAGAGTATTTAAAGATCTCAACACACATAAATCCTCTGGTCCAGATGGTATATCTCCCCTTCTTCTGAAGAGGTGTTCTTCTTCGCTGGCAAAACCACTGCGTAAGCTATTTCATCAATCCTACTCTTTAGGACTCTTCCCGAGCAGATGGAAAACAGCATTTGTCTAGCCTGTCCCTAAAAAAGGCGAATCATCTTCTCTCTCTTCCTACAGACCCATTGCACTTACGTCCCTTCTTTCCAAGGTCATGGAAACACTGATAAATCGTCAGCTTATGAAATATCTCGAAACATGAAAACTTCTTAATGACCGGCAATATGGTTTTCATAGCAACAGGTCCACTGGTGACTTGATGGCATGTCTCAACGAAAAGTGGAACCAAAGTGTACATCAATCTGGAGAAAGCAAGATAGTTGCACTTGATATTTCTAAGGCATTCGATAGAGTTTGGCATCAGGTTCTTTTGTCGAAAATGTGTGCATTTGGGATCGACGACTCTCTTCTTCAATGGATTAGAAATTACCTTTCGAAACGTTAAATTCAAGTTGTCTTGGACGGTTTCAAGTCCGATATTCACAAAATAAATTCTGGTGTCCCCCAGGGCTCCTTTCTGTCTCTCTTTTTAATTTTCATTAATGATCTCTTGTCTGCTACTTCTAATCGAATATATTCCTTTGCTGATGACAGTACTCTCTGCTTTTCATATTCGTTTCCGGACTCATGGCCCTGTTCTTCGGCTGTAGAACGAGAACGAAAGCGTATGCTAAGCTGATTAAATTCCGATGTCAACAGCGTAACCAATTGGGGAACTATCAACAGAGTGGAATTTAATGTTTCCAAAACAGAATGCTGTCTGCTGTCTTTAAAGCGAAATTTAAACACCCAGCCATTATCTATGTATGGCACTTGCATACTTTCCATTATCGGTATGTGTGTCAATGACAACTTATGTTGGAATGACCACATATTTGATATCGCCAAAAATGCTGCGAAATGTCTAGGTTTTCTCAAGCGATGTAAGAAATATTTTACCCCTCTGATCTGGCCTCAATATATAAGGCATTCATCCGCCCAAAATTGGAGTACAATGCCCACATCTGGTCAAGTGCTTCTAAAACATCTCTGCACCTGCTAGATAGGATTCAAAACCGTGCGATAAAACTTATTGATGATACTAATATCAGTCAATCAATTGACATCCTCGAACACCGACGAAATGTCTCGTGTCTCACTTTGTTTTATCGCTATTTCCATCACCAGTGCCCCACTGAAATCGCCATTAGCATTCCGCTCATTCAAACTTTCAACCGTAACACCCGTCTCGCTATGAATGCTCATCAGTATACCCTCAAGCCCATTTTCGGCCGTACTTTAAATTATCATGAATCCTTCCTAAGCCCTACAACTCGCTTATGGATTGCCCTGCCGATCTCTGTATTTCCTGGTCGTTATAACTTGCAAACATTTAAGAACAATGTACATCGGTACCTCTCTTTTCTTCCTCCTGTGTGAAAAATCGCCTTAAGGGTACACAAACCCCTTGAGCGCGCGATCATTATATATATATATAAAAAAAAAAAAAAAAACCTTCAGAATGACACGGCGACAGACTGATCAATCCCCTTAAAATTGCGTAAAAGATCCCCCCTTTCTACATAGGTACCATGTGTTAAATCCTATGTCAACATTCTTTTCTTATGAGTGAATTCGCCTTAAAAAATATGTTTAAGGTCACATAGTGCAGAATATACTCGTATGTATAAGGACTATAAAAAATCTTCAAAAGGTGTGATGTTAAAAAGGGAGTTCGAGGCTCAGATGGTTATGACATATTATGCGTATGGCGGTCAATGTCAATATGTATTTTAATTCATTCTGTGGTGAAAGAAAACCTCGTTTGTGAATGGAGCGGTGAATTGGTAAGAAAGCGCAGATGCATAAATAATTAGAAAAGCAAACAAGCTTAAAAACTTGGTTGTAGACAACCAATAGCTCAAGCCATAAACAACCTAGACAAGTTCAATAGCGAAATTTTGCTTGCGTCTATCAAAGTTTTATGAAAGTTAATAAATCTTTACTATGACAATGACTAAAAAAGGAGAAGATTTTAAGCAAAATTAAGGAGTCTCTCTCACAGGAACATATCTCTTCTGATGATTGTGATCAATAAAAGTACGTTGCAAGGTCGTTTTCAATGTAGTACACGTATTCACATATGTATATGCAGCTAAAACGTGACTTAACCTTCTTTCACTTTACATTGTCATCATCTTTCATCAAGTCCAAGACTCTTGAATACGAGTAACTCATCTAACAAAATAGTCGATGCATGTATTTCCACTTGAATCACAAAAGATGGCCAGTCCACTTTAAATGAGCCCTCTAATCATTCAAGCACAACTACGAGTATGTTTGCAATAGTTTAGATACTCGCTCGTACTATTCATACTCGTTCATCCCTGCAATGTGTAAATAAAATCATTCAGCTCCTTAGAACAACACAAAATAAATGTTGACCAAGAGTAGCGCCAGCGCTACATGATACGAGTACTTGTGTGTGCCTGAGCTCCCTTGTAAGTTAAATTATCGATTTAAATCGAAAGCAAAACCCATGCATGTCCTTATTGCAGTCCTAGTAGTTCCAATTGAGGAGAGGGTTTGGTAGAATATCAGACATTCAGGCAACAGAGTAGCAAATAATGGTCACGACTTTTCCAAATTGCCTTCAACACTAGTGTATCCGTATATCTTCGTATACCGGATTCACCCTCGAACAATGGTTCCTCCATCTTTTCATTTGGATTCTTGTTGATTTTTCTGGAAATACGAATACTTTTGCCCTTATATGGTTTTTGGCAAGCATTCCAAAATCAATATGCCACTACCACTATCACCACTACGAGTATATGGGGGACTAAGCAAATAGCTCGGATGATGAGGGAAAAAAGGCCAAGGACATCCGTAGGCAGAATTCAACGCTATTATTCGATCTCCAGGGATTACAAGTAGTTGCCTCATAACAAAGATAGACCCTGGCTGTCTTCGGTATTGGTTTGGCAATTTGATGGATATCGATTGATAGAAACCCAGCGGGGTAGACTGTAGACCTATTGTTTCATTCTATGAATATCCCTTGACACATGTGAAGAGCATCTGTGTGTGGAATGCTAAGTACGGCTAGAGCTGTGAGTGCCTCCAGGGAGACAATAAGTTGTTACTTCATTATTCTGTGGTGGCGGCTGACAAGGGAAAGGGATTAAGAGCACGAATACACCAGCATTGTGGTGTGGTCTTGTGCTGCATATTTTATATCTTTCCACTGTGGAATATTTTCGCTCGGTTGGTTGGGCGTTAATTAACCCCAGGGTCATGGGTCATTGAGTGAGAGTTTTATTTTTGTTTTAAAGGAATTTGTTTTTTTTTTTGCCTTCGTTTTTGCGGAACTAAGAGTCTAACAATTCAGTTGGCCCGCAGTCAAAATCAATTTTCAATGAATACAAAGTAGGGCCTATTTGACAGTTCCACCGCCGGAAAAAGAAACAACGAATTTGTGGCAAACAATTTTTTTTTTATGTTCTTTTTGGTCATCTGAAAGTCGGATACATATTCGTACATACATATGTACATACATTCATAGATGAGTCAAGGACTTGGGAATGAATTCAATTTCGAGTGGAATTTCTGTAGGAATTCGTTTACTCTGATCGGGTTCGAATGGAAAATTGTGACAAATTGTAACTGAAAATACTTTTACCAGAGGGCATGAATGTGGGTACAAATGGATTCCAACCGACAGGATGCGCGATTGGGTGTCGATAATGTAATATACATTTTAATTTCTTCCTTCCCAACTTTATTGAAGGTCAGATCAGAGATGTTGTGTAATGCTTCTTCCAAAACACACAATGCTGAGGCAAGTAAAATTACCAATGACGTTAGGGCGAGATGTTTTTTATCAACTTTTTCGTTACACGTAGGGATAAAATCTCTTCAAAAGCAAATACCAAATATTAAAAATGCAACTTCTGAGCTTCTTCTAGCTTCAATAGTCCCGTGCTTCCGGGATTTTTTTATGTAAAATTTGTCCTCAAACTCATTAATGTCCGATCATATATTGTGCAACAATCTTTACTTAGATTTCACCTTCATCTTGCCAGGTTTTCATCGCCTTTATAAGAACATTTAAATTAATAGGGGTAGGTGGTAGGTTGTCCGACGAAAGGTCACGCCTCGACCTAAAGAATATCCATTGCGCCCAGCAGCTCAGTCTTCCAGGTCTGTGAAGAAGTAACTACCCAACGCCTTCATTCTTCTCTCAGAAATTTCATGACAGTCAAACGGCAGATGAGGCCCTTGCAACTCGTTCAGAAGTCGCATCTAAGCGTTTAGCATGCAGTAGTCTGTGATAAAGCCGAGGCAATTTGCGCATTCCAACTGCGTCTATATAGCAAAGCATCTACTGCAGTGTAGAGGTAGGATTACCGCGGTATAAATCCAGCTGAATAGGACTGATCATGGCTTTCAATGCGTGTGTGGGTGTTGTCCTAATCGAGTAGAGCAGAGGTGTATACTCGACACATAACTCTACTCGTATAATAGGAGATAGGAGTTAAGGGGCACATGGGGATGACCTGTCGGACAGAATTCGAAACTCTAGTTCGTAGAACCTCTTGTTTCATTGTATAAAGGCAAGGTCAACACGAAAAACTATAACAACTACCAATCGATGGAGTTAATATATCGCATGTATAATAACATGTATAAAATAGTACAAATAGTTAAACTCCATGACAGTTCTGGAAGATCTTAGGGTATGTTATCGGCAATCAGCCTCAGCCTCAGCCTCGGCTAAGCAGGGACATAGTTAGCACAAAAGAGGATCAGAAAAGTAAAAAAAATTGAAACTTAGCTTTTCAATTTGACATTTAGCCACCGACTCACCTTAGTCAAATTAGCTCAGATTGAGGTGGAGTTTGAATCGGTACTTACTAAGACTCGTAGTACTTTCTCTCACTGTTTTCCCACCTAAAAGTAGAGAACAGAATGTCATGAAGATTTGCAAAAATTGAACTTGCTTAGGTATCAACATTGGTGCTTTAAGCGAAAAATACTGACTCTACGAATAAGTGACCCAGATGATTTTCTTCTCTTCTCTTCTGATGGAGCTTGCATAGCAAATGAAGAGTTGTTCTCTTTGCTTTTTCATCTCTACAGCTCCTGCAAAAATCGGTAAAATGAAGTCCATGCATGCCTTTCAATTAAGCAGTGACCTATGCTGATACCTTCAGAAGCCGATCCAGATTAGAATTGATCGAATTAGAGGAGTGTCTCCTAATCACATGGAATTGGTCTGGTCTGTTGGACATAATTTAAGGATGAAGTTAAATATAGCGAGTGGCATTCTTATATACGAGTTGCTTGGCTATTATTGGCGATCCAGTAGACAATAGACAGTAGATATGAGACATCCAAGTGAGAGTCTCTTTAATTACCGAAATTTCGAACTAGTTTGGGGGCGAGAAAAAGTACTCAGAGCTAGTTATTCAGGGAAAACACTGCCATCGGTATATTGATTTGTTTTTGAGATGTCAGTCGGTAGGTTCTATGCTCAGCAAAAAATTGTCGGTTCAGGCTTCCCTGCTCGGAATTATAACACTGAAATTGCTTTCAAACATGAAGGAAGAAATGATGTAGTCGGTTTTGGATGATATTCGGCTGTTGGTTTACAGCGAGGGTAATGTATGAGTAAGAGGGATAAAGTATGTCTAGCATAGCAGTAGGAATAGATCTCGGAGGACCGCTGGGGCATACACAGACCTATCTTTGCCTTACCCCAATGACATACAGTCGATCGTTAATATACGAGAACGGATCATTCGCGAATTTTTGAATGAAACACAGTTCTTTGGAACAAAAAAGGCGTTGTAATTTTCAACATAATCTTCTTTGAGCTTTATACACTTCGTGCAACGTTTCTCCAAAGTGGTCCTGCAATGAGGCCTTTATTACATTACGGAGGAGCATTTTCTTCATTTTTCTTTCAAATCGTCGTAGAACCACTCCAATAACTTGGCATAATATTCCGCGTTGATTGTTCTTCCCTTCCGAATGCAGTCGATGAGAATGCATACCAAAAAACCTGCGGCCAAGATCTTGTTCGCCGATAAACCGGTTTGGCTTTCTCCGTCGTCGACTATTTCGACTGCTTCTTGGTCTCCCATGTATTGTGGTGGATCCATGCTTCGTCCACGTTTATGAAACGGCGCAAAAACTCATGCGGATTGGGGTTTGAAAACATCAAACACTCCCTTGAAATTTTAGCATACGAAATTCACTGTTTTCTAACTTTTCACGCAGTTGTCTGCTTTGCATAGTAGTTGTCTATTGGTAGATAGTAGCTGGCGGGAGCAGTGTTGCTTTTTAAAAAAAGTGACGGATTGATCAAGTAAAATAGAGCCAACAAATAATTTTAGTTGAAGATCCCATTTAACTTCTGTGACCTTTGTGCATATGAATAAAAAAAATTCAGAACATCTATTGGAAATTACATGAGTCCTTCACTGATGGACTATCAAAATTTCATGATATTTGGACGAATAGAATCGGAGTTATTGCGTCTGAAGTGACATTAAGTGACAATCGAAGGACATATCAAGAAGGCCAAAAAGGAAAAAAACTTCCTTTACAACATTGTGACTGGTGATGAAACGTGGTGTTTCCAATATAATCCAGAAACCAAGCGCCAAAGTGTCGAGTGAAAGGACACAAGCCAAAACCCAAAAAAATCTCGCCACGTAAGGCGTAAGAAGTTTAAAGTGAAGACAATGTTGATTTGCTTATACGATTCCAAGGGCATTGTGCACAAAGAGTTCATTCCACTGGGTCAGACAGTTAATTCACAATTCTTCTTGGGGTTTTGAAGCGTTTGGTGCATCGCATTCCTCGTATCCGGCCAGAATATCGCGCTGAAGGAAGTTGGCGTTTGTTGCATAATGCGAATTCAAATCGATCAACACTTGTGACAGATTTTTTGGTTGAAAATCGCATTTTAACTGTCAACCACTCTTCGTATTCCTGATTTGGCACCGTCCGAGTTTTGCTGACGTAGAAGCCATCCAAAAGGTGGAAAATCTTTCATTCGACATGATTTTCGACAAATCGCTATATTGAGTCGCTATAAAAAAAATCGGTTTTGGAAAAAAAAACTTTTTGTTGTTCTTATTTTTTTTTTAAAAAAAGTCCTATTTACTTTGGAACGCACCTTATACAAGGTGGGGCAAATGTAATGCCATAATGTTAATGTGCCATAATTTTTTCAAATGGCGTCAAGTGTCATTGTGCTTTGACATTTATGTTTTACACAGGTAGAGAACTAATTGTTACTGCTTATTTGAACAATTTCCGATCGGTTGTTTTAACGCAGCGTGAATTTCGTCGGCGTTTTAGCTGAGCGTCTCGTTCAAACTATGTCCACTAGTAATGTCGCAAAAAGTGGTCGGCCCTGTATTGTTCGTACGACCGAGGATATCACTGCTGTGGCCGAGGACGCCCAAGAGAGTCATCGACGAGAAAACGATGCACACAATTATAAAGTGCAAACCGATCACCAATGGCTGCCTGCTGACTGGCCATGGTCTGTTAAACCTGGTGCAAGAAGATGATGATTTCCAAAATCATAATGAGCGACGAAGCCCAATTCCACTTAAGTGGTTATGTGAATAAACAAAATTTACCAAAAATGCACGAAGAGCCATTGCATCCCCTTAATGTGATTGTTTGGTGCGGCATTTGCAGTGAAAAAGTGATTGGCCCTTATCTTTTTGTAGGGTACGCAGGCGGCAACACCGTAACCATAACATGTGAACGCTATAGACAGATGTTGAACAATTGTTTTTGCCGCTAATTGCTGAATTGGGTCTCGAGCATTGTTGGTTCCAGCAGGACCGAGCAACAGCTCACACAGCCCAGACAACGATGGAGATTTTGAATCACCAATTTCCATGCCGGGTGATCTCCCGTTTTGGCGAGGCTTTTTGAAAAGAAATCACCAATTTGGAGACAGATGTTTCCCGAGCAGCAATTCAAAATGCCGTAAAACCAACACAAATGTGCATCAACTCAGGATCGATTTT
The DNA here is from genome assembly GCA_949129095.1 of Volucella bombylans. Taxonomy (NCBI): domain Eukaryota; kingdom Metazoa; phylum Arthropoda; class Insecta; order Diptera; family Syrphidae; genus Volucella; species Volucella bombylans. Next base: position 116,012,391 of record OX422142.1, on the reverse strand, counting down.
ACACTTTCAAATAAACTTGTTGACCAATTTTTTTCGTTTCTAACAAAATGGCAGCCCCACCTTGTGTAAGTCTAAATAGGTTGCTGACTACCATAGAACTTGAACGCCACTTGCAGTATGCCCTGATCGAGCTGATTTAAACTGAGGATTCTCATAGTTGTGCATTGATTATTCTTCCTGTGAGAAGCGTGTCGTTACGCTTAGAGAAGGCAAGGTAAAGCTATGTCGGAGATCTCGACACCAAAGAAATTGTATGCTTCTGGGGACAGAAGACTGTTTTTACCTGGTGCTTCGACCATTCTTATTGAAGTGTGAGCGACTCCGTGAAGCTGTTCTCAAGAAAACCTCGGCAGATGATATTCCAGTAGAAAGATTAACATTTCTTTACTGGGATTCATCCAAGAGGCATCCCATTTAAGTAGTGGGATAGGGGGCAAGAATTTTACAAAGTTTTTACATGTTTTCACAAAAGAGCAACTGATTTTCTTTGAGCTTTTTTTAGTTTGAATTTAAATTTTTTTTTCTTATAGGACACTCAGGCATAGGCTCTTGTGGTGACCTTAGCTCTATTGAGAAATCGTCAACTTTCACTTCTCAGCTCTTGAATCATTGCACAAATGTGGTTTAGGATTGTCGTTAACAGAACAATCGTCACAGACTCACCTTATTTATTCAGGATTTTTAATAATTCAAGAATCTATCTATTAATACGAATGGGACGTGACTACTGTCATTATAAAGTACCTCGATTGACATTTTAATAGCGCAGTCTATTTATAATTTTCTACGTAAAAACTTAGGTGCCTGCCACAGTAGTGCAATCGAATCAAATTGTTTTCGATATTGACTCGAATGGCGGCGCAGCCGGCAATTTCATCGTTTTCATTGCCAAGTTGTACAATTTTCACTTTTTTTCTCTCCACATTTGCACTCATCAATTACTTGTATCTCAGAGCCACACACGTACGTCTGGCAAATGCAATTGCAGAATAATAATTTCCTCTGCACTTGCATGACTGAATGCTCACGCATTCGATAGCTCGCGAATGAACAAAAAATCCAATTCAACTCGCGTGCTGTAAAAAAAAATTTAAAATAGAAAAAATATCATTAACCAACCGACGATTTTCAAATAAATTATCGTCTCTAATGGAAAATTAATTGAAATGATTCATCCGGGCACGCCCACTCTTTGAGTCCAAAGTCAATAAATTAGATTCTCTCCAAGTGGTGGTGGGTAAATGCAGCTGCATTTATGAGCAGAGTAACCTCCCCTGATCGTTACCCTCTTCATAAAAGACTTTCCATTAGTTTCTCTGTTCAATTACTCAACGGAAGGAGGAGGAGGTGGTCTATTCGGATCTCTCTACCAAGATCTACGATCGATTTTATCATATTCAATTGATCACGAAACCGAAAGTTATCAATTTCTTATTGTTTTCGACTTAACTTTTCGAAAGTAACTACAGTACGAGTGCGGATATCTATGACCATGACTATTTGCGGTGGTAAGTCGTAAACCCGAAGAAGGTACTCGTACATGAGAAAATGCGGTGAATTCTCCGACTCGAATGAAAAGTGAAATTTCTTCCAATTCGTATTCGTAGATACGCGGTGGTCGGCCCGCCGTCTGATCCAAGTTAGAAGTACAAAAATATATTCGCTCATAATATGACTCATGAGCATACTTAGGTAAGTACATTTCCTTTGCACTGGGTACCGTGTAATTAGCTGTTTGAGTTTTATGTGATTACCTGTTGGCGGCGTAAAGGAGTGTTCAATGTGAACTCAGTTGTTAAATTACACACTTTAGTCGCATGAATTTACTTTCAATGCCAACAATAAAACGGTAGCTACACAGATACTCAAAGTAAACATGATTGAGTGGTCATTTTGGGGATTTCACTTATATAGATGCTCTTGTAATATTTTAAGGTAAAGCGCTTCAGTACTAAGAGTCACGAGATCGATTATATTGAGTCAGACTCAAGCACCACTTTGAGGTTTAGTAGATATATTTTCTATTGATCCTTGATAAATGCGTAAGCACTTTATACTTTTACGAGTACGTGTACTTGGAAACAATTCGAAAGTAAGTTATCATATTAAGGTACACAAACTGTTGTTGGTGGGCAAGTACAATATTTTGTTGTGATTAGGGAAGGCACTGAGTTGCGTTCATCTGGCGATACGCCAGATTGTGCTTATTTTATATTCTTATATTAGACATGGTCTCGAATAACAGGACTTGACTCGATGGAGTCAAAAGAAAGAGTGACAGATCCTTATACGTCCTACTTCACGTGGAATCGACTTCCAGTGTGTCAGCTCGTACATTTATCGAGTGTGCGGCACAGCTAGAGGCAAGAACAAGGACTTCGTCCTCCATTTCATGAGCACAGAAGACAAGGAAGTGAACGACGCCGTGGAGGAACCGCTCAAGAGTGGCGGTATGAGCGAAGACACCATCATCAAGAACTAACAATTCAAGCTGGAAGAAGTAGAAACACGTCTTCGCAATATCAAAGCAGAAATTTTCAACAACGAGCAGCTGAAGAGCTTCTTCGCTGACAACAACAGAGAACTCCAAGTACTTCGCTACGACAAGCCTCTAAAGACAGTCAAAGTTCAATCGCATCTCTCACACGTTTCCGAGTACATTGTCCTCAACGCATTAAAACGCCTCGCCACCAGCAGGAACCAGCGCCCGACTAAGCAGTTCAAGAGCTTTTCCTCCGCCAAATCCACCTACAAGAGCCAGGAAGACAATCCTTTCCTCTGCAGCGACATTGACTACGCCAAGAAGCATGGTTGCAAACGAAAATAGACACATTTTTGACAAGATATTTCATAAACTAATCCTGTTAAAAATGCCCGTTCTGCGCTTTGAACCCATTTTGTTAAAATGGGATATCCATTACCTCGATAATCGTTTTTATAGTGTTCGTTTCAAGTATGTCCTATGGGCCCCTTTCTTGGCTACTTCAGGTGTTCCTCAAGGTAGTCACTTAGGTCCATTTCTCTTCATCCTAGCTATAACGATCAATGTCTCTAAATGTGCAAAAGTGCAACAAGTCTCCTCCCCGAATTTACCTTCTTCATACTCATCACTTGGCTTCGTTAAAATATGGTCCAAAGAATTCTGCAACCCGTACGTGACCAGATAACTATACAAAACTTACGTTCGCCCCCTTCTCGAGTACGCTAGCCAAGCGTGGTGTCCCTTTCACCGAGTTCATGTATCCCGTATTTAGAGCACCCAGCGTCGTTTTCTTCGATTTGCTCTACGAGGTCTACCTTGAAGCATCCTCTAATCTTGCACAGCTGTTCAAATATCTGGTTACGAGGCAACAGCTCAAAATGGATTATTACCAACGCGAGAGAAACACAGTGCAAGATTCGATACTTTGTTGAAGATTATTTTGCGATAGGTGGCGTGTCCGTTGGCTTACCCGAAGGAGGTTCATCCATTAGGTCAATATTGTCATTTCTAAACTTTGCAAATCAACGGCGACACTTGGACTCACTGACAAAACCCTCTCCATAGATATTTTGGATTTCTCTAGTGGCTTCACTCCCATTCTGTTTTTTCCGGAACAAAAACAATAAAATTTGCCGAATATGCTCTTCCGATACATCCATTTCAAAAATTTAGTTAAAATTGCTTACAATTATGTTAACACAACGAAGTTTGCAGACTGAATGAGCAATATATCCCAAATTCTAATTCCAATAACGGTTTCAGAGTTCAATTGGTTTTGTACATTTCATGGCAATTGGAAGATATCCCCCCGAAAAAAACGCGCAATACAAGTTACCACTTGAGAATTCACTGCTCACGACCCCGAAAAATGGAAAAAGGGACAACGACTTTCGGATCTGCACATGGAATACACGGAAATTGAAAAGGCCACGTGCAACTGAATAACTAGTAGACAAAGAAGCGATGATCGCCATTCAGGAAGTGTGGCAGGGTGGGCCGGACAAAATGATGCTGAACAAAGGGATATACGAGTACTATATTATAGCGGCTGCTACCGAGAACAGAAGCGTTGACGTTTTGGGTGTGAATTTGTTTTAAGCCTCAGGTTAAGGGAAGAATTCTACAGCTTTTGGCACGTGAGCGAAACCCTTGTAACTGTGATACATACAATAGACGTGTACCAAATAATGCTTCTACGACTTCCTCCACAAAGCCTATAAGCAATGAATCATTAAGATGATTTCACCGTGAAAATAGAAAAAAGAAAACTGTCACTGCAACGTTTGCGGCCATTGAAGCAGAATGACCGAAGATGGGAATAATCTAAGAGATCAAGCGAAGAATCACTCATGTCAATCGCTGTTTTTTTTTAACTAAGAACAACAAAAAAATCACTGTATATTATCCGTATTGCCTATTGTATGTATGACGCATGGACTTTCAGGCGTCTCCTCCCAAGATTGGGTGACCGTGGCTCAAGTGGTAATGTATTGGCTTCCAAATCGGACGATTTTCACTAATCATCAAACTGTCACTGTCAATATATTCAGTAAACTCAACATTTTCATCATGGTAAAGTACACGAACGAGCAACGTCTGCAAATTATAAAAATTTTCTACCGAAATTCGGAGTCGGGGACTGTAACTTTAAGAGCGTTAACTCCAATTTTCGGTTGTAATTCTCTTCAGGCAATAACAGGTTTAGTGCAAAAATTTGAGTCTACATATTCGTTGTGTGATGTTGCCGTGTCAGTGAGACAACGGGTTGGTCGAAGTGTCAAAAATATCACTGCCGTTCAGGCGTCCATAGCAAACGATCCAAATCAGTCAATTCCACGGCGTTCTCAAGAATTGGGCATCGCTCAGACCACATTATGGCGTATTTTGCGAAGGATATTGGTTTACACCCATACAAGATCAAGCTGACTCAAGAATTGAAGCCGATGGACCATTTGGAGCGACGTACGTTCTCCGATTGGGTTCTGGAGAAGATTCGCCAAGACGATGAATTTCATCGTAAAATCATTTTCGGCCAGTCGATTGGCAGCCTCGTTCGTGCGATTTAACGCCGCTTGACTATTTTCTGTGGGGTTACGTTAAGTCATTGGTTTATGCCAACACGCCGACGACGTTGGAAGAGCTCAGAGCCAACATTGAACGCGAAATAGAGGCCGTTTCGGCAGAAATGTGTGGTCGAGTCGTTGAAAATTGGGTCCAACGAATCGACCGCTGCAAACGTGCCCGCGGTGGCCATATGAACGAAGTCGAGTTCCATTCATAAATGTTTTGATTGTACTTCAAGCCGATAATAAAGTTCTTGAAAAATCTCAAATGGTTTGCGTTTTATTTAAAAAAGAAGTTTTCAAGTCCTTATTGGAAAACCCGATATAATACAATACAGTAAAAGAAGAACTCCTCATAGATGGCGGGTTCAAGTGAAAAGGCACCTCTTTCAACTTGGTGTGCACAACTGGAAGCGATTAGTGTATTAAGAAGAGAGACCTGCAGATTCAGGCAAAGTATAATCTTAATTTAGCATGTCTAACAAGACCCCCGCCCGGAAGGCTTACTTGACGAGCTAAAGTAGAAGAAGATTATTGAATAGATAGATTAGAGAGAATTCAATCAGAGAAAAGTATACCTGATGAATGGAACCATTTTGCTTCATTTTTTCAATTAACAAAAAATAACACCCTCTGAACAACATCAGTATGGCTGCCCCTATAAGTATGGGTTTAGGCTCGATAAGTCTGAAGTGGGCCAAAATATTTACGCTACGGCAAGTCCTATAGAACACCCAAGAAGTCCAAAATAATATTCAACAACTCGCTGTTGAAAGTATTCCAACGTGACCCATATCTCGATCAAGATCTTCACTATCCCCATGTCCTATGTAGGTCCTAGTTTACCGTCGGTTTCTGTAGAGCGTCAGAATATGTTTACATCAGAAGATTCCATGATCTCAACCACATGGGATTGTTTTTCTGGTCATCCAACACATCATTTGACACGAGCGGTCATCTCAGAGTGATAACATACTTGTATGTTACATTTATGTATGCATCCACAAAATTGTTATCCCATCCGCCCATCAGAAGACCTCAATCCCGTCTACTAGTACTCTAAGTTTCCTGGTTTGACAGTATCGAATCACTAATTGAAAGATCGATGCCCTATGAAAGCATGCGCAAGGGACCACCCGAATCTTTGCTGATTGGGTGTTTCGAAACATTTCTAAACCTCAAATGTGGCTAGCAATTAGTCCCGAAGGTCAGTTCCTTATGTCATTACCACAAATGATACTCGTATGTATAGTAGATTCCATTCCGCCTTTGATTTGTTGTCAAATGCAGCTCTTTCCGAACAGAAAAGCCGGAAGTACGCATATTTATCCAAGAAAAAAAAGTGTACAATGTGAAGCAGGTTACCCAATGTAAGTATTAAAAGATGCCAAAGGAATAAAGTGCGTAGTATCCTAATGCCAACCTAATGTTTTGCTTTCACGGCAGTTATAATTTTATAATCACTGTTTTCTACTTTTTTTTTTTCAGACTAAGGCCGCACAGTGTTTCGATTATATGGGATTAAGTGAAAAAAAGTCAAAACCAACTAAAAGTATTTTAAATTTAACTCTTGTTGCGGGTGCTCGAAAAAAATGGGCTATGGAGGAAATGAAAACCATTTTAGCGCATAATGAGTGTCTTTATTGACAAGTTTTGTGATGAAATAAGATATTAACTAATATCAACTAAGTAAATATTATTAGCTTAACGAATTTATTTTAATGTTTTTATTGGGTATTTTATTATTTTTAATATAAGTTTGTATTTTGCACAGTATTATATCTTATTTATATTCACTTTATTTATATACATACGTATGTAGTTGCATATGTGTATTGGTTAGGTATCTGCCAGTTTAATCTGTTGACATATCTTCATGGCTTCATCCATCAGAAGAATGAAGCATCACACCACTTATCATAGCTGAATTCTCCGCCTCAGTGGATAAGGAAGTAGATGCAGGCATAACCAATAACTTTCTAACTTCTTGTGGTAAAGGGCTGTTTTTTTTTTCAATTACATTTCTAAATTCATTGATTTTTAGATCTGATGAGATTAGCAACATTGTAAGTAAGTCTCTATTGGTGGCATACCGAGAACACTTACGGTTATTAAATTCTCGAAATCTTCGGCAATCTTTATTCCGAGCTTCTTGAGCCTCTTCCGATAAGTTTCCAATCGGTAAAATCATGTGCTGGATTATATCAACACTATGAAATAAAATTTTGTGTACTGTAACGGGCATGTAATACCACGGATACAGACTGAGATACGATGCTGCTATGTTCTCCGAAAACTTTTTAAATTCGTCTGTATTAATTTCATACCCAGACGTAAGTGCAGTAAGTAAGATATGGATTTTATATATTAGCTATCTATCAAGGTTAGTTATTTCGGCAGTTTTTTTATAATCTTCAAAAAATTTTCTGGCAGTGTTCCCATCATTAGTTGTACCAAACCCAGGTTTTACCAAGTCTATGTTCAAACCTAATTCAGATTTGAATCTTCGTTGGATAACATTTTTGCTTTCCTGGAAAACGGTTTGATTCTCTCTTCGGACTTGCCATACTTTCAGAGGCAATCTGTAAGAAATGTGTAATAAACATTCGAAAGTTTTTATAAGTGCGTCAAGTGGAGACAATCCATAAACAAAATTTTGTATCTTTACATTGCCACAAGTAATTGGCGAATTCATTTGACTGGGCTTAGCACCACAAATATAACAATTCTGATTCCCATTTGTACCGGATAATATGTTGCATATTTTTCCATCAACCATTATTGGGAGGAGGACATGTTTGACGAGAAGGTTTGAAGATTCAGTTGGGTTTAGTTTTTTGATTTGAATTTTTATTTTTTCTGCTTCTTGATGCACTAAAGCCGAAGTCTCTTTTTTTTAAATAAATTTAATTGCACGACAATAACGCGTAGATGACGGTTTGACGTTTACCCAAAGCGTGGTATTAAAATTATCATCCAAAACTAATTTCAAAGGCACGAAACAAACTAAAAATAGGTATTCGTCACTAGCAGTTTTGTCGTCGAATTTCTGCTTGTACTGGCTATGCCCTGAACTCCCATCAAATCCCCATTTACTTATCAACGTTGCTGATTCTGTTTTGTCTGTCCCTGAAAAATGTAAAGCTTCTAAAATCCGCTAGGTAGTTATATCTAGCAAGGACTGTAGTGTAAAACTAGCAGAAACCTCATCAACTTGAATACGTTCTTCAGGTGGAAAGCATTTTTTCTTGGCTTTCGTCAAACAGTAAAATGAAGGAACCAGTTCGTGGCCTACACCAAGAGCTACATTCCTCAATAGTTTGTAACTATTGGTGGTCAATTTTGCATCAAGATAAAGGCCTAGTGCCTCATCACCGGAAAGGCATTTCGCTTTTGAAGTTAACAACTGAGCATTTTTTATTTGTTTAGCGCCATCTCGGTCATCACTCAAGCCTTTTATTATGTTTGCAGCATCTTTCTTTCTCGCGAGCCTTAGAGAATGTTCAGCAGCAAACAAAATTTCTTCCAAGGTAAAATTATTGAGTATCCTTTGTACCCTTTGTATTTTAGTTTTTTGGCAACAATCATTAAATGATTTTGGAGGACGACCAAAATATTGGGATGTTTGGGGAGCTTGATCATCGGTAAGATAAAGATCTTTGGAATCACGCGTTAATAAAATAATATCATTTCCATTCAGCCATTCTTCATACGTACAAAAAAAATCGCTCAACTCGACGGCCTGCTTTACCCCACTTATAAAAATCTTTTCCGACCACAACCTAATACTGTGTTTTAGCCTCTGTTTTTCATTATTAGAAACAAGAAGGTTGTGCTTCAAAACTATGCAGCTGTAAATTTTTCCATTCCTCACTTTTTTGGGATATTTTATCCATTGCTCAAAAAATTCTGTTCGCGAAATCACGCAAAGTGAATCTGAATATTAAAAAATAAAAATATTTGCAAAGTCGTGCGCAAAATTCAGTTTGAATTTTCGGAAAGAGGATTAAATTCTCTAAAAGATGCATATAATTTTAAGTCCTGATAAACTGGTACTCATGCCTTTTTTTACTAATGATTTAAATGAAAACTGATAAATTCAAAACAATTGTTTTTCTATAGCATTTTTTTTTATGAAAAAGAGAAAAATTACAAGTAAACCATAAATACCTTCAGAAGAAATGTCCATGATACAAAAATTAGACTCAATATTACAACGTCAACCACAAATGCTACTTGTCAAATGAGGCATCGGTAAACAAAATGCTACTGCTTCATTGTAAATGTACCATTAGTTTAGACAAAGAGCGAGAAAATCATGTAAATATTTATAGATTTGAGATCTTTGCCTTCTTCTCTGGAAGCTCAATAACCGGTTTTTACTAGTCTGTGGCATGACTTTTTTCCACCTAAATCCATATAGTCGAAACACTGTGGGCCGCAACTATACCGAACAACACGGAAGACTCGGTATTGATGAATGGATTCTTTCGCAAGCAGAAAAGGATATTCTCGATGGGTTGTGAGAAATATTCCTAATAAAATACGACGGGTTTTGGAGGAGGAGATTTCCACAAAGAACTGTATGACCTATACGGCAACACTGTTCAAACATTGAGTATCGGGTGTCTAAATGAGTTAGGATATCTATAAGTTAATGGATACAAACGTTCCTTTCGAAGTCTTTTTTTTTTGTATCCAAAGAGTTAACACGGTAGTGCAACGCCTCGATATATTCGTACGTGAGTACACGCAGAAGGAAACTTAACTTATTTGGAGTGTGCAACAGGGTGCATCTACGAGTATCTAGGTGAAGGCCGCTCTAACGCTAACAGAATATCCGTCAGAGTAAACATTTATAATTAAAGAACCGTTGTTGAAAAATTAACAAAAATTCGTTCCAATTCGTAAGTATGAAAACATTTTTGTCCCGCTAATTGCATATATCGCCTCATCTGCCGCATTATGAGAAAAACTGAAATTATTCATCAAAAAGCTATGTGGCACTCGTATACTAGAGATGACCTAATAATTCTAAAGCCTATACTCACGAATGAGCGCTAAATCTTGGAATTCAAATTGAAACAACGATCAACCCTTAGGTTGGGAGAATATTGAGAATTGGGTATTCAACTTAATAAGGTCGGGTAAGTTGAAGATGCAGCGAAATAAGGATGCTAAAACAGCTTGCCTTCAATAGATGACACTACGAAATCTCTTCAAATTAGAGAGCCGGTTTCTTAATAGCTGTCAAGCTTTTTTCCATTTTACAATACCCAAGTTGGTATTTCTTTTCGAAAATTCTTCGCCATACCAGGAAATCACAGATTTAGATAGGCCAAGCTTCTGACTGTGTAAAGCCATGGTCTTTTCAAAGATTTTATTTTCCTTATTTTTTGGAGAAAGGGGCAACCACCAAATTAGAAGCCGTAACCTTCGTGTTGGTACTTGCCATCGATACTTCCACTAATGCACCGAATACCAGTCCTAAAGTAAACAAAACTATTGAATTTCTACTTTTGCACCCTTTTATGGCTTCAGGTTTAACAAAAGAGAAATTTCCCAGATTCTTGCCAAAGGGTAATTGCCATTTTTTTGTTTGCAGAATGTTTTAATGAATCCTTTTCGTCGAGAGTAGTTTCTTTTCCTTTTTGTTTAAATTTTCTTGTGCAAGCAAACCCCAGCCAACTTCAGCTGCACTCAGCGAAAATTTCTAATTATGAGCACAACCTTGATGCGGAAATAAGTTTGTTTCAGTTTTTTTTTTTTGTTTTTCTCATTTTCCCTTTGCATTCCACTGTCCGCGTCCAGTACAACTTGTTTTCTTTGCTTTGCATCGGAAACTTTGGACTTTGCTTTTGCCCATCCCAGACATGACCAAGAAGAGCAAGTTGAAGAATTTTGTTTTTGGGAATTTGCATTGCTTTCTGTACTTTTTCTTTACTCCTCTTACTTCTTTTGTCAGAATAATTGTCTTTCTACGATATTTGGCTACAGAGAAGTTCCTCACACAGTGCTGGGTCTTCCGAACGTTCGACGTACTATGAGCTCGGATGCAGACAGGAGGAATAAATATCATTCATTCGTTTGAGAGGTGCTTCCTATACGTACTCGTAGTATGGTAGTTTCATTTTACTATGTCACAGAGTTCATCTCTCCTTCTCTGCGTGGAATTTATATGTGTCTATGTGTATATTTTAATCAGAGGAACTCCCATGAATGGGAAGTGGAAATCATTTTTCAAGGGCCTTCCTGAAAAGTTTTCCTTCGTGTTGGTTTCCATTTCAAGGAGAGCAAACAAAACTGAAAATGTCACACAGAGGCGTGTAAATCTCTTGCGAATCAGCCAGTGTACGTATTCATAGGACGAATATGGTGATCCATAATGGAAGGGGTTCGCTAAGGATATGCATGCGTATATACTCGTATGTTCAAAAAGATTTGTCGCTAAGCATGGAACCTGGTTTAAGAAGATACACGAGTATATGGTAACCTTCTGAAACCCCTGCAGATAATTGATGATGCTGAAAACTCAGGCAATATCCTTATGCAAATATCGACTTTTTGCTACTGCAATGTGGGTAAAACGACTACTGTGATCTTTGAAGTTGTACTAGAGCTCGCGGATATATATGTAGTAGTTGTAGACTAACTTGGCTACAACTCAGAGGAGAAGGCTGACGTAGCAGTACCATCTGAAAGGAGTGGTATGAATAGAGGGTGTCATGAATCCTTATAAGGATATATCGAGTGTTATACACTCGTGTTTTTTTCTTTCTTTTATTATGTTGGTTACTTATCCAAGTGTATATTCGAGCATTGAGTGCATATGGTGAAATTGAAATCGTATCGGTGATAGCACTAAACGAAATCGAATCCCAGGAATAACTGCCTTGGAAAACTGAATTTATTTGCTGGCGAACGCATGGTAGAAGATTTCAAAATCAATATTTTTCCTTCACCTCTTCAGATATCCATTACGGATTTAAGGATGGATAAAGTTCGTTCCCCAAATTAAATGAAATAAAATTTTTAAAATATTGTTGAATTTTATTTACAGTTTGTGGCAGCACTTGCCCCAAATTAACCTAATCGTTGTTATGAAGACTTTTCTTGAGGAGGTGCTTTCAGGAAGGTTTTGGACGCAACTGCTTGGACGTGGTGCGATTCAGCTTCTTTTTTTTTTTGTATAATGAGCGCGCGCTCAAGGGGTTTGTGTACTCTTAAGGTGATTGTTCACAGCGCGGCCAAACGAAATTTAGGAAGAAAGAAAAGAGAGGTACCGATGTACATTGGTTTCAAATGTTTGCAAGTTATAAAGACTAGGAAATGCAGAGATCGGCAGGGCATTCCATAAGCGAGTTGTAGGGCTTAGGAACGAAACACGATATTTTAGAGTACGTCCGAAAATCGACTTGAGGTTATACTGATGAGCATTCATAGCGAGACGGGTGTTACGGTTGAAAATTTTAATGGGCGGAATGCTACTAGCGATTTCAGTGGAGCCCTGGTGGTGGAAATAGCGATAAAACAAAGTGAGACAGGAGACATCACGTCGGTGTTCGAGGGTGTCAATTGATTGACTGGTATTAGTATCATCAATAAGTTTTATCACACGGTTTTAAATCCTATCTAGCGGGTGCAGAGATGTTTTAGGGGCACCTGACCAGATGTGGGTATTGTACTCCAATTTTGGGCCTTATATATTGAGGCCAGATCAGAGGGGGTAAAATATTTCTTACATCGCTTGAGGAACCTAGACATTTCGCAGCATTTTTGGCGACATTAAATATGTGGTCTTTCCAACGTATGTTGTCATTGACACACATACTGAGAATGGAAAGTTTTTCGGTTTCGAAGATGCAAGTGCCATTCATGGATAAAGGTTAGGTGTTTAAATTTCGCTGTAACGACAGCAGACAGCATTGTGTTTTGGAAGCATTAAATTCCACTCTGTTGATAGTTCCCAAATTGGTTACGCTGTTGACATCGGAATTTAATCAGCTTAGCATACGCTTTCGTTCTCGTTCTACAGCCGAAGAACAGGGCCATGAGTCCGGAAACGAATATGAAAAGCAGAGAGTACTGTCATCAGCAAAGGAATATATTCGATTAGAAGTAGCAAACAAGAGATCATTAATGAAAATTAAAAAGAGTGTCGGAGACAGAAAGGAGCCCTGGGGCACACCAGAATTTATTTTGTGAATATCGGACTTGAAACCGTCCAAGACAACTTGAATTGAACGTTTCGAAAGGTAATTTCTAATCCATTGAAAAAGAGAGTCGTCGATCCCAAATGCACACATTTTCGACAAAAGAACCTGATGCCAAACTCTATCAAATGCCTTAGAAATATAAAGTGCAACTATCTTGCTTTCGCCGGATTGATGTACGCTTTGGTTCCACTTTTCGGTGAGACATGCCATCAAGTCACCAGTGCACCTGTTGCTACGAAAACCATATTGCCGGTCATTGAGAAGTTTTCATGTTTCGAGATATTTCATAAGCTGACGATTTATCAGTGTTTCCATGACCTTGGAAAGAAGGGACGTAAGTGCAATGGGTCTGTAGGAGGAGAGAGAAGATGATTCGCCTTTTTTAGGGACGGGCTGGACAAATTCTGTTTTCCATCTGCTCGGGAAGAGTCCTAAAGAGTAGGATTGATGAAAAAGCTTACGCAGTGGTTTTGCCACCGTGGAAGAACACCTCTTCAAGGAGATATACCATCTGGACCAGCGGATTCTCATTGCACATAGAAAGTTGTGTGCTTGTTCTTCAAACAGAAGCTGCTAGAATTCTCATCCCTCCCAGATTGCAGATCAAGGTGGTAGACTTACCGCACAGTGGCCATTTGACTCGAGTGAGACTGCTTTTTAGAAGATATTTCTGATGGGCCACGATAGATGACACTGGGAAACACACATTTCGTTGACTAAGATTTGACACTTGTTTTTGACTTGTTTTGGGCGTCTTAATGCGAAAATGATTACAGTTTTTGGCTATCACACAACCTTTTTAAGCTACAGGATATCATCTTTTCGTTCTAAATAACATACAAAATGTGCATACAATAATAAATTAAGGAAACAATTACCAAACAAAATGTTCAAAGAAAATACATAATTTTATTCATAAAAGTAGTAAACTTCTTTAACCAAACGGCAAACATACATATCAGGTAAAAATTTTCGTTTATAGCTTTCCCTGGATTGTTCATTCTGTGAACAATTTCGCCTGATGCTCCTTGGGACCGTGCCTCCATGATCCTTAGATCTTGATGGAATGAATCGCTCACCCTTCTCATCACTGACTGCACCTGGATTTTGCGGGAAGTCAGCAAGATGGCTATGCAGAAAATGAACCTTGATGCTTATGTTGCAATCAAGCATTTTGAAGCTCTCTAAAAGTTGCTGGATAATTTCTGTGTAATTCTCTGCTCGCATATTCCCAAGAAAGTTTTTGACAACATTTTCGAATGCCAGCAAAGCATTCTTTTGCAGTTCTGTCATTGTCCTAATAAAATGTTCATCTTTAATGAGTTGCCGAATCTGTGGACCGTCAAACACGCCGGCCTTTATCTTTTCAAAAGACAGGCGAGGAAATGCTGAAATGAGGTACTTGAAACAGTCTCCTTCAGTTGGCAAAGCTTTAACAAACTGCTTCATGAGGCCCAGTTTGGAAATATAATACTGTTTCTGTCAAAAAGTGGCTGATGTAGAATGTTTAGATCACCAGGTTTAATTTCAGATCTTGGCGGCCAATTCGACTGTAGCCAATGCTTCTCACGAATTCTGCTGTCCCACATACACAAAAAACAGGGATACTTGGTATACCTGCGTTGCTGGCCAAAAAGGAAGCATATCATTTTAAGGTCAACACAGATGACCCATTTGTGCATGTGGTATTGCAACAAATCAATGACTCTCTTTATGTCTTCATATTCATCACGCTAACAAACTGAGTGGCCTATTGGGACTGCACCATATAAGTTTCCATTGTGGAGGAGGACTTCAAGCTCCGCTTTGAGCTATCAATAAACAGTCGCCATTCAGTTGCGTTATAGACTAGAATTCCCAACTCCTCCATTAAACCATTTATGCAATGCAATTTTTCTGGATCGAAAGTAGGATACCTTAGCTCCTTTTTCAAGCAAGTTTTTCTCGCGAAGTCTTGATGCTAAGAGCTCTGAAGCCTTTTTAGAAAGTCCAAAAAACCGGGCCAAATCATTTAACTCTTTATGATCAAATCTCTTATGAATGGAGTCATCTTCCACTTCAAAATCTTCATCTTCATATTCAAATTTAACTCAACAGAAATTTTTTGAATTGTTCCTCAGTGTGATAGTTAAAAAGTTTCACTAAACGAAGAGCAAAATGTAAACGATGTGAGTTACAAACAGCAGCCTCCACAAGCTTATTTGCAACGACTACACATAGGCTTTGCCCTTTTTTGGGAGGCACGTGAATGCTATGCATCGACGCAAATTCTTAGTTTACGTTAATAGTCAATATGAGTTTCATTTTCATTACATCCAATCATATCAGAGCAGGGCGCCTCGACAAGGAACAGTTGATCTGTGCTAAAAACTCTCCACGAGAACCAGGGTCTCCGTATAATGTATCTAGTGCCAAATAACTTTTGGACCTGAGCGGTGACACCAGAATCCGAAGTTAGTTTAAGATTGTATAGCTTGTATTAAGCCGAATAAATGGTGGCCTTCATCTCCACCAAAACTAACAACACCCAAACAATCTAATACCAGTTCTGAGGAGCTCTCAACCGATGTTCATCTCAGCAAATATTATTGGATCTAGCAAGTATGCGATCAAGTTATACTTGCAGTTCTTCACCTAGATCACTAGATCATTTCTAGATCGCCGTCAGGACCGGCGAGACCCCGACAGTCAAGTCAAAGCCGACAGTTACTACTAAATAGACGTTCAACCAGAACAAAAAAGTAAATAAATATGCGCTGTTATTTCTACAGATAACTTCAAACCAGTTTTGTTCCAACAACATACATCCTGAAGAAAATCTTTGTTGCAGAAATACGCTTATATACAATATACAGGGTGTCCCAGTTTAGGTTTTCGTCCTGATAGCTGAAGATTCCTGAAGTTATGGCAAACAAAAAATTGTATTGCAGGGCGGATGGTCTATTTTCACCCCCCTCCAAGTTATAGGCCGGTAAAGTGAGGAACCTTTGATTTCGAGGTAAAACTTCTTAAAAGGCCTTAGCTTTCTAACGGATTCATCTTAAGAAACCGTTGTGCACATTTTTGAAAGAGAACTTCAGTGTGCATAAAATACTAAAATTTGGTCGAGTTCGATGAACGTCAGCCAAAATTATGGCATTTTAAATTTAACATTTTGAAAAATCGTTGGTTATCAAAACTTTTGTCTTCTCTTCATTATCTACGATTTTTATGTATGACTTTTCCACCTACGAACAACGCAAGTTATTGTAAACCACTATTTTATTCAGGCAATTTTTTGTTCGCCATAACTTCAGGAATCTTCAGCTATCAGGACGAAAACCTAAACTGGGACACCCTGTATGTACAATATATTTTCTCAGTTGTCAACAGACTACAATCCTTCACTTAAGACATTTTCTTTTCGAAAAACACAGAGTGAATAGTTGAGCTGCGCAAGTCTGCTAAACTGCTAACTAAAAGCAAAACTGCTTTTAAGACATACGAGGGCTGTATGATAAGTACCCGTGTTTAACGACTGATGGCAGCACTGATGCAAAATGTGTAGCGTTCAGTGTATGCAGTCTCAACCGCAGATGACTTCAAGAGCTGTAGCGTTCAAGGTACGCTGTATTAACTAGAGACGACTTCAAGTTGGTTTTTTCACGGATACACATCTTTACTTTTCGGCCTACGTGACAGTTTTCTTTTTTTGAATTTATTTTATTTAACCCGTGTTGATTTTTTTAAAATTTATAATTAAAGTTAAAAAAACATATAAAACGTTTTTTTTTATTTGTAGCTTGTGGATGAAACGGTTGCAACGCGTATATTTTTTTAACAGTTTCGTCCCAAACTGGTGACCCCGACGTGATCGGGTTGAATTTTAAATGCCACTACCTCACACACCTCGGGCACAGAAGAGGAAGCCAGTGAACGCACTCCCAAAAACATCTACCATGGAGGCTGGACCTGCCCCCACAGACATGACGCCCAGCACAACAGATCCAGCTGTACTGGAGCTGATAAATCGACTGCAAGATGAACTCACGCTGGCTAAAGAGACGATCCGACAACTCAGAACAGAGGTAGGTCAACTTACCTCAGCACCAGCGCCAACAGCATCTGGACCTCTTCAGGAGCATCTTCCCCGTCAAGTAGTCGATGACCATGGCCCAGCAACATCGAGAGCAGCCACGAGTATAACGACGTATGCACCGCAAACAGTACCAGCAAGTCTTATCTGCGCATCTCCTTCGGATGTTACAAATGCGTCTCGCGTGCAGCTACCACGTTTCAACACGATGTCCCCACAGCTTTGGGTAGCACAAGTAGAAATCGCCTTTCAACTTGGCGGCATCACTAACGACGTAGAACAATACTCACGTTTGCTGCTCAGCCTTGAGGGTGAGGCATTAACGGCAGTCGGAGACCTGGTGACTAGCCCACCTACCGCCAACAAATGTGGAGCGCTTAAGGAGTGGTTGGTTCAAACATTTGCACCAACCCCCGAGTCACAACTAAGGCGCATGCTCAGAGGTGAGGACACCGAAGGAAAAAAACCCACAGCCATCCTCGCACACATGAAGCATCTCGCTTCTGGCAGATGTAATCCTGCCATCTTGAAAACGCTGTTCTTCGATCGTTTGCCAGAACATATGCGCGCAGTTTTGATAGCCACAGAACAGGAGGATATCGACAAACTGGCAGAAGTAAGCGATAAAATCTTCGAATTGTCCAATACAAATATGTGTCCAATTTCGTCTTCACTTTCGGCACCTGAGGTCAACGCCGTGTCTCAGCGTGAACACACTACATTGGAAAAGATTTGGAAAGCCATTGAAATGCTGAAAAAAGATGTAGGTGCGCTTAAGTATGGCAGTCGTACACAGCAATCGCGCTCCAGGTCATTAAGTGATAAAAAATCTACACGTTCCGATGAAAAAAACACAACGCTCTGTTTTTATCACGACAAATTCGGTGATGAAGCGCAGAAATGTCGCTCAGGTTGTGCCAAGTGGAGATCGGAAAACTGAAGCTGCCGTTGCGCGAAATGGCGTCGCACACGGCAACAACGAACGATACCGCCTACAAGTTTCCGACGTCAAAACATCCATAAACTTCCTGATCGACACCGGAGCAGACCTATCCGTCTTACCAAAAAAATACGCTTGCACTAAAAGGCCCTCAGAAGTCAACTTATTTGCTGCCAACGGTGTCGCCATATCGACCTACGGTACGAAAACCATCGCAGTAGATCTAGGTCTTAAGCGAGATTTCAGCTGGTCCTTTACTGTCGCCGACGTCACGCAGATTTCATTCACCATTTCGATCTCACCATTCGCTTAAGCCAACGGATGCTGTTGGACAACACTACACGGCTGAGTATCAACGGAGATCTGGTTAACTCCCAACTACCTACAGTGCGCACGATCGACAACAACAACCCATTCGCTGACATCCTACAGAACTACGTTGACGTAACTCGGGACACCAACCACAACGTCGCTGAACACTCTGTGCAACCCACATCATCGTTCGAGGGCATCCTGTGGCAGAACGCGCCCGACGTCTAGCTGGTGATAAGCTTACAGCTGCGAAAGACGAGTTCCGACAGATGATGCAGCGTGGGATTTGTCAACCGTCAAAAAGCGAATGGGCTTCGCCGCTGTATATGGTCGAGAAGAAATTGGGTGGCTGGAGACCCTGCGGTGACTACCGTCGCCTAAACAATATTACGGTCCCAGACAAATATCCCATACCACACCTACAGGATTTCACCCACAAGTTGACAGGATGCTCCATTTTTTCCACGCTCGATCTTAACAGGGTATATCATCAGATCCCACTTGCTAAAGATGACAGACCGAAGTCAGCCGTTATAACACCATTCGGCCTATTCGAATTTAACGTCATGACCTTCGGTTTGTGCAACGCTGCGCAAACCATGCAACGCTTTATGGACTCAGTGCTCAGAGGATTGGATTTCTGCCACTGCTACATCGACGACATCCTACTCGCGTCAGGCAGTGAACAGGAACATCGACAACATTTGCATATTGTCCTGAAGCAACTCCAAAAGTTTGGCTTGACTATCAACATGTCTAAATATTTTTTTGGACAAAAAGAGGTGAGATACCTGGGATTCACCGTCAACAGCGAAGGAATCAAGCCTCCCAACGATCGAGTCAACGCAATCACCGATTATCCGAAGCCAGACACCATGGACAAATTGAGGAGGTTTCTAGGATCCTGGAATTTTTACCGCAGCTGCATTCCTGGTGCTGCAAAGTCACAGGCCCCTCTCATTGAGCTCACCATAGGCGCGAAAAAGAGAGACAAGCGCCCGGTTCAGTGGACACCTGAAGCTGAATGCGCATTTGAGGAATGCAAAACGAAGCTAAAGAACGCAGTCCAACTAGTACACCCGAGGTCTGACCTTCCATTGATTCTGCGATGTGACGCATCAGATACATCAATCGGCGCCGTCTTGGACCAACGCTCTGGAGATACACTGCAACCACTTGGTTTCTTCTCCAAGAAGCTCAGCGGACGAGAAGCCCGTTACAAAGTATATGATCGAGAGCTGTTGGCAATATACAAAGCGGTTAGATACTTCAAACACCTCATCGACGGTAGGGAAGTAATCATACTTACCGACCACAAGCCATTAACGTACGCTTTCGAAAAGAAGTCCAACCACGCTTGCGACCGAGTAGCGCGGCAGCTCGAGGAGATAGGCCAGTACTCTACGAACGTTGTACACATTTCTGGAGCTGAGAACATCGTAGCGGATGCACTGTCCCGAATTCACACTATCAGTATGCCAGTCATCGTCAACACACAGGAATTAGCGGATATGCAGAAGAATGATGAAGAGCTCAAGCAACTTACCGTATCTCCAAAGTCAACATCACTCCAACTTCAGGGACTGCGCGTCGATGGCACAGACGACATAGTTTTCTGTGATACCAGTGGCACAGACATTCGTCCGTATGTACCCAGGCCACTGCGCAGACGTATTTTTGATAATAGCCACAATTTGTCACACCCAAGTGGACGAGCGACACGCCGCCTCATCAGCAGAAACTATGTCTGGCCGAGCATGAATAAGGACATTCATAACTGGGCCAGGTCTTGTATTGCTTGTCAGCGAAGCAAAATCAGTCGGCACGTAAAAAACACACCACAACACATCGCAATGCCCAGTGACAGATTCCACCACGTCCACATTGATATCGTTGTGATGCCGCTTTGCAAAGGATATAGATACCTCCTGACAATGATAGACCGATTCACCAGGTGGCCTGAAGCCGTCCCTCTTAAGGATGTTACTGCAGAAACAGTAGTCGACGGATTCTACTCGGGTTGGGTATCCCGATTCGGTGCACCGGCAACAATTACATCTGACAGAGGATCCCAGTTCGAGTCCATACTGTTCGACGCATTGTCCAAACTCATCGGCAGCAGGCGTACGAGAACAACAGCATATCACCCAGCCTCTAATGGAATGATAGAACGTTGGCACCGATCATTCAAATCGGCCATCAAATGTCAGGACGCATCTGACTGGGTAAGCCTATTACCAACTGTACTTCTAGGGCTTCGAAGCAGCTACAAAGAAGACATCAAGAGCACAGCGGCGGAGTTAGTATATGGTACGACATTACGATTACCTGGTGAATTTTTCATTGACGAGGAGGTTTCACCCGAGCCTCAGTTTTTCGTCGAGAAATTCCGCGAACAGATGCGACTAGTTCGATCGACACCATCAGCACATCACACGAAATGCAAGGCCTTCACTCACAGGACATTGTTTACTTGCACACACGTCTTTGTGAGAGTGGATTCGGTGCGAAAACCCTGTGAACGACCGTATGATGGACCATATGAAGTGCTGGAAAGAATATCGGATGCAGTTTTTAAAGTGAACATCAATGGTATTCCCACCACGATATCCTCCGAGAGACTAAAACCAGCATATTGTGAAAACGCAGGAACATCCAGCAGTCAGCCTCCAGGCGGGCGTTCAGCAACATCATGGGCGACAAATGTGCCTTCTCCAGACGATCCTGCAATACTTTCGCGTACAAGACACTCGAAAACATATTCTGCAAAAACAGCACAAGCAAAACGAAAACGAATTAATTTCGAAATGTCAAATCCGTGACGTCTGTCACTCGAGGGGGAGTACTTGTAGCGTTCAGTGTATGCAGTCTCAACCGCAGATGACTTCAAGAGCTGTAGCGTTCAAGGTACGCTGTATTAACTAGAGACGACTTCAAGTTGGTTTTTTCACGGATACACATCTTTACTTTTCGGCCTACGTGACAGTTTTCTTTTTTTGAATTTATTTTATTTAACCCGTGTTGATTTTTTTAAAATTTATAATTAAAGTTAAAAAAACATATAAAACGTTTTTTTTTTTATTTGTAGCTTGTGGATGAAACGGTTGCAACGCGTATATTTTTTTAACAGTTTCGTCCCAAAAATGTGTATGCCATCATATAGCGCCATTTTTACGATGAATGTCAAAATTTCCGACAGATGTATCGAGTAGTTTTGTTTTGACAGTCATCAAGTTCGTGTTTATTTGCAATCATTGAGAAAGAGCAATATCGATCAATAATTCGATTTCTTTTTTTGGATTTGTAGACGTGTGAGGAAATCAAAGTGAAGTTGCATGGCATTTATAAGGACCATGCACTTTCGATGACTGCCATCAGATATTGGTTTAATGAATTCAAGCGTGGCCGAACATCCGTTTTTGATGAAGAGCACCCACGCCGTCCGATTTAGGTGACTACGGATGATATGGTTAATAAAATCCATGATATCGTGTTAGCAGATCGTCGGGTGAAGGTCAGAGAGATTGCTGACATTGTACACTTGTACTCAATTGAACGCATAGAAAATATTCTACACGAAAAATTGAGCATAAGAAAGCTATCGGCGAGATGGGTGCCGCGTATGCTAACAGTGGAGCAAAAACGAAATCGCATGACAACTTCGGAGCACTGTTTGGACATGTTTAAGAGCAATCCGAAAGAGTTTCTACGGCATTTCGTGTGCGTTTTCTTGTCTAACACAAGTACTTATCATAGAGCCCTCGTATTTTATGTTTAAGATATTTTCGATTGGGCTTTCATTCAATGAGCTTGCAACTAAGAGGAGTCCCCTTCATGGCAACAAGGGAATAAACCGAGCTGCTTAAGCCAGGATCAAAAGCTGATACCCAGTTTCTCTGATAAAAAAAAAGTGATTAATAGCGGTGGCGTTACGCAGTGGTTAAGTTGACTACTATGCACGAGGGTATAGGTTAAATTTTCGGCCAAAGTTGAAGTGCAGACATAAAGTCAATTTTCTGACGCTACTATCCTTTGTTTGGCGGATAATGACGAACCTTCGTACCAATTTTATATGTTTATCACTCTTCTGCCGTACGGGGTTGACAGAATATCTTGGTCCCATCACACTGTGCCCGAAATAAGAAGAAAGAGAACAATTCAATAATGGGGAAGACCAGGACTTGGTTCGCGCCAGACTATTGTAATAACAATGTATTTATTTATTAATAAAGAAACATGATTAGGAATCATGATTTCGTTGCTTCGAAAGATGCAAAGCACTGTTTGTTTAGTGTTAGTTTGGTAGCATTCGTTTTATTGTACAATCAGTTTTGTTCTTTAGTTCAGTTTTTTTATACAATATCACATGCCGAAAGACGTTAAGTTTCGCCTGTACATGGGCTTTCCATAGCACAACTGGCGATGTCTAAAAAGTGTCCAGAATATAATATTTACACCACTTGTTGGGCTTTCTATTCCGTCTTCTTTTTATTAAAAACAATGAACAAAAAGACTCAATGAAGAGCCTTGTGACACATTAAACCATCCTGCCTAAGATACAGTACCTCTTTAGTCTTCTAGATGCTGGCAATAGCTGTAAAATAGACATTTACCAATCTTTCGATCACACGTGATCGCTTGATTTAGTCTACCTTTGCGACTAAAATTCACTGAATCCCTATTAGCTGGGTCGACGTTTAACTCGACTTTCCAAAATCAATCATCGCCTTGTAGATCTCCTGACCTCCTTTTCATATGGACTCTCAAAGTCCCCAAATTACAATAGTATTGGCGAATGTTTTGGGCCGGTGCTCATTCTTTGCTGATATTGGATAATTTATCATTACAGAAAATTTTTTGTTGGCATCCTCTTATCGGTTTTCATTGGAGATGGCTGTAGCCAAAAGCTGTCTCGGTTAGCCGTCAAGAACGAGACAGTTTAGTTCGGAATCGGTTGGCGTTTAACAAATGGTCAGAATTGACATTTACACATATTACAAGCATATCTTCCATCGATCGTGGTCGATTAAGTTGACAGTTTCACCACCTGTTGGGTAATTTAGGTTTTCAAGTGGATTCTATTGTACTACTTACCACTGTGCTGCCCGCAGTCGCGAATTCCGCAAGCCAAAAGTCGTTATCTGATGTCTTTTGGTGGAGATGTTTCTCTTACCGATTTGAGCACATCGAAATAAGCCCAGTACCATATCGACGTCATAATCTGATAAATCAATCCAAGAGGATTTCATTTTATTTCAGCGGTAGCCACGGATTCCTCGGTCAGTATACCTTGACAAATATTTCAAATATTTCGAGTTACATGACTCTTCTTCCCCGTTATATTGCCTCCAATTCTAAAAGCTGCAGTCCGTTGGATAGAAATAAAAATAAAAATCATTTCTGCAGCTCTACTAGAAAATCACATCCTGTGAGTCGGAGAGGATTTATCTCACAAAACCGTAAGCTTTTTCAAACGATGCACTCGGGTATCATAATACCGTGAAATATGGCCTCATTCTGTGTCAGCCGGCAACGTTTTGTTCTTCTATAAACAAAAGCCACCACCATGCTCCAGTGAAAAACGCACATTCTCTGCCGCTCGGTGTATTATGTGTGTAACGACACTTTTCCTCCATAAAAGTTCTAACACATTCCACCCACCACTATCAATAGTTGGAAAAGCCCTATTCCTTCAACCCTGTTTTATGACCAAAACACTCATAAACAGTTCACACAAAGGATTATTTACGAGCTCCATTAGTCCGGTGGAGCTACAGTGTCAGTCGTCAGTTGACTCGATGTTAAAGCGACAGAAACGTCCCAACAACAATTTTAACCTAATGACAGGACTTAAATTTAGAAACCACATCTACTGGCTAGGCTAGGTGAGCTACCAGCTTTATTCAATTTCACTCTGTAGGAACATCTTGGGTGGTGCACGTTGCATATTAAATAAAAAGAAACAAAAACAGCACTTTCAACAACCAACAACCGATAAACTACATCGACGACATTATTGTCACGTTTGTGTTGTACAAGTATGTCATCACTTTAGAGGAATGAATGAGGTGGGCATGGTTGCATTATTACATTTACATGACCAAGACGGTTACAAGACGACAGAAGGGACCAAGTTTTCATACTCGCTATCATGTGCCACAACAATTCTCCTACCAAGACTCGATGCAGTTGGAATTCTTCTTTTGTTTCTAGTCTCTCACTGGGTTCTATGGTTTCACGTTATCCACGGTACTTATACGAGTATGTAGGAATACATACCCATAACATGCGGAATTACCAGTTTTTTCATGCTGCCCCTCTTTTTATATTATTTCTTGGGTGGAAAATCGATTTTTCTTGGCGCTTGCCTCGTATAATTGCTTTCTTTTCTACAAAACCACACACTCATCTATATAAACAAAGGAATAGTATCTATCAAGAAAGTACAAAATATGAAAAAACAAGTAAAATAAGTTAATTGGTCTACAATATATGGTATTCTAATGACTTCCTTGGAGAGAAGCAAAATGCTAGAAAAATAAATATTCTATGAGTCAAGTTGCTGGCCTTAGTGCAGTTGGGTCTTTTTTTTTTAAATATCCCATTTGTATGCTCAAAAAGTACCACAGTACCCTGCACTCATTTGCAGAGCCCTTAATGAGATAAATGATCCGTGCTGAGTAGCATCTACTGCGTACAAACTATGGAAATAGATCAGCTGCGGTTTACACAAAATTTTGTGATAAATCAACCTCTGTTTCCGGCTGTGAGATGACCAGGGCTTGTTGCAATAAAATGAAAGAACACTACATCACTAAAAAAGAGTCTTCCATTCTCAACGGATCTACAGTGTGCTCCAGAAAAACGTGCGTTAGATTGCTTTTCTACTTTACTCAGATACACATTTTCTGCATTTAATTGCCGATCGCGCATTGTCTTCATTTCCCAGTATATGAGTATTTCCATACTCCGGCGGCGGTATAAAATTATTACAAAATGAGTGCGGCTTTTAAAAAGCGTTTCAAAAGTGTTTTCTCAGTAGCTTACCCAAAAGCGCCGCAAATGGGTATTAATTCGGTTGCAAAATATTTAAAAACATCAGAGGCAATTGTGAGAAAGTGTATAAAGGGATACATATGTATGGACGAGTATAAGGACTGCGGTAATGTCGAGGTAGAGGCCCGTAGCCAGGATTTTGTTTTGGGTGGGGCTTGTTCAATTTCGAGGAAGTAATTCTGTATACAAAAATTCGAAAACTACAAGAATAATTTACTTTTGTTTGTATTTTTTTTTATAAATTAAATTTAATAAATAGTAATTCTTTTAAGATTGTTTTTTTCACAGCAATAAACGCCTTGTATTTTTTTTTTTGACATAATATCGATCACTTCGTCTGGATCCACATGAATACCTGAGTGAACAGACAGCATTGCAAGTGCGCTAAGTCTTGGATGGCCCATGACGCTTCGGGATACTGTTTTGATCCTTTTCGCCGTTGAAAAGGTTCTATATCTAGCAGTTTCAGAACATAGGTAGATGTATGTACTCCACTTTAACAGCTGATAAGGATATTGCGTTTTCGATTGCCGATTAACGGCAGCAAAACATGGAAGCAGAGCTTGAAACGATGGTACTCGTACAACCTCTTCATTGACCATAAATCTGTAAGATTTATGTATTAGAGATTTCATATTAGAGAATCTAGACAGGGATTAAGTATAGAAACTATAAAATAATCTTCAGGACATGATGTTTCTGAATTGGAGCGTGTTGTTTGTTTCAAATAAATCCTCGGCAAGTTGTGATGCGGACTGAAAAGTGTCTCTGAAAAAATCTCTGGCATTTTCTCTTATGTTTTTAAGAGATTTTGAGACTTGTTTCGTGTGATTTATTGATAAGAGTAGCGTTAAACTAAAAAGTTTTTCGCCTACAATGCGTCTTACCAACAAATCACTTCTATGAATTGCTGCCAAGAAAGTTGATGCTTTTGAAGACATCGCCCACGTCTTGGTGGATATTTCTTCAAGACTAATCGCAATACATTTGAAGAGCTCTACAAATCAGATAATGCTGTCATGCCTTTCAAAAAACTTTTTTTCACAAAGGCGCAAAAGTCGTTTTTTTCCTGCTTTCTGGAGCGTGTTTTTGTATGGCATTTTGGAAAGTCTTATTTGCATTTGAATTGTTTTGGAAGAAATTGGCTATTTCGCTTACTACACCAAGGCAATTGCGAATCGAAGGTATTGACATGACATTAGACAGAGCCACACGCACGTGTTTGTTGAACACACTGTAAGTGGAGTATTAAACCGAAACTATTAAGTTTAAGAGTATTAAACCGAGTATTAAACCCCCCCCATCGAGCAAATGTTTTCACCGGTACTATCCGCCTTGAATTGGCATCGAAAAATTCATTATATCTGTACAAGACCATTATTGGCATCCACAAACTCATTTATGGCGAAATGTGTGGCGACAATTTTATTTTCGGAGCAGGGGCTAATAAAGTGCCTACTCGTATATCCAAAGTGTCTATAGTAGTTAACTCAACAGTGAAAGACCAGTGGCATCGCTGGTACAAGGTGCCATTAGAACCACTCTCTATGATAAGTATAGCTGTATTCAAATCCCGAAATAGAAAATAACTACAAGAGAGGGATATATAAATCGATATACCCTCTGGATCGACCCGGGCAGTCTTCGATTACACTCCGGAGGACCAATCAATTGCAGAAGAATTCAACTCATTTTAAGCGCGCAATAGAAGCAGTTAAAAAGAACTGGGCGAACTGGATTCGAACTACATTCAGATGAGCACTACATTCTCGTACTAGTTTAGAAGTAGTGTAAAGGTCGCGGTTAACCTTAAGCGCGGCTTCTCTAAATCAATACAATCTTCACCTTTGTTGGGTGCCGAGACACAGAGACATTCCAGGGAACTAACAGCCGATGAACTTGCCAAAATTGGAACCACTCTACCTATTCTACCGGAAAAGGGTAGCATAAGTATACCAATCGCTACGTGCAAACTAACATTAAAGCTGGATGCCAACAAAAGAACAGACCTTAGGTGGACTGTTGGACATACATGTCTAGGAACCAAACAGATCTGGCCAAAGCTGGATCTGAACAGAACACAGCGTCGTTCATCTGGTCAAGTGCATGCACCACACTATACGTCGAAGGATAACCCAAGATGGTATAAACATGTTCCACGAACAAATGTACGTACCCGTGCTGAGAACATAATAACTATACAGGCTGGAGCAAAAGGAACAGCAAACGAAACCGAATGCTGGAATATTTTTATCACCAAGGAAATGAAGGGTGCCATATTGACACACGAACGCAGAAATAAATATACGATAAGCCAAGCGTAAAGATCCTTGAATATTACATATCAAAGAAATAACAGTTACGGAACTGGATGCATTACTTGGTTTGCTGTATATTACTGGTCTCAATACATCAAGCCGCCAGAGTCTCAAAGATTTGTGGAGAACGGATGGTACAGGGGTGAATATATTTCGTACAACCATGTCACTACAAGGATTTTACTTTTTGCAAAACTGTATTCGCTTTGATGACAAAACAACGAGGGAAGAGCGCAACAAAAATGATAACATGGCTCCTATTACGACTAGATCTGTTTTCGATCAATTTGTTCAATGCTGGCAGGAAGCTTACAGACCTCATGAATGTATGACGATTGACGAGATGCTATTAGCGTTTAGAGGGCGGTGCAAATTTCGTGTCTACATATATTCCACACAAACCTACAAAGTATAGTATTAAAATACAAAGACTTGTAGATGCAATATCTTTCTACACTTTTAATTTAGAGGTGTATGCAGGAAAGCAACCTGTAGGACCGTATGCTATTAGCAACGCGGCTTTTAATGTAGTGAAAAGACTTGTTCAGCCCATATCCCGGTTGAGCCGAAATTTGACGTTTGAAAACTGATTTACAAGTCATCAGTTCGTGACTTCTGCATCTGCTAGCTGAGCACAGGCTTACTTCTACTGGAACTGTTCGGAAAAATAAAAGATGTATCCCGGTCGATTTTTTGAAGACAGGAAAGGAATCGGGAAGTTCTTTGTTCTGCATTCAGAATTACATATCTATGGTGCCTTATGCTCCTAAAAAGAATAAAGTAGTCATACTAATGTCTACTTTACATCATGATGACAAAATTGATGATACCACAGGACACCAGAAAAAACAAGAAATGATTATGTTCTATAACTCAACAAAAGCAGGAGTAAATGTTGTCGATGAATTGTGCGCATCTTATGGTGTTTCGCGTAACAGCAAGCGTTACCCGATGACCATATTTTATGGGATACTGAACATAGCTGCTATAAACGCAAACATAATTCTGCGAGAAAATTAAAACAACAACACCAAACGAACAGAATTTATGCGTAATATGGGACTAACATTAGTCTATGATATTCTACGATTGCGAAAAGATCAAAGAAATATTCCAACGTACATTCGACAGAGAATATCATCTCAAATCAATGAACCTCTACGTCCATCACCCCAAAATGCTACTAGTCGCTATGTCAGATGTCGGGATCGTCCAACCAAACAAAATCGGAAAACAAAACACGCATGTTTCAAAGAAATGTCTGGCCTTCTGGCAAAAATTCATAATGCACTACACCGTTGTAATCCATGAAAACCGTGACCATTGCCTTCTTTTTTGACTGAAAACGACGTGGTTTTTTTGGTCTCGGCTTATTTGGTGAACGCCATTCACTTGCCTGATGTCTGGATTGCATGTCATACACATAAACCCACGTCTCGTCTCCAGTAATGATCCTTTTGATGAATGTGGGATCGGATTCAGCCTCGCAAATCATCTCTTTCGCGACGTCAACACGGTCTCTTTTTTTGGATGAAATTGAGGTCTTTTGGCACCAACTTTGCTGCTACTCGACGGACACCCAAATCATTAACCAAAATGTCTTGGACGGATCCATAGGCAATGTTCAAGTCCTCCGCTATCTCTCTGATGGTTAATTTGCGGTTATTGACCAACATTTCTTTTACTCCATCAATGTTTTCGTCGGTTTTCGATGTCGATGGTCTGACACTGCGTTCAACATCTTCGATTGACTCACGACCACTTTTGAACCGCTCATGCCACTGGTAAACGACCGATTTCTTTAGAGAATCGTTGCCGAAACACTTTTCCATTACTTCCAACGTTCGTGCACCATTAAATCCGTTTTTTACGCAAAATTTAATACAAATTTGTTGTTTCAAATTTAAATCCATTTCTAAAATTGTAAAAAATCGCCAACACACACAGAGATAGATGTACTCTTGGCTACGTAACTTTTGCAAATGTCAAGCTATGACGCTAAGATTTAGAGGGAATGACAACGACAGATTTACCAACTTAACAAACAAAAAAAAAAGAAAAACAGAACTCAAATCCGAACAATAGGTCCTTCATAAGGTTGGTGACAGTTACATCCGTGATCTTTTTGGACGCTCTTTTCCATTTAGCACTAAAATCTTTTACGTCCTGTGTACACTGCTCACTTTTCCTCAATTTAGCTTTGACCAAAGCTCAATACCTTTCAATGGGACGGCACTGTGGAACATTGGGTGGATTCATGTCTTTTGGGACAAAGTCGACATTTTTAGCAACAAGAAAGCTCAACGTCCCATGAGCATAGTGAGCTGAAGCTAAATCTGGCCAAAATAATGTTGAACCCTCGTGTTTGTTTAAGAAAGGAAAATGTATTTTTAGGCACTCGTTAATGTATTCTTCTCCGTTAATTGTTCCCGTTGTAATAAACGATGAGCTTCTGTGTCCACATTGGCAAATGGCCTGCCAAACGAGATATTTTGACACGAAGTTTTCCATCCCAATCGATGTTGTTGATTGCGGAAGAATCTCAGCTTCAAACGAATTGTAAAATTGCGCACCTGGAAGAGTATTAAAGACGGCTTTGACATAAGTTTCGTCATCCAAAACCAAGAACGCTTTCCTGTTGCCGATCAACCCGTACAGCTTTCGGGGTCGTGTTTTTGACTTTTTTTTTGCTTTTCAGTAACTTTTGGTATTTTTTTTTTCGTGTTTTTAGATCGTTATGATTTTTAGATCTTTGTACCATTGTTTGGTTGGTATTCCATTTCCGAGCAACATCTCTGGATGACATAGTTCGGGTTTTTACTATGGTACCCACTATTTTCCTGTCCAAATTTGTATCATGTGCTCCACTTTTAGTTCCACTTTTCTGTTTTCGCTTAGCTGTCAATGTCTCCAAATATCGTTTAATAGCAGAATCCACTGTACTGACGGTTTGGACGCGAAGTATTTTTACGGCGTTCCTCTTGACTCACATTTTATAAATATTTTAAACCACACCGAACTAAAATCACTAACAAACTGAAACTAGAGAATATACAGGCTAATTTGGGTACAAAATGGGAATGCAATTTTTATGCATTGGAAGTATAGCCCGTATTAAAATTTTCAGATTTTATTCGTTTCAATCCGTAGAGGCCTCGGCAAAAACTTTAAAATTTCCAAATTAAAGCAATATCCAAGAAATTTTATGTTCAAAACATTCGTTTACTACAATAAAAAAAAAGCTCTTCTCGCATAAAAAAAATACCTCAGAAATAATTGTTTTTTTCTTCAAATTGGCAACATCGAATAAAATAGCACCCTATGAAATGAACTTTCACTGTGAGGTGACATTTGAAATGTTTGACATGCACGAACAAAAAGGGTGTGTAATTGTTGAGGGTTGTTGTTGAATTCGATTTAACATCGATTCGTTGATTAAAAATGTTGCATACGCGTATAAGTCACAAGCAGCTAAATTTCAAAGGGTGATATTTAATATACGAGTGGTACTGCCGTCGTAGAATAGACAACCTATCAAATTAACCTTGACATTACAGCCAGTGCAATTCATACCACTATATTTTAAAACTACATACATATATAAATCTGTTTAAGGTAATCAGAAAGATTATTTTCATTGTGATTAAATTAGTTTAAAGATTTCGGATAAAAATGGTAAAAGTCACCAACACAGGGATGTTGTTTTCAACTTTAAAAAAAAAAACAAAGAAACTTGCTTTGCGATAATACATAAAAGTCGAAGTCTTGTGCGAATTATATCACAATTCGAAATAAGAAAAAAAAACACTAATAAACGAGGACGGTTCTTAATCATTTCTCGTATATCTACAGTATTGTGCAAAACATTTGCAAGTTTTTTTTCATTACCAAACTTTTGTGATCCACTGTATACAAAAGTAACTTTTTACATTTGTCTTACAAAATTCTGTTATTCAATGTATACTCTTTATTTGGAAACAAAGACATCCGCGGTATGTCCCGTTAGGTGATTGCGGGAAAGAAAGAAAATTGAGAACTCGCATATGCAGCTGCGCAAAACATATGCAAGTTTTTTAATAGCGGCTCATTCCCAGCTTAACTTTGAGTAGTTCAGAACTTTTAGATTCCAAACTTATAAAAATAATATTTTTCAATAGTTTTACGACTTTAAGTTTATATTTTTGCAAAAAAAACTGATTTTTTTTTATATGGCTGGGAATAAGTATAATAACCACACAAAAAATTTGATTATCGAGGCATTTAAGAGTGGCATTAGGCAAAGAGAAATTGCAAAACAATTTAAATTGCACGAATCCACAGTTTCTAGGCTTATTTCGAAATACCGAAATAATTTGCCCCTAGAAACGGTACATTCTGGTGGCCGTCCACGGTAAACTGATCATCGCATGGACTAAAGGATAACGAATCTGATTCGTCAGGAACCATTTAGCTCCTCCACATCCATCGTTAAGGATCTCAATTTGACAATTCATTCAAGCACTGTGCGTAGACGTGCCAAAGAAGCAAATTTGAGGACATATCGACCAGTGAAGAAGCCGTTGTTAACTTTAAAAATCGCCAGAAAAGGTAAAGCTTGTGCAGTATTCGTGAATGTTGCTCATTTCCTAAAATTCAGGTTGGAATTTGCGCATAAATATGCTAACTGGTCTTTGCAACAATGGAAGACCGTATTATTTAGCGATGAGAGTTAGTTCAATGTTCTTTCTTCGGACGGCATTAGCTACGTAAGGCGAGAACCAGGTACTCGATACAAGCGTCAACACGTCCGAGCTACTTTGAAGCACGGAGGAGGTTCTACAATGGTGTGGGGTTGTTTTTCGGCTCAAGGATGTGGTCCTCTACATAAGATTACAGGCATTATAGATCGTTTGGCTAAAAAAACATTTTGGAAACAGTCATGCTTCCATATGCTGAGGAAGAGATGCCGTTGTTGTAGAGGTTCCAACATGATAACGACCCAAAACACACGTCAAAATATGTTAAAGAGTTCTTGTAGATGCAACATGTGAACATGTTAGATTGGCCTGCACCTGAACCCCATAGAAAATCTGTGGGGAATTTTAAAACAAAGGGTAATAGGGCAGGGGTTCTCGTCGTCAAAAGCCCACTCAAAGTTGAATGGCTGAGTATTCCAATGGACACAATAAACGCGCTAATTGAATCCATGTCAAAAAGATGTGGAGAAGTAATAAAAAACAAAGGTTATTGGACCAAATATTGAAAAAGAGGAAAACTTGCAAATGTTTTGCACATCATTTTATAATACTTGCGTATATTGTTAAAAACAAAAGTTAATTAATGAATGATATTTTCAATATTTTATATACTTAAACTTTCGCAATAAATGAATCTTTCAAAATCATAAAAAAAGTTTAATAGTGTTGCTTTAGTTTGAGAACAGTATTCACTGAAATCAAAATTGTAAAAAACTTGCAAATGTTTTGCACAATACTGTATATATATTTTTTGTTTATTTTTTCACCGAAGAGAATAAAATCGGGACGGTGTTAAATGAAACCTGGGTTGTTTAAGAAAACCAACAATTTTTTTTCCAACTCAGAAATTGGTGAAGTATTGAGTTTTGAAAGTATTAAATTTCATTTTGTGAATTCACTAGAATTGAAAAACCCCCTAGTATTTATGGTATTTTAATAAACACGTACCATTAAATAAATAAAACTCAATTTCTGATTGATAAATTTTTTATTATTATTTTTATTCCTTGTTTGACGAGGATCACTTTCCGCCAAGCCATTTTTTCATGTTTGGAAACAAAAAGAAATCACATGGGGCCAAATCTGGAGAATAGGGTGGGTGTGGCAGCAATTCGTAGCGTAATTCGACCAGTTTTGCTGTGGCAATTGCGGACGAGTGAGCAGGTGCGTTTTGCCAAGTGGGACCGTTTCTTTTTTATTAATTCAGTATTTAATCGGTCCAATAAATCGGCATAGTACTGCCCCGTGATTGTCCTTCCTTGCACAGTTTGAAGAATCTCTGATTTAGCTTGGTTTAATTAAGAAAATGACATGCACAAAATTACACAAAAACCGGTTTCTCTCAGAGAGTAAACCTCCTACAAAGTATAGTTGTTCAGTGTTGTTCAAGTTGGAAACCGTGTTTGTTCTAAAGCCTTGCATATGCACTTCTAAAATGTGTTTCAACTTCTTGCGCAGAGGTGCGACATTCATCGAAATCACGAAAAAGAACATTTTTGATGCTTGGATTTCTAAAGTCAAAATAAAGCGCTTAGATGCGGTTTTTGCTTTTGTTATAGGTGACTTTAACCATATACTATCTTCTGAGGCTGCAACAAAGTCAGTCAAATTAACCTTAAAAACTTTATGTTTAAGATTTGACGAGAGATGGGCCTAAAGTGGTCGTCATAGAGAGCGCATCGAAAATTCAAATTCTCTGTGGCTAAATGAAAATCTAACATTACCCCAACATATCTTAGATGAAATACCTTCTTGATCTAGGGTAGGAAGACCGAGAAAAAGCTTTGATGAGTGCTGTGAGAAAAGCAAGAGAAAAGTTAAAACCATTTTAGATTCTTTTAGCGCTGAAG
This sequence comes from Volucella bombylans, assembly GCA_949129095.1. Classification (NCBI taxonomy): domain Eukaryota; kingdom Metazoa; phylum Arthropoda; class Insecta; order Diptera; family Syrphidae; genus Volucella; species Volucella bombylans. Next base: position 115,977,842 of record OX422142.1, on the reverse strand, counting down.
AAATTGCAATGGCTCACGAAAAAAGGCTGAGACAAGACGGAAAAAGAAATACTGCTATTGCAGTGAAAAAATTATCTGAAAATTCTCCAAACCGAGTTATGATTTTTTTTTTCTTTTTTTTTTAATATTTGTGTAGGTTAAATTTTGTTATTAAGGTTCTATTGTGAGGAAAAGGCTAAAAACACCTGCTACTGGATTTTTACCAATAATGAGGCTAGATGAGGCACTAGCATTAATCACGGACATTCAGCTGTCAACTCAACAGTACGAAATACTACGCCTAAAAATTAACAACAAAGTTCCCAATTTATTACCTTCATACTATAAAATTAAAGAAGCTAAGACGGAATGCTACCCAAATGATAAAACTGTGAGCAAAACTTCTGCAAAATTTAGTAAATCACAGCGTTGAGCGTTTATGTTTAAAGACATGTCAAAAAGACATTTTAAGTTCCGTTGCTGACCTAAAAGAACTATCCTTAGTAATGAAATGGAGCTGTGATGTTGCTCAACAGAAATCATACAAACAAACATTTTCTGCTGAATGAAATTAAGCAAGTACTTTGGCAAAACCCTGCCCCATCATCAACCCGATACTGTGGACCAATAAAATTAAATTTTGCTAAGGAAACCACAGAACTGATCAAGTCAGAGATAGAATCAATTAAAGATCAAATTAAAACCCTACTTCCTATAGAATTTAACATTGACAGTTTGTATATCATAATTAAACCGGTCTTTTTGTTAACTATGATTTACGGAAAAATTTGTACTGCTTTATCATCTACAACATCTCCATCACAAACGTGTTACATTTGCAGCGCCAAAACCTCCGAAATGAACAATTTAATTAATCTTTCAACTAGGCATGTGAACCAAGAAGCAATGTCCTTTGGATTAAGCCCCCTTCACTCATAGATGCGATTTATGGAATGCATCCTTCACATAGCGAATAGATTAGATGTCAAGGTGTGGCAGGTAAGAGACCCAGGCAGTAAAGAAAAAGTCAAAGCCAGAAAAAAACTAATCCAAGAAAAATTTTGAAGAGAAACAGGGTTATTGGTAGATATGCTAACTCAACAGTCTGGCACTACTAATGACGGAAACACGGCTAGAAGATTTTTTTAGAGATGAGGAAATTACAGGGATAAATAAAGACATTATCAAAAAGTTTCATATCATCTTAGAAGCTCTTGGATCTTCCCAATAGATGCAGATGCTTTTGAGAAATATGCAAAGAAAACAAGGGAACTATATATTAAAAATTATGCCTGGTGTTTTATGCCAGTAAGTGTGCATAAGGTCTTGTTTCATAGAAAACAAATAATTTCTACTTGTATACTTCCAATCGGACATCTTTCAGAAGAAGCGCAAGAGCCAAGAAACAAGGAAAATAGAAAGTTTAGGGAACTGTTTACTAAAAAAATATCACGTGTAGATACAAATACTGACCTCTTAAATCGATTGCTTATAACCTCAGATCCATTCTTAGCAAGTCTAAGATGCTTTCCGAGAAGAAAGAAAGTGTCATGGAACATGAAGTCTTGCAACTAACTTTAAGATGTACCAAATAATTAAAAAAATTAAAATAAGCTGGTTTTTATGTATTTTGTTGTCTTGAAATTTGTAGTCATATATTAAAAAAATTTTTTATATTCTATTCTGTGAACAATTTCAATTAAAAAAAAAAAAAACCTGAAATTGAATTCCGCTAAATCAGCGATTCGTCACACTGTGCGATGGAACCGTTTTCGCTTTCTTTGGATCGCCGGGTGAAATCCACTGTTTTGGCTATTCTGTCATTTCTGGCGTGTAGTGATGAATCCATGTTTCGTCATCACGAAACGCCGGATTGCTCTTAAGCATGTCCAAACAGTGCCCCGAAGTTGTCATGCGATTTCGTTTTTGCTCCACTGTTAGCACACGCGACACCCATCTCGCCGATAGCTTTCTCATGCAGAATTTTTCGTGTAGAATATTTTGTATGCGTTCAATTGAAATGTGTACAATGTCACCAATTTCTCTGACCTTCACCCGACGATCTGCTAACACGATATCATGGATTTTATTAACCATATCCTCCGTAGTCACCTCAATCGGACGGCCTGGGCACTCTTCATCAAAAACGGATGTTCGGCCACGCTTGAATTCATTAAACCAATATCTGATGGCAGTCATCGAAGGTGCATGGTCCTTATAAATTGGATGCAACTTCACTTTGATTTCTTCACACGTATTACCATCCATAAAAAAGAAATCGAATCAATCAGAAATCGATCGATAATTGCTCTTTCTCCATGATTGCAAATAAACACGAAATTGATGACTTTCAACAGCTGTCAAAACAAAACTACATACATACTCGATACATCTGTCTGAAATTGATAGCATACACATTTTGCATCAGTGGTGCCATCAGTCGGTAAACACGGGTACTTATCATACAGCCCTCGTATTTAAAATGTAAAACAATGACAAATGCCTCTCTGGAATCTAAAATAGCCAGTTAGTCTGGTGTTGCTTTCTGAATATTATTCACTGGGATGTACTTCGTCAGTGGAGAAACCCATTTCCCCATACGCGCCGCTTCACTAACATTGTCATATGGCAATGCGTCAGGTGGCAATTAACAATATCGTTCTTTATGAACAACGTATCGGTCCTGATAAACTTTTTATTACCGCCGACAGAGCAGGCACTCTGTGCCTCAAACAGTACAATATCTCTCGTTGTATGAATGAGATCTCTTAATTGCGGCCGACGATATTAACCGGGCGGCTCTGTGATCGAACCTACCTTTTCAGTACTCGGTGAGCTCATTAATAACTATTCCAATTTGTTCCACCCCACATAGTAATTTACTTAATTGTCCCTAGGCTAGAAGCTTTTCCTGGAACCCTCCAATTTCTGGATCTCGGCTCCAGGCTACTTGAATATAGGTGTCTACTTTATCGCTAGTAGAGACAGCAGTGACTACGTGATAGCGGCTCAATTTATCTACATGATCTACATGCACCGTCTCACTGCGGAACTGTATTATGTAGTCGTAGTTCTCGAGCTCCAATGCCTACCTAGCAATCCTAGGATTTACCTGATTTTTGCTCAAGGTGAGGGTAAGCGAATTACAATCAGTTATAATCTTAAAAGGCACAGCTTAAAAATATATTGTACTTGGTAGTGAATAGGGTTTTCTAACTCGCAGCTCCGGTATCTAGACTCTGCCGGACTGGCCGTTTTAGAGAAATATGCAATTGGGTGGAACTTTTTGTCATCCTAGTGCTGCATCAGGCAACACGCATCGCAATGAAACTCGGTTTCCCTTTCGAGGCTGTAAATTGCCAGTACTGGTGCATTGACGCGTTTGTCACGAAACTCTCAGAAAGCCTTTACACAATCAGAATCATATTTGCTTTCCTTGCGTAATAGATCTAGAAGGGGCTTGGTTATCTTGGAAAATGAGGGCATAAGTCTGCCCAAATACGAGAACAAAGCAATAGGTTGGTGCAACTCGTTCTGATTCATGGACATCGGGTACTGTTTAATCTTTTGGATATGAACGTCGATTGGTCGAAGACCTAACGCGTACACGAAATAGCCTAAATACTATAATTCATCGTAAGCGAACTTACACTTGGTAAATTTGTCCCAGCCCTCTCTCATAAATGCGGCCCAAACCTCGGTAATGATTTCCAGGTGAATTTCGAAATCAGTTGAATACCATCTAAGTAAATAATCAATTTGCCCTTCTTAATCATGTCCTGGTAGCAATGGAACGGGGTGTCGTCTGTTAAATAGATCGTCATTTGATAACTTACGTTCGATACCAATCATCAGATTTAAATAATTCCTATCTATTGTATAACTGCTTTAAGAGCGCTATCCTCAACTTCATTCAGCCAGGGCATAGGTAAATGGACATCAGGCTGCGGTATGCCTACGTCTATTTCAAACATCGATAAGACACTATAGTCGTCACAGTGAACCTGCGACGGAACAACAACAGTCAGCGGAGTTAGGACATCGGTTTGGCTGACACTTTTGCCATTCGGCGGATTAGATTTGCAATTTGGCGCTTTTTGCGTGGATTAAATCTCGAGTGGATGCAGTCACTAATATTGTTCGTTATACCAAAGTCAGAAGTACCAACACCCGGACCATTCAAAATAAAAACTTTTTAGAAAACTTCGCCCCAACATCCAGCGGCAGAACCATCAGGTTATCTGGAAATACTAACAGAATTACTACACCGTACGCAAAAAGTTTAATTTGACCGACTCAAGGTATACTTTGTTGGTTTCAGTACTTCCAATATCCTGATGTAACTTGGAACTAGAGAACGTATGATGAAGTTAATCACGCTACCGGTATCAAACAAACAAAAGCGATTCGTGAATATAGTACTTCTGACTTGCTCAACGGAGAAAGCAACACTTACGAGTACCGACTGCATAGCGATGATGGCGCTAGCCAATTTTCTTCATCACTACTCGGATTACCCTTTAATGCCTTGGTGACCGCTGTCACGATGCTCTGATGTCTTCGGGATACTGCTGTGGAAGTGTCCAACTTCATTGCAAATTTGGCTGTCTCGGCGGCTTGGTGCAATTGTTTTTACAGTGGCCGAACTTAGAACACTCCGGAGAGTGGTTTGTTGGGGGCAGCGGTGGTAGGCAATTTGGTGGGCTTCCTCTCCAACTGTTACGCTTCTTCTGATATCGGTCCAGCTTGGCTAAGAGATCAACGATAGTCCTGGCGTCGTTGATGAGTATTATATTGGCTCTGTTATCATCGAAACCATCAATGATGAGTGTCACTAGCTCACTCTTGGGAACAGATATTTTTGCCGCTAATGTGCGGTCTAATTCGTCATTGTTCCAACTGCCGATATACTTCGCGGTAGGTCACTTGGTGTAATTTACAACTGTCAAAGAGTCCAGATATTCCTTTGCTGTCTCTCGACATGCGTACGCCTAAGCGCATTCCATACGGAGTGAATCCACGTGAATCCATATGATCGAAATTTACCATATGATGTGTGCTTTCATTTTGTGGACTCCGCTCGAGCTCCTGGATCTGTTGCTGTACCACAAGCATCTCACTTCGCATGCACAGTATATAGATTTGTGCCTGTAAGCGACGTGCTTCGTCTTCTTCCAGAACGCCCACTGTCTGTTGATGGTGGGTTCTCCTCTGATGTTCTCAAAATATTCGACAACTTTGTCGGGCGGTTAGATAACTAATTCGATATATGGTATGATTCGACGTATGGTTCGGCGGCGGATTGTCCATTCCTCGCAGATTCAAGCAGACGTCGCCTGGACAGCAATTCTTCGTAAAGCAGGCGCAACTGTACGACTGTAACGATTGAGGGGAATTCGATGTTTGCCTTTGAGAGCGGCTCCACCATCTGTAACCATACTCGTGTGTTGGGCAGCGCTTAAGGTCATAGTTTTGACTGGTTTTGGAAAATAAAGTTATCTTGTTTCAACCTGCAACATGTGACATTGAAATTCATGAATTCACCAAAATTATCTTTAACATTGTTAGCCTGCCTAACAACTCCTCACCAATACTTCATTTTGTCACAAAAGCTCCATTCTCATGTAAATAAATTTCATGAGCGGAAATTCTATGAATTTTGTAACCATCCCACTTTTATGCACAGAATATATGGCTAGAAGATCAGGAATGGAAAAAATCAAAAATATCCAATTAAAGTACAAACCCTTTCACGGCAATTTCCTCTACTGTATGCCATCTATGAAATTGTAAATGTCATGCCGACAACAACTGTTTACAGTGGCATCAGGCAATCGAGTTCATCTTTTACAGCTGCCATTACTTCGAATTCCCCAAATTCACTGCAGTGTAACCGATTTCCCAGACCTTCCTTTATCAAACCATAAGACGCGTCCTCAACCTCATGCATACACCAAACTAGAAGTCTTGCTACATACATACATCTAGCTAGTTCTTCCTCTTAATCTCTAGAGCTCTGCGAATCATAAATTCAAGAAATTCCTCCGAGTGTTGTTTGCTCGTTACTACCAACTGCATTCCATCCATGCAGCAAAACCCAAAGACATTTGACAATGGAAAAGGTGGTGAAGAAAGAGGAGATCCCTCATCAGTGGACCAGCACAATGGGAATAAATCTACGATGCTCTTGGAATTGTTTACGTGTGGGAATGAGCACCTTAATAGACTTACAGCCTTGATGATGCAGATACATTCGAAACGTGTGGGACGGCAAAGTTGGGTGGGGTGTACCCCGTGGCCCGTGTACATCGTGTTGCTGGTCTTCTGAATCTTTGGATTTCCATTAATATTTTTCTTCCACCGGTGGCATAGGAAATCTCTTACTTGTGCCTCCTTTTCGTCAATACGACATTGGTTGGGGAATAGATGAGATGGAAAGAAGAATGCAACAAAACGAAAACAAGGGAAGCCGGTCTGCAAATTGCTTTCTCAGTTAATGGCATGTCATGTCGCCGACAGCCATGACAGAACGTGTGATGATGGGTGGCAATGTAATTGAACCCGAAGACACCATTCATCAGCTGAATAGAGAAAGAGATGGACTTTGAATCATCAGGAATGAATGAAAAGTGATTTATTGATGTTTTGCATGCACTAAAAGTGAACTGTTGACAATTTAGTTGTTGCCTCTTTTGTTCGATCAAAAACCAGATAGATTCTTTGCAAGAGGAAATTGTATAAGCACATTGACCCTTGTCAGTTCCATTTAAGGTGGTTACGTACTCGTATGTAGGGAATGGTGATATTGGCCAAGTTTTAAGCATAAACATCATAGGTGTTGGGTTATGGTTAGTCTAGCCTGCGGTTATTTTGGACTCAAGAGTGCTGGTGGGTCCACAATCAATTTCTTTGATTACCAACGAATTCAAGAAAACTTATCATCGACTCATAATCAAAGACTGTATTTTCCAACAACTACTGACAAGAGGAAATGACGGGCCAAATAGACTTTTATTAAAGTGTTTTAAAATAGGGACTTGACAACTTTGAATTTAATTTATGAACGCAGTCTTTTACTAATCATCAAACTGTCACTGTCAATTTATTCAGTAAACTCAACATTTTCATTATGGTAAAGTACACTAACGAGCAACGTCTGCAAATTATAAAAATTTTCTACCGAATTTCGGAGTCGGTGACCGCAACTTTAAGAGGGATAACTCCAATTTTCGGTTGTAATTCTCGCCCTAGTAGACAGGCAATTACAAGTTTAGTGCAAAAATTTGAGTCTACATATTCGTTGTGTGATGTTGCCGTGTCAGTGAGACAACGGGTTGATCGAAGTGTCGAAAATATCGCTGCCGTTCAGGCGTCCGTAGCAAACGATCCAAATCAGTCAATTCCACGGCGTTCTCAAGAATTGTGCATCGCTCATCGCTCACCAATTCATCCACAAAAAATAACTGTTTGGTGCGGTTTGCATGCCGGCGGCGTTATTGGGCCATATTTTTTCGTCGACGATAACGATCGTCACGTTACTGTGAATGGTCAGCGTTATCGCGCCATGATCACCGATTATTTTTGGACCGAATTGGAAAATATGGACTTGGACGACATGTGGTTTCAACAGAATGATACCAATACAATCGATTTATTGAAGAGTAAGTATGGTGAGCGTGTTATCTCAAGACATGGGCCAGTCGATTGGCCGCTTTGTTCGTGCAATTAACGCCGCTTGACTATTTTCTGTGGGTCTACGTTAAGTCATTGGTTTATGCCAACACGCCGACGACGTTGGCAGAGCTCAGAGCCAACATTGAACGCGAAATAGCGGCAGGTTCGGCCGAAATGTGTGGCCGAGTCGTTGAAAATTGGGTTCAACGAATCGACGGCTGCAAACGTGCCCGCGGTGGCCATATGAACGAAGTCGAGTTCCATTCACAAATGTTTTGATTGTACTTCAAGCCGATAATAAAATTTTTGAAATATCTCAAATGGTTTGCGTTTTATTTAAAAAAAAGTTGTCAAGTCCTTATTGGAAAACCCTATACATCCTTATCAGGAGGTATGCTCGCCCATCTCCTTATTTTACTTAGCAAATAGAAAAAATCACTCTTCCAGTATTCGTGCGGCAACGGAGCTCCAGAACGAACTTCTGATTTGAAATCGAAGACCGGTTTAGCCGGAGCTCTGGTGTCCTTATTTTTGTGAATGTATAATACGTTATTAAGTATTTATGGATATGTACACGATGTCACATATACGAGGGTTGTCTGAAAAGTTTCCGACCGCAAAGTAAAGACAGCGGCACGTTAATAAAAGCTAGTGAATGCTAGTTGTGCATCTTACCGAAGTTTCACTCATTTTGGATGCGCAGTTTTTAGTTGACAGCAATACGCCTATGGAAATCAAAAATGAGTTGGACTCTGTGTATGGGGACTCTGCACCATCATTTACCACAGTGAAATTTTGGGCGGCTGAATTTAAACGTGACCGTAAGAGGAACGTTCGGGACGTCCAAAAACTGCAATCACTGACGATAACATTGCTAAAGTTCACCAAATGGTGTTAAACGACTGCCGAATTAAAGTGAGAGAGATAGTAGAGGTTATGAAAATGTCCAAAGAACGTGTTTGTTACATATTAAATCAAGTTTTAGGGATGAGAAAGCTGTCCGCGCGTTGGGTGCCGCGTATGCTTATGTTAGACCAAAAACGTGTTCGAGAGAACATTTCCAATGCTCCGAGTTTTGGCGGCGATTAATTACTGTAGATGAAACTTGGATACACCATTATACGCCCGAAACAAAAATTCAGTCAAAACAGTGGACACCAAAGGACGAGCCGACTCCAAGAAAATCAAAAACGGTTTTTTCGGCTTCGAAAGTGATGGCGACTCTTTTTTGGGATAGTAGAGAAGTTATCTTAATCGATTATCTTCAAAAAGGAAAAACCATTACAGGAGCATACTACGCATCATTACTTGCCAAGCTGAAGGCAGAAATTGCGGAAAAACGGCCACATTTGCAGAAAAAGAGAATCCTGTGTCACTAAGACAACGCGTCGTCCAGCACCTCAGCGGTTGCCATGGCGAAAATCCATGAATTGCGGTTTGAACTGCCTTATTCACCAGATCTAGTCCCAAGCGACTTCTTTTTGTTCCCTCATCTAAAAACTGCACTCGGAGGACAGAGATTTTCGTCAAATGAGGAGGCAATCACCTTTGTGAACAATTATTTTGCAGAGAAAAACGCCAAGTACTATTTGGACGGGTTAGAGAGGAGATGGGAGCATCGCTGGGAGAAGTGTGTAGAGTTACAAGGAGACTATGTAGAAAAATAAAAAATAAAAAATTGAGAAAAAATGTCTTGTATCATTGTTCAGTCGGAAACTTTTCAGACAACCCTCGTACATATTAGGTATGCTCGAGGTTAAGTTAAGCAACTATCTGTATTAGCATGGGCAGTCTACTTAATAAAGTCTGACCAGTCACAAACCAGACAATTAGAAGGCTGTACTTCAAAATCATCAAATTCAAATTTCGTAGGAGCACCACCAATGCGAAAAACAACAGTTTCACATACAATCAGTTCAATAAAGGAAAACAAACGGAAAAACATGCGTGGAGAACCAACACAACAAAATCAGACACTTGTGTTAGATGTGGTCAACGTCATCGATTTAAATGTCCAGCTATGGGAGTAATCTGTAGGAAGTGTAGTAAGCCAAATCACTTTGCGCAGATGTGTTATTCGAGCAAGCAGGTTATCACCGTTGAATTATACGACGAAGACATTGCAGAAAGTACTAATACATCATCAAATGAAGATCTGTTCGTCGGTACTTTGTCATCTGAGAAGGAAGATCAGAAGGCGAGCAATAGTAATAGTTGGTATTGTAGAATAGAAGTGAATAAAAAAATTGTCAAAGTGCAGTTGGACACCGATGCGCAAACTAATATTAGTTCACTAAAAACTTTTAAAGAACTTGGGTTTAAAGCAAATGCATTGCGTCAAACTAAAACAAATGTCTTAACTTTAAGTGGTGAGAGACTCGCAGTGAAAGGTGTAAGTAACATTCCGTGTGTTATAAAAGAAAAAATCAAGACAATACCATTTCAGTATTTGGTTTGTCTACTTGTGTCCAACTCAACCTAGTTAAGCAAATGAATTGTTTGTATGGTCAAAAAAGAGAGCATGAACAAATAATTTTAAATGAATTTTCTGATGTGTTTCAAGGAATTGGCTGTTTAAGTGAAAAGTGTAGTTTTCGTCTAAATCCAGGAGTTCCTCCGGCTATCGAATATGCAAGACGTGTTCCATTTAAACTCCATGCACCATTAAAACAAAAATTAGAAAGGTTAGTAAAATTAAATATTGTTGTGCCGGTCTACGAGCCCTCGGAATGGGTTAATCCAATTGTTATTGTCAGCAAAGCGCCAACGGTGAATTCAGATTGTGCCTTGACCCAAAACAAAATATTTCTCTTCTCTCGATGCAAAGTCAGGAGGGTCTTGGGCTGTTCCACTGTCATACGAGTCATCAATGTTCATTACTCCATTCGGACGCTATAGATTCTTACGTTCGCCATTTGGCATCAATGCAGCTCCGGAAAGGTTTCATGCCCTTATTACCAAGCTCTTTGGTGACATCGAAAACGTGGTTATATACATTGATGACTTTTTAATTTACGCAAAAACCTAAGGTCAACATGATCTTGTATTAAAACGTGCGCTTGAACGGGCAAGAAAAGTCGGTTTGAAATTTAACAAACTAAAATTTAATGTTTCACATATTAAGTTTTTTGGTCACATATTTTCGGAGGAGGGTGTGAAATGCCAACTCCACAGTCGGTTGCCGAACTGCAAAGGTTTCTAGGCATAGCCAAATACCTAGGCTCTTTTGTGTAGGGGTAATCAATTGAGACATCTAACCTGCGAAAACTATTGAAAAATGATTCAACTTGGTTGTGGACAGAAAATCATGAGAAAGAGTTTCAAAGCCTAAAGAAATGTATTTCAAACTCACCCGTTTTGTCTTATTTCGATATAAACCAACCATTAGTTCTCTCAGTCGATGCTTCCAAGGATGCGATGGGAGCTGTAATATACCAAAATAATAAACCAATTGCTTATGCATCAGCCACATTTACAGATCCACAAAAAGCATATGCTCAGATCGAGAAGGAGTTACTGGCGATCCTGTTTGGATGTGTAAAATTTCACCAATACGTAATTGATTAACAAGTGACTGTAGAAACTGATCATAAGCCCCTTATCAGTTTGATTGATAAGCCCTTACACAAAGTTCCTACGAGACTACAACGTATAATGTTCAGGTTGCAATCATATAACATTCAACTTGTCTATAAACCAGGGAAATTGATGATGCTCTTTCGAGAGCGGCATTGCCAACCGAAAACTTTTCAGAAACCGATAAAGATATACAACTTCAAGTCAATCTTGTAATTGTAATTTCTACATTGCCGGTATCAAAACCCAAACTTGAAATTTTAAGAAAAGGTACTCTGGAAGATAAAGCCTTACAAAAGGTTATCGAATATTATTAAATATGGTTGGCCCTCAGCTGCAAAGAGTGTAGATATCTCAGCCAAACCATATTTTCCAATAAAAGATGAAATTCATTATAATGGCGGGCTCCTACTAAAAGGAAATAACATCATAATACCTACCAAGCATAGAAGTGACATTCTCAATTTGATCCATGAAGGTCATTTAGGAATTGAATCATGTAATAGATTGTCAAGAGGTGTTGTTTATTGGCCACAAATGAAAAATGACATTTCCAATGTTGATTCGAATTGCGACGCATGTATACGAAATAGAGTGGCAAATCAAAAGCTTCCCTTAATGACTCACAAGGAAACGGACTTGCCGTCGAATAAAGTAGGTGCAGATCTCTTTTATTTTCAAAAGAACTGTTATCTTCTAGTAGTGGACTACTTTTCTAAGTATGTAGAGATTACTCAACTTAATAAATCCTCCTCAAGTCAGCAGGTAATAAGAGCATTCAAATCAATTTTCGCACGTCACAACATACCCGAAGAACTTATTTCAGACAATGGGCCCCCATTCAATGCCCAAGCGTTTTGTGAGTTTTGCGAAGAATGGGGAATCGACCATAACACGTCTAGTCCATATCTATCCCGTTCTAATGGCCTAGCTGAAAGGTTAATCAAAACCATTAATTCACTCTTGATCAAATGTGCCGAGAGCAAGTCAGATCCATACATATCTCTACTCCAATACCGCACCACCCCCAAAGCCAATTTTCATTCACTGTCAGAGTTGTTGATGTCGCGTAGATTGCGAACAAAATTACCAAACATAAAAACACATTCTGTACCCTATTAAAATTTATACTAATAAGCATGCATTAAATAAGCGAAAATATATTCAAAAAATGAAACAATATTATGACAAAGGTACTGAAAGGCCTATCCCCGTAGATTGTAAAGATAAAGTTTATTTCAAAAAAGATACTAATGCACGTTGGTCACAAGGTACTATTGTCAGTAAATGTGAAGAAGCGCGATCTTTCATTGTAGAAGACGTTGACGGCACTAAATATCGTAGGAGTCGGGAACATATTTTAAAAATACCGCAATCAGAAGCAAATCAAGAAACAAAGAAAAAAGATGTAGAGTCATCGTTGTATCGGGATTTAAATTTAGAACCGCCGTTATCTTCAGATTTGAAACAAGAAATCGTGGAGGATGATAACCCGACGGTTGATGCATCAGTTAGAACAAGATACGGTAGATTAGTGAAGCCACCTCTACGATTTTCACCATCAGATTAAACACATCACATTCAAGAAACCTGAAAATGAATCTCAATTTGAATTGCTTAAGTATACTAACTTCACATCTATTATCATAATAGCATTTTGTTATTAAAATACTCGATCAAAAAGTAAGAAAAAAAAAATTATAATAATAATAAAAATTAAAGGAAAAAGATTGCGAATGTATAATACGTTATTAAGTATTTATGGATATGTACACGATGTCACATATACATATTACGTATGTTTGAGGTTAAGTTAAGCAACCATTTGTATTAGCATGGCAGTCTACTTAATAAAGTCTTGAAATAAAGTCATCTCTGTAATTACTCTAATGAAGTTCATAACACTTATCTTGTCTTCATCTTCAATGCTTTTGTGTCAAAGAGCTGTTAGGGCTTGTCAGGAGGTTGGGGGATTGCTGGATGGTTCTTGGAGATTTGTCGCGATTGTGCCTCAATCTTTTTCGTTGCTGTGACTTCTAAGATATCCGCCGACGTACCTGGCTTCATGGGCTGAAAAGTCCGTGCCGTTTCTAAGAGAGGGCACCACTTGAATTAAATCCATACCATTTTCAGTTAGTACCAACCTCCAAAATATACGTGTATAAATTTGAAAGCTGTCGGACGATTAGTTCTCGAGATATAGCGTTGTGAGTGAAGCAACTTTTGTTATTGTGAAAAAAAAAATGGATTCAAAGCAATTTCGTGTGTTGATTTATCATTGCGTTTTGATGGGCCGAACGGACCATTCGCAAGTGGAGTGAAAAATTTAAAAGTGGTCACACAAGCACCGAAGATGATGCACGCAGTGGACGTCCAAAAGAGGCTGTTTCAGATGAAAACATCAAAAAAGTCCACACAATGATTACGAATGACCGTAAAGTGAATTTGATCGAGATAGCTGAGGCTCTGAAGATATCAAAAGAGCGTGTTAGATATATCATACACGAATATTTTGATATGCGAAAGCTCTATTCAAAGTGGGTGCCGCGTTTGCTCACAGTCGACCAAAAACAACAACGTGTTGATGATTCAGAGGAGTGTTTAAAGCTGTTTAACCGCAATAAAGCCGAATTTTTGCGTCGGTATGTGATAATGGATGAAACTTGGCTCCATCAATTCACACCAGAGTCAAGTCGGCAAAAAAAAAAACGACCAAAAACTCAACAGCCTGCTGGCAAGGTTATGGCATCCGTATTTTGGGATGCACATGGAATAATTTTCATCGACTATCTCCATAAGGGGCAAACTATCAACAGCGACTATTACATTGCATTGTTGGAGCATTTGAAATCGCAGAAAAACGGCCGCATTTGAAGAAAAAGAAAGTGCTGTTTCATCAAGACAATGCACCGTGTCACAAGTCGATGCTTATTTCCTGTTTGCAGACCTCAAAAGAATGCTCGCCGGAAAGAGATTTAAGACCGATGAAGAAGTAATCGCCGAAACAGAGGCCTATTTTGAGGCTAAACCGAAATCGTACTACAAAACTGGTATCGAAAGATTGAAAAATCGTTTCAATCAGTGTATCGCCCTCGAAGGCAACTATATTGATAAATAAAGTTGAATTTTGCTAATATTTTGTGTTTTACTATAAAACGGCGCGGACTTTTCAGCCCATAAATCTATCAAGTCGGACACTCGTAATACTGGAGAAGTGCTTAACGTTGGCTATCTCAACCAGCTGGGAGTGATTTGGCTGGCAGCAGATAAAGGCTTTCCAATAGAGACTTGACAACTTTGAATTTAATTTGTAAACGCACTCTTTCACTAATCATCAAACTGTCACTGTCAATTTATTCAGTAAACTCAACATTTTCATCATGGTAAAGTACAAGAACGAGCAACGTCTGCAAATTATAAAAATTTTCTACCGAAATTCGGAGTCGGGGACTTTTTTTTTTTTTTTATAATTTACGCGCGCCTAAGGGGTTAGATATCCTTTTACTGTTGCCAGGGCGCGGGCGGAAAGATAGAAGGAGGAGAAAGGAAAATTGTTTTTGTAGTGGTTTGAAACTCAGGTGTGTTTGGTTTCTATGTTTGCTCTCCAGGGGTGGGAGTCCGAATAGGACGAAGAGTTTTTCTTCACTCAGAGTGATTCGAGGTATATCACAGTATTTTTCTGTTCTGTGCTTGAAACTCTACAACAGCCAAATTTACGTGTCAGTGTTATGCATTCACACGCAGAATTTTTCTGTCTGAGTTCCAATTACACAATGAAAAACTGACTTGCCATGGGCAGGATTCGAACCTGGACCCTCCGAGTGAGAAGCGTTTGCTACTACCACTACACCACGGCCACCCCCCTTTAAGAGCGTTAACTCCAATTTTCGGTTGTAATTCTCGCCCTAGTAGACAGGCAATAACAAGTTTAGTGCAAAAATTTGAGTCTATATATTCGTTGTGTGATGTTGTCGTGTCAGTGAGACAACGGGTTGGTCGAAGTGTCGAAAATATTGCTGCCGTTCAGGCGTCCGTAGCAAACGTTTCAAATCAGTCAATTCCACGGCGTTCTCAAGAATTGGGCATCGCTCACACCACATTATGGCACATTTTGCGTAAGAATCTTGGTTTACACCCATACAACAAGCTGACTCAAGAATTGAAGCCGATGGACCATTTGAAGCGACGTACGGTCTCCGATTGGGTTCTGGAGAAGATGCGCCAAAATGATGAATTTCATCGCAAAATCATCTTCAGTGACGAAGCTCATTTTTGGCTCAATGGGTTCGTCAATAAGCAAAATATGCGTTATTGGTCGGGTGAAAATCCACATGTGCTTTATGAATCACCACTTCATCCACAAAAAATAACTGTTTGGTGCAGTTTGCATGCCGGCGGCGTTATTGGGCCATATTTTTTCGTCGACGATAACGACCGTCACGTTACTGTGAATGGTCAGCGTTATCGCGCCATGATCACCGATTATTTTTGGACCGAATTGGAAGATATGGACTTGGACGACATGTGGTTTCAACAGGATGATACCACAAGCCACACAGCACACGCTACAATCGATTTATTGAAGAGTAAGTATGGTGAGCGTGTTATCTCAAGAAATGGGCCAGTCGATTGGCCGCCTCGTTCGTGCGATTTAACGCCACTTGACTATTTTCTGTGGGGCTACGTTAAGTTTAATTGGTTTAAACCAACACGCCGACGACGTTGGAAGAGCTCAGAGCCAACATTGAACGCGAAAAAGCGGGCGTTTCCGCCGAAATGTGTCGCCGAGTCGTTGAAAATTGGGTCCAACGAATCGACCCCTGCAAACGTGCCCGCGGTGGCCATATGAACGAAGTCGAGTTCCATTCATAAATGTTTTGATTGTACTTCAAGCCAATAATAAAGTTTTTGAAATATCTCAAATGGTTTACGTTTTATTTAAAAAAAAAAGTTGTCAAGTCCGTATTGGAAAACCCTTTATTTGAAAAAGCCATGAACAGAAGAATTCTAGATTTTTTAAACAAACAACGATTTTTTAGTGATTGTCAGTTTGAACTTCGAGCTGGCAGATCTACTGAAGACGCTCTTTTAAAGTTATGTAGTGAGATCTATGATGGTATCAACCAAAGTTTCGTCCATGCTGTCCTTATTGTTGATCTAACCAAAGCGTTTGATCTAGTAGATCCTCACATTCTATTGAGTAAGCTTTATAGAGCAGGATTTCGTGTTTTTTTTTATTATTGGTTTGCTTTTTATTTGCCTGATAGAAAACAGCATGTGTACCACAAGGGTCAGTCCTTGGACCATTACTTTTTTTTTTTTTTTTTTTTTTTTTTTTTTTTTTGTTAACTCCATCTATTTCCAGAAATTTAAAGGTTATTCGACAGCTTTTGCTGATGCCATAGCATTTTGCTACGCAAGTAAATCTCCACTTAACTTAATAGTTGACATTAACTTTGACTTGGATCTTTTGAGACGCTGGTTTGCTCAGCATCGTATGATTTTGAGTAATAAGACTAAGTGATGTATTTCAATTTATCGGGGTCTTCTACTCTGCTTGACTGTAATCTTTTTTATCACGCTTCTGACTGTCTTAAGTTTAAACTCGAAACTAACTCTGCATTGAGCACCAGTAAATTTAATTCTATTAAAACTTGCCCCAGTCATTGTTTTAAAATAGATTTTGTTAAATCTTGAAGTGATCTTGGATAGCAAATTAAACTGGTTCGATCATACTAACGCTCTGAAAAAATATTTGCTATGTTGCTCCAGACAATTTTATAATCTCAGTTCATATTGTTCAAAAAAAATTACTGGTTATGATCTATTATGGTATTGTGCATTCTAAGATTCAGTATGGTATCACTTGTTGGTGTGGAACTCATGCTAACAAAATCAACCCTCTGCTCTTGGCTCTTAAACATGTTATACTTATTATACGAGTCTGTAAGAAACATCGATTCCATAACAGCTTTATTTTATGTCAAGAACTGAAAATTCTACCCTTAAGGCATCTCTACTACTATAAAGTGCTAAAAAAATTTTTATTAGAAGTGGCTATCTTTCAGTTAGAAGAAATTCTATTCATAACTTGCGAATTCATTCAAATAACTCTGTTGTTGCATTTAAAAAAGTTTTTCTTGATAGTAGCTCCGACAATCTTTAACAAACTACCCGAGTTCATCCGACGTATACGTAATTTGTTACCTTTCATCACTAAAATAAAAACATGGCTCTTTGAATTTAACCACCAACAGATTGAACGACTCTTAAACATCTAACATATATTTAAAATAAAAACACTCCTTTTTCTTTTACCCCCACGTTCATTTTAGAATTATATATTTAAATTTGAATTTTTGATGGGACAGCTACTAGCTGTAGTTCTAAACTTGGCTATAGACTGCTCCTTTTATTTACGAGTATATTTCTGGGTATTCTTTTGAATTTGTTTTTTTTTGTTGAATTTATGTAATCCATACTTCTACATATTGTACCTAGAATAATAAATAAATAAATAAATACAAATACAAATGTATGTCGTCTGTTGCAAAATGACACCTCAGTCTTATAAATTGCTATAAACTACGTTCCGAGCATAGCAGAAACTGAAAACTGCAACAAAGTGCTCGCAATAACTCCAATTTGCCTAGATGACTGAAAAAGGCTTCAAATATTTTGTAGGTTTCAAATGGGTTATTTCTGACAAATGCACCCAAATTTAGCGCCCATAGAATCCACAATTCTAGTAATCGAGAGGATCGATGTCAAAGTTTTTTATAATGATCGTGATCCTTTAGTATTTCCATTTAGCATCATTTAAGTAGTGCATCAATTCGTCGCAGGACCGAATATTCCACGAACATTTACTTCATACGTTATGATATGAACATTGGCAGTTAGCCTATGGTCAGATCCCTGGAATCAATCAGATTTTCAAGGCCTTTCTGGCTTTTTATATTTGAGATTCACCGTAAAATACTCAAGTTTACCTTACCGTTTGTTTTAAAGTATTTGAAAAAACTAGGAAGTATATATCATATAACCTGTCCACAAATATTTTCTATATTTGGCAAAGGTATACAGTCAAGTGTCTTAAGGGCAAACCCTGGTGTGCGATGGTGGATCAATAAGTACTCATTTTTAAAGACAAGCTAAGGAAAGTTGGCATTGTCATTGAGTACTACTATCTTTGAAACGACGCTATACAAAATTTCAGATTGATTCATTGATTAGTTTTGATTTGACAGCCATTTGTATTTTACTTATTTATTTAGCGTTTACTTTAATACAATTTGTTTACGTTATCCACAAAGCTACTGCCTATCTGCAGATGGTGTTTATTGCTTTTTGATGCAAAAGAAATCCGAAATCCGATTTTTATTAGTTGGAAGCTGTCAATAGGACTCCAAGATATCTCTGAGATACTGGTTCAATTTAAATTAAACGTACCCGTACATTTGTTTTTGGTGAGGAGTGCCCAAGCCGCCAGGCCATGGTTACTGAGAAAATCTTTGAGAAGATCCGTCACATGAATCTATACTCGTATTTTACATGATAAGCTAAGCATGAGAAAGCCCATTGGGTGCCACAATTGCACACAGTGGATAACAAGCGGATACACTTTAAAGCAGTGTTTGGAGCTCTTTGAGCGAAATCTGCTGGAGTTCTTGTCTGCAGTCGTCACCGTTGATGAAACCTGGATCCATTACTGAACGCCAGATATTAAGCGATCAGGCAAAGATGGTTCCATCCGCTGGAAAGATCATGCCTACGATTTTTTAGGATTCAAAGGGAATAATTTTCATGGAAACTTTTGAAGAAAGGGAGCACTCTGAATTATGGGATCGATTTAATAACACACCATAACAACGTTGTCAGCTCACTCATCCAGAATAGCCGTGCCAAATTGCATAAATTACCGTACGAATTGCTGCTACATCCACCGTACGTGGCTGAAAAATCATATTTTGTTTGACAAATCACTTCAAACAAAAATAGCAGGTACATTGGGAAAAGCATAGTACACGGGTACTTAATACTTATTGATCTATCTTCGTATACAGCAGAAGTTTGGGGTTGACCATCTCTCCTGACAAATATTCGGCCGTGATATTACCGTTGCTTGTCCGTTGGAGTGCGTTGATTCAGTTCAGAAGTCATTTGCTCTTTGATGGTTTCGTTTCTTTGGGCACCGGATGAAGACCAAACTTTAGTTCGCGCTAGAGAAATTATCAGTTGCCTGTGATTATACATACTGAAATGAGGGTGAACTGAAGTGACGGTCGTATCTAGAACGCTTTACCAATGCGCTCTGTGTGTCAGCAGAATCCCTTTTAAACGGATGAAGAAGCAATTTTGAACAAGATCTTGACTGAAGCTACTTTCTGTACTACTTCAGTGAGGAATAGTAAATGAGAAATTCAGTGCTTAACAGCTACTTTTCCGAATTAAGTGACCTTTTCCTCAAGTGTAGTCACGCGGTTCGGAGTACATTCCGATCTGACTTCGAGAGAAACGTGTCATGACGACCCTCATAAGATAGGTTTGGGTATTACCCTTGGAGATTGAAAAGTTGCCATTGGAGGATTAAACGGATGAAAGGCTCACTTATGTATCTTAACTCCACAACCATTATCATGTATAAGTGGATTTTTCGCTTGCCTTTCTTATATAGGATCAACATGATCACTTATATGATTGCTAACGAGTCATGGGAATAACTGTCAAGAAAGCTCGACTTCGGGAAAATATGAAGCTTCGTATTGTTCACTGTTGGATTTTAAGAACTGAAGATCGTTATGATCACATGATGATCATGATCTTGTCTGATTTATCTGGCAGATGACATAGTTTTATTATTTATTGTTTTTAACAGACATATGTACACTTAGACAAAACACACCTATATATGCTCTGGAAGCATAAAAATATACTCCAATAGAGCATCTAAACCTATTAAACCTAATCGACAATTTAACATCTCTTTTCTCCTCCTCAGTTCCAATTTCTATTGTAAACACACTCGTGTGCATAGTCAGAAAATTGTGAGCTCATGAATGAGCCACAACTCATCCGTCACTGTTCGGTCAAAACTTCAAATCTCTTTGAGTTCAACGACATCCGCTTGCTGCAGACACATGTTCAGCTCATTTGTCTAAATTTCATTCATCCTCTTGTGCCATTCAAACGTGAAACGCTTGGTCAAGTCAGAGGCAACAATATTGCCATATGGCGCGGTGTGGCAAAGCGAAAAACGAAATTGGCGAAACCTGTTGATCTATGGAAAAATACATTTTCACCGTAAAATTCGCTCGCTCAATGTCATGCCGGTGTATGTAGTCGTTCTCGTAATTAAGACAAAGTTTTCGACAATGACAGGTGGTTGGCGCGACCGATGCCGCACGCCACCGTGGCCTTTTGCAGTACAATGCTACCTTCATTCATTTGAATATCGTACAATTTTACAAATGTACATGTGTACCTCTACCTCTGTGTACATACTGACAGAATTGATTTGTTCTTCACACTTGGCAAAGGAGAGCACGCCTCGATTATAGGGCGAGTCGCATTCGTCAAGGAGCGAGGTATTCTAGACGATGACGGCTGATGCAAAGACCTTGACCTCGAGATTTCTCATTTAACTGACGGCATTTTAATTTTTTTTTTTTTTAATTTTCTTTTGTTATTACAACATTCAGGCGTAGAAAATCATGTAGAAGCGAGAAATGAAAAACAGAGGAAGAACAATTGAATGGAGAATTAAAATCGGACGAACAGGAGAAAGAGAATTGATGCAGATATTCCAATTATAAGTCGACGTCCGCTACGGATTGTTGACTGGTTGGAGTCTTTCTGGTTTTCGAAGAGGAAAAACTCGCTCGTTAATCATTCATTTTGATTGAAAGTAATTCATGTACAAGATTTGAAATATGATACGGAGAAGTTTTTGGATATATTGCAGCGGAGAGTGGCCAGAGAATGTGAAGCCATTAGTGTTACATACAAACACACTTCGTAAAATGAACTTAATCTATGTAGATCGTGTTCCTCTTTGAGCTGGAGATTCTTCGACAATGGAATTCGTCATTTGAAAATTAGAATAACCTGGTTTGAATGTCGCCAGTGACAGGTGTTAAAGAAATAAACAAGAATTAGCACGGCATCGAATATAACAAATGTGACATTGTCTGATGTGATAGGTACACTAGGGACGATGATAGTGTACATGAAGTTTCTGTAGCTTCAATAGATGTCTATTGGGAATTTTTACTTTGACATCTCCCTGGAAGAAAGCCAAGGTGCAACTTATCATCAAAATTGATAAGGACCTTCCGAATATTCGTAAGATATACGAAAACAGTCAATAGGAACCATATTGTTCCGTATAAGCAATATCAAAAAGGAACCAATAAGAGGTTTAAGTGAAGCAGTGGCTGATCAAGGCACCCATGAGCTTTGTTGAAATTATCAACCAGTCAGATCAGAGCGCTTGCTTTTCTTCCTGAAGAGAACAGCACCAGTTTTAAACAAATTTACTCGATCTCCACACTATGATACCCATAAAGGGAGCTTTTTGATGACTGCGACATATTGCGATCGACGCAAGGCGCTCCACCAATGTTTTGGATGCACAGCATTGCCGACGAGCAATCGGAGAGGCCATCTCTGATATATTGGAGTTCAGATGTGCAGAGCGGCCTTGCAAAGGCCTTAAAGATCATAGTAGAACCACAGTCGATGCTGAGAATTATTTCTGCAGACTGTTAACTGTTTATTGAGGAACAACATCCCGCCGTCAGGCAGAATGAACCATTCAACCCGGACGAAGATAGACAACATTTCCGTTCACCCGACCAAGATGAAGTCAACACAGCAATTTCCAAGCTACAGTCTAAGAAAGCTGCTGCACCCATTGGCTTAACTGCTAAGCTGGTTAAGGTAGCAGGTGATTATTGAATACGCAGCATACATCAATTCATCTCTAAAATCTGAACGAATGGAACATCAGATCCGGAATGTTTGTCCGATCCTAAAGCGAGATCCCCTGAACTGCGCCAACTACAGGAGAATAAGTCTCCTCAACATATTATGTACGTATATGTATGTTATAATCCAGTATTATGTGAAAGCTCCGAAACAGAAAAAAAAAAAAAAAAGAATTCCAAATCGTTACACATTTCATTGATTCCAAAGTCGGGCATAACAGTGTAAATAACAAAACCGAAACCTTCAATGTAAAAAAAGGACTTAAACGGAGCGAAGATCTTGAAATAATTGCGCGAAACTTATAAGTTAAGTCCAGAGGCACCATCTTTTAGTTACTCGCATATGCAGACGATATGTCAATGTCGTGGGAAGAAAATGGGAATGGGAAGAAAAAAAGCAACCTATCAATGGGGCATTTGCAACAATTGAGAATATTGAAGCAGAAGCCGCAAAGATGAAAGAAAAACAAAGTACAGGATGAGACATAATGCATGACACTTTAGACCCTTTGCTTTAGAATGTCGGTTGTGGCTCTTGCAGTATGCGCCGTTGCTCCGCCCAATTTATCCAATTGAGGAATGAAAAATTCATTGATCATTGCTCTGTAGCGCTCATTATTCACAGTGACTGTTTGGCTCGCACCGTTCTCAAAAAAAAAAGAAATGCTCCAACGTAAACAGCATACCATGCAGTGACTTTGAGTGGATGTTGTTGGAATTATGTTGGAATTATATAAGCAAAGTGGCAAGACTGATTTAAAAGAGATACATAAATGAAGTAGCATATGACCATTTCTTTCTTTTTCGTTAAGTTATTATAACTAATTTGTTATTATAACTCCTTCTTCTTCCTTCAGTCCTAAGCGCGAAGAGACAGGAACAAATTTAATAAAGTATCCCACATAAAGGTATTAAACTAATTTTATTTTTTTGGCCCAACAGGTTATGGGCCCAGGCCAGAACAATTAAAAAAAAAAATAGCTGTGCAAATATGTATACTTATTACTGCGAACATGGCGAGCAGTGCAGTAAGAATCGAGCTATTAAACTCGGAAAACTACGACACGTGGAAGATACAAATGCGAGCGATTCTGATCAAGAATGATTTGTGGGGATACGTCGATGGAAGTATACCATGCCCTAAAGTAGAAGATGAAGGAGGAGCAAACATAAGAACATGGAAGCATTACGATGCGAAGGCATGCGCGGATATAACTCTAGCAATGAGTCCATCGGAACTACGAGTAGGACTTATAAAGGATGGACAAACATCGAGACAAATTTGGGAAATGCTAAAAGGCACCTACCAGTCAAAAGGACCAGCAAGAAAAGCCGCTCTACTAAAGAAGGTGGCACTTTCGAGAATGAAAGAAGGTGAAAAAGTGTGCGTGATCACTTAAACGAATTTTTCGAATCAGTTTACAGACTAAAAGAAATCGGTGTTGTTGTTGGTGATGAGCTTCTGGCTATTCTTCTTTTATATAGTTTACCAGATTCGTTTGAGACATTTCGATGTGCTCTGGAAACAAGAGACGAACTTCCATCTCCAGATGTACTTCGTGTGAAAATTCTCGAAGAATACGAGTCTCGAATTGCAAAGGACGGAAGAAGAGATATCTTCATGAGACGATGTACGAGTATACAAAAAGTTTTAACGAAAGGAAGCAAACAGAAAAGAAAGACACTAATTTCGGTAAGAAATTTCAAAAGAATTTTGTATCATCAAAAGAGAGAAAAGAACGACAAGGTTCTTGCTACCGATGTGGAAAGGTCATTTCGCGCGAAATTGCTTCTCCAAGTTGTCATCGAAAGAATTACAGCGTGCGAAAAAAGCAGAAGATGAATCAGAAGAGTTAGCTTGGAGTGTTGCAGACACTGCTCTTTTCACTAAAGAAAAGGACAACAATAATGTCTGGTGTCTGGATAGTGGTTGCACTGCTCACATGACATGGGAAAGAAAAAACATTAAAAATTTGACGTTTATGAATAAACAATTGAATTTAGCTAACAATAATAAAACTACAATTACAGGAAATGTACAAAGTACAGGAAATGTTTCTCTTCTGGTAGATGAAAAAAGAAAAACTAATCTTTCAAATGTTCTATACGTATCGGAGTTGAGAACGAATTTGCTATCTGTATCAAAATTTACAGACGAAGGATGGAAAGTGAATTTTAATAAAAATGATGCAGGTGTGACAGACGCAAACGATGAAATTATGAGCAAAGAGGGAAGGAAATTTATATTATGTCATGCAAAACCACGATTCCGCGAACACCGTCGTCGACAACAGAGATACACGAATGGACATTTGGCACCGAAGATTAGGTAATTTGAATGAACGCGATCTGAAAATAATGATAAAAAGGCATATGGTGATAGGTGTGAATAGCAATTCAAAGTTTTCAAGATGCGAAACTTGTCCTGGTGAGAAACAGGTGCGTTCAAGTTTTCCGCAAGCAAAGAGAGAAAGGGTTACAGATCCTTTAAAAGTAATCCATAGCGATATGTGCGGTCCTATGAAAAATGCTTCTCATTCGGGAGCAAGATACTTCCTGACATTCATTGACGAAAAGTCTCGTTGGTGTGAAATTTATTTCCTCAAACAGATATCAGAATTATTAGCAACATTTTTTAAATACAAAGCCTTTGTAGAAAACTTTACAGGAAAGAGGATAAAATTCTTACAGACAGACAATGGGGGTGAGTATTGCAGTCATGAATTTAACAATTATCTTTCGAAGAACGGTATTAAGAGACGACTCACCGCACCGTATACGCCACAGCAAAATGGTTTGGCCGAGAGAAAAAATAGAACATTAACAGAAATGGCAAGGTGCATGATGAAGTTTGCGGGTGCGACTCCAATTTTCTGGGCAGAGGCAATTCTAAGCGCGTGTTATATTCGCAATAGGTGCCCTACGGTATCTCTCGGAGGTGATACTCCATATAAGATTTGGACAGGTAAAACACCTTCTGTCACTCATATGAAAATCTTCGGGACGAAAGCCTATGTTTTGCGAAAAGGTCAACCGAGAGAAAAATTCAACATCAGTGAAGTAAAGGCATATAGAATGTGGTCTCCAAGCTCGAGAAAAGTAATCATCAGTAGAGATGTTAAGTTCTTAAATGAAACCGGTTTTTGCGAACAGAAGAATGTACGAAATGAGAAAATTGATAATTTTACAAAGGGTAAGTATGTTGACGTTGAATTGAAACAATGTTTTGCAGAGCATAAAGATCCTGAAAATTCCTTGAGAGAACAACTAATAACCTAGAATCAGAAAACTAGAAATTGCAACAAAGATAATAGAAATGAAACAAATTTAGGCCCACGAAAAATCTATCATACTCGTGCTTTTACAAGGAACGCAGTCACCGAAAAGTCTGGTAATCACACTAACAACACACAACGCGAAAATGAAGATTTAATTTTTGACGGCGATACTGACATGGCGAATCTAATTAGTGTTGATGAACCTGTAACGATTCAAGAAGCGATGGAAACACCTGATGCTGTGTTTTGGAAGTCTGTAATAGAGGAGGAATTTTTGGCTCAAATAAGAAACGAAACGTGGAATATCGTCGAGCGTCCTAAAAATCGGAAGGTCATTGGTTGCAGATTTGTTTTTCGAACAAAAGACAATAATGTAAAAAAGGTAAGACTAGTGGCAAGGGGATGTTCCCAGCGTCCAGGAGAGGAATACGATAAAACATTTTCACCTGTTGTGCGTTCTACATCCATACGTTTACTGTCAGTTTTAGCGGTTGAATGTAATTTAGAAATTCACCATATGGACGTAGTGACAGCATATCTAAATGGGGAATTAGAGGAAGATGTTTACATGGATATTCCGGAGCAGCTTATGCATTTCTTAAGACAGATTACATCTGAAAATCTCGTAACAGATAAACTGACATTAACAAGCCAAACTTAAAACTAGACTTAAAAACTAACAAAGATATACTTAACATAATGGGGCGAGGAGAAATGGTGGACGGGGGAGATGTTAAGGGAGTGGCATATTGAGCAGCGCTGTTTTTATTTCTTGTTTGCTGCTATTTAGGTCAAAGACTTCGGCGTAGTTGTTCATTATACGCAACATTCTGGATATGGGTTCAAAGTGACCGTAGTTGGTGCGGTGAGTTCGGATCAGGAAGAGTGGGATAGATCTTAGATTACGGGGATTGGGAGTGAATGCAATATTTTGCGTTATTGTCGGGCAGTCGATATTTCCAGTCAGTAACTGGTGGACTTCACGACGTTTTTTTAGGGTATGCATGCTAATTAGTTTTAGCCTATTTTCATAGGGGGGTAATCCATATGGATCGGCCCAACGTAGACTACGAAGTGCAAAACGGATAAACCTGCGTTGGACTGCTTCTATTCTTTGAATGTGAGTTAGTTTATAGGGTGACCAAACTTGGCTGCAATATTCGAGAAGAGGCCTTACAAAAGTAATGTACAGGGACTTTGTAACGTAAGGGTTGGAAAATTCTTTTGACCAGCGTTTGATAAAGCCGAGTGAAGAGTTAGCTTTATTTATAATGCTGTCAATATGTGAGTCGAAATTCAATTCTCTATCACAAATTATACCTAGATCCCGTACTTGGGTAGTGGAAGGAATAGGCTCATCGCAGATGAAGTAGTTTATTGGAGGGGGAGGTAGACGTTTACGGGAATAGGTTATCGCTTGGCATTTGCTGACATTAAGCTCCAAAAAGTTTTGCTTGCACCATACCGAAAACTTATTCAAGTCATCTTGCAGGCAATGGGAGTCAGAAGGCAATGAGATGACTTTGGAAATTCTCATGTCATCAGCGAAAATAGAAAGATTAGAGTTAGTTAAAATTAAATTTATATCATTAATTGTGAGGATAAAGATGATTGGACCAAGGTGACTACCCTGAGGGACACCAGATGTTGCTTTAATGGGTTCGGATATTGAAGATCTGAAGATGACCCTGTATTCTCGGTCTTCTAAATAAGTTTTGGTCCATGCCACAAAATGAGGGGAAAAGCCAAGTTTTTTTAGTTTAAAAATGATAAGTTGGTGAGAAATTTTATCGAATGCCTTGCTGAAATCTGTGGAAATTGAATCGACTTCATCACCGTCTTCTAAAGCATGAAGAGTCCTAGAGACGAACTCTGTTAGGTTAGTGGTCGTTGATTTACCTTTCATGAAGCCGTGCTGATTTGTGCAGATAGTTGGCCTACAGTACGGAAGCAGTTGTTGATAGACTATGCTTTCAAAAAGTTTGGGTATGCAAGAGAGTTTCGCTATGGGCCTATAATTATAGACTTCGGCTTTACTTCCTTTTTTATGAATAGGGATAATGTAAGATTCCTTCCATAGGAAAGGGAAAGTACCTGTTAAGACAGACAAGTTAAATAGGGCAGCAAGAGGAGGACCGAGATGGGTAACACACTCTTTTATTACAATAGCCGGAATTCCATCAGGGCCGGACGAGAAATCATCTTTAAGTTTGGTAATGTTTTCAGATACCAAAGTTGTTGTTATATTTAGTGAAATGGCTGACGTCTCAGGATAGTTTCTCATATAGCTAAAGTAGCTAGGATCGGGTTCAGCTGTTTTCTTAGAAAAGGATTTGTTAAAATGAGAGGCAAAGAAATTTGCAATGGTTTTTGGGTCGGCAGAAGATTCACTCAGAAATTTAAGAGTAGATGGGTAGCCGTCTGACTTTCTTTTGGTATTAATAAACTGGTAGAAGCGTTTAGGATCCGAGACTAAGCTAAATTGCATGCGGTAGAGGTACTCAAGGTAAAGAGACTCACAAAGTTCAGAAAAACGATTATATACCGATCGATAATTACTGTAGTCGGAATCAGATCGAGTTCTTAAGAATTTGTGCCACAACTTGTTTCTGTTATTACGGAGAGAGCGCAACTCATTGTTATACCAGGGAGGAGCAGATATGCAGTCCTTTCGGAAGGTATACGGAACCGATTGGGCAAAGCAGGAGAAAATTAACGAATAGAACGTTGATAGGGCAAGATCAATGTTAGTTGTCTCACCAATAAAGTCAAAGTTAATGTTGCTGATGAGGTTTTTAAGTTTGTTAAAGTCGGTTCTACGGAAGTCAAATGAGAATGAATTTTCCGAATCGACACATGCCATTTTCATATGAATATATAATTGACAAGGGGGGATGAAGGCGGTCTAGTTTAGAAAGAAGATGATCACTCCTATAAACGACACAGTTATCTGAATCGGATGTGAAGACAAGGTCGAGTTGTCTGTTCATTGTGTTAGGTATTCCACTAATCTGATGCAGACTTGAGTTGGTTAGGCAGTCCACCATCAATATTTCTATTTCAGATGTCGAATTACGAGAGACAAAATGAGACGAATCATCGGAAGGCTCCCATATAAGGTGAGGGAGGTTGAAATCTCCTACTAGAACAATGCAATCTTCAGGTTGTGCATCCTCAGTCAAAAAATCAACTGCGTGAACTACAGGTTGATAAGACTCAATGGGTTGAGATGGGTGAATGTAGCAACAAAGTATGTAAAGACATCGTTTGGGGAGCGTAATGTTGGCGCATACTAACTCAAAGTTTTCAGTGTGGGGAATATCGACAGGAGTTGAGTGAAAGCAAGAAGATGGTTAAATGATTTTGAATCTTATGAAGATCCAGTATGTTTGTTGAGAAAACCTCTTTATGGACTCAAGCAGTCTGGATTAAGATGGCATCTAAAGTTAACCAAACGCCTAAAAGAACTTGGACTAAAACCATCAAAACAAGATCCTTGTTTATTTTTTGCACGTAATAAACATGACTTACTATTAGTTACTGTCTACGATGATGACCTATTAATAGCATCAAATAATATAAAATGGTTAAATGAAATAAAAGCAGCGCTTGCGAAAACTTTTAAAATGAAAGATCTCGGAAGAGTTAAAAAAATGACTTGGAATAGATTTTCATCAAGATCTTAAGCATAATAACATTAAATTATCACAAAAAAGCTATGCGGAGGCTGTATTAAAACGTTTTGGAATGGCAGATTGTAAGCCAGTGAACACGCCAATGGATTTAAGTCACAAACTAAGAAAACCCGACAGTATTAACTATGCAGAAATGAAGAAATTTCCTTATCAACATTTAATCGGTGCTCTGATGTACTCGTATTTGGCGGTAACTACAAGACCTGATATAGCCTTTGCAGTTAGTTTTATGAGTCATTGGAAGGCCTTGAAGAGAATTTTGAGGTATATAAAAGGTACTCTTGATTATGGTCTTTTCTATTCACATACAGGTCTACAGTTGTATGGAGTAGTTGTTGCTGATTGGGGCCAGAATCTCTTAGACCGAAGATCGTATTCTGGATATGCTTTTATTCTTGCCGGGGGAGCAATTTCTTGGGAAGCACGAGAGCAACGCACTGTGGCACTATCCACCACTGAGGCCGAATTTATGGCGATGACTGGAGCAACTAAAGAAGCCCTTTATTTGCAAGGAATCTTAAATTAAATCGATGTCCCCATCAATTGCATCAAATTATACAATGACAACCAAGGTGCATTAAAGTTGGTACAGAACACAGGCCATAGTTCAAAGACAAAACATATAGATATAGGGCACTTCTTCATACGCGATTGTTACCAAAATGGACAAATTAGCATTTTAGTTGTGTAACGCATTTGGGTCTGAAGAAGATATAATAATTTAATTTTTTTGTTTTTATTTATAGTCTTGCAACTTTGAGAGGGGTGTGTTGGAATTATGTTGGAATTATATAAGCAAAGTGGCTAGACTGATTTAAAAGAGATACATAAATGAAGTAGCATATGAACATTTCTTTCTTTTTCGTTAAGTTATTATAACTAATTTGTTATTATAACTCCTTCTTCTTCCTTCAGTACTAAGCGCGAAGAGACGTGTATTTTGTAACAGGAACAAATTTAATAAAGTATCCCGCATAAAGGTATTAAACTAATTTTATTTTTTGGCCCAACATATGTAATGCCTCTTCGTGCATTACTCTCATATTTTCAGTGACCCAGAACCGTTGTTCACGTTTGTTCACGTATCCACATAGACGAAAATCGGCTTCGTCAATGAGCCGAAATCATTGAGACGAGTATAGCGTTCCATTGCTTATTCGCACAAATTCTAATTCTGTTTGCTTCATAAATGTCAAAACCGAATTGACATTCGATGCCATTTGTAACATCTATGACACTTTCCGATAGTGTCATACATTATGGCCCACCCTATAGATGCTTTTAACAAAGAGAGACACAACATTGATACTTAGGACAAAACATCGCAATAGGGAGCTACAACTTTAAGGTAGTAAAGGACTTTATCTATGATACCTCGCCTCCGCTATCAACTTCAACAACGACAACAGCGCAGTAAGCATGCGGAGAATCACTCTTGCTATCTTGCTGCTTCTTTGGGCTTAAAATGAAATTGATGGAAAATGGAGAAGAAAAACTCGGATAGCTCGGATTTGATGATAAAGTTGATCTTATCTTAAGTGGCACACACAAGTGGAAGCGGACCTCAACCAACCTCATGTGCACAACTGGATGCTGCTGGCAAAAGACCGCCCTAGTTCGAGAGTCATGTTGGCTGAGGCACTGTTTCATTCCCGAACTGTAACGCCATCTGGCAAAAGATCGCGCTAGTTAGAAAGGCATCGTAGCTGACGCCTCTTCCACACTCGAACTGTAGTGCCATCGAAGTAAGGGTTCGATGAATCTACTTACGAATCTAATTTCCCTTAATAAAGGGTGATTCGTCAAACGTGTACACATGTGAATGAGACTTAACTTTGTTTTCTGACAAACTTCAGGACTGTCTATTGTTATATTTTGACTGTTTGATTCAATACTGATTATGTCAACATGTCGCGAAATTCTCGTTGTCGATAGGGGACACAAATAAACGAACAATTACACGAATTGTGCAAAAATTGGAGGAGAACTATGCTCTCTTGGACACCAAGAAGCGTCCGCATCCACATAAAGTGTGTATTTTTGAAAGAATTGCATATGGTCCGAAGATGGTGAACGAAAAGGTGTTACCGTCAATTCTGATTTCTCCCGTAGCATGTTCGAAAACTTGTTATTGACCAATTTGGTTGGAATGGATTTGAGGAACATTTGATTCCAAGAAGACGGCAAGACATGTCATACATTGCATCAGAAATCACATAATTTAGCGAAATTTGGCTTCCACGATTACATATGCATGTGAACTTACCAGTGATATCATCATACGACATTATTGAGCATTAAGAAACAATATTCATGCCGGTATCCGCCTGATTAAACAAGAAATGTGCCAAAATGGGATGAAGCAAAATCTTAATTGATGGCTTCAAATCAGCAGTTAGATCTTCTGGAAACCTCTGCAAATGCAGTGGTGCAGAATTTTCCAGCAGATATAAATATCGGGTTTTCCAATAAGCACTTGACAAATTTTTTTTTAAATAAAACGCAAACCATTTGAGATATTTCAAAAAGTTTATTATCGGCTTGAAGTACAATCAAAACATTTATGAATGGAACTCGACTTCGTTCATATGGCCATGGCGGGCACGTTTGCAGCAGTCGTTTCGTTGGACCCAATTTTCAACGACTCGGCCACACATTTCGGCCAAGCGGCGTTAAATCGCACGAACGAGGCGGCCAATCGACTGGCCCATTTCTTGAGATAACACGCTCAACATACTTACTCTTCAATAAATCGATTGTAGCGTGTGCTGTGTGGCTTGTGGCATCATCCTGTTGAAACCACATGTCGTCCAAGTCCATATCTTCCAATTCGGGCCAAAAATAATCGGTGATCATGGAGCGATAACGCTGACCATTCACAGTAACGTGACGATCGTTATCGTCGACGAAAAATATGGCCCAACGGCATGCAAACCGCACCAAAAAGTTGTTTTTTGTGGATGAAGTGGTGATTCATGAAGCACATGTGGATTTTCACCCGACCAATAACGCATATATGTATTGCTTACTGGCGAACCCATTGAGCCAAAAATGAGCTTCGTCACTGAAGATGATTTTGCGATCAAATTCATCATATTGGCGCATCGTCTCCAGAACCTAATCGGAGAACGTACGTCGCTTCAAACGGTCCATTGGCTTCAATTCTTGAGTCAGCTTGATCTTGTATGGATGTAAACCAAGATCCTTACGCAAAATGCGCCATAATATGGTCTGAGCGATGCCCAATTCTTGAGAACGCCGTGGAATTGACTGATTTGGATCGTTTGCCACGGACGCCTGAACGGCAGCGATATTTTCGACACTTCGACCAACCCGTTGGCTCACTGACACGGCAACATCACATAACGAATATGTAGACTCAAATTTTTGCACTAAACCTGTTATTGCATGTCTACTAGGGTGAGAATTACAACCGAAAATTGGAGTTAACGCTCTTAAAGTTACAGTCCCCGGCTCCGAATTTCGGTAGAAAATTTTTATAATTTGCAGACGTTGCTCGTTCGTGTACTTTACCATGATGAAAATGTTGAGTTTACTGAATAAATTGACAGTGACAGTTTGATGATTAGTGAAAGAGTGCGTTCACAAATTAAATTCAAAGTTGTCAAGTCCCTATTGGAAAACCCTTTATCTAATAGAAAAATAAAATAAAAATATCCAATGGCGATCTCTCTTTAATACTGAAAAAGTTGATTTTCTTCATTTCGTTTACATTTCCAATTAGTCCACTAGATACACTGGTATCAACAAATTATTTCAACACCAAATTAAAAAAAATAAATAAATAAATAATAGGTACCCACCTATTAATATTAATAATGAAACAGGCTACACCGACAATAATTTAGCCAAGAGCAATTCTCTCGACATCGTAAATATGATACAAAACAAGATTGCCAACTTCTTGGCTTAGATATCTCCTCAGGCCGCAGTGCAATGTAACTGGGTATCATTCAATCCAAGTTCCAATCAAAGTTCCAACAAATATGCACGTTTCAGGGGCCCTGCAGCAGGCAGTAGCAAGCAAAGACAGGTTGAATCCTGTTTTTTTCACTGTCTGTACGAGTATCTGTGCATATCTTTTGCCTCATTTGGTGCACGAACTTGTTTCGTATTTCTCCGTGTTTCTTTTATTTTCTATTTGTATGTATCTCCCTTTTAAGATTCCTCTTCGGGTGTCAGGTTACCTCCTTTTCCATTCATACATATGCAATTTCAGAAAGAAGATGAAAACATAGAAAGGAAAACCATTTCCTGGACATGTTTCCCTCGAAATACCGAAATTGAGAGTCGTTGTCGTCATCATCTTTGTCATAGTCGGATAGTCGGCGCAGCCATCGCAACTAATTGATTTGGAATCAAATTAACAAAACACTTTCGGAGTATGGACTTGCAAGGAAACCCGTTCTTCAGCTGGCTACCGCAATTTAGCGATGAATTCGCAGGAGGACGACATGCCGTTTAATTATAGGACCACAACCTGTCTGGTCATAATAAACAACTTTCGTGGTGATACATAGGCGGTTTCCGTAAAAAATCACCACATGGAGCATGTTCTTCTGGCGCGCAACGCACTGGAGGTTGCTTGGTGACTATTTTTAGCCGCAAAGGACCGGGTTTTCAATTTCTTTTAGACTTCTGGCTTGGGCTCGGGTTCTGTTTTTTGTGTGTGCCTTTGCCTTTACCTCAAAATCGTCATTGGGAGAGACATTGACTGTATACATTAGTGACGCATTGTGGAGGATTTTTTTTATTTTCAATTCCAAAGGAAGAAAAGAAGAAAATAATCCAAATCCAATAAAGTCAATGGCCTCACTGAGTTTCTTGAATTCAATAACGGATCACTGAAACCATACAGGCATGTAACGAGGTGGTTCAAGTGAGATTTAATACATTAATCAAAAATTCTACTGGCCATCTTCCAAACGGCGAAAGTTCGATCCAGACCACTGGGATGAAACGCTTTTTAATATGAAAAAAAACCCAGGTATTAGCTACGCCTTCTCCGTTTACAGAACATTGCGGACACTTACTATGCAGACATTCAAAAAGGATATTCGAACATCTGACAAACATTTAGAATCAGAGGATCAATATCAAAATACGATAGCACTGCTAGCTGCTAAGTGGATACAAAAGTGAATTAGAAAACCTTTACAACAGACTTTCCATTAGCAGCTCCTCGACTCGCCAGTTTGGAAGTTTGGAACTTACCAACATTGCAACTTCCTGGCGTACGGTTTAATTAGTATCCATACAAAACAAAACAGTTAAAAACGCTATCACAGTGGAAAATCCTACGAGATTATACTTGAAAACTTTCTTGCAAGTATTGATGAACTTGGCAAAGATATTAAGGACCCTTCAACAATGTAGCCATTAGCACCATGTCAAGAGTACACTGTTATGGCGCATGATATCAATTCTCTGTTCCTTCTTGTGCAGGCTTCTGGTATGTATTATACTACCAGAGCTATGAAGATGAGTACAAAACATCGGTCCGCACCGAGGGGTAGAGGACCCTAGGCACAATCAGTGGTACACTACGTACACTACACTTTCATAAAAAACGATATTGCTCTCTTTAAGAAAATGAGGAATGCGACTGAATTGACTCAAGTTTTACAAAGTAAACTTCCGTTTACGGCAATTCAACTTGCTTCTGGAAGGAGTTTATCCTCAAAGGCAGTTCTGTTGATTAATACAATATGACTGCTTCTGGAAGGAGTTTATCCTCAAAGGCAGTTCTGTTGATTAATACAATATGACAGTAAAAAAAATAAACTAATCCCCTTATATTTGTTGGGTATTTTTTATAGTTGTGCCACTGAGAGTCATTAAGCGTAGGTTCAGCTTCCTAAAAATAATCAACGACACCTAAAGACTACCATAAAACACTGTTCATAGATGTAGTAACCATAAGCATTTCTAATGACTTTCGTCCAAAGCTGCTGAGTTTGTCGAGCATAAAAGAAGGATGATGACACTCCCTTGCCGCAGATACTTTTACGGACAGTAACTGCTCTAGAAGTGGTTGCATATTTTCGCCTTTCGAACATCGAACTCTTTGGGATAAAGAACGCTCAATTTGTATATATTTGTATTATATATATTAAGGGGTTATTATACCCTTAAAATGTTTGCACACAGCGCCGACGAAGGAAACTTAGGGAGGAAGAAAAGAGAGGTACCGGTGTGCACTGGGTCTTGAATGTTTGCAAGTTGCAATGACTAGGAAATAGAGTGCTTCTCAGGGCATTCCTAAGCGAGTTATACAGCTTAGGAACGAATCACGATATTTCAATATACTTCCTAAAGTGGGCTTGAGCTTAAACTGATGAGCATTCATAGCGAGACGGGGCGCTAAGTCGCTTTAGGAAACCTAGACATTTCGCCAAGATTGGAAAGTTTTTCAGTTTTTCCACGATGCAAGTGCCATTTATGGATAATGGCTGAGTATTTAAACTTCGATTTAGCGACAGTAGACATCATTGATAAAAATTAAGAAGAGTGTCGGAGAGAGAACGGAGCCCTGAGGGACACTAGCATTAATTTTGTGAATATCAAACTTGAAACAATCCACTACAACTTGAATTGAACGTTTCGAAAGGTAATTTCTAATCCATTGGAGAAGAGAGTCATCGATCCCAAAAGCACCCATTTTCGACAAAAGAACCTGATACCAAACTCAGTCAAATGCTTTCGCCAGATTGACGTACGCTTTGGTCCCACTTTTCAGTGAGACATGTCATCAAATCACCAGTAGACCTGTTGCTATAAGAAAACCGTACTGCCGGTCATTGAGAAGATTCCGTTTTACGTGATATTTTATGAGCTGACGGTTTATCAGTGTTTCCATGACCTTGGAAGAAGATTCGACTTTTTTACTGACGAGCTGGGAAAATACTGTATTCCATCTGCTCGGAAAGAGTCCTAAAGAGAAGCATTGATGACAAAGCTTACGCAGTGGTTTTGCCAGCGAGGAAGAACACCTCTTCAGAAGAAGGGGAGATATACTATCTGGCGGATTTATGTATATTAAGATGTTTTAGTACTCTACTGCTACTACACGAGTGCGAAAGTGGATTCGTCCCATTGAAGTTTCGACGCACTCAAATGTAGGCGAGGACAAAGCATAATCTGGAAGTGTTGAGCTAGCCGCAAAGTGTGCATAAAGCAGATTGGCCTCGTCCAAAGAGCTGACAGCTGGAATGTCATTGTAAATGAGCGTTGGGATAGAGGATGAGGTAGAATTTCTAACGTTTTTGACGAACGACCAAGAATTTTTACTACCTTCGGGACATTGTTGTATTTTTTTTGGCTCAGTTTTTGGTCGTATTGGAATTTCACACGCTTAAGAAAGGCGTTGCAGTCATCCCATTGAAGGACCGAAAAAACATATCTCTAACCTTGACAGCGTTTTTACAACTCGAGTCGTATCATGCCTTTTATTTTGGTTTGATACTCTCCTTCTGATGAAGAGACCACGGTGAGAAAAGCATAATGGAACTAGTTCGTAGCCAGGTAGCTTTTGGTGGGATCTGAGGTATCAAAACAGCTGGTCTGTACTTACAGACGTGGACGTATGCAGAAAAGTGATTAGCCCGCGTATATTGGCTACGTCCATCCTGAATTCTCGAGGGGATCTCTGTATTTGGCTGATCAAATGTTGAATATTGATTAGAATGGAATAGCACGATTCTATTAAGAACACCTCTTTTATTAAAGTCTAGGAATGTTTCTTATTATTTTTATGAAAAACGATGTTAAGCTAATTCGCCGAAAAGAGCAAGGAATCTCCCTGGATTTGTTGCCTAGCTTTGATATGAAGTTCACGCTTGCCTTCCGCCAGGCTTATGCTATGTATTCTGTAGTTGCTCCCTTAATAAGGCATCAGAGAAGAGATTAAGAGAATATTAATCATTTCATATTAATCATATCTCTCGTTGTTCGATGTGGCAGTAGATTAAACTTTCAATGTTTGCAGAGTGCGTACATGTATATGACGATGTACAGTCAAAGATAACTAGGCATTCTTAGCACTCAACAGATTTAGACCAAGAGACTCATTGTCACACGATTTCTTTAATATTGAGGCAGAAGAAATAGAACAAGTATTAACACAAAGGTAGAGATCTTCTTCGGTAAGTAGATTCTGTTCATTAAAAATTTATCCGTCGCACACTAAGTTAATGGGTTCCTGTTAATGCTATAAAAAAAATTCTAATGGAATATTAGCTATTCTAAAACCTAGATCTTCTAAAGATCAATGTCATGCTTCAGATATTCAGTCAGAGTTGAGACAAGGAAAACGCACTCGTAGAACAAAGCACGCCCGTGACCGGCATGAAATGCACAAAAATAGTTATATTCCAGCAGGTGAAGCTACTTCGGCTTGTGATTATTGTAGATTATTACAATTTTGAAACCTGTTCACGTTCATCACTCTACAGATATAGAAATCATCAATGGAAAACTTTCTTCTTGCTACCAAAACTATATCGCTTCAGATCTTTACAACAAAATCACGTTTCACGGTGTTTTGAGTTTTTCGTGTTTATTTCTTCTTGATGCGGCAACTCGAACCCCTAAATTGATAAAAAAAAGTGTTTCTCCAAATATCTATTACTTAACTTGGTAATTTCATGAAAATAAATTTGAAATTCCCCATAAATTGCTCCCTAATCCCACAAATGGTACAGCAGGAATAAGGCAAACTGGTAACCTTCGTTACCAAGTCTGAGGGGCTACCCAGGAGAATGATGATTAAAATTGCAAAAGGAGCGAACCTCTTATACACACAGCCACACATACCTCCTATACATTACACGTATACCCGGGAAAGTATCTTCTTTAACATCATGAATATAAATTTAACTTTTCCTCTTTTTTTGTGATACAGAATTTTTCCTGTAAAAAAATTCCATCGAGCAATCGCTAGTATGAAAGCAGCTACTTATCCCTTGAGTTATATTTTCGTTGGAATTTTCTGCCAACATATGCAAACTATCTCAAGGATTAGCCGCAATCCTACAATTTGACCGAGCGAAAAAAAATACAAACAGAAAAAAAACAAAAACATTGGGGACAGCGAAATTCTGTCACTTTAAGATGAAGTTACTGATGAACTTTCATCTCGTTGCGGTCGGCGTCTGAAATTCGTTGGAATTTTTGGCCTCCCAGTTCCAACTCCCATGGTATGTTTCTATCGTACATTTCATTCAACTCATGATGCGCGGCAGGAAGGGATGAATTTATCTTTTCTAATTTTAGTACAAGCTTCACGTATTTCTGTTGCTGTTTCTGTGTAAACATTTTCCATGACCTCGTCGACGCTCTCGTGCAGAGAAAAGAGATCGTACTACGTAACGTAGACGACTTACGCTACGAAGTGTACTCGTAATCTTAAATGGAAAATGTGGTGTAAGCGACAATAAGATTTGTGGATAGGTCTTGACTTGCTGTTTATATTTATAAGTTGAAGATGAGGAAATAAGAAAGGAAACGATACGAGGAAGAAACGAAAATTGACTGTGCTTTGAATTTTTCTTCTTTTTTTTTTGTTAATGGAAGCCCTTAGTGTGAGATTTATGTTCTGTTTGCCCCTAACAAAGTAGGGAATACTGCCATGCTGTCGTCACTAGCAACAGTTTCATTTCTCTGCAATTCCAAGTCTCATGCAACGATTATTCAATTTTATGTTTTGATAGAGAATTGTGGCAGATAAGAGTGTCCTT
This sequence comes from Volucella bombylans, assembly GCA_949129095.1. Lineage (NCBI taxonomy): Eukaryota > Metazoa > Arthropoda > Insecta > Diptera > Syrphidae > Volucella > Volucella bombylans. The sequence continues at coordinate 115,938,894 of OX422142.1, read as the reverse complement.
TCAATCTTGATTGCAAAACAGCTGTATCTTAAATTAGGTTAGAAGGGAACGCACTGTATCCGTGTGAAGTACTTAAATTACAGCTTTATATCCTGCGCTTGACAACAGCTTGAAGTTCAAGAATGGGGAAGATTTTACTGGGGAAGATACTGGAGATGTTCGACGTGATAACAAGTCTAACGAATCGCGAACAAAGCTGATTCACCTCACTTTGAAAATTAAATAAACGATGGGCCCATCGTAGACATACTCGTACAAAGCTTATGCGATTGGAAAATCGGGACGAACAGAGAAGAATTTAAGTTTTGGTTACAGTTGCATTTTATGAGCTGAAACTAGGTAGACACCACTAAGAGTTAAATCGTTCCTGTTGATGGTAATCCAATTTGATGTCATCAGGCTTTTAGATTTGCGGCGGGACGCAATGTAATTATAGCCAACATACAAGTTCCACAACTTGGTATCCATAAAAAGACCTGGCTGGCGCCTGATCAACAAACCACCAACCAATTTGATCATGTTGCGAACGACGCAAGGCACTCCTCCAATCTTTTGGATGTCAGAACGTTCCGTGCAGCAAACATTGACTCGGTCTATTACCTTGTTGTAGCCAAATACGGAGGCGAATATCCACAACCGTACAAACCCAGTGAGCAATTGTGAGGAAGTTGAACGTCGAACAATCGAGTTTCCCTTAACTTTTCAAAGAGTCCGATGCCGCCATCATCGAATGTAGTAGACTAGTAGCATCACTTCAAAAGAGCAAACAGAGAGGCCTATCTACTGGATTTGAATCCTCCTCATCAAAGAAACCCCTGACCCAATAACGAATGCAGAAAAGAAAGAGTGGGGCTCGCGATCGCGAGAAGATAAAAGAAAGAGCTCAAGAAGCGCTCGATAGTGGCCTTAGAGGGGTGCTATCAGAAGAATTTACTAATAATAGAACCACAGTCATCACAGTCGGTGATGACGAACAACATCCCACCGTCAGGCAGGATGAAATTTGGGTCCACTCGACCAAGATGAAATCAGGACAGCAATTTCCAAGCTAAGTCTAACAAAACTAGACCCGATGGCTTCGCTGCTGAGCTGTTGAAAGCAGCAGGTGATGATTGGGTACAGAGCATACATCAACTCATCTCTAAATTCCCGGTCCATGAAAGTATGCCCGACGAATGGAACCTTAGCTTTGTTTGTTCGATCGTTAAGAACGGAGATAAACTGAACTGCGCTACCCACACAGAAATATGTCTTCTAAACGTCGCATATAGAGTTCTGTTTGGCGTATTACGTGAACGTCTAAGACCTTTTGCTAATGATCCAATGGATCCCTATCGGTGAGATTTAGATCAGTAAAGTCCACCAGAGATCAAATTTTCATATTCCGGCAGATACTGGAAAAAGCCCAGGAATTCCAAATCCACTACACACCACCTCTTCATCGATTTCAAAGCCGCATATAACAGCATCTATAGAGACGAACTACTCGTATATTGACCCATTTCTAGTTTTGACATTTCTGCCAAGCTCATTCAACTAAGCAGGACAACGATGGAGAATGCAAGCTGCTCCGTCAAGTTCGGTAGTGGCAAAACCGATACCTTTAATATCATAAAACGGCTTAAACAAGACAAGACGTTGCCATGTGATTTTTTCAACATCGTTCTTGATAGAATTGTACGAAAGTCACAAGTCAATACCAGAGGCATAATCTTTCAGTTACTCGCATATGCAGACGACATTGACATAATGGGAAAAACACAGCGAACTGTCAACGCAGCGTTGATGGGTTTGGTCAATTTCATTTTCAATTTATTTATTTATTTTGTTATTATATTTGTTATATATTATACATTAAGTTATATAAATTCAAATACCTTAAAACTAAATTACAATATACGAGTATAATCGGTTTGAGCTGCAGAGAGGTTGAGGGGAATATGGTTATGACAGATTTAAGGAAGATAGAGAGCAAAGCAGGGATAATATATTGTGAGAAGTATTAGTTAAGAGGTAATAGATGAAAATTTTAAAATTTTTGAAAGTAGATATTGTTTTAATTTGCGTTCCATAACCTGACAGCGTCGATAAAGAATAGACGTGAGGACATCTACACCGATGTCATCTTGTGCGGAGACCTTAACTGTGATCTACTAGAAAATACCTCACTGTCATTTACAAACAAAATAAGTACTCTTAGTCTAGGGTCTATCAACACTACTGATCCAACACATTTCACAAGCACCTCATCAACCCTATTGGATATTTTTCTCACAAGTAACCTTGACAACACCCTTCTTCATACTCAGTTGTCAGCGCCTGCGTTCTCAAAACACGACCTGATCTTTGCGACCTTTAGACATCATCTGAAGCCAACACAACCCTCTAGGGAGTTGTATAGGGATTTTAGAGGAATAAACGTATCTCAGTTGGAAGAGGATGTTCTTCAGGTTAACTGGCAAGATGTTTACTTCATGACTTCTGCCGACGATCAAGTACACTTCATACAGAATGCCATACGTCATCTCTTTAGCTCACACGTTCCTATAAAAAGCAAAAATATGCAAACAAACTCTAGTACATGGTTTACACCTGAAATACGAGAAGCTATAAAACAACGTAACCTACAAACGGTTAAAACGTTTTAAACTCCCTAAGTTTCATGCAGTTTTCCAGGCTCTGAGAAACTGTGTTACTATGAAAATTAGGCAAGCCAAGACGCGGGTGTACTCAAAGTGTTTCGATAAAAATCTACCAGCGAAAACTCTGTGGAAAAATATTCGAGAACTTGATGTGGGCCGTTAAATTGTGATAATCCCTGAGAATATAAACCCTAACTCTTTAAATTCGGAATTCGCTAAAGTGTAAAGCACCTTGCCTGACGTTGGCGAACTCAGTACGGATGATCCTATTCCTAACCGTGAAAGAACTGATTTCTTCCAGTTTACTAGAGTAGATGAGAACGACGTTCTGTGTGCCGTCCTACAGATAAATTCTAATGCTATGGGTTCTGATGAAATACATCCACACTTTATCAAAATAATCTTGCCCCACATTCGTACTACCCTTACACATATTTTTAACAAAATCATCATGACATCCTCTTTCCCTTCTGTCTGGAAGGTTGTTAAGGTAATACCGATAGAAAAAAAGCCTGCTACCCGTTCGTCACCACCGGAGTTTAGACCTATTTCTATTCTTCCGTTCCTATCCAAAGTCTTCGAAAAATTGCTTTACAAGCAAATTAGTGCTTCTGTCAAAAACAGTAACCTTTTAATTGACCGACAGTCAGATTTCAGTTCAACCATAGTTGTGTCTCTGCCATTCTGAAAATTACAAATGATCTTAGAAATGCTATGGATCACGACCTGGTATCCTTTCTTGGGCTCCTAGATTTCTCAAAGGCATTCGATACTGTTAATCATGGAAAACATTTTTCAAAATTGAAACGGAATTTTCACTTCAGCAACTCTGCAGCTAGCCTGAGTACCCCAAGGCTCAATTCTTGGGCCTTTTACTATTTGTAATGTTCATTAATGATCTCCCACAAGTAGTCCGACACTCATCCATACATTTACATATATGCTGATGATGTGCAGATTCTGTTGTGCAAGCTAGGAATTTTAGAAAATGGAATCGATAGACTTAATAGCGATCTGAAGGAAATCACGCAATGGTCCCCGCAAGAAATCATCTGCAACTAAACCCAATGAAGTCAAAGTGCTTGATAGTCTTCAAAACAAGCATTGACAGTAGCCATTTCCCAGCTTTATATTTAGATGACACTGTTCTAGAATATGTTGAAAAAGCGAAAAACCTAGGTATTTGGTTCAATTCCACCCTCACATGGGACCAACACATTCAAATAGTTATTGGTAAAATATGCGGGTGCCTACGTACCCTCTCATTAACAAAGCACTTTATTCCTCAGCACGTAAGGCTTAGCTTAGCAAAAAGCTTAATTTTGCCCATAGCTACCTATGGACGCCCAATCTTTTGCTGCCACAACTCAGAAACGCGAATAAATCTTACAGCGGCCTTCAACAACATTACGCGATATGTTTACAATCTCAAACGTTTTCATCATATTTCTGAATACACTAACAAGGATTCTGGGTTGTAGCCTGCACACCTACTACAAGTTTTGTGCGCTAAAAACACTAAACCGCATCCTGATTTGCAAGGACAATGAGGATCTGTACGAAAAACTTCAGTTTCCAATTTCATCGCGTTCTTTTGCTTTTATTCAACCAATGTTTGCATGCAGAAAATCCGAGAACCAATATCTTGTTTATGTTGTCAGAGAATGGAACACTCTTCCCCTGGACATAAGAAAACTTCGCGGAACTAAGCTATTTGATAAAGTCTTACTATACTACATATAGATATCTGACCTTAGGCACCTAAATTAGTTTTTTTCACTTTTTTTTCTTTCTTGTATTATTTCTTTACATTTTTATATTCTTTCTGGGTTTTGTTTTTTAACTACGTTTATTATTTATCATCGAATACCTGCATAGTTTATTAAATTCTTAATGTATAATTAATGAAGCCAATATTTGAATTATTTAAACATAAATAAATTAGCTTTTACTTATATAGACTTTAACTTAACTTAAGTCCAATGTAAAAGATTCTGTATACCAATAAATGAAAAAAATTAAAAATTAAGGTGTACGTATCCCAAGGAGATAATATTCGTAGTTCTAGTAGAACGAGAAAATTTAAGTCGGACATTGGTTGTAAATGATTTTGTGGAGAAAAATACAGTTTCTGGCATTGATGTAATCTTGCAGAGCACATCCAAGTAGCTCTCGAGAGTGAACAGAGATGTGGTCGCTTCTACGAAGGCCATAAACCTATCTCACCGCATCATTGAAGGTAACTTGCGATAAAGAGTCAAGTGTGCTGTATAGGACCTCAGCATATGTAATGAGGGGTAGTACTAAGCTTATTATCAGCTTGCGCCGAGTTTCAATTGGTGTAAAATAAGCAGAAAGCCATAGTTTACGGAGACATCCATAGATTCGTCCAACGATAATGCTTATGTGATCGTAACTAGATAAGCTACGGTTTATAACAAGCCTAGACTAATGACGGATTCAACTACTCTGATTTTATTATTATCAAGCCATGTATCCAGTAAAAGATTGCATTTTTTGTAACTTATGGGAATCACCTGCCCATTCTCTACAGACCATCTGTGTATTCGCTCTAAATTTCCATTGATACGAACAGAAAGTTCATCGATTTTATGGAACGGCATTGCTGCGTGAAGTTGAACATAATCTGCATATAAGTGAACTGATGTGTGTTTACAAACATGTGGAAGATCATTTATAAAAATGCAAAATAATATCGTCCCAATATTGATCCCTGTGGTACGCTCTGTTTGATTTTTTTTTTAATAGAGGATGATTATCAGGAGTGATGACCCTTTCCAATCCAAAGAGAAAGTTCTTTATCAGTTTAACTGCTCTGTCACTGAGCCCGAATAAGTTGTTGAGTTTCCAAAGCAGAACTTCATGGTTTACCTTACAAAAAGCTTTTCAAAAATCTAATAAACACAGATCATAATCATGCCTTATTTCCTCAAATAAGTTAACCATAGACGAGGAACAACTGTGGTTGGCTCTAAAGCTAGACTGGCGAGGACTTAGCAATTTATGACATAAAATATATTTTAGTAACGGTTTTGATATTATCTTTTCAAAGACCTTAGACAAATAAGGTAGGATGCTAATCGGTCTGAAATCAGCGGGGGATGTTGGATTTGATTTTTTGGCAATTGGTAAGACTCTTGTGATTTTCCATAATCCGGAAAAATCGTGGTTATAATGCACCAGTTGATAACTTCGGTAAGGTAGGTTATGATTATTGGCAAAATAAGTTTTACAGAGCGTATTGGCACACCGTCACACCGTGACGGCTATACACTCTGCAACTTCATTTTCGGTGACCAATTCGAAATCTTCCAGTCTCCCATTAAGATGTGCTGAGTTTACTGATTGATTGTAATCGAAAACACTTACACAAGAATCGCTCCCGAAAAAAAAATAATCTAATTCATCCGAATCCAGACAACATTTAGGAATATTATTTTTATCGGAGACACTGCTTTTACGAATGTTGCTTCAGAGCTTTTTTTTGAGGTAGGGAAGTGTTGAGTTTAGAAGTTTTACGCCGTCTTATACACATCCCAGTTAAAATCAGTGGGACGGTGCTTCCATTTGCTGTATAGCCTGTTGCGTTTCTTAATAGCAGTCACCACATCAGACGTGAACTAAGGACAGATCTTATTTTGTATACGTACCGTTTTGATCCGAACATACTGATCGAACAACATAGATAAGAGAGCCTGAAAATGATTCAGTTTTAAATTTGGGTCAGCATTCAACCGATATTGTTCCCATGGAGCGGATGTCGTTAATATTCGGAGCGCATTTAGATCTATAGAACTGAAATCCTTAAACGTAAAATAATTAGATAAGTTGGTATTGTATGTACAGAACAGGAGATCGTGGTCAGAAACAAAATGGTCAGATCGAAGAGAAGAACTAACGATAGATCAGAGACACCTAGAAGTCTAGGTAAGCAATCATGAGCAAAATGTGTTGGGTAGGAGGTATTTACTATATTTAGTCCTACAGATGAAAAAGAATCCTTCATCCGAAAAGCGAGAAAATCGTTTACATTGAAATCGCCACAGACAATTATATATTGATAGAGTGTTGAGATATCAGATACATCAGAAAAAAAAATGGAGCATGGGAGCGGGTTCGATTATTACTGTAAGCACATGACACTGTACATTTCGTGTTTGAGTCGCGTATTTCAACAAAAATACTAGGTGGGGTGAAAAGTAACCTCCTTGACCGCCAGAATGCGCTGCTACTGCAAAAAAGGTTATGGTGCCTTGATGTTCGCTCATATTTAGGCAGACATGCCAAATTTCAGTGCGAAAATGTCTTTAGTTTTGTTTTGACAGCTGATTGTTGTTGACGTGTTTGGCATCATGTTGAGTATGGACAAAAACGATTTTCGTTCTCTCATAAAACATTATTTTTTGAGAGGCAAAACGGCGAAGGAAACAAAAGAAAAGTTGGATAAATATTATGGGGCTTATGCTCCGTCAGATTACACCGTCAAATATTGGTTTCGTGAGTTTCGTGGTGGCCGCAACTCCACTACTGTTCAAGCCCGCAGCGGCAGCCCTCCGATGCGGTTACAGAGGACAATGTCAAAAAAATACATGAAATGGTGTTGGCTGACCGGAAAGTGAAGGTGCGCGAGCTAGCAGATACCACAAAGATTAGTACCGAGGGCACACGCCATATTTTGGGCAATATTCTGCATATGAAAAAGTTATCCTGCCGCTGGGTGCCGCGCGTCCTCACTCCTGACCAAAAATACGAACGCGAGAGCACTTCGGAAGAGTGTTTGGACTTGCTGATGCGAAATCGGGTGGACTTTTCGCGTCGATTGGTAACTGTTGATGAAACTTGGATCCACTATTACACACCAGAGTACAGAATGAGTGCCCGGCAATGGACTGAAGCCGGCACGAGTGCTCCGAAGCGGCCGAGGGAGGCTCGATAGTTCGGAAAGGTTATGGCGTCGGTTTTCTGGGATTGTCAATGCAAAATCTTCGTGGACTACCTCAACAAAGGAAAAACCATCAACAGCGAGTATTACTGTGCATTATTGGAGCGATTGGAGGCCAAAATCGCTGCAAAACGGCCTCACATGAAGCGAAAAAAAATTTTGTTTTTACAAGACAATCCGCCGGCGCACAAGAGCACAACCATGGCTAAAATCAATGACTTACGGCACCAATTGCTGTCGCATCCACCGTATTCGCCCGATTTGGCTCCCTCGGACTGTTATCTCTTCCCAAACTTCAAAAGATGGCTCATCAATAAAAAATTCAGCTCACGCGAGGAAATCATCGACGTCACGGAGGAGTATTTTGCAGACCTTCCGGAAAATTACTTTTCGGACGGGATCAAGAAGTTGGAAAATCGCTGGAATAAGTGTATCAAGCTAAAAGGGGACTATATTGAACAAAATAAAAAAACATTTAAAAAAAACATTTTTTTTTCATTCCCACGGAGGTTACTTTTCACCCCACCTAGTATATTCGATTGCATTTCCACTAGAACTTGTGACAGCATCACATTTAAGGGTTGATTTGCAATAAATTGCTACTCCACCGCCTGTAGTTTTAGTAACTCTATCATTTCTAAAGAGCTCATTATTCGGATGATCATGATCATGCGTCGCAGCAGCATGAATGAAGAACAAATTATATACTGTCACAACATAGACATAGATGAGGTATTAAGGGACGTTATCTATCTCGTCACCGCTATCAAATCCGATAGGGAAAACAGCGCGGAAAGCAACCAAAATCATCCCAGACCTGCTTTACGGCGCAGGAGCTTAGACATTGACGAAAACGAATTGAGACTAAAGTTCTACGGGTAACATACGGTTCCATTTGCGTTAATGAAGAGTGAGGGAGACGTTTCGACCTCGTCAGAAAAGCTCGACCCAGCTGGGTCACCAACTTTTAAAATATCGCGCTAACTGGAGAGGCATGCTAGCTGAGGCCCCTCAAAACTTAGGCAGACTTCAAGCCAGGGCGAAACCAGTACCCTGAGGCTAGCACAAGCGGGTACAAGGAGCAAAACTGATGTGCTGTCATAGTTACACTGAGTTGACGCTTTATTATAGTAATCAATTGTCGATATTTTCCTATACAAATTCGATATTCTTGCCAAAAGAAATTCTTCAAGTCGAAAATAATGTTTAGAATTTCTTATTATCACACCGATACCCACCAAATACTTCCTGCTTGCCTAATTTCGAATTTTCGAATACAAGTAAGTTTGCACAAGAAACCCGTTCACCTAACCAGTTCACCGTATCGATAAACAATTTACCCTGTCGCATTGCATTGTGTGATTATCAGTAAATTGCGTTTGTATCGTTGGACATTATTAGTAGGTATGTTTGTTTATCGACTGATATGAATTGATTAACAGTATTATGCACGAGTATGTCAACTAATTATAGAACTCGATTGTGACTCGATTGGTAACTAGAATTTGGTTACTTGGAATTGGGGATCTTTTTGGCATTCAGAGTGTTGGTGAATTTGAAAAGATCAAAAAAGATCTGTTTTGCTAATTTCAGAACTTTTACTCGAGTCGTGACATCCGGCAGTTGATTTTAATTTAAAAATTGTCTCATGGATGCAATTAAAAAAAAAAAAAAAAACGCTTACAGATACTTTTCCAACTCATAAGTACGAGTATGCTAAAAATTTGCATCCATAAAAAGCACCACCATACGAGTAGTGTTCACATTCATTGCCCACGTTGACGTTTCATTTCTAAATGACATTGACACTGTCATATCTACTCGTATCTGCCAAACAAAGTCTGTTCGTGCGTGTTGGTGTTTACTCACTATCACTATGTAAATGTGTATGGGATTACACATATTCTTCTGATTCTGACGAAAAACCAAAATTATTTACCAAAAGTCATTAACCAGAATAATTGCGTGCAAATCAGTGGAATTTTATCGTGAACGCGGCAGATTTTGAAGTGTAATTCTCGCCATTGTTACATAAATTTAATGTTTACAACTTTTTTTTTTATGTTTTTAGATTTTTATGACGGCAATTACTGATTGATATGCACAAAAAATAAGAATAAAAGATAACCTGAGACACAAACAATCTAAACTAGAATTTTATCTGAAGCGAAAGAATGTAATTGTGATACTTTAAGTAAACAGTAAATAGTAAACAATGGAAGGCCTAAACTAGATTCCACATGAACGAAGGTCAATGAATAATTTCAGGGAGTACAGATTTTATTTCTCTTAAGTAGAAATTGAAATACCCAGTGCAATAACCAGATAACTCCACTTTTTCAAATGTTGAGAAAACTAAAAAAAAAAAACCTAAACATAGGAAATCCAAATATTTGCAAATTATGAATTTATTTTGGAAACAACACATTACAACACATCTCTTTAGTTTTAAATCATTTCAAAAATTATAGTTTTTAAGAAAAAAAAAATATTTTTTTTGTTTTTGCATCGTTTTTGTGAAAATTAATGGGGAGCTTCATTTTCGTCTTCGTAGTCCGAATTTTCAGTTTCTTGAACACACTGCTGGGATGCTAAATTATTGTAGAAGGGCGCATATCCGCCGGAGGAACATACTTTTTTGCCAAAGTAATCACATCATCATATTTTTTGGGGTTAAGGGGGAGATTGTTTGGATACAACATTGCTGATTTAAAAGGGTCACCTTTCAATGCCTGCAATATTTGATTCTTTTTTCTTTCTTTTTTCAATAAAATCCTCGGTACTTTGAAAATCCATTTAATTATGTCTTTGTTGGTCACAATTTTTTTTTTATAATATTGAGCCAAACTAGTTTTGTAATCTAATATAAGACGTTGCTTACTGATATCACGTTTTGGAACATTTTGCCAATCTTTTAGTAGATAAAGGTGTTCTACTCGTCGGTTCTGTTTTTCAATCGCGCCAAAAGAGCGATCGCATGGCAACAAACTACATATGGTCCGGTTCTGGCAAGTGGTGTTCAATAAGGCTTCTGTTTGTACGTTTTGCTTAAGCATACAAGTACTATATTGGACGAGATAATGTGTTTTTATTTTGAGCACCGCATTTATCGGAAAATAAGTATAACTTGGTAACAGTTTCACTTAAAAAGTTCCTAATAAAATGTTGCAAAAACTGGTGATTTCTCGTAGACCTTTTTTCCCGATTGTCTCCTCATAAGTGTACATGTGGCTTTTTTTTGGTATTACGAGTACATAGAAAAATTACTTACATCCGGCCACCGACCCTTGGAGGGTCTGAGACTGAGCTAATTCCGCTTTCTATCCTTCACGGTCCCGGGTACGTTAATTCCAGTTTACTAGACCAAGGCGTCAGGCGTCCGCGAATATTTGATCTTTAAACCGGAGGTTCGGTCTTCCTTTTCTTCGTGAACCAGGTGGCTAGTATTCGAAGGATTCTCATAGCTGGAGCATTCTCGCCCATTCGTTTGATGTGGCAGAGCCATCTTTATACAGCTCATAGAGTTCGCGATTATATATTCTTCTCCATTCGTCCTCCTCGCAGACAGGACCAAATATTCAACGTAGAATTTTCTTTTGAAGGATCCCAAGATTTGCTCCGCTGTCTTGTTTATCGTGCTATGGCATTCAGCGCTAAAAAGCAAGACTGACAAGATCAGGGTTTTGTAGAGCATAATTTTTGACTTTCGAGTTAGGAGCTTGGACTCTAGTTGTTTGGACAAACCAAAGTGGCAGCGGTTACCTAAGGTTATTCTTCGTCGATAAACTTTTTCACAACCTCAAAATTATAGCTCTCTGTTTCTCTGTAATAGACGGTGTTCGACGGATCGGTTTTTGGTTGACAGCATTTACTTTGTTTTATCCTTCATCATGAGACCAACTCATTTGGCTTGTTCTTCTATAGCAGTCAAAGCCTCAATAATGGAACGCTGGGAACGGGCGATGATGTCGATATCGGCTGCATATCCCAGCAGCTGGATGGATTTATGAAATTTAGTGCCTTCTATGTTTACGCCGGCCTTTCGCACTAACTGCTTCATTACAGGATTAAAGAAATCACACGACATAGCGTCTACTTGCCAAAATCCGGTGCATGTTTGAAATAATTGAGAGGTTTCTTTTCCAAGCTGCACGGCGCATTGCGAATTCTCTAGCGAGGCGCAACACAACCGAAAACTGTTTCGTGGGATCCTGAATTCGGCCATCGCGTTATATAATTCAGTGGGATGAATGCTGTCGTATGCTACTCTGAAGTCGATGAAGGGATGGTAAGTATCAACTTGGATCTCGTTGGTCTTTTCCAGGATTTGGCGCAGTGTGAAGATTTGGTCGATTTGCCGGGCCGGAAACCACACTGATAGGTGCGTGTCGATGAGTATGGTGCGAAACGGCTTTAGTCGTTCACACTGTACACTGTATAGGTTCTTGTAGGCTACGTTAAGCAGGGATATGCCTCTGTAGTTCTTACAAGACATAGGATCGCTTTTCTTGAAGATAGGACAGGTAAAGCTGATAGTCCAGTCGTCGGGCATACTTTCGTTCTCCCATACTTTGCAGATGATCTGGTGCACTCTCCTTACCAAAAAATAGACACCAGCTCTGAAGAGATCTACGGCAATTTGTCCGAGCCCGCGACCTTATTATTCATCAGCTTATTACTGGATATGCCGACTTCGTCTAGGCTGGGTGGGAGAACTCCTTCATTGACTGGAATTAAGTTTTCTTCATACCCTATCACTCTCTCCTGGTCATGCCCGTCAAGTAGCTGTTAGAAATGCTGTTCAAATACATGCACAATTCCCTGCGGGTCGGTGACAAGATTAATCTCAGTGTTTCGAAGGGCCTGAGTTCCTGGTGTGTAGCATGCAGCCAGCCTTTTAGGTTTTTTATAAAAGTTTCGCATCTTGTTATGCATTCTTCGATATCTTTGAGCTGGGAAACTGCGAAGGCTCTTTTGCAGTAACGTTTTCTCCTCCTTTCTTCTAGTTCTGTACTCATCCCACGTTTCCCGGATTATTCTTTGCATTATTCTTGTTTCATCTTTTGCTCTCTTCTTCTGCATGCAGTCATCATGGATTTTTTGTCTTCTTGAAAAGTACAAAAATTAAAGACACATTGTTGTCTGTTAAACAAAAAAAAACATCACTTTAATAAGAAGCAGAAAATTTAGTTGGAAATCAAAAGTTATGCGCTCAACTGTTGAGTCTTGCAAGTACAAATAGCATTTGTCGTATAGATTCACATAAAACGGTTCGTGAAGTTATTTCGCAGCCTTGAGCGCATGTCGTCGATGTTTTTTTTATTACACAGAACGATGTAGCAATTTTTTTTTCAATTCTACTTTAAAAAAACATATTTCGCGACAAAGTGGAGTTATCTGGTAATGATGCTTCGATGGTGTTTCGATTCCAAATGTAGGCCGGCTCGATTTGGCTAGAAAGCTGGAAATTGAAATTTCGTAGAATTGAATGTTCAGAAAGTGGTGGAGGATTGTGTTTTCATCCTCCTCCTTGTCTATGCAGTTTGCGCAGAAATCATTTGAGTATACGCCAAGCTTTAGCGCATGCTTGCCTATCAGACAGTGCCCAGTGATAACACCTATTGCTGTGCTAATACGAGGGCGGGTCAATAAGTTCGTGACTTTTGGAATGAAAAACAGATTTTTTGATAAAAAAATAATTTTATTTTTCAACGTGGTCTCCCTTGAGCTCTATACACTCTGTCCAACGCTTCTCCAATTTTTTTATCCCTTCCAAAAAAAATGATTTGTCGAGGTCCTCAAAATAGGCCTTTGTTTGCGAGATGACTTCATCATTGGAGTCAAATCTTTTTCCACCAAGCCATTTCTTCAGGTTTGGGAACAAGAAGTAGTCGCTCGGAGCCAAATCTGGAGAATAGGGTGGATGAGGGAGCAATTCATAGCCCAATTCATGGATTTTTGCCATGGCAACTGCACATGTGTGCACCCTTGCATTGTCTTGGTGGAAAAGAACTTTTTTCTTGGCCAAATGAGGTCGGTTTTTTTTTCAAATCGTCATTGAATCGGTCCAATAAGTTGGCATAATATTCCCCATTGATTGTTCTTCCCTTTTGAAGGTAGTCAATGTGGATTATCCCGCGTGCATCCCAAAAAACAGTCGCCATAACTTTATTGGCTGACAAACCCACCTTGGCCTTCTTTGCGCCGATTCACCCTTAGAAACCCACTGTTTTGACTGTTGTTTGTTCTCTGGTGTGTTGTGATGGATCCATGTTTCGTCCACGGTTACAAAACGGCGCAAAAACTCCTCCATATTGCGATTAAACAACGCCAAACCTTTCTGTGAAGTTGTGAAGTTGAAATTCACTTTTTTCCATTTTCTCCTCAAATTAGTGAGTAGTCTGATAAAAATAGCGTCAAACACAAACTAACTGACGCAGCAAGTTTAAATTTTGACAGGAGTCAACTGACAGATGCCTGTTGACAGGAGCAGTGTTGCTGTTTCAGTAAAGAGGTCAGAAATTCAAAAAGTCACGGACTTATTGACCCGCCCTCGTATATGGACGTAATAAGATCAATATATTTGAGTAGTTCAGAGCTTTCAATTTATCGTCTATGCCACTTTCTCATACGGCCAACTATAAAATCCAGATTAATCCGACTATTTGCTGACTGAAATAAGGACAGCTATCTTCCATCCAACGAGCTTACACAGAAGGAAAATTCTCTGCATGAGGTTGTTAGAAAAAAAACAAAACGTTTTTGCGATAAGGTGTATGTATGTATTAACTGATTTCTTCAAATGGTAATGAAATAATTCAAGACTTAAGAGTAAAGGAAATATAGCCACTGCGTATTCGGACTATGTGATTCCGCACGTTCCCTACAATTAGTAACATCCGGACAGCCTTCTAACTATTCAATGGCTAAGCACTGGAAACTCAATGTTGAAGAACGTGTAGAAGATGATCTTCTACTTCTGCAGCCGCATACTCAGAAGGTGGGGACCCAACTTCGCCGACAACTATAGGGTTTTCCAATAAGGATTTGACAACTTTTTTTTTTTAAATAAAACGCAAACCATTTGCGATATTTTAAAAACTTTATTACCGGCTTGAAGTACAATAAAAACATCTATGAATGGAACTCGACTTCGTTCATATGGCCACCGCGGGCACGTTTGCAGCGGTCGATTCATTGGACCCAATTTTCAACGACTCGGCCACACATTTCATCCGAAACGGCCGCTATTTCGCTTCAATGTTGGCTTTGAGCTATTCCAACGTCGTTGGCGTGTTAGCATAAATCAATGACTTAACGTAGCCCCACAGAAAATAGTCAAGCGGCGTTAAATCGCACGAACGAGGCGGCCAATTGACTGGCCCATTTCTTGAGATAACACGCTCACCATACTTACTCTTCAATAAATCGATTGTAGCGTGTGCTGTGTGGCTTGTGGAATCATCCTGTTGAAACCACATGTCGTCCAAGTCCATATCTTCCAATTCGGGACCAAAAATAATCGGTGATTATGGCGCGATAACGCTAACCATTCACAGTAACGTGACGATCGTTATCGTCGACGAAAAAATATGGGCCAATAACGCCGCCGGCATGCAAACCGCAGCAAACAGTTTTTTTTTGTGGATGAGGTGGTGATTCATGAAACACATGTGGATTTTCACCCGACCAATAACGCATATTTTGCTTATTGACGAACCCATTGAGCCAAAAATGAGCTTCGTCACTGAAGATGATTTTGCGATGAAATTCATCATTTTGTCGCATCTTCTCCAGAACCCAATCGGAACGTACGTCGCTTCAAATGGTCCATCGGCTTCAATTCTTGAGTCAGCTTGATCTTGTATGGGTGTAAACCAAGATCCTTACGCAAAATACGCCATAATGTGGTCTGAGAGATGCCTAATTCTTGAGAACGCCGTGGAATTGACTGATTTGGATCGTTTGCTACGGACGCCTGAACGGCAGCGATATTTTCGACACTTCGACCAACGTGTTGTCTCACTGACACGGCAACATAACACAACGAATATGTAGACGCAAATGTTTGCACTAAACTTGTTATTGCCTGTCTACTAGGGCGAAAATTACAACCGAAAATTGGAGTTAACGCTGTTAAAATTGCGGTCACCGACTCCGAATTTCGGTAGAAAATTTTTATAATTTGCAGACGTTGCTCGTTCGTGTACTTTACCATGATGAAAATGTTGAGTTTACTGAATAAATTGACAGTGACAGTTTGATGATTAGTGAAAGAGTGCATTCACAAATTAAGTTCAAAGTTGTCAAGTCCCTATTGGAAAACCCATACCGACAGGACTGGAGACTATCCTGGGTCGACTGCCCTAAGATATCTACGTGCAAAAATCCTAAACTAAAAACGAGTGGAAACCAAATACTAAGTCATACTTTAATGGCATGGAATTTACCGGAAATATACACCAAACAGAAATCAAGTGGTAGACGACTAGATATCTATTTGCACGTATACATCAAATAGCATATAGGCGCTGCCACTAAGATCTTCTCCGGAAAACTAAATATACTCATACGATGTTCACTTCCGTCTTAATCTTGATGTCTTCCAAGATAAACTATCCAAAATAAGGACAATATCCCGTGAAGATATTTGATATTTGTTTACAGTCAAGCTGCAAACCAAACAAACCCTGTGTGAGCTGAGCATTATGTCAACCTCTAAATTAGCTGAGTCAAACTTAGAGGTGGCGGGCCTATAGTCTGCAGTTCGATGTTGCAACTGAAGCAAAAGATACAAATCAAATCTAACGGTAGATGGAAGAAGCTTTACTTTCACATTTTTCCAGAAACCTCCTCCTACCAATTGCTCGACTGGACATCACAACGCGTCTACATTGATCTTTGTACGATGAGGCATAACGAAGCCTTATGTAAACAGATCATGTTTGAACCAGGACATCAACGTGGCCGTTTTGCCCTACTGCCTAGGTTCCCTTTAACAGCTGTTTAGCGATTAAAAATATCGAGGAGGGTCAAATGAAACCAAGCTAATAAGGAAGTATAGGGTCATCCAACAAGAGGTGTCATTTTAAATCACTAGAAAAACGAAACATTATTATGAAAAGAGGTGATAACGGTATTTTAGTCCAAAGTACAAACTGGGGTTAGTAATGGAATACAATATCTGTCAAATAGTCATTTTTGTGATGAAATTTTTCATCACGTTTTCGCATAATTGCGGCTGTATTTCGTATTTTTTTTAGCGCATGAATCGTTAGTGGAATATAAACGTCGTCCACATCCATAGCATATAATTCGGGCAAAAAAAAAATCAGACAACTTCGCTCGGTAACGCAATCCATTAACATGAAACGGTTGCACCAGCATTATTGGTCACTGGTTGTGGATGGAGAAGTTGTTCCACTATTTCTCTTGGGTTTTCGAAGTCACAGTCTTGTTTCCAGACAAATGGAAATGAATCTCATCGCTCAGAATAATTTTGTGTAAAAAATCATGAGCTTGTTTATTCAGCACGCAATCAGCGAAAGTACGGCGCTCTGAGTGGTCTGCTGGCTTCAATTCTTGTGTCAACTGGACCTTATAAGCATGTAGGCCAAGCTCTTTATGCAAAATTCGGTGCGAATAGGCCCAATTATTGTGATCGTCTCAAAATGGGCACATCTGGATTTTCAGTCACACACTCAGCGGCGCCGATATTTTCAGCTGACCTTGCCGGCCGAACACGTGTTGGAGTCTTTTCATCACTAACCTGTACGAGAAGTTCAAATTTATCGATTAAATTCACTATAGCTGTGCGAGAAGCGGCTTGATAATGACCAAAAGCAGTACGGATTTACGAAACATACTGATCGTTGGTCTTTGCGCAGATCATTGCAACTTATTCCTGCTTTATCCAAAGAAGTCCACAATACAAAAAAAAACACATATGGTATGCAGAGCCATTCCCATCATTTGACCTTTGTAAAAAGCATACTGAGGCACCGATGTTGCGTATCAATGTTTATATTGTACGTAGAGGGATATCAGCTCAGTAGCTGGAAAGAATGGTGATAGACAAACCTAAGATGACCAGCGCTTGCTAAAGCTTGCTGAAGGGCTGGAGTGAGGCCATTGTCTAGCTATTTAGAAGCGTTTCTCAACTTCGTATTGCCTGTTGTATGCCAAGTTGATAGTGAATAGATAATAAGTGTAGGATCGAACACCTAGGTCTGCTACTTTAAAGAGCAGGCATGGTGAGATCAATTTTTAAATTTCAGGAAACACTGACCCAGTTGTGTCGTCAAATGCAAAAAAAAAATGCTCCTGGCACTACTCCAGACATTCAGACCTCAATTCTTCAAAGAGATGGAATCAAATAAAGCGTAAGCACTATCGTGTTCACACTATCTTCCACAAGTTCGCCTAGCTGTAGGTTATGCTGATGATATCGATATCTCCGGTCGCACCCAATATACAGTCGAAGCGTTAAAGATGAAAAAAAAAAACAACAAACACACGACGTAAACGATCAAGATCAGTTGCTCACAGAACATTCTCGACGATATCTATAATTTTAAGGCGGTTAGGAAGCCCAGAGTAAATATAGTAAATATAAACTTCATATATTACATCTTAGAGGCTCTGGCCAAAACTGGCTTCAAAGCTCCTGATTCGGAAGACCAATCTCACTCCACGGCGTCATCGATTAGACGATAAATAAAAAAGTGGAGAAAATAATACAATAGAAACCAACGAAAGAAAGATACTACGACGTTTAATATCTAATGGAGGAAAAGGCACAATTATGAACTACTCGTATATGAGTTTCACCAAGAAGTTGATGTAGTCCATTATATATATGAAAACCAGATTGTATCCACTCTGCGCATGACACTCTCAGAAATTGTACAAAGACGTCTCCGGAATACTGCAATCAAATCATGGCTGAAACAATCATTTGACTCTGCTTGTATGGACAAACCATCTGTAGCAATGCCAACAGAACCCCAGCTGATGCGAAAATAATACGTTAACTCTACCCGTAATAAGGAGTTTGGTTTTGGGTAGAGTTTAAAAAAGAAACAAAGTCCAAACTTCATGGTAGATTCCAAACATAATCAAGGGTGTGGCACTGGTGACTTCGTGGGGGATGAATGCTTTTTGGCGTCTTTAATTAATCTATTCCGAAGGATTTATGTGTTGAGTTCCCGTGGAGAATTGTTACCGTGCTAATCTGTCAGCAAAAGTTTCCAAAAGTCTTTTGACTTTTATCACTCCCAAATGACTTATTGCCACACAATTTTTTGCCAGTGAGCCCAAGTGATCGCCTTCATCGCATTAGCCATCCCCTAGACTTTGGAAACACTTAATATTTATTAACAAAGATGTATCCTTTCAATCGCGTATCAATCAGCGTTGAACCCTTCTGACCTCAATAAAAACGATATCTCTTCCGCATGCCGTCCATTCATGTTTTCCTATCAAACAACAACTCATCCACGTCTAATTTCGCTAAAAGAACTTTTGTCTATTTTTATCGTGACAAGACCGAATAAATTTCCATCAGGTCTCCCTCCTGGACATACGAGTATACTCTTACAATCACCCCCAATCTCCGACCACAACAAAAGCACCATTTAGCCCATCCGTAATCGATAGCACTTCGACAAATTACATCAGTCGATACCCTCGGATGCAATAAATACCAAACTAAGGGAGTTATACGGATATGTACGGATATACCATTTCATCAGCTCCACCACAAACCAAATGGAATGACCTTCTTTTTGGTGCTGGTTCTGGATCTGCTCTACCTCAGTCTCTGGTTCTCGCTCTAGATCTGGTTATGTCTTTTCCTGTCTATTGGGAATTTGATTCAGCTGATACAAAATGAACTGAATGTGGAAACTGTTGCGTAATATTCGTATCTGGTTGTTTCTGGTTCTGGGTAACCACAATCTATGGGTGTTATCACCAAACATTACCGCATATCACCCAACCGCAACACTTTGAACACCTCCATCATCACCAACCGTGGTGCTTCTCGTCGTCATCGTCATCATCGTCATCTCCACCAGTCGGCTGACAGACTGAAACATGATGCCAATTCATGTATTATTCATCATGCTTGAGGCTGCAGAAATTTGAGCGCTTCGAGGTGCTCAAATGTCCACTTATTCGTAACCTGAATGGAAGAAATGATTACTTCTTGGGGCAGGAAAAATCAACAAAAACTTTTACTGCTTCCAAAGTCAAAGTTCAAGAGAAGTCAATTGACGTTACCATCGAACAGCAAACAGAAGTCCCAGTCGTAGTTAACTGAGTTATAGACTTCGCTTTCAATTTAGTGTTGGAGGTGGTACCGCGGTTTCTGGGGATTCATAGAGTTCTGCAATTCCTGATGGTGGGCGGTTTCGATTGGCATCGGTACTCGTACCAATGCATCAATTTACACTTTCCCATTTACCATTTTACATTTCATGTGAACGGCGTGTGACAGAAACAATTCGAAACGTTGGAAATGTTGAATACGTCGGACACAATTGTAACGTTGGAAACATGGTAACAAAGGCTTTCGAGAAAATTAGCTGAAATAGCTGCAGTTCTCTAATTACAGAGTGTTACTACATCGATTGTATGGCGGGCTGTTGGTGATTTGTTCGTTCACAAGACCGACTCTGGAACTAGACAGCTCCAAAAGTGGTAATAGAGAAACGAATGCAAAAAAATGCTGAAGGTAGTGGAGCGCACGACGTTGAAAGTTGTCGTGAGATACATTTTTTCTCCTCCTCGTACATGCGAATGCACTGATTGTCTTTACAAACAAAAAGTTACTCAATTGTTTTTCCTTTTTTATTTTTTGCGTAGTCTTAGGTAACTTTGGCAAAGGTGGCAGTTAGGGAGGACGTAATAATGTCATTCCAACGATTTTCCATCAAAAGAATCATGAACCCAAAGGTTAAGTAAGGTTGTGGTAGGAACTCACATTTGCACCTGTGGTGAAGTTGTTATAGATAGCATCAACACAATGGGTTAAACGTGTGCAAATGAAAAAGCATCGGGCAGTGTGATGAAGGTTACAAAGTTCAAAGGTTAAAGTAATCCAATTTACAGAGATTGATTGAAAGATGAAGAGGGGAGGTAATTACCAGTACACAGGAAGTATTTATAATGGAAATGGAGGACAAAAGCAATAGAGTGAAGAGGAATAGGAGAATTACGCCTGTCCATCATTACCGTTTCATACTACTCGAGCGAATTGTTGCACCTAATGTTCCATGCTGGGGACCCGAGTGGCGATTGATCAGGAACCGGCTGACTGTCATCTGGCCCAATCCACAGCAGCGCCAACAATAAATTTTGCTCCGAAGTGCTTGCTTTACTTTGCAAAGGTGGTCCACGGTAACAAGCTAAAATGGCAAGGTCCTGCTCGGTCAGTAGCATTGATTCACTGTTGACGACCCTAGCAAACGGTTAAAGAACAACGACCTTTGGATTTGCACGTGGAATGTTTAGATTCTTAACAGGCCACGTGCAGCATAGGCGTTTGACTGCTATCACGCAGATATCACCGCCATCCAGGATGGGTTGAACCGGACATAAGAAGGATGAAAAACTGTGATATACTATGGTGCTATTGCTATAGAGAAAAGAAACAGCACTTACTCGGATGCGGATTTGCCATATGCGGCAGACCTAGGAAATAAGTTTTAATCTTACGACATGTGGAAAGGAGGACGTCTTCGGTAGGACTATTGGTAAACATAGTATTCACGACATCATGTCTGGCAACGGTCTTAGGCTATATGAGGATATATCACTATAGCAAGCACACGGTCTCCACATCTCAATATACATAAAGAAGCATGGCAGTCTCCGGAACATCAAAGGCTAAATCCAAGTGATCCCGTAGACGTAAGGCATACCTAAAGTATTCTGTCGAGACGTTCCTGTTGCAGCCAAGGGAAAAAGCTGTCAGTGTCAAAATAACATATGATTCAAATAAAAAACTCGTATTTGGACCACCAGTTACAATGATCTAAAGCCTTTCCTACCAATCGCCGCGTTTGCACACTGCTTTCAAAACAAAGACGGAATTAATAGATAGTGAATGTCTATGTCAAAAACAAGACCCCACGTAACATTCATCGTCCTAGAGATAATCGAAACTATGACATTCTTTACGATGAGCGTTCTTATAAGCCCGACCTGTGCCATCGCATTTCAGTCAAGCATAAAGAATACGCATTTTTTCTTCTTCAAACCCTTACTTCTCATAGTAACTTTTAAGCCCGCTTTCTGAGCAACTACTCGTATATAATTGTCACCCGTAGCCTGTAAATCAGTACCAGTGCTAACCTTGAGAATGACTAATAACCCAGTCTCCAGTGAATCCAAAATAAAAAGTAATAAATTTCCATTTCAATTTCAATTTTAATTTTAGATTTGACATATAATTGTTTTGGAATTTCCAAAAGGGGACAAAAAAAAAACAACGAAAACGCGTTACGCTAGCCAACCCTAATAATTGAAAGAGAGGGTCTGGTTCTGTAATTGAGTCTCGTCTGTAATTCCGGCTTCTCGTCGAAAACAGTCGAAGAACAACGACCGCAATTTCACCCAACTGCGGATCAACTTTAGCATCATCATTAACTCTCATCCCTCTTTCCCTTTCCCGACTGTTTTGAATGGCTTCGTGTACCGGCTTTTGTTTAGCGTGTTTAAAGCGGAATAAAATGCCAGAAACATTTTTTTTTTATTAAACAAAACAGCAAAAAAAAAAAAAAGCCGGAAAAAAAACAGTTTTTTCTTCTTTTTTTTTTAAGAGAGAAAGAGAGTCCAACGTCATCGTCATCGTCATCCTCATCATTATTATTCAGCTTTTGAGCAAGATTGCGGAAGTCGATAATAATAGTCGAGTCGTCGAGTTGTGCTGAGTTGAGAACAATGTTGCCACAAAGATCCGAATAAAAGTATCTCACTGGAAATAAAGTATTAAAATGTATCGTAATCTAGGAAATGAACATAACATAACTGCCAGCAACGTTTACAAATTGTGGAAATTTATTTCCAATTTACGCAAATTTTACGGTTGAGTTGACTATTTGCAACACAGTTGAGTGTAGGTACAGTACATTTACTCTTTTTTACTTCAACTGCTGCAAGAACTGAAGCCATGCGATCATTCTTTGCCCCGTACTGTCGAATTTAGAGCGAGGTAAATCTAAAGGTAATCGATTAACTAGCAATGCACCTAGACAAATGAAATAGTTTTAGTGCGGTTTATGGGCTGGCGGAATTATCCTGCCCTTGGTCTTCATAAATGAAGAAGATCGAAATGTTACCGTCAATGCGGAGCCATGATCAACGATTTTTTGTTTCCAAAAGTGTGTGAACGTGGTTGGCAGGACATTTAGTTTCAACAGGATGGTGTTACATACCATACTGCCGACGAAACCATAGAGTTTTTGAAGCAAGTGTTCGATGACAACATTCCATTCAGAAATGGACTTGCGGCCTGCCCTTCATACGTGTGATTTGTCGCCGTTGGACTATTTTTTGTGAGAATATTTAAAGTCGTTGGTCTATGCGAACAAGCTAACAATTACCCAGTTTATACGACAGCTCAATGTGCGTTTAAGCAATCCGCATTGGTTAAATACGCTCACATAAACCCCACTTCAAATCGCATTGAAACCCTTTACTCTCTCGCGCTCTCATTATTCTTTCATCATCGGGCAGTGTCAGTGTTAGTGTCAAGTGTCAGTTCAATCAGCTGTTTGTTAAACTTCTCTCAATTTTCTCTCGCTCATTCTGGATAATTTCATATAAACACTAGCATTTCTACGGGTATTAAACCAATGCGGATTGGTTCAGTTCTGAAGTCATTTTTCGTCATTGATGCCATCAAATTATCTATCGAATAAAAAAGAACTTTGGCTCATTTGTGTGTGTTTTATTTCAATATCAAATCTTTTTTTCAGACTTAAGAGTGAGTACGACACAGTAGGTTTCCTAGATGGCAGGTTACTGTTAGTTGTATCATGGTCAAGCTGTTAAAAAATGTTTTAGCGCTGTCTTAAGACTCACTTCATGTGTATCAGAAAACATTATGATTGTTTCAAGAACAGCATCTGCATCATCATTATTGACCATGCGGGATTTCAAACACAATTCGGCTCTGTGAAGTTTATCCGACTTCAAGTCCACTGGGGTGAATTTTTACCATCTATTCCAGGTTAAGGCTAAAAACTATCGTTCTTGATATAATTGCTTTATTGTGGCAACACTGGTTTCGAGCGACGGCTTCACGTTCATGCACACAGTCCCACTTCAGAAATAAATCTGCGATCCGATTGTTCCGAGTTTTCTTCATTTCGTTTTATTCTACTTCTGCACTCGTTTTTGACTTTTCATCACTTAATTGTGTTTTGTTTCCTCCCTTAAAAATAAAAAAAAAATAATAGAAGGGAGTTAAAAACTCCGTAGAAATGCTAGGCATCCATTTTGTTCCCCCTTCTGGTACTTGGAAAACTCTCTCACCTAACTGCGAACAACGCATTCGGGTTCAAGCTTACATAACAAATCGCTAAAAAAAAAAACGGCGACCGACCTAAATCTTGAAGCGAAGAACAAACAACAGACAGGCTACATGAATAGTTGCACGGGATTATTCATAATAGAAAACATTAAAAAAAACGTGTGGCGACCACTGAAAAATTGTTGAAATATTTTTTAATCAGTGCGGCTTTCTTTTAGTTTTTTGTTAGCATTTTTTATGCGATATTTTGCGGTTGTGGTTTGGGTTTGGGTTTGGGTTCGGTTTTAAAGCTTACTGCAATAGGCGCCGATAATAGGAATCATTCTTTTTTTTCAATTGAAATGAAACATTCGCGTAAACTATAGGTTGGATCAAACCCGTAGACCATAGCTCCTTTAACTTGACACTACGCGCCAATGAACATTAACACACTACTCTTATACACTGATTTTTTGAAAAAGGAACACATCACTGAAGGGTAAATGTTTCTGAAAGAATTCACAATCAATAAAGGAAGGTTTCCTGCTTTTATGGCGTTTATATCATTCCGTTCTGGCCTTTAAATGCATTCATAGGTAGAATTAGCAGCATGAGTTACAGTGTCGTAAATTGTTTCAAGATCGGGTGCCTCTGAGGCTACGATACCGTCATCCATTTCAATTATACAGAATCAGTTACCGCAGCGTATTGAAGACGAGCAACAGCACTTACTCGTACTAGCGGAGAACAATTACAGAGATCTGGATCCATGGCTGTGAATGAGGCTTTCTGGAAAGCATGTCGGCATGCGAAACAATTCAAAGTTTAAGGATAATGATGGGGTAATATCGCGAAGCTTCGAATGACTGCATATTTTTTTCAGTGATTTGGAAAAAGAGGTCGATAGAGTTCGCAAAGGTTCTAAAATAGTCTGAGATGCGTCTCATTTTTCCAGATTCTCTGAACTCACACATCTTTTGGCAGGTGTCATGGATGGATATATCTCTGGAAGCTTTATTGTTTTATAAAGTAGGCACACGGGGTTTATTTATGGAACGCAAATGACCATCTCAGCTCTGCTTACAGACCGTCATCTTTTTTTCGAAATATTCAATCAATTGGGGCTCTATCTCGACGATCGCGATGGCTGTTTCAATATATACTTTCAGGGTTGGAATTATTTGCGAATGGTTGGCATAGAGCTTGCTTTTAACATTGACCCAAAGGAAGTCAAGTCCAGCGGTTTTAAGTCGCACGATCTTGGCGACCAATGTGTGTCTCCGAAACGTGAAATTACACAGCCAGGAAACTTCGTGCGCAATAACTCGATTGTTTCGCGACTTGTATGTTTTAAGTTAAGTTTTCCACTTATTTTTCAAAATACATGTACAATTGGTTTGTAAACAATTAATTTCACTCTCCGGTGCGCTTGATACTGAGCAACATACATTTTATGATTTCTTATGCTCTCTTCATTTGGAAGAATATTTTTATGACGGACGGGAATAAAGAATATAAACATAAAAGAAGAAATAAGTTGTTGTTGCTGCTTAATTGCATAAGCCGATTTGGCAAGCAAAGAGGATATTTTGGGCATTTAAATTCAATTTAAGGACTTAGGCAAAGTTTAGCTACTATGTAACAATATAAACAACAAAGGCTTGTTATAAGTCCTCGTACAGTTGATCGAAGTTGGCCTTGATCTTGATTTCACCATCCTTGACGGGGTCTTTGAACTTCCATGGCCTCACTGATCACGTTACATGTGACCTAGTTATCAGACTGAGCCGTGGATTCAACTGAATGACGGGCCATATCGTAGAAGACAATGATGTTCATCAGCATACCGACTGTCTTGTAGAATGGGCAGAAACGATGGTATGAAAAGTATGAAAAGTAGGAGTTGTGTTGTAGGAAATCGTCCTTGAGCAACTTGGCCACCTCGAAAGTGATCTTTTCGGTCTTAATCAATTAAGCCGACAAGTTGTAAAATTTCAGAAAGATCTTCTTGTTGTAGGATTTCCTTGGTATTAAGTAGCACGAATTCGACAAAGTTCTTGTCATACTGCACGCATCTATTTCACGAAGAGCTTCAGCCCATGCGTTGTAACCCATATCACGGAAGTATTCGGACAAAGTGATACACATGTAGATAGAATCTTCACAAGCAGCGACAGGCATGTTGGATGTGTTGGAAACAAGAGCGATACGTTTCTTGACAATTCGGGGCAATCATGGAGTACTTTAGACATTTCATTACCACGTTCTCCGACAACCGAGGTAGATGATGATATCCGAATTGGAGTACTTGGATAAGACTTGTGAGATGATAGTTTTACCACAACAGAAAGCTCCGAAGTGGATGATTAGCAGATAACTTCTCAGTATATGGAGATGGTTGACGTACAAGACATACTTGCAACATACTGTGTTTGCTGATCTCTCCATTGAATTCGTTTTCCACGACAACATCCTCGACATTGTAGTTGCCAGCTGGTGCAATAAGACGAACTGTACCCTTGGCGCGGGTTCCAACGATCATCTTGTGCTTCTCGGGTGTGTTCATGCACCAAACCGTACAAGTCACCTCCGGTAATGGAATGGAATGTAAATATATTATAGTTGACCAGCTCATACTGTCAGGATACTGTCGAAAATGCTGCCTATATTGCGGGAACCTAATTCAACTGAAAGTGGCTTACCAGTACGCAATGCGGGATCTCCGACAATGACGCTGGATCGTAAGCCACCCACTAGCTCGAAGTAGCCAACACGCACCAACTCGTATATAGTTGATCCAGACGTAATTGGTATTGGTTTAGCGTTGTTTCTTAGTGAATCCGTTTAGTTGAATTGAAATAGAAAATTTAAAATTGTTCTAGTGATTTGGTGAAAGAGTAGCACCATCCTGATGAAAGTAAAGGTCGTCCGTATACCTATACTCGAGCTTCGGCCACGAAAAATTCTTTATGATATCTTGGTAGCGAGCTCCATTGAGTAGTAGTAGTAGTAGTTTCTTCCCCTATTACACCTTCGGTCCATAAACTGCACCAGTTACTCGTTCTGGATGCATTGGCATCTCCTGAATCACTCGTGGATTTTCTTTGCTTATTAACGTAGCCGCCAATCTAGAAAATGCGCCTCATCCGAAAACACGATTTTCTTGCAAAAATCAATGGCAGCATGCGTGTTTTCCAGGACTCAGTCAGAGAACGTAAGGCGCAGCTGGTAATCGGCCGGGTTCTGTTCTTGCGGTAATTGCACCTTGCACACAGGGGGAGCCAAATCTTTCGTCAAAATACGCTGTGGCTGTGGAGATATCTAGCTCCTGAGAACGGTGAAAAATTGAGGTGTTTGGGTCGTTTTCGACACTATTTTCTATTGAACGTCCGTAGCGTACACGTTTCGGCGTCTTCACATCTTGTAGTGAGCCCATCTCTTGGAATTTTTTGATTATTTTACGCACACACGTCTCGGAAGGCACATGATTATGTGCAAAATTGCCACGAATTTTTCGCATCGTTGCCGGGATTGAACATGAATTCTCGTAATAAAATTCAACGATTTGGATTTTTTCTATCGCTGTGTAGGGTTCCATGGTACATTTCCCAAATTTATAGATGATATCTGTCACCATATGCCAACACTGCGTGTGTGAGCTGAAAGAAATCCTACATCTCTTGTTGATACACCCGATATATGGTACGGAAAAATTGATTGTTTATTGTGGTTTTCATGTCATTAGGTCGTACTTCTTCCGAGATGATTGAAACTGGAAGGATTGGAGAAAATATGGTTTTAACAGAACGGTAATACTTGCCACTCATAAAAAATCAAGCTCAGTGATTGGCTTGCCGCCAGAAATTGCCCGCGCGATGTAACACCTTACGACTCTGTGTGGCTATATTAAGCCTCTTGTCTATGCCAGCAACCAAGAACCTTATGAAGACTTAAAGCGAACGTTCGACGTGAAATTGCAGAATTATTGGCCGAATACATTTAAATGATGGCTGGTCATATTGCTCTACAGGTATCTTATATCGTCAATATCAAATAAGCCCGATACGCTTTTACGACCCACAGAGGGAAAGGTGGACTTTATCAAAGATTGCTTCTGCCAAATTAAGAAAGGAGGATATCTTCAACGATACAGTTGAAAAAAAGGCCTACACGACACCAGCTTCGCAATTGGATTCAGGCCAATGAAATTCTAAATGCATTACAATAGACGTAAGACGCATCTAAAGCTTTCTGAATGTCATAATGCTTAGATCAAATCGAGTCAGATGATTAAGTTGTTGTAACTAGAAGTTGAGAATATTCCGAACGCCAGAATACCGAAAATATAATGTACTACGAAGAAATTTGATGTCGAACGGCTGCAATCGGCAGAGGTGTGAAACTCTTTTCTGATCGAGTCTCCGAAAACCTTTCCAGAAGCCCTACGCAATCAACAATAAGTGCAGAACTAGTTCAGACATTGTCAGCAACACGACCAATAACGATACCTCTAAGCGAAGTGTATCGGAAAGCAGATGCTACGAAAAAAGAAATATACAAAGCGACGCTGCAAAGAAAGATGAGAGCTGCTCACGAACTTTGTGAGGAAATGAGACAGGAGGAACGTTGGCTTCTCTGAATGATTAAAAAGCAAGGAAGCGCTCGACGGAGGCCATGGAGAGGGGTATCTTCAGAATGATGTTCAAAGCTTGACCATAAACAGATACATGCAGAGATAAAGATGAGAATGTATTAGTGAGGCTGCACTTAGTACTGAAAATTTGGAAGAATTACTTTTGCAAACGACAAAGGCAACTAACGTTCCGCTGTCAGAAAATATAAATCATTCAACGTGGATTATTATCGACCACACCTTCGTCCCCCGGACTAAGAAAAACGTTAAATAGCGATATCTACAGACCAAGAACGGCTACAAGAGCAGACGGAATGCTTTCCGAATTCATGCATTCAAAGGAGATTTTACTCCGAAGATTTGATTGGAGAAATGTAAGCCCTGTAAATGTGAAAGCACCGTTTCCCCGACTGCCAGGAAAAAAGACTCTCGTAACTGCGCCAACGATAGAGAAATCAAGACCATACTATGCTCCTACTTGAAACCCTACACTAACAATCTGATAGGTCCTTATCAGTCCTTATCAATTCTAATTTTGGGCCTGGTTAGTCAGCCATCGATCAGATATTCACCTTACGGTCGATTTTAGAAAAAATTAAGGAACTTCGAATCGATACTCATCATCGCTTTACTGATTTGAAGGCCGCATATGATGATATAGAGACGAACTATGAATTATGTCGTCTCCACTGCTCAAACGGTAGACGTTTTGGGCGGTAATAACACCATCGCGACATTTGATGTCACAAAATGTCGATAATGTGATACTCAGTCACGTGATTTCTGCAACACCAATACCAGAGACACAACATTTCAAAAGTCCGTACAACTATCAGCATACGCTGACGACATGGACACTTTGGCTAAAAAGTTTGTCTACCTGGATTCTACCTGGATCACGATCGTGATCAGAAGAATATGGCAAAGAATTTTTTTTTCAATCGCTGTTTCTTTGGGATAAGAAGGCGTAAGATATTGTCTCAGAAGAAACAATGTCCACTGGAGAACGCATTCTACATATAATCTATAACCAACTTCTTACAAAAATGTAAAGAAGGGTGTTCAGATGGGATCTCTCCCACGTTTTTAAAGAAATGCGCCACATCTTTTTCAGTGCCCTGTGCATGATATTCAATTTATCTCTTAGAACCGGCCAGTTTCGCCATGAGTGGAAAGTGTCTTTTATAACACCCATTTTCAAAGCAGGAGCCAAACAAAAAGTTTCTAAATACAAGCCTATATGTAAGTTGCCAGTTATCCTTAAGGTTTTCGACAAATTTATATGTGACAAACTTAGTTTTACCGTGAAGGAAATCATATCCGACTCACAGCACGGATTTGTTCAAGGGAAACCCACAGTCTCAAACCTTACAATTCTATGTGGAAAGATTATTGAAGATTTCGAAAATGGATACCAGACCGATATAGTATTCACAGATTTTGCCAAGGCTTTTGATAGAGTGAACCACCCAATTTTAATCATAAGCTCAGGCAGTATGGTTTCCACTCCTGTTTTTTGCATTGGATTATTTCGTATCTTCGTGGGCCAATACAATTTGTCAGAATCCATTGTAGTAACGTCTGGTGTTCCACAAGGAAGCCACATTGGACTGTTGCTTTTTGTTCTCTTTATCGACGACATTCCCTTAAGGTTCTGTAATTCAATATCCTATTTGCAGATGACTTGAAGGCATTTCGAAAAATTAAGTCGGTGAATGATTGTTGGCTTCTCCAGGTAGATTTGAATAGTCTTGCTAAGTGGTGTCAGCTCAATCAACTACATTTAAATGTATCAAAGTGCCAAAGTCTGACCTGCACTAAGACTATAGATTCGATATCTTTCGATTATAAAATTGGTAACACTTGTTTGGAAAAGGTGAGTTCCAAAAAGGATCTAGGTGTTATATTGGACCCAAAACTTTCTTTTAAGCTGCATATAGACCACATAGTTAGCAACTCTTTCAGAAAGCTAGGGTTCATAACGCGAAATACAAGGGATTTCACCGATCCCTCTGCATTAAAGGCTCTTTATTTTGCTCTCCTAGACTACGAGGGGCGTTCGACATATTCTCGGTATCGGGGTGAAGCTGTGGTTGTATATATAAATTGACTTATTTATCAAGTAATACTATTATTTTAGTGCATTCATGTAAAATTTCATATAAATGCGATTATTAATTCGCGTTTTATCTCTAGTTAAACAGAAACATAATGGCAACTGAGACGATGATGGTGAAAATTGAGCATCGCGCTGTAATTAAATTTCTCACTAAGCAAGGAAAAAGTCAAAAAACTATTCATGAAGAGATGGTGACTGTTTACCAGGGTTCCGCACCTTCATTATCAACTGTGCAAAAGTGGTCAAGTGAGTTCAAGAGAGGCAGAGAGAGCATTGAAGACGACCCCCGCTCCGGCGCCCCGGCTACTGCTTGTACGGGAGAAAGCATCAAAGAAGTCGAAAAACTTGTTCTTGAGGATGCCCGAATAAAGGTGAAAATGATGGCAGAGATCACCAAGCTTTCAATTGGTACCATTCACACCATTCTTCATGACCATCTTAACCTTTCAAAGGTCAGTGCAAGGTGGGTGCCACGAATGCTCACAGCGCCTCAGAAAAAAGTGAGAATCGCATGCTGTAGAGAGTTTTTGGAGATGTGTAGTGAGAACGCGGACGGTGTTATGGATCGAATTGTTACTGGGGACGAAACATGGGTCCACCACTATGACCCTGAAAGCAAACAAGAGTCCATGCAGTGGCATAAAAAAGGAACAGACCCCTCCAAAGAAGTTCAAAGTCACTCCGTCTGCCGGGAAGCTCATGGCCACAGTTTTTTGGGACTCAAAGGGAATCTTGCTCATTGAGTACAAAAAAAAAAGGTGAAACCATCAACGCCACATCCTACGCTTCCACTTTGCATAAATTGCGGGAGGAAATTAAAAAGAAAAGACGGGGTAAACTCGCAGCGGGTGTGTTGCTTCTTCATGACAACGCTCCTGTTCACACGGCGCGAGTTTCCAAGGCTGCTGCGCGAGATCGTGGTTTCGAAGAAATCCAACACCCACCCTATAGTCCAGACCTTGCCCCTAGTGATTATTTCCTGTTTCCGGATTTGAAAAAATGTCTTCGTGGAAAAAGATTTTCGGATGATGAAGAGCTCAAGTCGGCAATAAATGGGTATTTTGCAGAGAAAGAGAAAATTTATTTTTTTTGAGGGTTTAAAAAAGCTTATCTCAAGATGTAACAAATGCATTGATGTTAGGGGAGATTATATTGAAAAATAAAAATAATTTAAATTGAATTCGCATTTTCCTTTATATCGATACCGAGAATATATTGAACGCCCCTCGTATTGTAGTCCCATCTGGAATCCCTACTACTAGGTGGGGTGAAAAGTAACCTCCTTGACTGCCAGAATGCGCTGCTACTGCAAAAAAGGTTATGGTGCCTTGAAGTCCGCTCATATTTAGGCAGACATGCCAAATTTCAGTGCGATACTGTCTTTAGTTTTGTTTTGACAGCTGATTGTTGTTGACGTGTTTGGCATCATGTTGAGTATGGACAAAAACGATTTTCGTTCTCTCATAAAACATTATTTTTTGAGAGGCAAAACGGCGAAGGAAACAAAAGAAAAGTTGGTTAAATATTATGGGGTTAATGCTCCGTCAAATATTGGTTTCGAGAATTTCGTAGTGGCCGCAACTCCACTACCGATCAAGTCCGCAGCGGCAGGCCCTCCGATGCGGTTACAGAGGACAATGTCAAAAAAATATATGAAATGGTGTTGGCTAACCGGAAAGTGAAGGTGCGCGAGCTAGCAGATACCACAAAGATTAGTACTGAGCGCATATGCCATATTTTGGGCAATATTCTGCATATGAAAAAGTTATTCTGCCGTTGGGTGCCGCGCATGCTCACTCCTGACCAAAAACACGGACGCGAGAAAGTGTTTGGACTTGCTGATGCGGAATCGGGCGGACTTTTGGCGTCGATTGGTAATTGTTGATGAAACTTGGGTCCACTATTACATAACAGAGAACAGAATGAGTGCCCAGCAATGGACTGAAGCCGGCACAAGTGGTCCGCAGCGGCCGAGGGATTATCGATGGGTCGGAAAGTTTATGGCGTCGGTATTCTGGGATTGTCATGGCATACTCTTCGTGAACTACCTCGAAAGAGGGAACCCCATCAACCGCGAGTATTACTGTGCATTATTGGAGCGATTGAAGGCCGAAATCGCTGCAAAAGAAGTCACATGAAGGGAAAAAAAATTTTGCTTTTGCAAGACAATGCGCCGGCGCACAAGAGCATCGCAAGCACGGCTAAAATCTATGACTTACGGCTCCAATTGCTGTCGCATCCACCGTATTCGCCCGATTTGGCTCCCTCGGACTATTATCTCTTCTCAAACCTCAAAAGATGGCGCATCAATAAAAAATTCAGCTCACGCGAGGAAATCATCGACGCACCGGAGGAGTATTTTGCAGACCTTGTGTATCAAGCTAAAAGGGGACTACGAGTATATTGAATAAAATAAAAAAACATTTAAAAAAAAATTTTTTTTCATTCCAAAGGAGTTTACTTTGCACCCCACCTAGTACGATATCCACTCTAAGAGGATAGAAAGGCTCCAAAATGTTTCACTAGATTTATTTTCAAAAGGCTGAGGTGGAATATTAATACTCCACCATATCTGACCAGATGCCTTCTTTTTAATCTATTGACCCTTGAATACAAACGTAGGTATTTTTGTATAATACTGGTAAGGTATACAATTTGTTATCATATTAAATGTCCCTATTTATTGGACCGAATATCTTTTTATTTTCCTGCAAGAAATCTCCGGACGAGGTTTCATCTTCGAGAGCGATTCCATAGAACTATCTATGGCAATAATGAACCTATTGAACGCTGCAGCAAAAAGACAAAAAATGTAATTGATCACATTGATATTTGTGATAATTCTTCTAGGAGCCCTTTCAAAAGAAAGCTAATGTTCAATCTTTACCACAATAATTAGTTAAATTCTATAAAATTTTTTTTTTATTAGTTTCTTATTTCTTCCTTACCTATATTTTTTCCAATCTTAAATTGTCTAAATTGAGCTTGTACCTCTAAGTTGATGAAATAAACTAAACTAAACTAAATTAACCTAATTCCTTTTTAGGCAAAAAAAAAGACAAAAATGCTTTCATAATTTGAGGCTAGTCTTCAACTTTTATTGTGTTAGGAAAACTTGCAACACCTCCTTAACAACTCTATTCAAAATTTTTAGAATAGAAATAGTCACTTTATTCGAAGTGTTCCAATGATAATGTCGCATACTGTGTACATGGTTAAAGCTAAGCTCATTAACCTAGTTTTTGCGATTCAATTTGTCTCTTGACCTGCTGTTGCTTTTATTTATTTTTTTTTAAAACGGAAAACGACAAAACATTTTAATTTATTTCGAATTAAGATGCCAGGCATAGCTGCACATGCCAATTTGTTGCCGGCGGGGTAAGGTTAAGCAGCAGAAAGTAATTTTGCCAAACAGCACAACTTTCTTTCTCTCTCTCTAGAGCGGTGTACGTATGCCTAACACACAATTCTCATCTATTTCATTTCACTTTTGGAAAACAAAAAATGAACTAAAGAAATGAAACGTCAAAACATCAACAACAACAACAACAACATCAACCAGAACATCAAAAATGCAAAAATGCTTACAAAGTGCCAATTGAAATCGGGCACAAGTACGAAATGGAAAGTGACATTGTGTAGGTGCCGATGCTAGGCCAGCAACTGGCACTGGAATTGGGATCGGAACTGATGCCGATGCCGTGAATGCGTATTGTTCTGAAAGAGAAACCGAAATATAATGGAACACTTTTTGTTGGAAATGGTTGTTGAAAGTTTGTCATGAATGCACCCCACCAGCCCCCACCCGCGAAAAAAAAAATAATAAATTAAGAACTTTACTGTACCAGTTGCACAGTCCTATGATACTAACTAAAAGTAACACGAGGCGTGACCTGAACAGTGTGTTTTCTTAGTAGACTTGGCCTTGTCCTAGATGAGTCCGCGATCTTAGATATCCGATTGCTCATGAGACTTTTGGATAATAAACAGACGTCAGTTTAATGGGGCTGCCCCAGGTATAGAGCGGATCAACATTAGACTGTGACTTCTTGGATATCAATCATGCAATCGCACACTATTGGTGCAACGCAATTCATGCAGAAGTCAGCTGGATCTGTTGGGCGGGTTATTGATTCAAACTTCCAAGGCATTTTAAAAGTTGTACGTTGATCAAAACAAACGCCTAAGCCAAACGAACTGATTCATAACAGAGTTAAATGTGAGATAAACTAAATTTTTGTAATTGAAGCAGCTTTAATAGAGTTGGCCTTTTAGTTGGTGCGTAATGATACGATGAAGAATTAAGTTGGTCTTTTAAAAATTATTTTCCGTTTTCAATTGATTCAATAGATTCTACTTCCTGGTAAGAAAGTTTCCGGACGTCGTCGTAGGGTATTCAGAAAACAGTGCGCCTGGGTAAAAAGTTTAGAGAAAGGAAGACAATAAGTATTAGTCCAGGAAAAGTAGACCTAACTTATACACGTATCATAAGCTAAATCATCCGTCGTAGGTTAGGTTAGGTTAGGTAAAAGTGGCTGTTCGAAAGACCAACCCACTTAGGCCTATTGGCCCATTGTGATGCCACGTGGATCTGCGATCCTCTTACTCATGGAACCAATTTGAGCTTATGATGAGCTTATTTGAGCTTTCGATTGATTAAGTCATCATACAATAAAAGAAGGCTCCTAGGTGAAGTTTCTGTCTTGGGAGAGAGCTGGACATGTACAGAGTAAGTGGAGGAGTTTCTCTTCTTACTCCTCGTCCGTGCAGCTTCTACAGAAATCGTTTGTGAAGACGCCAAGCCTTCTTGAATGTTTGCCTATAAGGCAGTGTCCAGTGATGACACCTATGATGGCCCTGAGATGTTTCCTATTCTTAGAGCGATTCAGATCCAGCTTTGGCAAGATCTGTTTGGTGGCTAGATATGTTGGTCCAACAGTCTGGTCTTTTATTAGTAGCGATTTGTATACCTATTCTACCCTTTTCCGGTAGAATATGTAGAGTTGTTCCAATTTTGGCGGGTTCGTCAGCTCTACAATTCCCTGAAATGTCTCTGTGGCCCGGCACCCAACAAATGTGAAGGTTGAACTGCTCTGCCATCTCCGTAAGAGATGACCGGCATTCGAGGGCGGTTTTAGAATTTAATGAGACTGAGTCCAGGGTCTTGATAGCGGCCTGACTATCCGAAAAAATGCTAACATCCTTTGCAGATATCACGTTTTTCTTCAGCCAGGACAGAGCTTCTTTAATCGCCAAAATTTCCACCTGGAACACGCTACAGTGATTTGGAAGACGGAAGGAGAGGTTCAGATTTAGCTTACCTGAGAAAACACCGCCACCAACCCGCTATCAGTTTTAGATCCATCTGTTTAAAAGTGGATTGACTTGTCTTCCATGAAAGCATCTTCCTCCCAGAAGGATCTAGAGCGAAAGCTTACATGGAAGTCTTCGTCAAAATAAACTTAGAGTATAGTGTAATCGATGTTCTCTGTGAGGTTTCCTAATATTTTAAAAATATTAGCGTGGCCAAATAAATTATTTGTCCACTGTGCAGTCGCTTTAAGGCTGAAGATATCGAGGGGTGTCAAGTGAAACAGAATATCCAGTGCCGCGGGGGGAGTACAGCCTCCTAGAGGCTCCACTTATGCAATAACATGCTGTTCTTTGGATTCCGCTTAGTTTGCTGCAGTTGACTGCATTGTCTAAGGCCGTCCACCAGACAACATCCCCGTAGGTAAGTATCGGCCTTATGACCGGGATGTAAAGCCAGTGGGTTATGCGAGGTTGAAAGCCCCATTTGTTCCCAATGGCTTTTTTTCAAGCGAATAAAGCTACTGTAGCTTTTTTTGACTCTTTCTTAAATGTTCGGTATTTCTTGGAAAAGAGGACAAGATCAGTTTTATGGGGGTTTATTCCCAATCCACAGCGGGTTAATCTGTTGAGATTTACTTGAAGGAGTTCTTTAATGATATTGAGATGCTTACCTGAGACGGCTATAGCAACGTCATCTCCATAGGCAATCACCCTGATACCCCCCGCTTCCAGGTATATCAGTAGTTCATTAACTACTAAGTTAAAGAGAAGGGGAGAGACGACACCGCCTTGCGGCGTACCTCTGCTGACGCATCTTTTAGCAGAAGCCCCACCCAGTTTGGAGCTGATTATTTTGCTATTTAGCATAAAACAGAACAACTCCACAAGTGAGTCGTCTAACTGCAGAGTTGACAGCGCAGTCGTGATTGCGGATGTGTTGACGTCGTCAAAGGGGCTCCCTCTATGTCCAGGAAAGCGACCATTGTGTACTCTCTATATTGTAGGGATCGTTCGATGTGGCTAGTCCGCGAATGCAGAGCCGACTTTCCTTTACAGTAGGCATGTTGAGCCGTTGACAGAAGTCTTGCATCAATTTTGGCTCGTATATGGATATCAATCAGTCGTTCTAGAGTTTTCGGAAGAAAAGATGATAGACTTATGGGTCTGAGGTCCTTTGGGATAACATAAGAACATTTTCCGGCTTTGGGAATGAAAACTATATTGACTTCTCTCCATGAGGTTGAGTGATTCATCACTTGTGGTTGTCCAAGAGCCACCGGTTTTTTTGAAATAGCTAGCAATCATAGGATTTGTAGAGAGGATTTTTCTTTGCCACGATGCTTCAAAGGTTTCTGTAATTTTGTCACAGAATGATATCCAGGATTGTCGCCTTGCCTTCCTCAGTACTTTTTTATATATTTTGAGGGATTCTTTGCATAAGTCTCAACCAGTGCGGCTTTTTCTGCCTCTAGGTTGAATAAGAGGGCAGGAAGCAGCCATGGTTTGATTGAGAGCCAGAGTGAATTCCTTGACTTTCATGTCAAGTTCGTTGCTGTCGAGAGTTCAGAGGATGGTGTTTCTGACAGTATTCAGTATTCTGTATTTTGGCCAATTCAGTTTTCCGATATTTCCGGAATGCTGGTTGGCTGGAAGTAGCATCACTCAGGCTCGATTGATTGTATCTGTAGTCTGAAAATGAGTGTTCAGACGATACAATCTAACACAGTTCGTTAGCATTTGAGTAATGTTGTCGGAGACAAGAGTGATATCTAGCACTTCCTGTCAGTATCTTGTTATAAAATTGGGCTCATTTATTGAAATAGTCCTAACAGGGCAGCAAATTCCGTACAAAAACCTGTAAAGAAGCGTAACAGCATAACTCGAATCCAAGAATTGAACGCTCATTGAACGACAAGAGTGTTCACGTTGAATATTCTTATCCAAATTAAAGATATCTGAAACAACAATTTCTTACAGACATTAGTCAGACATTATAGTGTAGACGTGCCATTAGCGCCGTACATAAGAGGAACTTTAACGATTGTTCTGTTTTTTTTGTAAAGCGGTGTCCCATGTGGGACGATGCTTTCAACTTGCGATCTTGATAAAATTCAAGTTGGCCTTTTCACAAAATGGGGAAATGTGACTGATTGAAATAGTGTTTAAAAAGATGCTAGCACCCGTTTTTTTCTAGGAAAATAAGTATTTGAATATTGTCGAGTAGAAAACTACTTTTGAATAATAACATGCGGATGTCGAATCATGTCAAGGCGCTGGTCTCGGTGTACTTATAAATATTCGTACCTCTATTTAAAGCGATATTCTGGTTGAAGAAATCTAAGCTTTACTTTACTTTACTCCGCCTGAAGTATGGATGGCCTTGTGAGTAGACTGCCTCTTATCACATGGATTCTGCGAAAATACGGATTTGCTTAGTCTTGTGCTCAGGGCTGGTTTTGGTAGAGTTAAGGTTCGTTAGTAAATGCAACCATTTAAAGGACCTCAACCTTAACCTTCCTCGTTTGTGTCTCCCAAGTAGAAGCATACACAATTCTAATGGAAATAATTCAAAAATAAAGCAAAAGACAAAGTCATGAGCCAAAAGCTCTACGCAATGCAGATGGGCCTTGCAGACGGTGGCACGAACAAGAAGAAAAAAGCTCTGCTGACGAGTTTACCCAACTCGAAAGACCATACGCCGTAGAGTTTAAGCGGAGTTTTACTCTCAATGTTAGTGTGTAAATAGGGTCTTTAACTATTTGTTTTTTCTAAGTTGAGCTTCCAACTTCCGGATTTCCACACGGCTCTTATGGCACACTATTTATTTCAATTTCAAAAGAACACTAACGGCAACTGCAATATTATGTTTTTAAATCATGAACGCTTATTACTAATTCGGCTTTCAGCCAAGATCACTGCACTGTTACACATATTTTGAGAGTATGCAACGCAAATCAATGCCTTAACGAGCAATCACACAACAGCCTTGATTTTTTGGCAAACCAAATTTGATGATTAGTTTAAATCATTGACCAATCATGTGGGGGAAAATAGTACGAGGTAAATTTCGCTTTGGCCTTGGTGAATTTACACTAAAAATAGTGATTCCATAATTAATTTGGGTTTTCGTGTACTTCCCTTAAAAATTGTAGGCTATTGCTCTTAACCATTGCGAAGGAGTCAGAAGAATCATTAAGACTGGTTGATGACCAATGACTATCGACTCCTGACAACGATATTGGATTTTGGGATGGTAAGACCCTTCTGGAAATGTCGAAAAGGATCCTCATAATGCCTACAATTCGAGTAATAATTCATTGAGTACAAGGTAATTATCTGAGAAGTAAATAAGAAGAGGTGTCTACCACATCTGAAACTGAAATTAGATTCCTTATCTACTCCGGGTAGGGTACCTTAATGCCTCAAAAGCAAGCGGCAGTGTCGTATCATATGCACCCTATAGCAAGAAAAATATCTTGATGTCGAGATTCATGGAAGAGTAAAAAGCATTACAGCCATCTATTTTTAATAAAGCAGTTGATGGTCGATGTAAGTGCCAAGGTAAGCAATAACAACAAGCTACCATAGGTCATCCTATTTGATTAGCCAGTAATAACCGCACCAAAAACAAGACACTCTGCTAAAACACTGACAGACACGTCGACTGCTTACCACAATTCGGAGACCATCAGAGGTTTTCATGAACATCGATGAGCACTCTACGCTGTGGAAAATGTTTTAACGTCTGATACTTGACAATGCATCAGATACCTGGTATCTGATGGAAGGATAAGCGTATAGCTCTAAAGTCTGATTGTATCGGCCTAATTAGTAGAGCACTCCAAGTTAAAAATTTAGTATTGCATGCAGTATCCAGAATCCGTAAGAAATGAAAGTACATTGACGCACTAGCAACCATAGCTGAAGAAGCAGCAAATTAGAGACTATCTAGGCTGTTTACATCATCACTTGGGTTGATGGACAGAATTCCAAATCACACCTTGAAAAAGACATGGACGAAAACTTACTGAGTTTGGATGAGTAACAACACAGAAGTCTTTTTCTAGAGTCAGTAAGCCTTTCGCAGCAGAAAACACTCGAATTCGAACCTGCCCAGCCAGGAAATTATAGCAGCTATCAGGGCGCTAAACAAAAACCACAAATTCACATACACTGCATCCCGGCGAATTTGTTCAAGCCGCTCCAAATAGATACGGTAAT
This sequence comes from Volucella bombylans, assembly GCA_949129095.1. Taxonomy (NCBI): domain Eukaryota; kingdom Metazoa; phylum Arthropoda; class Insecta; order Diptera; family Syrphidae; genus Volucella; species Volucella bombylans. The sequence goes on along the minus strand of OX422142.1, from coordinate 115,898,484 downwards.
CACAGATCAGGGAAATATGGAAGAGAGTTATTTCCGTGAAAATGGTAGACAGTCAATTCCCTGTGAAGGGTTACACCGAGACAGTGTGTTAACTGGAGAGGAATATCCTGAATGAATAACTAGAATAATTCTGGACAGCGTCAAGGAGCATCAACGAAGCAACAGGCTTCCGATTTCTACATCGATCACATCAACACTTTACGGATCATGATTGAGAAATCCATCGAGTTCAGATCTCCACTTCATCTGTTGTCTATAGATCTTAAAAAAGCCTTTGACAGCTTGAATAGAGATTATTAACTGCGATTCTAGTTTAAGGAAAGCGTACCAAGAAATTATTAAGGCTACCTTAGTGAGTTCGTATATAGTACAACGTCAAAATACGAGTACTAACAAAGGAATTCGAATTCTACAGTGAAGTGTAGCGAATGCATCCTTCGCCTACGTTGTTCCTTACTGGAACCTGGAGAAAACAAATAACTAAAATAGCCTACGATACCTTTAGCACCTTGACCATTCTAATTATGTGTGTTTACTTGCTTTCACAAAAAAATGAAACATCAACCTCCCAACAAATTAGGGTGTAAAATAGACGCGGGAGAGTAAAAAAACTCTATGTTCTTCAACTCAGCATTGCTGGACAAACAGTCTAGAGTTCGGAGCTTTCCGTTTATCGATACCTTATAGTCCCGGCTTATGAAGGTAGTAAATCAAATGTAAAAAGCAGAATATGTTAAGCAAAGGATACCATTGGTATGCTTGGCCAAGGCTGTTCCGATCCATCATTCAGGTAACGGACAGTTGAAGAAGAATCTGGGTCTCTTAGTATAAATTAGACAGAGCTTAGGCGCCTTGAATAACACGGATACTATGGTGCGCAGGCGTTATTGTTGTTGTATAGATTTAAGAAGAAAAGATGAACACCTTAGCCGCCACTAGATCACTAGTATCAGTGTGGTGCGTCTAGTCACTTGCGCAATAAACATAGCAAACCTGATTATCGTATTCCATGTCCCTATGAATTTGAAGTTTTTATTTGGGATCAACAGATAACGTTACACTAAGTAACGACCTCTTCAAAAGACAATGAAGATGCACATATTTTCTTCTTATTAACTTTGATGTCATTTTTGGAGAGCTCTTGTCACATTAAATAACCATAACAATTGTTATATTCTGATCAAAGCAGCCCAGAAAATACTTTGAAACGCCGAGTACATTTACCAGGTCACCGTTCCAAGTTCAATGAACGTGCATGAAGTCTCATTGTACAAGGTGCGACAAGATAGCTTCCTTATTTAATAATGCAATAAAACTTTTAGTAAAAAGTTAATTTAAAGTTGTGGTTTACATCATATCGGGTAAGAGACGCCCCCAAATCGAGCATGTTCACATAACGATCTGAATTGACTGACAGTCTGCCTATTTTCTACCCACAAAAGAATTGATTTCCGATACCCAATACCCAATGGCGCAATATTGAAGCGATTACGAAAAGCGCACTAGGTTGAAACCACCGAACGGCCGTTGGAAAAATAGGCCACTAAGGTAAGCGCACGCTGCTCGTTACTCTAACGCATGATGGCGACTGAAACACAAGTTACAAAATGTAGGATCACCTCTATCGAACAAGACCACGCACAACTGCCAGGGACTCCCATCAACTTCAGAGCTCTCATTTCAAATAAAGAAGTTATCATGCCGCCCCGTACGAGTTTAGAGCAGCTATTTTTTTTTTAGAGGATAGAAGAGCCCTTTGACTAATTATTATTAATAGAGACGGAAATTTACTTAACTTTTCATGTTGCTGATCTATTGACAGGGCACAGCGGTTATTCAAAACATCTGCCTTAATTGCATAAATTAAAATCAAAACGAAATGTGAATCACCGAATAAAAATACAATCTCAATCAAAGTTGCAAATTACAGAAGGATTAAGGCAAATCAAATTACAAAATTGTTAGTGAATTCTTTTTCGGTAATCAATCGGCAGTCAAGACTATATTTCTGGGTAATCTCCCTCCAACTGAGACTCTGCCAATTAAAATATCCTTCGGTACACGACATATGTACATAATACGAATACATATGTGTGACATATGTATGTAAATATGTATATATATATATATATATATAAAGCAAAGAAATGCACAAATTCACTTTCTTTTTTTCCTTTTTGTTCAGTCTCAAGTGACTGGAAACATGCCAGAGGTGAATCTTTCTTCATTGCGATTCATAAATCACTCACCAGCTGGACAAATAGAAAAAACAAGTCCCACAGAAATATTTACGAAAAAAAATATAATAACTTGGCCGCACAATATCCATATCCTTTCGATTCCGTTTTCCGTCCGATACCTATAATGGAAATCGAATAATTAATTGGATTCTACGGCCAATCAACTAGGGACTACGAATAGAACGCACACCGTTCAATTGTCAACTGTCCAACCATCCAACTGTTCCAGCGAGAGACCGACAGTAGCTGGCCAGATGAGCAGTAATTTCATTTCCGATTGTAGAGGAGTCCAGCTCCAGGAAAACGTATTCTCTCGATACCATCTTCGTATGGTATGGCCCTCTATTTTATGCCTCTGTCGCATAAATATCTGGGCATAAATATTCCCAAGAAATTAACAGAAAAAAAAACGTATATTGGGACAAGGAATCCGTAAGAGTGTATACAGAATAAAGAGAAAATCTGAATCATAGGGTGAGAAATAAAAGAAGAAGAAAAGTCGTCACTTAATTGAATTGGACCTCATTGAGACGACACGGAACGGTGTGGCCGACAGTTCTGATTCATTATCATGGATTGGGAGTCGCCTCGCACTTCCCTCGTGTCAGGATTCTGACTCTGATTCTCTACCTACAACATTCTCACTCAGTGTGTTCATATCTGTTTAAGTGTCTCCTTCGGTCTTAATCATTTTATTCTAATCAAAACTCAAGGTGTGTATAAAAAGGTCGGGCACGCATGTAAATTTGCAAATTACCAGCGCCCCTCACTACAAAGTGTGAGCCAGATGAATGGACAAAAGATTGGAGCCGACCGGACCCAAGAACAACTACAGCCAGAAAGATACTAAAACCGTGAATAAAATAAATTTAAATAATCTCATGATGGGGGTTGTTCTACATAGTACAACGGAGGTGATGATGATAGTGACGGTGGCGATGGTGGTGATTGGGTAAGTGGTGTGGTTTAATCGATAGAGTTAGCAGATCGATAAAGAAACGAGCACACGCCTTTGGGGTGATGTGAGAAATAAGCGGATAGGTCAAGTACGCAATTATTTTATTCCTATCCTCAATTAATGGGGGCTTGGCCCTGGGCGCTGGAAGGTTTCGTCAGATTCATATGTGTGTAGATTCTAATCCTAATCCTTAGCCTTAATTGAATTTGCAAAATCCTTATTAATGTTCGAAGGTGTGATAGATGGACAAGTGTAATGTAAAGTGGGCCAAGGAGGAGGATTTTTTATAAGAGCTTGAGAACTCGCGTGAGTAAGTATGTAAATATTAACTCACCCTTAGACCGTATTCCATGGTATGTGAACTTGTCAGTCAAAAGGTATGAAGTTGTGATGATCGGTTAGGAAATTTTTCATGTTTTTCCTTTCTGGAATGCAACCCGGACATACGTAGTAGCCGGCGAACTAACCACTGTATCACGACTTACTAGAACACTCAGTGGTAAGCCAAACCTTTAATGTAAAGTAAATTTGGAAAACAAAACCCAGCTTCTTTATAATCAAGAGTCACCATCTCAACTGAATCCTTAAAAATGAGCTAGGTTTTTGCAAGAAAAGCAGCCTTTAGTGTACACTAAATCGAACTCAACGGCAAGTAAAGAACATCATTTCTAAATTGAGGTATCATACTTGCATAGTCATACTCTCCTCGGAATAAACACAGATTTCGCAAAAGACATGATACATTTTTGAAATTACTTAAATAAAAACATTCTTGATTCGAAATCCTTGTGCATGCATTACTGCACATTATTCCTGCTATTGGTAATAATATAAATAAATAACGATACACAGGACAAAGGAGCGATTACGGAACTCTTTCGAAGGAAAAAATCTTCATCGATTATTTGGTTTCACGATAGTTGTTTTCGCAGAGTTCAAGGAGCACTCGACAATAAGAAATGCATGCTGGAGATCTTCATCGACATTGAGGGTGATTTTGACAACGCAACTTTTGACGGCAGGTGACACTGACTACCAGAATGTGATGGCGGGGATAAACAGCGGTTGGCCACAAGGCGGAGTCCTGTCGCCACTTCTATTATTGGGTCACTGCTTAACGTTCTCAATAGTTCTGATGTCTATGCTCAAGCATATGCAGATGATGTAGCAGCTTGCGTTCGGCTTGCAACTCCTATATAGAGGCAGTAACAGAACCCGTAAAATCAACAGCTTCGTATCCCGGGTAGGTTATTGGTTCATTTTGCCCCCAAGATATAGACGCTATAATAGAAGATCATACCGGAAGTGGCAGGGCCATCAAAAGAAATATGTGTAACGAACTATGTAGTCATATTCATCATCATCATTGTCGAGCATGATTAAAGTTTCCTGTTGGACTTCCCCAACCATATGTTGATATCCAAATACTGGGATTTGGAAAACCTTCAACTCAAGAATTTGTTAGAATTAACCATCCTCCCGAAATGGATCCTCCTTTCAACTTTTCGTAATACTCGTACATTCCCCCGGTAAAAAAGACAAAAAAAATACGAAAAAAAAAATGTCCAACATTCTTACACCAATTAGACAGGCGAAGAAGGAGGAAACAAAACGAAACCGAAGAAGGAAAGAATGAAATGCATTTCACTTCCACCCTTTTCCACTCGCATTCACCACAGCGAACTCTATAATCTTACTCCCACCCACACATGTATGCATACACTATACGCACCCTCCTGGCAGAGCATACACATCTATACGCAAATTAACCACTACACTCACCCAATCGTTCACACACATACTGGAAAACTACAAACTGAATGGAAAGAGAATGAAGAGAAAAATTTATAAAAAAAAAAAAAACAAAAAACAAACTCACCATTATGCTCGGTGAAGATATTCAATCCGATTGCACTGCGATTATCCTTTGTTGAGGCAGAGGGTGCCCCGGCTGAGGCGCGGGATTTCATGCGACTTGCTCGAAGGGTTGATCCCGCACCCAGAGCATTAGTACCGACACCAACCCCACCGGCACCGGTGCCGCTACCGCCAATACTTGAGGAACTACTACTTATGCCCACACTGCTACTAATCCCAATACAGCTGACAGTTCCTTGGCTTCCAGACGACCGATCTTTGGCCTGCTGTGCCCCCATAATGGTGACGACGACTTGGACTTTCTGATGATGGTGACTGCGTCGTCGTGATTTTGTAGTGTCACCCGCTGTTTCAAAATTTTCACCACACCTCTCTAGACAAACCGAAGTTACTCCACTGTACGTGCGTTTGCGAGTGTGTGGGTGTGAGTGGGATGGTACGTATAGTGTAAATTTTTACCCAAAAAAGGATACGCGATTCCCTCGCAAGTAATTGTCGGTTGCGTTTAGACTTTGTTTGGCACTGAAGAGGAAAATGCCTTTCTCACCACACACTACCGCAACGACAAAAAGGACAACAAGGATCCAACAGGGACACTGACGACGGCAGCCACGAAGAAGAACACGACGAAGACGATAACGAAGAAACACCGAAAACACTTGAAACGCCGCTCGATATTAATCGCAAGCACATTTTCGTCGTTTCCACAAACACACACGCAATAGGGGTTTTCCGATGTTTTTCTTTCTTTCCTTTTTTCTACAATTTTCGCAAAAAATCTTGACAATTTCTCGTCGACTCTCTTATACACGATTTTTCGTAAATTTTTCCCTGCTGCGCTTTACACACCCAACGAAAACCACACTACGTCGACGTCGGCGACACTTTTCTACGCACACACTATCCACTCTCGGTTGCACGGTTTAACTATACATAGACACAAATACGGATACGCGGATATAGAATTCCTTATTGGAATCGATTGCGTTCACGAAAAAGGAAAAATCAAAGAGAAAAAACAGAGAAACGCGTAGAGGAAAAGGAATTCGAGTAGAGGTTCTAGTCAGTCTCCAGCAGAGGAACCTTTTCTTTCGAAATTCCTTGAAAATTCCAATTTTCGATTTTCTCTCTCCTTTAATCCACAACACAACACGACAACGAATACGACGTCAAAGGGAAACGACAACAAAGTGACGGCGAGACTATGACGGAGAACACTACACGACTCCGATGAAGTGCTCGTACGCGTAGCCGTAGGCCCTTGAGAAATCTGGAAACTCAAATCCACTCCCTGGAGCAAGCACTGTCAGGCCAACAGCAGCAACACATAGGCGAAGGCAACGAAGACGTTGACTACGTCGGGCAGAGGTGGGGTTGTGCCTATCTTACGCTGAAGGGTTGTCGGCGGGGTGGGTGCGAAGCACAAACACCCAACCACAAATGTACGTGTGTGCGGGCGACTGTGGGTAAAGGAAAATACAAAATGCACTTGTGAAGCGAAGAGAAGATTGGAAAAACGGATAACTCCCCGGCGACCGATGGAGCACTTTTTCCTTTTCTCTCTTCAATTCTTTTTCACTTCGTTTTTCTTTTTCCTTTTCTTCTACTTTTGTGATTTGCGTACTCACACTAAGCAGCCAGCAGTGCTGGGCGGATTTTTTTTTTTTTTTTTTTTTTTATTCACTTTCGAATGGTGGAACACTTTTGGAATTTCGGAAATACAGTTACTTGGGATTTAGCCGCATCGAAGTTCGATTGATTTTTGGGTTTTCTTCTTTCCTAAACAAAATAACGGAAATAGGAAACGAATTTTGGTATTTTTATTTATGTTTTTTCTTTTCTCTCTTCGTCGAGACAAACAGAAGTGGAACCCGACGGACAACGTCTACTCACGACAGTCTGACATTTTCTCGTTTGCCGTCGCCTTCATTGGGAATTTTCTTTTCGGTGGTGAGATGGTGAATTTGGATTTGCTCTCGCTCTCTCTCTATTGTAAAAATATTAGACCTCAGTTGAAATGCCTGAAATTTCATGGTGAAATGGTGGTTTCGGTGTGGTAGGTGATTGGGGGCGCTAATAGTGATAAAAGGGAAGTGCATGGAAGTGTTCGTAAATCGCCAGGCAGAATAATTGTATCGTCATAATTACATATTTTGATAACAACAAATAGAGCGGAAGACTACCTAAACGATACTTCGTCCTAACCAGCCAAAGCGATCTTTGTATAATTTATTTTGCTATTAATTAGATAAAAACTATTTAAGTAATCTCCCGCATCACCAAGGATACCTCCTACAAATTTTAAAAGAAAAAACGTCTTCCTTCCGCTGATGATAACGTTATTTTAAGAAACGACGTGACAGCCTTTTAAGCAACTCTCAGTAATTAAACAAAGGCGTAATAGTGGCCGACCCGAGGCTAGCATATCAGCTTGATTTGTCATGTATAACAAACGTCGTTGTTAAATCCACTCCAAAAAGGGATAGAGGCTCAAGTTCCAGCTGATGTTCAAAGAAGAGGACGGAAGAAAAATAAATTGTAATTTCGAAAACACTACCAAACAATAAATAGAATGGCCTGTAAATGGTTTCAAGGCCCACAAATTTAGTCAAATCGACAAACGACGCAGAAGCAGGAGAAATATGTTACATTAAATGTAATTATATGCGTTACAGATTCCAACAGTTAATAAAAGCAGAAGAAAACCATTCAATGTAGATGATGATTTATAGCATTAAGAAGTTTGGGAGTTACTTCTCAATACCTTCCGTTAAGTTTAAAAAATACGCATTAACGTCCGCATGAGCTCGTCATTGTCAGAAAACAATTTTCACGAAAACCCTTCTTTAAATTTGAGAAAGCTAATAGTCACTTGTGGTTAGCTCCGACTTACAGGGTCGTTAGATAGTTTTTTCGAAGCCACAATCTATCACAGCTATCTTGTAAATATGCGCAGTGTAATTCGAGGCGTTATTGGGGAGAACGGACACACCTGCTGTTAGTTTATGTGGCCCTGTTTCTTTGATTGCTTTCATATTCTTTTTGAGTCCCAGACATAGTGGCTGCAGTGGGCATGAAAGTCCTGTCCGTGAACGTTGTGTTGAAACTTTATGGGCATGAAAGTTTTTTAGGCAAATGGAAGACTTGAATCGGAAGATTTTTAATTTTTAAATGTGAGCACGTGGCCCGACACTTTTTTCCTCTTCATTACACTTCCATGAACATCAACCATCAAAACTGAAATGAAAAAACATGTCAGATGTGGAACGATATGGAAAACGCGTCACTCTTCACCCGAAAATCTACTTTGACCCTGTTCAGGCGGTTACTCTCGACTACGTAGCCCTGTTGTGTGTACATACTATTGCGCTCATTTCTGCACTATTTTTATAAAATTTAAGTAAGGCTAAGTGAATTGAAACACTTCTGTATTGGACACTCGTCAAAATACTCATTATTACCTGCGAACTTCATTACTCAACGATCGATCTAATAATGATAAAATGGAAAAAGGTAGGAACATTTCGGCTGTGGGACTTGACTTTCCTTGATTTTTATATTTTCTTCGTGACCGTCTCCCTATCTTTACTCCTCACTCTTCTCACCAACATACTATCGAAATACGAGTAGCAGATTCATGAATAACCGTTTAAACAGGATCTTTAGAAATGGATTTTCAGTTCAAGTAACCCTTCTTCTTCCCGCTTAAATAAAAAGCGTTCCCTCTCTTTCGGTCAAACATGCTGCCCACGCCAATGTGAACAAACGCATGCAGTGGGAGATGGCACACAAAACAACAACAACAAAAGTATGAATCTTTCCACATTAAGTCCGTTTTTACATGTCGCATGTTTTGAAAGATTCAAATGAGTGCAAAAGAGAGGGATGAAAAAAAACCCAATGAACCGATGAACTGAAATGGACCAAAGAATTAACAACCGGGCTCATTTTCAATTATGAAACACTGAGCGCCAAAGATGAAATGAAAGAGAGCTGTCAAATAACATGAAAAACCAAAGAAGGGGGAAAGGCTTCGTGTAAAAATGTGCCCTTCACTGAATGACAATTCAAAAGAAAATAACCAAAACATGCGCATTACACTCATGCGCTGTTAAAAGCGGACTAACGAATGGCGTAATTCGATGCCATGTGGCATTATTGACACCCGGTAAAGTGCTTTCAGCGCCCCTTGGTGGCATTTTTTTTACCCCCACGGCTAGACATATTTTGGCCGGCAGCAAATTCATATGTAAATTTTAATTTCGGTGTGGAACAAAATAAATAAATTAGTTAAAGAATTTATTTTTGTCTGATAAGAATAAAGTTGAAATGTCGAGAAAAAATACGAGAGTTTCGAAATAAGTGCTTGTGAAGTGTTTAGATGGGTTAATTTAAATAGAATCGTGCTTTAAAAAATGTAAACAAAGCACTTGTGAAACACGAAAAAATTGTTGTTACTTTTCCATTAAATATTTAGTGAATACTGTGTAATATAGTGTCTTTTTGTTAAATGTATGGTTAAACAAATCAATAAAGATAGTGAAATGCTGCTGAAAATTTGCATAGTTGGAATACTACACATGTGTATGTGTATGCATATACTCCCAGCAGAATAAGTTAAAAGAACTATTTCGCTTGGTGGAAGTGAAAGAATACTGAAAGCTGGTTGCAATTATTCTCTTGCACTTGATCCTGCTTCAATTATGACTTAAGAACCAAGCCAATTTGCACCAATTTTTCAGTTTCATCAACTGAAATATTCCCCTTGAAATAATATTGCATAGAATTCCATCTATGAAAATTTTAAGTTGCATTTCACTGTCTTTATTGACTTAACAATATATTAAGTGAGCTCTTTATTATTCACTTAATATTGAATAAAGAAATAACAAGGAAAACAATTTCTTCGTTTCATTTCCTAAAGAAAGGAAATTCTATTTGAATCTTCTGAGCACTATTTGATTACATTCCGTAAATGTAATCAATTTATGAGAAAGTGCCTGTTCACATTGGCGCGGGCAGGAAGATTGTCCAAAAGAGAGGGAACGCTTTTAATTAAAGTGGGAAGAAGAAGGGTTGCTTCCACAGAGAATCCATTTCTAAAGTCGATTCTCGGGTGCAACACATCGTCTTTTTCCATATCGTTCCATTTCTGACATATTTTTTCATTATAGTTTGGATCGTTAATAAGAAAGGAAGTGTGAAGGGTAGGAAAAAAGGTATGTTCCACTTGTCAAAAAGTCTTTCAACCCCATAACAATGTGAACACGATGTTCATGGTGAGGACTTTCATCCCGTCGCCAATGTAAACAGGCACAAATATTTTCTGTGACCGCACGTCATAGCACAACGTTCAGTATTTTCCAATTCAAATGACTAACACAATTCGCCACCACAAATTCACCACGGATCTGTCAAATCTACACCCACAGCTGCTGTATATAAACCACGACCAACTTCAGTTAATTGAATATATACCAAAAAAAGAGCCACATTTTCGACAATTCTGGAATTACGATCATTTTTTTACATTTAATTCAATAATTTCTTCAAAGACATTTTGTATTAAATCAACGTAAATAAAACAGAGTATTATTTCAAAATTGTAATATTGAATTCTGATTTAATTTAGTAGATTTAATCATGGCTGACTGGGACACGGTTACGGTTTTACGTAAAAGAGCACCGAAAGCTTCAACTCTCAAAACCGAGAGTGCCATCAACCAGGCACGTCGTCAGGGGGTACAGGTGGACACTCAACAAAAATGTAAATATTACAATTATTCGCATATATGTAATTTAAAAGATTTTTCAGTGTGTGTAAACAGAAATTAAGAAAAAACAATAGAAAACTGGTCTACAACAAAAATCATTTGTGAACAACTGCAATCGGTTTTTGGAAATGAATTTCAGAACTTTGGTGTGGTGTGCGTAGTGTGCGCCGCCTAATCGTGTCAAGATGTGATAACAATTTGCATTTTATATATGCACATATGTATGTCGCTGAGTGTATCTATAGTTTAAATTTAAGCCGGTTGGCGTTTTATTTCGCAACATTATGCCAGAGTGTATGATGTTGAATCATTTCGTTGTTGATCTGATGGTCATTGTTTGAAATTAATAATTGTTTGGATTTTTGTAATTGTAGTCGGTGCTGGTACCAACAAGCAACATGTCACCACTAAGAATACTGCCAAACTGGACCGTGAGACTGAAGAATTGAAGCATGAGAAAATTCCACTTGATGTTGGCAAAATTATTCAACAAGGTCGCAATTCTAAAGGTCTAAGTCAAAAGGACCTGGCAACTGTGAGTATTTTTGTTTAAATTTTATTTAATTTGTTTGCTGTTAGTTTTTTGTTGTTGGGTGATGTATTTATTTTCGTCAATTAGTAAATGGTTTCTTTTCGGAGGAATGGGGACAGGCTATCCTAACAATTGAGAAGAAAAGCTTAAATGAGGTCATCTGTTGTGGCGCGTTGAAACGTTTTGCTCTGACCTCTGGATATAAGCTGAGTATGTTCTGATTATCATCTGTCCTGTGGTGGGTTTTGGTTTTTTTTTTTTTTTTTTTTTAATTTAAAATTTTACTGCTTACGGATTGAGAGGGACGTAATCGCTTAAATTTATTTGAACACTAACTGTTTGAATATTGTTAGCGATTTGTTGCAAAGGATCTTCCTTCATCATTCCCTAGAACAGGTATCCACAGATTTGATGCAGCAACGTACGATAAGCTGGTTAAAGCGCTTTTTGTAGTTTTATAAGTTTGAAGCTCCTTTCTGTAATGGCAGAAGCATATGATATATAACCGTCAGTAATGTATAGAGCAGAGTATTTGTTTGTATGAGGATAGGAGGATAGTTTGACCAGAAGAGATTCAGTGTCCTATTTAATTATTTATCTGCCTCTGGAGCCTGTGATGGACCTGACCCTCAATCAATAAACTTCTCCATTTAGCACTTTCGAATTAGAGATTCTTCTGGGCAACAGCGACCGTCGGTCTTGAGGGGACTTGATTTAAGTTTTTTTTTTAATTAATTTATTACAGAGATCTAATTTCTTAGTAAATAGTACGATTTTATATTTAATTAAAGTCTTTAAATGTATTTAACAAATGAAAAATTTTCATGATTGGTACATACATATATGTAGATATGTATACGCGAATTTTACAGAGTAAATAAAAATAACGCAAAATAAAAAGACAATTTACTTAACAATCAAAATGAATCAAAACATTTCATTTGGGGAAATCCCCCATTTAATTTGTTTTGTTTCTACGTATATTTATTTTATAACGTATTTTAGTGCTTCACGTCCGTTGCTGAGGAGCTCGCGTCCGGCTAAGAGAGGTATTTTTTCATCATTTTTAAAAATATGTTGTCCGCGTCCGGTTTAAGAGAGGTAAACATGTTCGAAAAAGTATTGGAAAACAATGGTTAAAGAGAAAATGTCCGTCTAAGAGGAGTGTCCGCCTATAAGAGGTGTCCGTTAGGAGAGTTTTCACTGTATATTCATTCGCTTAACATGACTTTACCGCCTTAGGCAACTAATGCACACTTTTCTCATGAGGTCGAAGAGGCTTTTCTTCAAAACGGCAAAGGACATCTTCATTTGCCTTCGGTAACGCCCGTGGTTCTACAGTATAGAGCAGGACTGAGATTATATAATCTCCTTAGTGTTTCTCTATAGAACCTTTTTACTTTCTCTAACAAAGTAAACAACAATTGCCTAGTGTAACTATCTCCAAGTTATAGGTGCCTATTGTGAATTCTTCTTCTTCGTCTTCGGATATTAATCGGATTATATCTGACGGTGTATATTTTTCCTATGTAACTGCATTGCTTTTCCGCCACTTATGCTGTTAGTTAAAATTTGTGAACATCAAAACCACTCTGCGGTTATTATATTGTGGGTCACATTGCTAGTGAGGCCAAGAGTTTGCTGGTGTTTTCGCATTTGCGTGATCCATTTATTTTTCTTCCACCCTCTCAGAACCTCGGCTGGAACTTTATCCTCTATTACTTTTTGCATTTGATCTTGCACTCTTAATACGAAGACTTCCGCAAATGCGAGTACTTTTAATAAGATCACGTTTTTTGTAATTTACTGCCATTCTTTAAATTTTCAATTCCGTCATATTGCCTTTTATACTTTTATACTATACAACATAGGGATGCATATGTTCAATGTCTTTTTGTCACGAAAGACAGCGGAGTTTTCCCGCCATTTAAGTCTCCCCACGTTAATTCAATGTGCTCCATAGTCATCGCAATTTCGTTGGTGACTAACGTCAGAGCCTAAGTATTTGAATTGTTCACTCATAGACAGGTTGACTCATTCTAAATATGTGTCAGAAATTGTGTTTTCTGGTTCGCTAAAACGGTAATGCAGAGATTCGATCTTACTATGACTGAGACTGATTATAGCGCCTAATTATTAAGAGTTGATTGAAGCGCTATCACGCCTTTACTTATAGTTATTCCCGACTCGTTAATGTGTTACTTCAATAGAAAATCTTGTATGATACGATATAAAAGCAACGGACTTGGAAGCCTTGGTGTACCCGAGCTTTAACTTCGAATTTTCCGGTTATTCTCGCTGTGCATTTAACTTTCATTTTAACATCATCGTACATATCGCGTATCATTCTTACATACGCCTCTGGTACTCTGCCCAACGCTTCTTCCAATTCGATGAAGTCGATTCTTAAGCTTTCAATCGAACCATATGTCGACCTGCCTCCCAGAAAGCCGCATTGACCGCCATGGAGTTTAATAATATTCCTCGTGCGTATATTTTTATAGTATGCAACATTAGTTTCACTGATCGTTAGTTGTTGCAATGTCTAGCATCGCCTTTGACTTTACAGTGGAACCAGAGAGCTCTCTCTCTCCATTGATTAGGTATCCGATCGCTGACCCTCGTTCTATTGAATAAAATCGTGAGGCATTTAAATCCAAGATTTCCGATTGTTGCTCAAACTTCGAAGGGTAGCTTTGGATTCCGTGAAATATGCATAGGAAGGAAGGAATAGACCGACCGGAAGTTCTTCGCTTACTAAGGCGTTTAAGTACTCTTTTTATCAATTTCAAATGTCTTTGTTCGCTGTTCATCTTTAATGCATTTGGGGGAACCACTTACGAATTTTTTCATCGTGCCGCAATCTTCTTTTACTTTTTCTGCTGGAAGTCGTCTGCTTATAGATTGTGAAGGTACCTTTTATAATTCTCTGTAAAACTGCTATCGCACGTGATCTAGTTACCGCTTTGTTCGCTTCTCTTTTGGTTTCCCTAAAATCGCTTTAGAATCTTTTATTCGCTGTTTCGCGTTATTCAAGCATGGATGGCGAACTATCTGGGCTTGTCACCTCTACAGTACGTACGACTAATTACGTGCCGCTCTTCCTTAACAAGTAACGTATTTAGCATAGTAGTTTTCATACGTTTATTGTACTCTTGTCTTTTCCACTGAGCTTTTCCGAGGAGCCAACAACGACAAGGATCATTAACTTGCAGCCAGAGTAGAAATGCAAATATCACAAGCACAAGAGACTCAAGCACCAATACAAAGAAACCTCTGATTTGATGATGAATGCAGGCAGATACGGGAAACCAAACGTGAAGCATATAAAGCTGCGATTCATCCTGGTTTAACATAAATCTTCATAAATCCCTTGATCTCGGCGGCCAATCGCAAGCAAAATTTCGAGAAATAGCTCGGCCAGGAATCGAAAAAAAAACAATGGTTTCCACATTTGTGCACCGGCTTATTGGAAATAAACATTACCTAAGGTTAAAAAACGGATCATGGATTTTCTAATCCCTAAATGCGGGTATAATCCCTGAGTATAAGCAAAGCCTTTAAGATGGAAATGCCTTGATCAATTTTATGCATTTCTAACACCAAATTGGGAAGGTTAAGACGCTGCTGATGTTCGGCAGGCTTAAGTTTTTACGACAATTGAAGTTTATAGGCTGTATGAACCAAGTTTTTATGCAAAATTCGGGTGGGGTGTTATTTGTAGTTTTTACACTGTTACGCGTGATGTATGGGGTCTAACAATGTAATGCAATAGGATCGGACCATGCCCATTTGCCAACGCAGGTTGCTTTTCAGCCAATTTCGCGTGCATTATGTCGATTTCCTCACAATATTTGACTGCATTTATCGTTTCCCCTGGTTGAAGAAATGAAAAGTGAATTGGCCCTTTCGATATCCATCAGATTGTAACCATAACCTTTTCTGGGTGAAGACCTAGTTTGGAGGTGTGTTTTTGTTTTTCTTCTGCATCCAACCACTGCCCAGATCTTTTACGGTTGACATACAAAATCTTTTTTCATCACACGTGATTATACGATGCAAAAACGGCTCATTTTGTTGCCTTAAGCTCAGCGGTGCACAGATTTCTAAGCAGCGCAGTTTTTTTTACCTCGTTCAGTTCATGGTGCATCCACTTTTCGAGTTTTTTTACTTCTCGTATTAGAGATAAGTGTCTTACAAATAGCACAAATTGCGATACTTACAATTTCTCGGCGAATTATTTTAGTATTTTATTTGTTTTTGTAAGATTTCATTTATAATCACTCTGTGGGTTAGCTAAGTGGCATAATGCGAAAAGGTGTACATTGCATTCAAGAGAAAAGAAAAATTATATACGACATGTACAAAGATGGCAAAAAGCCAGCTGAAATAGCTAAAATAATAAAGAGTTCCAGGAAAATTGTCTGGTAAAGGAAGGTGAAATTTATTTAAATGAAAACGAAAAACGGGAACCGAAACCAAGAAAAACTACTGTCTTCACCGATAAGGCCATTATCCGAAAATTCAAGAAGAAGACGTTCAAGTCATCTTGGCAAATTGGAAACGAAATTAACGATGAATTTGATGTTAATGTATCCATCCGATTAATCAGAAGGAGTTTAAGTGAAGCTCAGCAATTTGGACTAATGAGTAGAAAGAAGACGCTTAACCTTTGCAAGGGGTGACGAAACTAAGGTAAATAGAATTGGGCCAGATGGCATTACAATTGTCCAACGTCCAAAAGGGCAAGCTTTGAATCCCAGATACACTAAAAAAATAATTAAGCATGATGGAGGGAATGTAATGGTCTGGGGTGCTTTTTCCTGTCATCTAGTAATACCGCTTGTAAGAATAAGTTTAAAAATTGACAAATTTCAATACTTAGCCATACACGTATTACAAAATACGATGGAGCCCTATACTTTTGAGTTTATGCCAGTTAATTGGATATTCATGCAAGATTATGATCCGAAGCACTCCGCCAAATTAGTGAACGATTGGTCCTCCCAAGAACTGGAATGGCCAGCACAGAGTCGCGGCCTTAACCCAATTGAAAATTTGTGGAACGACGTTAAGGTAAAAATTGGGATGAACTCTGCGATGGCATAAGAGAAGCTTGCGATTCTATCCCGAAGGAAAGATGTCAGAAGCTTGTTGAAAGCATGTGGCGACGATGTAAGGCAGTAATGGAAAATTCTGGCTATAGTACAAAATACTGCAGAGGTAGAAGGCAAAACAAAAACATTTTAAATTATATTTTGAATATTTCTTAAATTTATTTTCAGAAGCAGATGCTTCGTTCTCCAACGCCCATTTTGTAGAAACAGCCAACGCTGTTATTGCATCTTCATACTTAACCTTCTCTTGTTGCTGAAGTATTGGTTTTTCTTCTTCGCTATCTGGCTGTGTACTCTCCTGAATGTTGTTGTCGTTCATCCAGCCGATAATTTCATTATCAGTCAGTTGAATTCCTGATATACCTTCGATAGTTTCCGCAAAATTTGCTATGTCAGAAGTTGGGATACAATTTGTTTGGTTCATTAGTCGAGCTAACGGAATATCGTCTTCAAGATCCCATTCATCTGACTCGGTGAAGGATAACAAAACTTTTCAACAGATTTTCATCATTTCCTGTGAAAGCCCTTCCCAAGCACTAGCCAAGAAAAAAAACTGCAGCCTTTAGCGTCATGCTTTTCAAAACACTGGTTATTTCAGCATTTCAGCTCATGACGTGCGATAACAAACTTTTTTTGTAGTTCAACTTTGTAATTCTTATGATATTCTGATTCATGGGTTGGATCAGTGACGTGCAGTTAGGTGGTAAGAAGAATGTTGTTATCATGCCGTCTTCAGTTGTAAGATCATTTGCTGGTGGGTGGCATGGCGCATTATCCAATAACAGCCATGCTTTTTCGGGCAGCCCATTAGAACGCATAAACTTTCTTACCTGGGGCACGAATGAGTTGAAAAACCACTTTGGAAAACTGTAGATGTCATCCAGGCGCTTAGGGGGTGGCCGTGGTGAAGTGGTAGTAGCAAACGCTTCTCACTCGGAGGGTCCAGGTTCGAATCCTGCCCATGGCAAATCAGTTTTTCATTGTGTAATTGGAACTCAGACAAAAAAATTCTGCGTGTGAATCACTGACACGTAGATTTGGCTGTTACAAGAGTTTCAAGCAATGAAAAAAAAATACTGGGAATTATATCTTGAATCACTCTGAGTGAAGAAAAACTCTCCGTCCTATTCGGACTCCCACCCCTGGAGAGCAAATATAAAAACCAAACACACCTGAGTTTCAAGCCACTACAAAAACAATTTTCCTTTCTCCTCCTTCTATCTTTCCGCCCGCGCCCTGGCAACAGTAAAAGGGTATCTAACCCCTTAGGCGCGCGTAAATTATAAAAAAAAAAAAAAAAACAGTAGAGTCGTAATCTACAGGCAAATTCGCTGTACAAAAGGAACGTGGCTTCTTTGATTTGCCAACCACAAACATTTTAAGCTGATGCAAACCTGTTGGATTTGTGCAGGCCAGGAAAATGAGACGCTCTTTTCTCGTTTTTCGTCCAGGAGCAGTTTTGTCCGTGGAGCTTACAAGTGTTCTCTCTGGCAAAAGTTTCCAATATAGGCCGCTCTCATCAGCATCGTAAATCTGGCACAGTGAAAGGTCTAACTCTCTTACTTTTTGGGAGAACTTGTTCCGAAATTCGATTGCGGCTTCTAAATTAGCAGAATGTTTTTCTCCGCAATTTTTTAGATTTCGAATTCCAAAACGATTTCTGAATTTTGCAATCCATCCTCGGCTTGCATTGAAACAACGTTCTGCACCATAAACGTCTTTGAAAATAATTTTGGACTTCATTTTCAACAAGTCTTCAGAGACAATAGCATTTTTTTTTCTCTTTGTTTAAGAAACCATTCGTGTAACCTATTCTCCATTTCTGTGTATTCCGCAGATTTTGTTAATTTAATTTTTTAAATTTTTCCACCACTTGATAACACAAATCTATAAAAAAACAGAAACAAAATTAGGTACATAATGCTCAGTTTCTAATTAACGCATGTGTACCTTACCTCATGTTTTCCTTATTGCGTTTAATATCTGATATTGTGGAAGCGCCAACATCATAGTCTCGAGCTAGTTTTTTCCCACAAACACCGTTTTCGAGTTTCTCAATGATCTCACATTTTTGTTTCAATGTTAGTGTTGTGTGCTTCCTCTTATTTGCCATTTTTGAACAAAATTGAACTCAACAAAACTATTTAGCACGTGTTTAGCCTGAAAGAACCAAAGCTCATTGCATGCAGGGAAGCCTCACTCAAGTAGATGAAAATGTTTCCGATAAAGAAGCCAAGCGTTTGTGACCGATGTTCCTAGGCACCAGTAAAATATTCTTCTATACCACTTCCTTGAGCGGTGGTTCACTTTGTAGAGCTCCATAAGCATATCAGAGAGATCGAAACCTCCCAATTTTTTTATTGTAGGAAGCGGCAACTGCAGGTCTTGGAACATTCAGAAAGCATTTATCTCGTGAGCTCCAACGCTTGCAAAGTCCAATTGGTTGATCTGCTACACATGAAAATAGAATGTGAACTGATTTGTTGTCAAACCATGGTACACGAGACAAGTTATGGTTGATTTCACATTTGAAAGTAGCTCACAATTTCCAACTCGATTTTTTCGAACAGTACCTGTTGCCAATATCCCCATTTCTTTTAAGGCTATAAGAGGGCTCACGGATATAAACCAGTTGTCAAAATATAACTTGAAATTCTTATGTTTAGGAAGAGACGATGCTAAATAAAGAACTACGTCCGAAGATATTCTTAGTCCATACGAGGGACAGGTACCATCACCAACATAGAGAATGAAATCATATACAATCCCCGATGCCCCGCTTTCATGCCCCATTTGTTTGGCCTAGCTTGGTTGTACTGTTTCAAAGTTGATCGACCTACAACGAATAAATATAACAGAAAAAAATTTTGCAAATGAAATCAAATTCAATTATACCTTTAAACACAATTAGTTGTTCGCCAATACTTTGGTGTTCTTCCTGAGGTAGCATATTGAACTTTTCTTTTAAAATATTTAGCAAAGGACATATCTTGTATAGCTAGTCATAGTCGGAATCTTCTTTTTTAGGCTGTGTGCTGTTATTGATCAAATGGAAAAATCTCTTAGTTTTTTAAAATCTGTTTCGTGACAATGAATCTGTTACTGCAGTAAACTTTAATTCTTGAGACCAAACCATTTTGAATTGGGTCAATTCAACTCCTAAGTACAAAAGAATTCCGATATATCACCTTATTTCCTCCTCAGTACATTTTAGTTCAATACCAAATTCTTGCAAACTAAACAAATTGGATTGTTCCTGAATTAGAACGATAGCTTCCGTGTCAAAAAAGTCTGCGGAGTATTCAATTGGAGTTTTTACGTAATCAACACTTAAGCCAGGATTCACTTTCCAAGCACTGTTTGGAACTTCGAATTGCTTTGATGTCCATTTGAAGGTTAACTTTTTCATGCACGTTTTCAACGACACTGCAAGACTTTTGCTCGTATTCCTCCGCAATAACATCCTCAAGTAGACCAATTTCAATGCTTTCGCCTCTTTCAACGATCCCCTGCAGATTGCTTTCTAAAATTGCAGAAACGTCTTTATCTTCATCTCCACTCTCTTCGTCTGTTCTCTTCGTCTGTTCTCTTCGTCCCAATTAAACTCCACAATGCGTGAGATCTCTTCCTTATTTAGCCCTTTTGTTCTTGGTCTCACTAACAAAGAAATTCATAACTATCACGATTCCCCAAAGTTGCTCACAAGCAATTTGCCGATTTCTTAAAATTTTCACTCTACATGCGTAGTAAAAAAACACAAACTTACTTCGTATATTTTATTGGTAAAGGTTTATAGAAAACTATTTGATTTTCCCTTAGAAATTTTATTCACGCGTTTTTTTTTTACAATTTTTTTACGTGACTTATTATTTTTGATGTTTTGACAAATGTCGATGCTGTCGCATTGCTAGTCGCTGTAACTTAAAAGTTACGGTAAAATTTACGTGATTTGTTTTTATTTCTCTTCTAAAAATATATGCTTGGAAGTACACACTTGGGATTATCACAGAATCAGTCATAGCTTTTGATATTGAGCGACAAACAAGCGAAGTTGCTCTCAGGCAACAGTGGGGTCAAAAGGGTTAATTGATTTGACGTTTCTTACAATTCCTGGCCAAAGAAAAATTGGCAGGGTGGAGAAATGAATTACTCTCTCAAATGGGTTCTCTTTTACAAATTCTTTCTCGCGGGAACAGGATTTTGTACAAATTGCGGTCCTGGAATAGACCTAATAATGTTTTGGCTTTGCAATTCATTCATAAAATTGTTTAAGGATGACGGAATTTCCCCGAACATTTCATGAATTACCTTTACACCATTTTAACTTTCACATTTCAATCCCTCTGATAAATCCCAAGTGAATAATTTTCTTCCCACATATAACTCGTCGTCCTTAAAGCTTTTTTATTCGTGACTTCTTTTAGTCTTACAGAAGCTTGTTACGATCTCGCCCTGCTTTAATCTCATTCCTGACAGCTCAAAATAAAGCTGTTGCAAGTCAGATTTCGAGACAAGTTCTCCTAATAGAGAGTGGGAACTTATTAAAATATGTAGGGGCGGAAAATAAAAAGAAACGAGAAAAATGTGTTCTGCGTGCATTTGGTATTCAAACAAGTGACACGTTGTTATTGACGCGCAAATTGTATGATATCGAGTATCTAGTGGCTAGATTCCCACTTTGTTTCAAAAATTCTCTTAAAACCTTAAAAACGTAGAGATGTCTTATAGGGAGCATCCGAAGTACACAGAAAAGAGGCAATGAATGACTTCAACGATTTTTCCTACTAATTATTCTTACAAGATGTTTTTGCGCAGTAAGTATGGACCCAAGATAATTTACATGAGTTCCTCCCCAACTCGAAAGGCCGTATTGCAGTTTTGAATTCGCCAGACCATAATAAATCATGGTGAGAACACTTTTTGAACAAATGGGTTGGAGTCGATACATCTTCCTGACAACGCTTCTTAAATGTGCCTTTACAGAAGATATATGAGGCTTCCAGTTTAATTTAGAATCAATAAGCACTCCCAAGTATTTGAAGCAATCGACTTCTTCTACGAGGGCGGGTCAATAAGTACGTGACTTTTTGAATTTCTGACCTCTTTACTGAAACAGCAGCACTGCTCCTGTCAACAGGCATCTGTCAGTTGACTCCTGTCAAAATTTAAACTTGCTGCGTCAGTTAGTTTGTGTTTGACAGCTATTTTTATCATACTACTCACTAATTTGAGGAGAAAATGGAAAAAAGTGAATTTCGTGTGCTTCACTTCACAGGAAGGTTTGGCGTTGTTTAATCGCAATATGGAGGAGTTTTTGCACCGTTTTGTAACCGTGGATGAAACATGGATCCATCACAACACACCAGAGAACAAACAACAGTCAAAACAGTTGGTTTCTAAGGGTGAATCAGCGCCAAAGAAGGCCAAGGTGGGTTTGTCAGCCAATAAAGTTATGGCGACTGTTTTTTGGGATGCACGCGGGATAATCCACATTGACTACCTTCAAAAGGGAAGAACAATCAATAGGGAATATTATGCCAACTTATTGGACCGATTCAATGACGATTTAAAAAAAAAACCGACCTCATTTGGCCAAGAAAAAAGTTCTTTTCCACCAAGACAATGCAAGGGTGCACACATGTGCAGTTGCCATGGCAAAAATCCATGAATTGGGCTATGAATTGCTCCCTCATCCACCCTATTCTCCAGATTTGGCTCCGAGCGACTACTTCTTGTTCCCAAACCTGAAGAAATGGCTTGGTGGAAAAAGATTTGACTCCAATGATGAAGCCATCTCGCAAACAAAGGCCTATTTTGAGGACCTCGACAAATAATTTTTTTTGGAAGGGATAAAAAAAATTGGAGAAGCGTTGGACAAAGTGTATAGAGCTCAAGGGAGACTACGTTGAAAAATAAAATTATTTTTTTATCAAAAAATCGGTGTTTTATTCCAAAAGTCACGGACTTATTGACCCGCCCTCGTATCTTAAAGCAACTGGGGGAACAACTGACAGATGAAGAATAGTTTATCTTTCCACAGTTATGGCTTGGCAAAGAGAACTTTTTGCACTCAGCAGCATGAAAAAACAGATTTGGATCGAAGAAAGTACCAATAATCTTAAAAGACATTACTTTGGTTTTATCACTTAGCACAAGCTTATGCAACGTAAACCACTTTCTTAGAGTGTCCAATTTTTGCTCTAGAAGTGAGCTTGTGTAAATCAGAAACAAAAGAGGTCCCAACATCGACCCTTGAGGCAGACCGTTATTTAATTTACGAAAATAGCTAAAAATACCATTATTACAAACTTTTTGCTGTCTCTCGAACAAATACGACCGAAACCAATCATGAATAACACCCCTGAAACCGATGTTGTAGAGTATATTTAAAAATAACTTGTGATCAACCATGTCAAACGCTTTTGTCATGTCAATGAAAAGGGCCATCATGGTCTTAGACTCGTTGATTCCTTTAAAAAGAATGCAACTGAAGTTCAAAATTGCATCTTCTGTTGAGAAGCCAGACCTAAAACCAGACTGTATATTTGAAAAGAAATTATTTCGATTTAAGAACGAAACCATACGTTTTCTTATGAGTTTCTCAAATATTTTTGAGAAAGTTGAAAGAAGAGAAATCGGTCTGTACGAAAAAATAGCTTTGCGGTTAACTTTCTTAAAAAGAGGAATAACTTCTGCCCATTTCAGCTGACTTGGAAACACACCACTGTTAACACTAAAATTGAACAAGTAACACAACACATCAATAACATACCAAGCAATTTTTTTGAGAACAATAACAGAGATTCCATCACTTGTGCACGAACTTTAACTTTGCATTGACATTATTAATTTCAAAATCTCAAAAGACGTAAACGGGTCGAAAACGAAACTATTTGTGACAATACTTTCCTGTATGAGACCATTGGAAATGCTACAGGAGCAATTATCCTTAAGCGGAGACTACTCCGCTTATCAGAAATTTCAACAAAGTAATCATTGAAAATGTTGGCAATTGTGAAAAGGTCAGAAACATTTTCATTATTTTCATATAAATTATAGACTCCTTGAGGTTTTCTTTCTTTACCCAAGATCTGATTAACTACTTTCCATTCTTGTTTAACATTACCTCTGCATCTGCACGGTCGCGAAGCATAATAATTGTCACGGGTCAGTGAAACAAGCTTTTTTATTTTATCGCAGAGTTTGGAATAGTACTTGTGAAGGCTGTGATTATGCAGATGTTTTTTTTTGCATGTAATAACATTGTAATCATCCACGGCTTAAGAAATTTTTTACGATTAGGCCTATTGAAGACAAGCCTTAATATGACCATTTAGTATGGCGATGAAGTCGTCATATGCAGATGATACACTACATTTTAAAAACACTGTTTCCCAAAATTCTTGCTGAAGCCTCTCATATAAAAGTTCATAATCAATTTCGAGTTTTCGCCGACTGGAACTATGTAGGATAGTCCAGTTTACCACATACATTTAAGGAACACAAGCGATGATCTGTTAATTGAAATTCATGAACTTCACCATAAACAATTGTTTCGTTATTTATGTAAGTTCGAATAAAGATGTGATCGATACATCTCACCGTTGAACTAATAATACGAGTGGGGAGTTTTATTACGCTTTTGAAGCCCATACGTTGCCATCATGGTTAAATACTCTTCGGCATCAATATCCGAGGAATCTAGTATATTAATGTTTATATCACCCAAAACAATTAAATTTTTAGCGCGCATAGCACCAAGAACCTGTCGTAATTCTTCTATTAAGACACCTTTGCTAAAATCATGTAGCCTGTAAATGCACAGTACTGAATAATTCCATTTATCAAAGGTCAAATCAATTTCAATAATATCGGCACTAGAAATTTTAACTTTGGAACAATCTTGCAAACATGCAAAACCATCTTTCGTAAACACAATTACACCGCCCGCTGCATAAGAATTATTGCAATTACCAAAGGGAGTATAACCGGGAATATTGTAAGAATCTAATTCACTGTCGAAAATCCAAATTTCAGTTAACACGATTACTATAGGCAAAATCTCCATAGATTCAACTTGAGCTAAAAAAGAATCAAAATTAGAACGAAGACTACGAATGTTCTGATGAATACAAAAGCATTCAGTTACAACTGGTGATGAAACAGCATCACTATCACATGCATTATAAAAGGAAAGGTGATCAGAATTATTAATGATAGAGTTCATTTACAATTTCATTAAATCCGCAGCACAGGTTATCTTCGTTTTACGCATGTAAATAGTTGCTCCTCTTGTCCAAAGAAATTCATAACATTTGGTTTTTCTCAACGATGACGCAGATTTAAGCAGTTGACGCGAGGTATACGACAAGCTCTCGTTGATGTACAGATTTTGTGGTATTGCCTTCTCATCGATTAGCGTTGTTTTTAATTTTGTTTTGGTCGAGTATTTCGCTCTCATTATTTTCTCATTTTGGTAGCGAGAAACAAAGCGCACACATAAAATGTTTCGGTCGTCAGCCGAATTAGAGAGATTTGTTTTTCCTTGTTTATTTGTTGTTTTAATTTTCTTCACATAACATGAGTCGATGTCCTCTTCTTTCACACTAACGTTTAAGCCAGCATCAAAAACTTTGAGTGCAGTACCGATGGAAGCGTTATCAGGAACGTTAACAATTTCATTGCAATTGCTTAGTAGTTGTTGTTCTAAGTAATTTACTTTGTTCTCAAGCAAACTGATTTTAAGCTCGCATTGTTTGTTTTTTCCTTGAAGTGCAGCAATTTGTTCTTTTTGAATGTCTTCTAAATATATGTAGAATCTTATCGTAGATCATGTCCAATGTAATTGTAGAAGTGCTGTGAGATTCGTCGCAAGGCAGATGTTGGCAATGAGGCGACGAGGCAGATATTGGCCCTGAAGATGTAAATGGTGAAGATGTTGTAGGAACGATTCCAGCAGCAGAAACAGAAAGTCGGCGTTGATTTGTACAGTGCATGTATCGCCATACTTTCCTATTCTTTTTCAAGAAGTCCAAATTAATTGTGGTGACTTTAGCACAATCTCCGTGAAAAAACTTTTTGCAATCAAAGCACTCCACTTTGAGATGGGTTCTGTCGACTTTTGTTTTGCACATTGGACACAACATTTTGAATTATTGAAGGATGAATTAAGGTGTAGGTTTTAATACTTGGAGGAGATTTTTTGATACGTGCGAACCCCACGACATTCTTTACACTTTCTTGGGGCTGGTACTAAATCGCCGCTTCTCACAATTAAAATGATCTGGTGAGGTTTCTTTCTGCCACTTGTAAGACCCGAAATTCCTTTTTTGCTACTTTTTCATATTTCATTATATCGCCATATATTTCTTTTCAATCTCTAGAAAATCTGTGAGAAGCAACAAGTAGTGACCGATTACGAAGCCGGACGTGGAATTCCTAACAATGTAATTCTTGGTAAGATCGAGCGTGTGATTGGATTAAAATTACGTGGAAAGGATCGAGGTCAACCACTGGCGCCTCCTGGTAAAAAATGAATTGCACAACATCATCATGCTGGCATGAAATCAGGGGGCGAATAAACAACTTATTAGAAAAAAAAATATAATAAAAATAAAACACTTTTGTTTAAAATTATTGTTCTAATTTTCACAAATAACAAGAGAGCAGCATATACAAATTAAAAGTCAACAACATTTACACCCGCCTACATCAACTCACAAGAAAATGAAAAAAAAAAACAAAAGAAATAACTAATAATGAAAAAGAAAAAAAAAACAATGCAAATATAATTGTAACCGCTTATTATTACATACTTACCTATATGTTAACAATTTCTCTCACAATTTTGTGTATCTACTTGGAAATAATAGTATAGAATGGATTTTTATTCCACACCTATTGATATTCGACCTTATTTTGTTTTATTCTTTTTGCTTTTGTTTTCCATATTTGTACTCGTGTATTTGTAAACTACAATATTATAGTTCCTCATTTGTTTTGGTACATTTATATTTTTGTTTTTGTATCATAATCCATTTGGAATGCATTTTCATTTTCTTAAAAAAAAAAACGAAACTTTTTGTACAATGTTTTAACACATTTTATTGATAAATCGAATCGAATTAAATGGTTTATGATGGAAAGAAACATTTCTATTTGGTTTTGTTTTGGTTTGAAATTTGTTTTGTTTTGTTGTTATTTTCCATTAGTGATAGGCAGTTTGATCTCTCAAAAGTTTTTACTTTTAGATGTAGTATAACAGTTTCAAGGGATTTTGGAGAATGTGACATTTTGCACGCTTCCAATTTCTTCTTTATCAGTAGATGTATTTATGTACTTCGAAACTTAATTGTATAAAAAAAAGAAAACTAAGCTTACAATGTAGCATATGTAGATTTCTTAAATAAACTCGGTGTTTGAAAAAGTACTGAAGAGCGTTGTTGGTTGGTAATATAATACCTTGTGGTGGCGTTTCACTATTTTCTTAGATTTAAGAATACTCTTGTTTTCTGTCTTCTAACGTTTTTGTTAATGTTGCTGTT
The DNA here is from genome assembly GCA_949129095.1 of Volucella bombylans. Taxonomy (NCBI): domain Eukaryota; kingdom Metazoa; phylum Arthropoda; class Insecta; order Diptera; family Syrphidae; genus Volucella; species Volucella bombylans. The sequence continues at coordinate 115,871,441 of OX422142.1, read as the reverse complement.
TAGGGTTCTATGTGCCCCTTGTTGACCGGTTTAGTTTTTCACTCGGAATCATAAAGTGAATTCATATTGTGTTGCCTCCCGATGAACGCACACGTGCGCAATAGCTCGCTCTCGCTAATAAAAAAAACGCAAACAACACCGTGCGCATTAAAAATAGCGATAGCAGTAAATAATGATAGCCGAGGGTGCTAAAAGAATGGGAAGAAAGTGTGGGATCCCACGCCCTCCTTTTGCTGTTGCGTGGCTTCAATCATTGTGTATGGTGTGGGATTAATTTATAGCAAAAACAATGATTGGGTACATGGAACATCTGATAAATAGCTGATTATGTGTGTAGACTTATGTTTGTGGACTGATGCGAATTGTCGTAGGGGCATAACACCTACGGCAATTTCGTTGGAAAACTTATAATGAATTTACAGATCACATGACACCGCTTAAAAATAACTTCGGCAGTGTGTTTCAGATGTATGTGCTGATAATAAGAATGGCTCTGAATACGTTGTAAAATTGATCTGAATTCACTGTTATTGAGATTCACAAACATTAAAAACCATTGTGCACCGGAACTCATCTTTCATTTTTCTCCTTTTCTTCTTTTTCTCCACGCCCGTGTTGTGCCTCGTGTACTTAAAGGGTATCAATAATCCCTTGAGCGCGCGTAAATTATAAAAAATTAAAAATAAAAGTCAGCATTTCTACCTTAGTACAACCACAATCTTTCTTGCGATCATAAAGGGCGCACTATATCAAAATTATTGAAAAAATTATTAATAACTACGATTGTCCTTTTTATAATGAAATAGAGTTTTTATTGAGTGCTCCGCAGTAATTTCTACCTAATTTCCATCTGTTTATTTGGAAAAAGATATGAATATTGAGAGCAAAAACAAAATTTATTTTTTGACAATTTATTATTACTGTTGTTGGTTAAAAAAAATCAAACAATATATTTTTTACATTTGTATATATGTATAAGATGTTTAGATATGCCACCTTTAGCACAAAATCATCATTACCGGGTTGTTCCTCCTTTGCCAGTCCAGAGATGTAAAAGAATTAAATCTTTTGATTTCAAAAATCAATTGACTTCTTGTCTTTGTTATTGTAATTCATGAATTCACATTGGGACTTAGACTTCAATATTGAAATCATCATTCTTTTTGGAGTCTTTGATTGGATCAATCCTTTGAATCAATCTTTGGATTGCAATCAATTGAATGCAAGTCTTTACAATTGCACTGCATTCTTTGAAGTCACTTTGAAGTCTTTACCATTCATTTGAAGTCAACCGCATTCAGTCGAATTTTTTGGGACTTCATAAAATTTTGTTGAAGTCTTTGTGACTTTGATAATATTTTTTAATACTCTTATCACTCGTCTGGTTATTAGTTTCATCAGTTTAGTGGCGCGAAAGTGTAATGGAAAGTAATGGGGAAACATGAAGTGATTTTTCATCCGATGATTACGAAGCTGATCCTAATTTTTTCAAATCGTAAGAGATCCGTATTCAGATGATAAACCTTCCATGGGGAAGAAAACCGAAACTACATCTAGTGACGTAAATACTTGCAGTAGTGAAGGAGAACAATTATCACAACCATCGGGCGAATAAGTGGAAGCAAGTTATGCGAATAAGCTCATCTCATAAATTGTCTGTACTGTTTAAAGTGTCGTACCGTACCGTCCACCTAACATGGTAAACATATAGTTTCCAGTCAAATCGTAAAAGAACCAGCCTCTATTTTTCTTACAATTTTACTCACCCGTAGTTGAATGATACTGAGTTCCAGCGTAAGAGGATCTGGCACATACGATCTACGCAAGTCACTTCCAACTTTATAAGACACTTGAACAAATAGCATCCGAAAGAATTCGAAGAGTATGTACAAATCAAGACCGCGAACATCAAAACCACGAGATCATAGCAAGAGCAATTTCAAGATTTGATCATAAGCTTTATTGCAAACAATATGCAGCCAATTTCGATTGTGAAAGACGAATCGTTTAGAAAGTAAAACTCATAGATGATACATACTCGTACTCTTCCATGATTGAAAAATTGAAGCATATAATAGCTAGACAAAAGTATGCTTGCACAACTGCTGATTTCATTGGGTAGATGAAAACTTCAATAGGCAATCATTGAAATTCATGCAAAATTCCGATTGAATTGCAATAACGTTGTGGCAACAGTGACTGACAACGGTTTGAACTTCCTAAAAGCCTTCAGGGAATTTGGAATCGTGACATATTTTGTCCGACAATTTTAATAACCTTGACAGCTCGGAAGAAAATGAAATGGAAACAGCTGAGTTAAGAAATGGTGTGTTTGAGAATTCGTTCGTACACTGAACTTAATTACTTCCACGCATTTTACGCGAGCATAGTCCGCACTACAAACTGCATGAAAAAGTAAGTAGGCAAAATAATTCCTGGTATAAATAGAACGTTGAAATTTTTTTTTGTAAAGATAATTCAAAAATGCTCTAATCTTTGGTCTAAGGTTAACAGACCGAAAACATCTGAGCAAATTTTTGCTGTCCTGGGCTGTTAGCTAAAATGTCCGGTTCCAACAAGATGGAACTCCTTGTATGATGCAGTCACAGACATTGTTAAATACAAGGAGAAAATCCCTGAACTGTGTAGGGGGCTGGAAGTTCAGCCATTCTTCGAACCGGAATTTTTGTATTTGCAAGACTATATACATCTTTTAGGACCGATTGCGGATTTTCTTTAAGAAGAAAAGGGAATGTTGTATGGGTACTTACTAGTTAGGTGCTTCAGTGCTTTGCCCATTGGCAAAACTGAAGTGCATTTCGGCACTAAATTCTGAATACAATGATACTAAAATAGCCGAAATAAGTTCATTGGTCAAAAGGAAAATTACTTCAATATTACATCATTTACAAAGCCTTCAATAATTTCACATTTCAGATCAGTTATTAGAGCCATCTATTGTAGTAACAACAGTTCATCTGTGTGAAACGAATATTTTGCATATCTTGCCACATTTAATGGATTTTCTAACAATTCGGATGGTTGTCCTGGTTTCTGTCCAGTATTTATAAAACAGTGAGATATTTTAATGGCTGTTCATTTCTTCTTGAAACTACTTTTGAAAAATTTCGAAGCATTATCCACATACAGTTTGTCAAGAAAGTGTTTTCACAAGTAATAAAAACAACAATGTATCCTATTTTGTTATAAATATAGGCACTTCCAGTAGTTTTATTCAGTTTTTGCTTTTGGTATTATGATATACACATTCTTAAATATTAAATAACAAAAAAAAAGTATTTCTTTTCGTACAAAAACAACAACAAAAAAACAAAACAATCAAAAACAACAATAAATACACTGTCAAGAAAGTGTTTGCACATTTTCATCTTATAGAACAAAATAACCTCAAGAACTGGTAAACTATACAATAATTACACTTCAGTACTTGGTGTGACCACCTTTAGCATCAATTACTGCCTTTAGTCTTCTTGGCATTGATCCAATTAAATTTCTTACGTCATAATTAGTTGGTATATTAGCCCATTCTTCCTTAATATACTGTATTAATTGGTTTGTGTTTTTCGGACTCCTTTTTGCCACTTTATTTTTCAGGTGTACCCATATATTCTCGATTGGGTTAAGGTCGGGGCTCTGAACTTTACTACAATTATAGAGCAGCCAAGTCTTAACCGTTAGCTCTTTATGCTTTGGGTCATTATCTTGATAGAATTTGAATTTAGGTTTTCTGTTCTCATTGTTGCAATTAAAACCAAAGCTTATGGCGCTACTGAGCAAATGATTTCGCAAAATGCCTAGATACTGTTTCGCGTCCATGGTGTTTTCAATGAAGACAATGTCTCCGACGCCTCTGATGGATATGCACCCCCATACCATCACAGATAATTTGCCGAATTTCACAGTAGGAATTATGTTTTTATTACATAGAGCTTTCAAGGGCTGACGCCATACTCTTTTCGTTCCTTCGTTATAGTAAAGTATTATTTTCGTTTCGTCGCAAAATATAACATCATCCCAGTATTCATTTGGTTCGGTGCTATACGTCGATGCGAACAAAAAGCGCTTTTCTATATTTTGCAATGAAAGCAGTGGCTTTTTCCGTGCAACTCTTGATGTGTATTTGTGCTTTTTTAGTACTTGCCGTATAGTTTCATGCGATACTTGTACACCACATTCTTGGCTGATCTCCCATGACAAGGCCTTTATTGATATTCGAGGGTTATCGTTCACCTTTTTTAGCAGAAAGCGCTCATTTCTGTCCGTCCGTTAGCTTTCTTGGCCTACCAGTTGTTATTGGAGGATCCAAACGATTCTCACGTTCTGCCCGATTAATGATGTTGTATATAGTTCTTCCGGATATACCAAACATCTCCGTAATTTCTCGCACACTTTTGCCCTTGTAGTGGTTATAGTAAATTAATTGTTTTACGTCCAGCGAAATTCTTTGGCCAGGCATATTTAAACAAAACTAAAACGATCAGTCAAGCACTCGAAACAGCAAAGGAATCACTAAAATTGTTGGATTCGATATCCTATGACTGTCACAGCACAAAAAATAAAAAACCGCTTTAACGGTACTTTCATGATACTGTGCATATGCTGCGAAAATGGAATTGAAATGTAATGTGCAAACACTTTCTTGACAGTGGTTTTTTGTTGCTTTTTGCTGTTTTGTTTTGTTTTTGGTTGTTTTTGTGCTATAAGAAGTACTTTGTTATGGTATTTTATGCTTAAGTATGTGTTAATTGCAATTCCAAAAGAAAAAATTGAAAAAATATTCCGGAAGTATCTGTAATTACAACGCTAAAAGATACATTGTCATACATTGTACTTGTGAAAACACTTTCTTGACAAACTGTATGTGTATTACCTACTGTTTTGTTTAATTGGACATTTTGTAATTTTCATAAGCGTTTCTACCAACTACTAAAACTAAAATCTAGAGTCCTATAACATATCGTGCCGTTCTCTTCGAGCAAACATCTTGAAAATATCCAACGAAACTACAAGACAAATAGAAAAATATTACTTAGTGGATATAATTCAATATATTGCTCACAATCGTCGAAGTAATATAAATCAAAATGGCGGCCATGAGCGGATAGCTTTATGGTGGTTTACGATTGCCAATAGACTTAGGTTGATACCCATAAAAAAATTATAACCTGAAAATGCCATACACGTAGACAAAAACATTATTACGAAGTAGAAAAAGAATAAAAGTTAACGAAATTTATTTAAAAAGGAAAGAAAAAGGGGATTCCATCATTTATATCCCCAGTTAAGGAACGATGAAAGAACGTTTTTGGAATACACAAGAATGTCATTCAAAACATTTGATCACATTTTGGAAAAAATTGATCCTCTGATATTAGGAAACTGGACTAATCTTGTAAAAATTCCTATAACAGCTAGTGAGAAACTTTTGGTAACTTTAAGGTAAGTAACACATTTTTTACTTTATGAAGAAATTTGTTTCAAACGCTAAGCACAAAAGTTAAAAAAATCATTAACATAAAAGCTGCTTATTTCAAACATAAAATTAAATTTGATTGTTTCAATTCGGCTTCTAATTATAATTATCAAAACTGTCTGGAAGAAATATCACAGGAGCGTGTGTTACTTCTGTTGATTTTGCACTGTTGTCAATAACACAATTCAATGGTGTATTTGAGGATTCGTTAACTGGAGAATATTGTTGCATGGAATAGCTAGACCCCTGCGACCCATTTGGCGTAGATGTAAAAGAATCTGTTTGAACAATTGGACGAAGTAAATTTGTTGATATAATAGCTTGTGATTGAGCACGATTGTAAACTAGATCGTGTACAATTCTTTGAACTTGCATCTTGAAGTTAAGTTTTCGAGATGTAGTCTTCGTACATGAGAAGCAAGCGATTCGTCTTCATCTTTCTCTTTTTTAGAGCCATGCTTCTGCTCAATTGTCTTCCAAATTTACTTCTTCCTCTTGTTCTAGATTGACTTGTTCTGACAAACTTGAAGAATTTAGATCTTTAGGTGATTCAACATCACTTTTTGGCCTTAAGTTTCCGGATGAGGGGCGACATTTCATTTGATCTTTTAAAATATACATTAATTTGAAATAAGGCCAAGCACTATATGAGTCATCTAGATAGTCTGCATCACCCGATTGTTCTGGTGGAATTTTTTTTTGGTCTCATATATGCTTCATTTTTTTTTTAAATGTCCCCTGAAAATAAAATGTTTACAAATTTTATAAGTTTAACAGTTGATAGAAATTTTATAAATTTCCTGTTTACAATTACAGATTTTTTGCGACAGGGACCTCATTTAGGGCTTTATCATTTACATTTAGAATGGGAGAAAGTACCGTAAGAAAAATTGTGAAGGTTACCTCACAAGCCTTGTGGATCACTCTACAACCCATTCAAGAACGACGTAACACCCAACGGCGACATGGTCATGGTAATGGGGGACCTGAATGCCAAGGTAGGCAGCGACAACGAAGGGCTCAAACATGTGATGGGACGTCACTGACTAGGCAACCGCAATGATAACGGCGAAAAATTCGTTAACTTTTGCAACGCAAATCGCCTTGTCATAGGTGGCACCATGTTTGAGCACAAAGCCTGCCATAAAATCAGTTGGGTGTCAACTGACAGGCAAGCAACCTCCAACCAAATTGACCATCTTGCCATCTTCTAGACGTCCGAAACAGAAGAGGAGCGGACATGGGGTTGGTACGAGATCACCATCTTATGATAGCGACTGTCCGATTACGCACTGCTGCCATTCGAAGATCTAACGACACGAGAATGCCCAGGTTCAACATCGACCGACTAACAGATCCCACAATGCTCCTTAGTTCTTCTAAGGGACCATATCTCACGTGGATTGGAAACAATCAGCAGCTCACTGCCCACCACCATATAAGATCATTGGTATGCTGTGAAAACTGTTTTCACATCAGGTGCAGAAAGGATTGTCGGTCGATCGCAGGGAAGACATAGGGCGTGGCTTTCCGAGGATACCTGGAGAAGGATCGACAAACGTAAACAGCTTAGAACTCGAATTGCAGCAACTCCAGCAGCAGGGATGATCGAGCTAGAGTCCCTATATCGCATGAAAATGAGAGAAGTATAGAGTAGCATGCGGTGTTACAAGCGCAAATATATCAATGCGCTGACTACAGAAGCAGCAGCTAGGTGCGACAGGAGAACCGTTTACAGAATCACCAAAGAGCTAATAGGTGGCCGAAACTCTACTCAACACCCAGTGAAAGGCCTAGACGGTTCATTGCTCATATCGCATGATCAGCTCAAGAGATGGAAGGAGCATTTTGCTTCGGTTTTGAAGAGATCATTATCGCGATCAAAGCACTGAAAACCAATAAGGCGGTAGGACTTGATGGCATACCCGCAGAGCTTTTTCGAGCTGCGTCAGCTGCATCGGTTGAGCTACTGCTCCCACGTGTTGGGAGAACTTGGTGGGCCGAGAGTTTTCCGGATGAGTGGAAGAAGGGAATGATCGTCAAGCGCCCTAAAAAGGCAACCTAATGCAGTGCGAAAACTGGAGAGGCATCTGCGTGCTGTGGCTAAGATAATAGCTAGAATTATTCTGGAGCGAATTAAAGAACACCTTAAAGATACACTCGACGCTGAACAAGCAGGTTTCCGCTCCGGATCCTCCTGTGTCGACCACATCAACACCTTGCGGATCATCATCGAGCAGTGCGTTGAATATCAATCGCCACTCCACCTTCTGTTCATCGATTTCGAAAAGGCGTTTGATAGTATCAATCGGGAATTGATTTGGATTTCCTTGCGTACGATGGGTCCACATGTCACGTTTTGCACAGAGGAAAGCTGTCTAAGGAATTCGAAAGTGGAGTTTGGGATGCTATCTAAAATATGGTGAAGTAATGCAATTAGCTTAAACACCAAGCTACGACTATTTCGTTCCAACGTTGAGTCCGTGCTGCTATATGGACGTGGTACTTGAAGCTGCAAACGTTTGTTAATAGGTGCCTGCGTAATATCTTAAGGATTTTCTGGCCAAACCGTGTCTCGAACGAACAGCTTTATGAGAGAACCGCAGATGAATCTATTGGCACAACCATACAACGACGAAAGTTGCAGTGGATTGGTCACACTTTCCGAAAAGGTGACAAGTCCATAGTTAACCACGTGATGCAATGGAATCCGCTTACTCAGGATGGCAGGATAGGCGGTCCTAGAAGTACATGGCGTAGAACAGTCGACAAGGAAGCACGGCAACTGGGAAAGAGTTGGGGAGAGCTCAGGCACATTGCCAGAAACCGCACACGATGGCGCGTAGGGAATGTAGGACATAAGTAAGTAAGTACAACCCATTCATATGCCACAACCAACTGAAGAAAACATGAAAAAACTATTAGAAGAATTTTGGAGTATGTGGGGCTTTCCAAATTGTGTACGAACCCTGGATGGAAAGCACATCCGTATTAAATGCCCAAATCATTTCGGAACAATGTTCTACAATTATAAGATTTTATTTTTCGATTGTGCTTCAAGCTGTTCTGGACGCTCATTGCAAATTTTTAATGATAGAATTTGGAGGATATTGGAAGCAAAGCGATGGAGGAACTTTTAGTTCTTCAGCTTTATTCGAAATGATTAATTCCGGATAGCTAATATTACCAAAAGACAAAGCTTTACCAAATTCATCTATTCTTATGCCACATGTCATATTGGCAGATGAAGCATATCTGTTGTTGCATTGGCTCATGAGACCATACCCCCGGAAAAGTCTCAGCCCAGAAAATGAGTATTTTAATAAACGTCTATACCGCGCACGAAGATGCGTAGAATGTGCCTTCGGAGCAATTAATTCGAAGTAGCGTATTTCATGGAAACCCATTAAGACCACACCAATGTGGTCAAATTGTGAAAGCCATTTGCATTCTTCACAATACAATTATCGACATAGAAGGCGAGGGAAACTATATACAGGAAGCAACTGTATCTGTTTCGGAATCAGGGAAGATGACTTTAATAATTGGAAATCAATCATCCAAAAAATGTGGTCGATTTGTCCGAGACAATTTTCGAAATTTCTTTACCTTTAATCGAGTATAAAATGTTTAAGGTTGATAATACTTCAAATATATGTACATACAATGTATGTACTTAAAAAAAACTTACTTTTTTCTTTTAATTCCAAAGAGACTTCTTCCCATTTCTTCTCCACAACAATTGTACTGTGATAATTTTTATTTTTTTGGTCCCAAAGTGGAGGCCTTTCGAAAATTATTGCTGATATTAGTTGTTCCTAATCCATTTCACTAAAGGAATTCGCTACAAAAATTATCACGGAAATACAGCGCTTTTATATCTGTGGCCCCACAAGTCATAACCACCTACTGGGCTACTAGGTTTTTTTTGGAATAACTTCTGTTTAAAAAAAAGATACAGTCATAAAAAACTAAGTGGAAGTAGATTTAAACATGCTGAACACGATGGCGCCCTTAACTTAATTTTATCCTTAATTCGATTTAAGTGGTTATGGTTTGTGGGCATTGATATTTCTTTTATGACAACTGCCTCTAAAGTACAGTACAAAGGACCGTTACATAACTTAAAGAATTTTCTTATCTTTTCTCCTTTGTTTTGATTTTCCTTCAATTCAAATGAAATTGCATTAGGAGAAACAACAACAACAATGAATACTACTCGCACAGAATCGATTGAAAAAGTGGTGACAAGAGTTTGTAGCACAGAATCGCATCACCTTAAATCCAAAATCTCGCAGGAACTCATTTTTGTAAAATGTGTTTGAAACGTCAAAAGTAACAAGTAAAAACAAAACAACAAAGAAATTGTAAAACAGGAGGAAGATTTCTAGATGGGTTATTATTACGATTTTATTGATGTAATATGCGTTTAATGTATTAGGCGAACAATTTACTTCAAAATGAAGCTCTTTTTTCTCCTCATTGTCCATGTCCAAGGCACAATTTGCACAAAATTGTCGGAATTCACACAAATTTAAACCTTTACCAATTTGACAGTTCCTTTAAAATTTAACTGATTTGACGTTTCTTACAATTCCTGCACAAAGAACAATCTCGTGTAGTATTTTGTAAGAATTGGCAGAGTGGAGAAACGAATTACTCTGTCAAATGCGTTCTCTTTTACAATTTTTTTCTCGCGATAAAAATATTACGATTATTTCTCGAAAATATGTACGACATCGATCATCGGCAGGTTGGCGCTACGTGCCATGCAGCCCATGAAACCATTGACTTATTGAGAATTCGATTCAAACACAACATTTAAAGAGACAAATACGCAGTTTATCCGACAGCTCAATGTGCATTGAAGGAATCCGCATTGGTTCAATACCCGTAGAAATGCTGGTGTTTATATGAAATTATCCAAAATGAGTGAGAGAAAATTGAGAGGAGTTTAACAAACAGCTGATTAAACTGACACTTGACACTTATGGCAGAAACACACTATTGTATCGTGACGTTTCGTGACGCGTCATAAGCATATCGGTTTCATGCATTTAGTATAGTTAGAGGCCGTTTTCGAAAACGTCATTTGATCGTCAAATTGATCGTCATTTGCAATACTTAAGGGTTGCGAACATCAAACTGCAAACGTCATTTGGTATCTTTGATCTGTGTCATCTATATGATTTGTTTCTTGCATGAGCATTTGACGTTTTCGAACAGAGCAAATTGGAACCCTTAACAAAATTTATTGAGAAATTGAAAAAATTAGCCGATTTTATGTACTTACTGTTCACGAGACTGAGATTCCCCTGAATATTCGGATTCACTCATTTTTTTTCCATTTTTTTTAATGCACAGCGCAGTTTTGTGACTGCTTTTTTGCACCGCAGTTGACGTTTATGAACATCTGCCCTGCAAACACTGCATTATCGAACATGCTGCAAATGTAGTGTGATTTATGATGCTGTTTTCGAACAAATGACTTTCGCAGCTGGCGTTTAAGAACATTTTGTCCGCTTTCATACGTCGCATGTTTCGAAAGATTCAAGTGAGTGCAAAAGGGAGGGATAATGAAACAAAAAATACCCAATTAACCAAATTCCCACTGCCTGTGGGTAGCAATTTCATTGCATTTTTTTCTTTTTCTCCTTCTTCTTTCTTTTTCGCATTTGCTTCATTACTTCTTTCGCTGTGTTACGAGCACAACATTTCAGTATGGCGGATGAACTGAAATGGACCAAAGAATTAACAAGGGGGCTCATTTTCAATTATGAAAGACTGAGCGCCAAAGATGAAGTGAAAGAGAACTGTCAAATAACATGCAAACTCAAAGAAGGGGAAAGTCTTCATGTAGAGTTGCTCGCATCACTGAATGACAATTCAAAAGAAAATAAGTCCGCTTTCATACGTCGCAAGTGTGTAATGCGCATGTTCTGGTTATTTTCTTTTGAATTGTCATTCAGTGATGCGAGCAACTCTACATGAAGACTTTCCCCTTCTTTGATTTTGCATGTTATTTGACAGTTCTCTTTCATTTCATCTTTGGCGCTCAGTATTTCATAATTGAAAATGAGCCCGCTTGTTAATTCTTTGGTCCATTTCAGTTCATCCACCATACTGAAATGTTGTGCTCGTAACAACAGCCAAAGAAATAATGAAGCAAATGCGAAAAAGAAAGAAGAAGGAGAAAAAGAAATGTCAAAAACTTGCAATGAAGATGCTACCCACAGGCAGTGGGAATTTGGTTAATTGGGTATTTTTTGTTTCATTATCCCTCCCTTTTGCACTCACTAGAATCTTTCGAAACATGCGACGTATGCAAGCGGACTAACCAGAACATGCGCATTACACACTTGCGACGTATGAAAGCGGACTTTGCAAAAGCAATTTGATGCATTATTACAGTGTGTTGTGTCGCAACCCTATGTGTTGTGTCGTGGATCGATCGAAACCGATCGCGTCAGAAAGCTCGTGGGGGGTTGTGATGCGTCACAACACAACACACAAGTATATTTCCAGTTGTGTCGTGAATGTGCACTCTTCAAAAGAAAGTTAAAAGTAAAAAACAATTTTTTTTTGATACTGATTCGATTGATACTGTTCAAAATAACGTCAGAATGCGTCCCGACACGACACATTAGTGTGCACACCCGGCATCATGACACAATGCGTTACGACCCAACACGACACAATAGTGTATTTCTGCCTTAACACTGATACATTGCTCTTATTTCTTTGACTTTCCAAGTATTTCGTTTGCAATCCCACATTTTAAATACACAACTAATACCTGCTGATGATGAAAGAATGATCAGAGCGGGAGAGAGTAAAATGTTTCAATGCGATTTGAAAATGTTTATATGATATTTCAAAGCGGTTACAAATTTTCAATGCGTTTTATAAGCAGGAATGAACGTATGCGTGTTGAATATTTCAATGCGGTTTGAAGTGGTGCTTATATGAACATATTGAACCAATGCGGATTGCTTCAACGTAAATTGAGCTGTTGGATAAACTGGGTAAAAGTTGATGAAGTAGAAATTGTATTTTAAAACAGATTTTTTGGTAAAGTTAAGGTATGATTATAACGAATCCACCTTTCAACTTACTCACCTACTTAATCAGGTGGAGCCACTAAACGATGAGAATCTGACTCTTATATGGATACGATAAACTCTAGATTCTTATAAAGTAGGACTGCGTTGATCGACATCGATATTGACGATACCATCGTTGAATGGGAAGCTTGTTTTACTCCTTAAACAAATCAGTATTTTTCATAAAACCGGGCGTTTTACTGCAGTTGTTGACAAAAAATCAAAACTTGACATAATTGCCAATGGTCTCCTGTGTTTGAATTTTCTTCTGTAAGGTTCGCTGGCATTTGTGCGTTCGTCAAAGGTTCTGGTGGTCTATTGCGATCGCAATTCTTCAATAGTATTATTATATTATATGTAGGATGCTACTTAAGTTTTGAGGGAAATAAGTAAAAACAAATATCTAGCATCGAAAATGGCTTTATTGGTTTTCAAAATATACAGAGTATATATTTACGAATCACTTTTTCCATTCCGGACGAGGTAACTCCACCATACACTTTTTAAACGAATCAACAGTTTCGTCAAGCATCGAAAAACGTTGTCCTCGCAATTTATTTTTTATTCCCGGGAATAAAAAGAGGTCATCGGGTGCCAAATCACGGCTGTACAGCGGATGACTCATCAATTCGATATTTTACCTGTTCAAAAAGTCACTTGTTTGAGCCGACCTGTGATGATCCGTGTTTGGCGGTTGCTTTTCCTTATTTCTCCAAAGACTTCTTTCTGGCTAACAAATGCACGGTGGTGACATAACCGGTTTTTCCGAATAAACTGGCTACCATTTGCTTTGAAGATTTGGCTCATCTTGAAAGACCTATACAGTCGACACCTTTTCAGTTCCGGGCCCATATGCATAGATCCACGATTTGTCGCCTGTCACGATCTTTTGAAGCACGGCGATCGAATTTTTTCAACATTTCTCTGAATCAATAGACACGAGCCTATTTTTGAGCGATTGCCAAATTATGCGGTATCCAACGCGAAGAAATCTTTTTGACAGACAAATGTTCACGCAATATTAAATGTGTATGACATTAGTTCTATGTCCAAGCATGCCTCAATTTCACGATATGTCACATGAGGATTTTGCCTGCACAGCATCGACGTTTTCTGGCACAAGAATCGCCTCTGGATGAACTTTACGATATTTGTCCTGGAGCGAACGGCGATCACGATTGAATGCGGAAAACCAGCTTAACACGGTGGCCCGGATAGTGCTTCAACACTAAAAGTCGAACAGAGTTGATCGGCACACCGTTGTTAATTTAATCGACGTCGGAAATAATAAAAAAATCATCGTACGAAAATGTTCACGTTTTAATTCCATTTTTTGGCTAAGATGAATTTTTCAAGTCTCTGTAAAAAACGCAAATAGCACACGTATGACAAAATCTTCTGAGCACGTGTACCATTAAAAATATCAAGCTTTACGATGCTGACGTCGGATTTGACGTATACATATTTCAAAGCTCAAGTAGCAACCCTATACTACTATTAACTTATACGATATTCCATTCACAACTGGTGAAAGTTTCTCGTGACGCCTTTATACAGTGGAAAAAAATATGCTTAATATGCATCCGAACATTCTATTAAGCAATATTTGGGTGGCAGTAGGAAAAGCAACGTCCACCTGATTTAAAATCGGATATAGAGCCGAAGGAAGCAAATATGGTCTGAGTAAGTTCCAGTCTTCATGTAACCGAATATATTAGCATCAAAGTGTTTGTGGGGTATTTAAGAATATGGTCGCGTGGAGTTCTAGAGTTAATGCCACAATTACTGAACTCTGAACTTCGCTCATCAGGTGTCTATTTTAAAATTCCACCCAAACTAGTTTTGCCATTTTCATCGGAAAATCATAACATCAATCACTTTTCGCAATTGGCGAACTTTATTCAAGAAAGCTTTCTTATCATGCTGCATGGAGCTGATTTTCGTATAAATAGTGGACACTTGACTACTCGATGTTCAGTCATTTCTGGAGTTTTGCAATTCTCACCGTAATCAACTACAGAGCCTGGAAATGTCAAAGTTTTCAACATTTGTCATCTTATTAGCTGCCATTTCAATGGCTGTTGGATTTCAGATGCCATCGGCTTCATTTAAAAAACTTCATCCTGCAGGATTTGAAGTATCCATTCCAGCTCAACCAGGGTTGACATTGTTTGCCTTCCATGGTAACCTCAATGTTCCTATGAATGGCCTAGAGGCTGGAAAGTGGGCCAGAGATATAGTTACACCAAAAAATGGAAAGTTTACCTTTAGAGATACTACTACAGAATTGAAACACGGAGATGTCATTTATTTCTGGACTTATGGTATCTATAACGGGCTAGGGTATAGACAGGATGATGGACAATTTTATGTTTAAAAAATACTTAAATATTAATAAAATAAATCTATATATACAAATTAAAAGAAAAATCCTATTTTAGTTTTAGTATGCGGTATGGTGTATGTACAAAATGGAAATTAACAGTCTAAGTGGTACTGTTGTCAAATGGTATAATCGTTCCTTCATTCAAGGATTAAGCTTTGATGTTTTAAAAAGGATATGAATAACAGAATGGCTATGTTGGACGAACGCCCTGTGGTGAAACCACTCCTTGGCATCAGAAAGATCTATCACACCTCTTTTCACCAAGAACAATATGCTACATAATCAACAACTCTACCAATACCAAACAGACTCACTAAACATCGAAACAGCAGATGACTGCATGTCCATCGGACAGGTAGAATGAGGTCTAAGTTTCTTAGCCGCTACTGGGATACTTTAGCAAATAGTCATATCTGGAACAATAGCTGACAAAGAATAAGAAAGCGAAAATCCATGGACTCCACTGGTTCAGCTATACGGAACAAACACTTCGCCTACAGGGAGGCCGCTGTTTTTGTTCTTCGAGCTTCGATGGACTGTCGAGTGTCATGCACATGTTAATTGTGGATGCTCTGCCTGTTTTAATTACTGCTGTGTTGGGACAGAAGAAAGCGTAAATGATTTATCTTTGCTGAGATGCATACTCTGGTCTTACCCGCTTCTGGTTTGTAGAAAAAATCTCCCCTTTTATGTCAATGTCAATGCTTTCGGCATCACGTCTTAGGTCTTGTCGATATACAATATCTGTTCAAGGGATAAGTTTCAGCTTTTAGATTTCTTTAGAGCACTTGTTCATGCATTTGATCACCCAAATCCCAGTGAATTCAATAGCATCGGACCTTGGACCTCGGCTAGTAAGCTGGGAACACAATCGAACCACAAAGGTTTCATTCATTGACAATTAAGTAAAGCAGCTACATATTAGCAACGCCTTCTCATGTAAATCGTGTTGTTAGAGATTGGACTAAATGGACGAAATAGAGGAAGACAACAAGTAAACTGCTTCAATGAGTGATATTCTTCTCATAGAGAATATATAGTAGCCCTTCTTCATAAAAATCTCCTTGACAAGACTTTGCAGAACTGTATTCACTTATGCATCATCCATTCAAACTGGCTCTTTCAGAAAGTTGTTAATTGTTTAATCACTCTCCCACGTAGTCGTTCTAAGGGGCAAAGATTGCTTTCTTATACAGGTTTTTATTTTCTAGAAATTTTAGTTTACTAATAAATTATATCTAGAGGTTGTCCGTAAACTAGCAACACCCCAGGAGATGGTGTTAATCGTTTCAAAAGAATCACATGTTGTTAATCTTTTACATGCAGTCACAGATTAGGAATTCAAGATAATCAGAGAACAACTTCTGAGCTCAGTTTCAAAGTTCTTATCAAAGAGCACTTATTCATGATAATCTTCGTACTCGTAGATTGAGGCACTGTTAAGATTTCGAAAAATAAATGCGCAATGTAATGCCAATTTCATAAGCTGTTTGTCCCGCAATTGATATTAGGAATGCCTACTTAAACTACTTCCCATCCACCCAGATCCATTCAATTAAAGATAACAGGTATGCTTTTTTAAAAGCCGGACGCATTTTGGATGCACCCACAATTTTAATTCACAAACCCTACAATATAATCAGGTTTTGAAAACGATGTGTGGTGGCTAATGTACTCTTTTAAGTTACTCAGTTATGCAAAAATGTGCCTGACCCTTCAGAGTGAATGATTATGCCGTCAGGTTAATTGACGGACGATGTTAGAAGACTCCAAAGTCTCGAAACAACCTAGAGCCGTAGATTCGTATATGCGAGTACATATGGAATGTAAACCGTTTCAACTAATCATGTGGTGGCAAATTTAGGTCCTTGACTGCCCTGAAACAGAAGTAACAACTATCAAATAAGTTGAGCCAGGGCAGTACACCTCCATGGTGGGGGCACCGGAGAGTGGTACACTCGTCTTATCAGAGCAAGTAGCACCTATACTAGCCATAATATGGTTGTTGCGTCCGCTTAAACTCTTTTTCGGTAATTTGAAGAAACGGAAGCAATACCTGCCATCGTGGTAGTTATACCATTCTTCTTTTCAAAAATGGGGTAGGGTAGGATCCCGATTGAAAAACAAATATGGATGGTATAAGTAATATCACACTATTCCAGGTGGGTACATTTTAACCGGGAGGGAATCCTTCCTCGGATTCCGATGATCCGAGCTGGTTCCGGATCTGAGGAGAGCCCACAACATTTGGCCTCCGCCCCGATAAAGTGATGGGTAACCAGGCCAATTTAGTTGATGTAATTGCTACTGGAGAGCTAGAGGAGAAAAACTAGCCTAAAAAACCAAATTCCTGGGGCTCGTCTCCATTGAGCTAAATGGAGGACGAGATATTGAGGGACCTAATAGGATTTGTTAGGAGCTCTGCATGGATTCATAAATAAATGTGGGAACACGGATAAGGACTTCAAGTCCGGTACAGAGAAGGGATCACATTTTCGAAGAGAGCTCTTCAGGGGGCGAACTAGCAGTGCGGAGGAAAGAGCGGCTAAGGCCACAACTTCTTCCTCAAGAAAGAGAGAGGATGGCGATTCGCCCTGCCCCACAAATTGGGAGAAACAGCCATCAAAAAAGAAAAGAGGGAGAGAAACGACGGAGCTCAAAGCAAAAGTACGAGCCGTTTCCCCCGCCGATCCGGACGGCAACCACAGTAGTAAAAAGCTGTTCCATAAAGGAAGCTCCCCTGAAGTGGTGGTTAGATTGTCTGTAGCCACAGTTACGCCAAAGCACGAAGCGTGCTGGAGGTGTGGAGAGAGAGGTCATTCGGCCAGTAGCTGCTTCAATATGGAAGTAAGTTGCTTTCTCTGCAAAGACATTGATCCCGGATTAGGCATCTGACATGTTACAGGATCTGCTGGGTGCAAGGCCCTTCAGGTGGTAGTAGGATCATCCCGCCGGATGTCCAAGCTTGCGCCGGATTTGCTGGGAAAGTTTTCCCATAACTGAGGGGTGGACCTGTATTGTACATTATCGAACTGGGGCTGGTACCGGCGGTCGTTGTGGTCTACAACACCAGAAAACTCTCCATTTCCGATACCGGAGCTGGAATTCACACTAATGTGAGTTGCTATCTCTGCCGAATACTGCGATGGGTGTCTTACGGAACCGGCTTGAATGTCCCGAAGACGCTGCCTGTGTATTGAGAGAGAGAGGTGACATTGTTCTCGTCGGCGAATTCAACTTCAAGACAACCGCATGGGACGAAACGAGAAGTGACCCCAGAAGATGGACACTACTAGAGATGGAACATAGAGACTGAGCAGCTGGTGGACAGCACCATGCGCCGTGTCAAGGAATGATGCAATGCGTGTATGCCCCGTAGGTCAGCTAGCTAGTTACTGGTAGACCCAGGTAATCGCGATCCTATCAACGCCTTCGCCGTGTTTCCCCGAGGAACAGAAATCGCGGGGATGCGAATTCAGCGGTGGCAGTATATAAGCAAGCGAAGAAAAACCTGGCGAGGGCGAGCAGAAAACACAAATCACACGAAGAACTGAGAAGAGTAACGATGGGCCTGCCGGGTCAGACGGGGTAACAAACAAAGTTCTTAAGATCGTAGCTGTGGAGAAACTACGTTAGCTTTGGACGTGTTCAATGCACGTTTACGTGCTGCACTATTCAATGGGCGCTGGAAGTTTCAACGCTTATTTCTTTTGGATAAGGAAAAACCACCTTCCTGGCTCCGTGGTCATTCCGACCGCTGTGTATGCTGGATAACATCAGAAAAATAAGAGATGCAGCGAGCAAGGATAAGATAGTGGTACAATCTCTCGGATAATCAGTATGGGTCCCACGATGGGCGATTGACGTGTATGACCGTGAAGGAGGCTTGTCAAGCCCCCACAAGATGAGGAATGCCGGCATCCTGACCACGCTCGCAGTCAAACTCACAAGATGAATCGACATCCCTGAGGCCTTGAAGGGGCGAAGTATACCGGATTACCTTAGAAAGATAGGTATCTCCAGGATCGGGGCTTGGCACTTTGCTTTTGCACCTAGAAATGCCTCCAGGCTGACCGTGAGGAGGCCGAGTTGAGGATACGGCGGAGGATCGCAATAGTAACGTTGCTGGGGGGCATCCGTTTTGAGCTTGCCAAAAAACCGAGATGGTTGTCTTCAACAGGCAACGATGGTTCAGGGGACTTCCGTGTGAACGTTGCGGGTGCGGTAGTCCACGTGAGCCGGTGCTTGGCTATCTCGGAATTTGGGTCAAATCACGACTTACCATTGGGGAGCACAAAGTCGGCTGATAGAACCACTAAGGAAGCATTAGGCTAATGCTAAATGTTGGCGGCCAAGAAGAGGCCAAAAGAAAGTTACTAGCATCTGTTGCCAATTCTATATTATCGCGCCGAGGTGGGATACTCTATCGAAAGCGACCAACTCGGTACAACAGTTAAGGTCCCTTCGGATCGAATGCGGCAGGTGAACTACCTACTATCTAACACAGCAATGAAAGCATCATCCAAATTCGATTACTACCCGTTTGTGTAAGGTGATATCAGCAACGACAGAGAATATCGTGTTTCGGAAATGCCGATTAATTCATAGTTATTTGATTAAAAAAAAGAAAATAAATTTAAAATTTAAGGAATTCAGTCGGCAAATAGACCGATACTGACAGTCCTTTTTGAAATCGAAACTAGGAGAATTCACCTACAAAGATACACAAGTAAAAATTATCTATTGTATTGTATTGTATTTAATCGTGTCTTGCTAAACAAAATAAACGTATTAACAATTTAAAATATGAAATTTAAAGGTACGTATATTACCTGTAACATGGACACTGTTCACGTAATTTTCTTATCAGTTCTTATCATAAAGTAGGTACTGCTATTTTTAAGGGATGGCCAAACAGAACGCGGTCGGTCGGTAAGGTCAACAATTCACAAGCAAGAAAAGAAAGCGACGGTCAAATTTTTGTTGTAATTTTTTTTATAAATAACACTAGACCGCGCTCAGAAGTAATCTCTGAAGGAATTCGAAGATATTTCGCTAATTCGTAATGGGTATCGGTGGGTGCTCGTCAGTGGCATAAAATGAAGGGTCGAGGTAAAACAAAGAAGTAAAACTGACCCAAAATTCAAAATAGAAGAGGTCCTAAGATAGATCCCTGAGGAACACCTTGTTTTAAAGGCTGCAGCTGAGAAAAGATTTCGCCATTAAGGACATTTTGCATTCTACCTGACAAGAAACTTTTTATCAGCTGTGCACTCCTATCACTAACACCAAAAAGATATTTCAACTTCCAGCAGAGAATGTCATGGTTTGAGAAATCCAACAAGCAAGGAATTGTTAAAAAACCCTTATCAAAATGTCATAATTCGAATGTTATCAAGAATATGCACAACTGCTGTGGAGCAGCTATGATTAGCTATAAAGCCTAATTGAAAAGGGCTGAGTAAGGAATTGACTCATAAGTGGTTTTGTATTTGCTTGGCAATAAGCCTCTCAAAAACCTTCGACAGACATGGTAATATGCTTATTAGTCTAAAGTCATTTAAATTTGAAGTGTAAGTTTTTTTTAGCAATATGGAGAACCTTTAAATGATTATTGATAAATGGAAATATAAGTTTAATAAAACAATTAGGAACTCCATCTATCCCGTTTGAATTCAACCTGATAGTAACAATGCACTTAATTACATACGTCGCTTTCTATTACCGTTTCAAAATAGATTATTAATTGATAAATTAGGATTAGAGGAGTCATATTATGAGTATCCAAAAAGTGGTCATTGAGTTCATCTGGATCAAATTTATACTTAGTATTTCCACCAACCCCAATCTTACAAAGTTTCTTGGGCGGTAGCGATGTACTCAATTTGGAAGTAAAAAAGTTTCTTTTGACAGTGCAAACTACACGATTCACATTGTTTCGCATTACTTTATATGCTTCCCAATTAGAAAGAGTTGAATTATGTTTCCACTTATTGTAGAGTTTACTTCGTCGCTTTATCATGTTATGTGCACCTAGTACGCTTTGATAAACTGTCAGCTGGAATGGATAATAAAGAGGGAAGTGAACATGTTGCCAGCCCGGAAAAGAAAAGGAAAAAAAGGAAAAAAGAAACCTCGAAGGTTTACCACTCTGAAGCCATTCAGCTGATGGCCTGGCAAGTAATAGTGCTGCCACATCGTTGAAAACCAGCTACTGGGTGAAGTAGGTTGCAGTTGATATGTCAGTCACGCTGTCATTGGTAGGGAAGGAGCCATAATGATTTTTTTAATGGCTAATTTCCGTCTTTTCATGCTGGGACGTTCGCAGAGGTAGATGGCTGATAAACTGTAATCCGGAGGAATCTACATCTTGGCAAGTTAAGGTGAAGGTGGGAAGAAGAAAAAAGCAAAAGAATCGAGACGGTTGTACGGGAATAATATAGAGGGGTGATTCTTTTTGACTTACCTGCAACATCATCAAAACTTACCTACAACACCATAAAAACTTACCAACAACAGCAAAACCACTATCATTTTCATTTGGGTACAGCCAGTATCAACTACAGATCCTGTTCCAGCGACACCGTTTGTACACCCCACGGGCTACGCAACACCTCATGCGGCAAGTAAACCTAGTGGTCACATTCACCAATACTTAAATTAAACAAAAGAAAAGGAAATATAAGGAAACAGTTTTAATTTTTTTGTTTATAAAGGGTCTGCCATCTAACGTTTTTTTTTCAACTAGTGCTTATTTCGTGAATGGTAACACTTAGCTCATGTCTGATTTGACAGATAATTAGTTTTATCCTTCCGGTTAACAATGGAAAATAATTTCATTCAAATGGCTACCTTGGTTAGCCTGCAGTAGCCTACAGGTCGGTCTAATTTTTAAGCACATTATCGATTGTGTGCAGCTGTATTTCACCAATGGCTTCACGAATATTGTCCTTTAAAGCGTCAATTGTCTCTGGCTTGTCGGCGTAACACTTATCTTTTACGGCACCCCACAAATAATAGTCCAACGGTGTCAAATCGCAGCTCCGAGGTGGCCAAACGACATCAGCTCTGCGGCTGATAATGCGATCTTCAAAAACAGGGTGCAAAAGATCGAGTGTAGCTTCGGCTGTGTGGCACGTAGTGCCGTCCTGTTAAAACCAAATGTTGCCAATATCCTTCTCTTCAATTTTTGTGAACAAAAATTCGTTCAACATGGCCCGATAACGAGCGTTGTTCAAGCGTATACAGAACCATATTCGTTCAGCGGAAGGATAAAACTAATTATCTGTCAAATCAGATATGAGCTAAGTGTTACCATTCACGAAATAAGCACTATTTGAAAAATATAAAAAAAATTGTTTATACTTACCTAAAACTTAAAGTAGATCATAGTTCCGAATTTGTTAGTTAAATTTTTGGTATAAAGTTTACACGGGAATCTTTACCTGGAAAATTTATAATTCTGGATATTTTGGTGTGTGTGCCCTGACCTAAAAGGGAGACAAAGAAAATGTAGATCCTGAAATGAAATTTTTTTTAATTTCAAATACTTACCTTTGAATATAATTAAAATAATGAATATAATTAACCTAAAATCTTGAAAATAAGTGGTGATTAAGTAGTAGAGGGTATGCTTAAGTACTAACTATGCAAACTTTTAACCCTCAAAGTAACGAAACATAAACAATAATTCTTTTGCGTGACATTTTTTTTTTCTTGTTGAATAATTTGAGCACAGCTCGCTTATAACTTGGACGAAGATGCTACGCATAAATACTTGAAAATTTTTTTTTTTTTGGTTTATTTCAAGTTCCGTTAAATAAGCATTGAATTATATCTAATTATAAGCATCAAACTATATCTTATACATTGAACATACAATTGCATTTTAATACTTACCCTTAGATCATTTTGCATTGTCGGAAAATTTGTAAAACTTATTAAAGAAAAAAACCATAACGTGGAACTCTATCCCAGGTACCAGTTCGAGCTCGATCTAGGTAGTGGTAATAGGGGAAGTCAAGGCTTAGTCGCAATTAGGGTAATTGTACTGGAACATTTTCATCCATCTATTTGAATTAAAACTTATTCATGTTTAAGGTCTTTGGCCATATTAATATGCGATCAATGTAGAATCGCCAAATAGTCTTTAGTTGTATGCAATAAATGTTAGTATGAATAAATATCCTGTAAGTTATAACACTATAAATAGTTTGTTAATAATAAATCCGAATTCTTTTCTACCATGAATTACTAAAAGAATAATGGAGTAATGTAAGGGTAAGTAGCGATTATTGATGGTGAACAGAGAGTCAAGAAAAATTTGTTATTAGCCGTTGACTGTGAGGGCTGGGTTATTCTGGTGTGAATTACAGGATGTGTATTATCCAAATAGGGAAGGTTTTGCTAACACCGGACACAACACCTGTCAGCGAGGATTCATGTTGTAAGAGGAGTGAGTCATTTTTATAGTCAGTCATTTTTTTTGAGTCAGTCATTTGTAGAGTCAGTTGACGTAGATCTTCCTAGGTTACCCCTAATATTTATTTATCTTGTTGTGAAAATCTAGCATGAGTGTGAATTTTTTTTTTATGTGTATAGTGCAATGGAAAATGGGCAAGATCCACACACCGCCCGACGAGCATCAGCTGCGCAATAAGCCAGCATGCTAGTACCGTCCATGATCCGTAAGAATACCAGGCACTTATTTTGCAATAAGGAATACAATAGGCACACATAATAATCAAATGTAACACCTCCGCAGTAAACCAGGGACTGCTTTTATTAGAGATGTTGACTGATTTAGTGGGCACGTATTCGTTAAATAAGTAAGAGACACAATTTTGGAAGTGATTCAATTTTTCCTCTGAGTCAGGACTTAGTCTACAAAGCTCCCTGGGTGGAGCAATAGCAGCACTTTTTAATGCATCAATGTCAATTGAACCAAATTCTTTAAATGAGAACGATGTTGGAATAGGTAGGCTGAAGCTAACTGAACATCAACAATACAAAAAAGTAAATCATGATCGGAAATATATTCAAAGCTGGTCAAAGAGAAGGACCAGAGAAGGATCAGATGTACTCGTAAATGCAAGGTCAAGTAAACTACAGTGTTGGCCAAAACTAAAGCAACTTTTACATAAACACAAGCTTCTGTGGTAAAATTAATTAAATTGCATTGTAAGTTTTAAGTTTTTCTTTAAAGAACAAGGAAATAAAAATAATTGTTCATAAGTAGAAAAAATAAAAAATTAAAAATACTCTAACCATGCGGATTACAAGCTGGCCAAAACTAAAGCAACTTTATAGTAATTTCATATTTAATAATAACCATCGCGACTAAACCGCAATATTTTGTGGAGAAACCTTTGTTTTTTATTACTGCACTACACATTCTTGGGATTTGGAATTATAGAGCGTGGGATGGTTTTCCAAGCCTCCTGGACTTAAATATAAAGCTCGTCCCTATTCCTGAATTTCTCCCAAATTATTCGTCGATCTACAATTTCCCATAGATCTTCCATCGGTTTGAGATCGGGGAACTGGGCTGGCATTCCATAACATTGATTTTCTGATCCCGTAACCGCTCTTGAACTATTTTTGAACCATTTTTCAGACCTTCATCCTGCTGAAATATCCATTTCAGTGGAAATTCCTCCTCAGATTGTGGCAGCATAGCATTTTCAAGCATACTTTTGTAAATTTATTGGTCAATAGATCCATCTATTTTATGTATGAGACCAATTCAATGTCCAGAGAAACATTCCCAAACCATATCGTTTCCTTCTTCAATGCCCTTTAAGTATCGATGATTCAATGCTTCATTGATTAGCCGGGGGATACGGCGAAAGCTATTCTGTTAATGTCTGTCTGTTAATGTGTTGGATTGGATTGGAGTGTCTTTCGGTTATTTTACTTAAGAGTTTTTCAATCTATAAAATGTATCGGGTTTTCCAATAAGGACTTGACAACTTTTTTTTAAAATAAAACGCAAACCATTTGAGATATTTCGAAAACTTTATTATCGGCTTGAAGTACAATCAAAACATTTATGAATATGACTTCGTTCATATGGCCACCGCGGGCACGTTTGCAGCGGTCAATTCCTTGGACCCAATTTTCAACGACTCGGCCCCACATTTCGGTTGAAACGGCCGCTATTTCGCATTCAATGTTGGCTCTGAGTTCTTCCAACGTCGTCGGCGTGTTGGCATAAACCAATGATTTAACGTAGCCCAACAGAAAATAGGCAAGCAGCGTTAAATCGCACGAACGAGGTGGCCAATCGACTGGCCCATTTCTTGAGATAACACGTCCACCATACTTACGTGTGGCTTGTGGCATCATCCTGTTGAAACCACATGTCGTCCAAGTCCATATCTTCCAATTTGGGCCAAAAATAATCGGTGATCATGGCTCGATTATGGTCGACGAAAAAATGTGGGGCAATAACGCCGGCGGCATACAAACCGCACCAAACAGTTATTTTTTTGTGGTTTAAGTGGTGATTCATGAAGCACATGTGGATTTTCACCTGACCAATAACGCATATTTTGCTTAGTGACGAACCCATTGAGACAAAAATGAGCTTCGTCACTGAAGATGATTTTGCGATGAAATATGTACATCATCTTGGCGCATCTTCTCTAGAACCCAATCGGAGAACGTACGTTGCTTCAAATGGTCCATCGGCTTCAATTCTTGAGTCAGCTTGATCTTGTATGGGTGTAAACCAAGATCGTTAGTCAAAATACGCCATAATGTGGTCTAAACGATGCCCAATTCTTGAGAACGCCGTGGAGTTGACTGATTTAGATTGTTTGCTACGGACGCCTGAACGGCAGCGATATTTTCGACAGTTCGACCAACCCGTTGTCTCACTGACACGGCAACATAACACAACGAATATGTAGACTCAAATTTTTGGACTAAACTTGTTATTGCCTGTCTACTAGGGCGAGAATTACGACCGAAAATTGGAGTTAACACTCTTAAAGTTGCAGTCACCGACTCCGAATTTCGGTAGAAAATTTTCATAATTTGCAGACGTTGCTCGTTTGTGTACTTTACCATGATGAAAATGTTGAGTTTACTGAATAAATTGACAGTGTCAGTTTGATGATTAGTGAAAGAGTGCGTTCACAAATTAAATTCAAAGTTGTCAAGTTCATATTGGAAAAGGGTTGTCTGAAAAGTTTCCGACTGAACTAAGATACAAGACATTTTTTCTCAATTTTTATTTTTCTACATACATAGTCTCCTTGTAACTCTACACTCTTCTCCCAGCCATGCTCCCATCTTTCTAACCCGTCCAAATAGTACTTGGTGTTTTTCTCTGCAAAATAATTGTTCACAAATGTGATTGCCTCCTCATTTTACGCAAATCTCTATCTTCCGAGCGCAATTTTTAGATGATGGAACAAAAAGAAGTCGCTTAGGGCTAGATCTGGTGAATAGGGCGGATGTTCAAGCAGTTCAAAACGTAATTCATGGATTTTCGCCATGGCAACCGCTGAGGTGTGAGAACACAAGCAAACGCGGCACCCAAAGCGCGGACAGCTTTCCCATGCCTAAATATTGATTTAATATGTAACAAACACGTTCTTGGACATTTTCATAACTTCTACTATGTCTCTCACTGTAATTCGGCGGTCGTGTAACACCATTTGGTGAACTTTAGCAATGTTATCGTCAGTGGTTGCAGTTTTTGGACGTCCCGAACTTGGTCACGTTTAAATTCAGCTGCCCAAAAAATCACTGTGGTAAATGTATTGCCTTTCAAAAACAAGAATTTAATAACAGCTCAAAACTAAATTTTTTCCATTTTCACAAAAAACACTCACATCGACTCACTCAAATGACTGTCAACTAAAAACTGCGCGTCCAAAATTATTGAAACTTCGGTAAGTAACTGTCAAAAGATGCATAACTACGAGTAGCATTCACTAACTTTTATTGACGAGTGCCGCCATCTTTACGTTGCGGTTGGAAACTTTTCCTGTACAAATTTTGCTGAAGTTGTACATATATGTTGCTAAACATTTATTCGAAACTTGACACTATTATAATAAGTTTTCTAAACAACACTACATAATTTTCTAACTAATGTACGTTTTATTTTTCTTAAATTAAACTCGCGATTACAAAGTCGAACGGGCGTTTGATAAACTGCTAGTTTTATTCCCTTTTATCAGAGTACCAGAAGGGTTACTCCATGGTTGCTCGTTTTCGTTTGTGTCGTGTGCAAGCGTACGGTACTTTTGTCTCGTCTGTTTCGTTGCAGAGTTTTTATTGTGTATGTGATCGTGTTTGTTCTAAGTACGTCGTATGTTTTCTTGTCTCTTGTTCATCGTATGATTCTTGATTGCTGTATGCTTTCCTTTGTACTGTGTATGCCGTTGGTTATCTTTGTTTGTTCTGTACTTCGATTTGGCGTCGAATGATGCTGCTGTTATGTTCATGTACAGATGTTCGTTATGTGGTTTGTTTTGTATGGTCGTACGTATCATCGTCGTTCTGTTCTGTATCTTTGTGTGGCGCAGTGTTCGTGGTTTGACTCGATCCTACATTCGGCTATCCTGACGCTCATTCGGCCCGAATGGGGGATTCTACCGCTTCATATACTCAGCTACCGTTGTTGTAGTTCCTGGCCCTTCATGGTTCCCGATCTTTTGCACGCCATATCTTCCATGATTGAGTACTTTTGTTACCTTATACGGCCCGAAGAATTTGGGTCTCAGCTTCATACCGCTTCCAAACTGCGTTCGCTTAATGGCTACTAGCTCGTTTAGTTGATAACTTGGCTCGGGTGTTCTTTTCTTGTCGAATGCCTTCTTATTCTCTACTTGGATTTTCGCAATATTTTCAAGGACTTCCTCCCGCATCATTGCCCTTTCCACATCCAGCTCATCTATCTGCTCTTCGTTCAGCATTTCCCGAAGGTCCGAATACTCGGCAGTACGCATCTCGAGTCCTGTAAGTATCCTGAATGGACAAAACTTTGTGCTTCTGGGTGGTATTGTTGGTCGTTTACAACCTTTTGCAGAAGGACTGCCCCATAGCCGTACATGCTGGCATCTGTGTGGATCTCGGTTGGCACCTGAGGATCAAACAACTTCAACACAGGTGCACTGATTAATGCTTCTTTCAATTGTTCAAAGGCTAACAGTTCTTCAATGTCCATTTTAAACTCAGCACCCTTTCGCAACAAGTCCGACAGTGGTTTTGCGATCACTGCAAATCCTTCGATGAATCTCTACGAAGTTAACCCAAGAAGCTTTGGAGCGCCTTCTTGTCCGCTGGTATAGGGAAATCTCTTACTGCCCTAGTCTTTTCCGCTGAGGGCTTCACCGTGCTGTTCTCAATGATATACCCGAGAAATTCTATACGTCTTTTCAAAAACTGACACTTCTTCCAGTTGATTCGTAATCCGCGTTCCGTTGCTACATTTAACGTGGTCTCTAAAGGTCTCAAAAAGGAAGAACCAGGTATAGGGTGTCGTGTAGCACCAGAGGGGTTGCTCACCTTAAAAACTCCTCGAACAAAACACTCAACTTACAAAACACTAAGTACCACTTTGCATTTTCTTTTAATATTGTATAGTCCCACATAGTTGTGTAAACTTCCCCTAAGTGGGAATCCTTGTGATTCGGTGATCCCGTAAGGCCCCTTACCGTTCACCTGGCAAACCCCGTAGTCCTTTAGCGGTTACGGCCAAAACTGTTTCGCGACCCCGTTGGCCCAAAGGACACCGTTCTCGCGATCGTACGGAATCGTGGGCCTTCTTTCACAATTAATGTTTTTGCATTTGGGGTTTTGGGGTTTTACAAATTCTGTGGCTGGAAGAGCAAACAATATCGAGTTAAGGGTGGGCTCTCGGCCATTGCTGGGGTGGTACCTATATGGTCATCTCTGGAGCGGTAGGCCGGAGGAGGGAACTGGATCCAAAGGATCTAGTAAATCCCACCTGTACCGTGGCATCCAGAGCATGACGGGAAGAAAAGAACTTGGACGAAACAAGAAAAATTTTTGGGGCGTGATTTGCACGTAATACACCTCAAGTTGTCCCGGTTATGTTAGATGACAGATGCGCATTTCTCTGAGCAGATTGAGGTAACAGTACAATTCATTGTTATAATATTGTATATCTCCTCCCCCTAAGCTCGCCAACGTAAACAAGATCAAAAGCACCATGGAGCAGGACTGGGATGATAGGGGTCTTACATATATAGATTCAAGAGTCTTATTAATGTTTCTTGACAAGGTCTTATTATTCAATTGCCTTCTTAGGCTAATCACTGTTTTGCTTGGTAAGTGTTGATTTCATTTGATTTCTGCTGAGTTATCATTGTCAAAATCCTTATGTAGCACAAAGTTATGC
This sequence comes from Volucella bombylans, assembly GCA_949129095.1. Lineage (NCBI taxonomy): Eukaryota > Metazoa > Arthropoda > Insecta > Diptera > Syrphidae > Volucella > Volucella bombylans. The sequence continues at coordinate 115,842,078 of OX422142.1, read as the reverse complement.
ATGTGACGTTATATCCGATCAGTTGAATGTTGTGCGTCCTTTTGTGTTGGCGGCATATATAGTTTTGCATTTGTTAGTAGCGGCCGCTTCTGTTTTATTACTTGCAAACACACCAGTTACAGCCAGCTGCAAGTAGTTGTACAGACTTTTGAAAAATTGTGCCCCCGGTGTTGACATACAGTTTTTTTAATGTTAAGGAATTCACATCACGACGTATCACCTTATATAAACCCCCAACGTCCCTCACCACGCCAACACTAACGCTCCAGCCCGAAAAGTCTTTGATTCCAACCTATAGGGACAAAGCAGTAGGAGAAGTCCTCGGCTTAGGTTGCGTGCATAAGTGTAAGGGTACCTCAACCAACTTGGGGTGCGCAACTGGATGCAGTTAGTTAGAGAGCGCGCTAAATAAAGAGGCCTATTGGTCCACTTCAGACTGCAGCACAATTTAAGTCAGTAAGAAGTCATTCTATACAATCAGAAGTTTAGCCTTACAGTTTCTAATGTCTCAGTGCAAGGGGTCAATCAGATCTTTAGCGTCGTTCAGCTGCCATCGAGCCGAAGTATGTTCAATGATGAATGTTTTTGAGCTTGTGATGCCACCGCAGACTTATACATTAGCTCTGTCCATTAGCTTTCCTTCATTCCAAAGTTTTCTGAGTGAATTTTATTTGTCCCAAGGTTTTCTACATTGTATGTCCAACTTTTCGAAAAACCAACACATATTCTTCTACTCCGTACTCTTTAGACTATGGGGAGCAAAATTTTTGACAAAATTTCACATAAAAGAGGATCACGCTTCAAATTAAGGAGCTCTACTTAAAAGAACGAAGATGTTCGCTTTATGTTAACAATTTCTAAGCATATAAGTGCCTCTTCTGGGGTACCCCAAGGTAGCCATCATGGTCCACCTTTATTCATCCTGACTATTACCGATGTCAGCATTTATTCGTTTACCTATATATATGCAGATGAAATGAAATACTTACGATACCGTCCGTCTTCCCCTAACTGTTTTCCGGAATAAAAAGACCTTAACAGGTTTTGGTACCCACAAATTTCCCCGAACAACATCATAAAAAACTGCCAAGCAGTGAACACTGAAAAACGTGCTACAACTTCAGCTCAGACCTATTTCATTTATAATGTCACAGTATTCGAAATATGAGATTATGTGCCAAGGAACTGAACTTCGGTTCTCACACTGGTCTAATGAGACTAACTTTGGTTTACAGCGTCAACCTACCAGCCTATCTCGATTGTCTAAAACTGATAGACTTATGCCCCCTAACAACACGTCGCAAAATTTGTAACTTACTCTTTTGTCAAGGCTTACCACTATGACAATATCTTTTAAGTGGATCAGCTATCTAAAAACTACTGATCTCACCTACACTTAATTTTTTAGTTAAATGATAATAAATTCCATATTTTAAAATGACATTTTATTTGAACAAAACAAAAAAAAAACAAAAACATCACCTACACAGAATAGACCTTAACATAGTCAATTTGAAAGGCAGCATCAGCACCCAACCATTTATTCAAATCCTTCCTCTGTTTATTCCAGAACTTTTTCATCTGCTTTCTTTCTGAATTTTGCCATGGTTTCCTTTCTAGCCAAAGCGTCCTATCGTCGGAAAAGTCGCCTTGCCCACCAACCCCATACCCCAACGTAATATAAAACTCCTGATCAAATGGAGCCATTTCGGAGCCTCCTTCTAGAAATTCACGATTGGGTAGCATTTTACCATTCACGTCTAACTTCGAAAATCCACCCTCCTGTGGTTGCACCGTACAATATTGCTCATTGTCCACACCTATTATAATTTTATCGTTTAACCATTCCAGTGTGTAAATATGAAAATCTGCTGACCAATCGACCGGAGTATTCATCCTCTTGCACATCTTTATATTGCGATATGGTTCCTGGGCATTCAGAATAACACCTCCGAAAAGTTCACTCACCAAATCGTCGCCATTAGTTCTGCTGATTGCGATCCTCATCTGTCCAGATTGATAGTTTTTGATGCCATAACGAAAGTCCACGGGTTCAAGGAAGAGCTGCGGGAACACCCAAGGAGCGTTAGGCATCCTAGCTCGGATCTCAACTTTGCCATGCTGGAAAGTGAAGTTCAGCTTAGTAGAGAATTGAGATGAAATAAATGGAGGAAGAATATCAGGGCTACCACCGATTCGGAAACAGTCCTCTGTATTAAGAATACCCGTACAATTACCTCCGAGGTCGAGTTGAGATTCTAATATTTTATTTCCATAGGTTCTAGTCAATGGGATCGGCTTGATAGTAGCCATTCCGTTGCGAACTCTCAAGACTTCATCATTTACCAGATACATTACGAATTCATAATCCGGTTGGGTAGAGAAACGTCTTTCAATTGACCATTTATCCGTATCTAAACTGTGGCCATCGAAATGATCTTCAAAAATGATATGATCAGCACATCGGATCGGAATTCCATTGTTCACAGTTGTTATACTATGAGGACACTTTCCAGAAGGAATATGAGATACTTCCGTTGTACTCGTAGATGGTGTAGAAGTTGTAGATGCTCTTAAAATCGATTCATTTTCTTGTGAAGTGTACTCTGTCACTGTAAAGACCCCATTGTCTTCACGATACCCGAGGCCATTGTGAATGACAAATGTCCAATAATAGATTATATCACCCAACATTAAACTCGTTTCAGAATCTCTAAAAGTAAATCGCCCATTCCTTGGTTTCAAAATATCTTTCGACCATGTTCCCGACTCCAGGTTGTCCATCTCTTCGTTCAGTTTTCCATGGAATGCAAATAAACGAACACCTACTTCGTCGGGAATGGAAACTTCAAACCCCTTAGGTTGAAACACCTTAAACTGGGCTTTGGGAATATCATACGCGTTAACCTTGTGACCACCACAATGAATGGAAGTGTCATTGCTTCCAGCTGTAGTATTATGAAGACATTCTCTGGAGATATGACGAGGTGACTGAGTTGTAGTTGGAGTCGCAGTCGACGGTATACGATAATTCGATTCAGTATCATGTGACGTATATTCGGTTACTACGTAGACACCATTATCCTCTCTATAACCCAAGCCATTGTGAATTGCAAAAGTCCAATAGTAAATGGTATCGCCCAACTCCAAACTCGTTTCAGTATCCACGAATGTAAAGCGACCACCGTTCTTTGGTTTCAAAATATCTTTGGACCACGTGCCCGCTTCCAAGTCATACATTTCCTCGTTCAGTTTGCCATGAAAGGCAAATAAAGAGACCCCTTCTTCATCCGGGATGGACACTTCAAAGCCCTTGGGATAATAAATCTTAAATTCAGCTTTTGGAATTGAATATGCGTAATCTTTACGATCTCCACAACGACTATTCTTTCCATTTGAAATACTTTCCGAGCATTTCTTAGCGTCACTTGGCGGTGATTCCGTTTTAAGTATAGGTATAGATTCAATCTGGGTAGAAGATTCTTGGACATTTGATCCACTCTCCTGTTCCGTCACCACATAGATTCCATCAAGCTCATTATAGCCAAGGCCATTGTGGATAATGTATGTCCAATAGTAAATGGTATCACCCATCTTCAAATTAGTTTCAGTATCTGTGAACGTAAATCGGCCCTCTTTGGCCCTCAATATATCTCTCGACCATCTTCCTGCTTCTGGGCGAACAATTTTCTTGTTTAAATTGCCATGGAAGGCAAAAAGAGTGACATCCTCCTCAGCTGGAATGGAGACCTCAAAACCTTTAGGATGGATTATCTTAAACTCAGCCGTTGGAATCTTATATCCAGCCGTCAAAGTTACTATGAATAACAAAAATAGCAAACACAATTTTTTAACCATTTCAAGGCACAACCGATCAAGAAATATCAAACCGAGGAACTGAGAGATTTTAAAAATAAAATTAAAAACAATGTACGAGTAACAAGAGGGAAGTATCTTAGATTCAGCACAAACTTGTTTTAGAAGTGGATGCATAGTCTTGGTTGGGGTATTCCCGAAATACAAAGCTCTACAGATGTTACGATGACTTTTGTGGTATGGGGCAGAAGAGTGAATAGCAGATCGCAAAACACAAAAGCCGGTTAGAACAGATGATGACTTACCAATGGGAAATCAAATACAAATATTACGAGTACGAGTATATCTTAAATGAATCTCTTTTGGTATTCCCCCAGAGATTGTTGTTGACCACAACAACTTTTGTTTAGTGGAAGTCGTACTTGTTGGGGAGGTTTAACCCGTGCTTCATTTATTAGATACTGGAAACGTTTGTTTAGTTGAATGTCTTTTTTGTTTTTGTTGAGATATTCTTAGTAAATACGTAGAAACATGAACAGTGAGTTTTTAGGGGGAGATATGTAGATACTGGATGAATACATAATCCTGCCATCTTGCCGTTTGTTTTTCTCACAAAAATATCGTGCGATTAGGAGTATTTTTTTTAGAAGTTTATTTACTGCACCAGCATCATTGTCCGTATCCAAGGCAGCCCATCCTCGGACTGACTTTATATTTCGTGTTTGCTTATACTTGGCATGTTGAAACTCCCTGACTGGAATTTTGTATTGTAAATTAATTCAATTCATACAAACTGGTTTCAACAAACAGCTGATGTTGTTATGCGTATACTCGTATATCAGTGAACTGTTGATACTTGTTACTAAAGTGCGTACTTCTTCGCTTAATCTCCGCGCTGATGCATCTGCAAGAGTTCACTGTGGCAATTATTTTGCTTAACTTTTATAGATCGTCAAAACCGCACTTGTCCTATTGACATTCTGCTGATTTTTATGTCAATTTTCTCTGCAGACTCGTACAGACTTCTGAAGTATTGTACTCACCACCAGGAGTACACAAGAGCGATCTCATGAGAAGGATCCTAAAAATAAATAACTCGTCTCTGTAGACGTTATCAAAGGCTAGCTCGATGAAGAGGTAGTGTGTAAATATTCGTTGTTTCTGTATCTTCTTCAAGACTTGAAACAAGTGAATTTTTGGGGTTGGGCTTACCAGATCTTGAACAGCACTGGTAAAGACTTGTTAGGAAATTGATAAACGTTTTTATTGTAGATGTTCACAAATTCCGGCAGCAAGAATCTTGCATCTAATGTCAAGCAGGGGCAGTCCAAAAGATCTCCTTTCTTTGAAACAGGACGAGCAATATTGAGATTACAAATAGTACACACCAGATCTTTTCATCCAGCTTTGAAAAACTTGGCAGCCAGGTTGGTTGGATTGGCTCCGTCACATTTTTTGGATTTGAGTTTGCTTATTACCATCTTTACTTCATTTTGGTTCAGTGAAAAGGAATTTTCGTGGTCTTTGGGGTTTTTTCAAGATCTAACTTTCCTGGCCTAAAATCACACAGAGAGAGGTCAGTCAGACTATTAAAGAGAGGTCTTAGGGGTTCACAAAATACGGCAGTCAGGATTTAATACCATATGTGATGTTGGGAAGACTTACTTTCCTGTAGTAGGTGCTACGGTTCCATTCGTCGGGCACACTTTCGTCGACCAAGATTTTAGAGATGGATTGATATATTATATATCTCGTTTACAACCATCACCTGTTGCTTTAAGTAGTTCGATAGTTAGAATATCGATCCAGCAGCTTTGTGGGAGATTGCTCTCCGTACTTCATGTTGGAAATACGAGTATTCATTCTGTCTGGCGGTGGGGTGTTCTTCACCATCACCATTTTAAAGAAATAATCTTTCCAGATTCTCAACACCGACTAGGGTTCTACTACGAGATTTCCATCGCCATTCTTGCAAATTTCTGATCGGACTTTGATGGTTAAGCTTCCGAACTTTATATTTCTGATCGGTCCGATCTAGAGCTTTAACGAAATTTTTCATTAATCCCAGTTTGATATGGATCGGTGTTAGAAATACATGTTTACGATCAACTAGGGGTTCATTAGTAATATTTTTTACACTCGGAGTTGGTGCCCTTCTTTCTGTATACCTATAATGACGTCTTGGTGCACGGCTGTCCCGTTCACTCAGAAAACAGTAGCGTTTCGTATACCCCAGCTGCAGTCTAACAATAAGCGCTATAACTTTTAAATCTCCACAGATTGACAACTTATAGTCTTTATACTGTAAAACTAAACAATTTTATTTTAAAAGAAACAATTTTATCGTTTTCGATACTATTTTTTTCTTGTTTGGTTTCTTCCTTTTATTTTAATTTAATTTTTTATTTTGTAACAATGAAGAAATACGTCTTACTCGTGTTCTCGTCCTAATTGAAAAGACCGAATGCTGGTATACCGGAAATCATCGTCGCTCAAGATTTCCAAGATGGAGGTTTTGCCAACTTTGCCTTAAGGGCATGTGGTGCGATACGTAATGTAAGGCCACGTTTATATCATTAGCGACTCTACAGCTCGGCCATTCTGACAATTGATCGACCACGATCACATGAAACGGCTAGTATAAGTGTATAGTTCAAATTATATAATATGTTTGTAAATACCTTAACTTAAAGATTTCTTAAAACTACTTGTGTTGTTTTTTCTGTCTATGATTATTCAACAAATTTCAATTACTAGGTATTTTCGCCTTTCCAGAGTTTAATATGCCGTGACTCAATCACCCCGTCATATGGAAGCTGCGTGTCCTGGCAGTTTTCAATGTCTTTAATGACGTATCTGTCATTTGGCAGCACTTTGTGTACAACGTAGGGACCTTTGAACTTTGGGATGAACTTTTTATTTGAACCGGTGGAACTGTCCACATTCCTTATTACAACATAATCGCCACATGAGAACTGTTTTGCATAGGTGTTATGACTTTGAAAATACCTGTCGTTACGGTGCTGAGATTCGAGTATCGCTGCGGTAGCTTCATGTCTTAATTTATCTAAGTCACGTCCCTGAGCGTCGTTTCTGTCTTGTATGAATTCGGTTAGTGGATCGACTGTAACTCCTCTCTGTTCCACACCAAAAAGTAAGCAGGCGGGTGTCTTGTGGGTCGAAGAATGAGTCGAGTTATTTAATGCAAATTCAGCTTTTACTAGTTTAGCCACCCAGTCCGAATGCTCCAACGGTTCACTCAATTTACTAAGCAGGGGTGTTAAAACGCGATTGACCCTTTCTACCTGACCATTCGCCTGGGGAGAACCTACAGCTGTCTTGATATGGCTTATATTATTATCTAGCAAAAATTTGCTGAATTCCAGAGAACTAAAACATGTTCCACGGTCGGAGACTACTCTACGAGGGCGGCTATAATATTGGAAGTATTTTTTTAAGCACTCAATTACTTCCTTCGTACTAGTGGAGTTTACTGGGTAGAGCTTCACATATTTTGTGAAACTATCAACTATTACTAGCAAATGTTTTCTTTTGGATCGTATAGAAGGTAACGGTCCCAAGTGATCGATATGAATCGTGTCAAAGGGTATTGGTTCCTTGGGGATACTATATAGGCTCTTTGGTTTACTCGTACAGGGGTTTATAAATTTTTCTACCTTTGACTTCATTCCAGGAAACCAGTAGTGCCTCCTTACTTGGCTATACGTTTTATTTATTCCCAGGTATCCAATCTTTTCATGACTAAAACTAATCACATTGTCTTCCATTTCTTTAGGTACACAAAAGCAAAGACCACCTTTGGAGTCCTTCCGGTAAACTATTCCATCGTTTAGGTCAAACCATTCTAATGACCCCTTTTCCAATGCAAATTGCTGAGTCGCTGCGAGGTCCACGTGTCCCATATTGCTTCCACTCCTGTGCTGAACTACATAGTCGTAATTTTGTAATTCAAGAGCCCATCGAGCTATCCGAGGGTTCAGCGTTCTCTTGTTTAGAGTAAGGGTCAATGAGTTACACTCAGTGATTATCTTGAAAGGAATTCCTTCCAAATACACTCTGAAACACCGGAGTGCATAAATTATCGCAAGAGTTTCCAATTCGAAGCTATGATAACGGCTTTCTGCATTTGTAGCTCGCTTAGAGAAATAGAACACTGGATGAAACTTTCCATCAGACTGTCGCTGCATCAGGACTGCACCATACCCAGAAGCACTGGCATCGCAATGCAGCTCGGTATCTTTCTTGGGGTCATACGAGTATATAGACAATACAGGAGACTCAACCAATTTCCTCTTTAGCTCCTCAATGGCACCCAGATATTTCTCGTTCAGTTTGACTTTGCTATTCCCTTTTAACATATCATACAACGGCTTCGCAATGCGCGAGAATTGTGGAACAAATCTGCGAAAATAGGCACATAAACCTACGAAAGATTGCAACTGCTTATGGGTTTGGGGTATCGGGTACCTAGCTATGGCCTCCTTGTGGCGTTCATTCGGCGCAATGCCTTTGGTACTGACACTGTAACCCAGGTATTGGATTTCATTGTAGCAAAATTTACTCTTTGAGAGGTTCAGCTCAAGTCCTTGCTTTGCTAAGGACTCTAAAACTGATTTTAGCAGCTGGAGATATTCCAAAAGATTTGCTGATGCTAGCAATATGTCATCCATATAGACAATTATGCGACCTTTGTCAATAAATTCTTTTAGCACAAATGTTATAAATCTCTGGAATACCGATGGGGCATTCTTAAGACCAAAGGGCATTTTTAAATACTCGAACTGTCCATTAGGGGTGACAAAAGAGGTGAATTTAATTGAGTCCGCCGCCATCCTCACTTGGTGAAAACCACTCTTCAAGTCCAATAAGGTAAAATATTTCTTCCCTGCTAAATACTCTAAACAATCTTCAATCAACGGTAAGGGATAATTGTCTCTAACGGTGATCTTATTTAAGTTTCTGTAATCAATGCACATCCGAATATCTCCACTCTTTTTTTTTACTAATACTATCGGCGATGCGTAAGGAGAATTACTTGGTCTTATAATTCCTGCTCTTAACAATTCACTAGTGATTCTATGCGTTTCCGATTTGTCTTTATAGGATAGCCTACGAGGCGAGGAATATACACATTGGTCAGAGGACAGTTTAATGTTCATTTCGAATGAGTTTTCATTTTCCTCTTTAGGAAAATTTAAGTAATGGTCATGTATTATCCTACGAACCTATGCTAAATCATTTTTTGATAGTGAAAGATTTATATCCCAATGGTCAATATCTTTGTTATAATCTCCAATGTCGATTTGGAATATATCACAACTGTTGTGATTCAAAGTATTACCTTCCAATAGACGTTCGCTAAACTCTTCACTATCTTGACAATTTGAGGGCACTTCAATAGGAAATGGCTCACTGGAAAATTTACTACTTTGGCAATTAATTTGACCATTTGGGGGTGCTTCAATAGGCAATGGTTCACTAGAGATTTCACTATTTTGGCGATTTACCTGATCGCCACTAACTAAACATTCGCACTCGGAAGGCACTACAATATACAATGGCTCACTAGGCAAATCAACATTTTGACCATCATAAAACAATGAGACCGGCAACTCCCTTCCATCAGCACCAGAACGAGAGTTTAAATCCAAATCATTGTTATTAATGCCCCTACCACAACAATCGATAAAGTTTCTTCCAATTTCAGTGTCCATATTACTGGGGTTATTTTTTCTATTTATTTTTGGTGAACAATCAATAGCTTTAACTTTGTTTGAGGCTTGAGAAACATAAGGCAAACTAATATTTAAGTCCGATTCCCTTTTTTTATTATTTAAATAAATGTCACAATCGCTCATATAAAATTTAATGTTAAATATTTGAAGAAAATCCCGACCTAGAAGTAAGGTTCGAGGCAGAAGTTAGTTTTCGACAACAATAAGGAAAATATCCTTAGTTTTGTTAAATATTGTAAGCTGACATTTAATTTTTCCAAGTGTTTCGATTTGTTTACCGCTTAATCCAAAGTAGTTGGGATGGGCTAGCTCATAAAAGCAATTATCGGACGGGATACAGTCTTTTTCGACAAAGCTAACCGGACTACCACTATCAATTAAAGAGTTACACGTTATTACTTTGCTTCTCAAGCCTAAACATAAAAAAACAACACTTACATTTTCATGTGCATCGATCTGCTGCAAACGGCTTTCGTCTTCTTCGGCTTTTACCACATTCACCCGGTTAGACGGCTGCTTACAGTCCTTTATCATGTGGTCTTTCCCGCCACATCGGAAACAGGATCCGATTGTTCGTTCAGCTTTTGGACACTGAGTTGAAATGTGCCCATACAGCGAACAATTGAAGCAACGCATAAGGGAGGCGGAGGTAGATGCTGACACTTGGGCTGGTTGCCTTGTTTGGTGTGAAATTATCACTGGAGCACTGTCATTGTTTCTTCTCTTATCGTAGATAAGAAGAAGTTCCTGAAGTTCCTCGACGCTTTTGGCTGTGTACAAGATTGACGTGTACGCACTTCGGTCACCCAAGCCTTCGATTATTGCACTAATGACGTCCTTCTCGTCTATAGCTGCTTGTGCTGCGATCTCTTGCATGGAGAGCATGTAGCTTATGACATTTTCTCTTCTGTTACGATGCCTCTTCTGCAGCTGCTTGTACACGTCGTTTGTTGTGACGTGACGTTGAAATTGTTTGCGCAAGGCAGTCCTCAATTCGTCGAAATTATTGGCCGATGACGTTCGGAGAAAAATGCCTGCTGTTCCAGTTAGCAGCCGTCGCATTGCCATGTACTTAAAGTGATTAGTACAATGGCTCAGTTTTACGGCTCTTTCAAAGTCACTAATCCATTTTTCGATGGAGTATGCGTCATCTCCTGAGTATTTGGGCACAATTGACTCCACGTCGGTGATAGAGAGCCGCTGTAGATCCGTCACAGAAGAGTCTTCCAGAGCCTTAAGCTCCTGGCGCAGCTGTAAGACTTTCTTCCTTTTCTCCAACTTTGAGATGATATCGTCGAGATCCCCCTCACCTTCGTCATATATTAGAGTAGCACTAGCGTCATCGTTTAATGTCGTAGGAACACCAGCATTATTTAATGCAGCAGCCACACCAGCTTTAACTGTAGCGCTGACAGGTCCATTACCAGTGCTGGCGTCGTCTTCCACTTCTTGATCAGACACAGCACGTGGATGTCCGCTGTCTTCCTCCGCATTAAGCAATTGAATCACTGTCGCTGTTGAACAATATGGAAGTCCAGCTTCGTCTAAAGCGCGGGTCAAATCTCCACGTGTCACTCTTTTGTCCATTTTTTTTTTGTTATGCAGCTTGTCAGTGATGTCGATATAGAATCCCACTTCTGAAGTTGTAAAACTAAACAATTTTATTTTAAAAGAAACAATTTTATCGTTTTCGATACTATTTTTTTCTTGTTTGGTTTCTTCCTTTTATTTTAATTTAATTTTTTATTTTGTAACAATGAAGAAATACGTCTTACTCGTGTTCTCGTCCTAATTGAAAAGACCGAATGCTGGTATACCGGAAATCATCGTCGCTCAAGATTTCCAAGATGGAGGTTTTGCCAACTTTGCCTTAAGGGCATGTGGTGCGATACGTAATGTAAGGCCACGTTTATATCATTAGCGACTCTACAGCTCGGCCATTCTGACAATTGATCGACCACGATCACATGAAACGGCTAGTATAAGTGTATAGTTCAAATTATATAATATGTTTGTAAATACCTTAACTTAAAGATTTCTTAAAACTACTTGTGTTGTTTTTTCTGTCTATGATTATTCAACAAATTTCAATTACTAGGTATTTTCGCCTTTCCAGAGTTTAATATGCCGTGACTCAATCACCCCGTCATATGGAAGCTGCGTGTCCTGGCAGTTTTCAATGTCTTTAATGACGTATCTGTCATTTGGCAGCACTTTGTGTACAACGTAGGGACCTTTGAACTTTGGGATGAACTTTTTATTTGAACCGGTGGAACTGTCCACATTCCTTATTACAACATAATCGCCACATGAGAACTGTTTTGCATAGGTGTTATGACTTTGAAAATACCTGTCGTTACGGTGCTGAGATTCGAGTATCGCTGCGGTAGCTTCATGTCTTAATTTATCTAAGTCACGTCCCTGAGCGTCGTTTCTGTCTTGTATGAATTCGGTTAGTGGATCGACTGTAACTCCTCTCTGTTCCACACCAAAAAGTAAGCAGGCGGGTGTCTTGTGGGTCGAAGAATGAGTCGAGTTATTTAATGCAAATTCAGCTTTTACTAGTTTAGCCACCCAGTCCGAATGCTCCAACGGTTCACTCAATTTACTAAGCAGGGGTGTTAAAACGCGATTGACCCTTTCTACCTGACCATTCGCCTGGGGAGAACCTACAGCTGTTTTGATATGGCTTATATTATTATCTAGCAAAAATTTGCTGAATTCCAGAGAACTAAAACATGTTCCACGGTCGGAGACTACTCTACGAGGGCGGCTATAATATTGGAAGTATTTTTTTAAGCACTCAATTACTTCCTTCGTACTAGTGGAGTTTACTGGGTAGAGCTTCACATATTTTGTGAAACTATCAACTATTACTAGCAAATGTTTTCTTTTGGATCGTATAGAAGGTAACGGTCCCAAGTGATCGATATGAATCGTGTCAAAGGGTATTGGTTCCTTGGGGATACTATATAGGCTCTTTGGTTTACTCGTACAGGGGTTTATAAATTTTTCTACCTTTGACTTCATTCCAGGAAACCAGTAGTGCCTCCTTACTTGGCTATACGTTTTATTTATTCCCAGGTATCCAATCTTTTCATGACTAAAACTAATCACATTGTCTTCCATTTCTTTAGGTACACAAAAGCAAAGACCACCTTTGGAGTCCTTCCGGTAAACTATTCCATCGTTTAGGTCAAACCATTCTAATGACCCCTTTTCCAATGCAAATTGCTGAGTCGCTGCGAGGTCCACGTGTCCCATATTGCTTCCACTCCTGTGCTGAACTACATAGTCGTAATTTTGTAATTCAAGAGCCCATCGAGCTATCCGAGGGTTCAGCGTTCTCTTGTTTAGAGTAAGGGTCAATGAGTTACACTCAGTGATTATCTTGAAAGGAATTCCTTCCAAATACACTCTGAAACACCGGAGTGCATAAATTATCGCAAGAGTTTCCAATTCGAAGCTATGATAACGGCTTTCTGCATTTGTAGCTCGCTTAGAGAAATAGAACACTGGATGAAACTTTCCATCAGACTGTCGCTGCATCAGGACTGCACCATACCCAGAAGCACTGGCATCGCAATGCAGCTCGGTATCTTTCTTGGGGTCATACGAGTATATAGACAATACAGGAGACTCAACCAATTTCCTCTTTAGCTCCTCAATGGCACCCAGATATTTCTCGTTCAGTTTGACTTTGCTATTCCCTTTTAACATATCATACAACGGCTTCGCAATGCGCGAGAATTGTGGAACAAATCTGCGAAAATAGGCACATAAACCTACGAAAGATTGCAACTGCTTATGGGTTTGGGGTATCGGGTACCTAGCTATGGCCTCCTTGTGGCGTTCATTCGGCGCAATGCCTTTGGTACTGACACTGTAACCCAGGTATTGGATTTCATTGTAGCAAAATTTACTCTTTGAGAGGTTCAGCTCAAGTCCTTGCTTTGCTAAGGACTCTAAAACTGATTTTAGCAGCTGGAGATATTCCAAAAGATTTGCTGATGCTAGCAATATGTCATCCATATAGACAATTATGCGACCTTTGTCAATAAATTCTTTTAGCACAAATGTTATAAATCTCTGGAATACCGATGGGGCATTCTTAAGACCAAAGGGCATTTTTAAATACTCGAACTGCCCATTAGGGGTGACAAAAGAGGTGAATTTAATTGAGTCCGCCGCCATCCTCACTTGGTGAAAACCACTCTTCAAGTCCAATAAGGTAAAATATTTCTTCCCTGCTAAATACTCTAAACAATCTTCAATCAACGGTAAGGGATAATTGTCTCTAACGGTGATCTTATTTAAGTTTCTGTAATCAATGCACATCCGAATATCTCCACTCTTTTTTTTTACTAATACTATCGGCGATGCGTAAGGAGAATTACTTGGTCTTATAATTCCTGCTCTTAACAATTCACTAGTGATTCTATGCGTTTCCGATTTGTCTTTATAGGATAGCCTACGAGGCGAGGAATATACATATTGGTCAGAGGACAGTTTAATGTTCATTTCGAATGAGTTTTCATTTTCCTCTTTAGGAAAATTTAAGTAATGGTCATGTATTATCCTACGAACCTATGCTAAATCATTTTTTGATAGTGAAAGATTTATATCCCAATGGTCAATATCTTTGTTATAATCTCCAATGTCGATTTGGAATATATCACAACTGTTGTGATTCAAAGTATTACCTTCCAATAGACGTTCGCTAAACTCTTCACTATCTTGACAATTTGAGGGCACTTCAATAGGAAATGGCTCACTGGAAAATTTACTACTTTGGCAATTAATTTGACCATTTGGGGGTGCTTCAATAGGCAATGGTTCACTAGAGATTTCACTATTTTGGCGATTTACCTGATCGCCACTAACTAAACATTCGCACTCGGAAGGCACTACAATATACAATGGCTCACTAGGCAAATCAACATTTTGACCATCATAAAACAATGAGACCGGCAACTCCCTTCCATCAGCACCAGAACGAGAGTTTAAATCCAAATCATTGTTATTAATGCCCCTACCACAACAATCGATAAAGTTTCTTCCAATTTCAGTGTCCATATTACTGGGGTTATTTTTTCTATTTATTTTTGGTGAACAATCAATAGCTTTAACTTTGTTTGAGGCTTGAGAAACATAAGGCAAACTAATATTTAAGTCCGATTCCCTTTTTTTATTATTTAAATAAATGTCACAATCGCTCATATAAAATTTAATGTTAAATATTTGAAGAAAATCCCGACCTAGAAGTAAGGTTCGAGGCAGAAGTTAGTTTTCGACAACAATAAGGAAAATATCCTTAGTTTTGTTAAATATTGTAAGCTGACATTTAATTTTTCCAAGTGTTTCGATTTGTTTACCGCTTAATCCAAAGTAGTTGGGATGGGCTAGCTCATAAAAGCAATTATCGGACGGGATACAGTCTTTTTCGACAAAGCTAACCGGACTACCACTATCAATTAAAGAGTTACACGTTATTACTTTGCTTCTCAAGCCTAAACATAAAAAAACAACACTTACATTTTCATGTGCATCGATCTGCTGCAAACGGCTTTCGTCTTCTTCGGCTTTTACCACATTCACCCGGTTAGACGGCTGCTTACAGTCCTTTATCATGTGGTCTTTCCCGCCACATCGGAAACAGGATCCGATTGTTCGTTCAGCTTTTGGACACTGAGTTGAAATGTGCCCATACAGCGAACAATTGAAGCAACGCATAAGGGAGGCGGAGGTAGATGCTGACACTTGGGCTGGTTGCCTTGTTTGGTGTGAAATTATCACTGGAGCACTGTCATTGTTTCTTCTCTTATCGTAGATAAGAAGAAGTTCCTGAAGTTCCTCGACGCTTTTGGCTGTGTACAAGATTGACGTGTACGCACTTCGGTCACCCAAGCCTTCGATTATTGCACTAATGACGTCCTTCTCGTCTATAGCTGCTTGTGCTGCGATCTCTTGCATGGAGAGCATGTAGCTTATGACATTTTCTCTTCTGTTACGATGCCTCTTCTGCAGCTGCTTGTACACGTCGTTTGTTGTGACGTGACGTTGAAATTGTTTGCGCAAGGCAGTCCTCAATTCGTCGAAATTATTGGCCGATGACGTTCGGAGAAAAATGCCTGCTGTTCCAGTTAGCAGCCGTCGCATTGCCATGTACTTAAAGTGATTAGTACAATGGCTCAGTTTTACGGCTCTTTCAAAGTCACTAATCCATTTTTCGATGGAGTATGCGTCATCTCCTGAGTATTTGGGCACAATTGACTCCACGTCGGTGATAGAGAGCCGCTGTAGATCCGTCACAGAAGAGTCTTCCAGAGCCTTAAGCTCCTGGCGCAGCTGTAAGACTTTCTTCCTTTTCTCCAACTTTGAGATGATATCGTCGAGATCCCCCTCACCTTCGTCATATATTAGAGTAGCACTAGCGTCATCGTTTAATGTCGTAGGAACACCAGCATTATTTAATGCAGCAGCCACACCAGCTTTAACTGTAGCGCTGACAGGTCCATTACCAGTGCTGGCGTCGTCTTCCACTTCTTGATCAGACACAGCACGTGGATGTCCGCTGTCTTCCTCCGCATTAAGCAATTGAATCACTGTCGCTGTTGAACAATATGGAAGTCCAGCTTCGTCTAAAGCGCGGGTCAAATCTCCACGTGTCACTCTTTTGTCCATTTTTTTTTTGTTATGCAGCTTGTCAGTGATGTCGATATAGAATCCCACTTCTGAAGTTGTAAAACTAAACAATTTTATTTTAAAAGAAACAATTTTATCGTTTTCGATACTATTTTTTTCTTGTTTGGTTTCTTCCTTTTATTTTAATTTAATTTTTTATTTTGTAACAATGAAGAAATACGTCTTACTCGTGTTCTCGTCCTAATTGAAAAGACCGAATGCTGGTATACCGGAAATCATCGTCGCTCAAGATTTCCAAGATGGAGGTTTTGCCAACTTTGCCTTAAGGGCATGTGGTGCGATACGTAATGTAAGGCCGCGTTTATATCATTAGCGACCCTACAATACTGAATGTGTTGTAGGAGATATCGCATATTCCCTTATGCGTGAGCTGTATTTATTGCCGTTGTGAAGTAAAATTGCTTTTAAGCTAAGTTTTACTGGAATCAATAAATAGGCGCAAATTATTTGGTTCATTGTTCTGTTCTAACGCATCAAATAAGTTGTCAACATTCATGTAGTAAACCAAAGTCCGTTCTTGAGAGAAACAATGTGCAAGTCCGTTTTCACGTTTTCAAAAGTCACTTATACAAGGTGGCGCAAAATTAATCGGAAGATGATATAATTTTTGCAAATGGCGCCGTACGTCAATCATATTTGACATTTGTGAAATAGACAGCTGCAGTATACAAACAGACAAGCACGCAAGAGCTTTGAATAATTGTGTCGATGCTTTTGACCAATAATAATCGGTCGGTGGTGTTAGCGCAGTGTGAATTTCGACGTCAATTTCCTAATGTTGTCGCGCCAACTGGGCAAACATCCCGGGGCGCTTAGCTATACGACTCGAACAGAGTGGAACCACAGGAGAGCATGCAGGGCGTGGCCGCCACCGGACTGGTCATTCAGCCGAGAATATCGCGTCTGTAACTGCATGTACAATGTACGTCACCTTCGAGGAGATTCCATTCTTTTAATCTGGATGCTGGGAGTTCTGACTGTGATTTCGCTAGTTTTAAACCTCTAATCAAATCATTCAGTTCAGCGTTTGAAATTAAATGCGGCTTTGTTGAACATTCTGGTGTTTGAAAGTCTGGATCATTGTTGATTTCCTGTTCGAATTGCGTATCATCATTAGTTGAATCACTGGCACATTCAGGTTCTTCGTCCAAACTCCACGACTCTGGTGGTTTTGGAATAGGATACTCTTCACTATGTTCGGCATGTCGTAAGGCTGGTGGTAAATTGGGATACTGCATAGTATGCTTGGATTGCGGGCCGATGTCCTGTACGTTAGTGAGACAAAGTAAAAATCTGTGGCATAGTTTTTTGGTTCTTTCCACACCATGTGTACCTACTGTAAAGCGCATATGACGTTTTGTACCTTTCAACCAACTGTTTAACAATATTATACAAGTTTCATAACATATGTGAGGAGCCCATGATTTATCTTGATCTCCTACTTTAATTCCAAAATAAGGTTCGTACTATTCCCACACTCCCTAGACATTGTACTTAATCATGTATTAATGTACGGTAATATACAAACATAAAGATGTAAAACACAAAGACGTTAGTAACGACTTTTCGCGGCACAAGATAGGAAATAACTCCGTACGCTATTGAATGCCTACTAATGCATTGAGTTACTCGTAGATGCGTATTTATTACGACAAACAGACAGGAATGAATTTGTCTGAACACGATATGTTTGCTAAATTAGTTTTTAGCCTGTCGAAATATATTTGAAACAATTTTCATGTCACAAAATATGTGTAAATATTGTGTTGTTCCACATGAAATGTCCGATTTTGCTCAGTCTCCAAATAAGAAGTTCGCGTGTGAACATCCAGAGTGCCAGAACGTTATTTTTTTTTTTTTTTAAATAAAGTGGTACGTGTGCTTTAGGATTCGTTACAAGTACCGTTTTTTTTTCAGGAATTATTTACCATGCTGTCGGCAGTTCAAATTCGAACCTTCTTCCTTTACGAATTTAAAATGGTACACAATGCGTCATTGGCAATGAAAAACATTAATGACGCATTTGATGATGTAGCGGTAAATGAACGCACTATACGACGTTGGTTTGGAAAGTTCCGTTCGGAAGATTTTAGCCTCGAAAATAAACCACGTGGGAAGCCGGAAACGTTAGTTGATGTTTAAGGTTCAGACCAAAATTAAAAAAGGAATTTTTATTCATGTGACATAAGGTAACATTATAGGTATAATATTATAGATCAGTGTACTTCAGTTCAATGTTAACTAGCGAGAGTGCTGCCAATGCAACATCCTCCTTAAGATACAAAGATATTAATCAGAATGTAATAATATGTTGATATATGCACTTTATTGTGTACAACGACTATTTGTTTGTTTTTGTTATTTACAAAATTAAAGAGTACACAATAAGTATCTATAATTATTTGTTTTTTCTTCTCTACATACGATGTATTCTTTTTCCGGATCTGGTAACTAAAGCATCTGTTGAATCTCGTCTTGGTGTTTCGTCTATCCTTACCGTATCGCCTGTGCAATCTTTATTGGTAGCTGCTGGAATGCCATCAGGTGTCTCCGCTAGTGGTATCTCAGTTATGGGCTTTGTCTGCAACGAATTTAAATATGGAGCGTTAATTTATTTATTTATTTATTTAAACAAAAATAACTTACAAAAATAAATTTATAAAATTATTTAACAGGTAAGACATCAGGGCAACAGGACCATAGATGTCGTATAGATATCGTAAAGTGCTTAAGATTTAATTAGCTATTTGTGTAAATACATTTTTTTTAATTAAATTTCTGAATAATTAGTGTAACTATGACTAAGAATAGTTCAAATTTCTTTAAATTTATTATGTAGTGTTGTGGCTTCTTTAATGCGCTGGAACGTTCGGACATCAGATGGATTAAGTACTCGTACTCGGTATCGGTATTAGTAGTTTGGTGAGAGATCGGGCAAACGGCAAATATATGCCAAATTGAGAGGACTTCTCTACAATTTGCGCACTCTTCAGGGGGGTCGTTAGTGAAATAGTGTCGACTGGAAAAAAGAGTTTTTCCTACTCTGATCCGAAAAATTGTTATGCATTCTTCTCTGGTAAGATCTTTGTTGTATGGGATCCGGATATGTGTTGGGTGATGTTGTCGAAGAAAGGTCTGTTGACTAAGCCATGAGCTTTGGAGATCTTCTTTTTCATTAGCTATAAAAACTTTTCGGATGAGCTGAGAGATGTTTGGCAGTTCTCTTAAGAACGGGTAACGTGTCGCTTCTTTTGCTGTATTATCGGCAGCCTCATTTCCTTTAATGCCAGCATGGGCTGGTATCCATGCTAGAATTATGTTGGCGTTATTATGAAGGATGTTTCGGATGTTGTTGAGTGTGGAGCAGTTATTTGTTGCGCTTTTAATTCCAGTGAGGATACTCAAACTGTCAGTTAGAATTAATGTCTTAACTACCCAGGTTTGCGCAATAAAAAGGGCTTTTAACAGTGCTGTAACTTCTGCTATATAACTACCAGCTGCATCTGGAAGGATACCTTGGGAAATGATGATCTCTTCGTTGTTTGTATTTAACTCGATGACTGCATATGTGGAGTTTTTGTCTCTATGGGATCCGTTAGTGTAAAGTGTTTTCTGAGGCCAAATAGTTTCCATTAGTTCACGGTAAAGCATAAGAAAGTGTAGGTTGGAAGTGTGTTCTTTTTTGTGGCTGGAGAGGCTGATGTCGATGGTCAGTAAGTGTCTTTTCCACGGAGGAGGGGACGAGGTGTGCAGGTTTCCTGGTGTTTCTAAAGGAATACATCCATGAGCAGAAATCAGGGTCAGTATTTTGCTTAGGGAAGATATTGAATTTTTCCTGTTTTGTTTTTTTCTGCGTAAAGTTTCTTGTGAATTTCTATGTGAAGAGGATGAGAGAAATCAGTTAGCGCTTTGCTTATTAAATTTACTGCTCTTTTTTGGCCAAGTCTGTTGATTGGTTTAAAACCAGCTTCTATTCTAAGAGCTTCAATTGGTGTTGTCCTTAGTGCTTATCTGCAAGTTTGTGTTCCAGGAGATGAATAAGAGACTGAACTCCTCTGTTTGGTCTAAAAGCATATTATTCGTGGCTAATTGAGTTTTCCATCAATCAGCCTATTCTACATCCTATAATTTTTTCAAAAATTTTAGATAGAACAGGTAAAAGCGAAATGGAGCGTTAATTAAATGAAATCTGTTCCTACGAATAACCCGCTTATTTATCTCAACTAAATATGAACAAGGCTGAACTTGTCTTACAATTTTCCCTTGCCTTCTGAGATCAGTAATCCACACGAAATCTTCTGGTTCTAATTCACTCAATTCCCTTACTCCATATATCCTATAAAAATTCATTTTGTATCTCCTTCTTATAGGAGGAGTTCTTTCGGTATTAGGTTCCGGAAATCCGGTGTTTCTTTTAAATTAAAATCTAGTAGAATCTCCCGAAGTCTCCTCCCAAAACTCAGTTCCGCTGGACTATATCCGCTTGATATCGGTGTATTTCGATACGCCAAAAGTGCCAATTCAAAATTCCCTTTATTTTTTTTCAAAATATTTTTAGTTACTTTAACTGCGGCCTCTGCAGCACCATTGGCCTGATGATATTGTGGACTACTGGTGATCACATTTAAAGACCATATACCATGTCGACAAAACGTTGACTTACATATCTGTATGATGTCTCTCATCCTCATTCGTATGAGTTCCGCTACCCCAAAAAAACTCGAATAACAATCCGTTATTACTATGTACCACTTACTGTCCAATTTAAATAGATCCATAGCAGCCCTTTGCCATGGATATTCTGGAAAATCATGCTTATTTGTCCTTTTTTGTACACATGCGGTGCAAGTCCGCACTTTCTCCTTAATGTCCTTAGATATTCCGGGCCACCACATAGTCCTTTGAGTACGTATTTTTGTCTTCGTAATACCCAGATGGCCATTTTGCAACTTTGCAAGCATCATATGCCTTAATTTTTTTGGTATGACAATTCTGTTTTTCCGTAATAGCACATTGTCAATTACTGCAAGCTCGTCCTTTACTGCATAGAAGTTCTTCATCTCTAAACTAATTTTGTTTTTCGACTGCCATTTTTCTCTAATTTACATTTTTAATTGTTGACACGCTGGGTCATCTATTTGCGATTTAATTACCTGAACAATATTTTCATCTTTCATTTTTGTATTATGAAAAGATATCTGATGTACATATGCGCTTATTTCTTCGTTCAATTCGTCTTCTTCAGGAATATCCTTCAATGGAGTTCTGGACAAATGATCTGCAACGACAAGGTTTTTCCCCGGTATGTATTTCATTAAATAATCATATCACAACATTCCCATCCAAATACGTTGCAACCTTGGTGAGAGATCATCTATGCTTTTAGTTTGTAGAATTTGCAATAGAGGTTTGTGATCCGTTTGTATTTCAAACCTCATTCCAACTAAATAATTTTTGAACATTCATTGACATTCGCTCGCCGTTTGCTTCGGACTCGTTTATAAAATCTTCAACCCTTTTTCTTAGATTAGTGAATTGGGTTTC
The DNA here is from genome assembly GCA_949129095.1 of Volucella bombylans. NCBI lineage: Eukaryota > Metazoa > Arthropoda > Insecta > Diptera > Syrphidae > Volucella > Volucella bombylans. Next base: position 115,820,257 of record OX422142.1, on the reverse strand, counting down.
ATCGATACCCTTTATTTCTGGTGGAGCGGCAGCTTCAATGGAGGAATTGCGAGTTGAAATCCAGCTGTTTAGTTTAGCGCTTGGAATGAATGAGTTTGTTACCGTGGTATTGTAAGCGGTTTGACCATTGATGATTGTATTCCCAATTTTCAGAGTACAAGGTGTTTTGAATTCGATGACTCCATTAGCAAATGAGATGACCTGTTTTGTTGGAAACTAATGGAAAAATTCCAACTATTTGATTTTTTAAGACTTATCCATCGATCCTGTGGTGGAGATTCATTTAGAATACAAGCAGTCAACGCGTCATCCTCATGGTTTAGAAGAGCCATTTCGCAGGTTTTGACGTTTCCCTCGTGAAGTTGAGTTGGAAGCAGCTGCGTGCACAGGTATTTCCTTGCTGGAACTATCTTGCAAGATGATAACTCCATTTCAGTAAGTCCAAAGAATTTTTCCCTTGCAAGAGTAACTGCTGAATAGGGCTTTGATATGCTAATCAAGTCTCTTGTGCTGTTGTGAATAATCGGAACTTTTCGTAATACGATCTTGACTTCTTCAAGCAACTTTCTCGCTTCAGACATCGTATCTGCTCCTGCCAATCGTCTACGTAAATTTGGTTCCTTATTAATTTCGATGCCCTCTTGTTATCACCGATAGTGTCATCTGCAAGTTGTACAAGGCACCGTGTTACCAAATAGGGCGCAGAAGCTGATCCATATGTTAATGTGTTTAGTTTGTAGGTTCGGAGCTGTTCATCGCGCTGAGATGTCCAAAGAATCAACTGAAACGCTTGGTCTTCGGGCCTTACTAGGACTTGACGATACATTTTGCTAATATCGGCAGTAAATGCATATTAGTTCATTCTGAAATTTACAACAATTGAAAATAAATCCGGTTGGACTGTTGGTCCAACACTTAGAATATCGTTAAGAGAAATGCCCGAAGTTGTTTTGGCTGAGCAATCAAATACAACACGAAGAATAGTCGATGAGCTTTCTAGTTTAATAACACTGTGATGGGGAATGTAGAAGTGAAGCTCTGGAATCTCGTTATCATTTATTGGGCTCATGTGATCCAATGACTCGTATTCTGCCATAAAATCCGTGAAAAGACTTCGTAATTTAGTATCTCTCTCTATTTTTCTTTCTAGCGAAAGAAACCTTTTTCTAGCAGTTTCCGGAGAATTACCTAAATTACGAGGACTTCCTTTGAAAGGTAGACTTACTACAAACTGTCCGTCCATCGAGAATTTTGTTGTCTTCTTAAAGAACTCCTCGCAATCATGTTCTTCAGAGCTAATGGGCTTGATAGGTGCGTTATGACTTTCCGTTTCCCAAAATTTAGCAACCAGTTTGTCCAAGGATGTAGAAGATTTAGTTGCGATAGTGCAAACAGCATGTTGACTTGTCGATCGAACCCCTCCTGTAACTATCCACCCCAGTGTTGTATTCCGAAGCGTAGGTAAATGATCTCCTACTTTCATTTCTCCTGACAAAATAAGATCAACAAATATTTCTGCTCCCACCAACATGTCAATTTTTCGATTTGATGAAAATTCTGGATCGGCCAATCGAATGAAATCTGGAACGTCCCAGTTCGTCGTGTCGAATTCACAGCTCGGTTGATAGTCTGTAATTTGCGTGTATACTTGCCTTATAAGATGAATTCCTTGATTCAAACGTGCACGATGTAGCAAATTGCGCCTGTGTGCAATGCCCTCCTATTCCACTTATAGGGGTATCCGAGCGATGAATACTTTGAAAGTCCTAACGTCTGCACTAGCGATGTGGTTATAAAATGCATCTGGGATCCAGAATCTAGCAACATACGACAATGCACCCGTGTTCCGCACTATGAAATCACATTAACTAATGCTGTAGCTAAATAGATTTGTCGCGGTTTTGACAATGGGTTCCAAGCCCACCGATGCATTAACCGATCGACTTTCGACCCATTGGCCTAACTGCTGTGGTTGGCTATCTGTTGGTTGACTACTATCAATTGGTTTAATTACCTTTTTATGCTGAACTGAGGGTTTGGATTCCCTTTTCCGATGCAATAAAGAGTTGTGTTTTCCATTGCATTCTCGGCAGCCTTGAGACTGACACAAATTTGAAAAATGACCGGTTCTTAAACAATTCCGACACACACGAAGACGTTGCACAGCCTTCTCACGATCGCCACCTGAAATAGATAAAATTGTTTGACATTTATATATTTTATGACTACCTGAGTTGCACATAGGACAATCGTCCTTATTTGTTGCCACAACTGTGACTGGCTTCCTTTTCTCGTCTTTGATGGTCTCTAGGATGAGAAATCTTTTTTCCAGAATTTTGAGGAATTGTTCCAATGTTGGGCTGTTCCTTGTGTCATCCAAAGACTGCTCGAAAATAGTCCGATTTTCACGATCCAGTTTTTGCAGCATGATGTGGACGATGATGGGATCCCAGTTCTCGGTTTCAAAACCCAAATTCTGAATAGCTTGCATGGTTTCTTTGAGTGTATCATGGAGCTTTTTAATAGCTGATGCCCTGCAGCAGTAGGCAATCCCAAGAGTTGGGTCAATTGTGCAGATAACAAAAGCCATTTATTGTCATACCGATCAACCAATGTTTTCCATGCGATTTCATAGTTGTCATCTGTGGGCTGAAGATGTTGAATTATATTGCGCGCTTCGCCTGCTACGTTGGCTCTCAGAAAGTACAATTTCTGAGCGTTAGAAATTGGTTGTTCGTGGATTAAGTGCTTAAAAAGGTCATGAAATTGACGCCAGTTAAGGTAACAGCCATCGAATTTTGGAAGCTCTATCTTCGGAAGTTTGACTGCTGCACTATTTGATACGGAATTGTTAGGCATACTGGGCGTTTCATCTTTGGTCAACTCAGCTAATCGCAGCTCCAGCTGCTCCTGAAGGTCGAAATACATCTCAATATCGCTCTCGGTTGCTTCGTCATCAAGCATTTTAAATGAAATTGAGATTTGGTTTGATATTTCTTGAAGGCTCTTCACTTTAATCCTAAACAACTTTGGATTCGATTTGTTCAGGCTCGGTTTGCATTTCTCCAGTGATGTCTGGAAAATTTTACCGAGGGGTTTAAATCTATTTTGTGCTGGAAGTGCAATTTTATAATGTTGTCTGATCTGCTGTGAACTTGATGGGTCTAATGCCCCGGCCGATGGTGCTGAGAATGGTGCTGCTGATGGCTTTTCCTGCTCCTGACCTGCTGCCTCTTGTGTGAGATTCTTCGTAAGGCGCAATAAAATGTCCGTCTTCATTGACTGATAAACCATCTTTATCTGGTCATAGTATCCCTTGACGAAGTAATCGTGCGCTGTAGATTCGGCGTAATAATCTCGAATTTCACTGTCATTGGAATCGAAATTATCCCACAAGTCTTCCAGCTTCTTTATACGGTGTTGTAATTTTTCTTCTGTCTTGCGTTCTTCCCCGTCCTTACCGTAGTTGCGGTCGAGAGTGCAAATTTCCCTTCCAACCTGTTCTTGCAGGTTGGTTAGTTCTTCCAGTGATAGTCCTGTCCTGTCACGGTCGCCAAAATTGAACACAAACAAAATTGATATTGACTTGATGATGTCTCACAAACAAGTGACTTTATTTTTCATTATAAGAAAAACATTACATGTAATGCGAGAAGCTAGCGTGTGACCAAAATTATGAAAATATTAATTTGAGCCGTGGGACCAGGTAAAATGTACAAACCACACGGGCTTGTATTACAAATTGTGAGTACAGACAAAATTTGGTTCACACAGTTTTGATGTTGCCTATCACATGTTAGCTCTCGTTACAACAAACTTAATCTAGATATTTACATTAATGTATTCGTATTTATAAAATATGATCTAAGTTTGAACACGCGTAGTTTTTTTCTGCTGCTGTAAGAAATATATGCTACTGGGCATTTATCTTTACCATGCTTTTGCAGAAGAACTGCACCTAGTCCTTGTTGGGAAGCATCGCAAGAGATAATAGTCTCCTTTACTGGATCATACATTCTTAGATTGGGGGCTCAGGATAATCTTTCTTTTATCTCCTTGAAAGCTTTTTCTTGCGCGAAACTGCAGGTAAAATCATTTCTTTTTTGGAGTAGACTCGTAATTGGCTCAAGAACAGCTGATTTGTTTGGAATGTACTTACCAATAAAGTTAACCATTCCTAGGAATCGCTGAACTTCTTTAACACTGTTCGGTGCTTCCATCTCCTTGATTGCCCTTGTTTTACCTTCATCAACTCTAATTTCTCCCTCCGAAATAGTGTGTCCTAAGTACGAAATTTTTGTTTTGGCGAATTCCGATTTTTCTTTGTTAAGCGTCATCCCTTTGGATCTTATTCTCTTGAGTACAGCCTCTACACACTCATCATGTTCTTCACCCCATATTAGAATATCATCCATGTGAGCAACACAATCCTTCATGTCCTCCAAGAGTTTTGTAATTTTTTTTTTAAAAATCTCGGGAGCCGATGTAATTCCGAATGGTAATCTTAGACATTTATATCTGCCAAAAGGGGTTAGAAAAACTGTCAAGTTCTGATATGCTTCTGACAAAGGAACCTGCCAAAAACCACTATTCGCATCAAGATTGGTGAAAAAGTTGGCCCCATTGAGTTGCGAAAGTAAATGGTCGACGCAGAATATTGGATGCACCTGCCTTCTAACACACCTGTTTAACTCGGTAAAGTTTATACAAATCCTAATGCCTTCCTTTTCGGGAACAACGACCATTGGTGCGCACCAATCCGATGCCTCCATGGGTGCAATAACTCCATTTTTTACCATTTTATCTAGTTCCTCCCTAACCTTAGTAATTAAGTGAACAGCTTTTGAATTTAGCTCAATTTCATACTCTTCTTTAAATGTTCCCAACCCTCTAAACCCTTCTTTAAAGTCCTCGAACCAGTTTCTCGCCGAAATATGAAATAGTTTCCTTATCAATCCTAGTTTTCCTATTTCTGTTTTCCCCAATAAAGGCATTATTTTCTCTTTAGTTATGTAAATCATTCCCTCAATGCCTTTCTCTCTATATTTTAAATTTACTTTAGCTTTTCCAATTACATTTATTGCTTGGTTGACACTATACAGTTTTCCGGATATTTTTTGAATGTACGTTCCCACGGTATTCTTAACAGCTGCCCAAGGTACTAAGGTTACATCAGCACCTGTATCCACTTTAAAATTTACTTTCTTTTCATTTAGTCATATATCAATGGTCCAATGGTCCACCAACATTCTCATCTTTATCCTCCTCCCTAACCTCATTTACCCTTTTTGTCCTACATACCATAACCTTGCTTAATGTCCAACTCTCTCACGCTTATTGCAATTTATATTTTTAGCGGGGCACTTGTTATAATCATGATGCTCAAATCCACATCGCATGCACTTTTGATCTCCTACATCTTTCTCCTTGCCTTGAATTCCCTCTCTCCTATAGTTTTTCATTTGTTTATTAATAGGGCCCATACACTACGCAGACACGTCTGCACAGACCAAGAAAATTTCAAAATATTTTGTATTTCCTCAGACCGTCGTTGCAAACAGACGACATGGATACACATTTTTGCAACAACAAAATATAATATCTGCGGCGACAGTTTGTGTAGTGTATGGGCCCTATAAGTCCTATTTTATGTTTCTCGTTTCTGCTTTTCTTATCGGCAAAATCTTCTACCGCGAGCATCGAACTTGTCGAGTTGTAGAGGCTGAGTAGGGTCACTGAATCTCGAGAAGAAATTCTCCAGACGAGTCCTGAAACCAAAGGATGCTCCCCCCCCTCTCCAACTCCCAAAGCACTCCCTTTTTCCCCTGGGATGGATCAAGGTGTTATACGACCCGTGCTGAAGATCAACCTGGCTGAGGGCCCAGTATCTCCAAAAATAGCTCAGTTGCGAACGGAGTATCCGGATACCTGGCGACCTCCGGATTAACTAGCCTTGTCTGTATACAGCGGATCTCTGTACAGATGGACACCCCTTTCTCCGCTACTCGTGGGATCATTCATGGAAAAAACCAAAACCGAGGCCGGTACTCCTTCAATACAGGGCGGTGGAACGGTGACTACATCGACTACCGGCAAGGCTCCTGCATTGCCGAGAGAAGGCAAAACTGTGGCAGGCCATGGTGCGCCATCCTCTAAAGGCAAACGGAACGAGCCTAAAAATAAGAATTCAGGAAGTGTTAAGACTGTGGCAAGCCATGGTCCTATCACTTCCTCCACCCCTAGCAGCAGCAAGTTTGTGGCAGGCCACGGACTTGTCGCTGCTACCAAAACTCCGTCAGGGAGTGTTAAGACTGTGGCAAGCCATGGTCCTTTCACTTCCTCCGCCCCTAGCAGCAGCAAGTTTGTGGCAGGCCACGGACTTGTTGCTGCTACCAAAACTCCTCCCTCCAAGGAGCAATCTGGAGCTCAACCTCATCGGCAAGCTCCATCTAAGGCGCTCTATATAAGACGCCGAAATACTTCACGCATTATCAAAACCTTCGGATCCATTCCGGAGGTTGAGAGAAGTGTGGAAATAAAGAGCAAGGTTGAGTGGGCTAAAAACATCCTAAAAGACGGATTACCCACTGCTTCCACTGCTCCCAAAACGTCAAAAGACTCCTCTAAGTGCCAGAGATCGTTGGAGGAAAACGTACCGGTTTCCAAGAGGCCCAAAAAATTTAGTTCTACAACCCCTGGGCTATCCAACAGCACATCTCTGAGGTCTTATAATGAAGTCCTAAAGGACGCATTGGTGATCGCGGTGATCGACAGGAGCGATACCGACGATTCCATCACACTGGAACGGTGGCAACTGGTCAAGCTGAAGCTTTCGAGCAACTTCTTGGCCATCATGCGGGAAAACCCCGGACCACCTCCTATCACAAGCGACGCTGGCTGGCACCACGGCCATGTCAAGCTCATCGCTTGTTCCAACCAGAGATCTCTCGATCTCTTCACCAAGGCCATCGATGGTTTAGGAGAGATTTGGCCAGGTGCAAAACTCGAGGTCGTGTCTAAGGAAGACATTCCTAGTAGACCTCGAACTCGTACCTGGATTCCAGCCGAACTCTCTTCTCCAGAAAGTATTCTGGAAATCATCCGCCTCAGTAACCCGACTCTTCCAACTCATGACTGGAAAATCGCGAAACTGGAGGAACTAAGGGGTTCTTATAGATGCGCGTTAATTGTGACCAATAAGGAATCCCTTAATAATAACTGATTGATCAAAATACAGAGGAATACTGTCAAAAACGTTATCCTCTGAGCTATCAAGTCCGTCCCGCGTGACACCAATGAGATTGACATGAAAGTCAGGGAATTTACTCTGGCTCTCAATCAGGCTATAGCCGCTTCCTACCCTCTTATTCAACCAAGAGGCAAGAAAAAGCCACACTGGTGGACATCGGCACTGGGACTGCTCGGAAACGCCTGTAGAAAACTTTTCAACGCAGCAAAAAGCACAAGAAAGATGACCGACTGGGACTCATATAAAGAATCCCTCAAACTATACAAAAAAAGGCAAAGCGACAATCCTGGAGGTCATTCTGTGACAAAATTACAGAAACCTCTGAGGCATCGCGGCTAAGAAAAATCCTCTCCACAAATCCTATGATGCCTAGCTGTTTGAAAAAAACCGAAGGCTCTTGGACAACCTCAAGTGATGAATCACTCAACCTGCTTCTGGACACCCACTTTCCAGGTAGCTCCCAACTCGCGGCCAGTAGCAGCCCAAACAGGCCTACTGCAACCGTGACCAAAATTCATGGTCTGATTATGAGAGACAAACTGCTCTGGGCTCTGCATGGCTTCAAACCATACAAGTCTGCTGGTCCGGACGGTATTATACCTGCCGAACTACAGAGGTCCTCAGATATTGTTCTACCAGTGTTGGAAAATATTATGAGGAGCTGTGTAGAACTTATCCACATTCCACTGTTATGGAGAGAAGTCAATGTAGTATTCATTCCCAAAGCTGGAAAATGTTCTCATGTAGTCCCAAAAGACCTCAGACCTATAAGTCTATCATCATTCCTTCTGAAAACTTTAGAACGACTGATTGATATCCATATTCGAGCTAAAGTTGATCCAAGACTTCTGTCTACGGCTCAACATGCCTACTGTAAAGGAAAGTCGGTGGAAACGGCTTTGCACTCTCTGACTAGCCACATCGAACGATCCCTACAATATAAGGAGTACACAATGGTTGCTTTCCTAGACATAGAGGGCGCCTTTAACAACGTCAACACATCCGCAATCACGACTGCGCTGTCAACTCTGCAGGTAGACGGATCACTTGGGGGAGTTGATCAGTCTCATGCTAAAAAGCAGGATAATCAACTCCAAACTGGGTGAGACTTCTGCTAAAAGATATGTTAGTAGAGGTACACCGCAAAGCGGTGTCCTCTCTCCACTTCTCGGGAACTACTGATATACCTGGAAGCGGGTGGTAGCAGAGTGATTGCATATGCGGATGACGTTGCCATAGCCGTCTCAGGAAAACATCTAAATATCATTAAAGAACTCCTCCAAGTAAATCTCAACAGATTAACCCGCTGGGCAGATCGCTGTGGATTCGGAATAAACCCCCATAAAACTGATCTTGTCCTCTTTTCTAGGAAATATAAAATTCCAATCATAGACCCTCCTTCAATAAACGGTACCAGTTAGCTTTCTCCGATACAGCAAAATATCTGGGTCTCATTTTTGACAGGAAACTAAACTGGAAACCTAACATTCAAGAAAGAGTCAATAAAGCTACAATAGCTTTATTCTCTTGCAAGAAAGCCATTGGGAACAAATGGGGCCTTCAACCTCGCATAACCCACTGGCTATACATCTCGGTCATAAGACCGATACTTACTTACGGGGTGGTTGTCTGGTGGACGGCCTTGGAAAATGCAGTCAACCGCATTAAATTAAGCAGAGTCCAAAGAACAGCATGTCTATGCACAAGCGGAGCCTTGCGGTCTACCCCCTCTGCGGCATTAGATATTCTGCTTCACTTGACACCCCTCGACATTTTTAGCAAGCAAGTAGCTGCGACTGCAGCTATTCGCCTTAAAGCGACTAAACAGTGGACAAATAATTCATTTGGTCACGCCAATATTCTTAATATATTAGGAATCCTCACAGAGAACACCGATTACACCATACCTGAACTTTGGTTTGACAAAAACTTCCATGTAAGCTTCCCCTCTAGATCATTCTGGGAGGAGGATGCTTTCATGGAGGACAAGTCAATCCATCTCTACACAGATGGATCTAAAACCGACAGCGGAGTTGGTGGCGGTGTTCTCTCAGATAAGCTAAATCTAAGCCTCTCTTTCCGCCTTCCAAATCACTGTAGCGTGTTCCAGGCGGAAATTTTGGCGATTAAAGAAGCTCTGTCCTGCCTGAAGAAAAACGTGATATCTGCAAAGGATATCCGCATATTTTCGGATAGTCAGGCCGCCATCAAGTCCCTGGACTCGGTCTCATTGTGTTCTAAAACTGCCCTTGAATGCCGATCATCTCTCATGGAGATGGCAGAGCAGTTCAACATTCACCTCTGTTGGGTGCCGGGCCACAGAGACATTCCAGGGAACTGCAGACCCGATGAACTCGCCAAAATTGGAACCACTCTACCTATCCTACCAGACAAAGGTAGTATAGGTATACCAATCGCTACGTGCAAACTACCACTAAAGCTAGATGCCAATAAAAGAACGGACCTTAGGTGGACTGCTGGACAAACATGTCTAGCGACCAAACCGATCTGACCAAGGCTGGATCTGAGTCGATCTAAGTGTCTGATCCTTTTAGATAGGAAACATCTCAGCGCCATAATAGGTGTCATTACCGGACACTGCCTCATAGGCAAGCACGCAAGAAGGCTTGGCGCTTTTACTAACGATTTCTGTAGAAGCTGCATGGACGAGGAAGAGGAGGAGACAATCCCCCACCTACTCTGCACATGCCCAGCTCTCTCTCAGAGAAGGAAGCTTCACCTAGGAGCTTTCTTCTATAACGACCTAAACGATCTAGAAAAAATAGACGTTAACAGTCTCCTACGCTTTATTAAAAGCTCAAACTGGTTCCAGTAGTAAGAAGATCATAGATCCACGTGGCATCACAATGGGCCAATAGGCCTAAGTGGGTTGGTATTTCCAACAGCCACTCTTAGCTAACCTAACCTAACCTATCGGCAAAATGCTCTATTCTACACACAGCTGGTGATACTCGTGTTTTTGAATAAGAAGCTCCTCTACCTGGCGAATCGACGTAATAGATTTCTCTAATGATAGATTTGGATCGAGCTGTAATCTGTCACTTAAGCCTGTGTCTTTCATACCTACAATTAGAGTTAACAAAATCATTTCATCATGCAAATTTCCCCATTCGCAGTACTTTGCAAGCGCATGCAAAGCAGAAATAAATTTCTCCCCTATTTCATCCCCCTGCTTTCTTTTAAGAAATGTTGCCCTTTCGTATATAACATCTCTTTTGGGAATAAAATATTTTTCGAATTTATCTATACATTCAACATATAAGTATGTTTACCTGGGATTTGTCAGTTGTCTCGTGGAGTCCATTTCCCATTTGGTATCGTTCAAAGCGCTTGAACCATTTCTCCCAGTCTGATGGTACAAATGAAAATTTGTCCGGGGGGCTTAGGGTTATCTACATCTTTTGACTTTGAAGATGTTGGTGCTTGTTGATAGGTAATTTCCTTTTGTTTTCCCTTTCTGTCATGTTAACACGTGTCTCCTCACTTTCGATGTGGTTTTTGCCCGGACCAAGTTTACTATAAAACACTGTTTGGCGTAAATGTTATTTATTTTTATTTGCTCTATGTGCTCCTTTATAAGTATTTTAATTACTTCCCTGTTTTGAAACTATTTGTTTCGAAATTTTTTTTTCCAATTTGGGTTCTTATGAGCTGCCACCATGTTTAAGGTTTAGACCAAAATTAAAAAAGGAATCTTTATTCATGTGACATAAGGTAACAATATAGGTATAATATTATAGTTCAGTGTACTTCAGTTCAATGTTGACTAGCGAGAGTGCTGCCAATGCAACAGTTGACGACGATGTTTTAAGAGCAACGATGGATGCGGACCCATCCATAGTTTCGTCCCTGATAAAACGTCCCAACCTTATTTTTCGAAATATTGTATAATGCATAACAATTAAAACTGATACATATTTATCTAATTTGAAATGCGGTCTGTTGGCAATTGCAATAGCTTCGGTCGTTCGGTTGGTTCTAGAGGCATAAGTAAGAATATGATAATATATATGATATATAATAATATTCCTTGGGTCAGAGTCTGGCCAGAGTTATTTCTGAACCTGTGCAAGGTGTACGTCGCCAATTAAATTATTACGTCATTACGTCAGATGACATGGCGCTACAGTACGACGACCCCCTGCTAGCTTGGCAAAACAAGGAAAACATTGAAGGTTTGAAAAATGAAATTAAAAAAAAATCAATTGAAGTTCCTTTACTCAAAGATACCATGGGCTAATGCTTGGATATAGAAACAAACCAGTTTCTGGAGACCATTGAGTCCTACTCACTGAGAAATGATCATCAATAGAATATTATCGAGCTTAAAACCTCAAAGAGCCCGCAGGTGAACTGTTGCATTACCTTTTTCTGGTTCCGGAATGTAACCTCTAGTTTATGAGATCAACAGTTGTTTGCATCCGAGACCAACCAATGTCTTAACCGAAGATTTGGAATATCTATGTACATATACTCGTATGTACCTATAGATCATCACATCCAACGTAATACTGTGCGGAGACATCAACAGTGATCTCTCGGCGGAGCGTAAATTTATCGATAATATGAGTTCACTTAACCGTTCTCCTATTAACTCTACTACACTAACTCACTTTACAGACTCTTCTAGTGCACTACTTGATGTCTTCTTCGTTAGCGGAACCAGAAATATTATTTTTTTATGATCAATTGTTAGCTCCTTGGTTCTCAAAATACGACCTTATCTACCTTACATTCGATTTTAATTACCAGGTTTCAGCCAATATATTTAATTTTAGAGATTTCAGTTGACTACTTGGTGTTGGAAAACGACGTGCGCAGCATATACTGGGAGCAATTATATTTCATGTCATCACCTAATCAACAAGTCGAATTCTTACAAACCAAAGTCCTTCAACTTTTCAACAATCACGTATCCTTAAAGACAAAAACATCAAGACGTGGACTAAATTCATGGTTTATTTGGTTTTATTCCCATCTGATTGCCTATCCTCCTCCTTATGGTCCCAACCTCAATATCAGCACCAGTACAACGCCTTTCGAAACCTTCGAATTTTCTGGTATAGAGCAGGAGGACGTGGTGGAGAGTCTACTTTCCATTAAATCTAACTCAGTCGTAGTAGATGAAATGCACCCCAAGTTTATAAAGGTTATTCTTCCCATAATATTACCGTATGTTACCCATACCTTTAATCATATATTAACTACGGGTGTGTTTCCTTCAGTCTGGAAGAAATCCAATATGCTACCTATTCCTAAGAACCCTACAGGTAATGACTTTCGGCCAATTGTGATAATTTCATTCCTATCTAAAGTCTTCGAAAAAATTATGCTGAAGGAAATAAATATGTATCTTAAAGCGAAGAATCTATTGAAATCTAAGCAATCACACTACATACTCTACCTACCGTCAAGTTCGGACGTGTTTTTGGTTTCGTGTTTGACTCCATTCGAACCATATTACCTGTTCCCAATCACTTACACCACAACTTCTCAGTGTCATCAAAACACAGTATCTTAAAAAAAAAAAAAAATAATAATAATTAATAACCTACTTGCTAATATTCTGATCTAATTTAACCATGTCTTCCTGTGGATTTGCTGACTGCGCTGTACCTACTAACACAGTGGAAATGGTTACATGCAATGGGATATGTGGAAAGAAATTCCATCCCATATGCATTGATTTGAGCAGAAACGCTAAAACTCATCTCGAAGAGTATAAGCGAATATTCAGCTTTTTCTGTGTAGAGTGCCGGACCATCACCCTGGCACATATAATGCTGGCTATAAAATGTAATAACCAGCAACTAATTGGGCTTGCAGACTCGATTGCAGAGCTGAAATGCGAAGTTCAATTCAGCAGTAAAAATATAACCAAACTCATTTCAGAGAGCCTTGACAATCTAAGCTGTTCGATCGATAACAACATAACCACCATAAAATCAGCTGTTCAATCCCTGCACTCTAAAATTACCAGATTCTGATAAGTCTCACTGCTCAAACACATTACCAGCAATTCAGTCAACTTCAATTCAGTTGGGAAAAATTATGTCAACATTGGCTGACCAATCAACTCTTCTACAAGAGTAGATGCTGATCTCAAGCATGCTGAACACACTGAAAACATCGGATCCATCCAACATGACCTCAATTTTCTTAGTGAGGAAGCTGCATCCACCAGATCAACCACGATGGAGATATTGGAGGAATTAAAGCACATCTTTAGTAAGCCGGATGCACCTCCATCTGCAGTAAGCCCGAGTAACAAATCCTTACACTACGAGCTATATATTCAATAGCCGCTACCCCCGAAGCCCCCGTTCAACCCGCTACGATAAATGCAACTTCGACCACCAATCTCGTCCCAAGACCATTGCCAATAATTAGGGCTTTTGGGACATCCTGGACTCTCCCTGAATGGACCAAAAGAATTCAAAAATTAAATAAAATGCATTTTGAAGCCATCAAAAAACCGGAACTGTCTACTTCCTTCTTCCAAGCTGCCCCACGTCACGCAAGCCCGTCCTGGATCAAAGCCCTTTTAGGAGGAAATTCGGTATACAAGCCGTCAAATGTAAACAAATTGTCAAAGTCAAGAGCAAAAACGACCATTGTTTTGAAACACGTATACCCACTAAATACGATTGGATGTTCAAATCATCGGACGGCATACCAATATCGGAAAAAATGGTCATCACCCAACGGAAGGATTAGGATATGGTAGATAATAAGTTCAATAAAAGAAAAGATAGCCCGAACAATTCTGCCCTATCCCATCAACATCCCGACTCAAACTGGTCATTTAAGACCAATATCCAGATTCTCCTCACTCCTTCCTCCCTTTGCACCATCTAAAAAGAACACCGGAGTCGTGACACCAAATCCTCTTCCTCCCCTCACCAAATCTTTAAAGCCTCTTCAAAGCAGAGTTTCATTTAACCTTGCTCCTGCGCCTTCTACCCAAGTTCCAACTAACATTGCCCCATCCGACAAATATCCTAATTTTATTAGCTCCCATATACTAAACCCAACCACCCATTCCTCATCTTCATCTATCAATTCACCTGATCCAAGATTCTAGTTCCGGGGTGTTTGACCAACCTGTCCCTTCATCATCCGCTCGTGCCCCCGACTCTCACCCAAAATACCTTGACCCGCTCCTTCCACCAACTGTCAAACTCACTAAAAAATGTTCTGATATAAACGATGACAGTCGTTATGTAGTATCTCGTTTGAGAGACCGCCGCATTTATGAAAATGTTCGGCTCTACCTTGCCTACTTGCACGACAAACCCAACTCCGTTTGCATTGATGACATAACCAAAACCAACATATGGTTTCGATTCAACGAGAAGGTCTTCCTATTAAGCCAACGGAATTAATGACAATTTTCGTTCGCTACCATGAGAGTTTCGACATCTCTTCCAACGAAGTTCATAATGACCTCTGTACGCTGTCTTCGCATGCCAGCTCCAAACGTCTTTCCCATTTGCAAAGAACTCGTTCAAATCTTAAAAACTATTACAGTTCCTAACAAACTGAATTCTGTATCCTCCAGTCCACAATGCCTGTCCATTTACTACCAAAATGTAAGAGGTTTGCGCTCTAAAATCTCCTCGATATATCTCAATTCTCAAAAGTTTCCCTATGACCTAATTGCTCTTACAGAAACAAATCTAATTCCAGACATTAAAAACCATGAGCTGTTTCCTCCAAATTTCAACGTTTTTCGAAAAGATGGATTTGAAAGAGCTGATAATCCTTATGGCCGAGGTGTTTTATTAGCAATCCGGAACTGCTTTCACGCAACTCCTATCGATATTCCCCACACTGACAACTTTGAGTTAGTAAGTGTCAACATTATGCTCCCCAAACGCTGTCTTTACGTACTTTGTTGCTACATTCACCCATCTCAACCAATTGAGTCTTATCAACCTGTAGTTCACGCAGTTGATTTTTTGACTGATGATGCACAACCTGAAGATTGCATTGTTCTAGCAGGAGATTTCAACCTCCCTCACCTTATATGGGAGCCTTTCGAAGATACGTCTCATTTTATCTCTCTTAATTCGACCTCTGAAATAGAAATAATCAACTCAAGTCTACATCAGATTAGTGGAATACCTAATACAATGAACAGACAACTCGACCTTGTTTTCACATCCGATTCAGATAACAGTGTCGTTTATAGGAGTGATCATCTTCTTTCTACCCTAAACCGCCTTCATCCCCCCTTGTCAATTATATACTCATATGAAAATGGCAACACATGTGTCGATTCGGAAAATTCATTTTCGTTTGACTTCCGAAGAACCGACTTTAACAAACTTAAAAACCTCATCAGCAACATTAACTTTGACTTTATTGCTGAGACAACTAACATTGATCTTGCCCTATCAACGTTCTATTCGTTAATTTTCTCCTGCTTTGCCCAATCGGTTCCTGGTACAACAAGGAGTTGCGCTCTCTCCGTAATAACAGAAACAAGTTGTGGCACAAATTCTTAAGAACTCGATCTGATTCCGACTACAGTAATTATCGATTGGTATACAATCGCTTTTCTGAACTTTGTGAGTCTCTTTACCTTGAGTACCTCTACCGCATGCAATTTAGTTTAGTCTCGGACCCTAAACGCTTCTACCAGTTTATTAATATCAAAAGAAAGTCAGAAAAAATTCTTAGTGAATCTTCTGCCGACCCAAAAACCATTGCAAATTTCTTTGCATCTCATTTTAACAAATTCTTTTCTAAGAAAACAGCTGAACCCGATCCTAGTTACTTTAGCTATATGAAAAACTATCCTGACATCATCCATTTAACTAAATATAACAACAGCTTTGGTATCTGAAAACATTACCAAACTTAAAGATGATTTCTCGTCCGGCCCTGATGGCCTTCCGGCTATTGGAATAAAAGAGTGTGTTACCCATCTCGGTCTTCCTCTTGCTGCCCTATTTAACTTGTCTGTCTCAACAGGTACTTTTCCTTTCCTATGGAAGGAATCTTACATCATCCCTATTCATAAAAGAGGAAGTGAGGCCGAAGTCGATAATTATAGACCCATAGCAAAACTCTCTTGCATACCCAAACTTTTTGAAAGCATAGTCTATCAACAACTGCTTCCGTACTGTAGGCTAACTATGCACAAATCAGCACGGCTTCATGAAATGTAAATCAACGACCACTAACCTAACACATTTCGTCTCTAGGACGCTTCATACTTTAGAAGACGGTTATGAAGTCGATTCAATTTTCACAGATTTCAGCAAGGCATTCGATAAAATTTCTCACCAACTTATCATCTTTAAACTAAAAAAACTTGGCTTTTCCCCTCATTTTGTGGCATGGACCAAATCCTATTTAGAAGACCGAGAATACAGGGTCATCTTCAGATCTTCAATATCCGAACCCATTAAAGCAACATCTGGTGTCCCTCAGGGTAGTCACCTTGGTCCAATCATCTTTATCCTCACAATTAATGATATAAATCTCATTTTAACGAACTCTAATCTTTCTATTTTCGCTGATGACTTGAGAATTTCCAAAGTCATCTCATTGCCTTCTGACTCCCATTACCTGCAAGATGACTTGAATAAGTTTTCGGTATGGTGCAAGCAAAATTTTTTAGAGCTTAATGTCAACAAATGCCAAGCGATAACCTATTCCCGTAAACGTCTAATTCCAACTCAAAGAAACTACTTCATCTGCGATGAGCCTATTCCTTCCACTACCCAAGTACGGGATCTAGGTATAATTTGTGATAGAGAATTGACTCACATTGATCGACTCACATATTAACAGCATTATAAATAAAGCTAACTCTGCACTTGGCTTTATCAAATGCTGGTCAAAAGAATTTTCCAACCCTTACGTTACAAAGTCCCTGTACATTACTTTTGTAAGGCCTCTTCTCGAATATTGCAGCCAAGTTTGGTCACCTTATAAACTAACCCACATTCAAAGAATAGAAGCAGTCCAACGCAGGTTTATCCGTTTTGCACTTCGTGGTCTACCTTGGGCCGATCCATATTTATTACCCCCCTAGGAAAATAGGCTAAAACTAATTAGCATGCATACCCTAAACAAACGTCGTGAAGTCGCTGATGTACTTTTTATCCACCAGTTACTGACTGGAAATATCGACTGCTCGACAATAAAGCAAAATATTGCATTCACTCCCAATCCCCGTAATCTAAGATCTGTCCCACTCTTCCTGATCCGAACTCACCGCACCAACTACGGTCACTTTGAACCCATATCCAGAATGTTGCGTATAACGCACAACTACGCCGAAGTCTTTGACCTAAATAGCAGCAAACAAGAAATAAAAACAGCGCTGCTCAATATGCCACTCCCTTAACATCTCCCCCGTCCACCATTTCTCCTTGCCCCATTAGGTTAAGTATATCTTTATTAGTTTTTAAGTCTAGCTTTAGGTTTTGCTTGTTAATAAGCTTAATAAAGTTTTCCGGGGTAGACCAGGGCCAATAATCAGGCTTCCACGCTAAACATAGCTGCCCCTCAGCTCTCTTAACGATATTAGACGACCAAAGACGTAACTTAGATAATGATCAGCTAACGTTTCTAGTCCTCCTTGATTTGTCAAAGGCGTTCGATACCGTCAACCACGCTATAAACTCTCAAGTAAATTCCAGTTTTCCCTTTCAGCGGTGAGACTATTGGCTTCATATCTCGTAGGTCGTCATCAAGCAGTATTTGTGAATCCCTGTGCCACAAGGATTTATATTGGGATCCCTCCTGTTTTCATTATATGTTAACGAGCTACCTTCCATTGTTACAAGTTCCTCCGTTGAAATGTATGCCGATGACACCCAATTACACAACAGCTGTTCACTTGACTCGATCGACCTTTGCGTTCGCCAGTTAAACTCTGACTTGGAAACAATGTTTAACTGCTGATGATGAACCGCAGAAAGTCAAAGTGCATTATCATATCGAAGACAGCTTTAAACACCTCAGTGACGATCCCATTGAAATACCATATGTGGATACCGCTAAAAATCTAGGTATGACTTTCAACAAAACCTTAATATGATCCATATCACATCAATAAAGTCAAAGTTCATGGTATCCTTTACTCCCTGTGGGCAACTCAAACCTTCACTCCGATAAAAACAAGAATTCTTCTCACTAAAAGACTCATCACTCCTATATTCATTTATGGTTGTCGCATATAACAAAGCCGTTCGATACATTTTCGGCTTGCGAAGGTATGATCGCATTTCACACTTCTCTTACCGGATCTGTAACCTCACGTTTGATAGCCTTTTGCAATACCGTACAATAACTACATACGCATCAACCCCGCAACCTTTTTAACAGAATAACGCCTTGTGCATCTGTAAGAACAGGGCAACTACTACTCCCGCGATTTACTTGTTTAACGTCAGAACGCCAATTCTTTGTATACGCTACTAGACTCTGGAATTCCCTCGCACGCCAAATTAAAGAAATAAAAGAGAAAAAAAGATTTCAAGAAGAACTCAAATCTTATCTTTCTATTTTGTAGTTTTGATTGCTACGAGTATATACGAGTAAAATTACCATATTACTCGTATCCTTATTGTTTTTTATTTAACCTTTGATTGACCGTTTATACTTTTTTGTAACATTGTTAGTCTAATTTGCTGTAGCTTTCTTCTATATTTTTATTACCTCATTTAAATAAGCTTATAACTACCTGAAAAGATAATGTATCTTACTGTGTAAGCCATCTTAATAAACTGAAATTGAAAATCATCAAATCGTTTACTGTATGAACGACAGGACAAAGATGTATTTTGGTAGCTGTTGCAAAGCTTAATGTCCCTGTTTTTGTAGATATGGCAGACGAAGTTGTTGTCCAAGTTTTCAGGTATTTCTTGGTTGCCTCAGCCAGAAATTCTTTTTAAAATAAAAGTCCTTAGTACGAGTATACGACACTTGATCCGAATTTGTAAATTAAAAAATCCGCTGATAAAGTTGTTATTTACGAGCATGGGTATTTCTCTTGATACGTTTGCACTCAACACCAAATTGTCTGTTTTTAACAAGAAAAATTCAATCTACTCAGAATATAGGATTTCCATCATTGGGAATTCCTAATCTTTGACTTCATAACTTGCGATTAACACTATCTCACTTGCTACGAAGTCGTTATGATTAAACCGCACTTGAAATCTATAAAAATATATGGAATTTCGTAAAAAATAAATATTTTGGATTTTTCGAATAATATCTCTCTACGTTTACGATAAAGAAACCGGGACAGGTTTTAAATGAGTTAAGTAAAAGTGTAGATTCTTTGATTGAACTAGTCCATATTATACGAGTACATATATTATATTTGTTATCCAATTATTACTTAGAATTCATAGGCTTTCTCGCAGTTTCGACCAAGAGACTACCAAACTAACCGTGCCCGGTTTTCCACTTGGCCAAAACAAACTGCAAACTTTCGGATGTATAATAATCCTTTCGGGTGGACAAGATTCTTTACAGTTTTCATAAGAGGCAAAAATATAAAAGCTTTGCCACTTAGATCTGAACGCCTAAGTGCAGCTTAGTATTTAGTTCTGAAATCCAACATTCAACTCAACTTTTAGTGTTTACGGTTGATAAGTGCGACTTCTGAGAGCTGCTTTTCTCTTGGATTTATACGTCTGATTACCATCTCGTACTAGATACCGGGTAATGTCCTCATCCAACGGGGCTTGACTTGCAAAACTTAGATACCTACGAGTACATAAGCGCAAGAAGGATATTATAACACACAATTGAACCTGCGGTGGCGTTAGCAGATTGCTGGGCACATATGTATCTTATGTGAGTTTTTATTTTTTTTCGTTGGAAGCAAAAAAGTAGTGATAAGAAGCTTACAGCACTAAACACATCAGCGGTGAGTGCCTGAAGCCCGAGCGTAGCCCGGATACTTATAGAGATACTGCTCCGCAGTGTCGTCACCACTCTCACAGCAAATATCACAGATGTTGTGTTACTTATGTCAGACACATAAGAAACCCGCTGTACCAGATAGAAATGGAAAGCATTCGTTTGGTCTTGCAGAAACCAGGAGAGTCACGCTAGATGACGCAACCAGTCCTAACCCAGATTCGGGGCTTGAACAATTGATGAAATTGACATCAATGTTTCACGTTACACAAATAGAACTCAGTGAATTCAGCATTTCGATTGCATTCAGTGATGTCTTGCATTCTCGAACTAGCTAGGAAATCGTTAGAGGGTTCAGAAAGGTTTTAGGGGCAGGGTGGCTATTACAACAAATATAAATTCTTCGAACAATTCACCGACTTTTCAGGATTTCCTATACCAACAAATCTACTTTCCAGAATGGAATGGGCGATCTGGAGGACAGGTCATCTCAAAATACTTATTGGGGGTTCTGAATATCTTTGTTTTGTTCTGAGTCTAATGAGACTTGACTTGCCGATCCCCCCTTTAAAGCGTGTTCAATTGGTTTTCTGAATTCGATGTACTAGTGCCTATTGTCTGGCGTGGAAATCTCAGCGTACTTGATATATAGCGTTGAACAATTAATTCTAAACTGCTATAAAGCAGATATCAGCAGCTTCTACGGTATTTACCTGCGGCTTTGTGGCTGACTAAGGCTAACATGGAGATTGTCAAATTAGAAAACATTAGTCTGATATTTTCTCATGCCGCTGCAGTGGGAAAAGACGATGATACTAAAGAATGCTTCTTTAACAAAATATATGAGTGAGGTTCTATGTATTATGTTAAAGCCATCGTAATTGATTTTAACCTGAAAACAACAAGGGAGGGCATTTTTGATAGTACACTCAGAAAAGATACGTCTGAAAATGTACTTGGGCTGATTAGCTTTGCTGCGCGGCAGAATATCACTACAGCACATGGTTTTCTCATTTCAATAGTCACAAAGCTTACAGAAGAGTGATAGAAGAAGCTTGAAGGGAATAGGTCTCGCCAATTAACCTGTCTGGCAATGCTAAAAACGATACTACGAGTAGAGTATCTGTTCACACGTAGATCAAATATTATGTACTCCATCCCAAGGGTTAACTGCCTGGAGTATATCCCCACAATCACGTCGGAGGAACTGCTTAAAACGCGCAGGAAAATAAGAGACAACAGAACGCCTGGAGCAGATGACTGCGAAGGCGAGACCGGACGCCTTCGTAGAAACTACGAAAAGGTGCCTAGAAGAGGGAGTCTTCCCCATACCATGTTAATTCCAACATTTAGTGCTGTTACAAAAAGTTAATAGACAAATTGGAGGAACAGTATGTCTGCTTGATACCCTGGTAAAAATTACTACATATTTCATATAATTTGCTTTAATGAATTCTCAATAGTTACCACTCTTTAATATTCGTAATTTGTTGTAGTATACATCTCTTATTATAAATTCATGATAACTCTTGTTTTCATCTGTTACGATCTGTGTCTGTTTTTTTTTTAGTAAATTAAATAAATTTCTTTGAATTAAATTAATTAGTTTTGAAGTATAATCCGATTTGGTGATGAATCTGCCTTCCTGATAGTTTGGTTTTGTTCGGCCTTAACTTCTAATCTCCAAAATTTAAAGGATCCAGGATCCATGTCGGAGGCTGGAGGTTGTTTATTAACAGGGTTAGGATTTTGTTGACATTAAAAAGGAAGAAAAGGCAAAACAAGACACTTAAAAAAGCAAAGAAAAGGCATTTATTAGAAAATAAGAAAAGGAATGCAAATTTAGTTATAGTAGCATTGAACTACCAAAAGCTTTTTGAAATTATTTGGTAATAATCTTCTCCGGTTGTCTCTTAGAAGTACCTTTAAGGAGCTAAATGACCTTTCCACTTCAGCTGAAACGAGTGGAGCCCATTTAAAGCCTTCGACATTACTAAAATCAATATTTTCTGGAAGTTTAGAATCCAAATCGCCGTTCATTACAGAATTTATCTGTTCAATCGTTTTCAGCTCCGTATTTGTATTGAAAATGGCAGTAAACTTTTTCAAAACTTCTTTTGCTATCGGCCCTTTTGCTTTTTCCAAGTTTTGCTGAACATTCTTTAAAACCGGAAACACTTCCCCAATTGATGCTCCTTAATGAGAAGAATGCTAGTTAAAATTACAAGTATAGACTCAAAAATATCTCTTTTTTGTAAGTCTTCAAAAATTTGTTTTTTTGGGTCGACTAAAAATCCAAAATTGACTTTGATATACGCCAGCTGCGCTTGTACTGCTTCATCCTGCATCAATTTGCTTCGCAAACACAACACAGCTTGTATCGTCTTCAAGAACGTCGACGATTTTTTTGACCCTAACAAAATTATCCGCATAAAACGTTGCTGCCTCTAGACAAGTCCCCCAACGAGTTAACACCTGGTGTAATGTAAATTCAAATTTAATTTTAAGTAAACTTACGGGTTGAGGCGGTAGCGGCATGTCAGGTTCCATCTCCTTAAAAACAGCAATCCGTGATGGACTTTTTAAAAATACTTTCTTCATATTAGATACCAAGGCGCCAACTTTTGAGTGGTGACTGCGTATGCTTTCACAGACTCTGTGTACACCATGAGCGACGCAAGTTACGTGAACCATTTTGGAATATAATATTTGCAGTGATTTGTCACTCTTTTTCATATACGGTGCAGCGTTTGTTACGAACAACAAAACTTTCTCTCGCTTAAGTTCATCTGGCCACAGCAACCGCATTGAGCCGTCAAAAAGCTGGGCAATGGTTGTTGAGTTTACTTTCTCCAGAACTTCGGACGTTAGTAGGTACCCTCGACCATATGCTCGCAACGGCCCAACAATCACATTTGATACAAATCGCCCTGCTTTGTCAGTCGTTTCAACGATGGATACAAAAATATTGTCGTCGCCAATTTCAGATCGGATTTTGTGGAGCACTTCGAGGTAACAATCTTCGACGTAATTTTTTCTTAGTGTAGACTCGTCTGGCATTTTGTTTTGTGTGTAATTCTCTATAAAAGTCTGGAACTCTGGACGAATGATTTTATACAACTGTATGTCACATACTAACAACATTCTTGTCATATCGCTGTAAAATTCATTTTTTTCAGTTCCAGTAACAAAAGATGATATCGTTTGAGTTTTTGGTTTTGGTTTTGTAAAGAGTCCGCCATCTAACGTTTTTTTTTTCAACTAGTGCTTATTTCGTGAATGGTAACACTTAGCTCATGTCTGATTTGACAGCTAATTAGTTTTATACTTCCAGTTAATAATGGAAAATAATTACATTCAAATGGCTGCCTCGGCTGGCCATGCAGTAGCCTACACGATCGGTCCAATTTTTAAGCACATTATCGATTGTGTGCAGCTGTATTTCACCAATGGCTTCACGAATATTGTCCTTTAAAGCGTCAATTGTCTCTGGCTTGTCGGCGTAACACTTATCTTTTACAGTTGAAAAAAAAAAACGTTAGATGGCGGACCCTTTATTTAAAGCCATTGCTTGCTGGTGATTTACTCTTTTTATATGCTGTTCAATATAATTTTTTTCATGGTTGACTTTTACACCACACAATTTGCACAAAAGGACCTTTCCATCAGATGAAAAATAATCTGATCCAAATTGTAATACAACATTTTTCAATTTTGTTTCCTCTTTACAAGCCGTTTTAGGCATTTTAGCACTTTAATTGATTTCTTCCAGTTAAAAAAAAAACACTCCGAGATACAAGTACTCGTAACATCCACGTACAGAAACGAACTTCGAGTTACTGAGTTTCATTGTTTGTATTGTATTAGGCCATCAAGATTCGCATACGTTTTTTCTCTACATTTTAAAGGAGTAACGGAGAAGATGCAACCACACTGAAATGTATCGCACCATATGTATCGAAGGATTACATTTACAAAAAAATAACTATCCCATATAATGCAAACAATCTGTGTAAATATATTTGAATGGCACCCACGATCTTTCGCATTTGAATACAAACAAGAACTTTGTAATATAGTCAATAACGTCTGTGGTCACATAAAATACAAACCGTATTTAGGTATGCGTATTACGTAGTGCGAATAAGAAGCATGTTTGCGCAGATATATGTAAATATGTGCATTTTTCTAAAAAAAAATGTATAGCGAACAAACTTTGAGATAAGAGCAAAAAAGGCACCAACTGTAAAAAAAGGCAATAATGGTATAAAAAGGCAAAAAAAGGCAAAATAAAATATATACTAGTATATATGGAATCAGAAGGACATAAAACGTGTTTTTGTAAAGTCGGTACTATCTTCCGATTAAGCAAAAAAAAAGAGGCAAAGTTAGCAAAATCCTATCCCTGTTTATTAAGATCGAGGTATTTTTATAACAAGTTGTCTATTGTATAGAACAATTCGATTTTTTTAATTGTTGTTTCTCAGTATATTGTCTTCAAAACTTAGTTTTTTTTAAATTCGGTTACTTCCACTAGTGTTAAAAAAATGTTGTACATATACAACATGGCTCATCAACGGAGTAAAAAAAGCAACATTTCTTTTAGAATTTTTAGAATACAAATATTTTTAGAAAACAATAATAGCTGGTACAAATATTTATTAAAATATACTTAAATTAAATTACTTTACATGATAATTAGTGAAACATTTTTTTTGAGGCGTAAAACAAAGTGACACATTACATTTAGTGCAGATTACAGTTGTGAACCCATTTTTACAAAATTTGCAACGCGATTGCTTTGTTTTATAAGATGGAAAATGGCCAATTTGATCGTATTGAACGTCTTAAATTTGAATTACGGAAAGTGCCCTACGCTTTGAAGTCGTTTGTGGAGAACTTGATATACGGCCACGTTTCCTTAGACTTAAAGCGTTTTTATGGATTAATCCAGTCGCAATTTGTTTTTGGAACTGAATTAGAGTTAGTGATTCTTTTTCGCTGAATTTGGTAAGATCACAATGGCGCCTATATAAAAGCCAGCTATTGGAGACTGCGAAGTTAAGCACCCAAAAGAAAATTCGCATATAATATTTTCGGGACCGATGGTTTACCCTATATAACTCACAGGGCATATCTGCTAAGTCCGCATAAAACGATTATATTGCTGAACTATGTGTGGCAGTGGAATTTTAATTTTATCCTTTTGGCTCCATCGGCGGCATGAAGATGATGGTTCAATACTATAGTCCGTCGATAAAAGTTGTACTGCTTTGTTGTCGTACCATTTCACAGCTATTAGACCAATCTTCGATTCTACTCTATAGTCGTATGAGCCACGACCTTTTGCTTTTAATTTTGCATTTGAGAGCCTTCATCAAGTGAATTGACGTGAACCAATTGTCAAAAAAAACCGCAAAGTTTTGGTGCTCTGCTATATCCTTCAACAAGTGAATTACAATATCGCAGGAAATTCCTAAGCCATAATAAGGGCAAGTTCCATCTCCAACGTATAGTGCAAAGTCATATATAATGACCAGATTTTCCACACCTGGTAAACATTTTAAAACTCCATTTTCGGGTATACTGTTTTAATTGATGTCTTCCTTTAAATGGAATAATCTGCTCTGCTCCTCAACGCAATTATGCTGCTCTGCGGGAACCTTGAGGCAATTTTTTTCGGAAGCCCTCTAAAATAGGCTTAATCTTATGCAGCTTTTCATATCCAGGGTCACTTTTTTTTCTGTCATCACTGGAGAAATGTAAGAATTGTTTAATTTTCTCGAAACGCTTTCCAGTCATAGCTTCATCTATTAAATAAATTCTCAGTCATCGACTATCTCCCGAGCCGATAACATCGTTTCGATCGTTGTTTTCTCTGCTCTTTCATAAGTTGTGTTCTTTTTTCTTATTTCTTTCCCCTCTCACGCTCGCGTTCCGCCCCTATCTAATCTAATTGCGGGCCAATAAGTGTGTGAAAATCAAGTGCATCAAGTGGTTATAACTTTAATTATGACCTCAGGGCCAACCATGCCGTCAGGCAATCGGTTTGATGTATTAAACCATTATTCCGATCGACCCAGTAAATGAAAAAAAAAATAATGTTTCACCCATACAAATTGCGGCTGCACACAACAAGAACTCATGGATGACTAGAGCTATACGAAGAACGAAAGGGATCGCGGAAAAAGCAAGAGAGAAATTAAAGAAATAAAAAAAAGTGTTCGTCGAATCGACGAACCTTAGTTTTCTAGGGTTGATTCCAAAAATCCCAAATTCATAATGATATCTCCTGCAGACCCCACAAAAAAACTCACTTCTTTCAGTGTTTTCCTGCTAAAAAAGCGATAGATGGTATAAGTACTGCCAACGAATATATTACCCAACTCCGTGATGGAAACATATTGATTCTTGTGAAATAACAACAAATTGCCAACATATTCCTAGCAAAGAAAACTCTCTCTAATCTTTGCCCAATTGCGGTGTCCCTTCATGATCAATTAAACTCATCTAAAGGCACCGTTTTCGCACCTTGCTTAATTAATGTTAGCAAAAAAGAAATTATCGATGAAATGAGAGACCAAGGAGTCATAGACGTCTATAAATTCACAAAAAAAAAACGGAAAATATAGGTAATAATAAAAATTCAACAGCCGTACTATCTGGCCTCATACTCTTCACGTTCGATCTCTTCCGCCCCCCCACTTCCATTAATGTTGGGTGGTATAATCTCAAAGTTCAAAAATACTTCCCCAACCCGATGCTTTGTAAAAATTGCCAAATTCTCGGACATACCGCTAAAAGATGTTCACGTAGCCAAACCTGTGTAAACTGCAACCTTCCCCCCCACGTTGAAACAAGTTGCACTCGCACCTGAAGAACACCCTGCATCCTCCACAATTTGCAAACGCTTCATACAAGCTAAAGAAACGCTTAAAATAAAAACATTAAAAAAAATGTAGAATGGCAGAAGCAAAAAATTTTATATTGAGCAAAACCCAAGCCCACCATCTTCTCTCTCTTATGCTACTGTTGCTGGGAATACAATGCAATCTATTCCACTTGTTCCACCAAAAAATAATAACCCCGCTCAACCCGCTAATACTTCAAACAGCATAACTCAAACACCATCTATAAATACCACTACTCTAACATTAAATACCACTTCTCCCCTTGCATCTTCTCCACCAACAAATCCTAAGCAATCAGTTACAACTTCGAACGCCATACCTAACATAAGAAAAATAGTTCCCAGCGAACATATAAACATAAAAACAACAATCAGACCTTACACTTCGTACATCCAAACCCCGGGTTCTCCTGTCGCCACCACCTCACATTTCTCCAGCAGCAACACCACTTCTAACTTGCATTCTGCTAACTTTAACACACATCACACCTAAACTGCAAATAAAATCTAAAGAACCTCTGGTAATCACATCATACTTAATTTCTTAAAACTCTTCTCTCAACTCCAACACACAACCAAATTTAAATGTAATGCTCCCCAGCAACTTATCCATACCAATACCAATTGCCAACACTCACCCACAATACGATAATAGTTTCGAATATGATAATGATGACGTCATCTAACAACACTACCTGTACTCAAAATAACGACTTTGTCGGTCAGAGTTCGAATCGTCCAAACTGCCCGTCGCGTTTGAACGAATCGCCGTCTGGGCGACAGTGTCAGGCCAATCAACCAAAAACCATACCACCCCCTGATTTTTCGCAATATAGCCTAAACTATACTGCTCAAAAGTCCCACAAAACAACAAGCTCTCTCCTAAGTGTTCTTCAATGAAACCTTAATGGATACTTAAACAATTATCACGAGCTTGAAAAAAGAGAAAAAACCACACATAATTTCTCTTCAAGAAACCCATATCGCTTTCAACTCTACAGGCAAAGCTCCAAAGCAATATGAACCATATTTCCACAACCTTAACACTAACACAACTTCTAAGCAAGGCATATGTCTTTTGGTCCACAAGTCTCTCCCACATAAAATCCATAAAATAAATTCTTGCATCTCTGCAATAGCCATTGAAATTCAACTTAATATAAAAATCACTATCGTATCTCTCTACATCCACCCAACACAACCATTCTCCGCAATAGATCTGGAAAACATAGTAAGTACTTTAAACCCACCTATGATTGTGACAGGTGATTTTAACTCATGGAGTCCTCTTTGGGGCTCCCTTATAGTTAAGAAGGGGTAAAGAAGTTGAATCTTTTTTATCCAACACAGATTTTTCTGTTTTAAATGACAGTAGTCCAACTCATTTCTCGACTCACGATACCCTAACCCACGTCGACTTATCCCTCATCTCTCCCCAGCTGCTACCTTACTCAAAGTGGAATACAATAGATTCACTTCAGCTCCCTCACTTTCCTATCATTACTACTATCTCCCTCGGTCGCCATAACAATTTCTCTACTCCAACTCCCAAATTTCAAATCGATCGCGCGGATTGGAACCTTTTCCAAACAAAGAACCTTGAATTCTTTAATAAACACCCTCCAACCCTAAATATTAATCAAGAAGCAGCAACACTAAGCAAAGGTTTTCGGTTCGCCGCCAATCTATCCATCCCACAAACTAAACGCAAACCTATAAAAGCAATAGTACCATGGTGGAACCCCGAGCTCGCGATTTTGCGTAAAAACAAACAAACCCTATGGAGAAAATTCCTAAAATTTCCCAACGATTACAACCTGATAAATTATCGGAAAGCTAACGCACTGTTTCGTAGAAAAGCAAAAGAATCGAAAAGAGTGAGCTTCCAAAATTTCACCTCCAATCTATGCCCCAACACACCAATTAAAAAAATATGGTCTAATATTAAGTCACTTACAGGGAATTAAGTCCCTTCATCGATTAAAGTTATAATAGCGGGTTCTGAACCGCTCACCAATTCACAAAAAATTGCAGATCACTTTGCAAAATCCTGGTCAACCTACTGTAGTGACATTAATTTTTCCTTCGAATTTCGTGAAGCTAAACGGATAGCACTAAACACAGTTTATGATTTATCTACTACTGCGAAATTCATAGATATGCCCATTAATTATCTAGAACTAGACAGCTGTCTTAGCTCTGTAAAAGGGAAAACTCCGGGGTACGATCGGATCTCGTATCCTATGCTCAAGTACGCACCTTACCAAGTCAAAATGCGAATTATGACACTTCTCAACCAAATTTTTGAACTAAGTATTATACCTCAGGCATGGAAAACTGCCACTACCATCCCAATACCTAAACCAAAAAAACAATCAACCGATATCAACGGGTATAGACCCATCTCTTTACTACCTTGCATTAGCAAAGTCTTAGAAAAAATTATTTCTAAAAGATTGTTATGGTACATCGAAAGGCACAATTTCATAAATACAAATCAATTCGCTTTCAAAAATGGTCCTCGCACAATCGACTCACTGCTACACATTGATGAGTTTATCTCATCAGCCCTTTCATCCAGAAACCATGTCTCATCAGTTTCGATTGACCTTGTGAAAGCTTTTCATCGCATAGTCATACCTGCCATACTAAACACATTAGCTAAATGGAAAATCGGACCGAGAATGTATAATTTTATAAAATCATTTCTATTAAACAGGAAATTTAGGTCCAAGGTTAACAACACATTTTCGGATTTACATGATTTAAGAAACGGCATACCCCAAGGATCTCCCCTTTCGATAGTCCTTTTTATCATTGCTTATAATGAGTTAAGTGAAAGAATTATTAAATTTAAAAATATTGATCATTCGCTTTATGCAGATGACTTATATTTAATGGGAAAATGTAATGACAAAGACCGATTCGTTCACTTATTTAATGAAGTACTTAATGACATTAGTAATTGGTGTAGCTGGTCAGGTGCATTAATATCTTCTGACAAAAGCAAACATCTACATACATATATGCAAAAAAATAAACTGCTCTGGTTTCGATTTAGGATTAAGTAATGTAAATATACCAAATGTAAATATTTTATGTATACTAGGGGTCATTTTTGATCGTAAATTTACATTTAAGTATCATTTTTTGGAAATAAAAAAGAAGCTAGTTTCTATGCTAAACATCATAAGATATTTATCATCAAAAAAGAGTTATGTTCACATTAACACACTTATTTATATAACCAAAACTATTCTTTTGTCATTGATTATGGGCTAGTTATATATAGCAAGTGCGCAAAAACAAATTTAAATATACTTAATTCTCCATACCACTCAGCTATAAGGACTTCATTAAAAGCTTTTCGGACTTCTCCAATAAAAAACATGCATTGAGCACCGAGTAGAGTTTTTGACATTCCGACTCATCCCCAAAATCTGCAATCCATACCGCTCCCCAATACTCACAGATTCAAAAAAAATACTGAAACGAAAAAAGATGCCAACCCAACCATCAACCCTATATAAAATATTAAATTCTGCCAATAATATTGGCATCGTACCAAATGTGAAGAACGCATACATCGTAAAATATCCGCCTTGGTTACTCCCGAAAGAAGCCATTAACATCAGCTTATCCAAGCATAAAAAAGACGCTACTCCTTTCTACCAACTCTTCCATGAGCTAATAAACTCGTTCCCTACCTACACCTGGAATGTTTTGTATACTGACGGGTCAAAAAATGACATGGGCACAGGAATGGCAATAGTCAACAGTAAATGCGAAGTTCAAACTGCAGAGAAACTCCCAAGCTACTTCTCCATATTCTCAGTTGAAGCCTTAGCTATTCTTAAAGCTACACAAATTGCAACCAAAAGAAACCAGAGAACCATAATTTGTACCGATAGCCTTTGTGTCCTTTCCGCCATTAAAAACGTTAAACACCAAGCGCCAGTCATAAACCAAATTCGAGACAACATAATATCCCTTGGAACGAAAATCATAATCATATGGGTACCGGCACACATAGGTATAAGAGGAAATGAATCTGCAGACATCAACGCCAAACTAGTCGCAACGGATTTAAACGCAGAAGTAATTTCTTATCGACCCAGTAATAACGATTTAAAGAAATTAATTAGAACCCACTGGGATCAAAAAAAAGCTCAAATATGGAACGAATACTCCCATCATTATACCACCATCAAACCTAAAGCAACACCATATCATATCCGACGGCCACCACAACTTTAATGAATAGATGCTTTCTTCGTCTCCGACTTGGACACACCAGATTAAACAGACAGCTTCTTACTCAATAAGGAGCCTCCGCCGATTTGAGATCTTTGCTTTACAAACGCAACACTTACAATTAAACACCTAACTACCGAATGCAGTAAAATAAACAATCTTTGCACTAGACTATTCAATTATAGCAATCCTTTAAATGTTCTTTCAGTTCCCTCTGAACTGAACATAAAAAATTTATATAAAATATTGCAGAACCTGAAATTAGACAGTCAAATTTAAATAAACTTTTGTATTCCTTTCCTTGGGGGCGGTGGGAGATGTTCAAATCAAGAGTCAAGGCACTCTTGCTTTGTACACTCCCGACCGTCCCAGAACTCCCTTAGTATTTTATAATAATATTTATTAACCTAAATTATATTCAATCGCAGCAGAAAGCCATGTAAGCCAGCGCTGTAGTCTAAGATTATTAATTTGTACATTTATATAAGATTAATAAAATAATAATAATAATAAATGAATTCTAAAATTTGCCTGCGAATGGTATCATTTCTGGATATTTTACAATGCCCATAAAAAGAAGAATCCCTAAATATTCTTCTATTTCCTTAAATGTTACATACACCGAAATGCCACATTCTCGGACTGAATACAAATTTGTCTCTTCGACAATTTGATTTATCATCGTTTTATAAAAATGAACATTAGGAAGTATTGCAATGGTGTACAAATTTGTACATCAAAGTCAATGTGCCCTTTCCACTGTTTCTTACCAAGAGATTGAAGGTCCTTTTTTCTCCATTTTAAAGTTTTTAGGTCCACCTTTTCAAATTGTTGCTCTATCTCAATATCGTTTAATACAGAAACATCAATTTACTCCAACTCAACATCTTGAAGTTCCATGTCTTCCTGGAGTTCACTGATAAGCAAATCGGAAGCCGTTATGTCTTCACATATGTTGTTTAAAAAATTCAGTTCGGTATCAGCATTATCTGCACTAGTAGATGATAGTTCTGGCTCTGCTTCAGCCTCCAAATCATCCCAATCGATTTCAAGCATTTTGTTTATTTCTATAGTAGTTAATCCACTTGTTCGGTTCATTATAAATTAAACGTACAAAAATAAGCTAAATCACTGGAAAAGTAACTAAAAGAAACCAAAATAGTCACAAAAAATTACAACTTAAAAAATAGATAAATAGGCGCCACGACACGGCCATTCTGACCATCACACGTCCTCGTGTGTTACAAAATAAAGAAGAAAAGAAAACTAGAATTATACATTGTTTAATCTGGAAAGACAATTTGATTCAAACTTATTAGAATAAAGTAACTTAGGATTAAACAAATTTGAAGTGGGCCAACCCAATGGCAAAAGTACGAATTATCATGCTAAATATTTCTTGATGTATCCGGCATTCATGGATTTTCCATTAGTTCATCACTCTCTCTCGTGATGTTACTAGATAATCAGGACACTCACCAATACGGGCTCCTACTTCCAAGCTTGTCACTAGATACTTAATAAGTAAACACATTAACTCGTCCACCTAACACCACCGGTAGAATAGCGTAACAACGTGGCCCACAGTTATGGCGTCTGACATCACACATTGAGATCCATCAATGCCTCCACCACATTGGAGTCCACCAATGTCTATTATTCGTTAGAAGCTACTAACGCATCGTTGAAGTCTCTTTCAACGCCGTCACACTCATTAGAATCCTCTAATGTATCATTGACGTCTCTTTCAACGCCGTCATTACCATTAGAATCCTCTAATGCATCATTGACGTGTTTTTCAACGTCGTAATTATCATTACATGTGTCTAACTCAATGGGAATCCCTTCCGCCGGCAGGCATCTCAATGACTCGTGCGAATATTTATAAGTTCGCTTGTTAGCTAAAGACTTTAAAATATATCGATCTCCATCGAGTACTTCTTCCACTAGGAACGGACCCTTGAATTTTGCATCTAATTTTGTCTGATGTCTTTCTTCGTTTTGAGCAATACGTAATCCCCAACCTTAAATCTTACAAATTTTGATTTATTTTTGTCGAACCTAATTTTATCATAGCTAGCGTTCTATATTTTCTATAGCCATCTTTCTCACAAAACTTACAACTACATTATTATCATCCTCACAAACATGTAACATACCTAAAGGTCTAACTTCTTTGCCAATTAGTAATTCTAAAGGACTAGCTTTCGTAGTTCGATTCGTTGTACAGTTTATGGCCAATTGTATTTCATCTAAGGCGTTTTGCCAGGTTAACAAGGGCGGGTCAATAAGTCCTCGTACGTTTCAACACACTCATAACGCGTTCTACCTGATCATTTGCGCGACTAGCACCTATTACAATCGAATGTAGATTAATTTTTTGCATACAACAAAATTTACTGAAATCTGACCTAGTAAAACTGATCGTCATGGTCGAACGGGAGGTGGATCTGCAATTTACATTAAAAGCCACATTAGATCTCGACCTCAACTTCGTTCCTCTCCCACGCATCTACGAGTATATGACTTTGTATTTGTTGAGGCTTTAAGCGGCGATCAAACTACAATATTCGGGTCTATTTATGCCCCTCCAAATGTTGCCAGTTATAAAGGACTCACCGAAATAATTGAGCAATTTAATTACCTTTCTCCAAACTTTGTAGTGTGTGGGGACTTTAATATAAATTTACTCAGCCCATGTAGTAATCGTCTGAAGGACGCCGTGAAAGCTCTTAGTATGTTTTTTGTAAACTCTTCCGATGCTTCCCACTTTGCCCCCCATAAAACACCGTCTCTGATAGATGTAATTATTGTTAGTGATAAAAATCTGTTGAAATATTATCAACAACTGTCTGCTCCAACGTTTTCGACCACAGAAAACTTTCTGTACTCTGGATTTGAATGTCGACTTTTTTCCAAATCAATTCTTTCAATATTTTAACTTTCGCAACATAAATGTGTCAAATTTATTTAATGAATGCAGTAATTTAAATTGGCACTCAATATACATGGTTCCTGACACGAATGAACAAGTAAGCATTCTAAACGCCAATATTCAATATCTTTTTGAAAAATTTGTTCCACTAAGAACTCGTCGTGTTAGGCCCAGAGACCAACCCTGGATGTCCGATTCCATCCGCAGTATCATGGCTCTAAGAGACTCTTACTATCGACGGTGGAAAAGGTATAGGTGTATTAATATATTGAACAATTTCAAACTGCTTAGGAACCAGGTGACCCAGAAGATAAGACGTGCTAAATTCAACTATTTCTCAAACCAGTTTAGCTGCAACAAGTCCTCAAAGTTTCTGTGGAATAAAATACGTCAGATTGGTTTGAGTAAAAAGTCTTGTGTAGTCAACGGTGATGTGAACGTAGAGGAATTAAACCAAAAATTTGCTAATGCTGACTCAAATCAAATAAATACCCCCTCACACAGTCTATCCTTGAATTCATTGGAAGGATCTTTTACTTTATCTGTCGTAGATCCTATATCCATTGGCAAAGCTATTTTTGCTATAAGGTCAAAATGTATTGGCTTAGATGGTATCCACCCTGACTTTATAAAAATAATTCTACCTTTTATTCTCTAACCCATAACCCATATTTTTAACTATATATTATTATGACATCCAACTATCCAACTCAATGGAAAACTGCCAAAATCATCCTTATTCAAAAAAAGGAAAAGGCGAATGAATACCGGCCTATTGCAGTCCTGCCATTTTTATCCAAAGCCTTTGAGTCATTAATAAGCAATCAAATCAAAGGATATATTGAAACAAACAAGCTTATATGCCCGTTTCAATCGGGCACAGTTGTATTACTGCGTTGTTAAAGGTATCTGATGATGTTCGACAAGCTATCGGTGAGGACAAATTATCAATAATAACGCTGTTGGATTTCTCCAAAGCTTTTGACTCGGTTATCCCGTCTATTTTATATAGCAAACTTGCAACTTTTTTCAATTTCTCAAACTCGAGCATTAAATTCATTCTGTCCTACCTCACCAATTGTAAACAAGCCGTCTCTTTTAATCGTCTGTTGTCGTCTTTCCGTCCTTGGAGTCCCACAGGGATCAATTCTTGGTCCTCTTCTTTTTTCCATGTTCATTAACGACTTGCCATCTGTATTGTCCCATTGTAATTTTCATATATATGCCGATGACGTTCAGTTGTATTATAGCTTTCCTTTAGGACTTGTCGAGGATACCATCTCAAAAATTAACGACGACTTCTCTGCAATCGTCAATTGGGCTTCACAAAATAAACTGATGTTGAACCCCACCAAAACCAAGGCAATTCCTATATATAAACAAGTACCCCATCTCGATGACTTCCCCCCTATTTTCCTGAATGGAAACCAAGTAGAATTAGTATCCAACGCGAAAAACCTAGGTATGATTTTCAGTAGCAATTTATCTTGGGGTGATATTAATAGCATTGTATCCAAAATATATGCTTCTTTACGCGGCCTTTCAGTAAGTCGCCACTTTCTTCCAACTTCAATTAAGATGAAATTAGCTAGGACTCTCCTAGTGCCAATTTTAACTTATGAATGCGAACTGTTCGCGGATATGGATTCAATCTCATCCCGAAAGCTCAATGTGGCTTTTCATTCGATTGCTCGATTTGTGTTTAACCTTCGCAGATTCGACCACGTATCTTCTCATTCTCGTCAAATTTTGGGATGCTCTCTTGACAGCTTTTTTAAGTACAAATGCTGCATTTATCTCGGCAATTTGATCTATAAAAAGCAACCATCATATTTATTTGAAAAACTTGCAATAACTCCATCCGCACGCTACCACTCATTGAGGCCGCTTAAGCATACCTGTTTAGCCTCGCGAAGAAAATTTTTCATTCGTGCCGTCAGTGTATGGAACAATTTACCCATTGCTATCAGGTCGAATATCGAACCCAAGAAACTGTCCTCAGCAATCTTTTATTATTTTTCTAATAATTATTGAAATCTCTCCAATAGATTCACACTCTAAATTCTGAATCTGCTAAAATGAATTTAATTACATTTAAGTTATTTCCTTTTAATTGTATTCAATTCAATTGTATTAGAACTTTCTTATGTTTAAAATTCATTATTCATTAAATTAAAGCACTCTATCCATATATTTTACCTGTATATAATCTATAAGAATCTTTATATTCTCGAATGTACAGTGGTTACTAAATAAATTAAATGAAATGAAAAAAAAAAAAAAAAAAACAACTGCCTTGATCGGCATTAATAAATTGAATTAAAACAAAAGAAAAAAAAACAAAAACGATGTAAACGCCCATCAAAGGAGAGCATTGCGAAAGCGCCCTCTGATCTCACATTCTACGAACACTCATTCTTTCGTTAAATTTCTGAATTTCCAAACACTTATTTTTTTCGTTCAATTGCAAGAGGAGGCGATCGCATCGGAATGCTCTCATTTTGATGGCGCGTTCACTTGCTGAAGGGACACAAAATTTGTAAGTATTTTTACATTTATATGTACACATGTATTCTCTAATTATCTAATTAGCAACAGAATATTAAACAAGCCGAACAAAATTCAATATCTTTTGCGTTTTAATATCGTCCCGCACGACCATCAATTAACAGCAATGATTCTTGTTGGTACACCGAGCAACGGTATTAATATTAATGATGTGGTATAAATAGACAAATTTGGTAAATGCATCAATTTGGGCAATTACGTATTCCTTTTTATCGCTTTTGCCACTCAACTTTCCAGTGATATCTATATGGACCGTATGCCATGGAATGTCTACTTTGGGCATTGGATGAAGTTCTGTTGGTATTTTGCCTGATGGTGGCTTAGTCAATCTACAGCTAATACAGTTCTCGACAAATTTACGGACGTATTTAGACATGTTTTCAAACCCGTAAAACTCATACATCTTGTCGAGAGTCTTTTCGCAACAAAGGTGTACAATCGCTTCGTGGACGTGATTTACTACAGACCATCTAAACGACCTGGGGATAACTGGGTGATTTACCGTTTCTTTGGATTTTTCGAAAAAGCATTTTTGATCGGAGCTCATATGTCTTCGCCATACTTTCCTCTAGCTCATCGTTTTGAATTTTTGTAATGATCGAAGAAGTCTCAGGATCACTTTGCTGTTTGGCCAAAAGCCAATTGTCCGTTATAGGGACTTTGGCAGTCATTTTAATTGGTAATGGGTTCTGGAGACGAAGTTCTTTTACTGTAGTATTCGACAACGTGGGGTTTATTATCGATTTTATGCAATAAAATTGCACCATAACCGTCCATACTGGCATCGGTAAGTAGTTCTATTGGATGATTGGGGATCGAATATAGTGAGCACAGGCTCATCTGTCAATGCTTTGATAACCTTTAGCCGGATTTGCTCATGCTCTAATTTCCATTCAAATACTTTAGTCCTGCATGTAAGGCTATATAATGGTTTCATTATCTGTGAAAATGTTGGTATGAATTGTCGAAAATACGATGCCAGACCAATGAACTGTCGCACTTGGGTAACGGACTGTGGGGGCGGTAAATCAATCAATGCTTGTCTAACTTCGAAACCCAGATATTCAACACTAGATCTTAGAAAAGAGTATTTTGCGACGTTAAAACAGAATTCAGCCTGAGATTGAATTTTCAAAACTTCTTTCAATCTATCAAATGCTTCTTCTTTTTTTTTTTTGAGAAACGATCATAATGTCGTCCATGTAAACCACGACAAACGAATAAGCAAGGTTACCTAATGTTTTCATTACCGCGCGTTGGAACACAGAAGGTGCATTTTTAAGCCCGAAAGTCATAGCCAGAAACTCATACTACCCTTCTGGAGGGACAAAGGCAAAGTCTGGGTGAATGGGAATCTGATGAAACCCACTTGCTATATCCAGACATGAGAAATACCATGCTCCACGTAACCTTGAAATTTGATCACTTATTAATGGTAGAGGATATTTCTCAGCAACAGTATTCGAATTCAATTCGCGATAGTCAACGCAAAGTCGGTCAGTGTCATTTTTCTTTTTAACGAGTAGAATGCGACTGGCAAACGCGGAACAACTAGATCGAACGATATTTGATTCTAATATTTCTTTAATCATATTCCTTAGTATTTCCTTTTCATCTGAACTGAGTCGATATGGTCGTCATTGTACAGTCTTATTTGAATCGATTAAACGTATTTCTAATTGGCCGGTTGTAACTCGGCTTTTTGGAATTCCGTCAATAAAAGATATAGAATATTCATTTAAAATATCCAACAAACGAGATTTATCTACACCGCACAACTCAGTATCAATATTGGCAAGATGAGAACGGTTATTAGGAACAGCTATAGCACCTACAGATTTTGTTTTAAAAATTTTGACTTTATCAATTGATATGGTGACGTTGAAGTCATGGTATTTCTCGGCCGATTATAATATCATAATTTAGGCAATCATTTAGAACAACATGAAATAGAACTTCAAGGGAATATACTCGTAGTATTCGCTTATTTTAATATTTGATACAATTTGGAATGTGCTGGTTACAGTATTATTTTCAATTCCCTTAAGAATGACTACATTGTTAATTCGTTTACCCGAAAGTTTATGTGACAGAGCTTCCTTAATCAACGAACACTCAGCACCTGAATCGAAATAAAATGGATATGACTTACCAGACTGGATCAAGGTACCAATTGGTTCTTTTATCTGGCACAGATTTACACGCTTTTCATACACTTTATTTTGAATCGATGATGATGATCCTTCTGGACAATTAGATTTAATGTAGCCAGCTCTTCCACATTTGAAACGAATGATTGTGCCGCTCTTCACTTTGGACGAACGGACAGCAGAATGGTTAGATCCTTGTTGCATTTTACCTCTGGCTCCCCTAGCACGGCACTCAGCAATTTTGTGTCCCTGTCTTCCGCAAAAGTGACATTTGATTACGGGTTGCAATCTGATTTTCTTGTACGATACTCATTTCCTTCCATTTAGACACAAGCGAAGTAACTAGTCGGCTTCCATATGAGGATAGACACTCTTCATCTTTTGGGCGACCATTAAGGACGTTGAAAACTGTGGCGGCTGGAGTTTCGTTGCCTTCAAACTGCTGCAGAAACAATTCCTTAAACTGACTCCATGTCATGCCGGTAAAACATATTTGGGACAGCCAGTTAGATGCACTGTCCTCTAACGATTTGCTTAATGCCACAAGAAGAGCACTACCCTCCAAAGAGTTTTCTGCTAGGATTAAATCCACTGTGGAACACCATGCGGCAGCACTGGAACCTGAGTTGTCGGGGTTGAACTTTGGAAAAACTGTCATAAAAGGACCTCGCGTCAGATGTCTGCTTCTTACCGCGTTCATTACTTCCATTAAACTACGATGTTGCGATTCCAGAATAAAGCAAAAGCGATCATCAGAATTGATTTGGTGCGGAGGGAATCCCACTTCTGATGTCGGAGAAGGATCTTCGTTTTCTCCAGCTGGTTCAACATTTGTAGCGTCTACGTCGCAAACCAAGCGCTTCCTTAGGCGTGACATGATGTTTTATGCACGAAATCTATATCCATAGATAAACTAAACTAGATGTCAAACTCTACTAATACTTTTGCAAACCTTTAACTTTCGCACAGACACACTGTAAGTGAATTCCAACACTTTTGCATCTCTATAACTTTGTCAAAATTTGCTAGAATGAGAGCAATTTACAAGTAAAATTGCTGGAATGAGAGCGATTTGCACGAGTGTGTGTAATGTGGATGACGTTTTTTGGTTCAAATGGGCGTGGTTTGTATAAAAAAAATGAGATAAATTGGCATTGATCGCAATTCACACGTATTCACGGACAGAGTCTCACGGATAGTGACGATCAGTAGAAAACCGGTTTTGATTTTCCAATATCTGGAAAGTTTGATATTTACACTTTCAATTTACAAACTTTCAAACTTTTCCAAAATGTTTGAAGAGTTTGTTCGCAAGGAGGTTGGAACGTGCGGTAAACGGAACTTGATTGATGTTCCGTTGGAAGTTCTTCAAACTTTTTGCATTCCGTTTTGGACTTCTTCTCAATTATTCTATTCCGTTTTATTTTGTCATGCAGTTAATTGAAGTGGTATCGCTCTAATCAAGCTTCGTGGAGCTCCGTTTGTTTTAAATTCGAAAAAATAAAAAAAGGAAAACAGTCTAATATTTACAGTGACTTCAGTATTTTATTTTTTCTGTGTGCATTATTAACAAAAATTCGAATTCAAAATTCAAATTCAAATAAAAATGGAACAAATTGACTGGTCGAAAGAATTGGTTGAGGAACTCATCGTGCATTATGAAATGCATGAAAATTTATATCCTGTTGCTGATCCTCGATATTTAGACAGAAATGCTCGTGCTGCCTCATTGAACGAAATCGCCAATGAATTAAAAAAATGCAAGCCAAATATGAATACAAACCATATAAAAGCGAAGATCAACATTATCAGGACGCAGTACATGAGGGAGATGAGGAAAATTGAAAGCTCAAAAAAAAAAAAGCGGAGCGGGATCGGACCAGATTTATAAGCCGACTTTGTGGTTTTTCGATCAACTGCATTTTCTCAAAAGTCATTGCAGTACCATTCCTTCGCAGTCAAATATCGATGAGGTAAGTAAATCATTTAAAGTTGATTCCGTAATGTTCGCATTTACAAAATTTTATATATTTATTTTAAGAGTTCTAACTCCAAGGAAAATTTCGACGGCCATGAAGATGTCAACCAACAGTCACCAGGTTCACCACTTCCAAAAAGGCAGAAAGTAAGTTTTTTTCTTTATAGTTTAGAATCTTGCCAGTCAACTATCCCTTCTTCGTTAAAGTATGCCATAAAGCTTTGACGAACTTCTTCCGCTTCTCCTTTGCGAGGATTATTTATTGCTCGCGATGTTGAAGGTTTACTATCCTGGCTTACACTTGGTATGTTGTTGGGAATGAAAATATCATCATCCAATAAAAAATTGTGCAAAACGCAACAAGCTAATGTTACGATTTCAACATTCTCCACAAGCATGTTGATAGATTGTTGAAATATTTTGAACCGGTTTGAAAAAATACCAAAAGCATGTTCAACGACATGCCTAGCTCTCGAAATTCGTATTTCATATTTTTTTCCTTCATATTGGTATAGTATGGATAAGGCTTCATTAAATGTTTATTTAATGAAAAGGCGTCATCCGCAATAATGAATAATATTTTTTAAAGCACTTTGAGCTAGGACCTCCGCGTCATTCGTTCGCCCATTACATCCTACGTCAACAAAAATAAAGCGACAATCTGCATCAACAAGTGGAACTATGCTGTTTGCTCCTTTATAATTGTGATAATAGGCTCCTTCCTTGCGCAGCGATCTAAAATTTATATGTTTGCCATCGAGAGCTCCTAAACAATTTGGAAACTGCCATCGCATGTCAGCAATTTTTTCCCATTCCAAAGTAGAAGTCGGAAACTGAAAAAAAAAAATTAAAAAAAAGTATATGTAACAATATGCATTAAAATTTATATATATATACATATAGTGATATGTGATAAAAAACTAATATCCTTATCCATATGTATTCCTTATACTTACAGAAAGACAATCAATTTCAAAAAATTAAAAAGCAAATAGAGAGCACTAAGGAGATATTGCGCATAAATTCTGCTCAAAAATATGATTGGCTCGGCAAACAAGTTGTCTTCGACTTAAATCGAATAACAGATGAGGAGATTCAGGACGAGACAGTTTTCGCAATACAGTCGATTCTTTCGGAAAATGTGAGAAAAAACAGACGATTACGCCGAAAGAAAGAACAACTGATGCATGTGAACGACAACATCTCCGCTGCCAAGTACTTCAAGATCCTTGTTCTTTTCACAGGAAATAAGATCACCACCGACACCTTTTTCCGATCGAGCTCGAAGTATACCCGACATTTTGGAGTTGTCTTTGGAGGGAATTTTAGATGAAGACGACTACTAATTTTAATAACTAATTGCCTATTAATTATAATTTAAATTTTAATAAGAACAGATTTGTGTACTTACTTTGAGATATTCTGGTTTAAAATTTCCATATATGGCCTTGCAAACTTCTGGCACTGCCTTGCAAAGAAAAGATTTAGATAACCTCGTCTGGTAGTCTGTGCTTTGATATGATTCTCCAGTTACCAGAAATCTTAATGTAGCAGCCAGTTTTTCAACAGGAGTAATTGCACTCCTCATTAACGTTTCTTTTCGTTTAATATCATTTGTTATGCAAGAAAGTAAGAATTTAAACTTTATTTCCCCCATTCGCAAATAATTTGAAAAACCTGGCTCATGTTCAAAGTTCAATTCTTTCATTAAAAAAGAAAACGATCCTTTGGAGGTCCTAGAATTTCTCCACGGCTTTACCCAGCAACTTCTTTTTCTTTTCTTCGGCAACGACAATACTTCTTCACATGTCTCCAGTAATTTCAATGCGATTTCACTTTCACTTTCTGCAATTGCTATATTGGTACACTCGAATAAATCTTCAATTAAATTCAAACGTTCGTCACTCATTTTATAGCTTTCAAATTAAATTTTAAAGCGAACAGAACACACGAAAAAGACGAAGCGCAACCAACCAAAAACACACTTCGAACGAAGATAGCAATTAAAGTAACGAAAAATAAATCGACGATTGCGGCATTGAACGTGTGTCTATTTATCAAACATGTTTGAAGAACTTGACTGGAAAAGTTTGAAAGTGTAAATTGGGACTTAGTCTATCAAGACTGCCATTCCAATTACCATAATTCCATCGATCATGTGTATACCACACACATACGTTGGCAAGCACCTTCCACGCGCTGCATAATTATGTAAGCACTATATGTGTGTCTCTCTCTAACTCATTGTTACGGTAAGGCTGCGCTGGACAGATAACACTGCCAGGCTCGCAATAAAGGAAGGTACACAGCAATACAGAATAGAAGAATAGAATAGAATGGGGAAGATAGAAAATACACTCAACAACGCATTCTTGTGAAATTCATACAGAGTCGCTTTATTTATTTGCTTTTAAAATGTAGTTTTTGTTACTTAAAAAATAGATAAATAGGCGCCACGACATAGATACATAGGCGCGCC
The DNA here is from genome assembly GCA_949129095.1 of Volucella bombylans. Classification (NCBI taxonomy): domain Eukaryota; kingdom Metazoa; phylum Arthropoda; class Insecta; order Diptera; family Syrphidae; genus Volucella; species Volucella bombylans. The sequence goes on along the minus strand of OX422142.1, from coordinate 115,776,819 downwards.
GACATACATATACGAACAACAAATAAAATTTAAATCTCTACAACCATTTGAAGATTATCCTTACCTGCTTTATTGATTTCTTTATTTCCTTATTGCTGAAGTGGAAATGCTTTGATAGAAATACAATGACTCAAATATTACAAAATTTTCTTCCTACAGAATCGTCTGACTACACCGAATGCAACACAGAAAATGACATATAAATCCTTATTTTTGATATCAAAGAAGAACACAAAACTAAAGTAATAACTTTGTTCAGTGAGGCTGTTGAGTCGTTCATTTGCATTTGACGCTTTTCACTTCAAACATATGTATTCCACAATTGTGTACTAGGTTCTTTCTCAGAACCCATATGCCCATCATATTCAAGACTTAATATTTCAGAGCGCATTGTTTTGGTATGATAATCCTATTATTTATAAAGACAATATCTACCATATGTCGCCGCTGACGTCTCGAAGGGATTCGAAACGTTAACGTCTTAATTAAACGAAACTCTTGACGTACAAATTAAACGTTTATTTTTACCGCAGTTTACATCCTTCCTTGCTGACGTTAAAATGGCGAATTAAAAGAGAAGAAATTAAATGAAATAATTAAATGAAATAAATAAATAAAGAAGGAAATAAGTCTAAACGAATGTCAGAAAAAGAAAGGAAGTTTTTCCAATTGTTATGTTTCAGCAGCTGTCAAAGTTACCAATAATATCTAGCTGTTAAAATATTCTGTAAGGTTTGCCAATTCATTATGCATCGCTTTACGCTTGCCGAACGTGAGGAAATTATTAAAAAATATTATCGAAATTCCAGTTCAGTTCTAAATACGCAACGTGAATTTTGTCGTGGGGTAGGCCGTCATCATGGTTTCAGTGTGCGGACAATTCGTCGCACCGTGGAAAAGTTTGAACTCTTTTGGATCTTAAGCCCCCAACCAGACAGAGATTGGTGGGAAATAAAGAAAACATTGCCGCCGTAGCGGCCAGTATTGATGAAGACGCAGAAATGTCTATTCGGTGCCGATTAACCGAATTGGGCATCGCTAGAGAGTCAACCTGGCCTATTTTGCGGTTGGATTTTGGCCTACATCCATATAAGATTTTGCTGACTCAAGAATTGCAGCCGTACGACCATAGACAATGCCGTGAGTTCTCTAATTGGGCGCTGGAAATGTTAGCCGAAGATATGGATTTTGGTCTCTCGGACGAGGCCTAGTTTTAGCTCAACCGCTATGTCAACAAGTAAAATTGCCATTATTGGAACGAACACAAATGTTCGGCCAAGCATCAATGCATCGCCAAGAATTGACTGTTTGGTGCGGTTTGTGGCATGGCGGCATTATCGGACCTTATTTCTTTCAAAATGAGGAAGGAGACGCCGTTACCGTCAATGGTCTCAGATATAGAACGATGTTAACCGACTTTCTGTGGTCAGAGCGCGACAACATCGATATATCTAAGCTGTGGTCCCACAATAAGTTGGCGCTACATGCCATACAAGCGACGCAACGCTCGAAGTTGTGAAGGAGGAATTTGGCGACTGGGTCATCTCGCGAGGAGCGTTCACCAATTGGCCGCCACGATCATGCGATTTGGCAATACTCGATTATTTTCTCTGGGGCTACGTTAAGCCCGAAGTCTACACTAGCAAGCCAACCACTTTGGACGAGGTCGAATCAAAAATTGGACCGATCATTTGAATGATGTGCTATCCCACACATAATGGTATGTACATAGCTTCAAAATAAAGCCAGAATCAATTTTATATCTCACACCGTTGTTGTTTTATTTAATTTTTAAATGGGGCATAGCTAAATGATTAATATTTTTTTTATTTTCTGTTCAACTTTTTGTATAACAATGCTTTAGCTTAACTAAAACTTTGTCATTAAGAGATTCTTTAGAGTCTATCAAGTTCTGCGTTACTGAATGTCAAACTCGATTTCATTGTTGTCATTAAATAATGAACATTTATTTTATTGACTTGTAAATAACCTTTAAATTGTTGGCATGTAACAACAACATAAATATTTGACGTCGCGTTGCAACTTTGTATGAAGGCTTTTCAACCAAAACTTGTTTTCCGAATAGAAACTTCAAACAATGCCTTCGCAAACAATGCCTTTTCGTAAATTCATAGGCAATCGGTTTATTTTCATGCTGAATAACAGCTAAAACCGCCGCCTCAGACGCATCTACGAAAAGTTTAATAGCCTTTCTATTGTCAAAATAAGGTAAAACTGGAGACTTTAATTTTAGATTGTAAGCCCCTTGATGAATGATCCCAGATAATTACCATCCCAAAGAAACGCTGGAGATCTTTGACACCATTCCGACGTGGCACTTTTATGCCACGACTCATTTCAAATGTTAAATGTACTCGTAAGACCAATTTCTTGTGCTGTTTTCAAAACTATCTCTAAAAATTTATCGTGTTCTTCACAGGATTAGCACATGTCATGTACCATGCGGTACATTTGTAAAAATAGGTACAATTGACCACATCTTTTGCATGCATGCGGAATATTTGCTTGGCTCACTTCTCCAGATCCACTAGGCTTCGATACTCCTGCTCACACCACTCTGCTGTGAAATGAAATATTCATTGAACTTTTGTAGTAATTTTATTTTATGCTCTCATCACACACATTAAATGATTCAAAAATTAAAACGATGTAACGAACCAACTAATGGCAACGGAAACGGTTTAATTAAAATTTAATGAAACAAACTTACGTAATATTTAATGAGGGGATATGTTTATTGTCAGAAGGCAATATTGTATGTTAGTACAGACAATAGGGTATGTGATAGCGATGTTATGCTCTCTGTATGTGTAACACACGGATAAAAATGGATTCAATGTTTGACGTCACTTACAAGCGTTTAAAGGGCAATGATTTTCGGACCCACGTGCAGCCGAGCAATTAGCAGGGGCAAATGACTGCTATCACGCAGATATCACCGCCATCCAAGAAGTGCGATGGGATGGGCCGGACATAAGGAGGATGAAAAACTGTGATATATACTCTTGTGATTGTTATAGGAAAAAAGAAACAGTACTTATTTGGATGCGGATTTGCCATATACGGCAGACTTAGTGGAGAAGTCTTGAGCTTCCGAAACGTGAGCGAGCATCATGCGGATTTCCCAGCGCCACAACAAAGAAGATATAATGTAGAAAAGCCGCAATCGAAATAGACGAAATCTCTCAACAACTCCTATGCCACCAACATCAAGTACCAAAGACCAGTGGCCACGCTGCCAACGTGCCATCAGAGATGCCGGTTTTCATTCGACCATCACCAAGAAATTCCTGGTTTTTGAATCGCTGTTTCCATTTTTTTTGTTGTTGGCCACAGTGCAGTTTTTAGTTTATACACTTCACTTTTTGCCCCAAATAGTGTGACGTAATCCTCTTCTGCCTATGAACCTCTTGAGGTAATTGATAAACAGGATCCTACCGTCAGCTTTATAGTGAAATTATATCGAACCAGACCATCTCCTTTGGCAGGTGTCCCATAAGTTCCCCAATTGATGTTGGAAACAAAAGAATGTGAAATGTGAAACAAAAGAAAAGCTGGACCTTCAAACTATGCAGATGAGTTTTCAAAATCGGCGAGATTACACTCTCCCGAAATTAAATCAGCTGGGTTTATGTCTCCTTTCAAATATACATTATATGTAGTTCCACTTCTGTGCTTTGGTCACTGATTGAATTGTTAGATTTCGGCATTGCCACTCTCTTGGCTATATACGTATGTATCCCAAACATTAGAAGGGAGCTTATGCCATGATGGTTTTCGAGTCCGTATAATATGCCACTTTTTGAATGTTCTTTTTAAGAATAAGGAGCAATCGTTCAACCATCTCTACCATAAGCACATCAGCTTGTAGTCCGAAACTTGCGATTGTTACAGCTTTTAATGGACAAATACATGAGTTGGTTGCTCCAACTCAGGTTTGAATGGATTTGACCCGTCTTGTGAATACATCTGTGTGAGAAGCCATGTAGCAGGGTTATTTTGCCCGATGGACACATCACAAAGCGGGGTATACTTATGTTTTCTAGATTTATTCCCTTCGTGCCCTTCTTGATTGTTGTTTGCTTATTGTGCAAGACATCTTGTTGCTAAATAAGGCGCGGGGTCTGATCCATACGTCAATATGTTAAGTTTGCAGTTGTTAATCGTGGTGAGATCTCCAAAGAATCAATTAAAACGCTTGGTCTTAACGATACATGGGCTGTGATATTTTTCCATTCAATTTACAACAATTGAAAATAGATCAGATTGGACTGTTGTTCATGGGCTTACAAATTAAAAAAAAAGAAAAACATTTGTTTTTGTCTGATGGTACAATATATCAGGAATATTTTCCAAAAGTTCAAGTCAATCGGAGTAAAACTCTAGGAGAGACAGCCTTTGGAAATTCCATGCAGTAGGCGTGCTCAACCAGGTGCAGCATCAGGCAGCTGCTTGGTAATTGTTTGTCGATTTATCTCGCTTTATAAGGATCGAGTTAGGTTTATATGTGAGATTGGACTATTGAAGAGCGGCCTGAGGATCATTTAGAAAAAAACAAAACGAGTACAGTTCCAATCCCAGAGGACCATTTGGTAATATGTAAGTTTCATCAAAACTCTATTTTTGAAGTCGGTTGACACGATTTCTCAAAAACTAATCCACCGATCTTTTTGAAATTTTGCACACTTCTTCTAGATAATAGTATCTAATGATTGAACGAAGGTTTGGTTTTTTCTTTTTTATTATAGCTTATTTCACAAGGCAATATGTGGTGTAGATTTGACCGAAAATTTTACTTTTTTGCATACAACTCTGCCAAAAATTCAAATTTAATTTTTTTTTTAAATCCTTCATTAAATCACGAGCTATACTCGCCTACTAACAGAAAGTATTCGGTTTTTTGATTTCAGATAAATCCATCAAGAGTTATCCAGACTACCGCGATGATACTTTTTTCTAAAGGGTCACCGAAAACTAGGTTAAAACGGCAGAATTTTCAAAATTTTTAATTTTAAGAAATATTGTTAGAATATTGTTATTTTATATGGTTAAAAGTTTGTATAAAATAATTTGTAAAAATAATTAAAGAAAAATTAGAAAAACTGTGACCCCGTAAAATATCATTAAGGAAAGTCCCGGCAGTTGTTTTGGTTGATCAGTCAAATACGACCCAAATGATTGTATTGTAGATGAGCTCTCAGTTTCGTTAAACTATGAAGGAGGAATAAAATAGTGAAAACTGGAATCCCAATGTCATTAATTGCACTCATATGATCCAACAACTCGTACTCTGCCATTAAATCGGTATAGAGACCTCGTAATTCATTATTTCTCTGTAGTTTTCTTTCTAATGAAAGGAACCCTTACTTGTTACTTGCCGAAAATCACCTTAGCAACGTGGAGTCTTTTTGAAACTAAGACTAAATACGAATTGTCTGTAGTAAGTTGGGGATTTCGTGCTTGCCTTGAAGGACTCCTCGCAGTCATGTTCTTCAACACTTCAGCATTTCTGTTTCCCAAAATTTAAGTTTGTCTAATGATGTACTGGAATTTTTGGAAAAAGTGCAAACGGCACTTGTCGATTGAATGCTACCTGCAATTATTCATCCAAATTTTATATTCCCAAATGTGAAGAGATGTCCTCCTAGTTTACTTATAGGGGTATCCGAGGAATACCTTAGAAGACCTAATGTATGCACAAGTGCTGTGGTTTCAAAATACAGTTGCTAGACTCAGAGCAAATCACACGGCAAGGAACCGGTGAAAGAGATAAAAATGTTTGAAATTTTCTAAATTTTATGACTACCTGAGCTGCATATTGGACAGCCGTGCATATTTTTTGTGACAACAGTAAATGGTTCCTTTTCATCTTTAATTCTGGTTGCTACAGATTTTGCTGAGCTCTTCGATAAAATATCACATCAATTAAACATTTTCAAATTGTGTTATCTTGTTTTTGGCTCCATATCATTAAAATGTTATTAAACGTTATTATAGCGTTCGTTTTAGGTCAGCCTTCTCAGCCCTGCTTTTAGTTACTTCTGGTGTACCACAAAGCAGCGATATAGGTCCCCTCTTCTTCATTTCAACTAAAAACGATTTTGAGAGGATTATTAAACACTGCATCCTATCCAGTTACGTCGAAGACACTAAGTTCTCCAAAACTATTTCTTCAGCCCAAGACTCTGTTGTCCTTCAAGAAGACCTCGATACTTTTTCCGCTTGGTGTCTAACAATTTGTTTAAGCTTAATGTCTCCATATGACTGTGGTGTAAACGTTGAGAACTGTTGGTGTTAGGCGAATTTGATTAATTGATATAATTTTATTTTCTAAGAAAGAAATTGATAATTTACATGAAGTATATATGTACAGAACTTACGGTTTTCCTAACCTCGTCCCAACAGCGAACGCCACCACTATCTGCGAATCTGGAACATGGCAACAGAAAAAGAGAACAGAGACAACTAGTCGTACGAAAAGGTATGTGGGGCGCATTCAGTACATGGAAGTGTTTCGTTCGCTGATGGGTTGAGTTCACACTGAAAATATTAAAAGATCGAATCGCTGACAATGACTTTGTCACCTAAGTCCAATCAATCTCCTCCCCGACTTTATTTTCTGCACGGCTAACCTGTACCCCAGGTTCAATCCCTTCGCGACTTCGCATATTGATGTAATAATCTTTAAAGCCAACTCATTACTCGGTTTTATCAAACGATGGTCTAAAGAATTTTGCAACCCTTATCTGCCAAATTCACTTTACATTATAATTATCCGGCCCTTTCTCGAGTAGGCCAGCCAAGTGTGGTCTCCATTTCGGCGAATTCATATACCCCTCATCGAGAACATTCAACGTCGTTTTCGTGACCGCCTCAAACTTAACCTGAATACCCTTGAAAAACGCAGAGAATTAGTGGACTGGTCATCGACTGCTCTCTGGTTCTGTGGACTGCGATTCCACTTACAAATCTATTTCCTTCAACACTAACCCTCGTTATCTACGCTGTCCTCGTCTCTTCTATATTCCAACTCATCGCATATCTTATGGTTTCAATGAACCAATCTCCAGCATGCTCCGTAAATCACCTCAAACCTCCAACCTGAGCACTTCTCGTCTCAAACTTGATCTCCTCCAACATTCCGTTATTTCCTAAGAGTGCTTTTACACATTTCATGAGTTTGATGTGCATGTTTTGGTTATTTTCTTTTGAACTGTTGTTCTGTGATGCGCGCATTATTCCATTCTTTGGTTTTTCATGTTATTTGACAGCTCTCTCTCATTTCATGTTTGGTGCTCAGTGTTTCATAATTGAAAATGAGTCCATTTAAATTCATTCCCCATACTGAAATGTTGTGGTGGTAACAACAGCCAAAGAAGTAATGAAGCAAATGCGAAAAAGAAAAAAGAAAAAGAAATGTCAAAAAGATGCAATGAAAATCCTACCCACATGCAGTGGGAATTTGGTTAATTGGGTATTTTTTGTTTCATTATCCCTCTCTTTTGCACTCATTTGAATCTTTCAAAACATGCGCCGTGTAAAAGCGATCTAATCCTTAATTTTTGTTACAATAGTTTTTAAGTTAGTTTTAGCTTGTATTAAGCCAAATAAATGGGGGCGGGGCGTTAGCCCCTACCAAAAATTAAATTAAAAATCCGAAAATAGTTTGATTTTTTAGTGTAATTTCAGCAGCAATGGGGTCTTAATTCTCGGTTTCAAAACTCAAATTTTGAATCGCTTGTATGGGTTCCTTAATTGTGTTATGAAGCTTTTGTAACAGCTGATACGGTCCCTGCGGCAGAAGGCAATCCCAACTATCGGTTCAATTGCGCAGATAACAATAGTCTTTTCTTGTCATACCGATCAGACAATGTGTTCTAAGCAATTTCATAGTTACCGTCGGTGGGCTGTAAATTTATATTATTATACGAGTATATGCATTATATTGTGTGGTTCTCCTGCTACGTTGATTCTTAGAAAATACAACTACTGAGCGTTGGAAATTGGTTGGGCATGGATCAATTGTTAAATTGATAATGAAATTAGCGCCAGTTTAACTGCTGTAATAGTTCATGCTGGGTTGTTTACAACACTGTATATTGTATATGTATGTATCTCAGTGAATCGCCGTTTTAATTGCTCTTGAAGGCCAAAGTACAATTCAGTATCGCTTTCGGTTTCTTTGTCCTTAAGCTTTCGAATTTGACATCGCCTTAAAAATTTGCTGAAGGTTCTTTGCCGAACATCTTTGGATCAGATTTGGTGATGTCTTGTGCTAAAAGCTTAAGAATCTTCAAATATAGCTTGAGCTGTGATTCCGGCTGTGACACTGATGGATTTGATCGAAAGGCTCCTATTGGTGTGACCGATGGCGCTGCTGACGGACCCTCCTGCTCGTGGCCTGCTTCCTCATGTGACAGATTTTTCGTTAGTTGCCTCAAAATATCCGTCTTCATTGGTTCATTGACCTTCTTTATCTGGTCGTAGTAATCCTTGATTAAGTACAGGTGTGTTATACATTCGGCGTAATGATCCCGAATTTCACTATAGTTGAAATCGAAAAAGTCCCATACATATTCCAGCTTATTTCTACTTTGCTGAAGTTTTCCATCGTCTTACGCTCTTCTCTGTCCTTACCATAATTGTGGGCGAGAGAGTAATTTTCCTTACCAATCTATTCTTGCAAGCTTATAAGTTCCATTTCTTAGAGAACGATTGTCGGAGCTGCTGAAGATGTTCCTCTTGTTCAAAGAAGGGCGATATTTTTTCAACAAGATGGAGCACCTTGTCATAGTAGCAGCGGGGTAACTTGGTACCTCAATCATAGTTTTAACGAACAGTGGATTGGTCGATTCGGCCCCAACCCTTGGGCACCCAAATCTCCTGACCTAACACCCATGGATGTTTTCTTCTGGGGTGCTATGAAATAAAAGGTTTATTTTAGAGAAATGTTGAGTCTGGTAGAGCTCCGAGAAAATATTAGTGCCGCTTCAGAAGAGATGAAAAGAATTTTGATGACCGTTAAACGCGCCCGAAGGTGTATTCAAATGGAAGGAAGGCATTTCGAACAATTGCTACAAACATTCCATAAACATTCCAAAAAGGTCTTCCTCACATACAAATATCCAAGAGATTTTATGAGTAATCCAATAGGCACACTTCTTTTTAGCCATTTATGTTTTACGAAAAATGGCTTTCACTACTAAATCTGTTGATAGTACGTAAAAAAGTTTCTAAGCATAATTTTTAGGAAATTTTGCAAGGATAAAAATTGTAAGAAAATTTATTAAGTAAAAATTTTAAGTTTTTTAAATTATTTTCATAATTTTGAGTTTAACGAGCCATAATTTTTTTGTTGCTGCACAGATGTACCCAAAGCATTCAAGATTTGTATGCACTACTAAATTATCTTTCCAAAATGTCCAAAACTATTTTTGCACCTGTACTAGTTTAGAAATTATAGCGTTTAAAGTGATTACACCTCCAAATTAGAGGTCATCACTTTAATTGGGTGTAACTTGAGAATAGGCCTCCCTGCCGTACAAATGCTTGTTCGGCAGAACTTCGGGAATATGCCTTTAAAGGATTATACTGCTAAACTGGAACACCCTGTATTTATACTTTTTCCAGGCTACTAAAATACTTTTAGTGACGTCCTGTCACGGTCGCCAAAATTGTTCACAGAAAAATAAACATCGTGTTTTCTTACAGTCCAAATCAGAGCTATTTCGTTTTGCATCTTATGGATAACACATTGAACTGTAGGAGCAGGCAAAATATATTAGCCGCACGTGTTCGCATCATACATTGCGCGTATAGACGAAAATTAGTTCGCACAGTTGTGAAATTGTTTTTATCATTGTAGCTCTCATTGCAATAAAATTAATCTACATTTGTGCATTTGTATTTACATTAACACGTTGACTGCCGCCATATAAAAAAAAGATATTACTAGAGTGCCAAAGAGTTTTTTTGTGTTAAAGTGATGTTTATGCGTATAATTGTTAAATTGTGTGTTTTGTTTTAAATTTGTGTTAATAGTTTTTGACTATTTACAAACATTATGGATAATAATGTTTCTATAAGCCCTAGCATTTTTTATGGACGGAGAGGATCTGAAAACGGAAATGATGGTTTTGAAGCTTCAGATTCGGACGAATATGTTCCATCAAATGCTGGTTCTAGCTATTCTAATTCAGATACAATGCTGGATGTCTCTGAGTCTGAGTCTGAAAATGAACCTGACCTTCCATCGACGTCTACAGCAACGTTTTCACATGAATGGGTTAGTGTTACAAAAATTTCACTAAAACAATTTATTTTCGAGCCGTCAGCCACTCCCAGCACATCTCATACATTTATGGTAACCGAAGATGTACGAGGATTGTCTGAAAAATTTCCGACCGCAACGTAAAGATAGCGGCACTCGTCAATAAAAGCTAGTGAATGCTAGTTTTGCATCTTTTGATAGTTACTTACCGAAGTTTCAGTTATTTTGGACGCGCAGTTTTTAGTTGACAGTCGTTTGAGTGAGTCGATGTGAGTGTTTTTTTTTCTGAAAATGGAAAAAATCGAGTATCGAGCTGTTATTATTAAATTCTTGTTTTTGAAAGGCAATACATCTACGCAAATCAAAAATGAGTTGGTCTCTGTGTATGGGGACTCTGCACCATCATTTACCACAGTGAAATTTTGGGCAGTTGAATTTAAACGTGGCCGTAAGAGCTTCGGAGATGATGAACGTTCGGGACGTCCAAAAACTGAACCACTGACGATAACATTGCTAAAGTTCACCAAATGGTGTTAGATGACCGCCGAATTAAAGTGAAAGAGATAGTAGAGGTTATGAAAATGTCCAAAGAACGTGTTTGTTACATATTAAATCAAGTTTTAGGCATGAGAAAGTTGTCCGCGCGTTGTTCGAATGAACATTTCCAACGCTCTGTTGGCGCAGTTTAGGCGCAATAAATCCGAGTTTTGGCGCCGATTAATTACTGTAGATTAAACTTGGATACACCATTATACGCCCGAAACAAAAATTCAGTCAAAACAGTGGACTGCAAAGGGCGAGCCGTCTCCAAAAAAAGAAAAAAACTGTTTTTTCGGCTACGAAAGTGATGGCGACTGTTTTTTGGGATATTAAAGGAGTTATCTTAATCGATTATCTTCAAAAAGGAAAAACCATTACAGGAGCATACTACGCATCACTACCCGCCAAGCTGAAGGCAGAAATTGCGGAAAAACGGCCACATTTGCAGAAAAAGAAAATCCTGTTTCACCAAGACAACGCGCTGTTGGAACAGTATACTTACCTGGTAACACTATTATTATAGTATTGACTGGCAACACTCATACTTGTCATCTATTATACTGTCAAATCTACTATCATACATGTTTCTTCCTATTTTTCTTCTTTTTTTTTGTTTTACATCCGTCAGAGAATCAAGACGTCTAAGAACTGCGCTCCGTTTTTTGTATTAATAAAATCCACTTTTATTATAAACCATCCTGCGTAATATTCAACAGGTTATGGGCCCAGCCAATTAACAATACTGAATAGCGTACCAATAAAAGTTTATTTTTTATTTATTCAACAGCCCTAACCCAAAAAAAAAATAATGAACACAAGACCCGCGGAGGCAGGCGATTCCCAACGATCCTGGGACGATAAAGATCTGGATGCAAGAGCGGAACTCATTTTGGCAATGGAACCGAATATTGTCTCTATGGTAAAAGACAAAAAGTTATCTAATGATATTTGGAAGTATTCTGAAGAATTCAGACGTCTTATAAATATGAAGATGGAAGTCAACCAAAATATGGGTGAGTTTATTCGTGAATTTAATTCATCGGTGATCAGATTACGGGAGTTGGAGTCTGCGCTCGACAAGGATTTGTTGGTGGTGATCCTCCTAGACGGACTTTCTGATGACTTCAAAGATGTGCAAGCTGCATCCGACGCACAGAGCAGTTATCCGGAGCTCAATGTGGTGTGTACCCGACTTTTGGAAGTTAGCGATAGAAGAAAAGAAATGAACGGACTCCCGAATACAGCATTTTACTCCAAGGCAAAGCAGAAGCCAAAGAAATTCTTAAATTACAATAGAGGTCCTTCATTTCCATTTGACTGTCTAAAGTGCGGAAAGAAGTGCCACAAGGCGAAAGACTGCTTCCAAAATAGGGAAAGAGTAAGGAAAGTCAAATCAAACGACGACAAGGATTACGAGTATGGGTTTGTTATAAGAGAACAATCAGTATTCAGGGTTACAAATGACGAAAAAGTATGGTGCCTTGATTTCGGAGCCACATCCCACATGTGCTCAACGCGGTCATTATTTGAAACTCTGGAGAATTGTAAAACGAACAATTATGCAACTTTGGCAAATAGACAAAGAGTGAGAATAGCAGGCATTGGAACGGCAACAATACCACCACATATGAGCCACGTTGACAAAAACTTCAAATTCTACAATACTCTGTACATCCCAAATTTAAAGGAAAACCTCATCTCAGTAAGTAAAGCAACCAGCAACGGTTTCAAGGTCACGTTTGAGGATCATCAAGCTAAATTACATGACAAGAATGGTAGACTCTTAATCACAGCCGACAAGAAGCATGGATTTTACTTCATACGTGAGAAACATCGATTGTTTGCAGCAATTGAAAATAAAAATTCTTTGAATGTCTGGCGCAGAAGAATGGGTCATTTGAACCTATCGTCATTGAAGCAAATGCAGTCAACAGGCATGGTGACCGGATTGCCGTAGAAGTTTGAACAAGACGATGTCAGCTCACCTCTTGCATTTGCGCAAAGCAGTCTATTAAGCCGTTTGGTGTGTGCGATGCCAAGAGAACCACCAGAAAGCTGGAACTGATTCATTCGGACGTGTGCGGACCTATGCGAACCGAATCATTAAGCAAATCGGTGTACTTCATAACATTCATCGACGATTACTCTCGACGCATATTTGTATACTTTATGCGAAAAAAAACGAAGCCCTGGAAAAGTTTAAAATCTTCAAAGCCTATGTGGAAAAGCAAACGGGTGAAACCGTAAAATCGTTAAGAACCGATAACGGAACTGAGTATACAAATGCAAAATTCGAGGAGTTTCTTGAACGGAATGGAATTGACCACGAATTCTCCGCACCGTACACGCCTCAGCAGAATGGAATAGCTGAAAGGGCAAACAGGACATTACTGGAGATGGCAAGATGTTTGAAGCTGGAGGCCAAGTTTTTGATTTTGATTTTGCGGCCCGGGTCAATCCCGGACAGATTTATTAGGCTTATTGCAAGCAAACATATACTTAAAACTAACATTTTCACATAAAAACTAAAGGGTGGGTGCGGTTGAAGAAAGTTAGGACGTGAGGCATAGGTGGAAATAAGTATGTTCTTGAGGGAGAGTTTGCTGAGATGGTAGTCGAAGAGAGGCAGAACATCGTTAACTTCGCGAAGCATCCTAGACATTGGCTCCAGGTGTCCGTAATTCGTTCTGTGAAGATTGAGCCGGAAAAGTGGCACAGACCTAAGATTGCGGGGATTGGTGTTAAAAGAAATAATTTGAAGTAAGGAAGGACAATCGATATTACCTACTAAAATTTGATGAATAAAGAGAATATCGGCAACTTTTCGGCGTATAGAAAGGGGTTGTAAATTTATAAGTTTCAGCCGGTCAGTGTAAGGTGGTAAGTTTTGGCTATCATCACAGGGAAAACCACGTAAAGCAAAGCGTAAAAACCTGCGTTGAACAGCTTCTATCCGGAGGATGTGAGTTCTGTAGTAGGGTGACCAAACTTGGCTATAAGTTATAGCCTGACACTTATTGACGTTAAGCTCAAGAAAATTCTTCTGACACCAAGTACAAAACCTGTCTAGATCTTGCTGCAGAAGTAGGCTGTCTGAGGAAGATGATATATATCTACGAGTAAATATTTTCATATGTATGTAAACAGATATGTATGAATTTTTAATGATACAAGCAACATCATTAATGGTCAGAATAAATAATAAGGGACCAAGGTGGCTGCCTTGGGGGACACCAGAGGAGGCTTTAATTGGGTCAGAAACCATGGACCTAAATAGAACATAGTAAAGTCGTTCATTTAAATAGGATTGAACCCAAGTTATAAAGTTTATCTGGAAACCAAGAGCCTTTAATTTTAGAAGGATTATGTCATGAGCAATTCTATCAAAGGCTTTGCTGAAATCGGTGGCAATCACATCAACTTCATTTCCAGATTCCAGTGCACATAAAGTGCTTGATACGAATTCCGTTAAGTTGGTGGTCGTAGATCTGCCTTTGAAAAATCCGTGCTGGTTTGGGGAAACAATAGATTTACAATAGAAAAGCATTATGTCATAGATAATGCTCTCAAAAAGCTTAGGTATGCAGGACAACTTAGCAATTGGACGATAGTTGGAAATATCGTCTTTTCTACCTTTTTTATGTAGGGGAATAATAAACGACCTTTTCCAGGTTGATGGAAATAATCCCTGGGTGATAGAAAGCTGAAAGAGAGCTGTAAGAGGTTGGGCTAGATGCACTTGACATTTCTTTAAAAATATAAGGGGAAGATCATCAGGGCCAGCAGAATAATCATCTTTGAGTTTTATTATTTTATCTCTAACTTGCTCTAAAGTTATAGACACCGATTCCAAAGTTGTTTGTGGGCAGCTGTTTAAGTAGGAAAAGTAAGAATGGTCTGGCTCTTGGGAATGGATGGCGAACGCTTGGCCAAAAAAGATTGCGAAGATATTTGCAATAATTTGGGAATCGCCCGAGGACCTATCAAGAAAATTTAGGGATGATGGATAGTTATCCGATTTGCTTTTAGTTTTGATGAATTGAAAGAATCTTTTGGGGTCGGAAATGAGTGTGTGGTCCATTCGGTTTAAATAGTTGTTATAGAGAATTTGGCAAAGTACAGAGAAATTAATTTGGGCAGACTGGTAGTAGAAGAAATCGGTGTCGGAACGCGATTTTAAGTAAGAATACCAGAGCTTATTTCTCTTGTTACGAAGAGATCGCAGCTCTTTATTATACCACGGTGGTGACGATGAGGAATTCCTTTTGGGTAAAAAAGGCACAGATTGGGAGAGACATTTTAAAATTTCGGTATAAAAGGATGCAAGAGCATCGTTAACCGTAAGGTTAGGGTTATTGTAGAGAAAGTTAAAATTGACCATACTGAGGAGGTTGTTCAGTTTGGCATAGTTAGCCCTATGAAAATTAAAACTGTAAGAATATTCATAGGAAACGGGATTAAGGCCATTGTCATATGTCAGCGTAAGAGAAAGGGGAGGGTGGTAACTATCCAACTTAGAAAGCAGATGTTTACTTTCTAAAACGACGCAGTTGTCTGTATCAGTGGCGAAGACTAGGTCGAGTTGTCTGCCGATGTTATTGGTGACACCACTTAATTGATATAAACCAGAGTCAGTTAGGCAGTCGATGAAAAGATTTTCTTTATCAGAGGTAGGATTTGTTGCAGTATAGTAGCACTGATCAGTCTGAGTCCATAGAAGCTTAGGTAGATTAAAATCACCTACAAAAATAACAACGTCATTGGGATCAGCAGCATTAAAAATGCAGTCGATTGCATCAACAGCTAGCTGGTAACCTTGAATTGGTTGAGAGGGGCGAATATAGCAGCAACAAATATATAGGTTGCGTTTGCAAATAGGAATTCTAGCGCAAACGAATTCGAAGAATGCAGTGGACGATTTTTTAAAGGGTCTAGACTCGAGACGAGAGTGTATAGCTAGAAGTACACCACGGCCATATAAATTCTCCTCTTTATCTAGACCATCGTCACGGTGTAAATCGAAGTCTTGGGAAAATAATTCATTATTCTTAATATCAGGGGTGAGATTGGTTTCTGTGAGGGCAAAGATGTCGTATGGCAGAATCTGCGAATTAAGATATATAGCAGAAATCTTAGTTCGTAATCCTCTTACGTTTTGATAATACAGGGACAGATATTTGGGAGGCTTCGGCGAAGAATTGAGTGGTGGGTTAGGAGCGATGGTAGTTTTTGAAACTAGACCGTGTTCTCTGGAGGTGTAGTATGCGCTTGGAGCTAACATGAGACGCAAAAGAAGAGAGATCATTAACCACGTCATCAGGAGTCATATCTAATTGTTCATGAAGACGTATAAAAAGTTGCCGCAGATCATTATGATTAGTGGGGAGGCCTTCTTGCAGAATGGAAACCATTGCATTGGTTTTCGTTATACCGTCGATACAGACAGAGTCAGGCTTGTCATGTAGGTAGGCGAGATATAAGCGAACATTATCATATAATCTGCGGTCTCTTAAACGAGAGAGAACATATCGGCCATCTTCCCCAGAATCGATAAGGTGCTTGGTTAACTTTGCCTTTGGAGGAAGAATGGGGTCTAAAAAAGAAGGTGGTGTGGTATTAGGGTAGGAGTCTAGCTTAGAACATGGGGAGGGATTTAAAATATGGGAGCGAATAAAGTTGGGGTATGCCGTTTTAGTATGAGTGGAATGAGGAGATGATGGGTTTTGTAAATGACTGGGAGGAGGATCTAGATTGAAAGATACGCGCTTAGGAATTGAGTTGGACACGGTGGAAGAACGTTTTGTGTATACGCGATTGGCAGTATGAATTGAATGAGGAGTGAAGACAGGAAATGTCCCAACTTTAAAACTCCAATTTGCATCAGGAGTTTGTTTGTTAGGAGTTGGGTTTTTTTTTGGAAGAGTTAGGCTTCGGTATAGGGTTAGACTTAAAATTAACATTATTCTGTTTTTTAGATTTAGTGGATTTTGAGGTAAAGGTAGTATCCTTGCGATGTTTGTTGTTTCCTCTATTCGGTTTAATTCTTTCCATAGTTAATCCACCCAGATTGATGACGTCGGAAGCAGGGTTGATAAACATCCATTCATATTTTGACGGGATGCTTACCTTGAAGGTGTTGGTGGAGATCTTACGGCAGTTGCTGACATCTATTTTAAATTTAGATTTGAAGAGACTAGTTAGCCTGTTTCGATCGAGGAGTGTACCTCTTATTAAAAAGGCAACTGACTCAGCTTTGTTGAAATTGTTCAACTTTTTTATTCTCGTGTTCCACTCCGAAAGTGTCCATAAGATTCCGAATCTTGAGATTGTGGGTTCAGGAGTTGGTGTAGTAGCATCGTTTACCGAAGAGGGTTGTGGTGGAGGAGAAGATGATCCAGGAGTTACTGGTGGTTTCATAATTGCAGATTCAAGCATCTCAGTAAGAAGCGAGGTGTTGTATGATGCAGTCGGTGGGGGCTGGGATTGCACCGGTATATCTTCGATTTTACTGGAAGTTATCCGGATGTGATCAGCAATTTCGATTAACAGCGCGCGTGATTCGGTTATCTCGTTGCTTAAATCGCTTATTTGGCACATGATGTTTATGAGCAACTGATCATTATTAGGCGGAGAAGGAACGCTGCTCTGGATGTGCTTTGAAGATGAAAATCGAGGGAAGACCGTAGAGAACTTAAAGAGTCTGTTATTGCGGGGATGTAAGATTTTATTATTGATTTAACACTATGGGATAGAAAATTTTTTGAATCTTCACTAAAGTCATGTTTGTCATTTCGTTTTATTAAGTCACTGTTTTGAGCCAACTGCATGGATAAGTTTCTAAATTGAGTCTTGTTATAGATTGTAGATTGCTCGAGTGAAATTGACAAATCTTCAACTGATTTCAGAAGGTCATCATATTTTGTAAATTGGTTTTGCATTGATTTCAAGGCATGATTGTTTTCTGCCGCAAAGTTACTGACCGAATCACTGAGACACTTAATAGCAAGTAATATGTGGGACGGAGTGATGTCCTTGCACTCATCACAATAAAACAAAAAGTTGTTTTAAAAATCTTTTAGGTACGCGATGGATCTTTTACTCAAGCCAATGCAAAGGGCATGGAATGACTTGCTACAAAGACCACTGCAGATCACCATAACAGCATTTAGGTCACTTGTTAGGGAGCAATTCACACTTCCACATAATTCAGACATGATGACGATGATTGAGTTAGGGTAGGTCAGTTGAGAAATTTTAAAACACAAAAGGCGGTGAATGAGAATTGGGTTAGTTGTTAATTTCACTTTAATAAACAAATCGAGTCAGCAAAACACAACAAAAGGCGATGACCGAGAAATAGGTTGTGCGAATTATTGCAATTAGGCAGGAAAAAAAATTAAATGGAAATAGATTAGCAGAGCGAAATTTAAACACGTCTGAACTCAATGAATGAACACAACATAATTACGAGAAATGTTATGGGCAGAGTTAATTTTCACAGCTGCTTTTATTCGAAACAGGTGCCCAACAAAAATTAATGGAAAAATCACCCCAGAATTGTGGATGGATAAAAAGCCGAACGTGTCGTCACTTAGGTGTATCGGGACGAAAACATACGCACTAGACAAAGGAGGTAATCGCGGAAAATTTGACCCAAAAAGTACAGAGCACGTAGTCGCACTTACAGACTTTGGAAGCCCGGAACTCGCGTTGTCACCAGGAGTAGGGACGTACGGTTCTTGGATGAAGAATCGAAACCCAAAAAAACTGAGCCAAATTTGTATGTGTTTAACTCCGAAATGCCGGATGTTGAGGAGAAGTTATACGGACAAATTACAAAAGTCAAAGACCCGGAGAAACAACCATCTCACCAGGTCGCTGGAGAGAAGAGCCTGGAAGATTCACCTGAGGAAGACGTGGACACAACTTTAAATAAAACCCTAGTGCCTGATAGCGACGAAGCGGCTTACAGCGCCAAACCTGACACCGTTAACCTGAACCAGTTAGAAGGTGTGGAGAATAGAGACGAGTGGTACAGTGCAATGCAGGAAGAATACGATTCGCTTACACGGAATGGGACTTGGGAGTTGGCAGACAGACCTACCGACAGACAGGTAATTAAATCAAAATTGGTGTTTAAAACAAAGTATCACGCAGATGGCACCGTAGAGCAGCGTAAGGCGAGGTTAGTGGCGAAAGGGTACGACCAGATCCAAGGACTCGATTATACCGACACCTACACTCCCGTAGCCAACATCCTTTCTATACGACTTACACTGGCAATCGCAGCAGAACACAATTTGATGATACACCACCTGGACGTCTCAGCAGCATACCTAAACGGCGAACTTGACACCCTTGTTTTCATAGAACAGCCAGACGGATTTGAAGAGAATCCTGGAAACAAGGTATGCATGTTAAGGAAAGCAATTTACGGCCTCAAGCAGTCAGGCCGTCAGTGGAATTTAAGGTTGGACAAAACCTTAAAGGAACTTCAGCTTACACCATCGTCATACGACAGGTGCATATACCACAAGGTCAACAGGAAAATGATCACCATCATGACCATCTATGTTGATGACTTGCTCCTGGCGAACAACGACTCCAAAGAGCACTCATTGGTATATGAAAGACTGTCGAAGGATTTTGACATTCGCGACTTGGGAGAACCAAAGTTGTGCGTGGGACTTGAGATTTCGAGGAGCAACGGAGGGTACAGTGTAGGACAAAAAGGCTGCATTAACAGTCTGCAAAAAACATACAAACTCGAAGAAGCTAAACCATCACGATTGCCTGCAGATGTTAAATTGAAGCTTCAAAAGGAATCAACCATAAAGGGTGAAAGAGCAAGTGTGAATAAGACTTCATACAGACAACTAATCGGACGATTATTGTACCTTTCAACTTTCAGCAGGCCAGACATTTCGTTCATCGTAAATGCACTTTCCCAGCATGTGGAGGACCCAAGGCGTCAACACTGGACTGCAGCGATTAACGTCATAAGGTACTTACTTGGCACTAAATCATCAACCATTGTTTACAGGAAAACGAACCAAGGGCTCCAAGCCTACTCGGACTCCATCTGGGCTGGTGACACCAATGATAGAAAGTCACAATCCGGTTTTGTGTTCCTGTTTGCTGGCGGGGCTGTGCATTGGGGATCCAGAAAGCAAAGAATAGTCGCCACATCCAGTACGGAGGCCGAGTATATCACCTTATCCTCGGTGGCAAAGGAGGCGGCATACCTTCGTAACATAATGGTAGAGCTAAAGTTACATGACGGTCATATCAACATTTATTGCGATAGTCAGAGTGCAAAACATATCGCGAACGACCAGGTAAACCAAGGGAGGACCAAGCACATCGACGTACGCTATCACTACGTTCGAGATGCAGTAGCCGACAAGACCATCAACATCAGTTTCTTCAGATCCGAAGACATGATAGCTGACGCGCTGACGAAGGCGCTGCCGAAGTCAACATATTTCAAACACTTCATGGGCATGGGCATGGTATTTTGAAATTTCTTTCAATCATGCTTCTATTCTCTTAACATATAACGTAACGAATTAATTAATAATTAATAGATCTTTTATCTGAATTACTTTTTTTTTAAATCGTTTTGAAAATATTTAACGTGAAATTATAAAACAAAATTTTTTTTGTTTAGAAATTGTGATTGATACTAGAATGGTTGACAATTATGAAGTTGAGCGGGGGTGTTGGAACAGTATACATACCTGGTAACACTATTATTATAGTATTGACTGGCAACACTCATACTTGTCATCTATTATACTGTCAAATCTACTATCATACATGTTTCTTCCTTTTTTCCTTCTTTTTTTTGTTTTACATCCGTCAGAGAATCAAGACGTCTAAGAACTGCGCCCCGTTTTTTGTATTAATAAAATCCACTTTTATTATAAACCATCCTGGGTATTATTCAACACACGCCGTCTCACACCTCAGCGCTTGCCATGTCGAAAATCCATGAATTACGGTTTGAACTGCTTGACCAACCGCCTTATTCACCAGATCTAGCCCCAATCGACTTCTTTTTGTTCCCTCATCTAAGAACTGCGCTCGGAGGACAGAGATTTTCGTCAAATGAGGAGGCATTCACCTTGGTGAACAATTATTTTGCCGAGAAAAACGCCAAGTACTATTTGTACGGATTAGAGAGATGGGAGCATCGCTGGGAGAAGTGAGTAGACTTATAAGGAGACTATGTTGAAAAATAAAAAAAAAAATCAGAAAAAATGTCTTGTATCATTGTTTGGTCGGAAACTTTTCAGACAACCCTCGTATATACTAATTGTGACCCAAACCAATCTCAACGCAAACAACTAGAAAATAATGTTATCGCCAGAAATTCACGGACAAAAACATAGAAGGACACTTGTGTCCCTGAAATGAAAAAGTTTTTAGGTCTGGTGATTATATGGGTATAGTGAAATACTCTTCTATATCTTTATATTGGAGTATGGACAAACTGTATAAGAACAATTTTGTCCCTGACATAATGTCCCGAAACAGATTTCGGTTCCTGTTGAAGTTCTTTCTAAGTTACTCGTATTTCTAATTAATCATCAAACCCATCTTATCGAAACGTTTCAGAAAAACAAAACTGGGAATCCAAAAGAGGTTACTTTAGCCAAGCTCAGGAGAAATGAAATTATTGGATGGAAATGGAAAGACAAGAGAGAAGTATTGATGTTGAGTACAAAACATGGCCTAGAGGAAGTTTCAACAGGGAGGCAAATCGAAATGGTGAGGAAATGAAAAAGCTTCAAGTGATCATGGAATATAACCATGCCAAGTAAGGCATTGATATTTCTAACCAAATGGTATGTTACTTTACACCACTACGTAAATCCATCCGCTGGTACCGCAAGATAGCATTTGAATATATTCTTTCAACATCTGTCGTAAATGCGTTGGCTATTTACAAAAATCACAAGAATATACCAATAGTTCAATTTAGGCAGTCCATTTGCGGGAGTCTTTGTGGGCTAGAAATTTATACACCATCAACCTCTAACAAGCATGAGCTACAGGAGTTGGAAACCAGGGATACCACCGATCGAAGGAAACGAAAACGTTGTAACAATTGCTACAATGAAATTTCAAAAAGCTAAGGCTATGAAAAAAGCAAAAAAGGTCTCAACTTACTGTGGTTCATGCGAGGGAAATCCCACATTTTGCTCAGAATGTTTTAATAAGAAACACTAACTTTTTCCTAATAAATATTATTATGTTTTATTTTTGAATTCATTCGTCTTTTTTCTTTATTTATTATGTATCATATACGGTAAAATAACAAAAGTTTGTACTACCTGAAACAAAACAACAATAAAAGTAAAAGTTTTGCAAATAAGTGATTTTCGATTTTTTTTCCCTGCAAAGAAGGTGGTTAACTAGGTGCCAGAACAAGAAAAAAAAACATTTTATCAGCAAGCCACTTAAAAAACTTCCTTGCAAAAATATCTAGACCGTGACCCACCCGTGGTGCACGTGGCCACTTGTGAACGTTTTGTGTGACCCACCGGTGGGTCACATGGCAGTAAACGTGTTAAATATCATTTTCAGCTAATAAAGGGTCCGCCATCTAACGTTTTTTTTCAACTAGTGCTTATTTCGTGAATGGTAACACTTAGCTCATGTCTGATTTGACAGATAATTAGTTTCATCCTTCCGCTGAACGAATATGGTTGTGTATACGCTTGAACAACGCTGGGAAATATTGCGACATTACTTTGAAAATCATGGTAATGTTGCAGAAGAAGAAATTGCACCGTCAGCTCCGTATGTTTGTTATCTTGTGAAAAAAGTGAAAGAAAATGGCATCCTCATCGATAAACCAAAGCGTGAAAAGCCAAAAACAGTGCGTACACCCGAGAATATTGCTGCTGTGGCAGAAAGTGTGCGTGAAGCGCCATCAACATCAATTCACCGTCGTTCTCAACAATTGAACATTTCGGAGACATCATTCAGACGAATTTTGCATAAAGACCTTGGTATGACGCCATACAAAGTCCAATTGGTTCAGGAGTCGAAGCCAACTGACCATCCAATGCGTTTTCGCTTCGCTAAGTGGGCCTGCGATCGACTTAGAGAAGATGCCGATTTTGCCAAAAAAATCATCTTTTCAGATGAAGCTCATTTTGATCTTGGCGGGTATGTAAACAAGCAAAATTGTCGCATTTGGGGCACAGAAAACCCGCGCGCATACATTGAAAAGCCGATACACCCAAAACGAGTCACTGTTTGGTGCGAATTTTGGTCCAGAGGCATAATTGGGCCAATTTTCTTCGAAAATGAGCAAGGAGTGGCCGTTAAAGTCAATGGCGATCGTTATCGGGCCATGTGGAACGAATTTTTGTTCACAAAAATTGAAGAGGAGGATATTGGCAACATTTGGTTTGAACAGGACGGCGCTACGTGCCACACAGCCGAAGCTACACTCGATGTTTTGCGCCCTGTTTTTGAAGATCGCATTATCAGCCGCAGAGCTGATGTCGTTTGGCCACCTCGGAGCTGCGATTTGACACCGTTGGACTATTATTTGTGGGGTGCCGTAAAAGATAAGTATTACGCCAGAGACAATTGACGCTTTAAAGGACAATATTCGTGAAGCCATTGGTGAAATGCAGCTGCACACAATCGATAATGTGCTTAAAAATTAGACCGATTCTGTAGGCTACTGCAGGCTAACCGAGGTAGCCATTTGAATGAAATTATTTTCCATTGTTAACCGGAAGGATAAAACTAATTATCTGTCAAATCAGACATGAGCTAAGTGTTACCATTCACGAAATAAGTACTAGTTGAAAAAAAAATAATATTATATAAATAATATTATAAAAATAATTGCATAATTCAATTTTCGGGTGGATATGCAGAATTTTTACATTCACGTTATTAACAAATATTTTGAGCTCTAGTATTCGAAAAAATTATTTTCTTCGGATCAATAGCTTTGCTTGTAGAGCCCGTCAAAATTGAGTAATTTTTGAGATCACCTAAAATTAGATTTTTTTTATTTAGATTTGAGTGCAAAAATTAATTTTGTGAAATCAAAAATGGACGCAGTTTCAAAAAAAGATCCGAAAGGATCCGATCTAAGCTTAACAGAAAGTGAATTCTTATATATTTGTAAATATATACGAGTACTTAAAAACTCAGGTGCGTCGACTTGCATCCCTTTGTGCCACAGAGATTTGATTTGATGAGGTCAGCCAAATTGAATTTTTTTCCCTCTCTCTCATTGGAGAAGTACAGCGCTGTGCAAAATTATAAACTCAAACCCTAATTTTCATTTTGCTTGTAATGAGTAATAAATATTTATTATTGTTTTTTTTTCCAAAGTATTGTCATACGATACCAATTCAGGGATTACGATTAAGATTACGATTCGCGGTAAAAAAAGAATTACGGCATTGAAGGGTTTTCCCTTAAAGTGAATCAATCGAGCAAACACTTGTATTAGGAAATTTTAGCTAAAAAGTAAAAATGAACATTTCATACAACAATTTATTTGAAATGTTTGTCAACGTCTCTCATAAAAAAGAGTTTATGTGTGCCAAAAAAAAAATGATAACCAACTATCGGATGAAAATTTGTCAAGCGGAAAGGTGTCCGCAATTGAAAAGAAATTATAATCGCTTTATGCGCATCTTCAATCGAGAAGGCATTTCGAAAAGAACAAGGAATAGTTGGAAAATTGCCTCCATATCGATACTGCAAGAACAGAAGAAACGTGTGATTTACCAATTACATCAAAATCATCAAGAGGAAGGCCCTGGAAATCAATAACTGAGATCTCGACGTTCACAAAAACCAAAAACTAGTAAATGTTACCGAAAGCATAACCACTAAAGATTTTTTTTTTTTTTTTTTTATAATTTACGCGCGCCTAAGGGGTTAGATACCCTTTTACTGTTGCCAGGGCGCGGGCGGAAAGATAGAAGGAAGAGAAAGGAAAATTGTTTTGTAGTGGTTTGAAACTCAGGTGTGTTTGGTTTCTATGTTTGCTCTCCAGGGGTGGGAGTCCGAATAGGACGGAGAGTTTTTTCCTCACTCAGAGTTATTCGAGATATAATTCCCAGTATTTTTTTTCATTGCTTGAAACTCTATAACAGCCAAATCTACGTGTCAGTGTTATGCCTTCACACGCAGAATTTTTTGTCTGAGTTCCAATTATACAATGAAAAACTGATTTTGCCATGGGCAGGATTCGAACCTGGACCCTCCGAGTGAGAAGCGTTTGCTACTACCACTACACCACGGCCACCCCCCATGCTTTAGCATAAAGTATAATAAGGACCATGAAAAGATGAAAGCTGATGTAACCAAGGTAACCTATGCCGCAAGTCAACTGCGAATCAAAAGAATAAAAGAAAGCATTTCTACTCCACAAAAGGATCTTATCAAGTATAGTAGTGATAATGCATCGGCTTAGTGTATGAATTTGGGTCTGTCAAAAGGAAAACATAAGATTTTGACAAGTTCTCTGAGAAAGAAAAACGTTCCAGTAAGGATATTACCGTGATTGCACTTCGAAGAATTCTTATTGTACATTGTACCTAACAAAGTAAGTGGGGCTGTAATGGATAATATGGCCTCAGTTGTCCCACTGGGGCTTAACAGTTTAACTAATGAACAATAGAGGAACCCTCGTCCATCATCTGTTCATTTTTGCCGACCCATACTGTTCCATTATGCAAAAGAACCTTGGGAATCATAAAAAGTACAGTCAACGATATCAAAAGTCAAATTGCTAATCTTCACACTACTGTATACAACCTTGATCAAAAAGTTCCAGGAATAACCACGGTGTGGCGCTCCTATTGTTCCGATTTGAGTTTTTTTTTTGTTAAGTTGGTAAATCTGTTGTTGACAGATTTAATTTGCGAGGCTGAATCCGATTCCACATTCATCAAAAGGATCATTATTGGAGACGAGACGTGCGAAATGCTATCCAGTCAAGAAAGAAGGCAATGCTCGCGGTTTTCATGGATTACAACGGTGTAAGTGCATCATAAATTTTTGCCAGAAGTCTAGATAGTAGATAGTAAACAAAGAGTATTATTTGGGCGTCATGAGACGTTTGCGTGAAGCAATTCGCCGAAAGAGACCAGAATTGTGGGCAGAAAAATCCTGGATTTTGCACCATGATAACGCACCGTCGCACAGTGCCAAACTGCCAACATTATTCGTAATTTTTTGACGAAAAATTAACAAATACCATCCAACAGCCACCGAATTTAAATGATTTCGCTCCCTGTGACTTCTTTCTCTTCAATCGAGTTAAAAAACCACTACGGGGAACGCGTTTCAGCAGCCGAGTCGAAGTAAACATCGCAGGAAGCACTAATGGACCTACCGAAAAATGAATATAAAAAATGTTTCGAGGATTGGATCAGGCGCTGGCATAAGTGTGTTGCAGTCAATGGGGATTACTTTGAAAGGGACAATATATTTTTGTATCTTGTATTTTTAATTTTCGTTTTGATTAAGGTGGTATATGATGAAATAGGAATAGTTCTCAACCACGAGTTCTTTCTAACAATGATAGACAGACAAATTTTGAATGAAATAACACATTCAAAGTCAACACGGTCATGTTCCATATGCAAGGAACACAAAACAATTTCAACAATCAAGATGAATCAAATGATGAATCTCTTCATTACATGCAAGAATCAGGTACACGGAATTTATTTTGAATCTTGCATATACACGGGAATGAATCTATGGAATCAAGGAGGTAGAAAAAAGAAGAAAATAAGAGCTACAAGATTGGACTCGATGTCGATAGGCAAAAATAAGGATTTGGAAATACTAATGATGGAAATATTTCGAGGAGATTTTTTTTCAAGAATCAGAGGTAATAACGAGGCTTGAATAATACTTAACGTTTTGAATTGCAGGAAAAGGTTAAGACTGTCAAATTTGAGGAATATGCCAAGAAAATAATAGAGTTATTAAAACAAATATATCACGAAAAACAACTTATACCTACTCTTAATAGAATTTTGGTTCATAGGCAAAATGTAATCGAGTATCAATTCTTACCATTTGGAGAAGAAGCTCAGGAATAAATACTGCAAGAAAAACAGATATCCAAGTACAAGAATAATGAAGATTTTTCGACATGCTTGGAGCCTAATCGGACCCACTTATTTCTTCGTTAAGGCATGTCAGAACCAAAACAAGATCTCAAAGCACAATACTCTCCAGAAATGATAAGTTTATTTTACATTACCCCAGATATTGATGAAAGTTTCCAATAAATCAGATTTTTTTTTTAAATTTTAGGTCCGTTTAATTTTTTTTCCACTGTTTGACTTAAAATGAATCATTGAAATATTTTATTATCTACTATGCTGTGCCACAAAATAATAAAGAAATGCTCTTTTGATACACATAAAAAAAACCTTTAAAAAATGGTTCGTTTACTTTAATTCACCACTGTTTTGTTCATCCAGTTAGACACCCTGTTATTACTTCAATCATGGACTTTTGAATATTTTTAAAGTAAAATATTATGTTTATCCCCTGTGGTGAGAAGGCCCCATTTCAGCAGAAGATTTTGAAACACCCTGTAATGTATTTTTCTCAAAATTCATTCATTTCATAACACTGAGAATTTCCTTTAAGCGGAAAAAATAACTGTCACGATATCTTTATTCGCTTAGGAGTTATGATTTTTGCAAGCTAAAAGTCAAAATAAGCCAATGTGTGCCACCACAAAGAAACATCCGTAAAAACAGTCTAACAAAAAGCATTTAGGGCTGCGCTGCATCGAAAGACGAAGCTGCTCGTGTGCTCTGAGAACAACAGAAGAGAAAGGACGATCACATGCTTCTCGAACAATTGGAAAAAAACTACTATTCCAGACTGTACAACGACGATGATGGTCAAAATACTGCGCTGAAGCGGAATGAACCTATTCAACCTGGACAAAGACGATAAAGAATTTCGTCCCTCTGCCCTAGACGATGTTAAGATAGTAATATCGAAACTAAAGTGTAATAAGGCTGCTAGCCCAGACAGGCTGTTTACTACACTGCCAAGTCCAAAGCAGGGAATCTCAGCATCGTCTACCCAATCCACAAGAAAGGAGACTCTTTTGATTACATCTATTATAAAGAAATACGTTTTCTAAACATCGCCTATAAGATCCTTTCCACCGCTAGCGTCTGAATCTATTCATGAACAGTCTGGTTGATCCGCATCAGTGCGGTTTCAGGCCAAGAAGGTCATCCAGCAATCAAATATTCCGAAAAGAATCGGGAATTCCAGGTCTGCACTCAGCATATATACGAGTATATATAACCCCGTGGATAGGGGCAAGCTATAGAACGTCATGTCTTGTATAGGAAGACTATGGAGAATTCTTTTTGATACATCAGGGGTGGTTATGAATGAACTGAGTGGCACTCGAAACAGCTGTGACAGTGCTTCGTCTCAAAGTTCATAAATTTTTCGCTTCTGTATAGTCAAAAGACAACTACCAAGAACCTTATCCTTGGGCTCATTTTGCGTTAACTAAGAATACTAATATCAAAACCGTGATTTTTTTTTTAAACAGTTGAGCACATTTTTATTATAGTTAGAGACCCTAACTTACAATTTATCTTACGATCTATTAGCTGTACATGAGACAAAATTATAACTACTCGTATATAATACTACTGGCCTTTTGAAAAAATAAATAAATAAATTATCACTTGAATAAATAAAACTAAAAGTATCAATTTAGAAATTCAAAATTAAACAAACTATGTTGAAAAGTATTAAAGAGACAATCGTAGTTGACGTGCTTGAACTAGAAGTGTTGTCTGCTAGTGTTAACACAGTGGTCATGTTACTTGAACTTAATGTACGAGTATCTCCTACTTTTGAAGTCGAAGTATTACGATTTGAACTACTTGTTCTGTCTTCCACCTTTGGCGCAGTTGTTCTTATTGTCCTGGCTTCCATCGGCATTGGTATCATCGGAAGCCTTAGTCTTATTGGCGGCGATGGTCGTCCATACTGTGGTGTATACACTGAGACAGTATGAGCTCCATTTTCTTCTCTGTATCCCAAGCCATTGTAAACTACATATGTCCAGTAGTGGATGGTATCACCAAACTTCAAATACGTATCACGTTCTCTAAACACAAAACTTCCATTTTCTGGTGTCACAATATCTTTCGCCCATCGGCCGGCCTCTAAACCATCCATTTTCTCGTGAAGTTTCCCATGAAACGCGAACAACGAAATTCCAGCTTCTGCCGGAATGGAAACATCAAAACCCTTGGGGTAGTAAATTTTAAACTGAGCTTTTGGTGCTTCATATGCGCAACCAAAAGATACAACTGTCAACAGTAAGGTGATAATTACGATTGTATATTTCGACATTGTAACGATGTGAATATTCGTGAGATCGAACGAACAGTCGTCGTGGAGGATTCAACAATCAACAAATTACTGTTTACAATCTTTAACCGCGTGCCGATTATAAACGTCTGCAGCTCCACTCTGGCCAGAGATATGGCGGGGGATATAGAAGATTAAACATATTCTAATGAGTCATTTTTTTTAGAAATTCCCCCAAAATATACTCGTACACAATAATATTAATAAAAAAACCTCTGCCCGTCATAGGGCTACCAAGTTTGACTCATCACTTCTAAATAAAATAAAATATATGATAACTAAACAAGAAAAAATTCAAATATGCCCAAGACTGCATTAATTGACACTAGGAGTACTAGTATAATGCTACAAATGCCACTTCTATAAAATAAGCTGATAAGAAAGGAAATATTTGTAGACGCGATAGAAATGTCGTTTATGGGATCTTAACAATGAACTGGTAAGTCATTAGAGTTAGAAAGAGCGCTTGAATGAAGCTCAACACATCATACAACCACATTCTCGTTGAATTACAATATAGTCAATTCATGTGTTATGGGGAAACCCATGGATGCCTAGCAAGCGCGTGCCTAGCTGCCGCATAAATAATAACCCACGTCCATCTTAAAGGCGGCTGAGGCAGGTGTCTGAACTTCTATCACGTGTTGTGCAATGTACGGCAATGACAACTCGATGGGGAAAAACCTTCAGTTAAGGAAAATACAGCAAGAAAAATCGGATTGCAGTTATCGTTGATGAGTGTTGGCTATCGAACAAGGAAGCGAATGTAGGAATATATAAGTCCTCGTCCATCCATTAGTATCTGAATTATATCATATAACTGGATTTATACCGCAGCAGTTCAGCAGCTACTAGGTACAGATATGGTATGGTCATTCAAATCCTTCAAATTATCTCGCTGAGAGGCTGCAGTGAACTTGTCAAAAACTGTCCACATTATTTCAACTCTGTTTTCTGGCAGGTTAAATTAAACAATCAAATAGCTGTTAAGGCTTTGGACTTTGGACACATCAAGAATTGTAAGAATCTGTAAAAAATATTCTGAATTAGATATCGAGTATCTGTGCGATGTTATGTACCCGGGCATATGGTTATCTCAGGCAGTGTGGAGCTATTGTGTTGGGGAGAAAACGTTCGGCGTAACATATGTATATACAAAGTTCAAAGGCCATTCTTTCCGTCAATCAAATACTGTTCATAGAAATAAAGAATGACCCCATCAACCGAACGCGCTGAGTTCAATTATCATGTTGGAAAGGAACACATTTTTAGTTGAATTTAGCTACTGAAATGCATGGTTATCTCTGGTTTCATCGCTGGGATTAGGGGACACTGATCCGAACAGAATTTACAGAAATTGCAAAGACGAGGGGGAGATTGTGTATGCCCTCCGAGAACATAACATGCGCCTCGCCTCGTAGAGGAACATAACCTTAATCTTCACTGCTCTTTGGGTAAACCTGCGTCTGTCTTCCGAGCGGAAACATATGCAATCTTGATCTTAATGAAATATATTCTGAAGAAGCATATCAGTCTTAACCAACAGCCAATGTACTTGCATACTTATGTAGGTGGGACTACAGTTCGGGTGAATCTGGGCCTCATCTAACAAGCCTCTCCAGTTAGTTAGGCCTTTAGCTAACTGCTTCCAGTTACGCACTCCAGTTGGTCCCCTTCTACTTGTGCACGCCGCCTAAGGCGTGGTCTTCCTGCAGGCCAGAGCATTGGTGTCCATTCGCTCTACAAGTTTATGTTCGAGCCATGTCAGTTTTCTGACTAGGTCAATGTCGCTGTACAGCTCGTATAGTTCGCCTTTGAATCTTCTCCTCCAATGCAAACGGGACCGAATATAGCGTCCATATTCGGTCTGCTCCATAAAGTAGACTGGGTTGATCAAGGTTTTATATATAGAGTCTTCTTAGTTTATGGGGATAGAGCCTTACTACTCAATTGCCTTCTTATCCCAAAGAAATAGCGATTGGCAAGAGTGATTCATGGTTTTATTTCTGCTGAGGTGTTGGTTAAATTCATAACAGATCCAAGTTAAACAAAGTACTTTACTACCTCGACATGATAGCCGTCAATTCAGACATTTTATCCAATTCGTCGATGTTGTGTTACCGCTAAACCCATTTTCTCAGCTTCCGTTTCAATGCGAGTGAACGCACCGGTGACGGCCCGCTAATTATGTCGATATCAACGGCGTACGCTAGTAGTTGCACAGACTTTTGAAAGGTTGTGAATTTCAAGTGTTCACTTATGAGTTCCGTACAATTCTTTCAAGTACGCTGTTAAAGAAGTTACGCGTCACCTTGTCTAAAACATTTTTTCATATCACAGGTCTCGGGTAAGTCGTTACCGACCTTGATGGAGCACGAGCGCTCTAAATCGTCATTCTGCACATACGGAGGAGTTTAGCAGGTATGGCAAAACTGTCTATAAATACTGTCATATGCGGCCGAAATCGATGAAAAGATGGTGGATATCGATTTGGACTTCTTGAGTTATTTCTAGGATCTACCAGAGCGTAAACATTTGGTCGATTGTGGACTTTCCTGGTCTCAAACCCCTCTGATAGTCACCAATCAGACCGCTCGTGAAGGGTTACAGACGTTCATACAATATTTCAGTTAAGATCTTGTATCCGATGTTGAGGAGATTTATACCTCAATAGTTTACGCAGTAGAAGGGGTCTCCTCTTTTGTAGATCGGGCATACGGTGTTGAGATTTAATTTATCAGGCACACGCTCTTCTGACCAGATCTGAGAAATTAGTTGGTCCACAAAGTCATTTTCAGCAGCTTTGGGTAATTTACTCGTGTATCTCGGCCGGTAAGCCGTTAGCTTGGATATTGGTATCCATACTTCGTTCTGGTCAGCTGGACGGAAGTTTTGGCTATCTTCGTCTAAGTTGAACGATATGCTTTGCCTGACGACGGAATGCTGGGCTTCTTCGCCGTTATACAATCTGGAGAAAAAGTTTTTTCCATATTCTCAGCACCGACTGTGACTCCACTACAAGGTTTCCTTCTTCATTTCTACAGGCTTCTTTCTGTACGGGTCTTCTGCCTTGGCACGTTCTTTTTACCTGTTGGTGAATATTTCGTACGTTATTCGTAGAGTACAACCTCTCAATATCTTCGATCGCGTTATTTCCATACTGGTTTTTCTTCTTCTGGGGAAGCCGATGTTCTTCCCGTCTCTCCTGCTCGTATAGCTCACGAGTAACTCCTGTCCTTCTATGAGAATTGTTGCAAGGCCGCCAGTCCTGGACAGTGAGGTGCCCAACTGGAAGTAACCTCAAGGTTGCGAAGCTCGACCGGAAGCTATATTCTGGTACCACGGGAGGTCAGGAGCCCCCGGAACTATGGTTCCGGCCTGACCTAGGAGTTGGCCCCCTTGTGGGAGTATCGTGGTGGCTGTAGGTTTATACCCAAAATCGCGGGGAGAATGGATCGAATGGATCTTGGACATCTCATGGCTTAGCATATGTTGTAGTGTACTACGACCTGTGCTGGGCCATGGGATTGCTATCGAACCAACTGGTTTATTCGATGTGGAGTTGCATTGCAACCGGGTGCCATGACCCACAGAATGGCTCAGGTATTAGATAGGCCTCGACCCTTCACCAAAGGGGAAGTTCGTGCCTTACACACGACTTCGAATCTGGTACTGGTGGTAGTACTTGTACTACCCGATGGGCGCTTATCAACACATTGTTTTGATATCTTGTGCGAAGACGCACCGTAGGCTTAAGACTCACGGCAGATACCTACGTTAAACACAAGAGACATCTGTCCTTCGATGCGACGGCGCGTTGTAGGCTTTTTGTTTATATGCATGTGCTTGCCGGCATTCTTCATCAAATCAGCGATTTCTTGGTGGTGGTCGGGTGAACTCCAGTACATCAGTTACGGCGTCTGATGACGTGGTGGCTGCGTGGCCACTGGTCATCGGTACTTGATGTTAGCGCCACATTTCGTAATGCCCGTTCGGCTAAGATTTTGCGGTCTCTTGGTTTTTTACGTTATATCTTCTCATAGTAGTTCTTCTTTGTTGTGACACTTGAGAAATCCCACATTCGGACCTTGGCTACAAGAAGGTGGTGATCGGAGTCAATGTTATCTGCCCTGAATGTTCGGACGCCCAGAATACTAATTTAGCGTTATCGAGGTCTTCTTGAAGAATAGAGTCTTGGGGTGAAGAAATAGTTTTTGGAGAACTTAGTATCGTCGGCGTAAATGGATAGGGGGCAGTATTTAGTAATTCTCTTGAGAAGATTTATAGTTAAAATGAACAAGAGGGGACCTAGATGGCTGCCTTGTGGGATACCAGAAGTGGCTAAAAACGGCTGACCTAAAGCGAACGCTATAACAATAGTTCTCCAGATAAGAAGTTATCCGTTTTAATAATATGGGGTCAAAACCGACGGAAGACAATTTGAAAAGGATCAATTGATGAGATATTTTATCGAAGGCCTTAGCAAAATCTGCAGCAATAACATCGATTTCATTGGCATTTTCTAGGGCTGAAAGCGCAAAGGATACGAATTTAACTAAGTTTGTATTAGTTGGTCTACCTTTCAGAAATCCATGTTGACTGGGTGATATATGTAAGTAACTTGAACTGAATGCTTAGCACTTCGTATAAAATACTTTCGAACATTTTAGGTATGTGAGAAAGCTTAGCAATGGGACGGTAGTAGTTACTTCATTCTTCGATCCCTTTTTGTGGACCGGGGTTATGAAAGAGGTCTTCCAAACTTGAGGGTATTCCCCTTGTGTGAGGCTGTGCTGAAAGTGAGAGATTCTTATAGAGTGTACTTGTACATAGCTGCGGAAAGCAGCAAGGTCATCCGCAACTTTTTGGAGAGGTGTGTTGAAAATTTCGTGTAAAGTTTCCTGAGACTAGTTATATCACCAGGAAAGCCTGCCTGTTGGATGGAGACCATAACACTTGTTTTAGTTTTTTCCATTGACATTTCCAGATTGTGAAGATATGCGAGAAAGAGACGTAGATATGTGTTCATATATCTTTTTATACCTTAGCCTAGAGAGCGCATAATGATATTGGTGGTATGTATCTATATTCTTTTGCGTCAATTTAGCATTCGGTGGCGAAAGGGGATCAAAAATAGGGGCAGAGGCCCTTGAAACCAAGGAAGAAGGCGAGTTAGAATCGAGACAAAGGCCAAGTAACTGCGAACGGGGACGAATCGATCAATTCATGTCCGATATTTTCTTCCGAAGGCACTATTCTCATTCTTTGTAGTGTAGGAGTATCCAATAGCATGAATTCGATTCTAATGGTAGATGCTGTCCACAGTAAATTTTACGAAGTTCTCTATAAGTTTCGCGAACGGAGCGCTTTGATTTTGGAAATATAAAATAAATCTCAGCAAATTGAAATCGTGTTGTGGCGTCAATCTTTCAATGATGAAATGACATGCTACTGAAAATAAATGAAGTTTGGCAGCTCTATATGACCTATATGACAGCTGATTTGACATTTAATCCCTATTGAAAATTCTGACACTGCAAAAAAAAACCATTAAATAAATAGATTACCGCTGTGATCAAAATAACTTTGCATGAATCAAGTTAACTTCGCAAGCCAGTAGAAGCAAGAGTCTAAAACACGTTTTATGTTTACACATGCCTGTGCAAAATCAAAATTTCCATTCGATGGGATTTTCTCGACTGAAACGGGTTTTGAATGTGAGTTAGCTTTAATGGGAAGAATGTTTTTATATTTTTTGCCTTCTTTAGATGTGGGAGTTGTTATTTTTTTTTTTTTTAATTCTAGTGTTTTCCCCTTATTTTCAAATTTACATATGTTTGTGATAGAAATTTCAAGGATCAAAATAACAGCCGTCGTTTTAATTTTAAAATGACATTACTGATGATTTATTGAAATTTGTTAATGAGATGTGACTGACGACTAGTTTTGATAAGAGAAAGTAACAAAACTTGGGTTATTACTCTCGTAAAATTACCATATAACTTGAAGTTTTCTGGTTTTACCGTTTTGAACGATGAAGCAGGGCCAAAGTCTGTGGAGATGAAATTAAACCGAACACCAAGGAGAAGTGGTAGGAATACAAATATAAATGAATGTGCCAAAAAACACATGAACACAAGTAAGTTAAGCGAGAGATGTTTGCATTGGTTTTACCCAAGTTGGCACAAAAATTAAACTGATTAAGTATTGAATTAAAAGCCAATCTGAATTCTGTTACTATATCAAACTTTTGAAAAAGGATTTGTTTCGATGTGATACTTACTCAATTGACTGGTTGATATACACTTCACCTATAGTTGAGCAGTAATTCCAAACGCCGGTGAAACGAAAAAGTGACATGAAGTGATTCCGAACTCCGATGAAACGAAAAAGCGACATGAAATTGTTCCGAACTCCGATGAAACGAAAAAGCGACATGAAGTGATTCCGTACTCCCATGAAACGAATTCTTAGACATTTTGCTTCCACTACATGGCATTCAAAACCGTGCGATAATACTTGTAAATGACACTAATATTATGAAACAACAATGAAGTGTTCCTTACTTCACGATGTTATACATAACGCTTTTTTTTTCAAGTGGTGGGCGTGGCTCAAGTGGTAGTGCACTGGCTTCCAAATCGGAAGGTTCAGTGTTCGAATCCCATACTTAGTTTATATGACAGCTTAATGCGCATTGAAATACTCAATAGGCATTCGTTCATTCATATAAAATGAATATCATATAAAAACTTTCAAAACGCATTGAAACACTTTACTCTCTCGCGCTCTCATCATCCGAATTAATTTACATGCACTTTGAATGAACTGTCAGTTCAATCAGCTATTTGTTAAACTCGCTCAATTTTCTCTCGCTCATTTTGGAATCGATTTTCAATAATTTCATATAAAGTGCTTGTTTACATTGGCGACGGGATGAAAGTCCTCACCATGAACGTCGTGTTCACATTTTCATGGGGTTGAAAGACTTTTTGACAAGTGGAACACCTGAATCGGAGCATTTTTAGTTTTTAAATTTGAGCAGTTGGCCTGAAACATACATACCTTTTTTCCTATTCTTCACACTTCCTTTCTCATCAACGATCAAAATTAAAATGAAAAAATATGTCAGAAATGGAACGATATGGAAAAAAACGATGTGTTACACCCGAGAATCCACTTTAGAAATGGATTCTCGGTGGAAGTAACCCTTCTTCTTCCCACTTCAATAAAAAGCGTTCCCTCTCTTTCGGACAATCTTCCTGCCCGCGCTAATGTGAACAGGCACAAACACCACCATTTTTTTGCGTCATATAAACTGGGTTCCAGTCTCGCCCCAAAGACATTCATTTTTTCAGTTAACGAAAATCAAGTAAGATGAGTAGTTGACTAGAAATTAACAACAAGTCTACTTCCACTAAGAAGTTAGTCTCCCCATTAAGTGTTGGATGTCACCCATGGAACGAAATAACCACTGAGCCCAAACATCTTCCTTTCTCTCTTTATCACATTTTCCAAAAAGTTAACGCATGCGGAGGCATTATACTCGTACGTGTATTCATACCCACTTGAGTGTTAATTTCTTTTTTTTTTTTTTTAGTCGCTATTTCCACCAGTAGTGCTCCTACGTAGCCAATAAAGTTTTTCCACTTCAAACTCTCCTTAACACCCATCTCTTTGTGTACGCTAAAATTCCGATGAAACGAAAAAGCGACAGGAAACGGGAAGTGGTAGCGCGCGTGGTGAGGCAGCTCGGATAGAATAAGGCATTGGAGAGGAACGAAAAAGCGACAGTCTCGGAGTAGGGAACAAAAAGAGAGGGCACTAAAGGCTCCGTTAAAAAGAGCTCATTTTAACCCCACGTTGTCTTCTATTGAAATCATAGAAACTCTCACACAAAATGCGTGTGAATTCACCTTGGCGTTGATACGAGGCAGAAACACGGTGTGTGAGTGATATAAACTATAAGAAGGCCACTCGTGCAGCCTTTGCTACTTATCGAGTTTATATAGTGTGTCAATGTTATTGAGGTTATAGAGAAGTGAGAAATACTCCCCAACAAATTCCTTAATAATGAAAAATGGCTTCTTTTACTAAAGAAGTTTTTGTTTTAAATATTTGTGATCTAGTGTGAGCATCCTAATTTTAACTATTTTACTTCTATCGCCTAGCTTTCTAGGCTAACCACCATTTTTTATCCTATATAGTAAGTGCAAGGAGGACTTAGAAGCACCTGACCATATATTGGCATGAATGTCTTTTATATACTCGTAGATGCCAGATCAGAAGGAATGATATTCCTTTAACATCGCTTGGGGAAATCCAGACATTTCGCAGCGTTTTTAGCGACATAGAATTTGTTTTCATTCCAAAGTAAGTCGTCATTAGCACACATACAGAGTTTTTTGATTTCGACCATGGTTTTCATAGTAATGGCTAGGTATTAAAATTTCCCTATAACGACTGCAGACAGCATTGTGTCTGGGTAACATTGAACTCTACTGCGTTCCCCAATTGGCCGGATCCCCAATTAGTTATGCTGTTAACATCGGTATTCAATGGGCTCAGCCGAACAGCACAGACGTGAGTCCGGGAATGTTTGTGAAGTGAGAGTATTGCCATCAGCAGAGGAATATATTCAATTACTATAGAAGTAACAGACAAGAGATTATTGATAAAAATTAGGAAGAGTTTATCAGGGTTTCCATGTCTGGGGCAGGAGAGAGAAGAAGATTCGCCTTTTTTAAGAACGGGCTGGGCAAATGCTGTTCTCCATCTTCTTAGAAAGAGTCCTGAATAGTACGATTGGTGAAAAAACTTTCGCAGTGGTTTTTCCTATGTGAAGGAACACCCCTTCAGCGGAAGGGGAGATATATCCGCTGGACCAATTGATTTGCGTACGTTAAGATGTATAAGTATCCTTGCTACGGAGACATGAGACAAGTATTAAGCTGGTTGGCTAGTGAAGAGCGCAGCGAGGAGACTGACCTTGTCCAAATAGCTGACAGCTGGAATGTGTTGGGACGAAGAATGAGGCAGAAAAGAAATTCTAATACTTTTGACGAATGACTAAAAATGTTTACTACCTTTGGGGCATTGTATAGTAGTATTGAAATTGCACACACTTGCTTGAACTTTTTTCGGTTGTTCTCTGTCGCGTTGGTCTTCTCTTTCAACTCGAGTCATAGTACGCTTTTTCTTTTAGCTTAGTACTCTGCATTCGTTGAAGAATAGAAAGAATAGAAAAGAATAGTGATTGTCATGGCCGTGCTTTAGGTGGAAATGGAATGCTCGTCTTTTCGATGTATAGGTGCCCATTCGCTCTATATACTCCAATCATGTTAAACGACTCATGCACATTTTCTGAAGTGGTGCACATCATTGTATAGCCCTAGATTTCGTTTTATAACTGTAAGTAACAGTTCGTAAACCCAATATTACTGTACCAGACATCTTCATCCGCAATCAGTTATGTGTGCACATAGGGACCGCTAGTGTATGTCCAAGCTCCTTTGGAACAGAGCAAAATAGAATGGTAAGCGTCTTAAATGTATAGAATTTCCAGCTGTATTCAGTTCCGCACACGAAGTTGGCTGAGGTCTCCTTCCCCTCGGGTGCCTCACTTAACGTAAAGTTGTCCTCTGAATTGGAGAGGACGAGAACTTTCAGGGCCAGGGCATTGGAGTTCCTGTGTTCAGAGGGATCAGATTATTTAAATCGGGTTATTCGGGTTTTTCTGAAGGGGTCAGCATCGTTGTACACCCCGAACAACGCTGTCGAAACGTCTCCCCCATTCTTCATTGATGCAAATGGGACCGAAAATTACAGGAAGAAATTTTCTCTCAAAGCACCCTAGAGCATTTCCATCCGGTTTCGTCAGAGTGTAAAGTTCTGCGGCCTAAAGCAGAGATGAAATGATTAGGATCCTGCATAAAGTCCTTTCGTCACTCTTTGTTGACAGCATAAACTTTATTTTCAAAGTCTATGCAACTGGAGTTGGCATGCGAGTTTCGCAAGAACGATGTTGAAGTTGAAAAAGCCACATGATGAAGATTTGTCATCCTGCGCCATCGAATGCGATTAGATATCAGGGATGGCTCTGTGTAATACGAGTCTCTGATGTTGTCATATGCGGCCTTTATTGCGATAACGTGTGAGTAAGTATTGGTGTAGACTTTTCAGACTTTCTAAATGTCCTAAAACCGCACTGATAAGAGCGAATTAGATCCTTTTATCCATTTATCCTTTTAATGATGAGATTTCATTCAACAGTCATATTTTCTTCCGACTAAATGTTCTTAAACATCCGCCAGTATTGTTGGACATATTGGTATCTCTACTTCATTTCAGTTGAGTCGGCGGAAGGAAGTATTAGTTTTCATCGTTCCGGTTGAACATTTCGATTTCCCTGGTAGGAGATTTTAGGTTGCCTCCGTGACAGTGTCCAGAATTGGTGCTCCTACTAAATTTCTTTGCTTATCTCTAGGAGTTCCTGTTGGGCGTGTTAGCTCCACGCGTTCTTTTGAACTTTGCTCCGCATCTCCTCCATTACTAAGTCCTGTCTTTTTACGCAGCCGGTTTCATTGTTTAGTAGTTTTGCAGCATGCTTGCAGTTTTCGTCAAACTAGCGGTGTTGTGAGAGTCGTCGAGTTAACCCCAGTACATCAGATGTAGCGTTTGTGATAGTTTCTTGTTATCGAAGACACTCATCTTCAGCTCTTGATGCTGCTTGTAGATATATGCTTTATCGATTACCTTTACGATTGTCAAAGGTTCGGACAATTCGTTACTAATACATCGTTCAATAATACTCGTACACCTTCTCACAGCTAGATGTAAGATTTGACATCAACAGCATACCATTTGATATTCGATTCGTCTTGTAGTAACGAGGGTTCATAAAGGGTTTTAGCCATTAAGAATCTGACTTTGTCACTGACCTCTGGTGCCCCATAACTTAAGGTACAGGTGTACCGATAGCTGTTCTCATAAATTATAAGCGACATCAAAAACTAAGCAAATTTTTGGTAATTTTTAAGTGAAAAATTCTCTCGGTGTAGACTAATTAATTCGATTTACCAGAAAAATGCATCTGCCAGCAATTTTATGATGAGTCGAACTGAGTTGCGCCAAGTGAGTGCCTGCAATCATTGAGGCTTGTCGATGCGGCCAAAACCAGTTATTCGTATCTTATGTTTACGTTATTTCTGAATTCTATCTGAGAAGTTGACTCGCTAATTCTCCTAAAGTGTGTGTCAGCGGTCAGTTGTTATTCTGTGTCTGTGGCTCTAATTGAGAATATTCTTATCTTTATCCCCTCTCTGTCGATTCAAACCGATGGACAGGTTTTAGTTATTTATAAATGACAATCGTCTTGAATAGTTAGTCACGAACGAGCTCTTGAAACCGTAAGTCGCATCCGTTTAAATTGTAACGCGTGACAATGTGGAATCTCGTGATATCTGCGTTTTTGTTAGTTGGCGCTGTAGCTGCCGAATATAAAGTACCAACGGCTGAGTTTAAAATCTTCTACCCCAAAGGATTCGAAGTCTCCATTCCGGCTGAAGAGGGGGTTACACTGTTTGCCTTCCATGGCAAGCTCAATGAAGAAATGGATGGCTTAGAAGCTGGTAGATGGGCAAGAGATATAGTTAAGGCCAAAAATGGAAAGTTCACCTTCAAGGAACGTGAAACAAGTTTAAAGTTTGGTGACACCATTTACTATTGGACATATGCGATTTACAATGGCCTAGGCTATAGAGAAGACGATGGCGTTTTTGTTGTCACAGAGTATAACGGTCAAGCAGGTGGGTCAATGCCACCACCACAACCACAGCCACAACCATCAGCAACTCCATCAATACCGATTGAGGGTTGTCGTACCAGTTTAACCACCATAAACAATGGACTACCAGTTCGATGTTCCGGTCAGATAATATTCGAAGACAACTTCGACAGCAATAACCTTGACTCCAGCAAATGGCAAATGGAACGACGATTTTGTGGGCAGCCAGATTACGAGTTTGTAGCGTACTTACCAAACGACGAAGTTATGAAAATACGCGGCGGCTATTTGAATGTTAAACCTATTCCCACTACAAGAGTGTATGGCGATGGAATTCTAAACCAAGAGCTTAACCTAGGAGCAAACTGCACGGGAATTCTCGAAACTGACGATTGTTTGCGACCAGCAAATCCACAATATATTCTGCCACCGTTTATTTCGTCACAATTTTCTACCAAGAAATCATTCACATTCAAACATGGTAAAGTGGAGATTCGCGCCAAAGTGCCAAACGCTGCGTGGGTGTTTCCGCAGTTCTTCCTTGAACCAGTCGATTTTCGGTATGGTGTTAAGAACTACGGTTCTGGACAAATGAGAATCGCTTTCACTCGTAGTGATGGTGGTGATTTGGTCACTGATTTACTCGGTGGTGTGATTTTAAATTCGGAGAAACCTTTTCGCAATGAGAAACTCTGCAAGAGGGAAGGGGCTCCCGTTGACTGGTCGGGAGACTTCCATACTTACTCATTGGAATGGTTGCCAAATAAGATTACGGTAAGTGTTGACAATGAGCTATATTGCACCATTGAACCGGGAGAAAATGGATTCTCAGATCTTGTTGCTGGGGGTAAATCTCTACCAAATAAGAGTTTCCTAGAGGGTGGTTCACATATGGCCCCATTTGATCAAGATTTCTACATCCGCTTGGGATATGGTATCGCCGGATTGAACGACTTTCCAGATGACTCTACTATGTGGACTAATCCAAAGCCATGGCAAAATACAAATACGAAAGCAATGAATTCGTTCTGGAAGAAGCAAAAACGAAACCTTAACCAATGGCTGGGACCATTGGCGACGTTACAGATTGACTATGTCAGAGTGTATGCAATTTAAGTGATAATAAAATTCAATTTCAATTAAAGGTTTGAATTATTTGTTTTTTTTTGTGTATTGTCTATTTTCGCTGATAGCATAATCTATGGATGCATTCACTTGAGATGTCTTATCGCAAAATTTCCAAATCAGATCATAGATCATGCTGAATTTGTAAGCTAAAAACAACTACTTATCTACACATGAGTTAATAGAATTCTTATTCATTGTGTTTAAAAGGTATGCTTCAGAGACTACGAAAGGTTACAAGCCAAAAATAATTCAATCCGAAAGGTGTTAATCTGATGCTAATCAGTCATGCTGTATATAAGGCACTAGACATTGGCTTTTATATATTCTCAGGCTAACTGCAATACAAGCAGAACTAACTTTCCATAGAATTATCAATCATTTAGAAAGTAAACAAGAAGTGGGGCAAAAGGAAATAAAGTCCCCCGTTCAAACTCAACCGACGAAGACAGATCAGAAAGTCAGGCAGACTGTAAACAACATTTTTATGACGACATAACAGGAACTGTGTGCTAGATGGTGAAACTCTTCGCACATCCGTGCAACTCTTCTGATACTAACATAGCCCCAGACCCATGCATACTCGTACTATAGGTATTATGCAACGCCGAGCTTTCTGTCAGCTCACATCAAGCGTTT
This sequence comes from Volucella bombylans, assembly GCA_949129095.1. Classification (NCBI taxonomy): domain Eukaryota; kingdom Metazoa; phylum Arthropoda; class Insecta; order Diptera; family Syrphidae; genus Volucella; species Volucella bombylans. The sequence continues at coordinate 115,734,007 of OX422142.1, read as the reverse complement.
GTTTGTTCCATGGCGTGATGAATGATGATTGCGCTAGACATGGGCCCTTGTCTAATGCTCTTGAAACTTAGGTTGTTATCATTACGAGAATGTGGAAGCTGATTGGAAGTATTCAACCTCCAGTGGAACTTACTGTTGTGTTCCGTGAAATAAAAGATCTAATTGTACTTCACTATAATTATTCAGATACTTAATATTTATTAGTTTAATTCAGGTTACAAATCTAGTCAAGTTAGTTAGAGTGAATGCGAAACGATTAGGGTGAGAGCCAGTAGCGAACTGACTCGCTGAGACTGAGACTGACTATTTATTAGTTTAATTCAGGTTACAAATCTAGTCAAGTTAGTTAGAGTGAATGCGAAACGATTAGGGTGAGAGCCAGTAGCGAACTGACTCGCTGAGATGACGTGTGCATATGTGGTGGCTTATTGCCCCTGTATGTACGTATGAAGTACTCATCACTCCTCCCCACTAGCTACAAATGAACCCTCAGTGATTATTAAATTTGAAAACGTACGTGATTGCTGGGGCTGGACTTGCAATGGAAACGGGGGAGTCTTCAGGATTCTGGCTTATTCTGGATGGGCTGGGCTTATTAATCTGAGTATCTCTGGAAAATACAGACTTATTGTTAAATACTTCAAATTTACCTATTTGACAATTTGCGTGCTGATCCGTAGCTGGAATAGTCTGAGCTAATACTCGGGCTGTTGTAAAACTTTCTGTGTCATCATATCTGGGCCTTAATTGATTTTGATGGCGTTTCCAAATGCCTTTGGGAGTGCGAACTAAATATGTTACGGAACCAAGTTGTGATGTCACAGTTCCTTCATACCATCATGGACCCTTTGCAAAATTACGAACGTAAATAGGCTGATTGATTGCAAACTTTCAACGTGATGACCCAGGACTGGTGAGTCTACTGTTCGGCGCTGTTTGAGATAAAACAGTCCGATGCTGTCTACCATGAAGAGTTTCGGCAGGACTTTTTCCCGTAATAGGATTAGGCGTTGTCCTATATGTCATCAGATATTTTGATACGGCGGTATCAATACATTTCTCTTCCTCGTAGATCTTTCTCAAGTTCGTTTTAAATGTGCTAACAAAACGTTCAGCTTCTCCATTCGATGCGGGATGAAATTGTGCGGTCTTCAGATGTTGAATTCCGTTGTAAGTACAATAATTTTCGAACTCTTTTGATGAAAATTGGATACCGTTGTCGCTAACGATTACTTCCGGCAGTCCTTCTAGCGCGAAGATTCTCGACAAGGCTTTTATTGTGTTTGTAGATGTTGTATAGTTAAGTGCTATGGCGAATGGGAATTTAGACAATGCGTAAATGTAAATTAACCACATTTGTTTTAAAAATGGGCCGGCAAAGTCGATATGGATTCGCTAACATGGCTTTTGTGGTTGCGGCCAGCTAAGAAATTCTTTAGGAGGATCGATTGCGGATGTTTGACAAATTTTGCATCTTTTAACATTTGACTCTATGCTTTCGTCAATTTTAGGCCAGCAGCAATAGCGACGTGCGAGTTGTTTTGTGCGAACAAGCCCCCAGTGATTTTCATGCAGCATTTTCAGTATTCGGTTTCGAAGCTGGTGAGGAATTACTACTCGTGTGTAATCGGTGTTGAGTAATATAACTCTTTTTTCCGTAGTGAGCGAAAATCGTCGGTTGAAGTAGGCAGAGTTTCTGGCCATCCATATATAATATAATGTTTAATTTTATATAATATTGCATCTTTACGCGTTTCCTTAGCAATATCGTTGGCATTCACAGGAAAATTCTCGATTTTGTCATCAATCTCAGAGGTGATTTCCTGGCAAGCTTCTTCTAACGCGTCAAGTTCTCTATCTGGCCCCACTGGTAGACGTGACAGTGCATCGGCGTTGGCATGCTTGTTTGACGGTTTATGGTGTATTTCCTAATTAAAACTCATTAAAATTAATGCCCAACGTGTTAGACGACCAGTTGTATTGACTGGAAGCTTTTGTTTGGATGGAACAGAGTAATCAACGGCTTGTGATCGGTGTATATCATAAAACGTCGACCATATAAATGCTGGCGAAATTTTGTTACGCCAAATATAATTGAAAAAGCCTCTTTGTCAATTTGGCTGTAGTTGTGTTGTGAGTCGTTAAGTGTTTTTGATGCATGAGCTATTTGTTGTTCTGTACAATCCGGATTAAGGTGAGAAATCACCGCACCTAGACTAAAAATAGAAATGAGCTAAATATGTTGCATTTTCGATTTGCTGCTTCAGGTTTTGAAAAGCTTCTTCTTGTGGAGTTTGCCATCGAAAATTCACATTTAGTTTTAGAAGTTCATTCAGAGGGGCTGCTAATTGAGAAAAGTTGTTTATAAAACTGTTATAGTAGTTTATTTTACCCATGAATGACTGCAACTCCTTAAGATTTTTCAGACGGGGCAATTTTCTGATGGCTTCCACTTTGCTTTCAGCTGGGCGTACACCTTTCGCGCTAACAATGTGGCCCAAATATTCCACTTCTGTTTTCATAAAATCACACCTACGAAGATTAACTCGCGTACCATTATCCGACAATCGCTTAAAAACGGCTTCTAAATTCTTCAAGTGCTCTTGCATATTTTCCCCTGTAACCAGTATATCGTCTAAGTATACAGCGCATTCAACATCTGATAAAACTGCTTCCAGTGTTCGCTGAAATATTGCGGGTGCGCTGGCTATGCCAAAGGGTAGACGCTGGTATTGGTAAAGACCCAACGGTGTGTTAACAACAGCACACTTTTTTGCTTCTTCTTCCAACTCTATTTGCAAATATGCATCGTACATATTAAGCTTACTGAAGTATTGGCCTTTGGATAGCTTGTGGAATAACTCTTCGGGTCGAGGAATTGGATACTGATCAATCTCTAGCTGTGGGTTAATAGTAACCTTAAAATCTCCACATATGCGCAGCTTCTGATTACGCTTCGGCAGTATCACGATTGGTGCAGCCCATTCGCTAAATCGAATGCGCTTCCAGATGCCCTCTTCCTCTAAATGATTTGTCTCCAATTTAAACGCGTCCAGCTGTGCATATGGAATTGGGCGCGCCTTGAAATATTTTGGTTTTGCGGAAGATTTCAAATAGAGTTTTGCCTTGACTGAATTGCAGTGCCCTAGCGATGATGTAAATAAATCAGGATATTTAGCACACTCTGCTTCCACATTGCTTGCTGACACACTCTCTAGTCTCTAGCACACATGTTTTGCTACCATTATCAAATTTAACACTCAAACCAAACGCTTCAGCCCAATTCCAACCAAAAATGTTATCGCCGTGCTCTGTATTAGTGATAAGTAATGGTAATTTCTTCGTAACACCATTAAACGTCACATCAATATTCATTTCCCCTTGTAAGGGGACTTCTACCCCGCCATACGACTCCATTTTACGATTTGTTTCTCTATAATCTGGACAACTGGTTTCATTATACCCAGGTAAACCTATCATTGATTTGCTTGCACCCGTATCCAAAAGAAATTTCAAAGACAATTTGTTTCCAATTACCTGCATGCGGTCGTCGACTAAAAATATTGTAAAATGTTTGTGTGGGTACAAATGATAGAACTTATTTTTTTCAATACAAATCCCTTTATTCAGTACAGTTACAATTCACTATTTAATTGTTTCTCTTAGTACAATCCAATTTCTCAACCGCTTATACTTTTCTTATCTTTTACTTAAACCACTTAATCACTTCTCCTAATTAACACTTCAGATTTCACTTTGCATACCTTGGGGATGCTGGTATTTATACTCGAATGACATACTTCGAGAACAATCCTCGCCATCCAGCGTCCCATACAATTTCCAATTTGCTAGAAAATTCGATTCCACTCTCCAGTCGAGACTTTGTTATTCCAGTATCGAAATCTTCTGGTCTTCGAATATCGACATTTTCTTCTAGATGTCGCTGCTCACATTTAAGTGGTTATCACATTGCTCCCTCCCTACAGTTGTTCGTCCCGAACAACTTCGTCATTCAGCATCCCGTTGAAATGACACATTCTATCCAAATGGACCACTTTCAATTTTCCTCGATCCCCACGCTGGATCCGGTAGACAACGTCATTAATGCGGGTTATCACCTTGTATGGACCTTCCCAGTCCTGTTGCAATTTTGGTCATTTGCCTTTCTTACGCTGAGGATTATACAGCCAAATCAGATCTCCTTCGTTGAAACCGGAAGATTTCGCCTTGATATCGTACCTAGTTTTCATGCGGCTGCTTGCTAGCTTCATCTTTTCTCTGGTGTCTTCATGCAATTTACGAATCCTGCTGCGTAAGTCATTCACGTACTCGTTCACCTCTTTGGGCTCCGTCGGTGGGGATCCGAATTTTGCTTCACTTGGCAACCGAATTGTTTGACCAAATAAGATCTCGGATGGTGTGTGCCCTGTTGAGCTATGGACCGCGTTTCGGTAGGCTATTAAGAAGAGGGGTATGTGTCGATCCCAATCCCGCTGGCAGTTGCTGACAACCTTAGATAGATGCTCATTCAAGGTCCGATTGAATCGCTCGACCATTCCATCAGATTGAGGGTGTAATGGGGCTTTGTCCTTGTCTTTCTTATTCCCAAATATTGGCATATTTCCTGGAAGACTTTTGATTCAAAGTTTCGCCCTTGATCAGAGTGCAGCTCCATTGGGACCCCAAATCTGCTCACCCAGTTGTTGACTATCTGTTCGGCTACGGTCTTAGCCTCTTGATTTGGGATGGCAAACACTTCCGGCCACTTACTGAAGTAATCCATGACTACGAGAGTATATCGGTTTCCATTAAAGGTTTCGGGAAACGGCCCAGCGATGTCGATGGCTATTCGTTCGAAAGGTGCTCCGACATTGTATTGTTGCATTTGTCCATGTGGCTTTACTTTTGGGCCCTTGGTAGCTGCACATCTTATGCACTTTTTGCACCAATTCTCGACATCTTGTTTAACGCTTAGCCAATAGAAACGTTCCCTTACCTTTTCCAACGTCTTGTTTATTCCCAAATGGCCTCCTGAGATTCCGTCATGTATTTCATGGAGTACTTGGTTGACTCTGGACCGTGGCACAATTAGCTGCATACGAGATGTTGTCCCATCGGCACTTTCCCATTTTCTCTTCAGCAATCCATCTTGCACAAAAAGCGAGTCCCACTGTGCCCAGTATGCCTTCAGAGTTTGGCTCCGATCTGATATCTGCTGCCAGCTTTGTCTTTCCTCGTGTTCTTTCCAGGCCAATATTGGTTCGATGTCATTGTCTGCCTGTTGGGAAGAACGGATTTCGTCTATACTCCAACCCTCTATTGGCTCAGTCCTAATCATTTGGATAGTTGCCTGTTCTTTTGCTTCTTTACGATTGCAGTGTTCGCATTTTACTCCGCACGGTCGACGAGAGAGAGCATCAGCATTTGAGTGGAGTGTTCCCTTGCGGTGTTGCATTTCAAAGTCGTAGCCCTGCAACTGCTCGATCCATCTTGCAACTTGGCCTTCAGGGTTCTTAAATTGGAGTAGCCATTTCAGAGCTGAGTGGTCTGTCCGGAGAATGAACTTTTGTCCGTAGAGGTACTTATGGAAAGGCTTCGTAGCCAGAATTAAAGCCAGAAGCTCGCGCCGGGTTACACAGTAGTTCCGTTCAGGTCTGGAGAGTACTTTGCTGTAATATGCGACCACTTTGTCTTGACCGTCATGAACTTGGGAGATCACAGCTCCGACCCCAACATTGCTAGCGTCTGCGTCCACGATGAACATTTTTCCGGGCGTGGGGTAACCCAAGATGAGGGCATTGCACAGCTGTCGCTTCAGTTCTTGAAATGCTTTTTCGCATTCTCCAGACCACCTGAACTGTCGGCCTTTTTCTATAAGTTGATGCAGGCTCTTTGCAATGCCAGCAAAATCCTTTACGAACCTTCTGTAATATGTGGCGAGGCCCAAGAAGCTTCTCAGTTGGTGTTTATCTTTTGGAGAAGGCCAACTTTTCACGGCTTCGATTTTGTCAGGATCCGTTCTTACTCCATCCGCTGATATAATGTGACCCAGATATTTTACTTCCGGACGAAACAAGGCACACTTTTCTGGGTTGAGTTTTAAATGAGCACTTCGCAGCCTCTCAAACACTTCTTTTAGATTTTCGCGGTGCTCCTCGAACGTCTTACCTATGACGATAACGTCGTCCAAATATACTAGACAGGTTTTCCAGGTGAGTCCTTGCAATGTTCGTTCCATTAGTCGCTCGAAGGTGGCCGGAGCGTTGCACAGTCCAAACGGCATCACTGCAAATTGCCAAAGACCGCTTCCTGTAGTGAAGGCAGTTTTCTCACGATCCGTACGATTTATCTCTACCTGCCAGTAACCGCTCTTCAAGTCAAGTGTTGAAAACCATTTCGCTCCAGAAAGCATATCCAAAGTGTCATCGATTCTCGGAAGTGGGTAGCTATCCTTTTTAGTGACATCGTTGAGATGTCGGTAGTCTACACAAAATCTCGTGCTGCCATCTTTCTTCTTCACGAGGACCACTGGAGATGCCCACGGACTTTGCGATTCTTCAATCACTCCCTCAGCTTTCATCTTCGACATCATTTCGGCAACTTCTGTTTGCTTTGCCAATGGAAGACGCCTTGCAGGTTGACGGATTGGTCGAGCGTCTCCGGTGTCAATGTGGTGTTGAACAATATGCGTACGTCCATATTCTCCGTTTTGTGTAGCAAATATATCAACGTACTCACCGATTAGTTTTTCTGCCAGGATTCGCTGATCTTCGTCCAGATTACAGAGGCTGAGAATTTTGTTCTTGATTTTTATGCTCTGAACTGTTGTGACCGGTTTTGCACCCTTTTTTCCGTTGTGGTCGATATAGCCTCAACAGGTACGCATTTTCCCACTATCTCCCCCTTTTTCACCTTTACACTGGATTTAGAATCCTTACAGGGACCATGTTGTTCTTTGGCTCCACTAAGGTCTTTCCCACCATGAAGTCACTTTTCTTTTCTGGCTCCATCAAATAGAATCGGTGGCTACCAGGACCACCTTCCACTTTTGCCCACAAAATTTCTTCTGACGAAGGATCTAGACTCTGATTGCTACAGATGACGACATTTGAGACTGAGGTATTGGCGTTTCGGTATATCATTGGTATCTCCATGTTTCCGTATTTCAGGGTTAGTGCCCCAAAGTCCACTACTAGCCCATGTTCTTTCCAGAAATCTGTACCAATGATACACTCGTCGTATACGTCAGCCACCAGAAAAACGTGAGAGAATGTTATTCCGGCCAGTTGGATTTTTATGCGGACTTCACCATATACCTTAATCGTAGCTCCTGTAGCTGTTCGCAAGCTGCAACTGCTAGTGTTATGCAGCCAAGACTTTTGCACAAGATTCCTCCTGATGATTGAGGCCGTGGCACCGGTGTCTATTATTGCCATCCATTTTTGTTTTCCACGACTGATGGCTTCGGGAAGGTTGACCGGCTCCTTGATAGCTGTTTCTGTGGGTTTCTTCCTCTATTTGCTTGTCACCAAGTGAGGGCAGTCTTTTCGTTGCACCGGTTCTTTACACTGCCTTTAAAGGTGTGCTATTTTATTGAAATTCCAGCAGCGCATTATTCGTCTATCCCGTCGAGTATCCCGTTCCTCGGCACTAATTCTTGTGCAGGAGCATTCGATAGATGCTACTTCCCTGACGAAATGTGTTCCCCTGGAATCCTGAATTTCTGCTTCCATCGCCAGACCGAAGGCAAGTGCTTCAGCAAGGGTTCTTTTCCCGGCCATCCTTACTGCTGACTGTAGCTTCGAATCTGCAATTCCCCTGATAAATGCATCTTTTGCCATTTCGTCGCAAATTTCATGTCCTGCGGTGGGGTATGACAGATGTGCCAGTCTACTCACGTCTGCTTGGAGCTGCTGCAGTGTTTCTCATCGTTGCTGCGTTCGGCTTTGCAATTGGACCTTGTAGACCTCCTGCATGTGGCTATCACCAAACCGTTTCTCGATAGCCTGTACTAAAGTTACATAATCTTTATGCTTTTCGATGTCTACTGTTTGCAACAATTCTGCTGCAGGACCGTGCAAGGCCATTGTTAGGGCAAATCACTTTTCCTCATTGTCCCAGTCGTTTGCACAGGCAGCCATTTCAAACTGCTTCTTATAAGTAGACCATGAGGTCTGGCCATCGAATGAAGGAGGCTTCAACTCTTTTCTCCTTGGACCGCTTAAAGAACATTCTCGCAGTTTCTCTTTTCGCACTGTGTCGAGCTCTTTTTCCAGTTGCTGAACTTTGCTGTCCATTTCTTCGAATTTTTCGCCAACATTCTTCTCTATTGTATCAAATTTGTCATCAACGTACTTCTCTATTCTATCAAATTTGTCATCGATTTCTTCGAATTTTTGCTGGAAAATGTTCTTTTGTTCTTCCAGATTATTCTTTTGTTCATCCATTTTCTGTTGAAGACCGTGCAGATTGTTGGTTTGTTCGTTGAATTTTTGTTCAATGCTGCTCTTCTGCTCGTCTAGATTTTTCTTTTGTTCATCCATTTTTTGTTCCAGACTGTTCTTCTGTTCGTCCATTTTTAACAAGGGGAGTTGCATCATCGCAGCCATGTCATTGCCGGTACTTGTCTGTTCATCCTCGTCAACATCAAAGGAATATGCATCAGGATCATGTCCCTCGTTGTTCAAAGCCTTCTGAAGTCGGAGCACCAGGTCACTTTTTCCTCCACTGGCGCTGAGGCTTCTCTTGTTCAACTCGGATTTGAGTTGGACGAGGGTCAACTGCAATAGTTGTCGACCCATTCTAGCTTTTTCAAATAGTCAGAAAACACTTTTTTTTTTTACACACAATAAATCCTATCCCACTTCTGACACCAATGTAAAATGTTTGTGTGGGTACAAATGATCTTTTCAATAGAAATCGCTTTATTCAGTACAGTTACAATTCACTATTTAATTGTTTCTCTCAGTACAATCCAATTTCTCAACCGCTTATACTTTTCTCATCTTTTACATAAACCACTTAATCACTCCTCCTAATTAACACTTCAAATTTCACTTTAGAACTGATTTGCATACCTTGGGGATGCTGGTATTTATACTCGAATGACATACTTCGAAAACAATCCTCGCCATCCAGCGTCCCATACAATTTCCAATTTGCTAGAAAATTCGATTCCACTCTGCAGTCATCAATGGTCGAGACTTTGTTATTCAAGTATCGAAATTTTCTGGTCTTCGCGTATCGACTTTTTCTGCTCTGTGAATCTAGATGTCGCTGCTCACATTTAAGTGGTTATCACAGTATGTTAACTACGAAAACGTTTATTCTGCATAATACTTCAGAACACACTCCAACGAGATGACCCATAGCAAGAAATGTTCACATGCATCTATTCCCACGAAATATGAGTGCACCTGCACACGCCAGACATAATTCCAAGAAGTCAACCCGAAAGCCACCAATCCAACCCGTCAGCAATTTCACCTGTGGAATCGAAGGTATAAATAATTGTATTAGATTGTATAGATTGTCACATAAGGGTTGCAAAATTCTTTAGACCAACGTTTGATAAAATCGAGCGATGAGTTGGCTTTAAGGATTATCTCATCAATATGCGAACGGAAGTTTAACTCTCTATCGTATACTCGTAAAATTCCAAGATCGCGAAGTGATTGAACCTGGGGTCATGCAGAAAATAAGATCGAGAGGGGGATTGATTGGACTTACGAGACAAAGTCATAGATTGGCATTTGGAGATATTAAGCTCAAAGCAATTTTTTAGACACCAAGTAGAAAACCTATCGAGGTCTTCTTGAAGAAGAATAGAGTCTTGAGGTGAAGAAATAGTTTTGGAGAACTTAGTGTCATCGGCATAAATGGATACGGTTTGATAATCTTTTCAAGATCGTTTATAATTAAAATAAAAAAGAGGGGACCTAGATGGCTGCCTTGTGGGACACCAGAAGTGGCTAAAAACGGGGTTGAGAAGGCTGACTTAAAGCGAACGCTATAGTTACGGTTCTCCAGATAAGAGGATATCCATTTTAACAATATGGGGTCAAAACCGAGGGAAGACAATTTGAAAAAGATCAGTTGATGTGATATTTTATCGAAGGCCTTAGCGAAATCTGTAGCAATAACATCAATTTCATTTCCATTTTCTAGGGCTGAAAGCGCAAAAGATACGAGTTCAACTAAGTTTGTAGTAGTTGATCTACCTTTCAGAAATCCATGTTGACTGGGTGATATAAGTAACTTGAATTGAAAGCTTAGCACTTCGTATAAAATACTTTCGAACATTTTAGATATGTGAGAAAGCTTAGCAATGGGACGGTAGTTGGTTACTTCATTCTTTGATCCCTTCTTGTGGACCGGGGTTATGAAAGAGGTCTTCCAAACTTGGAGGAATTCCCCTTGTTTGAGGGACAGATGAAAGAGGGAGAAAAGTGGGTGCGAAAGATTGGAGGCACACTTTTTGAGAAATATTGCTGGGAGTCCATCTGGACCGGATACAAATTCATCATTGAGATTTTGTAACTTTTCTTCGGGTGGGATCAAAAGGTTGAATCTGCACGGTCTTCAACAGAAAATGGATGAACAAAAGAATAATCTGGAAGAACAAAAGAACATTCTCTAGCAAAAGTTCGAAGAAATCGATGAAAAATTTGAAAGAATAGAGAAGAATGTTGACGAAAAATTCGAAGAAATGGACAGCAAAGTTCAGCAACTGCAAAAGAGCTCGACACAGTGCGAAAACAGAAACTACGAGAATGTTATTTAAGCGGTCCAAGGAGAAAACAGTTGAAGCCTCCCTCATTCGACGGCCAGGCCTCATGGTCTACTTATAAGAAGCAGTTTGAAATGCTTGTGCAAACGACTTGGACAATGAGGAAAAATGCTTTGCCCTAACAATGGCCTTACGCGGTTCTGCGGCAGAATTGTTACAAACAATCGATATCGAAAAGACTAGAGACTGTATGGCTTTAGTGCAGGCTATCGAGAAACGGTTTGGGGATAGCCACATGCGGGAAGTTTACAAGGTTCAATTGCAAGGCCGTATGCAGCAACGAGGAGAAACACTGCAACTGCTCCAAGCAGACGTGAGTAGACTGGCAGGCCAAGAAATAATCGACGAAATGGCAAAGGACGCATTCATCAGGGGAATTGCAGATTTGAAGTTACAATCAGCAGAACCCTTGCTGAATTTTAATTTTGGTGGGGGCGAACGCTCCCATTTATTCGGCTTAATACAAGCTATAACTTACAAATTAAACTTAAACTAAAACTTAAAACTAAGGTTGGTTGGAGTGGTGAAGGAGAACGGATTTGAGGTAGGGAGTGGTGCGGTGGAAATCAAAGACGGTAGGGTTTGATTTGATTTGACGTAGCATACGGGAGATTGGTTCGTTCGCGCCATAGGAGGTGTGGTGGGTTGGTAGATAGAAGAGTCGAGGGGTACGTAGATTACGAGGGTTAGTGTTGAGGAAAATGGAGTTGTGAAGGGACGCGCATTCAACGTGACCTGAAAGGAGTCGATGAATGAAGAGAAAGTCTGCAGCATCTCTGCGATCTTCAAGGGTGTTTAAGTTGATAAGGTTGAGGCGGTTTTGATAGGGGGGCAGATTAAAAGGATCGTCCCAGGGCATACCTCGGAGAGCAAATCGAAGAAAACGGCGCTGAATGCCTTCAATTCTCGAGATATGAACACGATGATATGGGGACCATACTTGACTGGCGTACTCTAGGATGGGGCGAACAAAGGTAATATAGAGGGACCTGGTCACGTATGGGTTGGTGAATTCTTTGGACCACCGTTTTACAAAACCTAGTGCAGAGTTGGCTTTGAGGATTATCTCATCCATATGTAAACGGAAGTTGAGCTCGCTATCACACAGAATGCCGAGGTCACGAAGAGATTGTACGGAGGAGATAGGTTGGTTATGGAGAAGATAGAGTCGGGGAGGAGATTGGTTCCGCTTATGTGAGAAGGTGATGGATTGGCATTTGGCGATGTTAAGTTCCAAAGAATTTTTGAGGCACCAGATCGAAAAACTATCAAGATCTTGTTGAAGGAGGAAAGAGTCATGGGGAGAGGAAATGGTTTTGAAAAATTTGGTATCGTCGGCGTAAAGGGAGACAGACGAGTGTTTGATGATCATATCGAGATCATTTATGGTTAATATAAAAAGAAGGGGACCGAGATGGCTGCCTTGTGAAACTCCAGAGGTGGCCAAAAATGGAGCGGAGTGGGCTCACCTAAAACGAACACTGTAAAAACGGTTTTCGAGGTAAGAGGATATCCATTTCAACAATATGGGTTCAAAGCCGAGGGCAGACAATTTAAAGATGATTAACCGATGAGAGATTTTATCGAAGGCTTTGCTAAAACCGGTTGCAACTACATCGACTTCATTGCCATTTTCTAGGGCAGAGAGGGCAAAGGATACGAATTCAACGAGATTTGTGGTGGTTGACCTACCCTTTAGGAAGCCATGTTGTCTAGGAGAAATAAGTGATTTGCATTGGAAGCTTAGAGCTTCATACAAAATACTTTCGAAGAGTTTGGGTATATGAGAGAGTTTAGCGATGGGACGATAGTTGGTTATTTCATTCTTTGATCCTTTCTTGTGGATGAAGCACTTGCCTTCGCTCTGGCGATGGAAGCATTCAATCAGGCTTCCAAAGGAATGCATTTCGTCAGGTAAATAGTATCTGGTGAATGCTCCTGCTCAAGACCAACTACCGTGCAACGAAATATCCCGCGGGAGAGACGAAGGATGCACTGCTGGAACTGCGATAAAGTAGGACATTTACAAGGGCATTGTAAAGAACAGGTTCGACGAGAAGGCTGCCTGCACTGGGGTTACAGGCAAATGGAAAGAAAAAAGAAACGGCTACCAAGAAACCGGTCAAATTTCCAGAAGCTATTAGTTAGGAAATGCTTACTTCGCGGGGCAGAAGTCTGTAGCAGGAGTCGACTCCAGGGTAATTACCCCGGTCTCACAGGTAAAACAATGCAATGAAAGCCTCCCAGCAGAAGTAGTCGGTGGTAAAGAACCGAAAGAACAGGCAACTATCCAAACGATCAGGACTGAGCCAATAGAGGGTTGGAGTATAGACGAAATCCGTTCCTCCCGACAGGCAGACAATGACATCGAACCAATATTGGCCTAGAAGGAACACGAGGAAAGACGAAGCTGGCAGCAGATATCAAACCGGAGCCAAACTCTGAAGGCATACTGGGCACAGTGGGACTCGCTTTTTGTGCAAGATGGATTGCTGAAGAGAAAATGGGAAAGTGCAGATGGGACAACATCTCGTATGCAGCTAAAAGTGCCACGGTCCAGAGTCAGGCAAGTACTCCATGAAATACATGACGGAATCTCAGGAGGCCATTTGGGAATAAACAAAACGTTGGAAAAGGTAAGGGAACGTTTCTATTGGTTAAGCGCAAAACAAGATGTCGAGAATTGGTGCAAAAAGTGCATAAGATGTACGGCTACCAAGGGTCCAAAAGTAAAGCCACATGGACAAATGCAATAATACAATGTCGGAGCACCTTTCGAACGAATAGCCATTGACATCGCTGGGCCGTTTCCCGAAACGTTTAATGGTCCCAATGGAGCTTCACTCTGATCAAGGGCGAAACTTTGAATCAGAAGTCTTCCAGGAAATATGTCAATACTTGGGAATAAGAAAGACAAGGACAACGCCACTACACCCTCAATCTGATGGAATGGTCGAGAGATTCAATCGGACCTTGAATGAGCATCTATCTAAGGTTGTCAGCAACTGCCAGCGGGATTGGGATCGACACATACCCCTCTTCTTAATAGCCTACCGAAACGCGGTCCATAGCTCAACAGGGCACACACCATCCGAGATCTTATTTGGTCAAACAATTTTGCCAAGTGAAGCAAAATTCGGATCCCCACCGACGGAGCCCAAAGAGGTGAACGACTACGTGGATGACTTGCGCAGCAGGATTCGTAAATTGCATGAAGACACCAGAGAAAAGATATAGCTAGCAAGCAGCCGCATGAAGACTAGGTACGATATCAAGGCGAAGTCTTCCGGCTTCAACGAAGGAGATCTGGTCTGGCTGTATAATCCTCAGCGCAAGAAAGGCAAATCACCAAAATTGCAACAGGACTGAGAAGGTTCATACAAGGTGATAACCCACATTAATGACGTTGTCTACCGGATCCAACGTGGGGATCGAGGAAAATTGAAAGTGGTCCATTTGGATAGAACGTGTCATTTCAACGGGATGCTGAATGACGACGTTGTTCGGGACTAACAACTGGAGGGAGGGAGCAACAGAAGATTTCTAGCAAATTGGAAATTGTATGGGACGCTGGATGGCGAGGATTGTTCTCGAAGTATGTCATTCGAGTATAAATACCAGCATCCCCAAGGTATGCAAGTTAGTTCATCAATTGAATTGGAAGTGTTAATTAGGAGAAGTGATTAAGTGGTTTAAGTAAAAGATAAGAAAAGTATAAGCGGTTGAGAAATTGGATTGTATTGAGAGAAACAATTAAATAGTGAATTGTAACTGTACTGAATAAAGCGATTTCTATTGAAGTTCTATCATTTGTACCCACACAAACATTTTACAATATATTATCGAACGAGAGAGATTGGGGATAACCGTCTGATTTTCTTTTGTAGTTGACGAATTGATAAAATGTCTTAGGATCGTTGATAAGGTTGGTCTGCGCTGTGTCGAGAAAGCGCTGATAGAGGCAGTTATAGAGCTGGGTGAATTGCAGGTAAGTTCCAAGATAATTAAAGTAGTCATAATAAGAATTGGTGCGAAGAAAAACTGCCCATAATTTGTTTCTTCTGCTTCGTAAAAACCGAAGTCTTCTGTTGTGCCATGGAGGGGAAATAGATGATGTCTTATGCCGTGAAAAGGGGACGTAGAGAGAAATGGAATTAAATATTTCACTATAAAATGGACAATAAAATGGAGACATCTGATGCTGTAAGGATAGGTTGGTAAAATCAAAAGAACATTTGCCAAGGTACTCGTAGGTATTGATTTTGCGAAAATTAACTTTATGGAAGTTGTAAGAAGAGATGGTAGTTGAAGAAGTGGGCTGGGATGGAGAGTTATGGAAAAATGAGAGAAGAAGAGTGGATGAAAGTTGTCGACAGTTGACAGGATAAAGGGGCACAACGTTACTGTGGAGTTAATAGGATCACTAGTGAAAATAAGGTCTAGTTGCCTACCGATAGAATTAGGGACGTCACTTACTTGGCACAGGCTTGAGTCAGTTATGCTATCAATTAAAAGAGATTCCGATGGAATCCACTTTAGCAGGGGCAGATTAAAGTCACCAAAAATAAGGATATCGTCGATGGAATCACTTAAGTCAATTAGTTGGTCAATTGCTTTAATAGCAAGGATGTACGATTCAATAGGTTGAGTTGGGAGAATGTAGCAACACATAACGTACAGGGACCTGTTGGGAAGTGTTATTTTAATTGAAACAAAGTCAAGTTTAACAGAAGAAGAGATAGCGATGAGAGAAGAGTTGAAGTTATTGCGAATGGCAAGTAGGACACATCTACATGGAGAATTAACTTTAGGGACGGCAGGATCATTAAACATAGGGAGAGGGTGATCGTCATCTTCTGTAAGAGCATAGACATCGAAAGAGAGACCGTGTGATTTAGACAAGACAGCACGAGTTTTAAAGCGCAAGCCCCTTACGTTTTGGTAGTAAAATGTAAGAGGTAGTTTGTTGCGTGGAGGAGTAGGGGAGTGTAGATGAGATGCAGGCAAAGAAGGCAAGTTAGGAACGAAAAAATTTGTCGTGGTCAGCTCGGCTGCGCTGAATGTGAGAAACTCTTTTAGAGTGTACATAGTTGCGGAAAGCAGCGAGGTAATCCGCAACCTATTGAGGAGGTGTGTTGAAGATTTCGTGGTACCTATTGTAATGCTTTCTGAGACTAGTTATATCCGTTGGAAGGCCTCCCTGTTGGATGGAGACCATGACAGTTGTTTTGGTTTTTCCCTCAAAGCAAACAGAGTCGGATTTGTCGTAAAGATATGCGAGAAAGAGACGTATATTTTCGTATATCTTTGTATCCCTTAGCCTAGAGAGAGCGTAATGGCATTCTGTGGTGTCTATATTCCTTTGGGTCAATTTAACGTTAGGCGTCGATAGGGGATCAAAAATAGGGACTGGGGCCCGTGAAACCGAGGGAGAAGGCGAGCTAGAAGCGGGATTTAAGATATGCGAACTGATAAAGTTTGGGTAATTGGCTCCTGTTGTAAGGTCGAAATTGACAAAACAGTTGTTATTATCCGTGGGAGGGGGTGTTCGTGAATAAAATGTATAACTAATATACATATATTTTTAGTTAAAATAATTAGTTCATTTGAATATTAAAAATTGTAATCTATGTTAAATCTAAGTTAAATTAATTGAACTTAATCTAATGTAACAAGGAAAACGTAACGTAACGAATTGGAAATATGTTATTTAGTACATTTATATTTTGTATGACAGTTGTAAGTCGAATATGGAAGTAATTTCCGGAAAATAATAAAGATGTCTCTTTGCTGTAACCCTGGAAACGAAAAGACGTGTTTCATTTAAGACCGCATTTTCTCTACCCATTTTTTAACCCCACACATAGTAATCAAAGAGAAAAACCCTACACACCCCAACATTTGGTCCTTTTCGAGCCGAATAAAGACTACACAAAACATTTAAAACATTAAACAATTTATAGAAAAAAAAAATAAGTGCAAAAAGTACATATATATATATATATAAAAGATAGTTAATAGACTACACACACAATTTCTAAAAAAGAAAAAAGTGCAAGTGCAAGTACAAAGTGCAAAAAGAAAAATATATATATATAGATATATATAAAACAATAAAAGTACATACACAGATTCCCTCGCGGTCGGTGTCTTGCCCCTTGTCTTTCTTCTTTTAAGACTTACAGACTCTTTCGGTGGTTGTGCAGAAATCGCATTTCCCGCGCCGTGTAAAAAATTAATTTCAACTTTAACCTCAACTGTCACCAGCTGGGCAAAGTTAATCAAAGGTCGTAAGTTGCTGAAATAAAATATTTAATTAAATATCATTTAACACTGTATCTAATAATTTAATAAAATTTAATTGTACTTGATACATACAAACATATTGGTTTATAATTACTTAATTTTCAAATAAAAACCATTTAAAAATGTCGAAATTGTCCACGGGTGCAGATCAGAAAGGTGTTCTGGAGCAGATTCTTCGTGACCACTCCAACTTCAAGAAGACTGGAGCATCACGTCGTACAGCCAGCTATCTGTCAGGTCGTCTTCTTATTCTAGAAGGGAACTTCAAAAATGCGCTTGGTCTTCAAGCAAAGATTCGACGAGGAGAAATCGAAGAAGGTCTGGAAGAAGAAGATTTTGATGAAATTTTTGATTTGCTTCAAGAAACATATTTCACTTACCGAGGTGAATTGGTCGATGCTATCGACAATGCCAAGTCAGCATCAAAGGAGAAGAATGTGGAAGGTGAATCCACAGGTGCTTCTTGCAATGAACTTTCATTGCCCCAAATTCAAATACCACATTTTGAGGGCTCGTACACGAAGTGGCGGGCTTTCCACGATGTCTTTTTGTCGTTAGTCCACACAAATAAAAAGCTGGGTGAAATCCAAAAGCTTCACTATTTGAAGTCGTCTCTTACAGGTGAAGCTGCTCGTCTGTTGCAGCATTTAGGTTTGTATGCTGGCAATTATGACAAAGCATGGGAACTGCTTGTCGCCAGATACGACCACAAACGAGTGTTGGTAAACGCTCATTTCCAACTTTTTTTTTCAGCAGCAGCAGTTGATGAAGGAGACGGCAAGCAACATCAAATCTCTACTGGACACATCCCAGGAATGTTTCCACGCCCTGGGAAACTTAGGATTGCCGGTTGGTTCTTGGGATGATATTTTAATTTATATTCTGGTGCAAAAATTACCTGCTTTTACTCAGCGTTTGTGGGAGGAGAAGTTGGGTAGTTCGAAGGAGTTGCCAACACTGAGACAATTTACAGAGTTCCTGGAGACACGTTTTCGAACCTTGGAAGCAGTAGCTGGAACGAGTAGCATCAAGGTCAGCGGTTCTTCTGTACACAAGGCTGTTGCGGTCGAGAAGAAAACGGTGTTGCACGTCAGGAAGAAGCAGTTTGCATGCCAGGTATGTGGTAGAGGTCAGCACTCCCTTCGAACTTGTCAGAAGTTCATTGCCATGGAGATCTGTGAACGATCTAAGGCAGTGGACAGAATCGGGGTTTGTCGGAACTGTTTGGCGTACAGTCACAAGACGAACCATTGTCAAAGCAGTGTGCGCTGCTATTACTGCAAGCAGGCACACCATTCTCTGCTGCATGTTGATAATCTCAGCTCTAAACCTAAAAGGGATTATAAAAATATAACAACAGGTACACAAACATTTCATATAAGGACAAAATTTAACCCACCTAAAGTAGCCTCTTCTGAAGTACATCAGCCAAGTGTTCTTCTGGCAACAGCAGTTGTTCGAGTTAGGTCATCAAATGGAAATTATTTTAATCTGAGGGCGTTAGTTGATCCTGGATCGGAAGCAACGTTCATTACTGAATCCGCTGTCCAGTTATTAGGGCTTCATCAGCGACGAACTATCATTCAGGTATCTGGATTGGGAAAAGTTAGCAGTGGTTCATGTCAACGGTATGTAAGTCTTACCTTCGGGTCTCTGGTAACACCTTTCGAGACAAATACCCCAGCCTATGTATTCAAATCGCTGACTGGTCTGTTGCCGTCCAAGCCTCTAGCTCTGCAAAACTGGGAACATATTCAGGGCTTAAAGTTAGCTGATCCACAATTCGACAAGCCTGCGACTGTTGATATTCTCCTGGGAGCTGACGTTTACTCTGAGTTTATTCTAGGATCCATTATACGGGGTGATGATGAAAGATCGCCAATCGCACAGGAATCAGAGTTAGGTTGGCTTATCCTTGGGAAGGTTATTTCACAAAATAAAAAACCTGTCCATAGCTTCTTACAGGTTCTCGATAACGACACTCAGCTGCGAAGGTCCTGGGAACTGGAGGAGTTCAACACTAAGAAAACTGCGGAAGAAAAAACTTGTGAAAATAATAATGTCAACACAATAACGAGATCGCCTGATGGTCGATATGAGGTATCGCAGCCATTTAAAGACGGATGTAAGCCTGGGTTTGGTGCCTCGAGGTTAGGTGCCTTACGTAGGTTTCATCAACTGGAAGGAAGATTCCAGGAAACCCCCACACTACACAAGGAGCTTCAACAGATGAAAGAGGTTGACGAGACGAATATCATACTGGATACACCACACCACTTCTTTACTCCTCACCATGTTGTATTCAATAAACTGGAATGTAAGCCTGGGTTTGGTGCCTCGAAGTTAGGTGCCTTACGTAGGTTTCACCAACTGGAAGGAAGATTCCAGAAAAACCCCACACAGCACAAGGAGCTTTCCAAGTGTTTACAGGAATGCAAGGAGCTTCGTCAGATGCCAGAGGTTGACAAAAAGAATACCTTACTGGATACACCACACAACTTTTTCATTCATCAGCATGCGGTATTCAATGCGTCAAGTACAACCACGAAGCTTCGTCGCAATTGTGTGTACTACAAACGATTTATACGAAACTGCCGGGCACAAGCTGGAAAAAGATACAGAGGTCCGCTAAAGGTAGACGCAATCGGCATAAGACTTCGAAATTCCTCAAGGAGACACTGCCGTGTAGAAGTGGAGCGAAAATTATCTGTCCAGGATGAGACAGCGCCCGAAGTGGACAATACGGAAGCCGAGACCAATAAGCGAAGACTCAGTCATCTTCAAGGACGAAAAAACTACCGCCGTTGCAGTTGAGATTCCGACGAATTATTGGCGCACATCCCGGAAAAGACGGACTTGCTTTATTGCTTTGAAAATGTTGCTACTTGCAATCAAATATTGCAAGCGAAAAGCTAGAAAATTTAAACAACACAACACAACATTTAAACGACACAACACAACATTGATAAACTCAGATGGAAAATTAAAGACTTTTCTTTTCTTTTGCAAATAATTTATTAAATTAATCAAACATAATAATATAAACTTATTCTATCCTAGAATCCCTACACTACACAACACACATACAGTCCACTCTAAATCACTCTAAAATCCCACATTCCGGATAACGCTGTGGAGTTCCGAAACTCCAAAATGCCGACGGGAATTGAAGCTTCTTAGTGAACACTCAACGATATCCACAGAAAACACATCATTCATACCAGACAACGTTGCAGAGTTCCAAAATTCCAAAATTCCGACGGGAATTGGAGAATCAAAATCCCGACGGCACTTGAAATTTTTCACTGAACACTCAACGTTGTCCACTCAACACAACACAACACTTTAACATTTATCCCATTTTTACAAATATTTCAACATAAAACACTCAAATGTAAAAATAAATAACTTAAACTATGGTAAATAATCATAAATTACATAAATAGAGAAAATAATAATAAATAAATATGTAAATAATAAAAAAAAAATGAATATGTCAAAAAAAAACTTACTGAAGATGAATTGCAACAACAATTCTATACGAAGGCGGATTCATGGCTTTACACAAGAATGTAAATACCACACACACACCACACACACTAAGAAGGCTAATTCGGCCATCATCAAAACCCTATCCTATCGCGAAAATTTCGTCGCACAGCATCGCGCTGCACAACCAAAAATTGCGTACGCGGAAAACAGTTATCGTACAAAATAACACCACAAATTGTATCGAATTTGTTGGGAAAATATTTTTAATGAACTTTTTAATTTTTTTTTTATTTTCCCAATTCTTTTTTTTTCTGTTATTTTGTTTGCACTGCACTCGAATATCACTTTCGCGAAACCAAAACCAATCGATATACAACAATATGTACACACGCACGGACATATATACGATTGTGTACTCGAACCGATGTACACAATTTAAAACGAAATCGAACTGCGCGAAGGAAGGGGAGCAGACAAGTAATATAAATAAAGACACTTACCTTTTTAACAAACAAAAAACTAAAAAAAGTGGGAAAAACCAACGAAAATGAACTACGAGTAAAAAAAGAAAAAAAAAAAAACCGAACAACACACGCGATAGGAAATTGACCCAGTTTTGGTCAACGATCAAAACAAACTGTTGCACTATTGCAATTTGTCAATGACACATATTTTATCTCCCTTTGTTGCTCGTTTGTTATATCGTCGTCCTTGTCACCTACATGTAATGTTTCAAATTAATAATTACACGATTTTGTCTCATTTTACATGTCTAGTCAACACACTCACACAACACACAACTTTTATGTCAGAAGAGGTACAGTACGCTACAAGAGCGAGGACACTTGCGGACGAAATTCGTCCACCGGGCGGGAGAATGTTCGTGAATAAAATGTATAACTAATATACATATATTTTTAGTTAAAATAATTAGTTCATTTGAATATTAAAAATTGTAATCTATGTTAAATCTAAGTTAAATTAATTGAACTTAATCTAATGTAACAAGGAAAACGTAACGTAACGAATTGGAAATATGTTATTTAGTACATTTATATTTTGTATGACAGTTGTAAGTCGAATATGGAAGTAATTTCCGGAAAATAATAAAGATGTCTCTTTGCTGTAACCCTGGAAACGAAAAGACGTGTTTCATTTAAGACCGCATTTTCTCTACCCATTTTTTAACCCCACACATAGTAATCAAAGAGAAAAACCCTACACACCCCAACAGGGGGTGTGGTTGGTTGATCAGTGTCGGTATCAGGGGCAGGGGTTAAATTAAATGAAACGCGTTGGGGCTTGGATGGAAGAGAGGCACTTAGTGCTTTTGTGGAGATACGTGAAGGGGGTTGCTTAGGGATATAAACGGGAGGGGAAGAATTGGGAAATATATTGGTTTTAAGACTCCACTTGGGGTCAGGTTTAGGATGTGGATGGGGAATTGATCTGGGCGATTTATAATTATCTTTTGGTGAGACCTTGCTTCGTTGTTTTTCTACGTTTTTGTTGGTTGGTTGATCCATCCATTTGTAGACCCGCATCTTTCCTAGCTTGAGGTTGGTGTTGAATGAGTTAACAAATAACCATTTGTATTTAGCCGGTATATTAATTTTGAAGTTCCGTTTGTTTTTGTGGTGAGATGTTGGGAATATTGTGCATTGGTTGATGGTGATGCCATACCTCTTTTTTAAAAATTCGGAAATCCAAGCAATATCTGCGTAATTCGGGGCACCTTTGATGAGTAGGTTGGTGAACATCTGATTCGTTGTGCGGAGTCGGTCTAGCCTGCCTTGCCACTCTGAAGGTGTCCACGTCGTGTCAAATGGTGTAACAAGTTTCCGAGGGGCTGCGACAGGAGAGGTTGGCGTTTGAGCAATTATATCACCATACGATTTTTGGATCAAAGGGCTGGCTCGAGGTGGTGGTGAAGGTTGAGTTGTCGGTACTGGATCTGGCAATGATTCGGCTTCAGTTTGTAACAATTCAGCCAAAATTGAAGTATAGGCAATATGGCTACTTATTGGTTATCAATCGTGCAATGGATAGGTAGTTGCGGTAATTGAGGTAGTTTAAAAGTGAACACCCTAAGATGGAATTCCTAAACCTGGAAATATGATCAAACTTGCGCAGGTGGAAGACATATCTAATTATGGAATTAAAAGCAATTTCCAATCTTCTAAGTCATACTGAGTCTAGTGAACTGTAAACCAAGCAAAGTTTGAGTCGAATCGCAGCTCAGCGTAAATTTTCTTTATCACGGCGTCGGTATGATCAGTAGCTGAAAGAGAATTGTTAAGAATTATGCCAAGGTTTTTGACAGTAATAGAAAATTTAAATATTTAAATATTAATATTTGTTCGGTAGACAGATAAGCATCTGGGTATTCCTCAATTTGTCCAATTTTCTTCCCAATTGGTAAGGACAAAGTCTTTTTAGCATTTCATTGAAGCCCATTGGAGGAAGCGCAAGATCGCACTGTCTGACTGAATGGCTGACACAACTCTGTATACATGTTCGCAGGCTGGAAACGTATAATTGGACGTCATCAGCGTATAAATGTACAGTTGCATGTTCACAAGCTAAGGGTAGATCGTTTCTAAACAGAGCGAAAAGTAATGGCCCGAGTATTGAGCCCTGCGGGACGCCACAGTGAAGCCTTATCATGCTTGATACTTTGTCATTCATATGGATCTGTTGATATCTACCGCTTGGATAATTTCTAATCAGTTCTACGGCTTTTATTCCTAAATCGAACCCATTAATTAGCTTCCGACAGAGCTTTTCATGATTAACCGAATCAAGTGCCTTTAAAAAATCCAAAAGACATAGTAAGGTTATATGGGGCTTGTCAAAGTTTAAACGAATGTCATCAATTATTTTTACAAGTGCAGTGGTACAACTGTGACTTTTACGATATGCAGATTGATGTTGGCTTATTAAATTGAGTGAGTCTACGTCTGAAGTTGATTCTTTATGACGATCTCAAGAACCTTAGACAAACCTGGGAAAATGCTTATTGGGCGAATAGGTATCACTTTTGCAAGTTTCCAGGCTGGGGGGAAAACAGATTTAACAATGTAACAGTTATAGATGCGGGTGAGCGTATCTACCCCATGCAGCACTATTATTTTGATGAACTTCAGTGAAATACCATCTATACCTACAGCGGTATACTTTACAGATTTAACAGCAAAAATGATATCAACGCTCTTAACAGTTTTGAGCTTTGTCACGAAACTTTTTTATATTTGGAGTAAACCAAGGGCAACCAGGATCCTTAACAACTACCTGCCTTATTGGTACATATTAATTGAAGAGCTCCAACACCATCGACTCGAATAAGACAATTTTGTCATTAACGTTAGCGAGATTCCAACATAAATCCCAGGGGTATATTGACGCTTCATTATACAGATTATTGAAATCTCTAAAGATTGGGAGAAAGTTCAGTATTCATGTAAAGGTCGAAGGTTAAAAATATTAGGTCATGAGATAAGTTAAAGCCGGGTACGGATATTTGATCGTGGAATAATACAAGGGTCGCATCTGATACAATAAAGAAGTTCAAAAGTGAAGGTCGACAACCTACTCGGAAATGTGTCGGAACGGAGTTATGAACAATAATAATAACAGCAAGATTTTTAATAGAATTTGCTATCCTTCACAATTTCGAGCGTTGCGTCGCTTGTATGGCATGCAGCACCGTCTTGTTGGAACCACAGCCCGGACACATCGATGTTTGATGCTTGGCCGAGCATTCGTGGATTGTGTTTGCTCCAATAATATCAATTTTACTTATTGGCATAGCCGCTGAGCCACAAATGGGTCTCGTCTGAGAAGATGATTTTTTGTTCAAAATCCGGGTATCCGGCCAAAATTTCTAGCTCCCAATTAGCAAACTCAAGGCCTTGTCTATGGTTATCCGTCTTAATTTTTTTTTATCAGCACAATCTTAGACGGATGTAGGCCTAAATCCAAATTCAGAATAAGCCGGGTTGACTCTCTGGCGATGCCCAATCCAGCTGATCGGCGCCGAATTGACATTTTTATTTATATATATTTTATATCTTTTAGTTCTAACAATATATATATAGTTATATATTTTCTTCATTTCAATCTTTATCTGGTTAAATTTTTCCACGGTACAATAAATTGCCTGCACACTGAAGCCATAACTACGACCGTCCTCAGGACGAAAATCACGTTGAATGAATAGTTTTTAATAATTTCCGCACATTCGGCAAGCGTAAAACGATGCATGATGAAATGGCAAACCTCACTGAATATTTTGACAGCTGGATGTCATTGGTAACTTTGACAGCTGCTGAAACGTAACAATTGGAAAAATTAGCATTGCTATCTGGTGACCCTTTAGTACCCCAATAAAGTTAAATATATGGGAGTACATCTAGACAGAAAACTGAATTGGAACTCACATACAAATAGTATACCATATAACTGGTAGACGCATGGCGGGCAAGATCTATGAGATATCCCCAAAAGCAACCCATTAGATCTACGTAATGATGGTCTTGCTGGTCTTTTTTGTTTTTTTTATAATTTACGCGCGCCTAAGGGGTTATGATACCCTTTTACGGTTGCACGGGCGCTGGCGAAAAGATAGAAGGTGGAGAGAGGAAAACATTGTTGTGATGTAGTGGTTTGAAGCTCAGGTATATTTGGTTTCGATATTAGCCCTCCGGTGGTGGGAGTCCGAATAGGACGGAGAGTTTTTTCTTCACTCGGAATGTTTCGAAGATTATCAATTGTGACGCTTGTTTTGTGCTTGAAGCTCTATAACAGCCAAATCTACATGTCAGTGTTATGCCTTTACACGCAGATTTTTCTGACTGAGTTTCTATTACACAAATGAAATACTTGTCATGAGTAGGATTCGAACTTTGAACCTCCGAGTGAGAAGCGATTGCTAGTACCACTATACCACGGCCACCCCTATGAGATCAGTCCTGTTGTATGCAGTATATCCTCGACAACTAGTTAAGACACCCCCTAATTTCGGTGTTTCTCGATAGTTTTGTTCTCAATTATGTTGAGGTCTGGAGACAGGTCTGGCCAGTCAAGAACACAAACCTTGTTACGTCCGAAGTAGTCTTTCACCTTCTGAGCTATGTAGTCATAACTTTTCATCCTGCCATTTACGAAGCGGATATTAGTTTTATTTTGGTATGACATTCCTGTCCAAATCATGACTCCACTTCCGCCTTGTAGTCGTCGTCTTAAAAACAGCTCATTGAAAATAATGATGAAATCCGTCAGGTCTATCAAGGCAAAAGCGTTTCTCATCGGTGAAGTTATAAGGAATGACAGATCACTGCGGCCACAGATGAGCCAATCGTGATATCCTCCATTTCGAGCTCATCCGTGTTATGCCTTTACACGCAGATTTTTCTGACTGAGTTTCAATTACACAAATGAAATACTTGTCATGAGTAGGATTCGAACTTTGAACCTCCGAGTGAGAAGCGATTGCTAGTACCACTATACCACGGCCACCCCTATGAGAACAGTCCTGTTGTATGCAGTATATCCTCGACAACTAGTTAAGACACCCCCTAATTTCGGTGTTTCTCGATAGTTTTGTTCTCAATTATGTTGAGGTCTGGAGGCTGGCCAGTCAAGAACACAAACCTTGTTACGTCCGAAGTAGTCTTTCACCTTCTGAGCTGTATAGTCATAACTTTTCATCCTGCCATTTACGAAGCGGATATTAGTTTTATTTTGGTATGACATTGCTGTCCAAATCATGACTCCACTTCCGCCTTGTAGTCGTCGTCTTAAAAACAGCTCATTGAAAATAATGATGAAATCCGTCAGGTCTATCAAGGCAAAAGCGTTTCTCATCGGTGAAGTTATAAGGAATCACAGATCACTGCGGCCACAGATGGGCCAATCGTGATATCCTCCATTTCGAGCTCATCCATGATGCCGCAATTTGTTAGGAAGGCGGTTAAGTCTTTGGGCGATCTGGCAGCTATGTCCGCCGTTTCAAGGTAGAATTTACCTAGGTAAAGTTGGCTTGTTTTGGTTAAATCATTGCAGTCACATAGTATGTATTCTGCTGTCCCCGTTGCACAGTCTGCATGTATTTTTTTGTCATCAGGTAATCAAGATGACAGTTTTCCAATGCTTCTTCCATGTTAAACGATTTCTGGCAAAGGTCAAACGGGCGTTTCGATGACGTTGTCGTAAAGCAGGTTTTCTTTTCAAACACTTTCTTTGAAGATGTTCCGCTTCAGCTAACACATGCTGGCAAGTCCTTTGTGTTCTGTCCACATTCGCAATCGAACAATGAAAATGTTGTTGCTGTTGAATTTGACGCTTCTCTTAGTAGGGATCGTCGATCTGCTGGTGTCAAGCTATATTCCCGCCCAGGTACGAATCTTTTCCCGTAGTTTTCTGGATCTTTTAAATAGTTTGAAATAACTGTCCCACTACGCTTCAAAAGTTTTGCAATTTTGTTAACAGAAATCCCTCTCCGTTTGATTTAACATCGTTCCAGATTCCATTTTTAACTTTTTTACTTCTAAGACCTGTTTAAATAATTTCTTTTAAATCAAATCACTAAAACTGACTAACAATTCGCACTGCGAATAGAATCCGCAACTGAACTTCCAATTTTAGAATTTTCTTAAAAATTGGCAATGATTACCTAACAGTAATATTTGCAGAGCAAAGTAAAGTGTAGAAGTAAAAGCGGGTGAAAATACCCTTGTTGTTTCGAGAGAATAAAATCTTACGAACGGAGTTTCGAGAAGAATAACTAAATCTGAATCCATCTCGGAGGTACAATAAACACGGAAAAGGAAAACCTTCATAAGCTTCGTACGTTTTAAGTGGAACAAAAAAATCTAAAAGCCAACGCATTTACTCGTATATACGAGTAGGAATATTGATAACATTGTCATGATTGTGAAGAGGGAAGTTACAATTATAAGCACATTTTAATGGCGTTAAATTTTTTTCTAATTTTTCGCAATAACATAGGTAATTATAATCAATTTGCAAGCAGTGCTACTCCTATTAAATATTATAATTAAAAGCGAATTGCAAACCTGTTTCGAAGGCATACTTTCAATGTAGTTTATCTCAACAATGATAGAGACTCTCTTTCGATGAAATGAATGATTATTCTCAGAATTACGAGTATACCATACGATCTACAAGCAGATGGTTGTAATTAAAATGAATTTCTCATTTTCCAACAATATTTGTTTGTACTGAATACAACGTCGGCCCTTCGTCTAAGCCAGTAAAATTGTTTCTTTGAATTCGTCTTATAAATAGATAATTTATTTCATACGAAGCATAACTAATTTATTTCAGAAAAATATGTCACATTCTCTATCTAAGTATATCGGTGGACAGAGTATGTATGTAATAGCTACGGGTTTGCATTAAGTAAAGGCCCATTCAACTTGTTTTTTTTTTATTACAATAAAAGGACATATCACTGAAATTTCAAAGTAATCCCCATCGACTGCAACACACTTATGCCAGCGCTTGATCCAATCCTCGAAACATTTCTTATATTCGATTTTCGGTATGTCCATCAGTGCTTCCTGCAATGTTTCCATTACTTCGACACGGCTGCTGAAACGCGTTCCCGTAGTGGTTTTTTTAACTCGATTGAACAGAAAGAAGTCACAGGGAGCCAAATCAGGTGAATTCGGTGGCTGTTGGATGGTATTTGTTGTATTTTTCGTCAAAAAATTACGAATAATGTTGGCACTGTGCGACGGTGCGTTATCATTGCGTCTCTTTCGGCGAATTGCTTCACGCAAACGTCTCATAACGCCCAAATAATATTCTTTGTTTACTGTCTGGCCTTCTGGCAAAAATCCATGATGCACTACACCGTTGTAATTCATGAAAACCGTGAGCATTGTCTTCTTTTTCTTTTTCGACTGAAAACTACGTAGTTTTTTGGTCTCGGCTCATTTGGTGAACGCCGTTCACTTGCCTCATGTCTGGATTGCGTGTCGTACTCATAAACCCACGTCTCGTCTCCAGTAATGATCCTTTTGATGAATGTGGGATCGGATTCAACCTCGCAAATCATCTCTTTTGCGTCAACATGATCTTTAGAGAATCGTTGCCGAAACACTTTTCCAACATTTCTAACGTTCGCACACCATTAAATCCGTTTTTTACGCAAAATTGAATACAAGTTCGTTGTTGCAAATTTAAATCCATTTCTAAAATTGTAAAAAATCGTCAACACACACAGAGATAGATGCACTCTTGGCATCTAAGCTATGACGCTAAAGGGCTGAACAGAATGTGTATCTGTGGCTGTGTCGTGTAGCGCTGTCAAAACTCTGCCCGCGCGGCATGCAGTTAAAGGAAACACAATGAAAGCGACTGTCAAATTTGCATCTTGGGTTTTTACTTCTTAATTTTATTAGTGCTTAAAAAAATTTGTTATTATTTGTGGATAATGGATATGGACGAACAAGAAGAAATTGCTTTTATTATGTGTGTTCTGCACATGTGCTATTTAGCAATAAAATTAGTGAAAAAGAGGAAACGCAGATGGTGGGTTCGTCTTCTTTATAAGGAACGAAAAGAAAAAGGATTTTTTGAGACAACTTTCAAACACCTCAAAGAGCACGACGAGGACCTTTTTTTTAAAGCAACAAGGATGAGAAAGCAGCAGTACAATTTATTGCTAGCCTTGGTAAAAGAAAAAATTGAAAAAAACATCTATACGCAAGCCAATTGTAGCCGAATGCAGACTTGTCGTCATCTTGATGTGGGTTATAATATAATAATAATAATATAAATTATGGTTTTCCTTTCTTATCTATTTAGGTATTTGTCTCAAGGAGTTTCGCTAAACTATTTGGCTTGGTATTTCCGAATGGGAGCGTCAACAGTCAGGGCCATTATCTGCGAAGTTTGTGAAGTGCTTTGGGATGTATTAAGTCCAGTATATATGTCCGCTCTGAATCCTGATGACTGGAAACATATTGCAAAAGACTTCAACGATAAGTGGCAGATGGCCGTGGCCCAAGTGGTATTGTATTGGCTTCCAAATCGGAAGGTTCGGTGTTCGAATCCCAGCCTCGTCCGAAAGACATTCTTTTTTTCAGGCAACTTAATTCACGTAAGATGAATGGTAGCCTCTAATACAACAACAAGTCCAATTACACTAATAATTTAGTCTCCCCATTAAAATGTTGGATGCCACCCATGGAGCGAAATAACCACTGAGTCCAAAAATCTTTCTTTCTCTCTCTGTCCCATTTTCCTAAAAACTTAACACGTGCTCAGGCATTTTAAGTGTATTAATTACCCACTGGAGTGTTAAGTTCTTTAAAAAAAAAAAAAAAAAAAACATGTTCAAATAAAATGCCCACCGACTTCAGGCTCCAAGTTCTACAACTATAAAGGCTATTTTAGTGTAGTTGTAGGGGCGTTTGGAAGCCAGAGTGATGGTGGTATATTTAAAAATTCAAATTTCGGTCAACAAGTGATAAATAACAACATCTGTTTTCCACCACTGGAAAGCTACCAAATTCGGACAAGGAAGTGCCCTACTATGTTGTTGCAGACAGCGCATTTCCCCTTAGGGATAATATTATGCGGCCATACCCTGTAATATTACTAAACATGCCAGAAGATGTGTTTAACGCACGACTGTCCCGAGCACGTCGTGTTATAGAAAATACTTTGGCGCATTCTCGGAAAATGCATTGATTTTCAATGCAAATATAACCGCAGATAAGGTTATACTTGCATGTACTATCCTGCACAACTTTGTGAAAATCACAGATTCCAAGTTCAACATCCATGCATACTGTCCGCAGAACTTCTGTGATAGTTATGAAAATGGTCAATTAATATATGGAACTTGGCGTACAGAAGTCGAAACATTGCCACAAGTTCGCCGATGTGGGACCAATAATAGGTCAGCGAGAGCATTTGAAATTCGAAAATTGCTGACAAACTATTTTATGAATGAAGGTAGAGTTTATTTTTAACCACATTAATTATTAAGTATAAAAAAAAAACAAATATTTTCAACGTTTCAGTTATTTTTTAATTAAAATAAATAAAATACATAATTCAAATAAAAAGACTGTTTTAATTTTGTTTTTCAGTACATACTTCAGCCTCTACTTGGTTTAAATAACTCAAAATTTGCATTTTTGCATTGTTTTTTTTTTAAGTAGTGGGAATTTTTTCAGTTTGTACAACATAGTACGGCAAAAAAGTTCGTCCTTCCAAATTCGTCCGATATCTCCTTCCATTTTAGAATTTTTTTTTACAAATTTTTATAATTTGGATCTGATAAATTCCAAAGAATTTCATTTTTTCGCACGGTTTCGATGAATTTTTCCACTTCCATTTTCAGAACAAAGGAGAGCTTTTGTGTACAAATTCTTAAGCGTCAATCTTGTAGCGTAGCTTGTAGTTAAGTCCGCTTTCACACGTCGCATGTTTCGTAAGATTCAAGTGAGTGCAAAAGGGAGGGATAATGAAACAAAAAATACCCAATTAACCAAATTCCCACTGCCTGTGGGTAGCAATTTCATTGCAAGTTTTTGACATTTCTTTTTCTCCTTCTTCTTTCTTTTTCGCATTTGCTTCATTAGTTCTTTCGCTGTGTTACGAGCACAACATTGAACTGAAATGGACCAACGAATTAACAATGGGGCTCATTTTCAATTATGAAAGACTGAGCGCCAAAGATGAAATGAAAGAGAACTGTCAAATAACATGCAAACTCAAAGAAGGGGAAAGTCTTCATGTAGAGTTGCTCGCATCACTGAATGACAATTCAAAAGAAAATAACCAGAACATGCGCATTACACACTTGCGACGTATGAAAGCGGACTAAGCAAAATCCAACTTCACGATACACGACACAGACGCAGTCACACATTGTGTTGCGGCTTACGGCTTTCCATACATTTAATGCCTTGACAGCTTGTGACACAGATACAGATACACATTCGGTTCGGCTCTTAAGATTTAGAGGGAATGTCAACAACAGATTTACCAACTTAAAAAAACAGAACTGAAATCGGAGCAATGGGTGCGCCACACGGTGGTTATTCTGGGAACTTTTTTGTGGTATATCAAGTTGCAACATACTCGTAAGTATTGGGCGTTTTCCAATTGCTATAAAATACACAAAACCAATTTAATGCCGAAACCGTTATTGAAATTAGTATTTGGAATATATTGCTCAGTCCGTCTGCAAATGTCGGTGTGTTAGCATCATTGTAAGCATTTTTAACTAAATTTTGAAATGGATGCATATTCGTCATATTGTAAGAGTATTGTTTTTTTCCGGAAAAATTAGAATAAAAGCGAAGCCACTAGAGAAATCCAAAACGTGTATGTAGAAAGTGTTCTCTGCGAGTCCAAGTGTCGGGGTTGGTTTGCAAAGTTTAGAAATGACAATTTTGACATAAAGGATGAAACTAGTTGGAGTAGGTCATAAGAGCTAGACGATGAGCTCTTGAAGTCCACCGTGGAAAGAAATGACACTATTAAGGTAAGGGCACCTAACAAATATGGGAAAAGTCATGAAGCTGGGAAAATGGGTACCACAACACCTACCGCAAAAAAATCTTCAATAAAGAACCGATGTTTGTACTGCGCTTCTGTCCCCTTACAATCAAGAGTTGGGCTTTACAATAAAATTAAACGTCGCCATCAGTGGCTTAGTCCAGAAGACAGACCAGAACAACATCTCAGCGGTGGGCTTCACCCATTTAAAGTTTTTTTGTTTTGTTCCTCGGACTGGGAAGTATGATGACTGGCGACCGCATACCGTGCAGGTGTCAATGTGAGACTCTCGCAGCCTGATGATTCGTAAAGAATCATCGTCCTAGTTTCATCCAACGGAACCTCCTCCGTGGGGTAGGGTAGTAGCTTTAAGCTAGAAATCAAGGGTTTGTTTGTCCAAGTACTCCTTTCGTAGTCCTATTGTTGACTTGTTCGATCAAAGACTTGTGGCTGCAGTCGTTTTGTGAATATGAGTACGTTTGGGTGCGGGTGTGGGTGTTTGCCTGGGTGTGGGGTATAAGTATGGATCTGTTTGATGGATGTAGCATGCGAGAATGAATGTGTGTACGAGTATGCATAAAAGAGTATGTATACGATGATTACGTATGTGGTGTGAGTACATATATGCGTATGTACTGGTATGTGTACGTTAGTATCTTTAAAAATTCATTTGTGTATTCTGTGTTTGTGAGTATAGAGCACGTATTTATGTACGTATGTGTAGTGTATGCGGGTGTGTATATGAATGTTCGTATTGGTGAAGTTCTGTAAGTATGTGTTAACATTTGTGTCGTTCTGCTGTGTACGTATCGGTTGTCACTTCCTCGCCGAAGCGACGTTTGTTTTCTTGGCTCCTGCCTTCTTTTACGTATTTGCGTGCTGTTGTGTGGGCATACATTCGCGTATGGCTGCCTGTCTTGCTTGCGTTGCTATATTTTTTCGGATGGCCGGATGTTGTTCCCTCGCATTCGCTGCGTTGTTTCGTGCGTTTTCCTCGCTCTGGGCGTCTAACCTCTTGGCATACATTGCGCGCAAAGAGGCCCACAGTGTCCCATTTGTGTTCCGATTTTATCATGTGACGTACTATGTTCTCGGCAGTTGGTGCTTCTTCCAGTATTCCCTGAAGAGTTCCTCTTTGTAGCTACTCGTAGATTCTTGGGCATGCTCCACGTATTCAGGAGTATCACTACAAAATGCACCGAAAGGGGACTCATAATTTTTACAATTCTGTAGATATGACGGGAAACAGCCATGCTCCGTTAGCAGTTGTATTATGTAAAAATTAACTTCTCCACGATTGTGGTTTATCCAAGTTTCGATAGTCGGAACAAGGCGAAAAATTCATCGGCCTTTTGACGAGAGTCTTCAGCGTCCTTGCCACTACGCAGGAGCCGTCCCTCTGGTCTGTTTTTTATGAAACGTCTCTTCAGCTCTTCTGCAAGTATATCATTTGAAAACGTTTTGCGAGAATTCACGCCGCTTCGTTCGAGATTGTAATGAATGCGCTGATTACTCTGACTACACAAAGCTTATTCACTGCTTTCATTTTCATTTTGTATGATTTCACTTTCATTGCTTCGGCCCAGATTGACGATCCATAAAAAACTATTGACGTAACTATTTTAGCTAAGAGAAGTCTCCTGCAATTCCTGGGTCCTCCTGTATTCGGCATTATACACATTATAAAGGCACATTCTTCCGAAGATTTGCAACTCACATATTCCAGGTGTTCCTTAAAAGACAATCTTGGGTCAATTATGACGCCAAGTTATTTTATTGCTAATTTGGACGTTATTTCATGTTCCCCTACTTGTAATTAATACCGCTTCCGTTTTGTGTTCAGCTGGTGTGAGACCAGACGCAATTGTTTCATTGCTTATTTTGACAACTTCTTTTAAATGTTTTGCTGTTACGGCTAGAGCGATATTGTCCGCAAAGCCCACGATTTGAGCTTCGCCTGGTAGATCAAGACGAAGAATGTTATCGTAGAATGCATTTCTCAATACCGGCCCCAGGACTGATCCTTGGGGTACTCCTCCTGTCACCGTGTACTCCATCAAACTACCGTAACACACTCTTTCGTAAGTATTTTAGTTTTTCACAATTTTTCGGGTGTACAATTGTAAAATCCAGAATATGTACCCAACTCACGGTGTTGAAAGCGTTCTTGAAGTTCAGTACTAGGACACAGCTGTACTGTTTTGTGCCTCTTCTCCATCGTCGGCCTTCTGTTGCCATTTTTACTGTATCAAAATTAATTATTGAGGGTGCCTTTCGAAAACTGTACTGATGTTCTAAAAGTCATCCTTCTTCTTCAATGGCTGTGATCACTTGAACAGACTTTTCATTAACTGAGCCAGTCGTCACTACATCATCTAGCATATGGATAAAATATTCTTCATCAAATGTGCTTGTCTTCCATCCATGCTATTGTCTGCTGGTCACTATGAGTGTAGTGAGTGCTGATTTTTACTTGCAAATGAATTGCTTACAAAATGAGGTCATTGATCGAGCCTACTCCATTACTGCTGAATGTGTGTTCATTGCCGCTGTTTAGAAGTACTGAGTCTAAGATCGGAAATGCCTCCAATAAATTGTAATAGATTGCCCAGACATTGATGAACCCGTCAATCGATATGGCTATAAAAAATGCGATCGATCGCCAAATTACTCCATACAGCAATAGAATTCGGTACGACAACTTCCATCATACATTCAGTCAATATACACGCACACAAAACAACGTTTGCGCAAAAGGCGCAAGAGATCTAATTTTGCAAAAACGTTTGGAACACATGAAAAATCAACTCCATCATTGGAAAATCAGGTTCGATTCCCGATCATACGAGTATTAACAACGGTTAAAGAGTTGTCTCCCACTCTCCAAGAGAAGGCCGAAGCTTTTGCCAATTATCTTGAAGGAAACTTTGAAGACCGGCCCCCAACACATCTCCCTGGATTATCAGAGAAGTAGATTCACGCGTCCAGGAAGTTCTTTCAAACTCGGACTGCATCACATCTTTCAGTGGCGACAACAGAGCTAATGAACCACTACTTAATGATAGGTTTAACAGCGATGAGGATAGGTTTACCAGACTAGCAGTGCAAAGAAGTCAGCCGGGCCCGACAGGATATTAAATCACATCCTGTTGAAAATAACGAGCATAGTAACAGTTCTCTTCCTTTATATTTAAATTTTGTATAAACAATAGCTATGTTTCTAGGAACTAGTACCGATTCCAAAAAAATAAACCGCGACTTGTCGAAGTATATAGACCAATCGCCTTACTTTGCTATGTGAGAGAGATATTGGAGTCAGTCGTAATGAAGAATATAAACTATTTCTGTACAGAAAATAGAATTGTCTCTCCATTCTAACATGGTTTTCTGGCCTTAAACTTAGCCGTTCATCCACTTTTATAGCTACACTACGATGTCACCAGACATTTTGAATATGGAAAAAGCCTTTGACAGCGTTTGGATAAAAATTAATATTATTTGGATTTTCCCCCTCATTTGTAAAGGTTTCCTTAACAATAGATTCTTTTTGTGCAGATTCACAAGACGATGTCGTCAACCAAACAGATACATTTATGCTGGAGTACCTCATGGGTCGAGGCTTGGACCAATTCTGTTTAACATTATGACCACAGGTCAACCAACAATTACGGAGTCGACAAAAACAAAACATCCTAATACGCAGAT
This sequence comes from Volucella bombylans, assembly GCA_949129095.1. Taxonomy (NCBI): domain Eukaryota; kingdom Metazoa; phylum Arthropoda; class Insecta; order Diptera; family Syrphidae; genus Volucella; species Volucella bombylans. Next base: position 115,698,171 of record OX422142.1, on the reverse strand, counting down.
GACTCCTTAACCTATCCCAACTCTATGTCGCTTGAATTAGCCGGCTTTAGAGTGGAACGGCACATAAGAAAACTTTGCGACCACTACGTCAAATGTGGGCTAAAAATCAACCTGTACAAAAGAAAACTTATATGCTTCCGGATTCCATATAGACGGTTACTGGTTTTTAGGCGCAGGAATATCACCATAAAACTTCAGGACAACAGCCTTATCACCAGAAAACTATGTGCAACTTACTTAGGAATACAGTTCCATGAAAGATTCAAATTCAACGGACATGTTGAAGCCACTATCAAAAAGCCAATTACACACTTGATCTTGTTAATCCTCTCCTAAGGAAATGAGCCGGACTAAGCCCAAACACTGAGCTACTAATATACAAACAGCTGATACGACCTGTTTTAACTTATGGATGTCCGATTTGGATCGAGCGCAAAGTTCTCAGGATTTGTACAGGTTAATACATACGTCCAGATACTCTCCAATATTTCTCCAAGGAAATACTTTATACCAGTACATCTGTAAAACCGTTGGGCAAATATATGGTTAATCTTTCCAAATCTATATGACAAAGATTACCCGACCACTCAAATGAGGAAGTACAGCAAATTTTAGAAGAACCAGTTAAACTATAAATTTAACTATCGATAATTAAGCACTGGGTAATGATTGACCCGCGGTTTGACATTTTCCAAGACGACAACGATTTCTATCTCCATAGAAACACCAGCGATTTTAATGGTTAAGACTCCTTATATAGGATTTTCCTATAAGGACTTGAATTTAATTTGTGAACGCACTCTTTCACTAATCATCAAACTGTCACTGTCAATTTATGCAGTAAACTCAACATTTTCATCATGGTAAAGTACACGAACGAGCAATGTCTGCAAATTATAAAAATTTTCTGCCGAAATTCGGTAGACAACGGGTTGGTCGAAGTGTCGAAAATATCGCTGCCGTTCAGGCGTCCTTAGCATACGATCCAAATCAGTCAATTCCACGGCGTTCTCAAGAATTGGGCAAGATCAAGCTGACTCAAGAATTGGAGCCGATGGACCATTTGAAGCGACGTATGTTCTCCGATTGGGTTCTGGAGAAGATGCGCCAAGATAATGAATTTCATCGCAAAATCATCTTCAGTGACGAAGCTCATTTTTGGCTCAATGGGTTCTACAATAAGCAAAATATGCGTTATTGGTCGGGTGAAAATCCACATGTGCTTCATGAATCACCACTTCATCCACAAAAAATAACTACTTGGTGCGGTTTGAATACCGGCGGCGTTATTGGGCCATATTTTTTCGTCGACGATAACAATCGTCACGTTACTGTGAATGGTCAGCGTTATCGCGCCATGATCACCGATTATTTTTGGGCCGAATTGGAAGATATGGACTTGGACGACATGTGGTTTCAACAGGATGATGCCACAAGCCACACGTAAGTAGTGAAAGTGAAAGTGTTATCTCAAGAAATGACCGGTCGATTGGCCGCCTCGTTCGTGCGATTTAACGCCGCTTAACTATTTGCTGTGGGGCTACGTTAAGTCATTGGTTTATGCCAACACGGAGACGACGTTGGAAGAGCTCAGAGCCAACATTGAATGCGAAATAGCGGCCGTTTCGAGTCGTTGAAAATTGGGTCCAACGAATTGACCGCAGCAAACGTGCCCCGCGCTGGCCATATGAACGAAGTCGAGTTCCATTCATAAATGTTTTGATTGTACTTCAAGCCGATAATAAAGTTTTTGAAATATCTCAAATAGTTTGCGTTTTATTTAAAAAAGTTGTCAAGCCTTATGTATCATATAAGAATTGTTACTTTTAAGAAAATGTGTAAAAAAATCCCATGTACTATTTAGATTAAATAGACTTGTAAATACGTAGTTCCTTGTACTACAAAAATAGACAATAGAAATAAGTCGGGTATCTGTCTTTGAGCCGACATTTTAATTTTAGTCGTTAGCCATTTTACGATGAAAATTGTAGATTAACGCCAGAACAACGCGTGAGTTATGTTCTTATACATATATATTTAAAAAAAAAAAGAAGACACGAACTTATCATAGAAACAAGTGTTCTTTATTAAGTCATCAACTAAACTGTTTTCTTAACAGCAAAATCATATCTCCTCATATAAGGTCCCGCTACACAAGCTAGCCGAGATGTTGGTTGTGAATTTCTTCTTTCTCATGCAGAGTATGTAACTCACCGCTGCCTAAGATGTTGGTGGTGAATTTCTTCTTTCTCATACTGAGTATGTAACTCACCGCTACCTAAGATGTTGTTGGTGTGGTGGCTTTTGGCTCAGGGCAGATTATATAACTCCTCCACCCCCAGATTGATGTATAAGTTGAATGTTTGAGCATAGCGAAATGATGCGACTGGAACATCTTTGACAAGCTTGTTGCTCTTGCTTGTTCTATGCTCCTTGTGTGTGATGGTCCACAGTGTTGTTTCTATCCTCTCACTTGTTGGTAGGTTTCGTTGCATGAAAAAAATTCATCGAAAAATTGATGTTCGATCGCTCATAAGGTTAGGAATAGGGTAAGCTATAGGGTATTGGGACGGTTTTATGTTGCATATGTCTGAATAGTTATAATATTTAGGTATTTTACTCTAGGCATAGCATGTTGGTAATTTGTTTATAATATTTTTTTTTTATGTATTTTTTTTTATTTAAGCTAGTGTAAGCGAGTGTGTAGAATACCAGATTTTTCTATGCAACAGTTAAGTTCATACATTGATTGAACTCGTTTTGAAATAACTTTATCGGAATAGAAATTCTGGGGTTAAACTTGGCGATATTTATTTCGGGCTTCCTGTAGTGTACGTTTTTATTATCATTCTTAACCTATCTATTCTATCCGGCATTATACTTATTACCTAATCTTAACTGCTAATTCTATACGTATATGCATTGCATATACCATATTTACCCATGTAACTATATCTATTTTTCTACATACGAGTATGTATATACGATTCTATGTAACTAATATACATATCTATATTTCAACATCTCTATGTACGATCTCTATTATATCTATGTATATCTAAGTACTTAAGCTATGTATGTATATATGTATCCTTTCTTCTCTACTTTAACTAAATAATATCTTACACTCTATTATCTATATTATTGTGGGTCTTAAACTTGCGTTTTGTTTTTATTTTATTTTTATGAGACTGTCTATCTTTTGTTGTTAAAACAATTACTTTTTTATCCGCCTTAACTTTTAACTTTTTAGCCCTGGGTGTAAGTTTGTTACGTCTGTTATTAAATTCGTAAACTGTATCATTTTCTTGAAAAGTTGGTGGTGTGTTTCTATTTGTGTTTAATTTGTCTATGTTTTTTCTGTTATGTTTTTCTATTTTTCCTTTCATTTGTTCATATACTTTGTTTTGAAAGGTTCGCAATTTATTAATATAGTCATGGTCAGATTCACAATTTATGGTCCTGATGAATTTAGGTGTCCTGCCAGTAAGTAGTTCTAATGGTGTTAGGTTAGTAACTGAATGAATACTGTTATTGTAGGTGGGTATGGCTTCGTTTAGTATATCTTTGCATAATTGTTTTTTGTCTTTATCGAATATTATTCTGTAGATTTCTGTGAGGGTGGAATGGAATCGTTCTACTGGTGAGTTACCTGTAGAGTTTTGCGGTGTTGTAATATGTAATATAATTTCGTATCGCTCACAGAACTCCTTGAACAAACTTGACTTAAATTCAGATCCAGAGTCACAAACAATTTTTTTTGGAATACCATGATGAGAGAAAAATTCCCTTAAAGATTGAATTATGTTTATACTATTTCGGGCTGACAAGATATAGGCAGATGCAAATTTGGAAAATCTATCGATTATCGTTAAAATTTGATGATTGTGGATTGCATAAACGTCAATATGTAGAGTGTCTAATGGTAGTCTGGGAGTTTCTGTAACTTCGTATTTTATTTTCGGTGGATGCCTTTCATATTTTAATAACTGACATTTTTCACAGTTATTTAAAATTTTAGTTATTTTAGTTTTCATATTAACAAAATAGTAAGTTCTGCGTAGGTGTTGAAGTGTCTCATTTATACCCCTGTGGTTAGATTTAAGATGGTATTCGTTAATTAATGAGTCTTGTTTGTCGCTGTCAACTAAGTCAATTAATTTTTCTTTACATCGAATTAATTTAAATATTCTGCGATTAGCAAACAATTTAGAGTATACATTTTGAACAATTTTGAAGGTATCGTCATCTGTATATACTGCTGTTAGTTTCTTTGGACTAAGTTGGTCTTTGAGTATCGATGTGATTATTTGTTCATTATGTAAGTCGGGTTGGCTAAAAATTTTACGACGTTTATTCTGAAAAAGTATTTTGTAAGTCATTGAAGGGTTTATGGTGCAATTTGTTTTAGTCAAAACGAGTTGATCACTGAACTCATTTAAGGGACGCTCCGAAATTGGTATACCTTCATCAAGATTCTCCGATGCAGAGTGAAGAGTAGATATATTAGAGCTGGCTTCCAAATCATCTATATTATTAAGCAGTGATTCGTTAATGTTTAACTCTATTCTGCTTAAGGCATCGGCGTTAGTATTTGCCTTACCTTTCTTGTAGTGGATCTCGTATTCAAACTCCTCAAGTTTTAACCGCCATCTTATCAATTTAGAGTTTGTATCTTTCAAGGAAAAGAGCCAGGTAAGTGGTTTGTGGTCTGTTACTATGAAAAATTTACGCCCATAAAGATAAGGGCGAAAATGTTTGGTTGCCCAAACAATGGCAAGTAGCTCCTTTTCGATGGTACTGTACTTTATCTCCGTGTCCGATAAAGTACGTGATGCATAGGAAACAGGTTTGTCACTTCCAATATGGCCCTGGCTTAAAATTGCACCTATCGCGAAGTTACTTGCATCAGTTGATAGGATGAATGGTTTCGTAAAATCCGGATACTGTAACAGTGGGTCATTACTGAGTATGTCCTTACAATGCTCAAAACAAGTAATATATTTCTCGTCCAGTTTAATTTGCCTACCTTTTTTCAGACATTCTGTTAAGGGCTTCGTTATTTTTGCGAAATCCTGGATAAACTTCCTATAGTAGCCTAATAACCCAAGAAAAGATTTGATTTGTTTCTGAGTACGAGGGATAGGAAATCTTTTTATTGAATCAATCTTCTCAGGGTTTGGTTTTACGCCTTGTGATGTAAGAAGGTGCCCAAGAAAGGCTACTTCTTTGCACAGGAATTCCGACTTATCTAGCTGTATTTTAAGATTGGCTTGTCGCAATTTGGAGAAGACCTTTTTTAAATTTTCAATATGTTCCTGAAGAGAACTAGAAAATACGATTATGTCGTCCATATAAATTAAGCATATTTTTCCCTGCAGATCTCTTAAAACGTTGTCCATAACTCTCTGAAATGTGGACGGGGCATTTCTAAGACCAAATGGCATTCGAATAAATTCGAAGTGGCCATTATCCACTGTAAATGCAGTTTTATTAACATCTCTGGGATCGATTTCAATTTGGTGGAATCCAGAGGCTAAGTCCAAGGTGGTAAAATACATGCATCTGCCTAGCTTATCTAAAATGTCTGTTATGTTGGGAAGCGGATATCGATCACTGATGGTTTTTTCATTTAGTTTCCGATAGTCCACTACCAACCGCCATTTTTGTTTGTTGGAAGCATCTCTTTTTTTTGGCACAATCCATATCGGACTACTCCATGGGGATTAGCTTGGTCTAATGATCCCTTGCTTGAGCAGTTGAGATATTTGAGACTTAATCTCAGCTTTATGGACTTCCGGATATCTATATGACTTAGTGTATATGGGATTTTCATTATTCGTTTTAATACGGTGTTTGATGGCATTTGTAAATGAGAGTGTGTTGCCTTCTCTAAAAAATATATCATCGTATTGCTTGCATAGTCTAAAAAGATCTTATCTCTCCTCTTTATTTAAATGGTCTGTTCTGAGCAAATTTGTAATTTCTTTGCCTGGTATAGGTTTTAATTGATCTATGTTATATTTTATACTGACATTGTTTACTTCATTAAAATTGTTATAAGAATCCACTTTTAATGGTTGTTCTAAAAAGAGTTTTTGTTCTTGATCTGAAATATTAATTACTTCTATATGACTATACCAGTCAACAGATTTATAAATTCCTTCAGGTATTTTGAGGAATTTGTTTACTAAAGTAGGTCTGACATATATGTCTCCTTTTTCCATATCTACAGGTAATCTAGCTATAATTTTAGAATTTGGAGGAACATCGAAAACTTTTGACATGAAATTGGGTTTAAATTGCAGTGGTATTAAGGACTTGCTCGTTTCTAAAATTTTGTCTTTAAGATTGACTTTAGCGTTTAGCTGCTTCATCATCTCTAAACCTATTAAGCCATCAAAATAAGAATGAAATTTGAAAACTAGAAATTTGAACTTCTCGTCCGTGTTCAATTCCTTGAATGCGGGGAGTGTTACTTACTTGTCTATCTAGTTTGTGTTTGTTAAGAATTGTTGTTATTGTAATTGGATCAATTATCTCGTGTAAGTCAGGATTCGTAAGGCATGGATTAATGAAATTTGCTGAAGCTCCAGTATCGATAAGAAACTTTAGTTTTCTTCCTCTAGGAGACAGTATTGTTATGTATGGTAATGAGCTTGAACTATGTTTATTTATATCTAGGTACCCAATCTGTTGTCCGAGGCTGTTAATGGAAAATTCGAGTCATCAATTTCGTAGTCGCAGTAATTTAAATTATTTGATTCCTGATTTTGTGTAGGTATAAAATGGTCTAGTTCTGTGTAATTATATGTGTCAGGGTTAAAGTCCGATAAAAATGTTGGTTTGTATCATATTGAGGTGGGTATGTACAAAGGTTATTAACTTCTCGGTAATTTCGATTAGATGTTGTGTTATTCTGTTGTCTTTTATATGTTTGACTTCTGAAATTTGATTGTTGAGTTCTAGTATTGTGCGTATTGCCACTATAAATATCCATTGGAGTTGCTGGAGGTTGCGGTGTAATAGGTTGTCTAGGTACAGTTACAGGTTGGTTTTGATTTTGAATTTGGGAGTATTGATAATCGTTCGATCTAAAGATTGGTTGGTTTGGATGTGGAATGTACATATCTGGTCTATAATATGAGTTACTATTATTCGGAAAGATCGGGTGCGAATTTCCTCCACGGTTATGTACTATTTGTCTTTGGGGAAAATTAATATTAGGGATAGGGTTGCTGGGATTTTGATTTGCATGGTACCAATTGTTCGGTCTTTGCTTAAAATTTACTTTTGGGTCTGCATACTTCATATAATATGAATTGTGTTCTTTTATGCAAAAGTTGAACGCTTCCGGAAGAGAATTTGGTCTCATAGCTCTTATGGTTGAACCCAGTGGTTCTCTAACTCCAATCAGAAAAGTATTTAAACACATTTCCGAATAAAGACTGCTCTTTGCAGAAATTACATTTGGGTTCATTTCGTGAATATGAACGTGATTAGTAAGAGTAGATAATATTTCTATTATCTTAGAATAAAATACCTCAACAGTGTCAGTTGATTGCTTGAGACTATGGAGATCTCTAATGAGAGAGGTCTCGTTTCTCTTGTCAGAGTAATGTAGAATAAGATTTGTCTTAATTTGCTGCCAGTCTAAAGGTGTTCCAAACATGTTCAAAACCTCGTTAGCTGGTCCCGTGATTTTATTTCGTATTGCCCTTAGTAATATTCGCGCATACGGTGTATTGTTAACAGTACCGATGACCCCCAAGATCTCTTCTACGTTATTTAAAAATTCGTATAATAATCTACGATTACCATCAAATTTAGGAAGGTCTTTTATCGCATCTGGAATCTTTAAAGAGCTAAGGATAAAGTTTATGTTCTCAATGCTAGAACTATTTGTGTCATTGTTTGTATTACCAAGGTTCACGTTATGTAAAGCGGTATGAGAATTATGCCCTAGTGTGCCGCTTAAGTTAGAACTTAATTCAACGTTACCTGAAGCTCCACAAATACCACTATTTAAGTAAATACCTGCCAGTCCGTCACCAGAAACTCCGTTATTAGTTGCCATATTGCGCGTGTATAAAAAATCTTCTTCAATATCACTATCACTCACACTTACACAATATGGTTTATATACTACTTTTTTTTCTACTTATATAATATGGTTTATGTACTACTTTTTTATTCTTATATCTATTCGACATATGTCGTAATATTATGTAAGGAAGGGATAGGGTATTGAGCTTGAAACACAATTTATCGACTTACTTATATCAAGTGCAGATTGAAGTTGCTTCTGCTTATGCTGTTGGTAGCTCCGCTGGTCAATTTCTCGAAGATTCGTCCTGGGCCAAAGAATTAAAATTCTCCACGCAATGAGGTGTGCCCTGGTCCTTTATGCACGAATTCACTTAACACCAATGTGCTCTTGATGCGAGGTTCACGTTTAATATAGTCAATATAGAATACTTAATTCCAATAATGCAATTTTCACTTGCACCAGGAGTTCTAGTATGTGCTTAATATGGATTTCGCAAAAAAAATTATTTTTTAATATACGCGACCTCCGAATTCTTGCAATAGTCGACTGCGCCAGTTATGTTCTTATACATATATATTTAAAAAAAAAAGAAGACACGAACTTATCATAGAAACAAGTGTTCTTTATTAAGTCATCAACTAAACTGTTTTCTTAACAGCAAAATCATATCTCCTCATATAAGGTCCCGCTACACAAGCTAGCCGAGATGTTGGTTGTGAATTTCTTCTTTCTCATGCAGAGTATGTAACTCACCGCTGCCTAAGATGTTGGTGGTGAATTTCTTCTTTCTCATACTGAGTATGTAACTCACCGCTACCTAAGATGTTGTTGGTGTGGTGGCTTTTGGCTCAGGGCAGATTATATAACTCGTGCAAATAGTGCAAACTTATTTTGAAAACCATGGTTAGGTTCGCCAAACTTATCGTGCGCAATGTCCATTTTACGGTCGACATAATCGTCAATCTGAGCAAGTTATTCCGAACACGATGAATCGTTTTCGCACCACGTACACTCTAGTGGATAATGCGTATCCCCAAAGACAACAAACAGTGCGAACAGAAGAAATTATTGCCGTTGTGGAGCGCAGTGTTGAGGAAATGAGTCGATTCGCCATTATGCGCAGCAATTGGAGCTATGCCCATCCACTCTGTGGACAGTTTTTCGGAAAGATCTTGGCTTAAAAGCTTATAAGATCCAGCTTGTGTAAGAGTTGAAACGCGTGACAATTATACGCGTCGTAGGTTCGCTGAATGGGCCGAAAACTGAATTTAGCTTGATCCTCATTTTCAACACAAAATTTTGCCCTACAATGAGGCCCATTTTTGGTAAAATGGATAAATTGCTGAATGGATAAATTGGGGTGGGGAAAACCCAGAAGCCTTTATCGAGACGCCTTTACAACCATTAAAACTCATTGTTTGGTGTGCTTTAGCGGCTGGTGGAATCATCGACTCATATTTCTTTGAAGACGATGCCGGCCAGAATGTTACCGTCAATGGAGAGCGCTAAAGAAACATGATTTCTGACTTCTTCGTTCCTCAGTTGAATGGCATTGACGTGACAGAGCATTGGTTTCAACAAAATGGCGCAACATGCCACACGGCTCGCGACACCATCAATTTATTGCGCGTAATGGACCTGTGAACTGGCCTCCATGGTCCTGTGATCTTACACCTTTAGATTGTGAAGTCACTAGTCTATGCCGATAAGCCAGAGACGTTGGACGATTTGGAAGGCAATATTAGCCGTATTATTGTTGATATTCGGTCCCAGTTGCTCGATAAAGTTGTCGAAAACTGGACTTCATGATTGTGCTTCATTCGAGCTATCCATGGCACACATATGCCCGATATCATATTTAAGCACTAATGGCATGAAATTATCTATTAAATAAAGCTAATATCATAGACATTGACATTACCTCAAGTATTTCACTTCATATTGAATTTGTAGAGCTCTAAAAAACACCCTTTATATATATATTTTAGGAGGGTCAAAAGGGTGGTGAATGCGATTATATGAGAATAAAAGCTTTCTCACTTTAGCCTCACACCATCAACTCCTACTAGTACCTCTATTGGAGATGGTGTAACCAACCCCTGTGGAAGGTCGTTGATGTCTGGCGACGACAGAGGGGGGGAAGTACCTTCTCACTAAGGCACTTTCTCGTGTTTCCGGGCGGCAGCGGACAAATTCTAAGGATGGAATGAACGGTGGCGTCCACAGTTCCAGTTAGGACGAACTAGTGTTATCTCTATATGAGCTTTAATACTTTAATACAAGGTCTATAGGGATCTCCACCACTAAGTCAGGGTGTTGCAAAAGTTGGTGGCGGATGAGCCTTTAATAAGGGCCAACGGTAGCACTCACATCACCGAGGCGGATTACTGGCTCCGGAATTTGGTTCGGCCCCTTTTGACCAGGCCAAAAAATGGCCTGGCCCTCCAGGTTAGGGGTTATGCGTGGAGTTACCTACCCAACAACGTAAAAAAAGAATTATTACGAAGCAACCAATAGCCTCGGACTATGTACACAAAAACGGGAAAATACCATGAGGAGATTTGACGTTGAACGGTTGCCTATCGCGTATCCCTCAACCTCTCGAGAAGCCCTTTGCAGCCACTATCAAGAGCTGAAGACCAGTGGCTTAGATACCGAGAAGCCATCAGAAATGCCGCAACTGATGTGCTAGGTGTTACCCGCCCACCACCACAAAACCCCTGGTTTGATGAAGAGTGCCGGCAAACACATGCAGCCTACAAAGCGGCGCTGCACAAAACGACGAGTGCGGCTTGCGAGCTTTACGAGCAAAAGAGGTGGGAAGAACATCGCTTCTGCGGAGAAAACAGAAAGAGCATGAAAAGCGCGCGATCGAGAAAATAGAGAGATGCTACTCCAGGAATAATGTTCGGAAGTTGAACCAAAAGGTAAACAAAACGTGTCAGGGTATTAAGACCCGAACGGAAACCGGTAGGGATGAACAAGGGAACCTTGTAGTAGAGTCACACTCGGTGCTGAGGTTATAGAAAAACAATTTCTGCAGACTTCTAAACGGTGAAGACGGCACAAATTCCGCTGCCAGGCAGAGCGAACCATTCAATATTGACGATATAAGTCAAGAATTCCGTCCACCCGACAGAAATGAAGTGAGGATAGCAACGTCTAAACTGAAGTTGAACAAGGCTGCCTTGCAAGACCCTACCCGCCGACCTATTTAAGACAGCAGGAGATGACTTGATAGAGAGCATACACCAACTTATTTCCAAGATTTGGTCGAATGAATGGACCCTCAGCATGACATCAATTGACCAAATATTCACATTATGGGAGATCCTGGAGAAAACCCAATAAATGCAGGTCGACACTCACCACCTTTTTATCGATTTTAGAGCCGCATATGACAACATCTACAGAGACGAGCTATGCAGAGCCATCTCTAGTTTTGGCATCCCTGCCAATCTCGTCCGCTTGTGCAGGATAAAGATGGAGAAATTTCGCTGTTGCATCACGGCCGGTAACGACCTAACCGAGTCCTTTGAAAGGATTTAGGCAAGGCGACACGCTGTCATGTGAATTTTTTAACATCATACTTTAAAGAATTGTGCAAAACTCACAAGCCAACACACGAGGTACGATCTTTCAAAAGTCTGTTCAATTGCTTGCATACGCCGACATAATGGATTTTATTGATAGAACACTGCGAGCTATCACTGGTGCGTTTGCGAGTATAAGAACAAAAGCGGCAAAAATGGGACTAGCGGAAAACGAGGTAAAAACGAAGTATATGCTGTCAACAAGAAGGGACGAATCGATAGCTATAACTGTAAGGGACTTTGTCTACCTCGGCTCTGTTATCGCATCTGAAAACGACATCTCTTCAAAAATCAAACGAAGAATAATGCTTGCCAATCGCTGTTTCTTTGGGCTGAGAAGACAACTATGTAGTAAGGCCCTCTCCCAAACAACCAAGGAAACTCTATGTAAGACCCTTATAATCCCAGTCCTGCTCCGAAGCATGGACCGTTTCTAAAACGGATGAAGATATCTTTGGTCGTTTTGAGAGAAAAATGCTTCGTAAGATATTTGGTCCCGTATGCGTTGACGGGTTCTGGAAAAGATGATTCAACGATGAACTCTACGAGCTATACAACGACATCGACCTGGTCAAAAAATTACGCATTGAGCGTTTGAGATGACTGGGACTGGGACAGAATCTTCGACTCTAATCTGGAGGGACAACGCAGTAGAGGAAGGCCTCGACTTAGGTGGCGCACAGAAGTGGAAGGGGATCTCAACCAACTTGGAGTGCGCAACTGTAGGCAGTTAGCCAAAGACCGAGCTAATTAGAGAAGCTTATTGGTTGAGGCCCAGGTCCACCCCGGACTGTAGCGGCGTCTAAGTAAGTATATATATTTTAGACATAAAGGGTTAGTTCTTTTTATCGCTACTCTGTTCCAGCAGAAGAAAAGTTAAGTTGTTCCACCTCTGGAAGTCATGAATAAATGTTAAAGAAAACGGGTTGAACGAGACTTTCCAGTCAAGCACGAACAAATGATACAATAAGTGCCGATATGAAAACTTCCATAAACCTCGTCGATCTATTGTAAAAATGTCGGTATTTCAAATTGCTGTGGTATCTCTTAGTGCCTTTACGGATGGTGGAACGCTGCAGTCGCAGCATCATTTAAGAGCACAGGCGCGACGGGTAGTTTGAGGTATTGCCTAGCAACTGATCTGCGAATTATTCTCCTTTTTCGCAATATTTGACAAAGCCATAACTTGGCATCGGGGGGAGAATTATAATTTTATATTATTATAATTTTACCTGAAAATATTTCTTTTGTTTTTGGCAGAGTTCCAAAAGTCGGAAAAGTTTTATGTTTTTGACTTATGAGCTATAGTTTTAAATGATTAAATATTTTATTTCTATTTTCCATTTTTTTTCAATTATGTGTATGAGATATTTATCAACGATTTGCTATGTACAAATATTTTACACTTTATCCTTAACTTAAATTTAAGTCATCTATAAGCATCGACAATTTCTGCAATACTGACATAGGTTCCAATGATGCCTCCAGCAACTCCAAACATAATAAGTAGGATGTCCTTTATTAAGTGACAATTCCATTTACCATAGGTCGATGAGTACCGGACACACAGTTCTAGTAACGCAGGAAAGATTAACCCTAATATGGATAAACAAAATGCGCCGACCAATGAAAGAAACAGTGATAAGTCAGGTATTGCTACAGCACAGAGAACTTAAGAAAAGAAAAAATAAAATTAAAAAACAAAAACTAAAACATCATATTAATTAAAAAACTTACAAGTCAAGAGCACAATGGTAGCCCGAACAAGAAGTTCATAGAGGACATGCTTCGATTCATCCTTTGTCTTCTTCTTCAGATAGTGATTCCAAATTATATCTGCTGTTACATATCCTTGCAGAGCATACGAAATTAATGTCGTTATCGCGAACAATATTTTCACAATTTGTGCTACACTTGAATGATAATTTAATGTTACAACAGATTACCCAATAGTATTCCCTCCAAACTTACATTTTATCCTGTGGAATATTCAGAGTAACACTTCCCAATGCATCGCTACCGTACTGCCAATAGCCAAAAAATCCAAGAATTATATAGAGGCTTAGAACTATGAACATTCCGCGATTCATAATTCCAAAGATTCCCACATAAGACTTTGGGGTGAGCATATTTTGTTCGATTGCAAGTACCTTTCAGAAAAGGGGTGAGATATAATTGATTTAATACGAGTACATTGAAATGATTTTAAAAACTTACCACTCCCACTGCCTCCAAGGCGAATAGGACGGTTCCAAAGAAAAGCGGTAATTTCGAAGCATTTTCGAATGCAACGCGCTCAGACAATGGTGGTAAACCATCAAAAATATAATAGAGCACACCTCCAAATCCTACGAAACGGTTGCGCAGTAGTCGATTAAGAAAATGAGTAATAATTACTTACCAATGAACATCAATATATTGGCACAGGATGAGAACGGCACAAGATGCTTCAAGTGTCGGATACTGTAAATAAGAAAGAGCGGTACCAGCACAAAACACATGTGTAATCTAAGGTCTAGCACAACCAAGTATTCATCAACAATTTGCTTGACACTTTCTGCGATAAACACGACATAGACGCAGCAAATGCCAAAATGATAAAATGCCAGAAAGCCATCAACAAAAGGTCTGCAAAGAAAGAGAAAAAATATCATAAGTACTTGTAGTTGGAAGGCCAAATTCAAATCGGAACTACATGTACTCGATAAGTTTGATCGTTTAAGACAACACGTTGGGCAAGCGTTAGGTTACCAAGCAAATAGAATGGTGATATCTTGAGCTATTGCACAAATAATACAGATTTTTGTCTTAAGTCGACAATCCATGGCTTGGTAATGTTCAAAGTCCGGACTCAAACAAAACGGAAGAATTCTTCTAGATGGACTCAATGATGACGTTAATAGTCGATTAAGCGGTAACATAATTTGAGCTACCTCGACATATTCGGAACTCGGGTCATTTGAGAATACCGCGACATCTGGCCAAGACCTCAAAAAGAGATGGTGTAGCAAGGATGAGTTCTTCCCTCAGATGACAGGATAAACATTGACGAGCGTTGTTCCTCAACCCAGCCAAGTTTAAATCGTACATTTTTAGCACCACAATTGAAATTCATTTTTATATTACGAAACCCCTTTTTCGATAAAGATTGGGAACATATGCAAGCAGCGAACCAGAACACTTACCAGGTGGAGTCGCAAAGAATTGCGAGTGCTACCTGCGAGGTGTGCAAGTAAATGACTGGTCTTATCGTAAGGGTTTTCTGAACTTAACGCTTCTGAAGGTTGCTACGATTTGACCAGTTACAAGCTGCCGGTCATAGGTCCTGTTGGCGGCAGAACCACTAGTCCATACCAGGACTTACATAAAACACAGTACTATGGGAGTTAGTAGTCCCCAGAATCACGTTCCGGATCTGACTTGTTGAGGTGAGAGCGGCGTGGTGGCTGTGAATAAAAACCCAAAATCGTGGGAAGAGTCCTTCAATTGGTTTACACCTAATGTAGAGTTGTAATTGTTGATTTATGAATAAATTTAGAAAATACAACAATGTATATATATATGTACAGGTTGAGTACCGATCGAGTTAGTCGTTTTGTTAAACTCTCTCGCGATGGGCACGCATCCTAGCTCATTAGTTAATACGAAAATTTGGACTATGAATAAAATTGAAATGAAATAAACTTAATTTACTTTGCCAATCTACTATTTTAACAACAATAGGTACTGGGTACTGAGATCCTAAGATCAGCAAGAGGTTTTAGATCGGCCTTGATTCATACCAAGGGTAGAATTTGTGCTTCTAAAACAGTTCCGATTTGGTATCTATCAGGCGTATCCTTGCTCCCACGGATATATGGGCTTCCCGTGAATGTGAGTTTTTTCAGACAGGTGTTCACGCAAAACACCGCAGACGTTCTGCCTTATTATTGATTGCATATTGTCAATCTGTGCGGACGTGTTTTCCTCTTTCTCCCGTATACAGAGTTCAGTTATTATTTTCCACTTTTTTTCAAAGCCCCGTAAACTGCCGACTCAGTATATCTCCCGTCGTTGTTCGTCGACCTAGTTTTGTCTGTTTTGACCCCAAAACAAAAAAAAAATAAAAATCCAAAGAAAAATTAACCTCAATAAACAAATAATGGAAAAGTACTGTGCTAGTGTTTTGTGCTCAATTATTGTCCCCAACGCCGAATGGGTAGCATGCAATAGTCTCTATGGAAAATCATTCCATGCCATATGCATCGGACTTACCCGGAGATCTATAACCTACCTCAAGGAGTACTGCAGTCTCTTCAATTTTTACTACGACGAGTGCAAAGAGATCACCTTGGCTCACGTTATGCTGGCAATTAAATGCAACAACGAGTCTGTTGCAGAACGACAAGTGTAATCTATGGATCATAAAACTCACAACCCACGTGCCATTAAGGCTATCACGGACCATCACTACGTTGACGACTTTGTAGATAGTTTTGACACCATCGAACAAGCCATCGAAATATCGCTGCAGGTAAAGGAGATCCACAAGGATGCCGGTTTCGAACTAAGGAACTTCACTTCGAATTCGCCAAAGGTTCTAGATGCCTTGCAGGGCAGTGATGCTGCTGTGTTCGTGAATGCTAAAAGTAGTCTGGAAGCTGAGAAAATACTCGGTATGTTCTGGCAGCCGGCCAGTGACAATTTCAGGTACCAGTTAAGGTTCCACCACGTCGATAAAAATGTCATTGCTGGAGAAAGGAGCCCTACAAAGAGAGAACTGCTAAGTGTCATAATGTCAGTTTTCGATCCTTTGGGATTCCTAAGCCATTTTACTATCGCTGGCAAGTTGCTGATGCGAGAAGCTGGGTGACATGATATACCATGGGACGAATCGTTGCCAGATAAAGTTCTCCTAGGATGGAACAGATGGCGGTCAAAGCTGTCAGATGTAGTCGAATTAAATGTCCCACGCTTTTATTTTCGAAATGATTTACCGCATGATCTCCAGCTGCATGTTTTTGTTGACGCTAGCGAGGATGCCTTCGCTGCAGTGGCGTACTGGAGAGCGGTTAATGCGAATGATGGGGTAGAAACGTCATTTGTTTGTTCTAAAACAAAATGTGTTCCGCTGAAGCCACTGACAATCCCACGTCTTGAGCTTCAAGCAGCCGTCTTGGGAGTACGATTGATGGCAACTGTAATGGAGCAACATTCAGTACGTGTTGCTCGCAGCGTTCTCTGGAGTGACTCAACAACAGTCATCAAATGGATATGTAGTGAGCACCGTCGATATAAACCGTTTGTGGCGCATAGAATTGCGGAGATACTAGCGGCCACTAATTCTATGAACTGGAGGTGGGTACCAACCCATGAGAACCCTGCTGATGAACCTACGCGGTCGGCTAGTCAGCTCGACTTCAGCACATCATCACGTTGGTTAAGAGGTCCCGAATTTCTGCTGAGGAAGGAAGACGAGTGGCCTACCAATGCCACCACCATCCCCATTGATCGTGAGGAAGATGAAGAAGAGCTTCGCCCAAAATATTCGCTGATCGCCGTGAGTACAAATATCATAGACTTTAATCGTTTTTCCTCTCTCAACAGGCTCACGAGAACAATGGCCTGGGTACTGCGATTTTTGGCTCGATGCCGCAAACGCTCCCGTAACTACGAGGACAATGGACTAACAGCTTGTGAGCTCAATGCAGCCGAAAAGTTATTGTGTCGCCGGGCTCAGTTGGAAGCCTTCCCCGCAGAGTTCAAACAAATTAGGTCAAACGAAGCGCTACCAAAGGGAAGTACGTTGTGCCAACTCTCACCCTACATCGATAGCGATGGCATCCTCCGAGTTTATGGTAGAGTCGATGCAGCCAGCTGGCTCACCTACGCCGCCAAGCGACCGATCATATTGCCATCTGCCCATAGGTTTACGGCCCTTGTAGTTGCTGATAAACACTGTAGGATGAAGCACCAGAACATTGAAGCGACGATCTGCGATATTCGTCTGAAATACTGGATTCCCCGTCTACGTCAAATTATGCGCAAAGTCATCGCCAACTGCCCCAAGTGCAGGATTTCCAAAGCCACAGCAGTTACTCCAGTGATGGGTCCTTTGCCTGAGGACCGACTTACGCCGTTTGTGAGACCATTCTCATATACCGGTTTGGATTTCTTTGGCCCACTTACTGTTTCGATTGGACGCCGTACGGAGAAGCGCTGGGTAGCGCTCTTCACCTGCCTGGTTGTACGCGCCATTCACCTCGAGATTGCCTACGATTTAACAACCGACGCATGCATTTTGGCTATACGAAATTTTATCAACCGCCGTGGAGTCCCTGTAAGAATTCGTTCTGACAATGGGACGAACTTTATTGGCGCCAACCAGGAAGCAAAACGATTCTCTGAAGTGTTTGACTGTGACCGTGTGCAGGACGAGCTGGCTACCAAAGGAGTTGAGTGGGTGTTCAACTGTCCAGCCAATCCATCGGAGGGAGGAGTGTGGGAGCGAATGGTACGGTGCGTGAAGCGGGTGCTACTCCACACACTCAAGGAAGTATCGCCACGCGAGTACACTCTACAGTGCCTTGTAATAGAAGCCGAAAATGTGGTAAATTCTCGCCCACTTACACATCTGCCAGTTGAACCCGATCAAGAGGAGCCGCTCACGCCGAACCACTTTCTGCTCGGCTCTGCAAATACAGCTCAGACACCGAGTGCAGACGAGCCACTGGAGAAATTATGCCGTCTAAGAAAACAATGGCGAATAGCCCGACAACTAAGGGATCGTTTTTGGAAACGGTGGGTAGCTGAGTACCTGCCAACTCTGACACGCCGAGCCAAATGGTGTCAACGGTCAAGATCAATAACTAAAGGAGACCTGGTGTTCATCTGCGACGTGAACATACCACGGAGGTAGTGGTGTCGAGGTCGGATCGAGAATGTGTATACAGGAACCGATGGAGAAGTCCGAAGGGCCGATGTCCGTACATCTAAAGGACTAATAAGACGAGCATCAAAGCTCGCCGTTCTGGACTTGAATACTAGTGAATCGATCCACGGGGGCGGGGATGTTGCAGAACGACAAGTGTAAACTCCGATCAATGTAAACGCAGCCTTACTCTTCTTCTTTCTTTCTTTCTGACATTTATTTGTTTTTTATTGCTCTTATTCGCCCTACAAGCGCAAATCATTTAATTTGACGCATTTACCATTTGTCAGCCGAAAAAGAAAGAAGGGAGTAAAACTGCGGTAAGAATTCTCATACAATATTGTAATAAATGTACAAATTGATTCCTTATAGAAATAAACTCTTCTCCAAACAAAATTGCGACGTTCAGCATTTATTTAAACTCGGATTCGGTAAGAGTTAAATCGTATCCCTTCCAGTCGCCAGCCGCGACAGAGTCTATTCCTTTCCTCAAAACAAATTTTGCCAACCTCCTTAAATCCAACAAACTCACACACATAAACGACTCTATCAACCTTCTCCGTACTGATCTCGACTTGCTTTTTCAATCCTCCTCCAAAACAACACATCACACCCCGCATCCATCAGATTCTACTCTCGATGACCTGACCCTAAAAATGATTGACGTCAGCGAGGAACTCATAGCAACTCGGTTGACCGTTTCCGAAATCGGTAAAGAAGTGAGATTGGCTTCCCACAAAATCGATAGAATACCCGGTCAAGTTCAATTCCAGTCTAGTTCCCCGTACAATGTCTCAATTCATAATGAATTAGTAGACATGGAGTCTCATTTGCCATCATTTTTAAATACTCCTCCCGTCACACTAACAACGGAAATCGAAACCGTTTTGCCTTTACCAACTAGAATCCCGCCCGTCGCCGCTCCACGCAAACTGCTCAAACAATTTGGAACTTCATGGACCCCCTCCGATTGGAAAAAAAGGACTCGAAAAGCTGAAACAGGGAAACCATACGCCATTCTTCGTTGAAGGGGCTACTCAACACGCTGATGTTTCTTGGGTGCCGAATTTCTTTCACCGAAATTATGCTATCACCATTAGCGAGTGCCATATGATTTCCCCCGCTGACTCCAACAGTTCCTGCAGCTTCAAAGTCAACATCCCAACCAAATATTCGTGGTTGTTCCCTACTCCTCCTGGTAAGGCAACTAAATCTCGTGAGTAATGAAAGTTTTAAAAATAATCGTAGTGTTAACAATAAACTTAAAAAAAAGACCCCTCTCCAACTCCCTTCCAAATAAAAAACATGCTACCAAAAAACGAAGCTCTAATCACGATCCTAACTGGAGCTTCAAAACAAACTTATTCCCCAATTTTAGTTCTCCCTCCTCACTTATCCGACACAAAGCCCTTACACACCAATCTTCTAATCCCCCAATTCCTCCCGTTCCACCGAAGTCCCCGCGCCAACGCGTCTCTTTCAACTTAACCCCAACCACGCATATTATTCCTTCTCTACTTTCTACGTCACCAAACCCAGCTAGCAACTCAATTCCCAACTTCGATCTTAAAACTGGAGCTAAGTACCCTAATTTCATTAACTCCCATACCCTCGTCCCTCGTCCAACTCCATAACCAATCATTTATCTCTATCTCCCTCCTCCAATGCTCCTATTCTTGATCCCCTTTTTCCCCCCACTGTTAAACTAACACAGCAAACCAATGGCACTACAGAAAGTCGATATGCTCTCTCTAGGCTCAGAGAAAGAAAGATATATGAAAACATTCGTCTCTTTCTTGCCTATCTACATGACAAATCGGACTCGGTCTGCTACGAAGGGAAAACCAAACCGAGCGTCATGGCTTCCATCCAGCAGGAAGGCCTCCCTACGGACCCTATCAATCTCAGGTACCACGAGATTTTTAAAATGTCCCCTCAGAAAGTAGCAGATGACCTTGCTGCATTCGGCAACTATGTTCACTTTAAACGAGTCTCACACCTACAGCTAAGCCGAGCCGACCACGACAAATTTTTTCGTCCATAACGTGTCTCCCTTGCCAGCGCTTAAACCATCCTGCTTCACACCTCCACCCCACAACATCCCTCTTACATTTTACTACCAGAATGTAAGAGGTCTTCGCTCTAAAACCAATGCTGTCCTACGTCAATCGCATGCTCTTCCCTTTGATATTTACGCCTTGACCGAAACCAATTTGATTCCCGACATAAAGAACCAGGAATTGTTCCCTCCTACTTTTAATGTTTTCCGCGACGACGATCCTACCCGCACAAATAAAGATTCCCCCTGTCGAGGCGTCCTACTGGCGATGGACAACAGCCTTAACTCTTCTCTCATTTCTCTAAAATTCAATTTCTTCATGCTCTAAAGCCGACTTTGTCGCAATAAAAATATCACTGCTTCTCAAGTCCCTTTACGTTATATGTTGCTACATCCTACCAGCTCAACCTAACGAATCTTACCAATTTGTTATTGATGCGATCGATCATTTAATTGACCTGTCAGACCCTACTAATGATATCCTTACTTTCGGCGACTTTAATCTTCCTCAGCTACAGTGGACTCCATCAGATGATCAATCGTTTTTCATCGCTTCAAATGCCAACTCAGCTAAGGAATTTCTCTTCTTAGATCGCTTAACAGACTCAAGTCTATGCCAAGTCAGTGGTATATCCAATTTTATGGGCAGGCAATTAGACCTTATTTTCACAACAGATCCAATTAACTCCTCAGTCTCACTTTGTCCCCTATCTCTCTCAACAATCGATAACTACCATCCCCCCCTTCTACTTTCATTTTTTCATAACTCTTCATTCCAGTCTACTCCCCCCACAACTCTCTCATCCCACGACTTTCATAAGGCAAACTTTCACAAAATCAGTGAATATCTCAGCAGATCCCTCTTTAACTTTCACAACCTAAGTATAAATGATGCCTTATCCATCTTTTATAAAGAAATATTTAATTCTTTTTCCCTTTACGTTCCGTTTTCCCGCCATAAAACATCATCTACCAGTCCTCCCTGGTATAATCGCAAGCTTCGTTCCTTACGAAATCAGAGAAATAAGTTATGGGCTGTTTTCCTGCGTACCAGATCCTTTACCGACTATTCCAACTATTTTGGTGCTTATCTTCATTTCACCGAACTTTACGATTCCCTTTACCAGCGCTACCTTAACAATGCGCAAGTCAACCTTATAAACCACCCTAAGTCCTTTTTCCAATTTTTTAACTACAAAAGAAAGTCCGATGGTTACCCTCCTTCCCTCTCTTTCAACAACAGGTCATCAACCGATCCACTCACCATTGCCAACCTATTTGCCACATTTTTTAAACAATCCTTCACCAACGACTCCTTTGTACCAGATCCATCCTATTTTAGTTACCTACTGAACTTCTCCAATGGCCCACTTCTTTCTCATATTTTGGACCCGTCTTATATCGAATATAAATTACACCAACTCAATGACGAATTCACACCCTGCCATATTTCTTAAAAAATGTTCTTCCTCTCTTTCCCTTGCCCTTTCTAATCTCTTCCGTCTATCCCTTTCACAAGAAGAATTTCCTCAGGTTTGGAAAACCTCCTTCATAACCCCGATCCACAAGAAAGGATCAAAGAATGAAATAACCAACTATCGTCCCATCGCTAAACTCTCCCATATACCCAAACTCTTCGAAAGTATTTTGTATGAAGCTCTAAGCTTCCAATGCAAATCACTTATTTCCCCTAGACAACATGGCTTCTTAAAGGGTAGGTCAACCACCACAAATCTCGTTGAATTCGTATCCTTTGCCCTCTCTGCCCTAGAGAATGGCAATGAAGTCGATGTAGTTGCAACCGATGTTAGCAAAGCCTTCGATAAAATCTCTCATGGGTTAATTATCTTTAAATTGTCTGCCCTCGGCTTTGAACCCATATTGTTAAAATGGATATCCTCTTACCTCGAAAACCGTTTTTACAGTGTTCGTTTTAGGTCAGCCCAGTCCGCTCCATTTTTGGCCACCTCTGGAGTTCCACAAGGCAGCCATCTTGGTCCCCTTCTTTTTATATTAACCATAAATGATCTCGATATGATCATCAAACACTCGTCTGTCTCCCTTTACGCCGACGATACCAAATTTTTTAAAACCATTTCCTCTCCCCATGACCCTTCAACAAGATCTTGATAGTTTCTCGATCTGGTGCCTCAAAAATTCTTTGGAACTTAACATCGCCAAATGCCAATCCATCACCTTCTCACATAAGCGGAACCAATCTCCTCCCCGACTCTATCTTCTCCATAACCAACCTATCTCCTCCGTACAGTCTCTTCGCGACCTCGGCATTTTGTGTGACAGCGAGCTCAACTTCCGTTTACATATGGATGAGATAATCCTCAAAGCCAACTCTGCACTAGGTTTTGTAAAACGGTGGTCCAAAGAATTCACCAACCCATACGTGACCAGGTCCCTCTATATTACCTTTGTTCGCCCCCTCCTAGAGTACGCCAGTCAAGTATGGTCGCCATATCATCGTGTTCATATCTCGAGAATTGAAAGCATTCAGCGTCGTTTTCTTCGATTTGCTCTTCGAGGTATGCCCTGGGGCGATCCTTTTAATCTGCCCCACTATCAAAATCGTCTCAACCTTATCAACTTAAACACCCTCGAAGATCGCAGAGATGCAGCAGACTTTCTCTTCATTAATCGACTCCTTTCAGGTCACGTTGAATGCGCGTCCCTTCACAACTCCATTTTCCTCAACACTAACCCTCGTAATCTACGTACCCCTCGACTCTTCTATCTACCAACCTACCACACCTCCTATGGCGCGAACGAACCAATTTCCCGTATGCTACGTCAAATCAACTCAAACCTTACCGTCTTTGACTTCCACCGCACCACTTCCTACCTCAAATCTGTTCTCCTTCACATATTATGTAATCCTTTACCAATATCTGGTGCATATCTATATCTTTGACCTGGTATCTCCATCATCGACCGAATCGCCTACGTTGTGGCGAGGATCCAAGCATGTCTCAAATTACCAAGCCAATACCAAAAGCAAACACTTCAAAAACCTGTACAACTACTCGCATATGCACATGACACTGACATAATCGGTTGCACTTATTAGGTTTGCAATGGGGCTTTTGTGTGTATTGAGGCAGAAATGAATCAGGCGCTAAATGAGAGTAACATAAATTATATCCAGTCATCAGAAATGGACGAGCACCAGCAGGACTTTAGGCTCGACTCAATAAAACTATACAGGCTGTGCAGCGACAGATCTGGTTAGATGGCCGGGGCTACAGAAAATAAAATGGCTCAATAAGCGCTCCAGCCCAGGGGGTTCGAATCGAACGACAGCTGTGCAATGCCTTGGGTTAGCCCACGCCCGGAAAAATGTTCATCGTGGACGCAGACGCTAGCAATGTTGGGGTCGGAGCTGTGATCTCCCAAGTTCATGATGGTCATGAGAAAGTGATTGCATATTATAGCAAAGAATTTTCCAGACCTGAAAGGAACTACTGTGTAACCCGGCGCGAGCTTCTGGCTTTAATTCTGGCTACGAAGCATTTTCACAAGTACCTCTACGGACAAAAGTTCATTCTCCGGACAAACCACGCAGCTCTGAAATGGCTACTCCAATTTAAGAACCCTGAAGGCCAAGTTGTAAGATGGATCGAGCAGTTGCAGGGCTACGACTTTGAAGTGCAAGACCGCAAGGGAAAACTAAAGAAGAGAAAGAATAGACCACTATCCAAATGATCAGGACTGAGCCAATAGAGGGTTGGAGTATAGATGAAATCCGTTCCTCCCAACAGGCAGAAAATGACATCGAACCAATATTGGCCTGGAAGGAACACGAGGAAAAACCAAGCTGTCAGCAGATATCAGATCGGAGCCAAACTCTGAAGGCATACTGGGCACAGTGGGACTCGCTTTTTGTGCAAGATGGATTGCTGAAGAGAAAATGGGACAACATCTCGTATGCAGCTAATAGTGCCACGGTCCAGAGTCAGTCAAGTAATCCATGAAATACATGACGGAATCTCAGGAGGCCATTTGGGAATAAACAAGACGTTGGAAAAGGTAAGGGAACGTTTCTATTGGCTAAGCGCTAAACAAGATATCGAGAATTGGCGCAAAAAGTGCATAAGATGTGCGGCTACCAACCTTTAATGGTAACCGATATACCCTCGTGGTCATGGATTACTTCAGTAAAAGGTCGAAAGTGTTTGCCATCCCAAATCAAGAGGCTAAGATAGTCAACAACTGGGTGAGTAGATTTGGGGTCCCAATGGAGCTACACTCTGATCAAGGGCGAAACTTTGAATCAAAAGTCTTCCAGGAAATATGCCAATATTTGGGAATAAGAAAGACAAGGGCAACGCCACTACACCCTCAATCTGATGGAATTGTCGAGCGATTCAATCGGACCTTGAATGAGCATCTATCTAGGGTCGTCAGCAACTGACAGCGGGATTAGGATCGACACATACCCCTCTTCTTAATGGCCTACCGAAACGCAGTCCATAGCTCAACAGGGCACACACCATCCGAGATCTTATTTGGTCAAACAATTCGGTTGCCAAGTGAAGCAAAATTCGGATCCCCACTGACGGAGCCCAAAGAGGTGAACGACTACGTAAACGACTTGCGCAGCAGGATTTGTAAATTGCATGAAGACACCAGAGAAAAGATGAAGCTAGCAAAGAGCCGCATGAAGACTAGGTACGATATCAGGGGGAAATCTTCCGGTTTCAACGATGGAGATCTGGTCTGGCTGTATAATCCTCAGCGTAAGAAAGGCAAATCACCAAAATTGCAACAGGACTGGGAAGGTCCATACAAGGTGATAACCCGCAAATAACGACGTTGTCTACCGGATCCAACGTGGAAAATTGAAAGTGGTCCATTTGGATAGAATGTGTCATTTCAACGGGATGTTGAATGACGAAGTTGTTCGAGACGAACAGCTGTAGGGAGGGCGTAATGTGATAACCACTTAAATGTGAGCAGCGACATCTAGATTTACAGAGCAGAATATGTAGATACTCGAAGAGCAGAAGATGACTGGAGAGTGGAATCGAATTTTCTAGCAAATTGGAAATTGTATGGGACACTGGATGGCGAGGATTGTTCTCGAAGTATGTCATTCGAGTATAAATACCAGCATCCCTAAGGTATGCAAGGGAGTTGAATCAGTTGAATTTGAAGTGTTAATTAGTCAGAAAATTAAAAATACAAGTTTATTCATCTAAATCTATATTGTCCCCTTCAAATTAATCCCCATCGACTGCAACACACTTATGCCAGCGCTTGATCCAATCCTCGAAACATTTTTTATATTCAGTTTTCGGTATGTCCATCAGTGCTTCCTGCGATTTTTCCATTACTTCCTCTCGGCTGCTGAAACGCGTTCCCCGTAGTGGTTTTTTAACTCGAGTCAACAGAAAGAAGTCACAGGGAGCCAAATCAGGTAAATTCGGTGGCTGCTGGATGGTATTTGTTGCATTTTTCGTCAAAAAATTACGAATAATGTTGGCACTGTGCGATGGTACGTTATCATGGTGTAAAATCCATGAGTTTTCTGTCCACAATTCTGGTCTCTTTCTGCGAATTGCTTCGCGCAAACGTCTCATAACGCCCAAATAATACTCTTTGTTTACTGTCTGGCCTTCTGGAAAAAAGTCATGATGCACTGCACCGTTGTAATCCATGAAAACCGTGAGCATTGCATTCTTTTTCAACTGAAAACTACGTAGTTTTTTTGGTCTCGGCTCATTTGGTGAACGCCGTTCAGTTGCCTCATGTCTGGATTGCGTTTCGTACTCATAAACCCACGTCTCGTCTCCAGTAATGATCCTTTTGATGAATGTGGGATCGGACTCAGACTCGCAAATTATCTCTTTTGCGACGTCAACATGGTCTCTTTTTTGGATGAAATTGAGGTCTTTTGTCACCAACTTTGCTGCTACATGACGGAAACCCAAATCATTAACCAAAATGTCTTGGACGGATCCATAGGCAATGTTCAAGTCCTCCGCTATCTCTCTGATGATTAATTTGCGGTTATAGACCATCATTTCTGATACTCCATCAATGTTTTCGTCGGTTTTCGATGTCGATGTTCTGGCACTGCGTTCATAATCTTCGATTGACTCACGACCACTTTTGAATCGCTCGTGCCACTTGTAAACAGCCGTTTTCCTTAGAGAATCTTTGCCGCAACTCTTTTCCAACATATCTAACGTTAGCACACCATTAAATCCGTTTTTTTACGCAAAATTTAATACAAGTTCGTTGTTGCAAATTTAAATCCATTTCTAAAATTGTAAAAAAACGTCAACACACACAGAGATAGATGTACTCTTGGCTACGTAACTTTTGCAAGTATCAAGCTATGACGCTAAGATTTAGAGGGAATATCAACAACAGAGTTAACAAAAACCACAGAACTCAAATCGGAACAATGGGAGCGCCACATGGCCTTTTTGCTCAAGGTGGTACATAAGTCAAGGAATCACCGACCTTAATACGACACTAATACGATTAACTTTTTGAAATTCATATTTGTATGCAAAGAATGCGCACGTATGATTTTCCTGGGCCATGTCAGACCCAAAATGAAAACTATAACTCGCCAATCTTATGGATATTAATACTTTGACTTAAAAGGTCTTCGTATATACAAATGAAAGGATCATTTGATCTTGTCAATTGAACAGTCGAGCACCACTTGAAAAATATTTCGATTAAATAAAACTACAACTTAAATTTATACTTACGTCGCAATTTTAGCAAAACATCGTAACATTGGAGGACCCTGTTCGAGTCCAACTGTCATTGCTTCCGGATACGTCAAATACGGCACTTTGTTTCTTTTACATAACTCATACATTGCATTTATCTATAAGATCCAATTCTAACTTTCAATTCTAGTTAAAAGAGAAAAATGTATTACTCACCACAATATGTAAGCAATAAACAGCAATCGACCCAACTATTATTGTAAAAATAAGTCCACTTGCGTAGCCAGCATTGCTAAAAGCACTGGGCATAGCGAGTACACCGGTTCCGATTGATGCTTTAATAAAGTGAATAAATGTCTCCAAGTTCCTGTAAACAAAATAAATCAATTTTTTTTCGAAACATGTTACTCCGAGTTTATAATTTGGTATACTTTCATTCGTTCTGTTAAATTAATAAATCAAAAATACAATTAGATGTCCTCAGTCGGAAATTCTTTACTTTTTGGGGCACACTCGAAATTTTTTGACAGAAGCGACATCTTTCAATAGATTTTATTTCAGCACTGTTAGTCAACCTTAATTCCTGAAAAGTCTTTTCCAAAACGAAAACCAATACCTCGAATACCGATCGGCAAAACGCTGACATTTTACGATTAACTCTTTCCGTCTCACTGGTTTAAAATTTGAACCACATATTTCTTGCCGTTACGGCTAAGTGGGACAAATTTTAAACCATGTAGAAATAATTTCCTGCAACTGATTCAATGGCTTAAAATTTGTACCGCATGAAAGGAAAACATGGTGTGACTTGCAAGAGAGAAGGGAAAACTTTTCGTTTCAACTTTGTTTTTATGGTAAAGTGAGTAACGGTGCTTTTGTGAAGTTGACACTGGAATAAATTCGTGTTTTTGCATCTTTGTTAAGAAAATTTATAATTTAAAAAGTGTATTCAGTTTATTATTATTAGTATAAGAATTTTCTCGAAAACCCGTAAATATAGAAGAAAAACAGGTGGTGCGTTTTTTGAACCCCCGCGACGGAAGCCTTTTTTCACTTTTCCGCTTTTCCACTTTTTTGCTTACGAGTATTTTAGTCATGTTGGATTATAATGAGCCAGATCTTAATTTGGTTGGCATGAGTTTTGATGAATTTTTGAGAGAACTGGGAGCAGACGATGATGCAGTTTCACTTCCTTCAGGACCTGATTCTGATATTTCTTCAATGACTTCACGTGGGTCAGGTTCCAATTTATAGCCTGAGGGTCAGGAACCGCAGTTGATATTATCTTTTAATTCGGAGGATGATATTCCTCTTTCGGAAATCCAGCAACAATTTCCAAGACCTCGTAACTGGAGCCAAGTCATTCAGAATGATCTGGAGCAAATTTTACCGCAGTTTACACATGATTATGGGGCTACTAATTTCGTCAAGGATATTAAAAGTCCAACACCAATGGATCTTTTCCAGTTATTGTTTGACGACCAACTTTTTGAGCACATGAAAACAGGCAAACCATTTGAGAAAACGAAATGAAAAAATTCGTTGGTTTAAACTTGCTTATGGGAATCAAGAAGCTTCCTAGCTATAAAGATTATTGGTCTTCTTCACCAGATTTACACGATTCCTCTATCAGTTCCTGTATGAAACAAACACGGTTTAGTTGGTTGCTGGGAAATTTGCATTTGCAAAAACTTGAACCAAAACGAGGTGCTCTCAATTACGATAGACTTTATAAAATTAAACCTATGCTCCAAATGCTTTCAACAAATTTTAAAGATAAAATGGGATACTGTCACGGGTTTGATATTTACACTGGCATGTCAGCATCTGGAACTGCTGAAACCTATCTTGGAGCTAAAGTTGTAAGGGGCTTGATGTCCAATTTCAAACACAAAAATCATGTGGTGTATTTTGACAATTATTTTACTGGCTAATGGAAGACTTGAACAAATACGGAGTCTATGCCTGTGGAACGGTAAATGCCACGAGAAAATATCTAAAGCGGTTCCCATCAGATAATAAGATGAAAAGGGGAGACTTTGAGTTTTTCTATGGTGACACAAACCTAACCGCTATAAAATGGAAATAAGCTGTCTGTACATATTCTCTCCAATTTTCACAACGAAAAAAAATCCAGTGAGGTTTCACGTAAGAATAAGGGTGGGACTGTACCAAAAGTATTATGTCCAACTGCAGTTGTGGACTACAATAAACACGTGAAATACATAGACAAGTTCGACCAGTTTATAAATTGGGCAGAAAAAGCATGAAATGGTGGCACGGGATATTTTTCTTTTTTTCTAGATGCAACAGTCGTAAATTCCTTTTGCTTGTACAAAATTGTCAACCTTCCGCATATGGATATGAAGTCATTCAGGCGCTCAGTTATAAATGGTTTATTTGGCGAAAAACCTAGTTGAAAATAAACACCTATTGGAAAGATTATCACCCGTTATTCCCAAAAGAGCTTGTAAGCCTTTCGTTCCCTATGAAGTTCGTACATTGTTTGCCGCTCATCAGCCGGAATGCAGCAAGGCAAATTGGATTTGTTAAGTAAAGTTCCTCCCTGTTTGAGAAAAAATTAGTCATGTTTCCAAGATCCCCACAAAAAATAAACTGACCCTTGCGATGCACGCACTGGTTCAAAATTTAACTCATCTGTTTTAGTACCATATTTAAGAAAATAGAAGTAAAGATTATGCAAATAATTATTTTATTTTTTAGTTTTTTGTCTACCTATATCAATAAATTGGAGTACTTTTTTTAAAAATCTAAATTTTTGTTTTTTTGGCAAATTTTCGCGCCGGAAAGAGTTAAGGAAAATGATGGGGTTTTAAAATAAACACTTATCATCAAAACATCCGATTTTTTCAGATAACAAAAAGAGTTCACGTGAACAAGTTGATGTTATTTTGGCGAGCAAGTGAGTGACGGGAAGCGAGGGAATATGCTCCATTATTCAATAAAACATAGCTTTTTCTGCTCTGAACAATAAGCTGGTGGCGCGCCCGACTACTGTCTAGTACTCACGCCATTTTTTTTTTTTTAATGACGCATGAGAATTCACCATCTTCCAGTGTAGACGTAATGTTCAAACGGAAACCCCTATTAAGAAAAAAAAAAAAAACTATTTCCAAAGTTAGCTTTTGCTTGTGATTGTGACAAAGATGTTGGATACGATGGTAGTACTGTGCTTGAATACGTAGTGGGAGAACACCTAGACCAAAGAATATCTACAATAAGGCTAAGGCCACGCTGTAGGTGTTAAGCGGCAGAGCGACAAAAAGCTGAGCGGAAAGTGGCAATTTACTGAGCGGCAATTCTGGAGCGATTAGTTGTGAAAATGTCATTATCGAGTGCTGCTAGGCGCAGTGTTTTACAAGAAAGTCGTTTTAAAATTTGCAGAATTATCTTAAGTTTAAGAAAAGAAGATTTGGTGTTCATCCAATAAACCGAAAAAGATCAGGTTATGGCGAATTTCGCCATTTGTATAATAATCTTCGACAACATGAAGACCGATTCAGGCAATACCTACAATAAAATCATTGGATTTGCTGTTGGACAAAGTTTGTTATAAAATTACAAAACGAATGAAACCAATTTCTGCAGAACAGAGGCTTGTTTTAACATTAAGGTAAATTAAAAAAAAACACAAATTTATATTTTTCTCCCACTTCGCTCCACAATTTGTCTGTTATATTTTCATTTTGAAAATCTTTAAGTTTATCCTGCCATAATGCAGGATGGCTTTGTAATTCTGAAATGAAACTTTCAATATCAATCTTCGCCATAATCTTCGTACTATAATCAGTACTTCTTGCCGCTCAGCACTACAATAAAATAATATAACGGAATTGAAAACTGAGCGACGCTGCCGCTCTGCCGCTCAGGGATTGCGTGGCCACAACCATACAATTTCATATGTTTCAGTTTTTTTTTTGCCGCTCTGTCGCTTACTGCGTTGTCTTAGCCTAAGAAGGGACACTTCAATACAACTTCAAAGTCACTAATTGTTAACGTCAGAACTCTTTTGCTCCGGCGGTATGATCAGGGTGCATGTACCTTGATCCTGTAGTGAATATATTCGGTGTTTGTACCAATATATCAGTATATTTTTGAATGATATTTAGTCACCTTACCTCGGGTGGTGGAATAACTAAATGCGACTTCTTCTTCTTAGTGGTGAAAAATCAGTGCTTTATTGCTTCAAACTTAATCCTATTTATACAAATTTATTGCTTACTTAGCATAACTTAAATTACGACTAACAGTTATCATACAACTTGCCTATTTGACAATAAATCAATTCTCACAAAATTTGCTTATTTGACAATAATTTTAATATCGTACAATTTTGTTTATTGAGCAAATATTAAGTGCAACAAAAAAATTATCTATTTATTCACGACCATATGCTCGAATTTCATCCAGACAACCTTGCAGTGAATGCACCTGGTATTTGTTTTGCGTCTGTGGGTTCAAGGTGAATTGTTTCGGCGACATTGTTCGTGATGTATTCTTTATGTTCTAAATCCTTACTAATCCTTACACAAATTTAACCCTCTAACGGGCAAACTCGTAAAATTCGTCAGATCAAACTGAATTTTTTTTTCAAATTAAATATAGGTAAAAGGAGCTTCAGTTTAAATTTTCAGGCACAAGTTTTGTGTGGAACGAACGCCAGGTAACGGCAAACAGCACGCAGGCAGAGGGAGCAATTGGAAGTATCGAGCTCCCAACAACAAATCCAGCAGCAGCAGAAACAACAACTGCAGCAAAAAAAAACTGCAGCAGCAGAAACAACAGCAGCAGCAGACACAGCAACAGCTGCAAAAACGAAAGCTGAAACCACAGCAGCAGAAAAAAAAAAGCAACAGCAGCACCAACAACAACAACAACAACAGCAACAACAACAACAACAACAACAGCAGCAGCAGCAACAACAACAGCAGCAGCAGAAGAAGAAGGAGAAGGTACCTCCTATTAATACCTATAAATTAGAGATGAGTGCAACCAAGGACCTGTGTAAGTTGGTCATTGGTAACAATTTTAACATTAAAAGATTGGGGAACGATCGTCATGCCATCCACTGTAATACAGTGGAGGGCTATGCGAAAGTGAAAGAGCTCCTGCAGGAAACGACGACGGAGCACTTCTCATTCACACCGAAGTGTGAAAAGCGGCAATCGATGCTGCTGAAGGGTTGGAACCGTCTTCTGATCCTGAGGAAATCCTGGCACTGCTCAAAGAGAAGGAGTGCGAGGGACTCAAGTTTATAGGGGTAAAGCCATTTACCACAGCTAGAGCCAGGCGGGAGAAACTGAGTCTGCCGTTCTTCCTGGTGCAGCTCAGTCCCGAAAGCCGTCTTGATAGTCTAAGGAGTATCAATGTCCTAGACTACCAGGTGGTTCACTGGGAAAAATTAAAACGGAGCGAAGGCGTTATACAATGCGTTCGCTGCCAGAGGTTCGGGCACGCCGCGTCGAACTGCCAAATGCAGCCTCGATGCGTGAAGTGCGCAAAGAACCACAGTTCCGAAGAATGTCCTCTGGGTGTTGACGGAGCATCCGATAGGTCGCAGCTCTCGTGCGTGTTATGTGGAAACGTGGTTCATACCGCAAACTATCGGGGTTGTCCTAAGTTCGCTGACATTAAGAAAGCAAAACTGGCTCGGCAGCAGAAGGTGGAGGTCAAACGTTTATCTGTCAGGTTTCAAATACCAGCCGTCATGTCCCAAATTTCCTACGCCCAAATGGCGTCTGGTAGGGGGGCTACGGTACAGCAAGCGACTGTTGCTTCTCCGGCGCCAATACCGAGAACAACGGAAGCTGCACCTAACATGCTGGCCATCTTGTTGCAATCCAAGGGCAGATGGCTCAGCTGCAAAAGCAGGTTCAAGAACAGGTCAAGCGGGTGGACCAGATCTACGCGCTGCTGCCGGACCTAACGCAACACATGTCGTAATGGGTACGCACCCACCGTCCAATAGGAATTTGTCAAACGAGGAGATCGACAAATACCTAAAACAAATGGACGAGACAATTAAACAAACTATGGACACTACAATACCGCGGTATCAACGTACGACTAACGAAGACCTGTTCCGCAATCCTACTATTGACGCACTGCACCGACAGAAAAGTAGACTCCTGACAAGACTTAAAAACTTGTACAGACAGTTAACTGACCGACAAGACCCGGAGATTAGGACACTGAAGTCGTCGATTAAAAATATTCAAACGCTAATAAAAGAAAATTACAGAATTTCTGTAAGTTTGTATTGGAACAACAAGGTTCGGGCTGTAAACACCAGCAACCCGAATATGTTTCCGCAAATAAATAAACTATTTCGGAGAAAAAATCAAAACGACCTTCAGTGTCTTAAAATAGACCGGACAACAGACAACGAACGGTTACTGACAATAGCAGGTATTGATCCAAACTTCTTTGTGATCGAGGATCCACAGGAGAAGGTTGAGGCCATAGGGGCGACTTTCCAGGAAGTATACAAGGCCATTGATATCATTGGCCCTAATTATGACCTGGACAATCGCGTCTTGGTGAACAACTGCTACATTCGAAATGAAATAGAGAATTGGCGATCCAACGGCTCTGGTTTCACCCGGTTTAGCGACGAAAATATGGCAAATAATGTCATTGCCAGAGAGGGTGACCTACCTCCGTTCATTTCGAAGGAAGAACTCCATGAGATCTTCGACACAATCAGGGCTAAGAAATCAGTGGGGACCGATGGTATTCCGAACATCGTGCTTCGACATCTTCCTCTAGAAGCGGTGGACATTTACACCATCCTGTTTAATAATGCAATGAATAATGCATATTATCCAGCGCATTGGAAAACGGCGGTGGTTCAACCTATTCCCAAAAAAGGGAAGGATATATCCAATCCGGCGAATCTCCGGTCGATAAGTCTCCTTCCGAATACCAGTAAGGTTTTTGAAAAAGGTAATCAATAGAGCTCTGTCTAGGTGGGTTGAGGACAAACATATAGTTCCGGATAATCAATTCGGTTTTAAGGCGGGACATGATACGAGTATCTCACATGCCGCGTCTAAACTGGTGTCCGATATTTAATGGAACAAAGGCAAGAAACAGTGCACTGGTGCCTGCCTTGTTGACTTGGAGAAGGCCTTCGACGGTTAGAGGGTCTTTTCTATAAGCTGACTAGGCTGGGTATCAGTAAACCACTCTTGTACATTCTTTATAATATGCTAACCAACAGACAGTTCATCGTGAAAAATGGTGATGTGACTTCTGTTGGAATATTTCAAATTAAAAATGGTCTTCAGCAAGGCGCGGTCAATTCGCCGATCCTTTTCAACATTTTTACAAGCGACTTGATAGGTTCACTTCCCCATACTATTGCGTACGCAGACGATTTGGTAGCGTACAGAACAGGTCCAAAAATCGAGGTCATTAATACTCTCTTGCAGCGTGACTTCGATAAGATAAGACGATTTTGCGATGACTGGAAGTTGAAAATCAATTTTCAGAAGTCGGAAACCATTCTCTTTAGGACGCCGTTGTCTGGAGCCTCTAGGGATACCAGAAAAAATTGGAGAAAGTTCTCTATCATTGGACAACACGGACAACCTCTTGCCTGTCGAAATGTAGTCAGATACCTTGGAATCTGGCTAGATCAGTTTCTGTATTTTGGCAAAAATGTAGATGCTGCTCTGGCCAGAGCTAAAG
This sequence comes from Volucella bombylans, assembly GCA_949129095.1. NCBI lineage: Eukaryota > Metazoa > Arthropoda > Insecta > Diptera > Syrphidae > Volucella > Volucella bombylans. The sequence goes on along the minus strand of OX422142.1, from coordinate 115,663,145 downwards.
GTGCTTTTGCCCTTATAAAGAGACTGTTTTATAGCAGCCAACTCGATGCGAGGGTAAAGGTAATCTGCTACATGGCCCTTATCAGGCCCATGCTGGTATTTGGCTGTCCCGTGTGATTCAATGTACGAGCAAGCTTAATGGAAAAGATTCGGGTGTTTGAGAGGGCTTGCCTTCGCTTGTACAGAACACCGGAGTCGGAGTACAAGAAATTTTATCCTAACGAGGTCCTTTACAACAGGGCGAACCTAATACGAGTGGACAACTTCGTAATTAAGCTGACTCGAAGGCACATTGCAAGAGCAATGACCTCGACGAATAACCTGATATCTGGGGCCTACTACCCCAATTACCTTTACCACGAGAGTGTGCGCTCTGACGGCTTCGTTCCACGGGAAGCATTCCTCTACCTAGATCAGAAAGGGTTGATCCAGGATATATCAGCGGTGCCGTTAATCTTCCATGTCGCTCGGACAGCTGGGGACAGGCGACTCAACTACAACAGAAACGTCGCACACGGTAGTGTGGATCGCCTCAGGTTCAGTAGGGCGGTGGGGAATCGCGATAAGAGGGATGTCGTTCGGCAGCACCAGCATTTCTGGTGGTTGAATGATGGAGAAGATGTTTCGTCGTCGTTTCCGTCAATTATGGACCAGCCTCACTAATGAGGCAGGGCTGACCAATATATTTGCTTTGTAAATAGCGATGGCCAGCTTACATAGGTTTAGGTTAGCATTTAAGTAATATATACATGTGTTAGTGTATATAAAGGTATATACTAACATATGTATATTATTGTGTATAATGTCTAGTGTGTTTATGTGTATTTTGTGTATGTAGGTTAAGTAGACTAAGGTTGATTTTAAGTTAGATATTAAGTTTTTATAAAAAATAAAAATTGTCCATATGCTAAGTTTTTGTAATCAAATTTTTTTCTTAGCCCTAAGTATATAAAATAAATATTTCCAAATAAAATGTAAATGAAGTCGAAAGACATAGATATAAGAATTTAGAGTAGCTTAGAGTGCCTGTGTGGGGCCAGTAAGTTAGTATAAGATTGTTAAGTAATTGTAAGCTAGCATTTAAGCATTTTTTGTTAGTATGTAAGAGTTAGTGATTAAGAAAATAAAATGCATTGAAAACTAAAACTAAACTAACGAATGCCAGGTGGGAAATAGTCAAGACCGTCTTGAGAAGGTCTTGCCGGTTTGCATGTAAAAACTAACATACGTAAATATTTATGTATCAAACAAGTTTTATTCATAAAAGGGGTTGGAAAATGTATAAAATATATTATTTTTTATGGTGGTAATCCCAGAAACATTTTTTATCGACTATACCACATAAATGAAGATCGCATTTGGAACAAATGAGTTGTGTATCCGACTTTTTACAATGTTTGCACTTTTTTTTTAACCTTTTCTACAAATCCAAATTGGAAAATGATTTTCGCCATCAAACCGAACATCCACAACTTGATGAAGAGCTCTTTTCCCAACACTTGATGTGCAAGGCATTAGTGATATTGTCCGATCAACAATTTGAGCCGATAATGGTCGACCTAGAGGCCGTTTAGCAGTTAACAAGTCCAACAGTTTTTTCCTCACAGAATTGTGGAAGCGGCAGAAGGTGTTCTTCTTCGGACACATTGTTCAGTTCAGTTCAGTTTAAATGCATTTTTTATTTGATTTCATTAATTAACTCTTACATGCTAGACAAAATAAAAATTAGCTAAAATAACTTAAAAATAATCTTATTGTAACTAACTGGCCCCATGTGGGCACTCTAAATTAAACATAATACTTACAAATTATGTCTTTCGACGTTTATGGCGGGTTTTATTCTTATTCTACAGTGACTTAACTATAGCTTAAACTAAGAAAACTGGTTTAAAAACTTAGTACATGGACTACGAGTATTTTAATTTTTTTATAAAACTTAAAATTAAAAGCCTACATACTACGAGTACCTAAAACTAAATCTTAATCTACTTAACCTACTTACAGCTACATGCATATATGTATATATTATTAGCAACACTTGATTGAAAGGTGCTGCCACTATCAACCCTTTTGTATGTGGACAGACACGGACGAACATGTTTTTGAATGGAGCCGCTAACGATCACAGACAACCCAACTGTTTTTCATGCAAACAACAAGGAACGATAAGAGGAAGGAGAATTATGAACAGAAATTATGAACAGGGGATGAGCTACTTCTTGTCACTTCTTGACGAGAGTTTGGTTGAATCGGGTGCTCGTATTGAACTGCCGCTCAAATAAAATTTGTCTTGTTTTGAAACTCGATGCGTTTTAATTTATTTAACAATATTTTCAATATTCTTTTAGTGAATCTAACAATATACAGTGGCTCAACATTATAATGGGACACTTACAAAAATGAAAAATATCAATTATTTTCTAGGAACTTATAAATGTTATAGATGAAATAGATATCGAATTTGAACCTTCATACTATCAGTTTATTAAGAAACAAAAATCATATGAATTCATTAACACAAAGTAAAAAAAAAAAAATCAAAAACTAAAAAAGTCAAATTCTGTAGCTCAAAGTAATAATGGGACACATGGCAACTCTAATTGATTTTGCTCTAAGAAACGGTACATATTTGAGTTTCTTTTATATGACATATACGGGAATTTCTATTATTTCATTTCAAGTAATATTTCGAAAGCACGCTTATTCAAACAGAATATCAGTTATGGCACCACGCGGTCCTCAAACTTCAGCAGATATTAGGGAATTAATATTAACGCATTCCAAATCTGGTGAATCTGTGCGAAATATCGCAGAAATAGTGAAGCAACCTCGATCTACAGTGTTTAATATAATTAAACGCTATAATGATGGCAATAATTTTGCTAACAAAGCAAAACCCAGCAAGCGGAAAATTTTTTCCGATTCCGATGAACGGTGGCTTATAAGACAAATCAAGAACCACCCACACCTTAGTGCACCAAAACTTGCTGCTGAAGCAGAAAAATATCTTGGCAAAAAATCCAACCCAGAAACCATCAGAAATATATTAAGGAAACATAACTTCAATGGCCGAGTTGCTAGGAAGAAACCTTTCATAAGTGAGGCAAATAAGAAAAAACGCCTAACCTTCGCCAACAAATACAAAAATGAAGATTTTACGTTTTGGAGTAAACTAATTTTTAGTGATGAAAGTAAATACAATGTTTTTAGATCAGATGGGCGTTCATATGTGTGGAGAAAAGCAAATGAAGAGCTACGGGAAAAAAATTTGAAGCCAACAGTAAAGCACGGTTTGGGATCAGTTATGGTTTGGGGTGCAATATCGGCAGCAGGACCTGGAAATCTTCATATTATAGAAGGCATAATGGACCACAAATATTATCTAAACAAATATTATTGCGGACGATTGCTACTTCTATCAGGATAATGATCCCAAATACAAGGCCTATAATGTCAGAATTTGGCTTCTCTATAATGGCCCCCATGTGCTCAAAACGCCACCACAGTCGCCGGATCTGAACCGCATAGAGCATGTGTGGAGTTATTTAGAAGAAAAACTAAAAAACCACCAAATTAGCAATAAAAATGACCTGATTTCAGCTCTGAAGGACGAATGGGAAAAAATTTCACCAGATTATTGCCAGAAATTAGTGAAATCGATGCCTAATCGCCTAGAAGCAGTAATACGGCAAAACGGCCTCCCAACAAAATATTAAATCTTAAATTATGAGATTGAATTAAATGTTTTTTTGTATATTTATATTGTGTGTCCCATTATTACTTTGAGCTACAGAATTTGACTTTTTTAGTTTTTGATTTTTTTTTTTTTACTTTGTGTTAATGAATTCATATGATTTTTGTTTCTTAATAAACTAATAGTATGAAGGTTCAAATTCGATATCTATTTCATCTATAACATTTATAAGTTCCTAGAAAATAATTGATATTTTTCATTTTTGTAAGTGTCCCATTATAATGTTGAGCCACTGTATATATACATAATATATATATACTTCATATATAAATATATGTATATATATATATATATTTTTTTTTTTTTTCATTTTATATTTTTATTTATTTTTTTTGTTTTTATATATATTTTTTTTAAATCTAACTTAAACCTACCTAAATCTATGTAAGCCGGCCGTGGCTAAAAAAAAAAAAAAAAAATTAGGATGGCCCACCTTGCTTCACATGAAGCTAACTATCACTGGAGGCGTTCGATGACGAAGCATGATCCCCTTCAACAAGCCACCAAAATTGTTGGTGCTGCCGAGCAACATCCCTCATGTCGCGACTCCCTACCGCCCTACTGAACCGGAGACGCAACGCACTGCCATGTGCGACGTCTCTGTCGTAGTTGAGTCGCCTCTCCGCAACTGTTCGAGCGACGTGGAAGATTAGCGGCACCGCCAATCTGTCCCGGATCAGACCTTTACTATCTAGATAGAGGAACGCTTCTGGAGGAATAAAGCCGTCAAAGCGAACTCTCTCGTGATACATATAATTGGGGTAGTAAGCCCCGGAGATCAGGTTTTTCGATGAGGTCATTGCTCTTGCAACGTGCCTTCGAGTCAACTTAATGACGAAATTGTCCACTCTTATTAGGTTCGCCCTATTGTACAAAATCTCATTGGAATAGAATTTTATGTACTGGGACTCTGGTGTTCTGTATAAGCGAAGACAAGTCCTAAGACAAGCCCTCTCAAACACCCGAATCTTTTCCAATAAACTTGCTCTCACGTTGGACCACACAGGACATCCGAATACAAGCATGGGCCTGATAAGGGCCATGTAGCAGATTACCTTCACCCTCGCATCGAGTTGACTGTTATAGAACAGTCTCTTTGTAAGGGCAAAAGCACCTCTGGCTCTGGCCAGAGCAACATCTATATGTTTGTTAAAATACAGATATTGATCTAGCCAGATCCCAAGATATCTGACTACATTTCGACAAGCAAGTGGCTGCCCGTGTTGTCCGACGATAGAAAACTTTCGCCAATTCTTTCTGGTATCCCTAGAGGCCCCAGACAAAGGCGTCCTAAACAGAATGATTTGATTTTCAACTTTCAGTCATCGCAATATCGCTTAATTTTGTCGAAGTCAAGTTGCAAAAGCATATTAATGACCTCAATCTTTGGACCCGATCTGTACGCGATTAAGTCGTCTGCGTACGCTATGGCATGGTGAAGTGAACCTATCAGATCACTTGTGTAAATGTTGAATAGGATCGGCGAATTTACGGCACCTTGTTGCAGACCGTTTTTAATGTTAAATGTTCCAGCAGAAGTTACATCGCCATTCTTTACGATGAACTGTCTACTGGAGAGCATATCAAAAAGAATATACAGTAGTGGTTTACTAATGCCCAACCTGTCCAGCTTGATAACCATACGGTATCGAAGACCTTCTCCAAGTCAATCAGGCAGGCACCAGTGCACTGTTTCTTGCCTTGGTTCCATTGTCGGACACATTGTTGGAATTATTTGATTTCTCACTATATATGCGTTTGTATAAAATTAATGCATGTCCACAAAATGGTAGAGGAGTCTAATCATAATCCTTAAACCACTAACACCTTCTGTAGATGGTCTTCGATTAAATGCAATAATCTCCCAACTGGATTATTTTTTTTTCTCCCATCGCTACATGTGTGTTTTGGCTGGCAATTAACGTCACCAATAGAACTGATTTGAAAGCTTTCAGTGGAAAATTTTTATAAATATAACCTATGTTTTGAGAAAACGGGTGAACAAATTTATTGTAATTTTTGTGCCACAATAAGAATTAAAAATATATACAATATTTCTAAAGGTTCAATAGACAAGGGAATTTTTTTTAGTAAGTACTCGTAGTTAGATGTTATGTTGTGATATTCTTATATTTTGATTGATGTGTGAAAAAACAAATTGTGAAAATCGTATTTTAGTGAAGACCGTTTATAGACGGTCTTAGTAACTTAGTTGTGAAAAAATGCCGTCCCAATTGTGTTAACTTTTATGTTTTCTGTCGGTATTTAGTTTATGTTTTAGCTGAGTCAAAAGCTTTATTGTAAGCAATTATGTTTTATTAGAGTCAATGAATATGTTTCACAGAAGTTCGAGGAATATGGAATGTGATAAGATGAATAAAATAAGACTTTCCACGCTGAATGAGGAAGAAATAGCACTGTTGATGGATTCATATGAATCAGACGATGAGTTCGAAACTTTGGATGACGAGATTGCAGACCCAGATTATTGTTATGATGAGCTTCAACCCGAAGAAAATGCAATGATAAACGATTGCTTGCAACTCATGGACAATTCATCGTTAACTTGTCCTTGAACATAAGCAATCTGAATCTGAACTTAACTGATGCTCCAGATCTAGTGACAACAGCTGCTGCAAGACATGAAGTTCCGGTTATGTTGCCCATGCCCACAAAAACACGACACGATCCACAACTATATGTGGCAACGCCGTTTAATCCCAAAAAAAGGGCTACCTACGGAAGAATTTTCTGGTCCACGAATTATGCCATCAGCTGGTGGCTTCACTGGAGGTGATTAGTATGTATTTAAAAATAACTTTTTTCTGACTAGGCTGAACTTAGTAAATATTAACAAAGATTCCTCAGAGTTCAAGGACATTTTATGGCGAAAAATGTGCATGCAGTTGCATGTGAATAAAGTTCTTTTCTGGGGAAAAACAGCTTCCGAATAACAAAAGCAAGAAATTGAAAAAAGCTTCGAGAGGCTATTCAGCAGAATACGTCGGATGGAAAGATCCAAAAAATGTCAAGCTTTGCTCAATTTACGTTGGTACAAAGCTTTTTTTAAAACAAATCTAAGAATCCATCCGTCAAAAATTCCATGTGAGTATAATTATACGTGAGTATAACGCCCATATGGGTGGTATTGATTTGATGGATGTGATGGTGTTGATATGGGTCGAAATGGACTCCAAATAAAAACGCAAGTCATGGCCAGCAGGATATTTTACCATCTTCTGGATATGGCTATTACGAAACAGAATGCCGAAAGAAATAGAATGACAGATGCAGCGAAACAAATAAAGGATATCACCATGTGTGAGTTTAGGTTGAGCATCGCCAAAGAACTGTGTGCTGCAATAGAAAAAAGATCTGTTGGTGGACCATCATCTGCTACGCAAACCCCTCCAAGCAACGATGTTGGAAAAAAATCTGTGCATCTAGTGGACAGTGTTAGATTTGATGAAATTAATCATTTTCCCGGATGGGGATCAAAAAAATCTTGCAAGCTTTGTAAAAAGTCAGATACCTTTAGCACTAAATGCAATATACAATTGCATTTCTCAAGAGCTAAGAACTGTGACAAGACATATCGCACCCAAAAATAAGAATTTTGTATTGTCTGTATGTCTTAAAGTTTTGCATTTGAATAAACTGTTTTTTTTTTGAACGAACCATCACACTTTATTTTTTTCCAGTTAACCCTCAAGACCGTGTACAGACGGTCTTACATTTTTCTCATCTGGCGCTTCCAAATAACATTTTTTCGATAAACTAACCTTAAATTCGTATTTTTCAACATAAAATCCTATTAGAACCAAAATTATTTTAAGAAAATACTTTGGATTTTTACATCAGTGGTTTCACGACTCTTAGTTCGAATGTGATATCGATAAGGCTGTCCATTAGATCAACTCCACCCATGTGAGCATTATATTCTCGGATGATTTGCGGGTAGTTGATTTCAATGAATTTTTTCTGCTTTCTATCATACCGAGGTGCCTTCGCTGTTTGTTGATCAAAATTTGTCCCTGCGAAAAGTTCAATACCAACATTCATATGTAGATGCCAGGCGCACACACTTGTTATCTTTCCACAAAACTGTGTTCACATCGATTCCTTGGATTGAGGTCATGTATGCTCGTAAATAGACTAACAGCGGCAGTGACGTGTAAAAGTTATCAAAGTAAATCAGGAATTGTTTGTGATAAATGATCTCCAACATTTGATACGGCTCCAAGGTACATTAGACCATTGTACACTTCAAAACGGGGAATCCGTTCGAATCGCAGAGCACAAACAATTTGACCCCCCACTTATGGGGCTTGCTTGGAATGTATTGACGAAGATGGTGTTTCGTCTTTATGCTGCACATCTGTTCATCGACACAAAGCCTAGCCGTTTTTGGGATTGAATCGAATCGGCCGTTGAGTTTGTTAGCTAGTGTATAATTTCATCAGTGCAAAAGTAATTGAAGAGTTGCATTGGTGTTTGAAATTCTTTCACATTAAATGGAAATGATAAATCGACACGAAAAGCCACTTCGTAATTTCGTTTAGAGCTTTGAGAAAAAATAAAATAGACACAGTGAATGTTTATTTTATAAAGTAACATAAAAGGTATACCTCCTCCAGTGGAGCCACCAGCAGCAGGCTGAACTGATGGTCCAGTAGCTTCGAATGTTGCTTAGCATCGTCGGTATTTATGTGTTTTGTGTTTGTTGTAGGTTATGACTAGGGAATTCAGGGTGGACGTAGCCAATATACGCGGGCTAAAAAGTAATCACTTTTCTGCGTACGTCCACGTCTGTAAGTACAGACCAGCTATTTTAGCACTTAGTGAAACACAGGTAGATCCCCGCCCACACTTCTCAGATCATTCTGATCTGAAGCTACCTGGCTACGAACTAGTGCCATTATTCTTCTCTCACCGCGGTCTCGCCATTTACGTGCGTAGTGATGTAACTTACCAAACTCCACCACAATGTGATCCATGTTCCAATCCGGAATTCAACTTCATGTGCTTAAAATTCCATCTCCGTAAGCAAATTATCCACTACTGCTTTATTTAGAGAAGCCCCAAACTGGACAGCAATTCGACTTTTAACGAGTTTGATGCGCTGTCTGACTCCATTCAAAGAATTGTATCCCTGTATCCTCATACTGAAATCGTTATTACGGGCGACTTCAATATACACAATTCTGGGTGGCTTCGACATTCTGGACAGACAACACCCGAAGGACGGTGTGTTGAGATCTTCGCTGCGGAAAACAACTTAACGCAGCTGGTAAATGAGCCCACGCGAATACCAGACGTTGATAGTCATATCGCCAACACCCTGGACTTGTTTTTAACTTCTCACCCTGATAAATACACGGTTGATGTGCTCTCCCCTCTAGGCTCGTCGGACCACTGTGTTATATCAGCCAATTTCTCGTATACTGACCACACAGTTAGAGAAAAGATTCCTAAAAGAACCGTATGGCAATACGAGAAAGCCAACTGGAGCGGACTTAACAACTTCGTTAGGAATTTTAACTGGTCGTTATGTTTCCTCGATAACGACGTGGATTCCGCTGCTGATATGATTACAGACATTCTCTTTGGAATGAGATCCTTTATTCCTCATCGGATAAAAAGTATCAAACCAAAAGAAAAGACATGGTACGACTCCAGCTGTAAAGAGGCTATCAGGGTTAGAGAAATGTTTTATCGGTCCTACAAGACCAACCCGACAGAGGAAAACCGAAAAAAGTTCAAACGAGCCAGAAATGACTGCAACGCCTTTCTTAAGCGTGTGAAATTCCAATACGACCAAAAAGTGAGGCAAAAAATACTGCAATGTCCCAAAGGCAGTAAACATTTTTGGTCGTTCGTCAAAAACATTAGAAATTCCGCCACATCCTCCATCCCAACGTTCATTTACAATGACATTCCAGCTGTCAGCTCTTTGGATAAGGCCAATCTGCTTGCTGCACACTTTGCGGCCAGCTCAACACTCCCAGATTGTGATTTGTCTCCGCCTACACTTGAGTGCGTCGAATCTTCAATGGGACGAATCTACTTTCGCACTCGTGTAGTAGCAAGAGTACTTAAAGATCTCAACATACATAAATCCGCTGGTTTAGATGGTATATGTACCTTTCTTCTGAAGAGGTGTTCTTCCTCGCTGGCAAAACCACTGCGTAAGCTTTTTCATCAATCCTACTCTTTAGGACTCTTCCCGAGCAGATGGAAAACAGGATTTGTCCAGCCCGTCCCTAAACGCTGATAAATCGTCAGCTCATGAAATATCTCGAAACACAAAAACTTTTCAATGACCGGCAGTACGGTTTTCGTAGCAACAGGTCCACTGCTGATTTGATGGCATGTCTCACCGAAAAGTGGAACCAAAGCATACATCAATCTGGCGAAAGCAAGATAGTTGCGCTTGATATTTCTAAGGCATTTGACAGAGTTTGGCATCAAGCTCTTTTGTCGAAAATGCGTGCATTTGGGATCGACGACTCTCTTCTTCAATGGATTAGAAATTACCTTTCGGAAGGTTCAATTTAAGTTGTCTTGGATGGTTTCAAGTCTGATATTCACAAAATAAATGCTGGTGTGCCCCAGGGCTCTGTTCTGTCTCCGACTTTCTTTTTAATTTTCATTAATGATCTCTTGACTGCTACTTCTAATCGAATATATTCCTTTGCTGATGACAGTACTCTCTGCTTTTCATATTCGTTCCCGGACTCATGGCCCTGCTCTTCGGCTGTAGAACGAGAACGGAAGCGTATGCTAAGATCATTAAATTCCAATATCATCAGCATAACCAATTGGGGAACCATCAACAGAGTGGAATTTAATGCTTCCAAAACACAATGTTGTCTGCTGTCGTTAAAGCGAAATTTAAACACCCACCCATTATTCATGAATGGCACTTCCATCGTCGAAACCGAAAAACTTTCCATTCTCGGTATGTGTGTCAATGACAACATTACGTTGGAATGACCACATATTTGATGTCGCCAAAAATGCTGCGAAATGTCTAGGTTTCCTCAAGCGGTGTAAGAAATATTTTACCCCCTCTGATCTGGCCTCAATATATAAGGCATTCATCCGCCCAAAATTGGAGTACAATGCCCACATCTGGTCAGGTGCTCCTAAAACATGTCTGCACCTGCTAGATAGGATTCAAAACCGTGCGATAAAATTTATTGATGATACTAATATCAGTCAATCAATGGACACCCTCGAACACCGACGAAATGTCTCGTGTCTCACTTTCTTTTATCTGTATTTCCACCACCAGTGCTCCAATGAAATCGCCAGTAGCATTCCGCCCATTCAAACTTTCAACCGTAATACCCGTCTCGCTATGAATGCTCATCAGTATACCCTCAAGCTCATTTTCGGACGTACTCTCGCTTATGGAATGCCCTACCGATCTCTGTATTTCCTGGTCGTTATAACTTGCAAACATTTAAAAACGATGTACATCGGTATCTCTCCTTTCTTCCTCCCTAAATTTCCTGTGCCCGCGCTGTGTACAATCACCATAAGGGTACTCAAACCCCTTGAGCGCGCGCTGATTATATAAACAAAAAAAAAAGGGAGATCGGGCTCTTTTGAGTGGCTTGAGGCGTGAGTTTGTTATTATCGCAGTTGTTGTTCAGTTTCGTCCGCCGCAATACCAAGAATAAATGTGGAAGAAGCTGCTGGATTCTCGATTTCACTAATATTTTTAGACAAATTTATGGCCTGTACAAATGCATCTGTTGTCTCAGCTTTATTCATTTCTTGGATGCATTCTTCAATTGTCTGTTCATCGTTCTTTGGCAGCTCAGCTTAGCTATCAGGCTCAATTTTGTCGAAAACATAGTCCGGATCAAAGACACTATCATCACTGCTATAAATTTCATCTTCGCTTTCCACGGAATTGATGAACTCGATCAATTGATCATCCGACAATTTTTAAAAGTAGAATTTTTTACTATAATTTCGTTTACAATGATCCATCTATCACACAAAAATTTCAATAAAACGGGGAAAATACTAAAATAATATGTAAACAATGGTGTTCTTTAGCATCAAAGACGTGAACAGCAATGGAACAGTTTTTACACACTAACCGGCAAGGCCGTCTTGAGACAGTCTTGCATTTTTCGCTTCCAAAGCACACTTCACATTATTTTTTCACTTCAACTATAACATATAACTCAAATAAAATATAATATCTACTTACGGTAAAATTATAGATTCGATCACTTGATCTTAAATATGTTTATTTAATAATTTAAAACAGAATTTTTTGCGGAACAATTTTTGGTGCTATTTCGTTGGCTGTTTGCACTTGACGGATGATAACACCTAAATACGTGGTCGAATTGCAATCATATGTTATCAGAATGACAATCATACTACCCTAAAAAGGTTTTCACTACTTTGAGCAAAAAAAAAATTGATTTGACGGCCAAAAATCAAAGGCCGTCTGGAGAGGGTCTTACACGATAGAGCGTTAAACAAAAATAAAAAAAAATGTTGGCCATTAGTTGAAGAAGCAAAGCACTACCTGCTAAATCAAATTTATTTTCTTATCCTGTATACCTGCGCACTACGAGTATACCTGAAATGTTACTAAATGCGGATGCGCACCAAAAATGTTTAAGTCGAGACAATTTGGTAAAAAAAGAAAATATATTTCAACGCTTTTACAATCTTTAAGTGGTGAGGAGTATTCGTATAAATATATGGAATGGGTAAACATACTTTAAAGTGTTTAGTGTGTAACGCAACTGCACAGGAATTTGAAGGATTAATTATATTTCAAATACCGTTGAATAGTGACAGGTAAGAAAAGAATACCAACCAAATAAATAATGGTATTAAAATAAGTTCTTTTTAAATAGGAGGCTTAAATATCTAAAAGCTATAAATAAAGAGGACCTAATACATGCAAAACATTTTTCAAGTTACGTATGTACGGAACATCGAAACTGCGATTAAAATGGCCTGCAGTTCCAAATAAACTTATACCAGGAAACGATGCCACAGAAGTACTCGTAACAGAGATCGAGAAAGATGTTGTAGAGCTAAGCAAGAGGTCAGCGGAAGACAGAAAAAAATGACGAAGAGAGAATGCAAAATGGGTACTCAAGACGCGGTTGAGAGTAAGAATGAAGAAGTTGTAAGCTCAGGTGACGAGGACAGTGTTCAGCCTTTTATTTTTTCAACAACGAATAAACGGACTCAAACAATTGAAAGTGGACGCTTTGAAGACGAAGTATTGAAATTGAGAGCTGAGTGTAAAAGTTTAAAGAAACAGATTATGCTCCAAAGTTAAGTAATTTTCCCAAATACATTTCAAAAAATGAGAGTTAAATTTGGCGATGCCCAGTGTTGCAACTGTTTCTACACATCAATTGTGCTTATTTTAACTTCAACCCATGCGGGTTCGACTTGCCAAAATTATAAGTGCGAGTGCTGACCAGCAGACAAAAGTAGCAGCGACAGCGGATGTATTGCCAAATGGAATCAATGGTGAAATAGAAATGATAAATACGAGCACCTTATCCGGGCTACTCCGAAATATTTTGAGGGCAAAAGTAGCAGCGACAGCGGATGAATTGCCCAGATGGAATCAATGGTGAAATAGAAATGATAAATACGAGCACCTTATCCGGGCTACTCCGAAATATTTTGAGGTCAAGCCGGTATGGATTTCTGAGACTAAGACAGAGCCTTAATGGACCAACGGCGGCGCTCACATCTCTGAACGGGTTATTGGCTTGGGTCTATAGGACCCTTTGTCCTAGTCGACTCTATAATGGAACTGGCCCTTCAGGCTGGGAGTTGTGCCGCCGGGGTAACTTCCCGACCATGGAAAAAACCTATAGTTTCGAAGCAACATTAAACTTCAGATCTATACGTGGGATGTTTAGGTCCCTTAATAGGTCACGTGCACTCGAGAAATTAGCGGAGGCCCTGGACTGCGGCATAGCAGATGTTACCGCCATCCAAGAAATGCGATGGTTTGGTGAAAAGTAACCTCCTTGACCGCCAGAATGGGCTGCTACTGCAAAAAAGGATATGGTGCCTTGAAGTCCGTTCATATTTAGGCAGACATGCCAAATTTCAGTGCGATACTGTCTTTAGTTTTGTTTTGACAGCTGATTGTTGTTGACGTGTTTGACATCATGTTGAGTATGGACAAAACGATTTTCGTTCTCTCATAAAACATTATTTTTTGAGAGGCAAAACGGCGAAGGAAACTAAAGAAAACTTGGATAAATATTATTATTTAAATTAAATATAAATATTGGTTTCGAGAGTTTCGTGGTGGCCGCAACTCCACTACCGATCAAGTCCGCAGCGGCAGGCCCTCCGATGCGGTTACAGAGGACAATGTCAAAAAAAGGTGCGGGAGCTAGCAGATACCACAAAGATAGGTACTGAGCGCACACGCCATATTTTGGGCAATATTCTGCATATGAAAAAGTTATCCTGCCGCTTGGTACCGCACATGCTCACTCCTGACCAAAAACACGAACGCGAGAGCACTTCGAAAGAGTGTTGGGACTTGCTGATGCGAAATCGGGCGGACTTTTGGCGTCGATTGGTAACTGTTGATGAAACTTGGATCCACTATTACACACCAGAGAACAGAACGGCAATGGACTGAAGCCGGCACGAGTGCTCCGAAGCGGCCGAGGGAGGCTCGATAAGTCGGAAAGGTTATGGCGTCGATGTTCTGGGATTGTCATGGCATGATTTTCGTGGAATACCTCGAAAAAGGAAAAACCATCAACAGCGAGTATTACTGTGCATTATTGGAGCGATTGAAGGCCGAAATCGCTACAAAACGCCCTCACATGAAGCGAGAAAAAAAATTTGTTTTTGCAAGACAATGCGCCGGCACACAAGAGCATCGTAACCACGGCTAAAATTAATGACTTACGGCTCCAATTGCTGTCGCATCCACCGTATTCGCCGTATTTGGCTCCCTCGGACTATTATCTCTTCCCAAACCTCAAAAGATGGCTCATCAATAAAAAAATTCAGCTCACGCGAGGAAATCATCGACGCCACGGAGGAGTATTTTGCAGACCTTCCGGAAAATTACTTTCGGATCAAGAAGTTGGAAAATCGCTGGAATAAGTGTATCAAGCTAAAAGGGGACTATATTGGATAAAATAAAAAAACATTTAAAAAATTTTTTTTTTCATTCCTAAGGAGGTTACTTTTCACCCCACCTAGTACTTGAAACTATCTACACCTTCAATCTTGATGCAAAAAATACTGCAGTCTGAATTTTTATTGAAAGTTTGACCACCTTGGATTCTGCATTGGTTGTTTAGCAAGTTGTGACTCGGGCAGACATGAGAATCAAATATTATATCCGAGTCAGTGTACTCCTGCTCAGTAGAACTTATAAACATCAATTTAGGTTTGCTACTAACAATAAGTCTGTAATCGGCAAACCAAGATCTTAGTAGGAAAATGCCATGGTTTATGTCAGCGATTAGATCTAGCGGACTGACTGAACAATATGCAACTCCAAGGTCGCCGGCAAAAGCTGTATTTTTACCCAAGCGGAATTTATATACATAAGAAATAAAATTGGGCCAAGTACAGAACCTTACGGTACCCCGAGGTTATTGCTTTCTGAATTGCTTATATTGCCTCCAGTTTTTACATATTGCATTGTATCTTTAAGATAAGACTCCAACCCTTTGTATATGAATGCTCTCAATCTAGTGTTATATAATTTATCTAAGAGAATTACATGGTCAACCATGGTCTTAGTTATATCCTTAAAGGCCAGCACAAAAATGGTGTTTTATTTAACCCCTTATATAAGAAAGAACAAAAGAACAAATAGAGCATACTCAGTGGCGACGCCAGTCTTGAAACCAAACTTAATGAGACATGCAATCTAAATGGAAAAGATCACGTCGGCAAAAAACTGTCCGCCTAAAGAAGATGTTCTCTCAAGAGAGGTATACCTTATGGAAAGTTTCACTGTATTTGGAAGATTAGAGAGAGATTAAAGGTTTGCATCTTACGACACTTTAAGAAACACCTCTGTTCTTGACCACAGTCGAATTCAGTCCAGTCCTTGCTACATAAAATGGAGAATCTGGACGTACGCAACTCGTTGACACCGGAGACGCCCGACCAATCTGTGAACCACTAGGAAAGCAAACAGAAGTTGCAGAAACGATGTCGAAGATGCAAGTTGAGGGGCTGAGATTGAAGAATCGTAGAGCCCAAGGCCATTCTGAGTGGTCGTCGTGAAGGAGAAATACAGCAGCACGAGGTCTTGTGCAGACTACCGACCTCTCAACGATGTCGCCAAAAATGACAGCTACCCACTACCGATAATTGATTTAGATACGCTTTCTGGAGATTTATGTCGTCAGAATAAAGGGAAAGGGAGGAGTATGTAATGACCCTCTCAAGATCGTTAATAGTAAGGATGAAAAGAAGAGGATCAAGATGGCTGCCTTGTGGAACTCCAGATGAGGCCAGGAATGGAACAAAACTGGCTGATCTAAGGAAGAAATCCATTTTAATAAAAGAGGCTCAAAGCCGAGAGATTACAATTTAAAGAGGATCGATCAATTGATGAAATATCTTATTAAACGACACGAATTCAACTAGGTTTGTGGTAGTTGATCTGCCTTTTAAAAAATCATGTTATCGGGGCGAAATAAAAGGCTTGCATTTGAAGCTTAAGGCTTCATATGAAATGCTTTCACAGAGTTTGGGTATATGAGAGAGTTTAGCAATGGGACGATAATTGGTAACTTCATGCTTAGAACCCTTTTTGCGTATCGGGATTATAAAAGAGGTCTTCCAAATCTGGAGAAATTCTCCCTGTGTAAGGAATAGACGAAAAAGGTAGGAAAGGGGTAGAGACAGGTTGGAAGAGCATTTTTTAAGAAAAACGGCGGAGAGTCCATCTGGGCTAAGAACAAATTCATGTTTAAGATTGAGTAACTTTTCTTCCATAACTGTAACATAAATTTTGAGTGAGAAGGGGACCAACGGAGAAATTTGGTAGGTCATAGAAGTAAGAGGGATCTGGTACGAAGGAGTTGTTTGCAAATGATTGTTTGAAAAATGTAGCAAAAAAATTGGCGATGGTTTCGAAAGCGATAGAGCTATTACTATAATTGACAAATTGAAAAAAGGACTTGGGGTCATTTATAAGATTGATTTGCGCACTATTCAGGTAGCGTTGCTATACCTAGTCGGAAGAAGAGTGGGTGCGAAGGAATACCGCCCATAACTTGTTTCTTTTGTTTTTTATACGAAGGAGGGGATGTAGAAGATGTTTTCTGGCGGGAATATGACACATTAAAGGAGATGAATTTGAATGCTTCTCGGTAAAAAATGCGGAGGGCAGGCGACCAGAGATAAATTGGCAAACTCAAAGGAAGCCCTGCTTAGATTTTAGCTCTGTGAAAATTGTAAGAAGATTTTCGGGGGGAGACGACTGGAGCGGAGAGTTATGGAAAAACAAAAGAAGTGGAGGATGAAAGTTATCAATAGTTGAAAGTTATAGGGGACGACACGATACTGAGGAGTTGATGGGATCGGTTGTGAAGATAAGGTCTAATTGCCTTTTCATATAGTTGGAAATGCCACTGACTTGACACAGGCTAGAATCTGTTCACCGATCTAAGAAAAAGACATTCCTTAGTAGAAATGGGATTAGATGAAAAAAGGTAGGTCTTTAGATTGAGTCCACTTTAGCTGAGGAAGATTAAAATCGCCAAAGATAATGATAACATTAAGCGAGGCTGATAAGTCGATCAAATTGTCAATTGCGGCAATAACAAGTTGGTAGGATTCGATAAGTTGGGCCGGAAGAATGTAACAACACATAACGTACAAGCATATACGAGTGAGTGTTATTTTAACTGACACAAAGTCGAGCTTAGAAGAAGACGAAGTTGCAACGAGAGAAAAGTCAAAGCTGTTGTAAATAGCCAGTAGGACACCTCGACAAGGAGAGTCAAGCAACAAACTAAAGATTGTAGTTTTGTTATAAATTCGTCCTTAGTGACCTGCTTATAAAATTTCTGGTTCCATGACTTTACTGATGCGTAAGTAATGTATCAGCAATTCGTCAACAGTTTACTAATAATCTTTATAAAAGTATGAAGGTGCATGCAGCAAATGTATGGCTCAGGGAACTCAAAATTTGAATTTATTTCCAAGCATACGTGGAAGAAACATAATATTTGCATTTATAGTAATAGTCATGGTGCTGTATATATATAAGCCCTTCCCAAATACATCAGTAAAAAATTACCAACTTAATTATAGCATAGATAATTGTATGAAATGAAAATTAAATAGTGCCACTAAAGACTAACTTACGTAGTAGGATTCTTAACAGATCTGTGTTCATGCGGATCGTAGTCACAGCCTTGAGATTTTGTATTTCTGAAACGACAAAAAAAAAACACTTTCAAAAATCTGCGCAGGTGTTATACAAACAATCCTACTTACCCTCCTTTGGTCGCTGTCATTTTGCAATGCTACCTTGTTAACATAAAAGTTGTATGTGACTGGTTGAGAAAATCACTCTGAAAAATATACAAAAACGCAAGTTTTTACAATTCAAATTTTAATGACCACAAATCGATAAGATACAAAACAATGTTAGGACCAAAGTAAGTTAATAATAAAATAAAATAACAATGCATAAACTAACTTTTATTTCGCTAACTATTTAAAACACGGTACACACACGCAATTAGAAAATCCACAAATTTTATGACATTTTATAGTTTTGAGTAATGTCTATGCATGTCGTCTATTAACTGGGATGAATAAGAAGCCACGCAAATTCTACAACTCACTGTCGTGATATTATAAAGATAGTAGATACTGAAACAAGTATCCAAAAACAAATGAAAGCCTTCTACACAGAATACACAATTAAATTAAATGGTATTGCACTCTTAATACCAAACAAGTTATTCCTGTTTAGGTTAAATTACTAATATACTTCAGCAGTCATTTGAGAAAGAAATTACGTAAACAATTAACGGATTAGTCCCTTAAGACATATTTACAAACCCAACTAGTACGTACTATGGTCTTCTGGAAGCAGTTATAACCAGAATAACTTTGAGAGTTTTATTATTTAAAGGTTATTGCTTAAGGTTATCACTGTAATATCCGAGAATGTCTCGTGATTTTAATACAAAAAAAAATATGGCATCAACTCGAATCGATAAAGTTACACCAAATGACGGGTCTTTCCAGGCTTATCCTAATCTTGAAGTGTTTTTAAGTATAATAAAAGTCCAAGCATGTAATCGATTTATTAATTATTTACACTTGAAATGAATTATTGTTCTCTGAATTGAATTGTTGACTAAATTATTTGCTCGCTGTTAGGCTCAGATATGTGCTTAAGTATCTGTGCACTCAAGTGGAAACAATTCGAACTTGAGTTTGTTATGTTTGTTATAAATAAATGTTGTTTTATATTTACTGCAAAAAATAACCACCTGCATCAGAATTACTTCTGATTTCACTCCGTTTAATGAATGATTCTTTTTATAGTTTCAGATAAATCGTTTTTCGTGAAGGAAGGATTTTTTTTTCAGCAGTTTAATAATTTATCTTTATTGGTTATATGTTCAATTTATATTGGCTCAGTGTCCTAACTTACACAACACATACATTGTGATTATTTTACCAGCCGTCTAGTTTCATGATCGCATAAGAAAACTCATTTATGTGAGAGACAGCAGTCTTTAGAATTTAAGTTCACCAGAATATCGAAACAGCGCAACTAAGATATAATATCAAAGAAATCTAAAGCTATGAGAACTTTATACAGGGTGTCCCCCAATTCGTCAACGATAATTCGGGTAATGATTCCTGGATTTATTCTATGAAAAAAATCTTTCTACAGTGAAAGTGCATTCAGAAAATGCCTAACGTTTTTTTCTAATGAAAGTAACAATAATAAAAAAATCATCATAAGTGCAAACTTTAAACCCATGGATTTTATCATACTTGGGAAAACATGAGAGCCGGTAAAATTTATAAAAAAGGGGTTTTTAGCTTTAAGCTCCAAAGCCTATGAATAAAAAATGATTTTGTGTGGTCTTAGGTAATTTTTCTTTTATGAGCGTACTAAAACAGTTATAACAGGTGCTCAAAGTTTTGTATGCATGCTAGAGCCCATTTTTGGATTTCACTGCAAAAGTTTATTGATATTAACAGCTGTCTCACTTTTGATGACGCTTCGAGAAAACGCTCTTCCATTTAACTTAAAGTTGCTATTTCGGTTGAATAAACAAGTTCTTTCATTCTTCTCCATACAAAAAAAAATCCAGTACTGTAAGGTCAGGAGATCTTGCCTACCAGTGAACTGGTCCATTTCCAAAGATTATCGTACTTTTTATCTTTTCATCTTTTCACGATTCTGTTGGAAATATGATCAGTTAAATCAGTTAAATCAGTGGAATGTCCTCCAATAGTTCCGGTAAATCATTTCGCAAAAACTCCAGATAGTTTGTTGAATTCAGCTTAGGTGATAATTTGAAGGCGCCAATTATAAAAGTTGTTTCCAATTACACCTGCCCACACTGCATTTGTGTTGAAATGATTTATGTCTCCTTGTATGTGGATTGTCAGCAGCCCATGTATAAACATTATGAAAATTTGTGAATGTCCAAAGAATTCTGCTAATAAACTGCTCCAGCAAACAGTTAAAAAACTCATGTCTCTTTTCCAAATCGGGAAGCAGTTCCTGCACAGGTATATGGTGGTATAGAATAGATAAAAATTTTCTCCATGCAGTACATTAGAAATTTTATGTCTGGAAACATTTAATTACAAATCTAAGCCTCTGATGCTGATTGATGAATCAGTTGTAACAGCTTCCAGTATTCTTTCATCAGCCGAAATTTCTCTTACTTGTGGAGCACCCGCATTCGGTCGTGTATTTGAAACTGATCCCGTTTCTCGAAGCTTCAAATTACGTACATCAATAAGCTATACATACATACTCATAATACTCTTTTGTCAAATAATTAAAGTGCTTGCTTTTCAAGATTCATTTATTGTAACACTAAACCTTGTAGCGTCAGCCTATTTACAAAAAAATGAATATGTTTAATTGTGGTGTTCTATTTGTGTTCCCTCAGTGTACCAAATCCATTAAATTGACCCCTTTTTAAAAACAGACCTTTTCCCCTCCCAATCTATTAATTGAACCTACTAATCTCTCTTTCGCAACTCACAGCAAAACCTGGCTCTGTCAAACGTCCCTCTATTTTCGAATTCCCTCATTCCACTTTCTTCGTAGGCACACTCTCTCCACTCTCACTCTAAGTTGAGTTGCGATGCACGGGGTAGTGGCAAGAACTTACCCAATCCGACGAGCTAGAGCCGAGCAACCGCGAGCGTGCCACTGCCAACAACTCCTACATCATGGATGCCTCCGTGGCCAACTGACTCCTTACAACCTTTTTCTTGATAATTATGTACATGCTTGCTTTTCACAACTTTGTAAAACTAAACCATAAGCAAAACCGTGTGAGAACCAAATCCAGCTTCCGTTCCCATAGTTTTCATACTTTGTTGACAAATTATAAATTGTGAGTTAAAACCAAAATTCTTTGTCATTTGTATTTTGTAAAGGATGAAATGAAGTCGATTTTTTTTGAAACTCCGAAGGAACGTTTTGTTAATTGGCGCAGTCGGTAGCATACAAGTGTATCCATTTAAAATTAATCGGAATACGGGAGTGTGATGTATTAAATGAACATTCAATACCAATAACGACGGTTTATCGTTATTCTTGTGGTTAGTGTGTGGACATTTAAAAACTGTACAAAGACTCTTGGTGATTGCAAGTGCATTTGTAACGACGGCAATCGTTATTTGTTAGTGTTATTATAACGAAGGTTTATCGTGTCCAAGAAGTGTGCAGATCCTGACCCCTGGTGGTTTTCAAATCTTTTATTCCTGGAACCTACGGCTACAGAATGATAATGATTATAGTCATTTGCTTGTTATAATGTTAATTGGTTAACATTCGTTCCTTTCTTCATCCTTTATAATCCTAATGCCCAACAATAGAATAAGTAGAAATAAGATTCCAGAACCTTATTGTTCATCCTTTTTTTTTTAAAAACTTGTTTATTTCCACTATTTACAATATTCTTAAAATAAATACTAAACAAAAACAAGCGAAATACTTATGAACTATCTTAATAACGAAGTACAAAACCACATTAGAAGTGGTACGCAGTACATTAAATATTTATGTGTTAAGCTAGCTATAGTTCTGCGTTGAATAAATTGAATAAACATTTTGTTCAAATATGGATCTTGTTATTTTAAGAAACAAAAAATGTGGAAAAAAAAATTTCTTTTGCGTATTTAATTTTTTTTACTTAAAATTACCTACGATACTAAAAAAAAACTTATACTAGACGTCAGCTTCAACTCAATCAAGCCACCAGTATCTATCCCGATTTGATCTATATGTATCGAGAGTATCCCTTTCAGGCACGCTCATGCAGTATCTATAAACATTAGCCCCATCTCCCGAGTGTACCAGCAAATGTAGGATTCTTTTGTCTGTGGTCCTTCTAGCAGCATGATATATAAAGTAACCATAATTCGGATAAAACAAGCCCGATATGAAGTCGTTCTCAACAACCTTCACTGAGTGCGCGAAATGATTTCTGACAAGGTCCAGAATAACATTGTCTATCCTGGACACACCGGAAGCATCCAATATAGTCTTGTTGCTGACATAACGCCGAAAATCGGAATAAGCGCTTCTGTATATTCGTAAACGAGCTCGAAGACATTTTCTTTCGAAAGCTCGATATTTCTCCATGTAAGAAGGATTTATGTTCCACCATACAGGACTCGCGTAAGTCAATACTGGACGCACAAACGCTTGATAGCAAATGACCTTCTCTTCGGATCTCAGATGATTCGAGTAAAAAAGGCTTTTAAGCGACATAAAAGCCGCTCTCGCTTTTTTGATCTGTTGGCTTATGTGTTCATTGTAATATAAAAATTTATCCAGATGGACACCTAGATACTTCACAACAGTCTTTGACTCGATGCGAAGCCCTTTATTGTTCATCCTTAGTAGATAGATTTGACGAATTTCAAAACAATTTTCCAACTTTAGAATCGAATCAGTGCGAATTCCTAGAGACAAATAATCTTCCAAAACTTAGTGCAATAGTAAAATTCAGTTCTACAAATCTTACCGAAATAAATTTAGATAGTTCAAGCTCAAACGTAAATGCTAACGTTGTTACAAACGTTGGTAATAGGAACACAAGTAATAGTCAATTAAGTAGTTTAGATATTAAAAATATATTTAATGGCTTACGTATACCAGATGCCGTTAAAGATCTGCCACATTTCGATGGTAACCCCCGTTCTCTGCAGGATTTTATAAATAAAATAGAGGAAATTTTGAAGCTTACTATA
The DNA here is from genome assembly GCA_949129095.1 of Volucella bombylans. Lineage (NCBI taxonomy): Eukaryota > Metazoa > Arthropoda > Insecta > Diptera > Syrphidae > Volucella > Volucella bombylans. The sequence continues at coordinate 115,639,907 of OX422142.1, read as the reverse complement.
TGTATACCTCAGTTAGATGGCACTTCAAATGCTATCATTATATTACGAGCTATTAGAAACAAAATCATTGGCCAGGGCAATGAAGTATTAAATATGTACGAGACTCCGACGGAATGGGAGCAAATACGAGCTAATCTAATTTTGCACTATTCAGATAAGCGGAATGAATCATCTTTGATTCGAGATTTGCATGGGTTGAGACAAGACAATAATAGTGTTGAGAGATTTTACTCAAAGATTATTGAGTTGTTGTCAACAATGACAAACCATATCCGTATACATGAAAAACATATAGCTGTAATCGATGCAAAAAAGTCGCTGTATTTAGAAATGTGTTTAAATACATTTCTTATAGAATTAAAAGAACCATTGGGCTTAACAATAAGAGCCATGAGACCTGAAAACTTGGTGGAGGCATTAAATTATTGCATCAAGAAACAAAACGCATACTATTTAAAAAAATACAAAACCGAAACCTCCTGTTTTACCAAACCCACTACCATTCCCCAAACTAACACAACAACCTCCAAAAAAACAACGGCTCCAACCATACCAACCATTTAGACAGCAATATAATTCCTTTCCTCAGTACAAACCCAACAACCCTATCAAAGAAACAATTTAATACAAAATCCCAAATACATTATAAAAGAAGTGCATAGTTTTCCACAAAATCAGGAAAATTATGGGGAGGAATATCCCACATATGTATGTGTTACCTAATGGATAATACGACCACCAACCTAATTTGGACTATTATACAATTGAAGTAATTCAGTAACGGTTCAATTCAACGGCCCACCGCCATCGCCATCAACTATTTCACCGCCACATCAGCCACCGTCTACGTCTGCTACTTCGGTTCAACCAACCACCTCTCATTTGGAATCAACAGAAGCAACGTCAAATCTAATTGCATGAATCACAAAACAACTTAATGGCGCACCTATAACATTAGAGATGATTTACGCGAAAGTCGTCTCAATTGAAGAAAACCAAGTGCGACAAATAAATGCACTGATAGCCAAAAATGATGAGTGCGAAAGAAGAATCAATTCTCTTGAGGTAAAGATTAATAATCTGGAACAACAATTGCTTATGAACAGCATTGACATAAAGTCACATTTACAATACTGCGAGATGCGATACGTTGTTCGAAAACGAGAGCGCATGAACTGTCAAAAATATTTCCGTTATATGTACTTCAATGTGTTTGTTTACAATAATGCGAGTGTCGCAGCGAGCATCGCAGTCAATTTCGAAAATCTGGAAAGTTCTCGCATCTCGCAATGCGTGACAGCTAAATATTTGTTGTTTTGATTTTGAGCTTGTTATTTGTGAGTGGTGTTTTGACGCATCATTGTAAACAGATGTCCGATGCCTGAGTGCGAGAGCTCTCGCATTCGAATTCGTATCGCATCTCGTAATTGTATTGTAAATGGGACCATAGTCAACATTCCTACCATCGATAACGACATGTCATATATAGATGTAGCTGTCAAAGTGTTTCGTGAAGGTTTGAACTTGAACGTAACTGAAGCAGACATCGACCAATGTCACTTGAAAAAAATTAAGTTAACCAAATCTACAACAAAAGCCGCAACTAAATCTTGCAAGTAAGACTGGTGCGACTTGGTGCGACCAATGTAAGGAGAAAATAATTAAAGCGAATAGACTGAAAAGAGAAAAACTAACAACAAACATACTCAACGCCGAAGCAAGAGTGGAGAAGATGTATGTTAACGAGAATGAAGCCATCGAAAGGGTACAAATATGTATGGACGAGAAATGGGACTGAGTGCATGCGGAGAAAAGAGGGAGATAACTTTGTAAGAATAAATTGTGCTGCTGATTTTCTTAAAATATGAATGTTGCTAGCTCTTTCCCACTTTCTAATTCTGATCCATGTAAATACCCAGTCGATCAAAGTAGTTCTGTTAAATGTTGGCTTTGTTTACACCAAAACATACGTAGCATGAGAAAAAACTTTTCATTGTTCTTAGCTTATCTTGACTCGTTGTTGGAGCTACCTGTTGTAATCGTCTTGAGTGAAATTTGGATATATGATAATGAATTAGAATTATATAAGATAAAGGGGTATAATAATCCTTATGGTAATTGTAACGATTCTTACGCTGCTGCCTAAAAATATGCAGCGCTGATATATTAAAAATATCATTTACCTTTGATGCTACTGATTATATTTACTTTGTTGTGCATTTACCGACTTCATGGGTTTAATAAAAGAGTTTTCATTGATGAATTTAGCAATATTTTAAACGAAACTTTAGCTAAAAATTTGATTGTAATTGGTGATATCAACATTGATATCTTAGATGTATTTGATACCGATACAGAAAACTACTTGGTCTTGAAAGTTTGGTAAACGAACCAACCCGTATAACCGATTCGTCCATGAGTTGTATTGACCATATTTTTTTAACATCTAATATAAGCAATAAAAACACGTACAATAGCAAAGTTCATGATTTGAAGATAACAGACCATTGCACCATTACACTAAATTGTTTTTCAGTTCGCAACCGTACTGCGAACTTTAAATATGATAAAATCAAATCTTACTCGTATGTTGATTTTACGATTTTAAAAGAATTTCTTACATTCGAACGTTGGCAGCCGGTTTATTCTGAAAGTAATCCTTCTGTTGCATTCGATTGTTTCATGGACACTTTACAAAAGCACATTATTTCAAGTACAATGGGTTGTTTTGTGCAGAAATTATCTCACTGTGCAGAAGATATCTCACTTTTTAAAAAGGGTAATAGGCAAAATGTGTTGAATTATAGGCCTATATCACTTCTTTCGACATTTTTAAAAATATTTGAAATGTTAATGAAGGGTCGTTTTGTCTTATTCTTGGAGAAGTACAATTTCGTTTGTAACAATCAGTTTGGTTTTCGAGCAGGTTTTGTCAACAGAAGATGCCGACTTTATGGGAGTTTAAATAACAACAAATCAATTATGGGTCTATTTATTGACATGACTAAAGCTTTCGATCTGGTGAATATGACCTTCTGCTAATTAAACTTTATAAGGCTGGTTTTCGTGGTAAAATTTTCAAATGGCTCAATTCTTATTTAAAAAATATAAAACAAAAAGTAAACTTAAATGGAATCTTCAGTGAACCGAGACTTTTAAATAACGGTGTACCACAGGGATCTGTAGTTGGCCCCTTATTTTTCCTAGTTTACATAAATTCCTTTTTTAAACTAAAACTAAGTGGTACTTCAACTGCTTTTGCGCACGACATAGCTTTAACATATGAAGCACAAACAATTTTTGAAAACATTGTAATGATTAATGAAGATCTTGAAATATTAAGATCGGTGGTTTTCTTATCATAAATTAATCAGAAGCGAAAAAACTAAACTGATGTGTTTTAAAGTGTCTGAAAATATTATACAGGACTTTAATCTATGGTTTCACGCACACGACTGCAAACAATTTCCACTACCTTTTCATACTTGTGGTAGAAATAATTTTATGGACAATTTGCATTGCACTGAAACTGCTTCAAAATTGAATCAGTTCAACAGTTCAAGTATCTAGGGACAATAATTGATTTCAATCTAAATTGGAAAGACCATATACAAATGATTAGTGCCTATTTATTGTTAGTCATACGTAAATTGTATTTGTTAAAGCCTTTTTGTTCTCAAAAAATACTTACGATGATTTATTATGGTCTTGCTAACTCAAGGTTGCAATACAGCATAGCAAGCTGGGGAGGTTCGTATGCTAATACTTTTGAATCCTTATTAATTGCACAGAAGCACTTAGTACGAATTATCTCAAATAAAAATCGTTTAGCGAAAAGTTGGCCCATATTTAAAGAATTGCGAATATTACCAATGAGACATTTATATGTTTTTAAAGTATTAATAGAATTCTTTAAACAAAGTGGGAATATACCTAGTAGAAATTAACAAATGTACAACCTACGTATAAACAATATGAGTTTGGTAAAAGTGCCTTTCGCACATAGAACACATTTCTCACATTTTTATACATATACAGCTCCAAATATATTTAATAAATTGCCCTTACATATAAGAGCAACGTACCATCTTTCAAATTTCACTAAGAAAATTAAAGACTGGTTATTCACATTAAATTATGACTTTGTCGAATCCCTTCTATAGTTTGATTTAGATGTATATCCAAAACTATAATGTATATAATTAAGGAATTGTTAAGCTTTTATATTTATATTTTATATTTTAATTTTTTCTTTTCTCTATGCGCTTACGAATCTAGTTTCTTTTTATTTTTCTTTTATTATTTTTGCAATCTATAATTTAAACATTGTCACCCCACATACGATTATGAATTGTAATTTTAAATTTAATGTGTCATTCACCACTAACCTCAGGTTGCAGAATGACCACTTACGTTATATTTACTGCCTTGTTAATAATATTAAGTCAAATGTATGAAATGTATTAATAAAATGAAAAATGGAAAAAAATGAATGACATGATCGTTAGATATTAATACACCATCAGATATTATAGCAAATTTTACCCTTTTCAAGGTAATCGATGTGAATGACACCGCGCTCATCCCAAAAAAAAACTGCCGCCATTACCTTGCTGACCACCTTCGGCTTCGATTCACCAGTAGAAGTCCACTGTCGCGACTGTTCCTTGACCCCTGGTGTTTTGTGATGAATCGATGTTCAAACTCGTTCGGATTGTGAATGAACATCGCCAAAGTCGTCTAACGATCGTGTTTCTTGTCAATTGTGAGCGAACGCGTCACCCATCTGGCGGATAAAATTTTCATATCCAAATATTTTTGCAAAACTGAAGTCTAAACTAAATCATGTGATAAGCCTGTAGCCTCTTCAAGTTCGCGCACCTTCACTCGCCGATCCTCCGATATCATACCGTGGATTTTGTCGACAATTTCTGGTGTGGTGACCTCAGTTGGGCAACCAGAATGTTCGGCGCACCTTTTTCTGGTACGAGCATACCGAAATTGAGTAAACCAGTGGTTAATGGTTCCAACCGATGCATGGTGAAGAGTCCCCATAATGTTTTTTGAGCTTTTGTTTGATTTGCGTGAAGTTTTTTTTGTGCAAAAAATTGTGTTTAATGAGTAGACGAAATCCACATTTTCGTAGGAGTCTGTTTCAAATGGCTGTCACAACAAAACTAGAATATTTGACAGATCTATCTGAAAATTTGGGTGCGTTCTTTTTAAAGATGCTTCTTGATAAGCAAAATGATGGATATAAGGTGGGAACGCCATCTGTTTTAAATTTCTGATATAGAATATCCGAACTATATTAGAATGGGAATTTGGATTACAATTAGTTGAATAACACCCACAAATAAAACGGCTTAGGCCAGCAGCACAACAATCAACCACCCCCTCCATGGCAGTTCCTTGTATAAATCTGTGTAAATTTCCATATAGGAGTATTAGGGTGCATATTGCAAGTGCAGAGAGCAATTAATTGCAGATTAAGTAACGTGGGCTAGCACCATCCTGCTTCAGAAATGGATACCGGATACCGGATAATCGGATAAAGATTGATTAATGGTTGACGGCTTTCAGATATCGTACCCTAACAAATATTCGTTTCTATAATATAAAATCGCTTTTAGACTGAAAACAAGAATGTCTTCACAATGCCAGATTTCTGTAATTAGAAAATGAGTTTATTGATACAGTTTGAGGTGGTTCAAAGCAGGCGAGTTTCAGTCTCCGAAAGGTAACTGACTGGTATTGTGCATGAGATCGGAGATCTCATTTGTTGCCAAATGCACCTAAAGAAAATATATTCTCGAAAGTTTTCATGAAAAAGATTCTGACAGCCAAGTTAAGGATAACAGCAAAAAATACAATTTTTGAATATCAAGCTTCTACGAATTTAGCGTCTGAGAAAGACAAAGAGAAATCCTACAAGCTGTACAACATCCAAACATACGCAACAATATCACAAAACGATGAAAGTTTTGTCAACGTCTGAAACACCAATAGCATGTTCATTTATACGATATGCTCGCACCAGGTCCGACACCAAAAGACAAAGAAATCGCAAACGTGCATGCGAAATGACCAGTCGAATGTTGTAAAAAATATTCACGTGCTTACGTGGTTTTAAGTTGGATACGGGTTGAAGACCAAAGACAACTTAAAGTTAAATTTGCAGTCACCCCTGGAGAGAGTAGAAGTGAACTCAAGTCCACCATAGTGAATGCCGTAATAAAAGAAATCGCATCAAATGGCTGAACAAGTCGGACCAGTAACAAGAATGACATGAAGGCTAACAGGTGGCCACAGCTTACTCCAGCACTTGGTAAAAAGTTTGAACAAATCGTAGGTGATTTCTGATGAGTTACGGAAATGGGAGGTGTACTTTTCCGTTGATTTAAATGGAGATAAGTTATTATTTTTTAATCAGATTTAACTAAGATTAGGAGAATAATTTTAGAAATTTGTTCATCTTCCCAGGCGGGCGACACTCTCTTTTGATAAAACAATTTACGTTTAGCTCCAGAACTTCTACATTTATCAGGAATCTCAACTGCCATTGGTTGGATTGATTTGATGCAATTAAAGTAGATACTTGACATTAGCGGCAGCTGTAGTTTCTAAGTGTTTTTAGAATAGATACGAGTAGGAATCAAGACCAGTAGATAATCCTAATTTTTTACTTAAGGGACAAGTTAATCTCATCAAATCGATATGCAAAAATTTATGGTTTACGGCCCGGAAACTTTTCTCGCATGAGATCAATGGTTCCGCTACTTATATGGCGCGTAACGCCACCTTATGAATAACTCAAACCCATACCTTTAAGTTGCGGCGGTACAAATTCATTGAGCATGGTTCGATAGCGCTATCCATCTACAACAACAGCCACACCAGCTTCATCTTCGAAGAAAAATCCCCTAATGTGCCTCCTGGCCAAAAACTGCAACAAACAGTAACAAGTTGTAATATGGAGGGTTTTCGGCAATCTCTTAGATTTTGCCCAAATTCAGTAATTCTGTTTATTAACAAAGCCTCGAAGGTTGAAATGTTCCTCACCACACAAAATGATTTTTCGCTTAAAGGCTTGATTAATTTCATGCATTTCAGACACGCAATCGGCGAAATTACCATCTTCCTTATGGTCGGCAGGCTTAAGTTCTTACATCAGTTTATAGTTTATAGGTTTTATGACCCAGGCCTTTGTACAAAATTCGATGAAGAGTTATGAATCGGTGAAGGAGACAGGAAAAAAACAGATCAATTTAAAAATGTTATTGGTGAAACCCTTGGCAAGAGATTTGGGCTCTGAAAGTAAAGGACGTCGACAAAGCTACGACGGAGAATTAGATCTGCGAATCAACTAGGCAGCAATACCAGCTCAATGACATAAACAATGCAGACATACCTAATCAATCTGAGAAACGCCTATTGACATACTCAAATTGCTACGATTAGCTTATCTGGAAGCAGTGTACACAAAATGCTAATGTCAAGCAGAATCACAATTGAAAAACTCTCGCGTCCGGGAACGAAACACCCTAACTACATGTTTCAGATGTCTTGAATTCGGCCACACTATACGTAAATGCAAAAATGAGATGGACCGCTACTAGCAGTGTAGAAGATGTGGGGAAGAAGCCCAAAGACACCCGCTTTGTTTCTTCTCCAAGAAGGACAACCCGGAGAACACTAAACGTGTAGCCTGTAGCAGCAAATGTCCGGTCTTCAGGAGAGCCATTACTAGCAAACATCCATGAAGATAAATCAGATTAGCCTTAACCACTGCAGGGCAGCCCAGCACATCCTGCCACAAACTGCGAAAGACGAGGGAGTGGACATCATTTTGATCAGTGAGCCATGTGAAACTCTCGACAGCAACATCTGTAATAAATCAGGGCATGCCGCAATTTTGACAAGTGGAAAACATGCCTTCCAAGATGCCAGCGATCAGGCGGATGGATACGTTTGGATCAGGATCAACTTCTACAGCTGTAACGAGCAGACAAGTCGGGCAGCTAGTGAATTCCAGGCAATGTTAGAAAGCATAAGTGCAGATGCACGTGAAAGATATCCAGTGGTTATAAGCGGAGACTTTAATGACTGGGCAATAGAGAGCCCTTACCAATGCCAGAGGACGTATACTACTACAAAGATTCGCATCCTTGGATGTAAGCATTTCAAACAATGGTAGAGCAAATATTTTTAGGAAAGCGGGAATGTGATCAATCGTCGATATTACCTTCATGTTTAACTCCCTACTGCGCAACAGAGACTGGTGGGTCAGAATGTACCCACAGTGACCATCAGGCGATAATAATTGATATAATTATATATATATATTATAATAATTGGGCAAAAGGCCATTACACGCCCTAAGCTAGCGGGCCCAAAATGGAAGAGATATTCCAACTGGTAACAAGGCGATAAAAAAAGTAAAGCAAGATACTGCAAGCGCCTGCGCGACGAAGCGGATATAAATCCTTGGAGCACGGCGTACAGAATGATAACGACTAATCTGAAGGGCTGTAGATCTCCACAATTATCAAGTCCAAGGCCTAATGTAGAGCAACTATTAACGCAGAGACCATAGACTCTGTGCAATATAATCAGGGAACTCAGAAGGTGTTCCAATATTAACACCAAATGAACATTTCAACGCATGCAAGAAGATGGGCATCTACAAAGCCCCTGGACCCGATGGCATCCCGAATAAGGCAGTAAAGCCGCTGTTCAAAAGAGATCAGACATGTTTATAACAACGATGCAAAAGTGTCTGAAAGAGCGGCTTTCCCAGAGCAATGGAAGATGCAACATTTGGTGTTCTTACTAAAAGAAAACAAACCGGAGAATCAGCATCATATTGTCCAATATGTTTACTGAACAGACTGCGCAAAATACTTGAAAGAATCATATACGAGCTAGTGAATGCTAGTTGTGCATCTTTTGACAGTTACTTACCGAAGTTTCAGTCATTTTGGATACGCAGTTTTTAGTTGACAGTCGTTTGAGTGAGTCGATGTGAGTGTTTTTTGTGAAAATGGAAAAAATTGAGTATAGAGCTGTTATTATTAAATTCTTGTTTTTGAAAGGCAATACATCTACGCAAATCAAAAATGAGTTAGACTCTGTGTATGGGGACTCTGCACCATCTTTTACCACAGTGAAATTTTGGGCAGTTGAAAAAAACGTGGCCGTAAGAGCTTCGGAGATGATGAACGTTCGGGACGTCCAAAAACTGAACCACTGACGATAACATTGCTAAAGTTCACCAAATGGTGTTAGATGACCGCCGAATTAAAGTGAAAGAGATAGTAGAGGTTATGAAAATGTCCAAAGAACGTGTTTTTTACATATTAAATCAAGTTTTAGGCATGAGCAAGTTGTCCGCGCGTTGTTCGAATGAACATTTCCAACGCTCTGTTGGCCTAGTTTAGGCGCAATAAATTCGAGTTTTGGTGCCGATTAATTACTGTAGATGAAACTTGGATACACCATTATACGCCCGTAACAAAAATTCAGTCAAAACAGTGGACAGCAAAGGGCGCGCCGGCTCTAAAAAACGCAAAAACTGTTTTTTCGGCTGCGAAAGTAATGGCGACTGTTTTTTGGGATAGTAAAGGAGTTATCTTAATCGATTATCTTCAAAAAGGAAAAACCATTACAGGAGCATACTACGCATCATTACTTGCCAAGCTGAAGGCAGAAATAGCGGAAAAACGGCCACATTTGCAGAAAAAGAAAATCCTGTTTCACCAAGACAACGCGCCGTCTCACACCTCAGCGGTTGCCATGCCGAAAATCCATGAATGACGGTTTGAACTGCTTGACCAACCGCCTTATTCACCAGATCTAGCCCTAAGCGACTTCTTTTTGTTCCCTCATCTAAGAACTGCGCTCGGAGGACAGAGATTTTCGTCGAATGAGGAGACAATCACCTTCGTGAACAATTATTTTGCAGAGAAAAACGCCAAGTACTATTTGGACGGGTTAGAGAGATGGGAGCATCGCTGGGAGAAGTGTGTAGAGTTACAAGGAGACTATGTAGAAAAATAAAAAATAAAAATTGAGAAAAAATGTCTTGTATCATTGTTAGGTCGGAAACTTTTCAGACAACTATGATAGATGATAATGATAGATTTCTAACTGTGGCAGAAGAAAAGTGACCATTATCAGATCAACAGTTTGGATTCCGAAAATCGCGCTCCATCCTCGACGCCATAAAAGCGATGGTAGAAATATCAGTAGAAGCAATAAAGGGAGAAAAATGGCGATGGGGAACATCGTGCAGTAGTGTCACTGGATATCAAAAATGCCTTTAACTCAGCAAATTGGTCATTTATAGAAGATCACTAGCCAGAATGGATACACCATACTACTTGCGATAGATTGTATCTGGCTACTTCAGCAATAGAAGGTTGGGATATGAAACCGACAAAAGGAAAAAGTATTATAAAATCTCCGGGGGGATCCTACAAAGTTCGGTACTGCGGCCCCTACTCTAGAGCTCTGCAATTAACACTGCCACCAGGAGTAAAAATAATCTAATTCACTGACGACATCGCCATTGTAACTGTTGCAATGAATATTTGCGTGATAGAGTCAGCTACGAACAATACAATCAACCTTATCAAAGACTGGTTTATATCCGCCGGCCTACAACTCGCAGATCACAAAACGGTCCTGTTATACGCTGTGCTAGTAAGCATATCGACTTAGTGCATTAGGAGTGATCAGTGACTTTAGAACGATTTCGAATGAAGCAACTTTTGTTATAGACGGGATTATTCGTTTTGATATCATTGCCGACGAGATGCAGAGAGTTTATAGTAGGAGAACTTCTAGTAATCAAGAGGCGGTAGTCGTCAAAAGGATCGAGGAAGAATAAAAAGCGACTTCAATGACCAGGTGGAAGGCTCGATTCAATACCACTACGAAGGGCAGATGGACATACAGATCCCATCCATAGACTTTTGGACATACATAGGCATGGAAACTGTAACTAACATCTTACGCCGTTCCTATCTAGTCATGGTGGGTATCGCAAGTGCTGCTTCGGGCACCATAACTCACCTTATTGTCCAGACTGCCCAAATGAGGAAAATTGTATGTAGATTTGTACATTCATAACAAAGCTGAAACCCGAGCCGCGAAGGATGGAGAAAATAAGACGTGCTGATGCATCAAATATAGAAGATGTAGGCGAAAGCAAGTGTCAAACTTTCCGCTAATAGACTTTTTTTTGGCGGCTTCCTGCAATAGCCTTTTCTTTTTTTTTCAACCTGGATGGCGATAAGGCAACACCAAATTTATTTGATTAAGAAACTTAAATTTATATTTTTTTTTAAATAAAAAAGAAAATACCTATTAGTAGTACCTTAAGAATTAAAATAAACCTAAAACTAAATGTAAGTTGCTGAGCTAAAATAATTGATATGTGTATAATAAAAATAATATCCTTTACAGATAAATTAAAGAGCTAGTTTTAAGCAGCTCTTGAATTTCAGAAACTCGGTTTTTCTTTTATTTTTCGAACATAAGTCTACATACACCCCTCAAATTCTTTGTAGTTAATGAAATATTTATAAAACGAAATAATAGCATTATGCAAACTTTTATTGAGGCAAGACCTTGCAATATATGATAAATTAATTTAATATTACTATTTTATCCAAGAAAAATAAACGAAATATTTCAAATTTAGTGAAACCAAAGCCTACATACAGCTTAATACCACTATGCAAAACTCATCTTTCTCGTCTTTTGATTTAACAGTTATATTTTTTTATGCCTGTTTTTGTAAATCGCGTGTTAGTCGAGTTGTTTCATTTGTTCTCGTCTCGTGTAAATCGTTTTTTTTAGCGAAAAAAATGGAAAGTCGTAAAAAAATTTCAATTTCGGTTGGACATTTAGTAATCCAGCATCGAAGAGATAAGAAATCATACAGTGAGATAAATAAAATATTTAAATTAAGCCGAAGTACTGTCCAGACAATAATTATAAATTATAATGAAAGTGGAACTATTCAAAGTAAGTGTCGGTCTGGGTGTCCAAAAAAGCTATCAAACAGAGACATTCGAGCAGTTTTGAAGGAAGTTGATAAAAATCCGAAAATAAGTTCTCCAATATTGGCCGATCAGCTCGCGGATTCATTTAAAAAAGTTGTTCACCCAATTATCATTCGCAGAGTCTTACATCGGGCAGGGTTTCAAAGCCGGGAATCAAGGAAAAAGCTTCTAATTTCTCCTAAAAACCAACAACTGCGACTAGATTTTGCTAGAATGTATTTAAATGAGGGTATTGAGTTCTGGACTGGAGTCATATTTACAGATGAAAGCAAATACAATGTTTTCGGGTCAGATGGCCGGCAAAAGATATGGCGAAAAGAAAATACAGCGCTAGACATCAAAAATATTACTTCAACAGTTAAGTATGGTGGGGGAAGCGTCATGGCTTGGGGCGCTATGGCAACGTCCGGATTGTAAAATTTGGCATTTATTGATGGGATCATGGATAGATTTAAATTTATCGATATATTGGAAGATAATTTATCAACAGCTGTGGAGCATTTAGTCCTAGAACAAAATTGGATCTTTCAACAAGACAACGACCCAAAACATACTGCTCTAATAGTTAAGGAATGGTTGCAACAACATGTGCCACAGCAGCTGAATTTTCCACCACAATCGCTGGACTTAAATCCCATTGAGCATATATTGGATGAAGTTGAGCGAAAACTTCGAAAATATGCCATAACTGGACGTGAAACTCTAAAAGAGTCACTAAGAAAAGCTTAGTCAGAAATAAACGCAGAAATCACTCAAAACTTTGTAATTTCAATGCCTCGACGTCTTCAAGCAGTCATCGATGCCAATGCCGGTCCAACCAGATACTAAAAACTATTTTTTTACTGATAGTATCTTATTTTTTTAAATTGTATGCCCTGTATGTAGACTTTTGTTTCATCACATTTGAATTTATTAATTTTTTTTTTTTATTTTTTTTTAACCATACAAATTAAGCTAATGAAAGTGAATAATGTGTATTTTGTTAAGTTTTGTACAAATAAAAACTTTTATAAAAAAAATACTAGTTTTCGTCATAATTTCTTTCAATTACCAGATATTTGGGGGTGTATGTAGACTTTTGTTCCTAAGTGTATATGTTAGAATTTAATTCAACAGAAGATATAGCATGGATTGCTTACCAGCCCCGCTCACACATCGCTGGTGTCAAGAAAAATTTCATGAAATCAAAATGTCCAGTGGAAACGGGTAGTTTGCAGATAAGAAATATTTCATGACATCATGAAATTTTTTTGACAGCGCTTGTAAGCTTGACTTCGGAATGTGCAAAAAAAAAATAACAAAATGTGGCGAACTTCATACACCACAAAGCCATCTGTTGTTTAAAAAGAACATGAAATCTACATCTTTTAACTATTTTTTTAACTATATGTAAATAGTTGCTTTGTGTGAACAAAAAAAAAACACCGAAAGCAAGCAGTTCACACCTACTCAACCAACTTACACTCGTAGAATGAAATTTCATGCAATAATTTACCAACTAAGTTAAAGGAAAAAATGACATAAGAAATGTCTGAAATTTAGTCAGACATATGGTATTTATGTCTCGTGGAGACCCGGTGTAATATTGAACAAACTACCCAAATTAGTTGTGTTGTGTTGTGTTCCTTGATACTCCTAAAGACCTAATGCAAAATACTATGCAGAGATTCTAAAGTGGGAGACAAAAGTATGGCTTCATTGAATTAATCCTCCTTAATTGATTGATTGACTTTAGTATTGATTCTCTCAAACTCGGCCATAGCCATGGCAAGCCAAAGGTACTCAAACCATTTTCTACAGTCTTTTGTTAACAAAAATTGAGCAAACAAATAGTTGTACGAAAGTTATTTTAGCCTCTAACCACACATCCTCGGATAGACAATATCATTTCTTCCCACGACAGTTTTAACACTATAGTATGAAATATAGTCGAATTTGCTATAACGGATGACTAGATATCAATGATAGCCTTTTCAATTGTTATGCTTTAGTAGCTGTCAAAATTACCAATGACATCCAGCTGTCAAAATATTCAGTAATGTTTGCTATTTCATTATGCATCCTTTTACGCTTGTCGTGGAAATTATTACAAAATATTATCGAAATTCCGGCTCGTCGTCATCATGGCTTCAGTGTGCAGGCAGTTTGAGCGTGAGTACACTCTTTTGGATCTTAAGCCACCATCCAGACAGAGACTGGTGCGAAATGAAGAAAACATTGCTGCCGTAGCGGCCAGTATGTCGATTCGGCGCCGATCAACTGAATTGGGCATCGCCAGAGAGTGTTGGCTTTTTGGTTTTAACCTTGATGAAATCAATGTTTTGTTGGCCCAGTGATTAATAAATATTTTATTATGATTTTTCTCAATATTTGTACTCCTTTGCTCTGATATATTTCTAATTTTGCATGTACTGCATTGCTTTTTTTTAGTTTTTTTTTTATAAATCTCATCTCCGAACAAAAAACGTATTTTTTTTTTCTTTATTTTTGAAGTGACATTTTCACTATTTATCTTTTTTAAATATTAGTGCCATATTAGTTTAAGAATGTTTATAGTCATAATTGTAAATACCAATGAATTTTTGAAAAAAAGAAAGAATACTGAAATAAATAAAAAATGTGATGCGAAAACTCTATACACGTGTAAATTGTGCAATAACAGACTACAAATTTCAAACGAAAATAAATCTTATCTTATCTATCTTAAATTGCACAATTTCTCTACTTCGTATAGATGTTTTTTTTATTTCGTAGATGATGGTAAAATAATGTATCTGGTGCCGAGAAGTTATCTCAAAAGAAAAGTTATTCCATCCCGTCTTCATAAATGAAATTTGGAGAAGAAGATATAACAACGAACTGTATGGGTTACACAGGGAACACAATCGCTCGGGCTGGATTATTTTCGAATCCATTCTAAAGGAACAATGCCGTAAAGGAAAGGGAAGGAAGACTTCGTCTCAGGCGATGCGTTCCAGTGGAACAATCTCAGCGAAACTGGTGTCACAAAAGGAAGAGTGTAGCGCAAGATCGCGCTAAATGGAGAAACCTCTTCGTTGCGGCCCAGGTCCATCGCAGAATTTATAAAGGTACCTAATGATGACACCTAGGCTCTCGATATCAAAATGTTACACAGTGTCATGTCATTTATTCGTCATCAATCACCATACGTTCATCGAATTATTATGCGAAATATAAGTTATGTACTCGTACATCGAAAGGATAAACTAACAAAAGTTTGTAGAAATGCTCGCATATGCTAAAAACCTTGACATCATGGGATATACGAGTACGAAGCCAGCTGTCGTCATTAGCGTGCTTACGGTGAAAATCGGTTCTGGGTCTGTTTACATACGTAAACCGAATTTGGATAAGAAAACACAACATCGATAGTGTTAATAAAAGCCTATTAAATGACAGTAAGCTTGCCAGAAAATTCTACCTTCCTAGATAAGTAGGACATCATAGAGTCAAAACAATCAATATCAACGCTCTGGCCCAGAGAGTTTCGAACCGAATCGAGTTGTCCCAAATGGAGAAATTTATTGGCTGCAGCCCTAATTTATCCTCTGATTATAATGTCTGTATAACCACAATTGACGCATTTTGAGTATAGTTCAAGTGCACTATTTCATATATTTTATTCGCAAAACACTTATAAATTTAATCAACGTCAACTTTGAACGATAATTGATGGGCCTAAATAATAGCAAAAATTCAAAATTTACTTTTTGAACGTTTCCTTAAACACACATACACATATATTGTAGGTAAACGTAAATTTTCCGCATAAAAAAAGCAAACTCGTCAATCAAAATTGTCTTTCTACATTCCAGTAGACACAAGCACAACTATTTGTTTCTAGTTAAAATACGAGTATGTACGAGTCTATAATATGATATATATGTATATATTTTTGTCGATAAGCCAAAGACTTTATTTTGATATAGGAGATATCTGAATTTTTATTAGCTGATCAAAGTTTCTTGTTTTTGCACTGAATTAATTGAGTTGACTAAGCAAGTAATTTTCTGCAGATACCTCTGGCTCTGGAATTTAGTACCAAGATAACTTTGAGTGCCTTTTTATGTTTAGACTTTTTTAGATCATTTTTATCAACTTGCTAAAACAATTAAAATACAATTGTTAGATTTTCTGTGTATGTACGATCACTTTTTGGAGGAAAATGATGACAATCGAAGTTGATACGAAACAAGCGAGTTATTGTGCCTTTCTGCGAAATTTCTTAAGATCTAAAACCTGTAGAAGCATAAGGGCCTATAGGTTAAAATAGTGGTGTGATGGATATGCCATCACAAAAACACTAAGCACCAAAACGGGGCCATCGCGATCCTCAATAGCTTGCAAATCACAGCAGAATCTGCAAATATCCGTATCTGACAATTTGAGTCTTTTTGCGTGTTTCCGCAGGAGACAGTGTCTCAGGATTCCTATTATTTTCCTAAGATTATTCCTGTTTAATTTTATTAACTCCTTAGATCGTTTGCCATCAAAAACTGGCCAGAGAGCCTTGGATATCTTGTGTCCTTCAAGACTTTATGATTTTTTCGTCGATAGTGCTCTTTACTATGCAAAGGCGTGGTTTGGTGTTAGCAACCTCACTATTATCGAGTAGACCTCCTCTTCTTGCAAACTCATTCGCTTGTTCATTTCGCTTTATTCCGCAATGTCCTGGCGCCCAGCACAGTCTCACCCGCTTCTGACTGCATAATGCCTTGAGCACTGTGCAGCAGTCTCTGACGATATTAGAATTGATGTTGGTCAATTCCATTGCCTTAAGTGCGGCCTGGCTATCGATGGAGATAGCGATATCTCTTCCGGCTGCCGATCTCATTTGCATTAGCTCAGCCGCACTGAGGACAACCAGAACCTCTGATTGGAAGACACTGCTTGCATTTGGTAGTCTTACAGACACTCTTAGATCTGCGTCTTCTAAGGAGATACCAGAAATTGTTCCTTCTTCTGTTTTCGAACCGTCTGTGAAAATTCCAATTTCATTTCACCTGATTATTGCATTTTTTTTGCCAGTATTGGCATGAATAATAAAGCGGTGCAAACTTTTTCTATAACGTATTTACTGTTTCTCTTGAGAGATCAGCTCGAAAATGATATGAAAACAGTAAGTACCTTAGCTTCTAAGCTAATTACCTTTATTCATCATGTCTGCTTCAACATCCTGAAAGCTGAGTATACTTCATTGATACGAATGGCTACATTCTGGTCAGTCTCACCACTTATTAAGACAAAACTCCTATGATTCTTCAATATCTATCTGCTTTTTCCGCCGTTTGCTCTTAAGCCTTTACCTCATTTATCTCAATCTTCCCTCCCGACATATGATATCATTTGGTGAAGATCGTATTATCCTATGACACTGTATGACTCCATACCAAATATTTTGTTCTATAGAAATATTGATTAACCTACTACCAACTGGGTCAAAGCGATGCTTGAAAGCCGGATAATTACTACCTCATCAGGTCCGATTTCGGTATCAGTATTAGTCGTAAGGGGCTACCCACAGGGGAGCGTATTATCGCCCCTCCTGTGGTCTTTGATCATTCATGATCTGCTTAACAAATTAAGCAACTCACGCTGCAATACAATTGGTCATGCCGATGACTTAGCCATCATCTTTAGGAGTTGAAAGGCTAAAGTAGTCACTTCACGTATGCAAAATGCCCATAAAATATCTGGGAGTAATCCTGGGTTAAAGGCACAATTGGAATTCTTACTTTAACAACAAAATAACTAAAGCAACCAACGCTTTGTGGGCCTGCCTTCGCATGAATGGATCTCTTGAACGATCGCTCACTGGATTTTCATAATGATGGTCAGATCCAAGATAACATATGCTTCTATAGTATGATGGACTAAAGTCACGCATAAGTTTAAAGCTCAAAAGAGTCTTGAACACCTGGGTATTTCCAGAACCTTTCGCACCTGCTCCACAACTGCTATACTCGTATAAGCAAAAATAGGACTAACGCCCTTACAATTATATATTAACAAAGTGGCACTAAGCAGCGCAGAAAGTCTGGAACACATCAAATCAAAGAGTTAAATCTTAGCGATCACCCGGACCTAAGGACGCTGCTCACTGAAATACCGGAACTTGATATGATCTGCACGGTAGCAAACCGCCTTCAAAACAAAGAAGCATGGGTTAACAATAATTCACCAAATAGCCAAAATGGAATCAGGAGCGGCAGCTGGTATACACGGACCAAACAATAACATCACCTAAACAATGGGAATAAGCCCCAGTGTATTTCAGGCAGAACTCCACGCCATTCAAAATTGTGCCAACCATATCTACAACTCTGGTATCAAAGGCGCAAGCATCCATATATTCACGGACAGTCAAGCAGCTATAAATGACCTTCGCTCGCATATCATTGACTCCAAATCAGTCATGTACTGCTTTAAAACCCTTCAAAAACTTAATTCTAGGAACAAGACCAAACTGTCCTGGTCATGAGGGCATTCATGGGAAAGGGCCAGAAAGGGCTCAGAAACTCCCTTTAATGGACCTGAACTCGTCTGCCGCATACCTAAATCAACAGTTAATTTAGCTATTAATAGCTGGGAGTATTCGAGATGCATCTCGTATTGGGAGAATATCCCAAGTCTAAGACAGGCCAAACAATCCAGCCTGCGCTTCAATAGATGTCTAAATGTAAGTCGGAATGAAATCAAAAACTTAGTCGGTTACTTCACAGGACATCACGGTTTAAGATATCAGCTCAACAAAATGAAACTAGTCGACTCCCCGGAATGCTGACTTTGTCTTGAAGAAGACGGAACAGCTGAACACTTCTTCAACTTCATTCGGAAGGTAGAAAATCTACTAGGCTAACTACAGTTCTGACAAAACGGTGCAAAAGATCCTTACTATCAACGTGAAATGAAATCATCCACAACAACGCAACCTGCACGATAAATCAACGATATATTCGCCATTCCACATAATACCATAAATAACTCTTACAAGCTTATGGACGAAAATTTACAGCAGTGCTCCAAGAATAGCTGTAAAATCGATCTTAAGCAAAATTGGGAAGCGAGGGTATTCTAAGTAACATGATCAAGGGTATTCATTCATTCATTTATTCATTTAATATGCATTATTATTTTTATACTTCATTTACACTTACAACACTTTGGACCTGTTCTTTGGACCTTGCGTACGCTATGGCATGGTGAAGTGAATCTATCAGATCACTTGTGTAAGTGTTGAATAGGATCGGCGAATTTACCGCACCTTGTTGCAGACCGTTTTTAATGTTAAATGTTCCAGCAGAAGTCACATCGCTATTCTTCACGATGAACTGTCTACTGGAGAGCATATCAAAAAGAATATACAGCAGTGGTTTACTAATGCCCAACCTGTCCAGATTGAAAAAGAGTCCCTCTAACCATACGGTATCGAAGGGTTTTTCCAAGTCAATCAGGCAGGCACCAGTGCACTGATTCTTGCCTTTGTTCCATTGGATATCAGAAACCAGTTTAGACGCAGCATGAATAACATCATGCCCCGCCTTGAAACCGAATTGATTATCCGGAACTATATGTTTGTCCTCAACCCACTTAGTCAGGACTCTATTGATCACCTTCTCGAACACCTTACTGATGTTTGGAAGAAGACTTATCGAGCGGAGATTCGCCGGATTGGAAGTGTCTTTATCCCTTTTGGGGATCGGATGTACCACCGCAGTTTTCCAATGCGCTGGATAATGTGCCTTATTCATTGCATTATTAAACAGGGTGGTATAAATGTCCACCGCTTCTAGAGGGAGATGTCGAAGCACAATGTTCGGTATTTCGTCGGTTCCCACTGATTTCTTACTTCTAAGTGATTCGAAGATCGTTTGGAGCTCTTCCTTCGAAATGAACGGGGGTAGTACCCTATCGTTGGTGATGACATTATTTGCCATATTCTCGTCACTGAACTGGGTGAAACCCGAGCTCTCGAATCGCCAATTCACAATTTCATTTCGAAGGTAGAAATTGTGCACAAGGACTCGATTTTCCAGGTCGTGGTTCGGGCCAATGATATCATTCGCCTTATATACTTCCTGGAAAGTCGCTCCTATAGCCTCTACCTTCTCCTGCGGATCCTCGATCACAAAGAAGTTGTCATCATCAACAGCCTCATTTGGATCGATGCCTGCTGCTATAAGTATGTTCTCGTTGTCCGTCGTTCGTGCGATTTTAAGACACAAAAGGTCGTTGTGGTCTTTCCTCCGAAATATTTGATTTATTTGCGGGAACACATTCGGGTTGCTGGTGTTTACAGTCCGAATTTTGTTGTTCCAATACAAACTTACAGATGCTCTGTAATTTTCTTTTATTAATACTTGGAGGATTTTGATCGACGACTTTATCGTCATAATCTCAGGGTTATGTCTGTCAGTAAACTGTCTGTACAAGGTTTTTAGCCTTGACAGTAGTCTACTTTTATGTCGGTGCAGTGCGTCAATAGTTGCATTGCGGAATAAGTCTTCGTTGTCAGTGTATTGATACCGAGGTATCGTTTTGTCCATTGTTCGTTTAATTGTCTCGTCCATTACTTTTAGATACCTGTTAATCTCCTCGTTTGACAGATTTCTATTGGACGGTGGGTAGAGCGAATTCGAGGAGAGTGCTCTCGTCAGTGTTCTGGAGAAGTGTACTATAATTGTAGGCATGCCTTTGAACAAACTCGTCCAATTCCGCAGCTTCGTTCGGAACGGTTATTTCGGTACTGAGTCCGCAATGGTCACTGTCATACACGAAAGTTCGGAGACAGTTTATGGTTTGTTGGTTTGTTCACGTCAGTTGTATTCGTGTGTCGAACAGCAGGAGATCCAAATAGGAGCCGTGTCTGGGAAACGACGGACTATCCGTCGCTTTAATCCCGAGTCGATACATTATACTGTGCTGACCCCACCAATTGAATAGTAGGTTCCCTCTAGTATTTGGTGTATTATTTCCCTAATCTCTGTGTTTGGTGTTTAAATCTCCGCCGATAATAAAGTAGTTCTCCTCCAATTCCAGTCTTAGGTATCGAAAAAGTGTCTCGAGCTCTGAGATGAATAAAGTGGATTGAGTAGCCTTAGGTGCATAAACAGACATCATATATATCCGCTTTCCACTACGGAGAGGGCTATACACGATGCATGCTTCCAGCACCTGGAACCTACGTACTACACGGCTGTATACTCTTTTGAAACGTATACCTTTTCTTACAAATATCGCAACGCCTCCTCCCTTAGTGGAGTTGGGTCGGTTTCTTCGTACTATTTTATACATTTTGTGCCTCATTTTGTGGCTTTTGGTAATCTTAGTTTCGCTAACCAAGAGCACATCAGGGGCTTGGTCTTTAAGCAACTTAAACAGTGTGGCTCTTCGTTCGAACCTAATCAGTGAATTAACATTCACTTCAAGGACCTTCAGGGTTTGCTACGCCATGTACGTACCCATTACGACTGGAGGTGCGTTAAGCCCGGCAGCAGCACTTATATTTGATCTACCCGCTTAGCATGTTCCTGTATTTGACACTGAAGCTGAGCCATCTGCCCCTGAATAGAGAGCAAGATAGCCAGCATGTCAGGTACAGGTTCCGCTGCTCTAGGCGCTGGGGACTGAGAAGCCACCTTTGGTTGTTGTACCGTATTTCCCCTACCTGCCGCCATTTGGGCGTAGGTAACGTGGGGAGTAACGGCTGGTGTTTGTGCCTGCACGGGTGGATGTTTAACTTCCACTTTCTGCTGCCAAGCCAGATTTACTCTTTTGATGTATAGAAATTTGGGACAACCCCGATAATTTGCGGTGTGTCCCGTGTTCCTACATAACGCACAAGAGAGTCGGCTTTTTTCTGACGCTCCGTCCTTACCTAGAGCGCATTCCTCGGACTTGTGGTTCTTTCCGCACTTCTCGCATCGAGGCTGCATTTCGCAGTTCGACGCGGGGTGCCCGAACCTTTGGCAGCGAACATATTGTAAACTGTTTTCGCTCCTCTTTAATTTTTCCCAGTGTACAACCTGGTAGTCTAGGACTTTGATGCTCCTTAGACCATCCAGTTTGCTGTTGGGACTTAGCTGAACCAGGAAGAACGGTAGTTTCCGCTTCTCCCTTTTGGCTTTAGCCGTGACGAATGGCTTAACCCCTACGAATTTGAGCTCTTCGCACTCCTTCTCTTTCAGCAATGCAAGGAGCTCCTCCGGATCAGTCGACGGTTCTAATTCCCTCAGCAGCATTGTCTGCAGCTTTTTACCTTTCGGTGTGAAGGAGAAGAACTCCGTCGTCGAATCCCTTAACAAGTTTTTAATTTTGTGATAGCGCTCCACTGTATTGCAGTGGATCGCGTGCCTATCTAAACTAAGTCTTTTAACAAAAAAATTATTGCCTATGGCCAACTTACATAATTCTATCGTGTCTTTCAACTCCATCTTGAATGTGTTGATTGGAGGTACCCGTTGTTTAGTTGATTTATGTGGTTGTTTTTGTTGTTGCTGTTGTTGTTGCTTTTGTTGTAGCTGTTGTTTATGCTTCTGCTGTTGCTGCTGCTGCTGTTGTTGCTGCTGTTGTTGTTGCTTATGTTGTTGTGATTTTTGTTGTTGTTGCTTCTTTTGTATGTTTTGTTGTTGTATCGAATTTTTCTGTATGTTTTTTTGCGGTAGAGACTCGCTTATTTGTGACTGCTTCTGTAAGTCCTCGAGTTGCTGCTCCTTCTGTCTCCTCGCAACTTGCTTTTCTTTTATAGTCAGTACCTCGTTGATACTGCTATACATTGCTTGCATCTCTTCCTCTTCGTCGTCTGACTCCGAGGCGGCTAACGATGCGAAAGCGTTACCACCTCCCATATAGTGTCCTTCTCCGCCATCAGATACATATGGGAAATCGTATTTGTCAATTTCTTGTCTATTTCTTTGTTGTGCTGCTGCCCTTGACGATGTTGTTGGCGCCTCTTCCCTCACTCTACCAGGCAGTTTCTCAGTAGACGCTGAAAGGGAACGGCGTTTCACAAGATTAGGAGTGGGCCTCAGCTTCCTCCTCCTCTTAGAGGTAATTTCTGGTTTCCCAGTATGAGAATGGGCAACAAGCCATCTGCTGGTGACGCTATTTGAATAGCGGACCGCTCACTTTCACTCATTGTCTGACTATTCACTTTTTATTATATTTTTTTTTTACTTTTAAAAATGAAATTACAAATAAAAAGCCCGATATTTTTCGGGGATCGAACCCACGACCTCTGTTTTATCGGCAGACACCACTACCACTGGGCCACCGAAGCACTTGGCCAAAATGTTTCTAATTGTTTTTTTTATTATGCTCGCTTTTAACTGTTACACTTCAGTAGAAGCCGAGACACGTTTGTTCTCCACGGACATCTATGAACGACTGACGATCAAGGGTATAGTCAAATTATGCTACCTCTAGCAACGGATCAAGCTAATCGTTATCGCCGTCTTTAGCTATACTCCGTTTCATCCAACGAATATAAACAAAAAACACTTGGAGATCCTCCAAGTTCACTGTTGACACGCCGCAATTAATGGAAAAGGTATTCGCCTCCGGGAGAGCGACGATCTCATAATCATAAACCTCGTTGTAGTAAAGATTTGGTTCCAAATCAAGTTGTTATTATAAAAGAGTTTCAATTTCGCGGAAGATCCAATGTCCTTAGAAAATGGTAAATCACTAACCTTACGCATTCCGCTCACGCCAAATATAGAAACCAGTGGCACCATTGTTTGCAAGCTGTCAAGATTTAACTAAACTCTCTATTTGATGAAAAGCGCCAATAACTAAGAAACAATGTGCATGACGATAAATAGAAAATCTTGAAGTGCCCCAGAAATCTACGAGCAAAAAGAAAAAGCCACGCGAAGGGCTCGGTCGAGAAAATGAAGAGAAGCTACTGAAACAGTAAAATTCGTTAATTTTACAAAAAGTTAAAAATAACATACGTAATAAGGGTATAAATACAGTGATCTGGAAAGGACGTGTAAGAAAATTAAATGTCAAAATCGTCGGTATTAACAATATAAGCTAACCACTGTTTCGACCTGTTTCATTTCAACGGAAATGATGGCCTCAATAAGGCAAAATGTAACAGCGATAATGAGAAATACTTATCTCCTCCCGGATTCAATGATATTAGGCCTAGTAATATATAAAATAAATTCGAATGGAGTTGCCAGACTGGCGTAGGTACACAAACTCATTTCCATAATCTATTTAATGAAAATCATACTCGATTTTCGAAACTCGAAATGTTAACTGCACTTAATTGGCACTTCTGAAGTATTAAGTTTTTTTTATTTTGTACAATTGTTAGCAATTGTTAATGTGCTTTCTACAATAAAAACAAGAATTTATATATATGTATCTGCAATACATATACAGTTTGTCAAGAAAATGTTTGCAAAACCAAAATAATACACAAAAAATTGACTTCAAAGTATAAATTTATAAGAAATATATGATTGCTTTAACATTGGTTTAAAATAGTGCTTTGCAAAAAAAAACGGGCTTCAGCCAACTTCCATTGTGCAACTGGAGAGGACTGGATAATAACCAGTTGCTAATTTTATTGGCTTAATCAAATGAAGTGTCACATAATCGAGCATCGAGCTAAAAGTTGAAGTTTCCGATTTGCATCTCATCAGTATCGGCGCTTTATCAATTATTCAGCAGTTTTAAAAGCATTTTAATGACTATGATTCCTGTGTTACTGAAAGTAAATATATAAAAAATACGATCACCAATCATAGGTTACCACCTATGCTGGGCACCAACTTTTGCTGACAGAATTTTTCATGTAAAAACCGAAGAAAATTCAATGAAAACTGACACCTTACTTTCCTACTTAGATGCCGCTACAGTCAGCGGCATTAGCTCTACAAGCTCAAGCCATTTCATGCGACTGGTGCGCACTTTTCTGACGCTTAAAATCTCTGTACAGCTTAAAGGGTTCGCTGTTATATCTCCTCCTTCAAAGGCCGTCAACGAAAACGGGACTAAAAATCCTTCGAAGAATGTTACGTTCAATTATATTGTCATCTGCATTCACTAATGTCCACGCTCCTGCGCCATGGAGTAGGACTAGAAAGATGAGGATATTTATACAATAGAATTTCCTTAGTGTTATGTTAACAATTATTATTACGAAGAGTTACGAAGTTTAAGAAGACTATTGTTCTTGTACCAAAGAAACAGTGATTCAGTGATTGGCAAGCGTAACTTTTCGCTTGATTTCAATGGGGTGTCGCTATCAGAGTTAATAGCCAAGGATGTAAACATAAACTCTAACTACATACCTCAAAATCATATCGATGTTATGGATACATGCATTTAGCATAATCCTTTTTGTTAACAGAATATACTCAGTTTATATCTTATTCAAAGCTGTTAAGAGCATAATTGTAGGACAGCGCATCGCTTTGTTTAAACGCTTTTGGGAAAACCGACATCACTTGAGAAAATATTGTAGAATGTTTGTGTGGGTACAAATGATAGAACTTCAATAGAAATCCCTTTATTCAGTACAGTTACAATTCACTATTTAATTCTTTCTCTCAGTACAATTCAATTCCTCAACCACTTATACTTTTCTTATTTTTTACTTAAACCACTTAATCACTTCTTCTAATTAACACTTCAAATTCAACTTTGGAACTGATTTGCATACCTTGGGGATGCTGGTATTTATACTCGAATGACATACTTCGAGAACAATCCTCGCCACCCAGCGTCCCATACAATTTCCAATTTGCTAGAAAATTCGATTCCACTCTCCAGTCGAGACTTTGCTAATCCAGTATCGAAATCTTCTAGTCTTCGAGTTTCGACATTTTCTGCTAGATGTCGCTGCTCACATTTGAGTGGTTATCACATTGCTCCCTCCCTACAGTTGTTCTTCCCGAACAACTTCGTCATTCAGCATCCCGTTGAAATGACACATTCTATCCAAATGGACCACTTTAAATGTTCCTCGATCCCCACGCTGGATCCGGTAGACAACGTCATTAATGCGGGTTATCACCTTGTATGGACCTTCCCAGTCCTGTTGCAATTTTGGTGATTTGCCTTTCTTACGCTGAGGATTATACAGCCAGACCAGATCTCCTTCGTTGAAGCCGGAAGATTTCCCCCTGATATCGTACCTAGTCTTCATGCGGCTCTTTGCTAGCTTCATCTTTTCTCTGGTGTCTTCATGCAATTTACAAATCCTGCTGCGCAAGTCGTTTACGTAGTCGTTCACCTCTTTGGGCTCCGTCAGTGGGGATCCGAATTTTGCTTCACTTGGCAACCGAATTGTTTGACCAAATAAGATCTCGGATGGTGTGTGCCCTGTTGAGCTATGGACCGCGTTTCGGTAGGCTATTAAGAAGAGGGGTATGTGTCGATCCCAATCCCGCTGGCAGTTGCTGACAACCTTAGATAGATGCTCATTCAAGGTCCGATTGAATCGCTCGACCATTCCATCAGATTGAGGGTGTAGTGGCGTTGTCCTTGTCTTTCTTATTCCCAAATATTGGCATATTTCCTGGAAGACTTTTGATTCAAAGTTTCGCCCTTGATCAGAGTGCAGCTCAATTGGGACCCCAAATCTGCTCACCCAGTTGTTGACTATCTGTTCGGCTACGGTCTTAGCCTCTTGATTTGGGATGGCAAACACTTCCGGCCACTTACTGAAGTAATCCATGACTACGAAAGTATATCGGTTTCCATTAAAGGTTTCGGGAAACGGCCCAGCGATGTCGATGGCTATTCGTTCG
This sequence comes from Volucella bombylans, assembly GCA_949129095.1. Classification (NCBI taxonomy): domain Eukaryota; kingdom Metazoa; phylum Arthropoda; class Insecta; order Diptera; family Syrphidae; genus Volucella; species Volucella bombylans. The sequence goes on along the minus strand of OX422142.1, from coordinate 115,613,047 downwards.
AAAGGTGCTCCGACACTGTATTGTTGCATTTGTCCATGTGGCTTTACTTTTGGACCCTTGGTAGCCGTACATCTTATGCACTTTTTGCACCAATTCTCGACATCTTGTTTAGCGCTTAGCCAATAGAAACGTTCCCTTACCTTTTCCAACGTCTTGTTTATTCCTAAATGGCCTCCTGAGATTCCGTCATGTATTTCATGGAGTACTTGGTTGACCCTAGACCGTTGCACAATTAGCTGCATACGAGATGTTGTCCCATCTGCACTTTCTCATTTTCTCTTCAGCAATCCATCTTGCACAAAAAGCGAGTCCCACTGTGCCCAGTATGCCTTCAGAGTTTGGCTCCGATCTGATATCTGCTGCCAGCTTGGTCTTTCCTCGTGTTCTTTCCAGGCCAATATTGGTTCGATGTCATTGTCTGCCTGTTGGGAGGAACGGATTTCGTCTATACTCCAACCCTCTATTGGCTCAGTCCTGATCATTTGGATAGCTGCCTGTTCTGTTCTGTCGACGAGAGAGAGCATCAGCATTTGAGTGGAGTGTTCCCTTGCGGTGTTGCACTTCAAAGTCGTAACCCTGCAACTGCTCGATCCATGTTGCAACTTGGCCTTCAGGGTTCTTAAATTGGAGTAGCCATTTCAGAGCTGCGTGGTCTGTCCGGAGAATGAACTTTTGTCCGTAGAGGTACTTATGGAAATGCTTCGTAGCCAGAATTAAAGCCAGAAGCTCGCGCCGGGTTACACAGTAGTTCCGTTCAGGTCTGGAGAGTACTTTGCTGTAATATGCGACCACTTTCTCTTGACCGTCATGAACTTGGGAGATCACAGCTCCGACCCCAACATTGCTAGCGTCTGCGTCCACGATGAACATTTTTCCGGGCGTCGGGTAACCCAAGATGGGGGCATTGCACAGCTGTCGCTTCAGTTCTTGAAATACTTTTTCGCATTCTCCAGACCACCTGAACTGTCGGCCTTTTTCCGTAAGTTGATGCAGGCTCTTTGCAATGCCAGCATAATCCTTTACGAACCTTCTGTAATACGTGGCGAGGCCCAAGAAGCTTCTCAGTTGGTGTTTATCTTTTGGAGAAGGCCAACTTTTCACGGCTTCGATTTTGTCAGGATCCGTTCTTACTCCTTCCGCTGATATAATGTGACCCAGATATTTTACTTCCGGACGAAACAAGGCACACTTTTCTGGGTTGAGCTTTAAATGAGCACTTCGTAGCCTCTCAAACACTTCTTTTAGATTTTCGCGGTGCTCCTCGTACGTCTTACCTATGACGATAACGTCGTCCAAATATACTAGGCAGGTTTTCCAGGTGAGTCTTTGCAATGTTCGTTCCATTAGTCGCTCGAAGGTGGCCGGAGCGTTGCACAGTCCAAACGGCATCACTGCAAACTGCCAAAGACCGCTTCCTGTAGTGAAGGCAGTTTTCTCACGATCCGCACGATTTATCTCTACCTGCCAGTAACCGCTCTTCAAGTCAAGTGTTGAAAACCATTTCGCTCCAGAAAGCATATCCAAAGTCTCATCGATTCTCGGAAGTGGGTAGCTGTCCTTTTTAGTGACATCATTGAGACGTCGGTAGTCTACACAAAATCTCGTGCTGCCATCTTTCTTCTTCACGAGGACCACTGGAGATGCCCACGGACTTTGCGATTCTTCAATCACTCCCTCAGCTTTCATCTTCGACATCATTTCGGCAACTTCTGTTTGCTTTGCCAATGGAAGACGCCTTGCAGGTTGACGGATTGGTCGAGCGTCTCCGGTGTCAATGTGGTGTTGAACAATATGCGTACGTCCATATTCTCCGTCTTGTGTAGCAAATATATCAGCGTACTCACCGATTAGTTTTTCTGCCAGGATTCGCTGATCTTCGTCCAGATTACAGAGGCTGAGAATTTTGTTCTTGATTTTTATGCTCTGAACTGTTGTGACCGGTTTTGCACCCCTTTTTTCCGTTGTAGTCGATATAGCCTCAACAGGTACACATTTTCCCACTATCTCCCCCTTTTTCACCTTTACACTGAATGTCTTTGGATTTAGAATCCTTACAGGGACCATGTTGTTCTTTGGCTCCACTAAGGTCTTTCCCACCATGAAGTCTCTTTTCTTTTCTGGCTCCATCAAATAGAATCGGTGGCTACCAGGACCACCTTCCACTTCTGCCCACAAAATTGCTTCTGACGAAGGCTCTAGACTCTGGTTGCTGCAGATAACGACATTTGAGACTGTGGTATTGGCGTTTCCGTATATCATTGGTATCTCCATGTTTCCGTATTTCAGGGTTTGTGCCCCCAAGTCGACTACAAGTCCATGTTCTCTCATGAAGTCTGTACCAATGATGCACTCGTTACATATGTCAGCTACCAGAAACGCGTGAGTGAATGTTATTCCGGCCAGTTGGATTTTTATGCGGACTTCACCATATACCTTAATAGTTGCTCCTGTAGCTGTTCGCAAGCTGCAACTGCTAGTGTTATGCAGCCAAGACTTCTGCACAAGATTCCTCCTGATGATTGAGGCCGTGGCACCGGTGTCTATTGTTGCCATCCATTTTTCTTTTCCACTGACTACTTCTACTAGAAGGCTTTCGCTGCATCGTTTTGCCAGCGAGACTTGGGTGATGGTCCTGGGGCCGTCGACTCCTGCTACCAACTTCTGCCCCGCGAAGTTGGTGCTTAAGCATTTCCCGACTGATGATTTCGGGAAGGTTGACCGGCTTCTTGATAGCTGTTTCTGCGGGTTTCTTCCTCTATTTGCTTGTCACCACAGTGAGGGCAGTCTTTTCGTCGCACCGGTTCTTTACACTGCCTTTGAAGGTGTCCTATTTTATTGCAATTCCAGCAGCGCATTATTCGTCTATCCCGTCGAGTATCTCGTTCCTCGGCACTAATTCTTGTGCAGGAGCATTCGACAGATGCTACTTCCCTGACGAAATGTGTTCCCCTGGAAGCCTGATTGGCTGCTTCCATCGCCAGAGCGAAGGCAAGTGCTTCAGCAAGGGTTCTTTTCCCGGCCATCCTTACTGCTGACTGTAGCTTCGAATCTGCAATTCCCCTGATAAATGCATCTTTTGCCATTTCGTCGATAATTTCCTGGCCTGCGGTGGGGTATGACAGATGTGCCAGTCTACTCACGTCTGCTTGGAGCTGCTAAAGTGTTTCTCCTCGTTGCTGCGTTCGGCTTTGCAATTGGACCTTGTAGACCTCCTGCATGTGGCTATCCCCAAACCGTTTCTCGATAGCCTGTACTAAAGTCACATAATCTTTATGCTTTTCGATGTCTACTGTTTGCAACAATTCTGCTGCAGGACCGTGCAAGGCCATTGTTAGGGCAAAGCACTTTTCCTCATTGTCCCAGTCGTTTGCATAGGCAGCCATTTCAAACTGCTTCTTATAAGTAGACCATGAGGTCTGGCCATCGAATGAGGGAGGCTTCAAATCTTTTCTCCTTGGACCGGTTAAAGAACATTCTCGCAGTTTCTGTTTTCGCACTGTGTCGAGCTCTTTTGCCAGTTGCTGAACTTTGCTGTCCATTTCCTCGAATTTTTCGCCAACATTCTTCTCTATTCTATCAAATTTGTCATCAACGTTCTTCTCTATTCTTTCAAATTTGTCATCGATTTCTTCGAATTTTTGCTGGAGAATGTTCTTTTGTTCTTCCAGATTATTCTTTTGTTCATCCATTCTCTGTTGAAGACCGTGCAGATTGTTGGTTTGTTCGTTGAATTTTTGTTCAATGCTGCTCTTCTGCTCGTCTAGATTTTTCTTTTGTTCATCCAGCTTTTGTTCGAGTCTATTCTTTTGTTCATCCAGCTTTTGTTCGAGGCTATTCTTTTGTTCTTCCAGATTTTTCTTTTGTTGGTCGAGACTGTTCTTCTGTTCGTCCATTTTTTTGTTTTGTTCGTCCATTTTTAATAAGAGGAGTTGCATCATTGCAGCCATGTCATTGCCGGTACTTGTCTGTTCATCCTCGTCAACATCAAAGGAATATGCATCAGGATCATGTCCCTCGTTGTTCAAAGCCTCCTGAAGTCGGAGCACCAGGTCACTTTTTCCTCCACTGGCGCTGAGGCTTCTCTTGTTCAACTCGGATTTGAGTTGGACGAGGGTCAACTGCAATAGTTTTCGACCCATTCTAGCCTTTTCAAATAGTCAGAAAACACTTTTTTTTTTTTTTACACACAATAAGTCCTATCCCACTTCTGACACCAATGTAGAATGTTTGTGTGGGTACAAATAATAGAACTTATTCTTTTCAATACAAATCCCTTTATTCAGTACAGTTACAATTCACTATTTAATTCTTTCTCTCAGTACAATTCAATTCCTCAACCACTTATACTTTTCTTATCTTTTACTTAAACCACTTAATCACTTCTTCTAATTAACACTTCAAATTCAACTTTGGAACTGATTTGCATACCTTGGGGATGCTGGTATTTATACTCGAATGACATACTTCGAGAACAATCCTCGCCACCCAGCGTCCCATACAATTTCCAATTTGCTAGAAAATTCGATTCCACTCTCCAGTCGAGACTTTGCTAATCCAGTATCGAAATCTTCTAGTCTTCGAGTTTCGACATTTTCTGCTAGATGTCGCTGCTCACATTTGAGTGGTTATCACAATATACTGGTACAACCTCAATAAAAATTGGCGAGAATCACACCAAAATGCCATCAACCAAGAGAAAGAACTACTCATAAACACGATGATGATTGTGATGAACTTCGATGAAAAACTCTGCTCGTACTTACAAAGACCGACTCCACATAAATCAAGAAACGTGGTGGTGGAACGATTATACCAACAAATTGCGACAAGGAACACAGGGCAAAGCTTTCAACAGGATAAATTACGTCTTGAGTTGGAATATGAACAGTGCAGAAAAGGGGCGAAGAAAGAGGTAGCTAGAGCAATTACCTGTAGAGACATGGTCTCGGGACAAAAATGGTTAGCATCAGGATCGATAACGTTGCAATAACTACCGATCAGTGAAACGTATGCTTCATACTATGAAAATACAAATATATGTACATATACATATGTATATTCCAGTGCACTCAATGCGGCTTTTAAAGGCAGGTCGACATACGACGTGATAAAAAGTTTGCGAATGACAGAAAAACATTGCGACACTTCGAAACACTTGCATTGTTATCGATAAAACAAAGACATGAAAATGCTAAATACCATATACCCAAGACCAATTAGCTACACTGTCACGGAGGAATATGAGAGACAGGATATAAAAAGGACGCACTCGAAGGATGAGAGCAGTTGTTTTTACGGCTTCTCATCGTAGCAGTTCTTGCAACAAACAAATTCTTACACTCACAGTTTATCAGTAATTTTAAGTAAATGTAAATACATATACGAGTATAATTTTAACCCATAGAAAATAAAAGTGTTTTGTGTTACCTAAGTAAACCATCTAACAAATTTGGGGACTCAACCAGAATATTGAAATTTTGTTTTTGTTTTTTTTTTTTAATAATACGAAATGACGTGCTTGGAAGACATAAATGAGATAAAAAGGTTTCTAAAATACGGCAAAAAAAAACATTGTGATGACTCTACACAAATATGTATTTGAAGACGAAGGCGACAGATCCAACAGAAGAAGACTCAGATTGTTTCAAGGTTTCGACTTCGATAATAACGACGAGAGGTATAAAAAGAAGCAAAAGTACGTCGATGAACATCTGTGTGCAGCTGACCTGATTACGATTTGCAACGCGTTAGAGATCAATTACGACGTAAAGGATGTGAACCAACACATATTTGATAACTTAAGAAAGGGTTGTTTACTTAGTTCATGCAATGCCGATGACGACGACGAAGATGACGACGACGACGATGTTGACGACGACGACAATGATAACGACGACGACGATGCCAACAAAAAACCCCACGAGGATAATGATGACGACGACGACGATTGTAAGGACGACGATACCAACAACAACGATGACGGCGATGGGCAAAAGGAAAAAACCCAGAACGGAAACAACAACGGAGACCAACTCAATCAACAGAAAAACTGTATACAGATGGTGAAAGAAATTAGACAAAACAGTAATAAAAACATCATTAAAAAGGAGCAAAAAGCAATGCAAGCAGCTGTTAAAAGTGATATACCGCTGATTTCCAGATTTGCGATCAACTTCAGGGACATAGAGGACTCTATAAGACCATTCGATGGAAGCGGGAAAATATCCGTGGAAATGTGGGTAAGTGAATTTGAAGAAATCGCTTCAATTATATATGTACGAGTATGTATTGGGATGACTTCCAAAAATTTGTGTTTGCGAAAAAATCATTAAGAGGACTTTTTATATCAAGCAAAAGGGGTTATAACATCATACGAAAAATTGAAATACATATGCCCTATTCGACGCAACTGCATAAATTGCTTCGCGAAAGAAAAAAGCAAAAAGATGAAAGTGTCCAAGAGTATTTCCTGCATATGAAAGATATAGCCTCTCAGGGAAATGTCGAAGAAGATGCTCTTATACAGTACGTTATTCACGGAATAACAGATTCGAATATAAATAAAGTTATTTTGTACGGTTCTAAAAATATTAGAGATTTTAAAGACAAACTAAGACGTTACGAAACTATCCAAAAAAAAGCTAAACCAAAAAATGAAATAAGAAAGCCCGAAAAAGATTTTGCTAAAAGTGAAAAGAAATTCGAAATACAGTGTTTTAATTGTGGCATAAATCCATAAACTGCAGAGATAAAGAAAAGGGTGTCAAATGCTTCGAATTCAATAAGTTTGGCCTCATTGCGAGAGATAGCATATCAAAAAAAGTTGACAATACAAAAAGCAACATGCGGATTCTACATTCTAACGATGTCATGAACAAGGAAGTAAAACTTGGAGATAGGAAGTGGTTAGCTCTATTTGACACAGGCAGCAAATTCAATATAATAACCGAAAAAATTTATAAATATTTAAATATGCCGAAGCTTTCACAATTCAATTTTTATCTTGTCGGGTTTGGGCGGAATAAAAATGAGAATAAAATAAAACCTTTAGGCCATTTTGAACAAGAAGTCGAAATTGATTCCGAAAAATTTAATTTAATATTACATGTCATACCATCCGACTGTTTAGATGTTGAAATAGTTATTGGAAAAGAATTTTGTCGACCAGCCGAAATAAGAATTACTCCAGAAGGTTTATATTTCCAGAAGTTAAAAAAAGATGTCAATGATGAGATCCACGCGATAATGAAGATAGATGCCTTATCAGAACTCGAAGAAATTGCCATTGTAGAAACTGCTAGTACTTACGCCAAGCAACATGTGACTGAATTGATCCAAAACTATCGCCCAAATAAGATCAGAACAACAAATGTTGTAATGCATTTAATATTGAAAGATGAAACTGCCATTACATGTAATCCACGAAGGCTACCAATCAAAGAAAGACATGTGGTCGACGATCAAGTAGAAGAGTGGTTAGAAGACAGAATAATTGAAGAGTCAGATTCTGAGTTCTGTAGTCCAGTCGTACTAGTAAAAAAACGAGTTGGTACATCAAGGCTTTGTGTCGATTACAGAAAAATTAACCGAGTAATAGTAAGGGATCCTCTCCCTCTTCCTCTGATTGAAAGCCAGCTCGATCGTTTACAAAACGCCAAGATTTTTAGTAATTTAGATTTAAAAAATGTTTTTTTCCATGTGCCTGTAAGCAAAGCAAGTCGAAAATATACCGCTTTTGTAACACATAATGGACATTATCAGTTTTTAAAAGTGCCTTTCGGACTTTCGAATTCTCCAGGGACTTTCCAAAGACATGTCAACTCAGTATTTCGTAATATAACTAGAAGAGGTATTGCATTACCGTATATTGACGATATAATTATACCCGCTAAAAATGAAGAAGAAGCTCTATCAAACTTTGAAGAAATTTTAACACTTTGCAGAGACTATGGGCTAGATATTAATTTAAAGAAATGCAGCTTATTGAAAACCAAAATCCAGTTCTTGGGACATGTTATAGAAAATCAACAAGTGTCCCCGTCAACCGAGAAAATTCAAGCCCTAATAAAATATCAGATACCGCAAAACATTAAACAGTTAGAAAGCTTCCTTGGTCTTGCAGGATATTTCCTAACTTTTCTATAATCGCAAAACCGAGAGACCAGTTCTTAATATATTCAATCAAAATTACGAAACAGAAGTTCATACGGACGCTTCTATCGATGGATACGGCGCGATGTTACTGCAGAAATCACCAGAAGATTGTCAATTACACCCCGTATATTATATGAGCAAGAAGACCACTAAACAGGAAAGAAATTCACGAGCTATAAACTCGAAATATTAGCTGTAATAGAAGCCTTCAAAAAGTTCAAAGTCTATCTTCTTGGTTTACATTTTAAATTAATAACCGACTGTAATGCCTTCGCTAAAACTTTGGGTAAAAAAGATCTCTGTACCAGAGTTGCTCTTTGGATATTGTTTTTACAAAAATATGACTACGTCGTTGAGCATAGACCTGGTTCACAAATGAAACACGTAGACGCTCTTAGCAGTCATGCAGTAATGATAATCAACGATGATAGTTTAATTACCAGAATACAACAACTAGAAATGCAATACGAAGACCTCATAACCATTAAAAAAAATTCTTCAAGAAAAGTCATCTTACAACAAATATTTTTTGAAAGGGGACGTTCTGTATAAGTTGGTAAACGACGTTGAACTACTAGTAATACCACGAGGCATGCAGATGGAAATAATAAGACGCGCACACGAAAAAGGACACTTCGCTGTTAAGAAAACGATAGAGCTAATTAATAAAGAATATTTTATACCCAAACTTGATGAAAAAGTACGAAGACTCATTGCTAACTATATACCATGCATCATAATAAACGGAAAGCAAGGCAAACAAGAAGGAGAACTACATCCAACACATAAAGAAGAAGAGCCACTCTACACACACCACGTCGATCATCTTGGTTCCTTGGAATCAACAAACAAAATGAAGCGCCATATCTTTGTCGTTATCGACTCCTTCACGAAGTTCTGTTGGTTGTATCCCACGAAGTCTACATCAGCCAAAGAAGTAATAACCAAATTACTAAGATCGAGGATCCGCTTTTACTTCGAATGATTTTCGAGAATACTGTAAACTGGAGAACATCAAACACATCAAAATCACTACCGGTTTACCACGCGCAAATGGGCAGGTCGAAGGCCTCAATAGCATCATCATATCCGAGTTGTCTAAGCTGAGTATCGAAGATCCAACTAAGTGGTACAAGTTTGTCGAACCCGTTCAGAAAACCATCAACTCAACCTTTAACCGAAGTACCAGTTTGACATCATTTGAGGTACTTGTCGGAATAAGAATGTGCACCAAAGAAGACCTTCACATAAAGGAGCTGATAGAGGAGGAAATAATCGCGAGTTATAACGATAAAAGGGACGAGCTAAGAAAAAGTGCTAAGAAATAAATAATAAACGCTCAAAACGAGAACAGGAAAAGTTATAATCTTCGACGAAAGCCAGCCACAAAATATAGGGAAGGTGATGTAGTAGCCATCGAAAGGACTCAGCTTGGAGGTGGATTGAAACTAAGGCCAAAGTACTTAGGGACGTATGAAGTTACGAAAATTAAGCCGAATAATACTTACGATGTCACAAAAAGAAGTTACAACGAAGGTCCGAAACATACAAGTACGTGTGCTGAATTTATGAAGCCATGGCCGACCAGTCTTGACGACGACAACCTTTTGGAGGCATTTGAGGCGAATGTCTAGCAGGATGGCCGAATTGTGGGCAATCAGCAACACTGTCACGGAGGAATATGTGAGACAGGATATAAAAAGGACGCACTCGAAGGATGAGGGCAGTTGTTTTTCTTGCAACAGTTCTTGCAACAAACAAATTCTTACACTCATATTTTATCAGTTATTTTAAGTAAATGTAAATATATAATTTTAACCCATAGAAAATAAAAGTGTTTTGCGTTACCTAAGTAAACAATCTTTCATACATAAAAATGGTATGAGTGGGCGCAGGGGAATTAGGGAGGAAAGAAAGACTTGTAAAGATGTACGATGGTTTTGAATGTTTGGAGGTTATAATGACTGGGGAATAAAGAGACGGGCAGGGCATTCCATAAGCTAGTTGTACGGCTTAGGACTTTTTTAGAGTACGCTGTGCCTTATACACGGTGTCCCAAAAATCAACGTCAAGCCGGAAATGGGTGATAGGTCAAGTGGTGTCGGTTATCACAAAATTATAAAAAAAAATCTAAGTCATGTACTTTTAAAATTATTGGCACTCAAAAAAAAAATTGAGAAATCTGACACCCCGTGACGATCTTTCAAGTGCTGTGACCGCAAATCTTTACTTTTCTTCGATTTTTTTTGTCATGTAACCCTGAGTATCTCTACTGTAAATTACAGCCTAAAATTGAAACACAACTAAAATATTGCTTTTTTGTCCATCCATGTATCTGAAAATCATTAATCATCCAAGTTGAACTGACTGTACTGACAAAAAAATGTACTATGCCATTTTGGCAAGTTACTTTAAAAAATGGCGTATTTAGTCTGGATTCCAAAATGGTATGACACTTGCTAGATTAATGCTTAATAGAGGACAAAAAAAAATATTTTGCATAGTTAATTATTTTTAATAAGTTAAAATGAGTATGAAGTGTGAGCGAGATAGACAGTGACGCCGTGATTGAGACGGATAAACACGCCATTTCGACTAGTGTGAGTGAAACAGATAGAGATACTACCCTTGTTAAGTAGTGACGCATAGGCACAACTTGCAATACTGCCGTAGGTTACGCTCCTTCGTTTAAATCGCATTATTCTGTATACGTGTTGATTTCGTGCTTACAATTTTGGCTTTCTTTATTGGACTTCATTGCATTGCGACTTTGACTTGCTATATGACAGTTTCTGTCGAACTTGGATTTCTTCTGGACTAGTGTTGATCATTGATCCTGTGATTGTATATTGCGAATGCCATCATGCCATCTCGATACACTGCTCAGGAATATGCTAACAATGCTAGTGCTGCAGCCAGGCTTTATCATGAGAGATACCCAAATGCTTAGCGTCAACCAGATCATCGAGTGTTTGTATAATGTACACTGGTCATTCTCAGAGGGTCGCTTTCCAAATCTAATGGTTAGTGAGGGAAGAAACGTCAGCACACCGAATTCTAAGGAAAAACCAGCTCCATCCGTACCATGTGCAGAGAGTCCAAAGTCTGCTACCCCGAGATTATCCAGAAAGTGTCCAATTTTGTCAAACCATGGTGCAGAGGTTCAGAGAAGATCCGAGATTTTTGGAAAAAATTCTATGGTCGGACGAATCAACTTTTAAAAGGGACGGTTACATGAACCTCCACAATTTGCACGAGTGGCACGTGGAAAATCTACATTTGATGCGGGAAGATAGATCACAATACCGTTTTAAAGTAAACATGTGGACGGGAATTTTGAATGGTAAAATTATTGGCCCATGCGGAGATTTTTTGGAGAACCACTTACCAAATTTATTGGAAGACGTGCCACTTAATATTCATGCATGCATGTGGTATCAACAAGATGGCTGCCCAGAGCATTATGCTCGCACATTACGAGAGTTCCTCGATCGGGAATACTCCAACAGGTTCACCTGTTAGGAGTCTGGTACAATTTCGTGGCCAGCCCGTTCACCTGATTTAAATCCACTCGATTTTTTTTTAACTGGGGAGCGGTAAAAGAAAAAATGTATTCAAAGCCGATAGGAAATTTAAACGAGCTGTGCCAAAAAAATGTAGACGCCGTTGAAGACATATCAACTCCAGAAGATATGCCCGTCTTATTACCAGATCATTTATAAGAAGATGTAGAGCTTGCATTGCCGCTGGAAGCAAACAGTTTGAACATTTGTTGTAAGATATAAGATCGGTAGATGGCGTTTAGTCGAGCAACAAACAATATTTGTATATTATATGGGCTGAAAAGTCAGTGCCGTCCGTCCGTTTCAGGGGGTGGCCGTGGTGTAGTGGCCACGCTTCTCACTCGGAGGGTCCTGGTTCGAATCCTGCCCATGGCAAATCAGTTTTTCATTGTGTAATTGGAACTCAGACAAAAAAATTCTGCGTGTGAAGGCATAACACTGACACGTAGATTTGGCTGTTATAAGAGTTTCAAGCAGTGAAAAAAAATACTGGGAATTATATCTCGAATCACTCTGAGTGAAGAAAAACTCTCCGTCCTATTCGCACTCCCACCCCTGGAGAGCAAACATAGAAACCAAACACACCTGAGTTTCTTCAAACCACTACAAAAACAATTTTCCTTTCTCCTCCATCTATCTTTCCGCCCGCGCCCTGGCAACAGTAAAAGGGTATCTAACCCCTTAGGCGCGCGTAAATTATAAAAACAAAAAAATAGTAAAACACAAAATTTTGCAAAATTCAACTTTATTTATCAATATAGTTGCCTTCGAGGGCAATACACTGATTGAAACGATTTTTCAATCTTTCGATACCAGTTTTGTATTACGATTTCGGTTTAGCCTCAAAATAGGCCTCTGTTTCGGCGATTACTTCTTCATCGGTCTTAAATCTCTTTCCGGCGATCATTCTTTTGAGGTCCGCGAACAGGAAATAGTCGCTGGGGGCCAAATCTGGAGAATACGGTGGGTGGGGAAGCAATTCGTAGCCGAATTCATTTAATTTGCCTTCGTTCTCATCGACTTGTGACACGGTGCATTGTCTTGATGAAACAGCACTTTCTTTTCCTTCAAACGCTCCAACAACGCAATGTAATAGTCGCTGTTGATAGTCGCTGGAGATAGTCGAAGAAAATTATTCCATGTGCATCCCAAAATACAGATGCCATAACCTTTCTAGCCGACTGTTGAGTTTTTGGTGGTTTTTTTTTTTTTGCCGACTTGACTCTGGTGTGAAGTGATGGAGCCAAGTTTCATCCATTGTCACATACCGACGCAAAAATTCGGCTTTATTGCGGTTGAACAGCTCTCCTCTGAATCATCAACACGTTGTTGTTTTTGGTCGACTGTGAGCAAACGCTGCACCCACTTTGAACAGAGCTTTCACATGTCCAAATATTCGTGTATGATATATCCAACACGCTCTTTTGATATCTTCAGAGCCTCAGCTATCTCGATCAACTTCACTTTACGGTTATTCGTAACCATTTTGTGGACTTTTTTGATGTTTTCATCTGAAACAGCCTCTTTTGAACGTCCACTGCTTGCATCATCTTTGGTGCTTGTATCACCACTTTTAATTTTTTCAATCCACTTGCGAATGGTTCGTTCGGCTGGTGCAGAGTCCCGGTAACACTTATCAAGCCATTTCTTTGCATCGGCTGCATTTTTTCCCATCAAAAAGCAATGATAAATCGACACACGAAATTGCTTTGAATCCATTTTTTTTTCACAATAACCAAAGTTGCTTCACTCACAACGCTATATCTCGAGAACTAATCGTCCGACAGCTGTCAAATTTATACACGTATCTTTTGAAGGTTGGTACTAACTGAAAATGGTATGGATTTAATTCAAGTGGTGCACTCTCTTAGAAACGGCACGGACTTTTCAAGTGTTATACCAAGAAAACGTAGTGTTCTGTGTGCTCTGTGATGGGAAAAAAATTAAATGAAATGACAAGAGTGGCATCTCTATCACACTAGTTGAATTGGCGTGTTTATCCGTCTCAATCACGGCGTCACTGTCTATCTCGCTCACACTTGGTACTCATTTTAACTTATTAAAAACAATTAACTATGAATCGGGTTTCTTTAACAAAATATTTTTTTTGTCCTCAATTAAGCGTTAATCTAGCAGTGTCATACCATTTTGGAGTCCAGACTAAATACGCCATCTTTTAAAGTAACTTGCCAAAATGGCATAGTTATTTTTTTTGTCAGTACAGTCAGTTCAAGTTGGGTGATTAATGATTTGCAGATATGTACATGGAAGTACAAAAGAAATATTTTAGTTAAAACCGATATAGTTATGTTTCAATTTTGGAACGTAATTTACAGTAGAGTTACTCAGGGTTACATGACAAAAAAAATCGAAGAAAAGTAAAGATTTGCGGTCACAGCACTTGAAAGATCGTCACTGGGTACATGTCTTAGATTTTTTTTTATACTTTTGTGACAACCGACATCACTTGACCTATTACCCGTTTCCGGCTTGATGTTGATTTTTGGTACACCCTGTATATTGTCAAATCAGACGTGATAAAGTTTTTCTTACATCCTTTCAGGAAAATTAGGCATTTCGCAGCGGTCATTCCTACGTCGATTGTCATTGGCAAACATAAAGAGATTGGAAAGTGTCATAGAAAATGGCTGAATGAAGTTAATTTACGCTTTAACGACAGCAGACAACATTTTGTTTCGAAAGCATTAAATTTCACTCTGTTGCTGGTTCTCCATTTAGTAACACTGTTAATATCGGAATCAAATGACCGTAGCATACGCTGCTTTTCCCATTATACAGCCGAAGAACAAAGCCGTTCAGTAACGAATATGTAAAGTAAAGAAGACTATCGTCAGCAAAGAAATATATTGGTTTAAAATAAGCAAACAAGAGATCATAGAGTGTCGGAGATAGAACGGAGCCCTGGTGCACACCAGCATTTATTTTATGGATATCCGACTTGAAACTGTGTAAAACAACTTGAATTGGAGAAGAGCTTCATCAACTTCAAATGCACGAATTTTCGATCAAATGAGCTGATGTTAAACTCTTTTGAATGCGTTGTACAACTATCTTGCTTTCGCTAGATTTTTGTAAATTTTGGTATCACTTTTCCTTGGAATATATCGTGTACTAAGAAATCACCACTGAACCTATTGCTATGAAAACCGTATTGCCAGTTATTGAAAATGTTCCATGCTTCGGGATGATACCGCTATCATTAGCAACGACGTAATATCCCTTAATCATTGAAAAAAGAAATAGAAGAAGTGGATGAGTAATATAATTGGCATGGCGTGGCTTAAATAGCTCGAAACTTCGCAGTTCTTTATGACAGAAAAATTCCGCTTTAACCCAAAGGCTTGTTATATTAATTAAGAAAGATATGTGTTCGATTTTACCAATGTTACAAATATCAATGCGTCCAAGACTCAAGTTCCAACTCAGGTTTAAATGCAAAAATATCAGCAAACTCCCGCCTCTACCAACGAGGTGATCCAAAATAGAGTGGCTTGTAGAATGGTTCTAAAGTCTGCAAATTTAGTCAATCGCACAAGCGACGCAGTAAATTTACAGATACGTGGGAAAAAAAATGTAGCATTAGTTGCATATTCTAACTGTTAATAAAAAATAAAAAAATATTTCACAATCATAAAAACATGTCGAAAAATCTAATTCATATTAAAGTAGAAAACAGCTAGATTTTAATAAATACCTACTGCTATATCTAAAAAATTAATTAATTCAATAAGAATCCAGCAGTTCAATGAACATGATTTCTGACATGAGCGAAATCAGAAATTATGATTAAATAAAAAAAAATGTATTGAACGGATGCAGACAAATCCATAAAATTAAAGGTAAAGCAGAATGAAATTCCCAAACCTTATGAACGATAATGCAATCTTATCAAAAATGTATCACTTAACCATCGGTTAATTAGTCATGTCAAAGATATGTATATACTCAGCATTAATCTCAATAAAAAAAATTTACTCGTTTTAGCTGATATCTGATTTGGTTGATCACTTGTCGCATAAATTATGCTCTAATCGGCGATTATGATTTCGAACTGATCGCGGTAAAATTGAATTGCTCTTTCGGTCTCATTACTGAAAATTAAACGATTTTGTTGTAATTTTCTTAATTCATAAGCACTATAAGGAAATTGGTTTCAATGAGGAAAAATTTATATTAAAATTCTTATTAGGCCCCTTGTAACTAGGTGATATTTTGAGATAACGACCGTTGTTAAACATTTTTGAAATTGTAAAATCCGTCGTCACATCAAGATTGATTAGAGCTAACTTTTTTGTTCTTTTTATTAATTGTTATTTTGTCTCTACATGTGGGGTATAGCATAATCAAAATTAACAATAAATTTTATAGTTCCCTGATTTGAACAATCTAAGTATTAGCACTTCAGTTTACACAGCTATTTCGAAATTGCCCAACTAATTGGCCAAATTATGAACATGGAAATAAAAATAATTTTGAAATATTCAGTTAATCACCTGATTAGGATTAGAAACACGAATGGATTTTTCCCCCCCTTTTTTTTTAATAAATAAATTTTGAAATTGATTTTAAGCACCTTTAGCTGAACTTTCGGAAATGTCGACTATGAATGGAATTGGAAACACACTTCTGCCGCAACTACCTTCTATTCGAGGATAAATCTAAGTCACACTACAAGGCAGAATTGACTGAATTAACCATATACTGAATTGAAGTTGAGTAGATTTTGTATTTTTTATCTTTAGCAAATAGATTTACTACGGGCAATAAACCATGTACAGAGGTACTCGTATGACGAAAACCGTGCGAAAAGCGTATGTGTTTGTATAGAGTTGTACAAGAAAAAAATAATAAAAAATCTGCCGCTAAATATACGAGTATAAAATAAATTAATAATCTATAGGTTTCTTTTATATGCAGGTATATTTTTATGATCGCCATAAAGGGAAATAAAAGTTAGATTTACCCAAAATGTAAAGAACTGTTTCTGTGAATGTGATGTAGAGACAATGCAGATATTTGAAATATTGTTCTTGTGTAAAGCTCCTGTTTCCCCTGAGAGTGAAGTTGCTTTCTCTTTGTTTTTAAATAATAAAACACAAACAAATGAACTGTCACCTTCTATTAGGAAATAAACAATAGACTCGCATGGAAAGGCGTAGGTTTTGATAATAGAAAGACATGATATGTACTAGCAGAAAGCAAGTAAGTTTAAAACTCGTTTTTTTCAAAAACTATACATAGATTTCACTTGATTTAAAAATTAGCTAATATAACAAATTATTGGGTTTAATAATGCTTAATTGTAAGTATTACCGTTATTTTTTAATATTTTTGTTCCCCATTTTTAGTACTTTTTTATGAAATTGCCCCTCCCGCCCAGACGGGGGGGAGATAGACAATCCCCACCCACAGTAAAAAATGGCTGTATTAAACTGTTCTACAAAAAACCGTTATTATTTCTTGACGCCTAAGTTATCGTACTCTTGCGGAAACCTGTGTGAGCGTATTGGTATGACAGTTAAAGAAAAACAGCAGTCTAAACTACATTTGCAAATTCTCTGAAGAGAGAGACAGAACTATTTTAAGTTTAGAACGATTCGAAACTTGGCATCGCTTTTAACCGTCAGGTGGAAGAAACATTTATATTACCAGCGGACACACCTTTCCGAACCTATGGGTGCTTTAATTCAATTAAATTAACCTTAAAATATTTTGAATTTGAATTCATGAAACAATATTTTAGCCTCGTGTCTCGATGACACATAATTCTCGTGTCGTCATTTAAGAAATAACGGTGTTTTCAATAGATGTGTCCAATTTTTCCAATAGAGATTTTCTGAAGTCATAGTCATAACCTCGTTAGCAAATCATCCAATTTTCTTATTAAAATTCGAGGTCAGTTATGATTACATTGGAAGCGTTTGCTATTATTTTCGGACGTTATAATCGTCCCGATAAGCAAATCCACTTATTTACTCCATAATGTTAGCGTGCCAGTGAGACAGTACGCAAGTCGGTAAGTTCAGACCGCATTCAATCGTTTTCAAGAGCTGGACATCTCTTTCATCGAACTTTCACTTCTTGGGCTCTATTGAAGATGGAAGAACGTCGGTCAACATCAGCCAATATATACGAAAAGACTGCTTGCTTTGTGTGGTTTTTATGCCGCCTCTACCTATCCTACCTGAATACCAATCGCTACGTGTAAGCTAAAACTAAAACTGGATGCTAACAGAAGAACAAACTTTAGGTGGACTGTCGGGTCAACAAATCTGACCAAAACTGGATCTGAATAATTTCTGCAGAAGCTGCAATTTAGTTGCAGATTTACAATGAATTGAGCGATCTAAACAATATAGACTTTAACAGTCTCCTACGCTTCATCAGGAACCCAAAATGGTTCTAAAAGTAGGAGGATCACAGATCCACTTGGCATCATCACAATAATGGGCCAATAGGCCTAAGTAGGTTTACTTCGCCAACAGCCACTCTTATCCAACCTGACCTAAGGTTTATTTATGTCAGGAGTTCACTTTAAAATACACGGGTGGCCGTGGTGTAGTGGTACTAGCAATCGCTTCTCACTCGGAGGGTCAAGGTTCGAATCCTGCCCATGACAAGTCTTTCAAGTTTTTCATTTGTGTAATTGGAACTTAGACAGAAAAATTCTGCGTGTGAGGGCATAACACTGACACGTAGATTTGGCTGTTGTAGAATTTCAAGCACAAAAAAATAGTGCTAATTATAAACTTCGAATCACTCTGAGTGAAGAAAAAAAAAACTTTCCGTCCTATTCGGACTCCCCTGGAGAGCGAATACCGAAACCAAACACACCTGAGTTTCAAACCACTACAAAAACAATTTTTCCTTTCTCCTTCTTCTACCTTTCCGCCCGCGACCAGGCAACAGTAAAAAGGTATCTAACCCCTTAGGCGCGCATAAATTATAAAAAAACAAAAAAACGAGATATCTGTGAGGACATATATTAGATTAGATTGTTGTGGGATTTGGTATAAAGCATCCCAAATCACTGCGGCCACAAATCTTTCGGTGAGTTGGCAGCTATGTCCGCCGCTTCAAGGTAGAATTTAATTAGTTAACGTTGACGTATTTTGCTTAAACCATTGCAGTCACATAGCATATTTTCTGCTCTTTCCACGACCTCGTTGCACAGTCTGCATGTATTGACATGGTCATCAAGTGTTTCTTCCCAAGGCAGTGAACTGTGAGGAAACCTGTGGTTACTCGAATCTGACTTCTACTTAGTTGTAGTAGTTGTTTTGTATTTTTTTTTTTTTTTTTTTTTGTGGCAACAACTTGGCATAAAGTTTTTGGCTTGTCTGTTTCCCTCGGTTTCTCTCCAGAAATGAAACTTCTTTTCCTCTAGCTAGATTTTAATACTTCCTTTTATTGTATTAATTGGTAGCCCAGAGAATGGTCTTGGCATCATGAATTGAGATACGGATCCTTCATGTCCGCTGTGTCCTGACATCCAAATCAGATGAATTTTATTTGTAGTGGCCAGTAGTTGCAGAAGTTGAAGGCAATCCCAGACCAGTTTTGACTTTATTTCAAAGGCGTTAATTGTAAGCAGGGTTGCTCTGCTGTCAGAGAGAATATAAATATTTTTGTTCATTATATATCTGTTTAGATTCTCTCGAATGCAAAGCTCTATTGCATGAATTTCAGCCTGAAATACGGAGCTGCTTGTATTCATACTGGCATGCATGGATGTCTTAGTGCGAGAACCGTCTGTGTACCATATATGTGAGTCCTTGGGAAATGTTGGGTTTTCCTATTCCCAGCTAAGACTGCCTGGAAATGCAACCTTAAAGTTGTGGCCGAAGTTATATCGTTATATATATACATATATAAGAATTGCAGCATGAACTAGTTTGGAATTAGATTCATCTTCTGTGATGAGCATGTAGGCATTTACCATTGCTTATTTCATGAGTTCCAGATGAAGTGGTGTGATGTTTAGGATAACTTCAAGCGCAGCTGTTGGTGCGGTTTTCATTGCACCAGCCACACAGAAACAGGCTAGTCTCTCTAATTTGTTGAATTTGGCCTGTGTTGACCTCTGAGTAGCTTTGTGTCCCAAACGGCGGCTGCATACGTAATGATAGCTCTCGTGATGATAGTGAAGTGCTGGCCTTATCGATAGTCTTAGAAAAATGAGTGTTCGAAGAGAGTAGCAATTCTGCGTCTTTCTCGCCTTCTCCTCTTGGTGAATTTTCCAATGGTGCTTTTCTTGGGATTTGCTTTGAGTCCAGCTTTGGTGCATCATTCAGCAACTAGGTTCAAAGCCCTCTGGAGGCGATCCGAGAATGTGTCCTTGAATTCACCTCTCATTAGGATAGCGATGTCATCTGTATATCCTTGGACATAAAAGCTATTATTGCTGAGTATAATGAAATCAGTAGTTCATTAACTACGATGGATCATAGTAGGGGTGATAGTACTCCTCACTGAGGGCATCCTTTCGTAGCTACTCGTATCACACCGAATTTATTACTGACTAGTGAGGTTTTCATTGTTTTATCCTCTAGCATACGTTTTATCCATTTATATGTGGTGTCATCAACTCCCATGTTTTGAATGCCTCTATATATCTGGGAGAATCCGGTGTTGTCAAATGCTCCTTCTATATCGAGGAAACAGCTGACCGCTCTTTATATCTGAGAGATGTGGTTGATTTTCCAGGTTGATAGGAATATTGATATTTGTGAAGGCGGTTCATTTGAAGTGGCCCGTCTCTGATATGTCTGTCGAAGATTTTTTCCGTACTTTTGAGGAAAAGGAAGTGAGTCTGATTGATCTATATGAAGTTGGTAGTTCAGACGGTATAAGGTATGACCTTAGGTATATATTTGATAGCTACCTCCTTCTACTTTTTTGGTATGAATCCCCACGCGTAGCTAGCTCTGAGTAAGTTAATTAGTACATTAGTACAGTTGGGGGATGCTCTTTTGTAGTAAAGCTGGAAATGTTCCATCCTCGCCAGAGGCTTTGAAGGGTTGAACAGAGTTGATTGGCCAATTTATTTTGCCTTCATGAAAAATTTCCTTTGCTCTCTAAGCGTTCTATTTATCCTTCTCTGGGGAGGGTTTTCTTGGGCTTCTGGAGATGTCATCGAGTCTGGGAAGTGGAAGTGTGTTTCGGCTAAGATCTGAAGTGTCTGTAGCCCGTTTTCGGCGTATGTGCCATCAGGTTTTTTTAATCTATTCTAATCTAAGCCCATATATACCCGTACACACCCTTCAGTGTCACATGCCAAAACGATTATTCAAGGCGATTTTAGAACCACAGGGAAGTGTTCTTAACCCGCTTCTGTATCTTCTGTATAACCCTGATATGTACCTCAAGAAGGAAGAGCAGTCTAAGTTACGTTTACCGATGACACATCCGCAATGACATTAGGCGCAAGCTGAAATGGAAGTCGTACGTTACGTAACAAGTATAAAAAACAAGTGCTAGTTACTTGCAAAATATTCCAAGGTTAACGCTGGGAATAAACTGTCTCTATAGCGTAGAAGCAAAGATTAAAGTCCGTAAACACCTAGATACAACTCTGAAGTTAGAGAAACAAAATGAACACTAGTGTTTTACAAAACTTAGAAAATAAAGTGCTAAGAGAAATTCATACATGTTCATATAAGGTTCATATGTATGATAAGACTACTATGGTATTTACACAAAGATCTCAGTACTACTATACACGAAGATAACCTTAGCGCAAAAAGCACAAAACTCGATTGAAGGGGCGCATTATTTGTACATTCCTACAAATTCTGGGCAATTGTTCTTGCTTCTTTTTTTTGTATTTATTATTTCGGCATCTACAATAAAAAAAATTTAATTTAGACCCGCGTCTAGATATCGACACAAATTAAAACTTTCACAGGACAGATACCTTGAAAACATGGTTATGTTGTGATAAAAAAAATTGCTTGATAAGTAAGTAAATTGTTTTTTTTTTTATAATTGGAGCGTGATCAAGAAACTTAGTGTACCGTTAAAATATTTGAACATAGCACGTGCTAGGGAAAATTATGGAGGAAAGATAGAGAGATACCAATACTTTTAGTGACACAGACGGTTCATACGCCAAAGCGAGACGCAAACGCGCAAAAAACAAAACCCAAGTGAAACAAATGACAATGGAGAGCAGCAATTCATATACACTCCACGACTCAAACACCAGCAATTTCCCGATAGTACACAAGCATAATGAACCAACTTCGGCCAGCATACTAGTGGAGACAATAAGGGAAAAAAACCAAGAGAGAACAGAACGTCTCTCGATTTGCGTGGACACCTGCCTTTACGGCCTTATTCCACGGGATGCCCATACATCCATGGGAGCAAGGATATGCCTTGCCAACGCTCACCAATTTTTTTCACTGTTTCAGATACCAATTTGGAACTGTGTTGCCGGCACAAGTTGCACCCTTGGTATGAGTCGAGGCCGACCTAAAACCTCTTACTGCTCTTAGGGTCGCAGCACCCAGTACTTATTGCAACTCTACATTGGGTCAAACCAAGGGAAAAACCAAGGGAGAACCCAAGGTAAGACCCTTCCCGCGATATTGGGTTTAAACCACAGCCACCATGACGCTCCCACAAGGGGGCCTACCTCTAACAAGTCAGGCCCGGACCGAGATCCAGGGGGCTCCTGACTCCCATGGTACCGTGATTTAAGTCCTGGTAGGGACTACCGGTGGTCCAGCCGCCAACAAGACCTATGACCGGCAACTTGTGACTGATCGAATCGTAGCAACCTTCGGTAGCGTCATCTGAAGATGTTTACGATAAGACCAGTACTTTGCTCCGCCCCCGTTCGTTATTAGACAACGTCATTAAAGGGCGAAGCCTTGATAATTGGGCGGGGGCCCCCAAGAGAGAACAATAAGAACGACAGGCAACAACAACAACATTATTGGCACACAAAATAAAACGGCGAATACAGTGATGCAAAAAAAAACAAACCGCCGCCAATAAAAATATACAAAGAAGACAGTCGTGACATCAGCAAGCTATTGAACCAAAACATCGGACGAGGTAACTTCCTAATTAAAAACATAGGCAGTAATAATTTTTCTGTTCAATTAAATAATGAAAAATATCATATGGTAGTTAAAGAAATTCTTAAAGAAACAAAATCAGAATTCTTCACATACACACATAGAGAAGATAAACTAAAAACTTTGTTGTTAAAAGGCCTCAGCGCAAGCTTCAGCCCAGAAGAAGTTCTCAATGA
This sequence comes from Volucella bombylans, assembly GCA_949129095.1. Classification (NCBI taxonomy): domain Eukaryota; kingdom Metazoa; phylum Arthropoda; class Insecta; order Diptera; family Syrphidae; genus Volucella; species Volucella bombylans. The sequence goes on along the minus strand of OX422142.1, from coordinate 115,590,046 downwards.
ACTTCAATGTTTTAATATCGAAAATCTGAAATTCAAGGGAACCTACAGGTACGTCACGGCACGTTCCAAAGCGCAAAATAGAACTATACCTCTTATAGCGGTACAGCTATCTCCGGACAGTAATGTTCAGAAACTCCGGGAAATACGTCACATTACTGGACACACTGTCTCCTTTGAAACAATTCGAAGCAGCGACATCCTTCAATGTCGTAGGTGCCAAAGATTTGGCCATGCTGTTTCGAATCCAGCATGATGTATAGGTGCGTAAAGTGCAAAGAACAGCACGACCCGGGTAGGTGTCGTGTGCAAAATGAAGCAACAAAAGAGCAGTTGTCTTGCGTTCTTTGCAAGAAGGCTGGGCATCCTGCCTCATTTAGAAGATGCCCTGTTTATAAGCGGCTTGCGGACGAAATGCAAGCAAGAAAAGAAATGGCAAAAGAACGATCAATCCAAAAGATTGCCATGATTAAAAACACAGTTGAGAAGGGTGTCTCATATGCTAGCGTTGCCGGAAACACTGCAGGCTCACATACAGTTTCGCGTTCTGCAACCGAAAGTTTGCAGAGCCAAGTAAACAATCTTGCCAGAGACGTGAAGGCTTTGGCAGATAGATTGGATGCCCTTCTCAATGTGTTCAATGCTTAGGTCTAATGTCAGGGAGCTCAAAATAGCTGCTATTAATGTCAATTCCACAAGAACAATGGCCAGGGACAGGGAGAATTGCTGTATTTTGTGACAGATCACCGACATGGCGTGCTTTTTTTAAGCGAAATCAATCTTAATGACAGACTTTTCCCGGAATTCAAGGATTACAATCTCATACGAACTAACAGGACAAATTCGAACAGTGGCGGAGGTACGGCAATCCTCATTCGTAAACTGCTAAAATTCTCTCCAGTTGAAATTGCTGAAATTAGAGGCTTTAACCGTCTTGAGACGACTATTGCCTCTCTACCATTGAAAAATAATAATAGACGTCTCTATCTAATATCGGCATATATACCGCGTGCATCCGCTAATGAGTTTACATACGAAATCGAAAAACTATTCGAAATTCTAAGGCTAAATAGTTTGAACACCTATTTCGTCATAGCGGGAGATTTGAACGCGAGGCACCCGACTTGGTTGGATTCCCGTGCCAACACAAAAGGTAACCGCCTAAGGGGCTTTATTGATGACAACCAAGTTCAGGATGTCCCACGATTGTGGGACATACGTGGTTGATAGTGAAATAAAAAAACTCAATCTTATTGGTTCCCATTTTGAGTCAGTCCACAAAATCGATCTCCCAAGTCCGAAATCTGTTGCAGTGGCTGAAGAGCTACTGCTTTTTAGTAACCAAAGCAGTGACACTTTCATTCCACTCAGGTTTTCTGAGGATCTAAAAGCAGACGAACTGATAACAGAACAGACAAGAAGCTACTACACAACACTTGACGAGCTCACAGAAATATTCAGAAAACTGAACAACAAAAAGTCATCTGGTTTCGATGGTATCCCAAATGTTGTACTTAAGCATATACCGATCGAAATCATAAGGCAATACTGCGTAATTTTTAACAACTTGCTTAACAACTGCTACTTCCCAAACTGTTGGAAAACATCGAAGGTATTTCCGATAGTAAAAAAAAGAAGAATCCTTCAGATCTTTCGAGCTATAGGCCAATAGGTCTCCTGCCTAATATTGGGAAGGTTTTTGAGATAGTTGTTAGCAAGTCAATCTTACTCGCGTGCGAAAATAAGGAGATCCCCGCGGAATCAATTTGGGTTCAAAAGATTTCACTCGTCAGTGCATGCTATAACAAAACTTGTTTCCGATATCAACTGGAACCTTAACGCCAAAAGATGTACAGGTGCCTGTCTAGTGGACGTCGAAAAAGCCTTCGACACGATTTGGTTAGACGGGTTAATATATAAACTTATTAAGTATGAATTTCCCCCCACCTTTTAAAGATGATCAGTCCAATGATACGCAAGAAGAGATTTGTTGTAACAGATAGAAAATACACGACGACTAGATTCTTCAAAATCGTCAATGGTCTGGCACAGGGCACAGTAACGGCGCCAATCCTCTTTAACATCTATACCTGGCTTCCTCGATAGCATTCGCTGATGATGTCATATTATACGCTCATGGTTCTAAAATCAGCGAGATACAGAATAATCTCCATATAAAATTCGACAATCTTCAAGTTTACTGTCAAAATTGGAAGCTCAAGATAAATAGCTCCAAATGTGAAACCATACTGTTCTGCACCCCAAAAGGCCAGGGTAATACAGACTTGAGACGCAATTGGCGAAACCTGGTAATAAAATCCTCGGATGGGCTGTTGTGAAGTATCTAGGTGTCCATCTGGATAAATTTTTATATTACAATGAACACATAAACCAACAGCTTAAAAAAGCGAGAGCGGCATTTATGTCGCTTAAAAGCCTTTTTTACTCGAATCATCTGAGATCCGAAGTGAAGGTCATTTGCTATCAAGCGTTTGTGCGTCCAATATTGACTTACGCGAGTCCTGTATGGTGGAACAAAAATCCTTCTTACATGGAGAAATATTGAGCTTTCGAAAGAAAATGTCTTCGAGCTTGTTTACGAATGTACAGAAGCGCTCATTCTGACTTTCGGCATTATGTCAGCAACAAGACTATATTGGATGCTTCCAGTGTGTCCAGGATAGACAATGTTATTCTGGACCTGGTCAGAAATCATTTCGCGCACTCAGTGAAGGTTGTTGAGAACGAGTTCATATCGGGCTTGTTTTATCCGAACCCTGGTTACTTCTGAAACACATTTTCGAGTGGATATATACCACCTGAGGCGTTCTTGTATCTGGATGCACACGGCTATCTATCTGATGCTAGTAATGTTCCGATTATATATCATGCTGCTAGAAGGGCCACAGACAAAAGAATCCTACATGTACCGGTACACTCGGGTGATGGGGCTAATGTTTGGAGATACTGCATGAGCGTACCTGAAAGGGATACTCTCGATACATGTAGATCAAATCGGGATAAATACTGGTGGCTTGATTGGGTTGAAGCTGACGTCTAGTATTAGTTTTTTTTAGTATCGTAGGTAATTTTAAGTAAAAAAAATTAAATACGCAAAAGAAATTTTTTTTTTCCACATTTTTTGTTTCCTAAAATAACAAAATGTTTCTTTAATTTATTTAACACAGAGCTGTAGCTAGCTTGACACATAAAGATTTAATGTACTGCGTACCATTTCTAATGTGGTTTTGTACTTCGTTATTAAGATAGTTCGTAAGTATTTCGCTTGTTTTTGTTTAGTTTTTATTTTAAGAATATTGTAAATAGTGGAAATAAACAAGTTAAAAAAAATAAGATAGAGAGATACCAATGTACGTTAGTTCTGAATGTATGCAGGTTACAGTGACTAGGGAATTAAGAGAGCGGCATGGCATTCCATAAGTGAGTTATAGAGCTTAGGAAAGAATTATAAATATATTTATGAAGAGCATTCGCAGTGCGACGAGTGTTGAGGTTGAGGGTTAAAAAGGACGGAATGCTGTTGGGCAATAACATTGGAGCACTAGTGGTAAAAATAGAACAAGTTAAGGTAACAGAGATTACATGATGACTGTGCAATTTTAGCATTACCTATGATGAGGGCAATGTACTCCAATTTTGGGCGGATAAATGCCTTATATAATGAGGCTAGATCAGGAATTTCGCAGCATTTCTGGCGGTATACATATGTTTCCATTCCAATGTAGGCTGTCATTGACACGCATACCAAGAATGAAAGGTATTTTAGTTTCGGCTACACAAGTGCCATTTATGGATAATTTGGCTTTGACGACAGCAGGTAGCATTGCGTTTTAGAAGTACTAGATTACACACGTTTGATGGTTCGCCAATTAGTTATGCTGTTAATATGGGAACATAATTAGCTTAAGATACGCTGCTGTTCTCGTTCTACCGTTGAAGTGCAGACACGTGACGTTAGGGAAGGAGTACAAAAAGCAGATATTATTGAGCCAGATTGAGCCATTTATTTTGTGGGTATCAACGCGTTTTTGATGCTAAACTCTCTCAAATCTCATTGAAATATCAAGTGCAACTGCCTTGCCTTTGTTAGATTGGTGCATACTTTGTATCTCGCTGAGATATGCCCCATGAAATACAAGTATGAGTGGACTTGTTACTACGAAACCATACGGTTTTTGACTAAATTTTGTTCATATCTCGAGATATTTTATTAGATGACCTTGAAAACAAGGGAACTAAGTGCAATGGATCTGTAGAGGGAGAGAGACGATTCTTCTTTTTTAGAGGCCGGCTTGACAAATGTTTCTTCTATCCATTAAATTGTATGATTGATAAAAAATTAAACGCAGTGGTTTTGCCAAGGTTAGAAAAACAGCTAGCAGCTGGAATGGAGGATGAGGCAGAGTGTTGAAATCTTTAACAACCTTTGGGACAGTGTTGTATTTTTTGCTCCAGTCTTTAATCGTATTCAAATTTCAGACCTTTTAAAGGCGGTGCAATCATTCATTCTTTCTCGTTTGAACTTTTTTTTTGTTTTTCCCTGTCAGGTAGGTCTTGGAGATGGAAAAAACAGAAGTGACAATCTCTTTACAGCTCGAGTCGTTCCACGCCGTGATACATTACATCTGATGAGTGATAAACGATCTCATTCCAAAAAGAATAGTGTTTGTGATCATTTCAGCAGCGACATCCACCTTGTTAGCTGATAGGACACAATGTTACGAAGAACCTCGAGGGGAGAACACATTGACGGTGCACTTTTTAAAGTAAAAAGTCAAAAGCGAGGCCAGGATGCTGGTGGTTTGACGCTCAACGCCAGGTATTCACGTGGACTCATTTACAAGTTGGGTCAAATTGTTTTCCGCACCAAAGATTTCAACAAAACGGTATTTGGGTTTTGTCTGTCCAAAATTTCAAAGATTCCCAGAATTGTGTACATAGGAATCGTACGCAATAACTGCGTACGGTAATGCACATGAGATACACCTACAGTAAAATGTGACATTTCATGGCAATAACATTGCCATATGTATACATATGTATGTACACTGCCGTTTTCAAAATACGTTAAATGACTTAAAATGTACTAAATTGTACTAATTCGCAATTCTATTACACCTATTATTGCATAAGGTGCAGTAAACACGCGTGTTTGCTTTTATAGAAAACAATGTTCTCTAACATTGCTGCACGAATTTTATTGCACATGCATTTTATGCTTTAGCCCGCATGTATTTAATGCATCACTTTCACTTCTAAAGTCATGGCAGGAAACAAATATTGTACAAAAACACAAACTGTACAATTCTGGGTGGCTTCGACATTCTGGACAGACAACACCCGAAGAACGGTGTGTTGAGATCTTGGCTGCGGAAAACAACTTAACGCAGCTTGTAAATGCGTCCACGCGAATACCAGGCGTTGATAGTCATACCGCCAACACCCTGGACTTGTTTTTAACTTTTCACCCTGATAAGTACACCGTTGATGTGCTCTCCTTTTTAGGCTCGTCGGACCATTGTGTCATATCAGTTAATTTCTCGTACACCGACCACACAGTTAGAGAATAAATTCCTAAAAGAACCGTATGGCAAACTAGAAAGGCAACTGAAGCAGTCTTAACAGCTCCTTTAGGAATTTTAACTGGTCGTTATGTTTCCCCAAGACCAACCCTACAGAGGAAAACCGAAAAAAAGTTCAAAACCAAAAAGACCAAAAACTGAGGCAAAAAATACTGCATGCCCCAAAGGCAGTAAAAATGTTTGGTCGTTCGTCAAAAATATTAGAAATTCTGCCTCATCTTCCATCCCAACGCTAATTTACAATGACATTCCAGCTGTCAGCTCTTTGGACCAGGCCAAAGTGCCTGGTGCGAGTGTTGCTATCTCAGCACTCCCAGATTGTGCTTGGTCACCGCCTACACTTGATATCTCCCCTTCTTCTGAAGAGGTGTTCTTCCTCGCTGGCAAAACCACTGCGTAAGATTTTTCATCAAACCTACTCTTTAGGACTCTTTCCGAGCAGATGGAAAACAGCATTTGTCCAGCCCATCCCTAAAAAAGGCGAATCTTCTTGCCTCTCCTCCTACAGACCTTACGTCCGTTCTTTCCAGGATCACGGAAACGCTGATAAACCGTCAGCTAATGAAATATTTTAGTAGCAACAGGTCCACTGGTGATTCGATGGCATGTCTCACCGAATAGTGGAACCAAAGCGTACATCATTCCTAAGGCATTTAACAGAGTTTGGCATCAGGCTATTGTCGAAAATGCGTGCTTTTGGGAACGATGATCTCTTCTTCAATGGATAAGAAATTACCTTTGGGAACGTTCAATTCAAGTTGTTTTGGACGGTTTCAAGTCTGATATTCACAAAATAAATGCTGATGCACCCCAGGGCTCTGTTCTGGCTCCGACACTCTTTTTTCATTAATGATCTCTTGTCTGCTACTTCTAATCCAATATATTCCTTTGCTGATGACAGTACTCTCTGCTTTTAATATTCGTTTCCCCGACTCACGCTCCTGCTCTTCGGCTGTTGAACGAGAACGACAGCGTATGCTAAGCTCATTAAATTCCGATATCAACAGCATAACCAATTGGGGAACCATCAACAGAGTGGAATTTAATGCTTCCAAAACACAATGCTGTCTGCTGTTTTTAAAGCGAAATTTAAACACCCAGCCATTATCTATGAATGGCACTTGCATCGTTGAAACCGAAAAATTTCCCATTCTCGGTATGCGTGTCAATGACAACTTACGTCGGAATGACCACATACTTGATGTCACCAAAAATGCTGCGAAATGTCTAGGTTTCCTCAAGCGATGTAAGAAATATTTTACCCCCTCTGATCTGGCCTCAATATATAAGGCATTCATCAGCTCAAAATTGGAGTACAACGCCCACATCTGGTCAGGTGCTCCTAAAACGTCTCTGGACCTGCTGGATAGGATTCAAAACCGTGCGATAAAACTTATTGATGATACTAATATCAGTCAATCAATGGATACCCTCGAACACCGACGAAATGTCTCGTGTCTCACTTTGTTTTATCGCTATTTCCACCACCAGTGCTCCACTGAAATCGCCAGTAGCATTCCGCCCATTCAAACTTTCAACCGTCTAGCTATGAATGCTCATCAGTATACCCATTTTCGGACGTTCTCTAAAATATCGTGATTCGTTCCTAAGCCGTACAACTCGCTTATGAAATGCCCTGCCGATCTCTGTATTTCCTGGTCGTTATAACTTGCAAACATTTAAAAACAATGTACATCGGTACCTCACTTTTCTTCCTTCCTAAATTTCCTTTGCCCGCACTGTGTACAATCACCTTAAGGCTACTCAAACCCCTTGAGTGCGCGCTGATTATAAAAATAAAAATAAAACACTGAAAAAATTCTAAAAATTCGTTAGTTTACCAAATCAATTATGCTCTTTCAGCAATAAGAAACAGTACACCAACCAAATTCACACTCACAACTAGCTGTCCATCGGTTCGAACATCTACTACTTTTGCACTTCATTTAAGCTATAGCACTATTATTACCAGCCAGAGAGGTTGGATATATACACTATGTTTTTCTATTTCCATTCACAGCCCTACCTCTTTTTTTTCATTTATTTGTTGTCATCGAAAGGACCTTACGTACTTAAATCTTTAAATCCTCTTTGCGGCATAGGGCGCCAACATCTTTTGCGTGTTATCTCTGCAATGCGTTGCAACTAACTCCAGTTCTTTCCCAGTAGCCTCGATTCCTCTTAGACTGTTCTTCGCCATGTTTGCTTAGCCCCGCCCCGTTTTCTACTTGACTGGATGAGTGAATTCCACTGCATGCCATATTTCGCAATAGGGCCGTTTTCACGCCGTAAGGTGTGGCCAATCCATTGCTATAGGTTCTTGAAACATTCTCAGATAAATCTGAGGAAATGCGGTTCGGCCAAAAAACACTTAAGATGTTACGTAGACATCTATTTACGCTATTTACGATGGTTTACAATCTTTGAGTGACAATGTAGGTAACCTTCCGATTACTACACCCATACAGTAGTAATTATTCTACATTGGATCTGAATAGTCCTGTTAGCACACCTGGCAGCACTGAAAGTGTATTATAACTTGGCACCACAGCCCGGGAGTGAGAAAGAAAAATGTATTAGAAGAACGACTGGGCATTTCTCAAAAATAACTTTTATTCTTTCTGTTCCAATTTAAATTATCGAAAGAACAGACGCGAGATTTAAAATACGAATTTTCAAGTTTTCTTCCCTTTTCTTAAAAAGAACATGTAAAAAAATGCTTAATAAATTATGCTTAATAAGTTAAAATAAATTCTTTCCCTTTTAAAAAACAAATACTTGTCAAAACAAGCAGCGCTACAAGTTCTTAAGAACTCAACATTCTTGAAAATTCTGAATCAGATTTCACATCTGCCACGCGGATGGCCTAACGCCAGAAGAAGTCATCAGACAGCAATTCATCAGAGCCTCATCCGTCAAGATCATCATCATCAGCCAACAATCAGATCGCATCAGAGCTTCACTTGCTGCCGCTTTCGCACGGAGTCTGGGGTAAATCATTATGTATCATAATGCAAGAAAAGCAAAAAAAACCAGCTCGCTCCTTCCTACGCCCCGAAAATGTAAAAGACCAAAAAGTGCAATCGCGAGGATAGTGCCGAGGAAATGGTTCAGTGCGATGTGTGCGAAACTTGGTACCATTTCGCATGTGTGGGCGTTGACGAAAGTTTCGCCCAAACAGATTGGATGTGCAACAGCTGCGTACAATCACACGCTTCAAACACCATGAACGTAGTCCAGAACCCTCAGGAGCCAGGCCAAGTCTGCACAGCATCAGCATCAACGGCAGTGTCCTCACAACCAACACCATCTTCACAGCTGCAACTTCCACCAACTGTAGTTACTTCGCAGCCACATTTCAGAGCCGCCTTTCAGGCTGAGCCGGAATCAAAACAACCGTCCGTGTATTCAAAAAACAGCATGTCAACTTCCAGATCCATCAATCTCAAATTAAAAAAACTTGAGGAAAAGCGTCTTCTTAAAGAAAAAAGAGATCGTGAATACCTTGATAAAAAGTATGAGATACTCGGTGAAATGGACTCTGACATGGAGGAAGATGCAGTTTCGGAAGCTCTTATTACAAAGCAAGAAAGATGTGTTAAGTGGATATCAGATGTCAACACCAAATGTGAAAATCCTGTGCTTACGATGGGAATTGAAAACGAAAGTGAGGCGAATAACGCTAATGGTATAGTTAAAAACAAAAAAGTCCCCTCCGCTGCACTTACCTCGGCTAAGTGTAATAACCCGCAAATTACGCAAAGAGACCAGTTCGAGTTAAGCTCCTCTCACATTGCTTCACGGCATGGAATTAACAGGGAATTACCTATATTCAGTGGGAATCCAGAAGATTGACCACTCTTATTAGTTCTTTTCAGAACTCAACGCTCAAACGACGAAAATCTAATTCGTTTGCAACGAAGCCTAAAGGGCAACTCATTAGCAGCCGTTCGTTATAAACTATTATACCCCGGGCACATTCCAGCAATTATTTCGACATTCCATAGAGCATATGGAAGATCTGATATCGTAATAAATACACTTCTAACAAAAATCAGGAAGGAGCCACCCTCAAGAGCCAACAAACTGGAAAGTCTTATTGCATTCTCATTTGCAGTGTAGAATGTATGTGCCATAATGGAATCCAACAATTTAAAGGCACATATCGAGAATCCCTGTCTTATCCAAGAATTGGTTGAACGACTACCGCCAAGCATCAGGCTTAATTGGGGTATACACAGACAAGAATGTGCGGAAGTAAATCTGTCAACATTCAGAGGATGGCTACAACAGATAGCTCAAACAGCAGTCGATGTTTCACCAACATCATATACTTCGTTTAGTGAGAAGAAAAACGACAAGCGTCCGTTTACAACGAACAGGTATCTCAACGAAAAAGTTGAGATTCCAGAAGGCAAGAAACAAACCAAGAAGTGCAAGGCCTGCAGCAGTGACTGCAATATTGTGGAGTATTGTTCAAAGTTCAACAATATGAGCTTAAATGATAAGTGGAGCACTGTAAAACAACACCGGTTATGTAGAACCTGTTTCCGAGCTCATGGCAGGGTACAATGCACTTCAAACAAAAGATGTGGACAAGACGGATGTGTTTTTCGACACCACAGACTGCTGCATAAGAACGCTACTCTCGATTCCGATATATCCGAGACAACTAAAATTAATAAAAATAACGATAAATATGAAAATTGCAATATGCATATTTCGAAGAATAGTTCCACACTTTTTAGAATTCTCCCAGTGGCATTATAAAGCAGAACGACCAATGCGTATGCATTTCTCGACGATGATTCTTCAGTTACCATTATGGACGAAAGGCTGGCTCGACAACTGGAACTCGATGGTGATGTCGTCCCACTCTGCTCAAAATGGACAACCGACAAGCGCTACACAGAAAAACGATCGAAAAAGGTTACCGCCAAAATTGCGGGCATTGGTATGAAAAATAAATTCGAGATCTCTAATATAAGAACAATCCAGAACTTGAACTTACCGACACAGTCTCTCGATGCGTGTGAACTGAAAAAAAGATATCAACATATGCACGCAATTCCTATTGCGTCGTATAAAGCGGCGAAGCCATTAATATTGATAGGTCTGGACAACTGTTTCCTGGGTATAAGTCTTCGTAAGCGCGAAGGTATGAAAAACGAACCTGCTATCACAAAGACGAGACTTGGCTTTTATGAAAATAATCTAAATAATGACACAAAATATAGTTTTCAGGTTTGTGAATGCCAAGCATACTTGGATGAAGAAATTCATCGTATCGTAAAGCGACACTTTACAACAGAAAATATCGGAAAGAAAATGTCTAAGGCAATGCTATATAATAGTACGCTTACACCGACCCGAAATAAAGCATTTCGGACAAATTCAACATTTCAGACGAAATGTTCCATATAATTTCCAGCATTTCGAAATGTTGAATTTCAGTGAAATGCTGCATTTCATCTCTGCATTTAGAAGGATGTCAAATCGAACAAATCTTTTTAATTATTCCGGGCGTCGTTCAGCGCTTACAAAAACAAATTTGAAAGAAGTCAGCTGTTCCAATATTTACAATCATTAACGACTATGTGCCTCAACCAATTGGACCAAAAACAAATATAAGAAAAGGAGGAAGTGGGAAGACGCTGACGAGGAGTTTATTGTTGAACTCTGGGAAAATATTGTTGGGCTCCGGGGGAACAAAATAAGAGCATATACGTAAAGAGATGTCCCTTTTGTTTAAAAATAAAGGGGTGGATTTTTCACCAGAGGATATTAAAACAAAAATTACGTATCTGTAACTGACAGTAGCTGTCATATAAATGTTTTGCGTTCAATGTAAACGGTGAAATAAAATTCCGAAATTTCATTTCGAAATGTTGAATATCGGCTCGGTGTAAACGTACTATAAGGATGAAGAGCAGGCACAAAGTATGTTGAATAAAAGAGCCTACCGAGATGGGAATCGCTTCGTCGTGCCGTTGCTGTGGAAACATGACATCGCCTCATTACCCGATGGCTGAGCGCCGCCTAAGATGCTTAGGATCTAGAATGGAGAAGGACACAACGCTCGAGTTAAAGCCACAGAATCAGATCTGCACTCACCTGCAGACAGGATATGCTCGCAAATTAGAACTGCAGGAGCAGCTTGTCAGAAGTCCGAAAACGTGGTACCTGCCCATATTCCCTATAATAAAGCCGAATAAGATCCGCATCGTATGGGATGCAGCGGTAAAGAGTCATGGTGTAACATCTAATTCCCTGCTGTTAAGTGGACCAGATGCGGTGAACTCGCTTACTACAATTTTGTATAAATTCCGTCAAGGAAAGATAGCAATATGCGCAGATATACGCGAAATGTTTCACCAAGTGAAAATTGCCAAAGACGACCAGGACGCCCAAAGATTCATATGGAGGAATCCTACAACCAAAGAAATAGAAGAATACGTCAGGACGGTGATGACATTCGGTTCAACCTGTTCACCATATTGCGCGCAATTTGTTAAAAATGCAAACGCCAGCGAGTTCGTAGCTCAATACCCTAGAGCAGTAGAAGCTATTGTTGAAAAACATTATGTGGACGATTACCTTGATAGCGTTGACTCCGAAATAGAGGCGATAGAGTTGGCAAAAAATGTAAAATATATTCACTCGAAGGCTGGATTCGAAATCCACAACTTCTTGTCAAATTCCAAAAGTATTTTAAGAGAGGTTAACTCCGAAGTACACGACGAGTTGCCAAAAAAGATTGCAGTGTGACATGAGTTTAACGATGCTGAAAAGATACTTGGTCTGTGGTGGTCCCCTACTAAGGACACGTTCTCCTTTCCCCTCAAAGCACATAAACTAAGGGCGAGAATATTATCAGGACAGATACGTCCAACGAAGAGAGAAGTTTAATAGGCATTAATGAGTATTTTCGACCCCCTTGGCCTTATCGCCAATTTTCTGGTTAAGCTCAAGATATTACTAAGAGAAGTTTGGCGCTCATCGACGCAATGGGATGATGAGATAGGCGACAGTCATTATGAAGAATGGAAGGAATGGGTAAGCCATCTACCAGAGATAAAACGAATTGTAATTAGACGTCCATATGCTCAATTACTTCACTTCAGCAATACGGTACAACTGCATATATTTGTAGACGCCAGCGAGAATGCTTACGCTGCGGCAGCCTATCTGCGTCTCTCTTCGGGATTGCACGTCGAATGCTCACTTGTAGATGCAAAGGTAAAAGTAGCGCCTCTAAGGGACTTGTCGATACCTAGGTTGGAGCTAGAATCAGCAGTGCTAGGGGTACGATTATGCAAGTCTATATGTCTTAATCTATACGTGAAAAATTGCACATTTTGGAGTGACTCGAAGACCGTACTCTTTTGGATAAGATCAGAACAAAAAAGATACAGGCACTATATAGCATTCAGGATAGGAGAAATATTGGAAGAAAGAGATATAAGAAATTGGAGATGGGTTCCAAGTAAGGAAAATGTGGCAGACGAAGCTACCAAATGGAAACGCAATAATCTGTCCGACAATCGATGATATCGAGGGCCAGAATTCCTATACGCGCAACCAGAGGAATGGCCTAAAGACGAATCCCTAAACTTCAGCACAACCGAAGAAGTTAGAGTACACTTCGCTCACGGCATCGCCAACGTACCAAGCCTTTGAAAGTCAATGAACAGTAGATGTAGCAGAGACCTGCTTTCGACGCATTGCTCAATGATGATTCATAAAGTGTTGACGATGATTATCTTGTTTGCGGCTCGGAGAACGCATACTCCTCTCCAGTTCCCACATTCTATCAAATTGCCCTTGTTTGGAAGCTTGTTGATCATCCCTCCTCTCCACTTCTCCGAAAACGGCTCATTACCCCACGCTCTAAAAATGAGCGATTGGAATAACCCTGCCGATGTACTTGGTGCCGCTTGGAAACTACTATCAATGTCTTTATTTCTTTTGAGGGTTCTGATAAAGGCTGTGTTCCTGAGAGATCCGGTTCGAATTCGGGAATTTGTTGCTGCGAAATTTGTGACTATGACATTTGTTTCGGACGTCTAGAACGCAATTTCCCAAACGCTAACTTATCGCAAAATGTTCGATTTGGTTTGAGGCCCGCTGCATGTCAGATGAGACCCACCTGATCTTGTAGCAGATCAATGATTAGACGGTTGGTATTGCAGATATTTACAAACCGTTCCCATTATCATTCTGGTGTCTGAGGCCGTAAACTCCCATTACGTGTTCGAGCGCTGCGCTGTCATTGCCTACCTTAGCGTTGAAATCTCCCATTACGATTATGATGAACCTCCCATTTGCCCCCTCCATTTCACAATTTCCAAAGAAATTCGCTGAAATCGAAGGGAGGTATTCTTTTATTTATTTCATCTGCCAGTAAGATATTGTTTTCTTTCAAAATTTATTATTTATAAAAATTCAAAATTCCTACATTTGAAAACTGAAGTTTATGTGCTTAAATCAATATTATTATTGAACACATCCCATACGGCAAAAAAAAAAAACGAAATGCTTGAACTCGGCCATTGACTGTCTGGATGGTATAAGCAATTGTAAACAAATGAAGGCCGTGTAGAATCCTACTCCAAGTCTGAAATCGGATGCAGTTTCGCTAGCTTAACAATTGATTTTACCTCGTTTGGTGTCCGTAATTTACATTTAAAATGACTTCATTTAAACAAGTAATTGTGTTTCCTATTTCGCTGTTGATTTTCGTGTACTCCTTCTACGTGGTCGGCAAGCTAATGGTGTTTTTGTCACACCCCAAGAAGATACCCAGTGCCTACATTTGGGTCTTCAATTTACTGGACAACCGTTCGCGTCTTTCAGCTGCATTCCCTGCTATCGTGTACAACACACTTTACATAATCGGATTCATATTCCAACACAGTTTCATGAAATCTGGATATGTGAATAAAATTATACATAAAGTCGGTCTCGGTACTGCAGGGCGTTCTATTTATAGTCTGACGTCATCGCTGTGTTTACACGTGAGTTGGGCGCCGAAACACATTTGTTGCGAAACATTTGCTAAAATCCAATTTGTTGCTATTTTATTTTGTACAGTACCTGATCAAAAATTGGACATACGCTCAATCGATCGTATTGTGGCAGGTAGACGTTGAGTCCAGTAACGCCCTTTGGTGGACTTTTATTCTAATTCATGGATTCGCATGGATGGTGATCTATGGTGGAAGCATTATTATGGATCTTCCCGAAATACTTGGTATCAAGCAGGTAGAAAACGTAGAGAAATGTGTTTGAAGGGTGTTTATTGATCTTTTTTTTCTGCAGGCCTACTACGATTTGAAGAGCTATGCACCACCGATGGCATATAAATCATTCCAATTAAGGCATCTTTGTGCCCACGTTCGGCATCCATCCTTCACTGGCTTGACAGCCATATTATGGGTTGTGAATCTGATGACCGTTGATCGATTACTTTTGGCCACACTCTTAACGATTTACATGTACGTAGCCTGGTCGACGGATCACGATGATATAATCTATCAAAAATGTCAGCTAAGACGGAAATTCGACGAGCAGAAATGCAACTTGGATTAAGTGGATTTGCAACTTGGATTGTGGAAATTTTCGTCGATGGAAAGTAGTTAAAGTGGCCTTCAAGCTTAGATCTTTTTTATTACTAGTATCTCTTATTCTAAGATGTCAAAGTATTTTTTTGTTTTTAATAAAACACTAACATCTTTTTTAGGTCTGTTTTTTCTTTATAGAAAGGTCTTCTTAAATTCCTATTCGCTTCGAAAGTTTAAAATCATCGTTATAATCTTCTGTTTGTCCATCACGCCTCTTAATATTTCTGGTATTGGGCGATTAAACCGTTTACGCACAAAAATAGTAATTTTATAAGTTATTTTGGATGGGGTACATTTCATGTTTTTTGTTACTTTAGTTACTTTGGCCGCGCGCAAAACGCCTGGCGTTCATATATTTGTAATCTGGAAGAGTTGAACTATCTTTTGAGATAGTTATATATAACTATAACTATAATTGGTTATGTTAGTCAAGCAAAAATGGAATATTTGCTTATTTTAACGGTGTCTGGCACTGCATTTAACGCACCGTAAACGTCTTGGAACCATATATTCATAATAATATAACTCTGTTCTATGTTTTATGTAAAATGGTAAAACATGGTTACCTTAATTATGCAAAATTGGGCATAATTCAAACACCTTGATGGCGTCTGACGTGGTCTTTGCCGCATCCTAAGCGTCTGGCATAAATGAATTTAAAGCAAGCAAATTCTGCTCTATCGTTTTCAATAAAAATTAAATGGTTATCTCCCCTATTCCTTTTGGGCATAATTTCGCATTTTAAAAGTGTTGTTATTTTCCTCGGCCGTCAGTGAGGACTGCCAGACTGCCTTATTTGAAATCACACTAATAAATACTACCTATAAATGTACATATTTGTTGGTTATCCTTCACTGCCAAATCTATACTGCGGGCTCTTGGTCTAAAGTAACTGCAGGAAGTGCTGAGTAAACACATTTATATTACATATGTATTTGTATTTCCCTGGGCTGCGGTGACTAGGTTTTCTTTACTTTATAGGAGAGCTATCATTGCTAAATTTTCCTGAAAAACGTCCGGATATTACTCTTATCGTGGGACTCTTCGATATCTTTGAACTGGGAGACTGCCTAGGCCCTTTTCTTTTACAGAAGATCTTCTCTTCCTCCGTTCTTCTGGTTCAATACTCCTCCCTTGCTGCCTCTTATTTAATGTTAGAGCGCTTCTAGATGTACATTTTCGTCGTATGCGGTCATTATAGATAATACCTTTTTCGATGGTGGCTATTAGCCTATGGTGGTACTTCTTTGATGACAAATTGTTGGCGTTTGTGGATGGTCGATGAACTGCGGAGTGTCACTTATTCAGGCGCCCTCTATAGGCTGTGGCTACTCCAGTTATGCTAAGGCTTTCAACGTTGAACTTAGGCGATTTGTCGCTTTTACTTGTTGAATAGTCGAGCTCTACTGCACCAACGAAGCGGTCAGAGTCGAAGTTTGCACCTCTAAGTATTTGCACATGTTTACACGTTCAGAATGTTGTTTGTGTGTCTCGCATCTATTAGCACGCTGTCGATTTGAGTGAAGTTTCGGCCATCTGAAGAGCACCAGATTGCTGTGCGGCCCCGTACTTTTGGAAGTCATCATATTACGAGCTGGTGCAAAATCGATTACTTGAAAGCCGTTATCTGTTGGAGTTTCGTGGTCCCACTAATCCCTTATTCGTATTTTGGATAACATTCATATTTTGCATAACATCATCTGTGGGGCCGAGGATTTTCGGGGTTTTTACAGGGAGAAATAGCTGTCGGAACTAGCCGACACAATGTTTAATCGCTTGACATGTAGAACTGCTTGCAGATCATATGTTTGCTCTTTCGATGGCATATAAATTAAAAATTGCTTTGTATGTAACGATTGACATACCTACCGTTTCGTGGTATAATTGATTGTGTGGGTCAGTGTTTGGTCAGCTCATCAAATCTTTGGGATGCCACGGCATTTAATAAAAATGAATTTTAAAGTGCTTCACCTTTAAAAGATAAACGACAGTCTAGTGCTGCTTAAGGGTTTAGAGACTGATTCCAATTTTTATTTCTCATCTTAGTTAAACATATCTTTAGCAGATATAGCCTTTTCCTTAAACTCTGTCCGAGAAAACACTGTAAAGAAGTGGTCATCCAATAATGAGTATTTAAGAATGTCCTCGAATTAATGGGACTCATCTTGTGCTTAAAGGTATCACCACACAATTCTCCAAAGAAGAAAGCATCGGCCTTCAGACAGTGCAAAGAAGCTGTCGACACGGCATGGGGTCTTTCACAGAGAAGAGTCCTGTGGAACTACACGGCTATGATAAGGCCAATTATTTCGTATGCTTCCGTTGCCTAGTAGAACAAGCTCTCACAAAAGATCCTAAAGAACGGTCTGCCTAGGCTGCATGGGGGCTTTTCCTAGCACGCCTGACTTCGCTCCAGATGCATTTATGAATCTCCTTGCGCTTGACATTCATATCATGGGCTGCACTTTCAAAGCCATCATCCATATAAAAAGAAGTGGTCTATGGTGCAGCACGCACTGGAGTTTTGATGACCTGTCTTATGACACTGGTCCTATGGACATGTCGCATAATGCAATGGCAACAGGGCTCCTTCTGCGGATAAATACGAAGCCGATTGAAAATGAAACGTGCTATGCAAGGCTCAGATGAGAGTTTTTCAGTATCGGAATATACGTTAGGTCTGCCTGCGTCCTCGGTTAGGACTTGCATTGACAGTTGACTTTCATATGAGCATAACTGCAGATGGCATCACTCCCGAATGCTTCCCGACATCCCTAAGAGCTCAGCGACCTTCCTGCTGTCCATCAGTAGGTGGAAAGACTGCAGGCTTCTTACTGCCATTGTTATAGCACTACACTTTTGCCAAATACTTAATTGTGTTGGGCATTAATGATACAACAACCTGCGAAGCTTGCTGCGATAGTAATAAGGACACCGTGCAACACTACCTCTGTGAAATAAAATTAAATTAATTGAAAATAATTTACAAAGCAAGGAGTACAATGGACTAGTTCTTTGTCTAAGAACTCTGTTCCGACAGAAAAAAAAGGTAACTTACGAGTTTTTATTGGATCTATACTGTCATACTGTAGTCTATATTTTCCGGATAAAAGTGAGGCATGCAGCTGATTATTGGTTCACTGTGAGGTTGTATGAAGATGAACAGCTTCAACTGCAGCGTAGAGAAGAGGATAAGTTAAATTTTTTGGGAGCTTAATTCCAATTTGTCTCGATGTGTCCATGTTGATAGCGAGCATATTGTACGAGTTTATTGAAAAAGCTTTCCTGAGACAAGAATAACAACGTCAAAAACAGCTGCTTAGCCAATCACGATGCAATCCTCTGCTTTTAAGTAAGCCTATAGTTCATTAAGCAGTTAACCACAAAGTTCAGGGGAATGGGGAATAGAAAACATCTTCAAATTGCCAATACTGCCACTGCGCTTTTTTCGTCTCTCATTTCTGCTTTCCCACTCGTAAGCAATGCTAAAAAATCCTTCCCTTTTGTCCTTTACTGCCATTTTCGCCTCATCGTTTCACTATTTCCCAATTGGTTTATAGTATTAAGAAACAATTCTGTTAAATTTATCATACAGGTCTGGTATGTCTGCTTATTTAAGTTGTGTGAGTAAACCTTCTCTGCAGGAGCCTGTTTCGTGGCTTTGGTAACTTCACGAAAAACTCTATAAGCTAAAGTAGTTCACTCAAAATGGGTTTGCAATCCTTTATTATTCATATCCCACCTTTATTCAGCGTAGATTGGAATTTACTCATAGCTGTATTTTGTGATATTGCTGCCTTATGACGTAATTGACGTAATTAAATGCTGTCTTATTTTGTAAACAAAGTGTTAAGGATAAACGGCCTACTTAAATGTGTCCTTTTTTGCGACATTTTTGATTCAGAAAACTGTTTCCTCATACTGTACTTTAAATTCGGAGATTAGTTCTTGAACCACTAGCCACTATATTGACTCCATTATGATCTGTGAAGAACACATAAAGCTGGGTACACTTATATAAGAAAAGTTTGGATAGGTTTTTTACATTTATTATTACCATTGACCTAATTAGTGTAGATATTTCGCTAGAGTGCCCTATATTCTATTATCCTTGACAATCTTGAAGCAACACTTGGTGTCAATTTGTCTATTCGTAAATAGAACAAACGTCTTAATAGCGCACTTCAATGGCTTAAAGGTCCGGCATTCCATTAAGCGCGGCCTGACTGTCGATGTAAACATGAATTTTTGTAGAAAATCTAAAAATAAAGTTTCGAATACACTTCTAGTAGCTAGCAGTCGTAATGGCACGTTTGATCCGAACTCTGCACAAAACGTACTAGAAACCGTTCCTCCAAATATAGTGCCACCATTCTTACTCAACGCTTTCATTTTGTTGCTTTATAATAAAATAAACTGCTACAATTGTTCAGTAATTCCCTTAATTGTCATTTTCATATCCCTAGAATCGACTGTGACTTCACTACAATTGGTTAGTACCCTGTAATCGCTGAATTTTGGAAACGCATGTGTTTTACCAACCGGTTCTCCGGTCTTCATCTGCAGCAGAGCTCTACAATCCTCCGGTGAGATAAATTGTTTTCGTCAAAGTATGGGTTGTGTGAAATCCGTTACGTTAGACTTGATGATTCATTAGATTTATTTTTGGAATGTGATGGCTTTAAACTTTTAATTCATTAAAATTCATAATTGTACGATCTCACATTATAGGACTCGCCACCATATGGTATAGCAAGAAAGTGATTCAAATATGAAGAGATTTTTCGCAACGTATGGATTAGTCACTGATACACTAAGCCGCAAGGTATTTAATAACAAATCTTTATAAGCAACTGTTCACCTTTTGTTGCCCTTACTGTAAGAAAACATAAGTTTCTAGTGTTTATGTTGTTTAGCCTGATTGTCAGAACAGAGCAACAGAATTTGTAAACAAAACAATTTCATTTATCCGATTTATGATTTCATTAGCAAGCGCCTGACTTTATAATCATTTTTCAATCAAATAAACAGCAAAATGGAAAATAAACGTTTCGATGGTATGCTCATGGAGATATTAGAAGATCGGAAGACGATTGCAGGCTTCCTAGATGCAATTTTCGGTTTTTTGTCACGCAAGTAAGCTACTCGTATCTAATAAACTGAAAATGGACTTTAAAACTAATAAAACGAACTTTCCAGCACAGATTTCTATTATGAACAAAATGATAAAGACGACAAAGTTGGATTGCCAACAGGAATGAAAGAAAAAATTGTTCTAAAGGTGTATATTCATCGATTAAGTGTTCTGCCTTTGTTACAATTATAACAATCAATTTGTTAACAGGTCCTGCAGAGATTTGATCCCAAATATCGTTATGTAGCCGACAATTCCGATGTACCACCAGCGATTGAAGAAGTCGACGTTGTAAGTGAAAATAAAGAATCAATAAGAAAACCAGAAACGGACAAATGTGAAGAAACAACAACAAAGACAAGCAGTCCAAAAGAGTTCTTTTCAACAAACGAATTTCACAATGGAGCATGCTTTGACTCGTATTGCTGGTCCCAAACGTCTACCGAAGTTGAAGTTCACATTCGGCTACCAGTAGACGCAAATTCCCCTAAACAACTCAACATTAAAATTCTTGCGGACAGCATTAAAGTCTCATCGAAAGTAAACCCAAGCGCGGCACTCATTTTCGATGGAACGCTAAGTGCCAAATGCAGGCACAACGATTCACTTTGGACAATATCTGAGGGGAAACTTAACATTACTCTCGGTATGGGCTAGGCTAAGACTTAACTTTCGAAATTTAGACCTTTTTTTATCGTTTTACTGTAGATAAAATGAAGGAAGCCTGGTGGGATCGACTAATAGATGATGAGCCAGGTATTGATGTAAAGAAAATCGATTGCAGCAAATATTTGGACGAATTGCCACTGGATTCACAGGCTAACATAGAGAAACTATGTCGGCAACAGCAACAGAAACAATCAGCTGAAGTACCCAGTCAAGTGATGAGTGAAAATGTCGATAGACTGCGTGCAGCGTGGAATGCTGAAGGGTCTCCTTTTAAAGGGCAACCTTTTGATCCATCGATTGTAAAATTTAATTAAACCTCTATGCATAACTGTCTTCATATAACTGGTTCTATGTTATGTCTTGTGAACTGAAAAATTGGTGTGGGTAGTTGTTTCGGTTTTCCATTACTAAACTTTCTGATATGAATAGCCGCTTGCTATGTGTACACATTTTAGCCTGGTCGTTTCCAAGTATTAAAGATTCTCATATAAACAAACTCGCTATCTGAACAAATTTTCGAGGTTAGTGGATGCAAGCTCGAAATAGTCGCCCTTGACTGCAGTTTGCAGAAGTGGGTTTTCCAGTATAGACTGTGAGCTTTCTACGAATACTTGGCCTTCTCTGCTGTTTTTTGTTCGAACTTTATATCTCTGGCACATTCTGTCAGAATTTCCGATCATACCTTCTATAGAAGGAGAACCTGGTGTTTCCTTTCTGCTCCCATAGCTAGCAACCAGCTCTCCTTCAGAGCCCCCAAAATGTACCTTGGTTTACTGCATTTGTCCGCCGATATTTGCTGTGAAATCAAGAATCTCATTATGGACCTCGGCGTATCAGGATCATTACTCTGGTCTTCGATATTTAATGCTAGCGACATATTACGGGATGGCCGTGGTGTAGTGGTAGTAGCAAACGCTTCTCACTCGGAAGGTCCAGGTTCGAATCGAATCCTGCCCATGGCAAGTCAGTTTTTCATTATGTAATTGAAACTCAGACAGAAAAATTCTGCGTGTGAAGGCATAACACTGACACGTAGATTTGGCTGTTGTAGAGTTTCAAGCACAGAAAAGAAAAATACTGTGATATACCTCGAATCACTCTGAGTGAAGAAAAACTCTCCGTCCTATTCGGAGTCCCACCTCTGGAGAGCAAACATAGAAACCAAACACACTTGAGTTTCAAACCACTACAAAAACAATTTTCCTTTCGCCTCCTTCTATCTTTCCGCCCGCGCCAAGACAACAGTAAAAGGATATCTAACGCCTTAGGCGCGCGTAAATTATAAAAAAAAAATAAAAATATGTTCTCTAGGGAAATTACGGAATGCACAATCGGCGATGTGTGTGGGCTTCGATTTCGGACTGTGCTGCCAAATCCCGTTCTTTCCTATTGACCTGCTAGATAGACCATTGTTTATCGAAATTATGAAAAAGCTTACATCTTTATTTTGAGATTCGATTCGAATCAAGAGTTATTCGAAATCGAGTAATCGGTATTCTGACTTTCGTATTGTTCAATACCTTTCGAAAATTCAGATTTGAAAAACAAATGCCGGTTTTTACTCAAACGGAAAATTCTGTCGAAAGAGAAAAAAAACATGTACATACATAACTAAACAATTGTTCTTCCTGCGTTTTATTGCGATATGCATATACAGCCAATTACCATAACACTAACAAATTTGGTAAAAAAGTGATCTTATTCTTTTCTTTCCACTTTGCGACAGCTGAAAATTTATGCATTTCTGGCAAAGCTTTCTTTCAAAATGTCAAACACTTATTTAACCCTCATCGGTACCTCATTCAGAGCAACGTATGAGTTCCTTGTGTGTAAAATTTACACAATCCTTGAATATATTTTACAATATTTTTTTTATGCATAAAAACCAAACAGAGTACTTTTTGTTTATTTCAACATTATTTCGTTTATTGACTTATCATAAATTTCTTATATGATTTTTACCTTGAGCCGAAGTTATTGTCCAATTAATCAAATGGTATTGAAAAATATCATTTTGAATTTCAAAAGTGTGTAAAATTTACACAAGGTACCGATGAAGGTTAAGTACTTTTGAAACACTACTGGGATATCATTCCATTGAATCCTTACCTAACTCATGCTGATAGTCTGCCAAAAATCTAAGAGTAGCAGCTACATAATATCACATAATATTATAATGGTCGAAATGCTATCAAGAAATTTCGCCACAAAAATATTTTGACGTTTACCGCACAGCACAGCTGTTTTCGAAAAGTAAATTCATTCTATATATTCACTGGATAGTGAAGTTTTTTCATTCGAATCTCAGAATACGGAAACTTCATTCGAATGAAACTCAGAATACGAGTATTAGAGATGTAATCTTTAGTTATCTCATCTTTATTCTCGCATGTTTACCCACATTCTGAGTTTTATTCGAATTAACGATTCGTTTGAGTTAAAGTTTCATTTGAATGAACTTTTCGTATTCTGAGATTCGAGTGAATAATGTTCACTATCGAGTGAATTTATAGAACGAATTTACTTTTCGAAACCAGCTGTGCTATGGGGTAAACGTCAAAATATTTTTTGGCGAAAATTTGTTGTGTCCTGACTGATACATTTTCTTTTTATTTTCAGCAATTTTTCTTTTAAAACCCAAACCTAAAATAACAGTTTTGAGTTAACCGTTATTTTAAAAATTCTGTTGATTACTTTCTTCCCTGTTGAAGTGTCTTTACATGGAGCACCGATAAGATTTAATCCATCGGCCGCATCTTTCCAGAGCCGATTAATTTGTTCACATTGAAAACACAAACGTTTAGCTATATTTGGATGTTCCTCCATCATTTTCACTAGCAGTTCACACTGCGCTTGTCCAATTTGAATGACCCTTTTTTCCACAACCAAGAACAATCGTTTACTTACATGTTGCCTCCCTTTCGACAGAATTTTTCATTCGAAAGTCGGAATACAATTACACACGAGTGAAACTAGTATCATGCTGTTAGTTTTTTCTTACTAGCAGGCCAACTAGCAGCATTCAGACCAAATTCGTCTGCAATTAAAGCTTTAGTTGGCTACGAGTGTATGGATACACTAAAGTATGTAAGATACTAAACATATGTGAGGTGCTATTTTTGTGAGTTCAACCATAATTTGTTGCCATCACTTGCCTGTTATGGACAAATCGCGTCGCGCTTTGACATATTGAGTAGAAACAATGGGCTCTTATGGAGCAATCCGAAATGTAACCTCAGGCTTTTCTGACAATTCTGATTGTAAATATCGAAAGTTCGACATCAAAACCGTAGTAGAGCTGTACTTCGTCGCGCATTTGATAGATATCGGCTATCAGCTCTACTGTCATTTTTATAAAAAAAAAAATGGAATTGCTCGCTTTGACATTACACGACACGTTGATTTGTTCGATTTGTAGCTACAGGTTAGCTTATAGTGTAATGTATTTACTTTGAATGGGTAATCTCTAATATATTGCTTATATTTTATTATGGTTTCATTGCACAAAATAGTAATTTGAACTATGTATTTGTTGTTTTTTCTTTAATTTATTGAAGTGAAGTTATTTCTCCTAATTAATTTTAATATAAATAAGAAGCGTACATTATAATAGAAATTTGAGGAAACAATACTTTATATGTCAGATCAACGCCGAAGCGCCATTCCGGATTGCAAATTTCAAGTTGCTTTTGACGCAAGTTATCGTAAGTTCAATATAAAGCATGATGACATTTTAATTAATTAATAATTCATTTAAAAAAAAAAATTATTACTGGCAGTACTCTGCACACATATCCCGCCCAAAATCACCATCTAATTGGTATAATCCGCACAGTAAAAAATGTCAATGCTTTATCTGTCAAAATCCAAAAAGAATAAGAAGAGTGTGAAAAAAGAGGAACGTCAAAAAGGGCAAAAAAAAAGCAAAAGGAAAAATAAAATTCTCTTCGCGTAGACAGCGCGCATTGTCTTACCGAGTCCATCGTGTTTGCCCCACTGTTTCTACTATTATTAAAAAAAAATAATCTTTTTTTATTCTCTTATTCACACTTTTAACGCGCGCCAAATCTAAAGCGAATCCGCACAAAATTCACAGACTTGGAATTTGTAATAAAAAAATTATGCTGACATCGTCTGGTGTAATCAGACGAAACGTTGCGCTCTGAACTCGCGAATATTTCGTGAATAATGTTCGATTTGATTATTTCGATATTTACAAACACCCGCATTGGTCAGGAACTATTCGATTCCCCGTCCTACTCCGATTTAGAATCATTCTCCATGTTCATTGTGTTTTTTTACATAAAGGTGCTCTATATTCTGCTGACAATTTACCTAACCCTCTATCACATCAACTTCAACAACCTCTAAGCGCTGAGCACGACGATCAGGATGCCCTCTCTATATCACTTCAATTCGGATCAGTTCAAGGAGAATCTTATCCTGGGTAGCCTACATCAGCAGCAGCAACAGCAACAGCACATGGTTTCAGGACGACTCTGTCAATATCTTAAGAATTGGCAATTGGATGGCATACGATTTTTGTATAAGCACTTCGAAAAGGGAGAAGCCTGTATATTGAATGACGAAAGCGGCCTGGGCAAAGTGGTCACTGTGGCAGTATTCCTTGGTGCTATTCTCACCAATGATACAACAAAAAAATGCTTAATCGTCATGCAAGACGATGAATCTATCGAGGGGTGGCGTTTCCACCTAAGCGTGCTTACATCGCTGACGGTTAAAGTGATCGAGCGAACAAGTGGTGAGTATTTACATAGAAAAAAAAGAAGAAAAGGAACACAAAAAACCCTGGGAGGTTGTGTACGAGTATGCTTTGTGTGACAATGTGCCTGTGTGTATAGTATTAATGGATGGGTTGACCTCCCCCTGAGTGGCGGGCTGCATAATGCTTGAAATTCTAAATAGAACATGCTCAAGCCTAGGTACTGCTTGCACTCGCACCGATTTAGTATTTGTACATCTAATCGCATTCTAATTTAGTATTTCAATTCTAAAATGGAGGGAAAATTCAAAAGAAAAAAAGCTAGAGAACTTTATCAGCATGAGACTTATGAAACGGGTTACATTATAGGCTATACCTTGGTGTGTGGTTAAAAGGGAGAACAGAAAAATGGACAGGCATGATGTTGTGTGAATGATTTTATTATTGAAAGCAATAAGCGTTATGCTGTTACGAATTTTATTACGTGCTTATTGCAAGGCTTTTTCGAGTTCTTCGTTCTCCTTCTCATTTTGTGGTTGTGGTTGGCAAATGTGGTTGGATTTTGCGTTTGCGTTGCGTGGCTGTTATCAAATGGAAAAGTAATAAAATCCCAGTTCAGTAAATCAAAAAATTGGTTTTGGGTTACAGGAAGAATGAGCTTATCAATGTGTTAGATATCTTATGGCTTCGAATGTGTGAAAGTAATAAGGGAGCGCCAAAGCTATTTCTTCACATGTTATGAGTGCCTACATGCTTGAGTAAGTTTTCGGTGAATCCCGTCGGTTTTCTAAAAATCTTCCAACAACATCATTTGAGCGCATTTCTTACCAGAAATTGTGTCTTGAATATTAGATCAGAATTTTATCTGATATAAACGCACACCCCAGCTTCTGGAAAAAAGGCAATCAAACTACGAACGTTACCTTGTGAGGGTTGTTTCTGGTTTTTCATAACGCCACGCAAGCAGAGATGCAATTGTTAATGGCTTCATTTTTGACGTTACTTCGATTTTATTATTTTCATCGAAAGATCAGCTTGTTAAGGCAGTTCCTCGTAAAGCATATTTAATCCGGTTGGTTTGAAATCTCGGCACCTTTTCTGAAAATCGTGTCTAAAGTCGCCATTATTTTTGGCATAGACACTACTTATTTAGGTTTCTAAATAGCAGCAATGAAAATATATGGCGAGATGAAAGTAAATATGATGTGCGAGTAGTTTTTCCCTTCAAAAGTCGTAACAACTCAACGGAAACAGTTTCAGAAAAAGGGAAGAAAACCATACATAAGCTAAAGTTTGGTAAAGGTAACATTTGCCATCGAAGTCAGTCCACTTTAACAAAACATACGTAAATATAAAGACTTTTAAATAAAGTACGTTCGTCCTGGAGAATAAATCTTGTCTAGGGAAAACGATTTAGCTAAATGATAATTAAGGAGCAGTAATTAAAATTACCTGGGTAGGATATCTTTAACAGCGTTTGCTAACATTCATGCTATTGCGCCATAGGGCAGAACTGCTCAGAGCTATAGCTAGCTATTGCGATGTTCTGCCCACCAATAATTTGCAGTCCTTGACAGCATCTAATTGGCATACTGGCCTCATTCACAATTTAATCCATTGTCGCTTTTGTCTTAATACTGGTGTTAGTTTGCGAGTTTCGCACAATTTTCTCAAGTAAAAGCCGCATGACAGAGCATCATCTTGCCTTAAACCTTTTTGTAATCAAATGTCCAGATGAGATTGCTTCCGGCCTGAACAATTCTGCACAATCTGACGAATTTGGCAATGATTTCGAAACTAGAAATTACTGTATAGGTCGTCTCTGTAGATCTTGCCATTTGCCATCATCATACGGTGAATCTTAAAAATATAACGCGTTTCTCTATTCTAAGTTGAACTTTCATTCTGTAAGGCTCGTGCTATTACGCATTGACTCTTGAGTCTCATGCGTCCAATTTGATAGCTCTTTTTAATTTTTTTCTTTCTGCTGTAAAGTGTTTAGAGCTCTCTAAATAAATATTTCAATTTATCCTATGAAAAATAAGTATCTTCCGTCATTTGTTCGCCAACTGTACTTCATGAGGAACGCTAAGAAATGAAGCAAAATAGGAAAATAACGAACAAAGAGAAAAAGAAACGCCAAAAAAGAGACACCGAAATTCTACCCTCGGCTCATCGGGTTTTTGTTTTGCTCTTTCCTTTCGGTTGCGCTGTGTAATTTTAAAAGAGTCATCGTGCAATAACACAGAAGTTTATAGGGGCCAATCAGATCCATAATAAGTATTACAGTTTCAAGCGTTTACACAATACGGCATTGATAACCCTATAGTTGGCGCAGCTTGATTTGTCTCCTTTCTTATGGATCGGATAGAGGTTGTTGCTGAGGTAATGGGGATGATGTTTTAGGTCTTTTGTCCTTCTGCAGTGCAGTGATTAACTAATTGTTTTCTCTTTTGTGTTTTCCTGGACTCCGTCAAATAGGTACATAATAATAATTAGAGGGCAAAACCATAGTAACTCTCTACGTATAATTAAAATTACGCTAGTAATTGCTTCAAAATAAAGGGATTCAAAAAAATATGACCCTAGATATTGGAAAAACTTTCAAACGTGTCAAACAGGTGCATCCTTTTGAGGACGATATGAAAAAAACCCTTCTGAAAACTATTAAATGGCAGAGATAGTCCAAATTCGGACATTTGGCAGAGCATACCATTCAATTTGGCCGGTAACAGCCACGATTTCGGCGGTCTCCCGACCAAAACAAACTAATGATAACAATATCTAATGATGAAGGCCAAACGGCCTACATTCTGACCTATCTATTTAAGGCAGCGGAAAATAACTTGGTAAAGTGCCTAAAACAACTTATTCCCAAGGCTTAGTTGGAGGAAAGAATATCTCAAAAATAGGATATCAGAATCGTTTTCCTGATCCGAAAGTAGGCACTCTGATCTGCGCTTATATCCGTCTCTTTGACATTGCGTACAAGATTCTGTTGGCCCCATTGTGTAAGATGAAACCATTTGCCAATCATCCAATTCGCTCCTGATAGGGTTATGGTTTCAGCCCGATCCAAATATTTACACAATGGTAAATGTATTGAGAAAACATACAAAATCAAGATCGATATTCATATGACAGCATCTTATAATAAGAAGTTAGAAATTCTAGTAATTCGACGTCAAAAAGATGAGACATGCGACTCATTTGCTATGATACTTGAGAAAATTGCACGAAACTCTCAAACCAACACCAGATGCACAATTTTCCAAAAATTTGCGTAACTACTTGCTTGCATTGAGATCATTGGCAAAATAGAGAGTCAGGTTATTGTTTTGGCTTCCAAAAAGTTTTTTTGTTGAATATAGAAGTCAACGCTCCCAATTTTCATAGTTTTGTATCCTGTTTTTGTTTAACCCTCCAGAACTCGCGTCGAAATGTGTGACTTCGAAACTCGCGCGTGAGAATTTTACTCACACTACCTATTTCCCATAAAAAAATATTTCTAAATACAATACTGTTCACTGAAACGCATTTTTATTTGTTTAAAACACAGCATATTATACAAACTAAAAGTATTATTCAAATTTTTTTATGCAGATATGTTTTTGTTATGAAATATTATTATATTATTATAAAATGTTAAGAAACTTAGAAACTGCACAAAAAAAAAACTAAGATCGTAACTAAGAAATAATGTTCCCACAATTTTTAACCATTTTGCGAATTTTTTATATACTCGTAAACTGTTGATTAAAAAGTTCTTCGGCACACGAAAAACATACAACTGAAGAGTGTTCATTGCAAACTGTTTTCTTGCTTCTCCTACAACTTCTTTTTGATTTTTTGTTTTTTTCTTCTAGGACAATAGGCACAAAACTGTGATGGGATATTACAACCAGAACTTGTTTTTTCTTCTTCTACGCCAGCAATTCTTTTCATTCTGTTTCTTTCCAGTAGAGGCATGTTGGTCAATAGCGCGCCGTTCAAGAGATGAGGTTTGATGAAGTCCAAAGCTAGGATTTTGAGAAATGATCTTCTCTCTTCAAATATACCTGTATTAAGGTTGTATATTATTGTTATAGATTATTGTATTCATTCCCCACCTTTTGTAAGGTTATAAAATGTTATAATTTCTGGTTTTGCAGACTCATTTGTTGTCTCGTCTATTTTGTTGTCATTGTGAAGAGTAGAGGAGCATAAAACATTCTTGTTGTTAGCTTGTTTTGGTTTATATGACACCAAAATCCCCTTTTTATTTTCCAAAAAGCCAAATTTACTGCTATATCTTTCTCTTCCTCTCAACTCTAAAAATTTTTTTGGAATTTGTCGTTTGTTTTTCCTAATAGTGCCAACCATGGTTATTCGGTTTTCTAACAGTTCAGACGCTAGTGGAAGAGAGGTAAAATAATTGTCCATAGTAATATTTCTCCCTGTACCAAGAATGGGCTGAACTAAGCGCATAACTACAGATTGGGCAGAATTATCATATTTGTATGGACCATTAGGTTGTTTGCCAGGTTAGATCTCCATATTGTGGGTGTAAAAGACTCTCGCATCCGCCATAGAATAAATTTTGATCCCGTACTTTGCCGGTTTGTTACCGATGTATTGCCGACATTTACATCTCCCCCTAAATGCCTCGAGCATTTCATCTATGGTTACATATTCCCCAACTTGGTAATTATTTTTGCATCTTCTTACTCTGGTATTACTTAATGTCAATCTCTATATCGTCGTTTTGTCTTTTCAAACAAAAACATTTGAAGGACTACTTGGACCATCATCAATTAATTCAAAATCTGACTCATCTGCAGACTGTTCCGAATTAGTCGCGTGAACACTGTGTTCGGATTCCGCATCACTTTCTAGATCATCTAATCTACCATCGTCATCTTGCAACGGTAATATCTCTTCTGCCTCAGGTTGAGGAGCCGCCCAATAAGGATTTTGACTAAGTGCCAGTTGTACCAATATACTTCACATAAAAAAAAATCCACCAGAACTCGCGCAATGAGAAAAATATTCACACTCGACTACGCCGATAAGCAAAATACCTCCTGTGCCTCTCAGACAAAGCCTACTAATTGCATAACAAATTGGGTGGCAACAGAAGAATACAAAGAAAAGCTAAATAAAGCATCAGCTTCATATAAGACGTAGACTACTAGATATAATTTTTTATTTTCTTAAAGTGAGTATTTTGCTCATGATGCGAGTTCTGGAGGCTTAATAGGATATGTTCATGTTCTAGAAATAGTGATGATACTTCTTTTATTATAGGCTTGAATTGTGGTGGATTTAGTTCGTTAGGTCTGGATTTCTCTTGAACGTTCCCCTTCTGAAAACTATTTTTGAGAAAAAATGTTCACCCAATTATTGTAGAACAACAATAAATGCTTTATACGTTAGAGTACATTTTGACACACGATTTCCTAATTCTGGCACTGAACTCACAGCGCAAGCAAACTCATAAGTTAAGTTTATCATTAAGTTATATAGTTATTCAGCATGTTCCGCGGGTTGATGCTAAAATTCTTTAAGTGTTCTTTTTTAACGATTGAGAATGTAACGCGTTTAATTATCATATATATACATATCGTAGCACACATATCTCTCCAACGTATCTGCCTTGCTACTGCCCCGCTTGGGAGGTTGGCCAGATTCGCGAACTTTAGTACTATTCTAAGAGCCGCACTTAGAAAATCTATTCTACGCTAGGACTAAGTACGATATTGTCATCGCAATTCCCCTGATCGTTTACGACTGAACCTAATTACTTGAATTTTTCGCACCTCCGGATAATAAATTCTTTAATATAGTTTAGCGCGCGTGTTCAGAAAATGCAGATCTTCGGTGTACGACTGATTCATATATCATCAGTGTGTTGCCTGAAAGGGCAGGGACATTCCGCATTTATGTATGATCCTTCACTATGAAATCTTTCAGCACATCAAAGCAACCTTGGTGAAGTCCAACTTTAAATTCAAATTCTTAGGTTTTTCTCCAGACCGATCGAATAGTAGACCTTTCGTCGTGTTGTGATGTTTTTTCATCGTAATTCCTAAGCTTTGAATTGTATCATATGCAGATCTGTCTCTCGCAAAGTTGCATTGACTGCCATCGAGTTTGATTATATAACGTTGTCGATTGTCTAGAACTCTCTCGTATATTTTCAACGTATGCAACATTGGCTTCTCCGCTTTTGCCCCTAAACGGTTTACCAACAAAAGCTCTTCTTCCACTGGTTAGGCATCCAATTGTCTGTCTCTATTTTCTTAAGCAAAAACCGCAAGTCATTTAAATTAATTTTTTCCAATTTTGGCCCGTACATCGAAAGGTATGTGACCCAGTCTTCAACTCGGTTTCCACAAAATGTGCAATTTACAGTTTGTATTATTTGAATGGTTTTTAGGGTTTGAAAAAGGTCGCCAGTCGTGGGAGGACAATCAAAAAGACTGGTATCCCACCACTTCCACAACGTACGAGGATGTTGAACGCTCTGTTTTCTATTCCACGAAGGCAGAAACGCCATTTCAAAAGAAAGATTTATGCAAAGTTTGTTCGAAACACGCTAACAGAGGAACAGATATAACGGCGAAATTTCAATTGAAATTAACATTTTTGTTTAAATGAGCTGATCAAGTCGAATATCTTTTCGAAAACTCTCCGTCCTATTCGGACTCCCACCTCCGGAGAGCTAATATCGAAACCAAATATACCTGAGTTTCAAACCACTACACCACAACAATGTTTTCCTTTCTCCTCCTATCTTTACGCCCGCGCCCTGGCAACAGTAAAAGGGTATTTAACCCCTTAGGCGCTCGTAAATTATAAAAAAAAAAATATATATCTTTTAAATATAATTTGTAAGGGCGACGAGTTGTGATGTTTCTACCATGAAAGCAGAGATTTTGATAACGTGGAGGTTATTCATAATTTTTTTTTAGTTTTTTGAATCAGTCCCGAAACAACGGATACATCTTTTAGTTCCCTATACAATGCCTATACTAATACCACAGATAAGAAGTCTATACAGATGTCTCATCGCTGTAGAAAAAAATGGTTCAATTTTTGTCGGCTAGCCGACACTCGTCCAGCCGACACGAGCTTTCGGAATAATGTAAAGCTTTTTTATTTTCGCTCTTTCTTGCTTTATTTACTGAGATATTTTTTTTTTCTCTCACCACAAGTTAAGGGCAGTGGCAAAAGGAATATGAAAAACATTTGCAAGGGTTTTGCGGGAAGGGGTATGAAGACTTGGCTGTTTGTTTTCATTCGACTGCAATAGGAAATTATGTAATTTTTCATGAATTGGTATTTTGTTTAAGCGTATGGGTGTGTATGTAAGAAAGAACAATTCAAAGGCGGGAAAAGCAGAATATTTCTTTAGATTTTATAATTGAAGTTTGACGAGCAAAATATTATTCGTGTTATTAATATGCAGTGCATGTAAATAATAAGTAATTGAATTGAATTGAAGTGATGAAATGAAGTTTTCGGATATGAAATTGTTTCGTTTCCCTTAAAAAAGCACTGTTAAATATGATGAATGGTTAGCTTTGACGGAGGAGTCTCGTGAACATATAAAATGCCTTAAAAAAAATTACATTTGCAGCAAAATGTCTTTTTGGGAAAAAAATATTTAAAAACAAACGCTTATCCCTCTCTCTTTTTAAAACGAAGGGAGAGTGTTCCGAACTCTGAAGACGGTTCTGTTTGCTTTGATCCAGTCAAAGCTAAGATTACTTATGAAAATTATAAAGATTTAAAACTGAGTTCGAGTGAACCTACAATAGGGGAACTAAATTTGGCTTCTAAAAATGTATTAAGGACAAAATTCAATGATCACATTGAATTTGCCTGCGCCAATTGTGAGGCTTATGTAAAAAGGCAATCTTTTTACATTAGGAGAATTGAAAAGCTCAAGAAATTGAACAATGTCTTGAGAATAACTATTATAGAAAATCGAAACCAAATTTATTAAAGAAAATTCGTCGTTTAAAAGAGGACAAGAAAAGGCTACAAGCGCGCGAAAAGCAAAACATTCAAGGGAAAATCGATTCATTGCTTCTTATTCATCAAAATGCTATGACATTTTCGAAGCTCATCTTATCACAGGGTAAAAATG
Source organism: Volucella bombylans (assembly GCA_949129095.1). Taxonomy (NCBI): domain Eukaryota; kingdom Metazoa; phylum Arthropoda; class Insecta; order Diptera; family Syrphidae; genus Volucella; species Volucella bombylans. Next base: position 115,556,163 of record OX422142.1, on the reverse strand, counting down.
AATACACCGAAGAGGAGAAATGGATTTCGCAGTGCATCTTTTTTCGTTCAGCTGCCGGATACAACTTTTTGCGGGATCAACTTGAGATACACTTGCCGTATCCATCTTCATTGCACAGGTGGATTAAAATTAAAAGTCTGTCCCCTGGCTTAAATAAAAATGTTATTCAGGAAATTAAGGAAATAACCTCCAAATTACCACCAAAAGAAGAAGAAGTTGTGGTTATATATAGGATAAGAGCAGTGATTAATTATTGTACAGGTATATGTATATATAGATACTACTATGTACATATATTGGAATATATACGTGGTGTGTCCCAAAAGTAATGGGAATAATTTTTTTAAAACACATGTATCAACAAATGAATTGTCACCTTCAAAGTAGGTCCCTTAAGAGAGTACACAGCGATTCCAACGGTGCTGCCACTCTTCGTAGCAATGCTGGAAGGCAATTTCTATCACCGCCTTCAAAGCCTTGGTCGTGGCTTTTTACATTTTTCTACCTACATTTTCTACCGTGTGTTCCTTACTCTTAAGGTACGTTTTGAGTTTGGGGAATAAAAAAAAGTAGCACGGGGCCAGGTCAGGACTTTTGGGACACGTCATTGATATAGACACTTCAGGATGGCCAAAATCTACCGCCATTGTAAAATACATTTTGTTGAGCAAAGATAACCCCATCGTCTACCAAATCGTACAATTTGTCACTGTAAACACTCATTCCTTAGAGGAGTTCCTCTTCCTTTGGGTTAATGCAAACTGAACAAATGACACCTTGTCGAAGATTACCACCAGAATAAGTCTAGGCAACCGGTGCTACTTCAGTCTGGTTTAACAAATTGGATCCAAAGTCTCTACTCCAAGGAACATTGATTTTGCTAGTTAAAATATGGCTCATTCATGGCTGTCGGAAAAATATTTCCAATATTTACTTACTTACTTAGGTGGCGTTACAGTCCGGGGTGGACCAGGACCTCAACCAACAAGCCTTTCCACCTGGTGCGATCTTTCGCCAGCTGTTTCCAGCGGTGCTGCACTCCAAGTTGGTTGAGATCCCATTCCACTTGTTCGAACTCCCATATATTCGGCTGTACATTACTGCGTCGTCCCCGAGTTACGGAATAGAAGATTTTCGATCTTTACATACAAATATTTTGCGTACAGTTTTAAAAACTCCCTTTTACATAACTTAAAAGAAAAGGGAGCAAATATGTACTCGTAAATAACATATACATACATTTTCCGAATAAGTTCGATGTTGCTCAATGCTTGGAAATTTATCAAATTTTGTAATGTCCTGAGCACAAAATTAAAATCGGGAAATTGGTCTAGCGCTCATGTACATACGTATATCTTCAACCCCATAACATGCATTAGCCCTTAACACCTCGTGCTTCAAATATCAACCAATTTTATAGTGTGGTGCAACGTCATATGATTTATGTTTTTTTTATTTATTTCTTTCGTTCACGTATTGTTTTTGCACGATAAACGACTTTGCATGTGTGAGTGACAAGTGGCAAGAGCAAAAAGCGAAAAGAAATAAAATGATTTTTCTGCTCTTTGCAGATTTTTAAAAAAGCTTTTTTTTTATTCATTTCATAGGACAAAACTTCCCATATGAATGAGACATCTGTATAGATTTATTATCTTTGCTAATACCTTATGTACTTTAGTTTATTCCATGCTTAAAAGGCGTTTTTTTTTTTGTGTATTATCGCCACTTTTTTCTCATCATTTCACCACGTTTCCATATTTTGAAACATCAAGCAGAGTGTTTGGACTTCTTCTCATAAATAAATTCATCAAAATTTTTCAATTTGTATTCTTTATCCCAAATTTAAGGCTTAAAATTGGCTCCTTTGGTTGTTTATTCATAGTTATTATTACCAGGATCTCTAACGGAAATAAATGGAAAAAAATGGGGCAAATTAATTTTTTTTAAGTAAAACGAAATAGTTAGCTCTAAATCTTTTTAGAGTTATTACTAACATGGTTTAATTACGTCTTCTCTATGAATGTAGTAGACCAGCGTTTGTTTTTAAAATTTGTAATCGATTGCATACATACGACAATCATCTTATGGTATTTGTTATACTATATCTCTTTACTTTCAGACATCAACTACGAAACAGTATTCCTTATCAAATGGAGTACCCTTAAGAATATTGGCCAGATAACTAAGGTTAACTTCGATAATATTATCATCGACAATCGTGGTGAAATGCTGACTAATAAATTCTGCACCGGGATTCTACTCAGATACTACGAAAACAAAGCATCAATAATTATCTCTAGTGCCGATGTAACGGTAGGTTGTCTCCACCAATATTCTATACATAAAGTCTCCTAATATCTCAAATTAATTTCAGGCAAATTTAAAACTTTTACACATTTTACTGCGCCTATGTGGCCGAATAGACCAAGAGTATACCGATGTTAAGGCATTTGAAGATAAGTTTCAATTTCCCAAACTCAAAGATGGTGCTTGCAGCAAGGTTGATTTGGAAGATTATTTTCTTAAACGTGAAAAGGTCATAAATTTTTGTCGGTAAGTTGATCATGTTCAATGTGCAGTCAAGAACAAAACCCCTGTTAGGATTTTGATTCGTTTTCTTGCATCCAAAAAAATACATGCTCTGTTCTGGAATCTTCTGGAAGACTCATTAATCGCCTCTGGATTTTGGTATGCTCTTATGTCTCACTAACAATGGATTTTTGTTTTATTTTCTTTTCACAATTGTATGCTTTTGTGCTCGTATAGTTTATACATATGTTGGTAACAATAATTAAGTTTTGTTTATTTATTTTTTCGTTTTTGTTTTTGTTTTTAGAGAGTTTCGGCTAAGACGTTACTGTCACCAATTCGATGAAGAGTTTCCTCTTGTGTCAAAAGGCGATTTCAAAAGACACATCGAACATTGGCGAAGTAGTTTGAATTCTCAAAGTTCAGGATCTGTAAAGCTTTTGAGTTCGTCTTCTGAAAAGGACATCGATGAATTATTTCAAGCATATTTTCAGGTGAAACAAGAACGTGAAACCAATAAGCTGGACCGTGAAGTACAACAAATAACCGAAACAACATTTAATGATGAGGACATGGATGCAATATCTGATGATGTGGTCATAATGTCACCATTGTTGTTCGTGTCCGAATCGGAGTCGGATAGTGAACAAACCCAAGTACAAACTGAAATTATAAATAAAATAACGGATGAACTCCAAAAGGAAGAGAAAAAAGAAAAAGAAGCTAAAGAAGCAGTGAATAATGAAGCAACTACGTCTGCAACGAATCGAAGAAAGTCATCAAAGCCAGGAAAGAGGTTAACGCTTACTGAAGATGAATTGAGAAAGTCATCAAAGCCAGGAAAGAGGTTAACGCTTACTGAAGATGAATTGAGAAAAGTAAGCCTAAGGTCTCGAGATGTGATCAAGAGTTCGTTGGCTATCAATAAGACGTCCGAAGAAGCTGCTACCACACCTGCAAAGAGAGGTCGCAACCCAATGGTTAAGTTAGAAAAGAATGAGGAAACCAGAAAACGGATACAAGACGAGGAAACCATTAAAAAGGAAAAACAGCGATCTAGAGAGCGGAAAGACGAGCAAAAAAGTACAAAAAAGGAGACAGTACAAACAAAAACGTCTGAAGGTAACGAAAAGGAAAAAGAAAAAGAAAAAATTAAATTATCTAAATTAGAAGATAATAAAAAGAAAACAGAAGATGAAGAGAAAGGCACGCGAGATAAGCAAAATGAAGACAAAAATAAATTAAATGACAAACTAAGGATTTCCAAGAAGTCAGAAGAAAAGATGGTGAAACCAAGTGAGGTAATAGAAACTTCGAAGAAAAAACAAAGTCATTCAGAGGAGAATATCTCCAATACGGAGATGGATACTTCAAAGAATAAACGAAACCAACTGGAGAAAGACAAAATAATATCAAAGGAGTATAAACAAATGAAATCATATGATTTCGATAAGACTAAAGGAACGGCAATGAATACAAAACTTCAACCAACTAAACTGCAAAAAGACAACAAGCACTCTGATGAGGTAACCAAGAAAGAGGACCAAAAGGAAGCTGCGACTGATAGTGAAATAGAAAGAGCTGTTCAGGAAGAAGATTGGGAAACTGCGCGTTTTCTATTTGCTAAGCCGTGGAAACAACGTGCGCATTCACTGCTTATTCGGAGGAGTTCTATCGAAATATACAGAAAGCGACGTGCTGCTATTGGCTTAGACCGAAGCAAACTAGCTAAAGAAGCTGAGAACTACAAAAGACGTGCAAAAGATAACAATAAAAAGAAAGACAAAGAAAATACGGACAGTGGATCGAAGGAGAAGCTCTCATCTAAAAGCAGGGCTAAAATGCTTGATTTGGTGTTGTATGAAGCGAATAAATTTATGAATAACAAGAATTTAAGCAAACGGAAGACCACAAAAGCAGATGTAATATCAAGCCGTACAAGAATTTCGAATACATCGACCACTTTCACTAACAAGTCAATCAGTACGGCCGATAAAAGCGTACCCACTCCTTCAACTACATCTGTCTCAACAAGTAAAAGTCTAAAAATCGCTACAAAATCTGCCAGATCGGCGAGTAGCCAAAAAGACAAAACCACTGCGTCGAAACGTTTTAAACCACTTACAGTTTACACACCTGTTGGAGTGCATAGTAGACGTACGCGCGGCATGGACCGATGTACACGATCCGCTCCAACAAGAAGTAAATACATGAAAATTGCGATTGCTCAGGTAGATATTGATAAAATGTTGCCAACAAAAAGATCAACAAAGTGTCGAAAATTTTCAAAACAAAACTCGACATCCACCGAAATGGAAATTAAATCGCCTCCGGTGATTTCTGAAAGCCCAGCTGTTTTGGAAAGTATGCAGCTGGGACAAGCACTTTCCCCAACAAATGGTCCCATGGGGATAGATTCTATTGTTGCCCCACCCAAAAATATCGAATATAATTTCCCATTGATGCTGGACAAGGAAATTTCCGAAACCCCCGAATGCTTTATGAATTCAGTCAATGCACCCAATGAAATTATAGTGCTTACTGGTTCTTCAACCAATGAAAATGAAATGGAACCCCCTAAAAATACAGTACCTCGCCGCAAGGCATCAGCAAAACCCCCAATGGTAGCAATACCACGACCGGTTTTCAAGAAATCAAAATCCCCAGATCTCTTTAGTACTTGCAGTGACCTGAGTCTACCCTGTTCCCAGCAGACCAATAAATCTCTTTTTGAAGGTTTTAAAATCTTCGGATCAGAACTACGACAATCTGGAAAGCAACGCTCGTGTTTAGAGATTCTCGATCGCGTACCAGATTTTCGAAATCCCATTGTCGCTGGAAAGAAAAATGTTCCACCTAAACAAAAGGAAACCTTAACACAACAAAAGCAACATAGCAGCATTGAAAACGAGGATGCAACGTTTGAATTAACCTCCAACGGCGCATTCGGCAATATGGTCCGCGTAAACTCCAATGGTGAAATGTCACCAATACGTAATAAAAACCAATCAACTCCACCATCAGCTGCGCATCCAATAAACAGAATCACCAACTACCTAATCAATAGTGGTGCCCATCCATCCTCATCATTAGAAGATACAGCCGATCCCCTGCCGAAGACACCCAAACGACGAAAGTCAATATCCGGAACGGTTAAACGTTCACCAAAGTCTTTAAGTGGCGGAATTTCAGGCGGTAAATCGCAATCGACAAAACTAACACAGTGGTTAGTCAAAAATTCAATTGTGAGGATTTCAGAAACACCTCAAAAATCGCTAGTAGTTAAGAGAAGGCGTCTGGACTTGTCGTTTCCAGACGATTGAATTATATTAATATTTTTGGATTTAGTAAAGTAAAGAGAAAAATGAAAAAAAACGCTCAATTGAACCCTATGAATGTAGGTTCTATTAAATTGTTTTAAACACAAAAAAAGTTTAACTAATATTTTATTACATATGAGTACATGCTTCCGCCCCGTAGTTAGAATAATTTTTTTTTCTTGTTTTTGAAATTAACAAACAAACAAATGCAATATGTAGTTGATATAACTGAATTTTATTATTTGTTTTCTAATCATATATATTTTATAAAACTGTTAGATAAATTTTAATGAATAAAAAGTTTTAGAAGAATACATACATACATATGTGGAATGTAGAAATAAGATCAGCTTTTTATTTATTTTTACTTTACTCCGACTGAATGAGTATTTGGGTAATATGGAATAACCGTAAACGAGGCCACAAATCACAGCTCTTTCTTTATAATGCTAGCGAGTTAACCCCCTTAAGGGTCAACGGCAACACTCATATCCACAAATCGGGTTGCTGGTTCTACAAAATTTGCTTTCTTTTGTTGAAGGAGTGCTAGAAAGGACATGATCTTCCACGTTGGCGGTTAATTACCCGCCCTTGTAAAAACCCCGTTGCTGCAAAGCCTTGGATTTACTGTTGATGAGTCTGACATCAAACTTTTGACATAATTTCATAAATTTATACTTACTTAATTTGTAATAAGTGTGGACGTTTGTAGCACTATTCATACCAATACCTAAACGCCGATCTATTAAACACAGCAATACTGTGCTTCTCTGAAGAAAAAAACTGCGAGCTCAGTGAAAGTGAGGTTGGGGAGCCCGAATCGAATACCCAATACTGTCAACTTGATATCAGAAACCAGGTGGACATTTTGATTGAAGTCGCTGCAACGTGATAAAGAAATCGCATGATTGCGGGCTGAGCTTGGCAGTATAAAGGTGAATTTGTCAAATCTTCTTTATCCAGAAAACAGTGAGCAGTTGCTATTGCTAAAAAATATTATGAGAGATGAGATATTATAAAAAAAATTCAAATTCAAGTCGACACCTTAACATACTGTTATAACCTCTTATTGTGCACAGCGCCATATTCATACTAAGAACAGAAGATCCATCCAATGGAAGAGTAACGGAAGCTCTTTAACAACTGATATCGACAGTTCCAGAAATATGGCTAGTACAGAATGTTCTCTCTCGAAAGATGGCAGGGAGTATAAATAACGCCATCGAACGGCGTCCACCTCAGTTCTAAGGTTGAATTTGAAAAGTGAATTAAGAGTACTGATAAGGTGGTTTAAGTAAAAGATAAAATAAAGTAAAGTGGTTTATAAAAACTATAAATAATTGGTTTAAATTGGATTGAATTATAAATTCTTATTGTATTAAGAAATAAGCTCTATCTTTTGAACCCACACAAACATTTTACAGTATATAAGCCTGAGATAAAGCAACTTGTTCTCCCACTGTCGCCAATGAATGTGTCTTACTCAATACTATCCAATACCGCGGTTTTTTTTTGTTGGTAACTCGTTTCGCATGTCAGTGTCAAACACATATGTACATACATCCAGCTTGTGCTGGATTCCTGCAGCGCTCATTGAAGCATAACAGCGCAAGAAATGGATGCGCTTAATTTGAGCCAAGGTGAAGTTTGGTATTTTGTGTGCTCGGTTCCCCAGACACATATCACTGCTTTCATTCCAGAGTCATCTATCCATTTTGAGTTGAAATGTCTGATATTTCTCAAAATTCTTGTGTCCACGCCTTGCATGGTGCACTTGAATCCCTTAGGTTTGATCTGCTCATATACCCTGCGCTTAACATACTCAATCTTTATATATACATTGGGTTAATTTTTGTCGAATATACGATGGTTCGATTTTGGTAAAATTCAACTTTATTCATCAACATAGTTTCCTTCTAGAGTGATACAATCATTACAGCGCCGTTCTAACATTTATATGCCTTTCTTATAGAACGATTTGTCCAACACTTCAAAATACGCTTCAGTTTCAGCGACCACTTCTTCATATCTCTTTTGAGGTTAGTGAACAGGTAACAGACCATTGTCACAGACCACATGAAAAAAATATTTTTATTTCTCTTAATTAGCGCTCTGAATCATCAATACATTGTTGTTTTTTGGTACAAACGTGGTACCTACCCACCCTGAACAGAACTTTCGCATACCCAAATACTCGCGCAAAATATGAAGTACATCGATTGGCCTTTACCATAGACTAACTACCCCTAGATATCAAACTCTACTAATGCTTAACTTTTTCAAAATTTGCTAAAATGAGAGCAATTTACAAGAAAAATTGCTAGAATGAGAGTGATTTGCACGAGTGTGTGTAATCTGGATGAGGTTTTTTGGTTAAAATGGGCGTGGTTTGTATAAAAAAGGAGGGAAATTGCCATTGATCATAATTCACATGTATTCACAGACAGAGTCACACGGTTAGGGGCAATCAGTAGAAAACCGGTTTTGATTTTCCAATATCTAGAAAGTTTGATATCTAGGTATAGTTAGTCTATGCCTTTACGATGATATCTGACACGCACTTTCGTTTTACGGTTGTCCAAAAAGATTTTGCGCATGTCTTTGATGTTTTCCGGAGTAACAGACTCTTTTGGGCACCCAGACGTTTAGCATCATTTGTTTCTGTACGACTATGTTTAAATTCAGCAAACCGGCGATTCCTTATAACTTTTCAATACATTCTTGAGTGCTTACGGTATTTTGTCGCTCAAATAATATTAGGTGTATCCCAGGACTACAAATTTGTACAAAAACTTGTTTCCGCAAAAAAAAATATTGCTTTTGAGAGAGTAATTCATTTCCCACACTGCCAATTGCTACAGTTTCTACATGAGGTTTTTCTTTGGGTAGGTAGGAATTGTAAAAAACGTCAAGTCAATTTAATTTTAAAAGAACTGTCAAACTCGTAAAAATTTAAATTTTTGCGAATTGCGGAAATGAACTAAAAGGAGGACTTGGACATGGACAAAGACGTTAAAAAAGAGCATCAGATTGAAGTGAATTGTTTGCCTAATATAAAAAAACTCAATAAATGCATATTACATCAATAAAGTATAATAATTGCCAATCAAATAAAAATTCGCCTCCTGCTTCGCAATTTATTTTCTTTTGGTTTTATTTGTCGCTTCTGATGTTTAACACACATTTTACAAAAAAGCGTTTTCGCGAGATTTTGAGTTTAAGAAAAAAGTTAAGCAAAAAACTCTTTTACAAATTAGCTTTGTTCAGTAATGCTGTTGAAAAGTACAACCTTTCCTATTCAGTGAGAAAATTTACTGTCCGAATCTGTTCTGCTCTGTGTTCAGTGAGGCTGTTCCAATCTGTTCGGAACAGAAAATCTTGCACCTACTTTCGAAGTAGAACACAATTGTGAAAAATGTCAAAATCAGCTGTGCTGTACTTTTCTCATTTGATTTGATTTGACGTTTTTCACAAATCTGTGCTGTTCTGTTCTAGTTTTTCCTTACTGAACAAAGCTATTGTTACAAAAATCTCGCGGGAACAGAGCTACATATGTAGTGTTTTATCAATGTACGAAACTCGTTTGTTTTCATTGTTTTGAGAATATCAAAAGGTGTATCATTTAAACTTCGATATCTCGATGACTGATGGGCGAAATGTCATCAAATTTTGACACGTATAGTTTGAAGGTTGGTACTAACTAATAGCGTTTTCGATTGGGCAGGCAGAAGGCGTCTTTCTGTGCTCCGGAGCAGAAAAGTGAAGTGAATAAAACTTTTTCCCCTCATTTTGTCAGAACCAAAATTTTGCTTCTGGTTTTCATTTCAGAACCAAAATTTATTTCCTGAATTTTATGTCAAAATGTATATACATGCATATTAATATGTATAAACGTCAAATAGTATTGTGTGTCAAACTAAATTTCTGTTTTCGTGTAATCGGCTGTGTTTGGTCAATATTATTCTGAGTGTTCACAAATTGACTCGCAAGCAAATATATTTAAAAAATAAAAGTCAGAAGTTTTTAATTTTCCATTGGGATCAAAATCGGAGTACAAAAAAAAAAAGAAGCCTTCTGCCCGCTCAATCGAAAACGTCATAAAAGTCGTATGGATATATTATTAAAGTCACCACCTATGTATCAGTTTCTGGACTTTAACCACCATCTGTTAGTTGTCAACACCTACAATTTTGTTAATAAGTATCGTGTTTTGGTATATTTAAGAGTTGACAACATTGACAGGAGTTCGCTTTTCATTGTATTATAGTGACCTTAACGCTTGTCAAGGAAATTCAATTTAAGGTCTGCGTGATCAAATAGAGAGGTTGATCAGCTTTGGTAACTATCAAATGAAAAGTTTTGCTGGTAAAAATAAAGCATAGTGCAGCAATTTAAAAACTCTTTTCATAAAAGTTTTTATCATTTTGACAAGTTTGGTTTGGCTGATTTAAGTAAAGATATATGCTATACATATATGTATATGTATTCGTATAGGAAAAAAAAAATATTTTTTTATAATATCGTTTCTTTTTCTTGTATAGTTTTTAATTGTAAAATCAAAATTAATTTTTTCTTGATTTACTAAAAATCAACGTAAGATTGTTCATGACTGCTTTACGCTGATATTCGAGTTCTCTTCGACAGGGCGAACCTAGGAATGATGGACACTGATAGATGATGGTATCAATGCAGTATGTATCCCTTCCTAAGGAACTAAATTTAAATTCACTCTCCGATCGCACTGAAAAAGAACAAAAGAAAGAAAATAATTACAAATTTAAATTTTTTGTATTTTGTGACAACTTACGGCAATATATTCCGAAAAAAAAGCAAGTTTTGTGTTTAGATTCGATTTTATACAATTCACTTTGCCCTGGTAACGATTTGATTACCGCTATGTCAGCATGAGTGACACTTTGCCAATGTGGCCAGTAGGATAGTATCTCATGATACATAACTGAGTATCTCCAGTGATCTCTGTTACCTTCATCAGCGGTGATTTTAAAGTCAAGTCTTTAAAAAAAATAAACGTTCAAGTTTAAATTTAATTTGTTTATTATAATATCAAATTTATTTACAAAAGAGTATTGTTTTTGAATGTAACTAAAATAAGCGCACGGCTAGACTGAGAAGAAGGGTCTGATCAAAATATGAAGAAAACTAGATCGATCGCAAAATATTTAGAATTTTTTGAGAAACCAATATTGACTCGGACCACGCACTGAAAAATGGTGATTAATATTGCAGTTATCTAAATCGTAGGAATAAAATCTCGACATACATATATAAACCGCTCTTTGAAGATGAAGGTTGCCAACAAGTCCAAGAAATAGGCCATTGTACTCGCTGTGTGTTATTTTTACTGGAATTTCTCAGTCTTTCGTAGAAAGATGAAGAAACGTGTTAGCGTAGGTCGAACTTACATCTCTGTGAGTGCCTCGCGGTGTTGCTATTATCTTACAGCAAACGCGTCAGTATGCGTCACTTATGTGTTGCATACTTGAATTCTAAGCAAAAGCGTTGTGTCTCAGTACGATGCTAATAAGCGGTCTATAGGATTTCCTACTGAGTGACAGTGGGAAAGTGGCTGAAATATCAGAAAGCAATCGTTTGGCGGCCTGTTATTGGTCCTATTGTGACCCTAACGTTAAGTCAGCCTTCCAACCGCGTTCAGACAAGTTTTGGGTTTTCCAAGTCGGTTGGAAATGATAAGAGGGTTCAGCAAAGCATTAAGCGCAGCTTTGGTGTACTTCGTCGGCTTCACCGATTTTTCACAATATAGTTAATTTCCAAAACAAATATCTCCGCTTGGGAGACAGAAGCAACGTTCCCTTAGTGGAGTGAGATCTAACGTTGCCGTCCTCCATGGAGCCATCCGTGAAGACCCAACTACATTTATTTTCTGGGTCAGATTCTGCCCGTAATCATTCCTATTTTTCCAGTATAATGGTGTCATTATAGTGAATAGTCGCAAAACATGGACAAAAAGTATATCTATAATACGAGTACATCGGCTGCTAGAGCTGTTGAGGGTGTTAAGCAAAAAATCGTGCATGTACGACAGCAGTAGAGCCAAGACGTGCCCTTTCAGCCAATCCCTCTTAAGCCACTCCATCACATGTTGGCCGTAGTTATCATCCGCAATCAAGGTTCTGTTTACTAGCATTTCATGGGTTCACCTACAGCGTATTGCCTGACCGATACATTTTGTGTTGTCGAAAGCCCTCTATCATGACGAAAATGACTAGCGTGTACTTCTTATTGTCAAGTAAATCTTCAATTGTTTCTACCAGATTTTGCGCAGTTTCGAGGGATCTTCCGCGTTGGTAGGTATGTATTCCAGTCCTAGGCTAGTAGGGAAGATTCTTTTCAGAGTTACTAGCAGCTGGTCTATACCCTGTTTGTAGCATAACTGCATATATGCTGTCGGTGTCATGTGACTTGAAGACATCAGAGAAAGCAAAGAGAAAGACAACAGAATCCCTTGCCTTAACCGATGCAGATATTAGCTATGCCGAGTCGTTATTCAGCTTACTTATTCTTTAGTTGTATGAACTAGTAATGAGCTGATTTTACGCAGGTTACTTGGCAAGTCTTAAGCATGAGACAGAGAGCTCCCGCTTTTTACTCAGTATAGGTGCCATTGGATCTTCTGAGTGTTTCCAGTCTGGATGATTTGCTCGTTTTGTGAACTTTGCCAGCCTGTTGGTTGCAGCGACTATCTCAATCTCGTATAGGAGGTGCTCTTCACAGCTGCTTTTATTCTTTTTGCTTCAATCGGTAAAAATTGTAGTCATCATCCAAATTTGCTGGCTAAACGCGTCATTTCAAAATATTCGGAGAGGGTTCTGAATTATTTCCTTTCATTTCTGCTTACTACGATGAATTTTAAAATACTTTAAAAGTAATACTGACTAACATTGATTATTTCCATTCCCGACAAGGGGACAACTGCGAAACAATTAAGTGGTGGTCCCTTATGCATGCAGGTTAAAATGACAAGCGCATGCCTAGCCAGTAGCATTATACTGACCTACGCCGTCATATGGCTCACAACCTTATACGTAAGAGATTAAAATATGTGCCGCACCAACTAATGCCCTTTGATAAAAATGTACTCACTGTTAACGGCCCTAGCGAAGGTTTAAAAAAGAAAGACCATTTTCGGACCCTTAACAGGCTACGTGCAGCCGAACATTAGCAGAAAGTGCGATACGTATATACTAGTACTATGGCGATTGCTATAAGGATAAGAAAAACAGCACTTATTCAGATGCGGATTTGCCATATATGGCAGACTTAGGCAAGAAGTCTTCAGCTTCCGACACGTGAATGAGCGTCTTATGACAATCAACATCAAGGCTAAATTAGCTAACATAAGCCTAATAAGAATAATGGGAAACGAGGACATCTTTGGTAGGACAGTTGGTAAGAATAGCCTACACGACACTACGTCTGGCAACAGACTTAGGCTTACTGCCTTCACGGCGGGACGAAATACTACTATAGCAATCATACGGCTTCCTTATTTCTCAATATACACAAGGGGGCATGGAAGTCTCTGGATCATCAAACGCTAAATAAAATTGATCATTTTGCGATAGACGTTAGGCATGCCCCCCAGTATTCTGGACATCCAAACGTTTCGAGCAGCCAACATTGACTCGGGTCACCACCTCGCTGCAGCCAAGGTGCGAATGCGGATATTTCTATTTCTCACTGCTGTGAGAAGATATAACGTAGAAAAGTTGCAATCGCAAGAGACCGCCAGATTCTTCGCCGAACGCATGTCCTGAAATCTCTCAACAACACCAAGTACCGAAGACCAGTGACAATGCTGCCAACGTGCAGATGTGCTGAGGTTCACTCGACCACCACCAAGAAATTCCTGGTTTGATGAAGAATGCCGACAATCACATGGAGGTAAACAAGAAGCCTACAAAGAGGCGCTGCAACGAAGGACGAGAGCTGCTCGTGAACTCTACGAGCAGAAGAGATGGGAAAATCGAATTGAAAGGTACGGAAGATTTACCAACAGGCACAAAGCTCATGTCAAGGCCAGAAGACCCGTACAGAAGCCTGTAGAGATGAAGAAGCAAACATTGTAGTGGAGTCACAGTCGGTGGTGAAAATATGGGAAAACTTGTTCAGCAGACTGTATAACGGCAAAGAAGCCCAACATGCCGCTGTCAAGCAGAACAGACCATTAAACTTAGGCGATGATAGCCAAAACTTCCGACATTCTGATCAGAACAAAGTACGGATAGCAATATCTAAGCTAAAATCCAACAAATCAGCTGGACTTGACGCGCTACCGGCCGAGGTATTCAAAGCTGCTAGAAATGACTTTGGGGAAAGCATGCACCAAGTCATTTCTCAGATCTGGTCAGAAGAATGATGAATGAATTCTCATCACCTTATGATTCACAAAAAAGGAGACACTCTCAACTGTTAAAGAGTTTAAGTCTGGTATAAAGAGGTATAGGTCTGCTCAACATTGGATACAAAATCTTATCTGCCGTATTACGTGAACGTCTGCAACCGTTCGTCAACAACCTGATTGGTATCTAGTCCCTATCAGACCTGGAAATTTCACAATCGCTGAAATCTTCACACTCTTGCAGATCCTGGAACAAACTCAATGTCCAAATCGATGCCCTCCATATGTTCATCGATTTTAAGGCCGCATATAACTGCATATATAGAGACGAGAGCCATGTTTAGTTTTGGCATCTCTGCTAAGCTCGCAGAATGAAAAACTAAGGAAACCGTATATAAGACCTCGGTCATCCTAGTCCTACTTTATGACGCAGAAGCATGGAGGTGAAGACTCAATAGCGAACGACGAGCTGTACAACGACATCGACCTAGTCAGAAAACTGAGTACCAGTGGCCAGAGATGGCTGGGACATATTGAGCGAATGGACACCGATTCTCAGAGTCTTCGAATATAACCCGGAGAGACAACGCAGTAGAGGAAGACCTCACTTTAGGTGACGCGCACAAGTAGAAGGGGACCTCAACTGACTTGGAGTGTGCAATTGGAGCCTGAACTGCAGCGCCGCCTATAAGTAAGTAAGTGACTGATCCTTCAAGAATAATAAATGGAGCACCCATTTTTATAGCTTGTGTTTCTGTGTTTCAGATTGGGTGTTGTATATGAGGTTTACTGCCCGACCAGGTCAAAATAACTCGTTTGCGAACCGAAGGACGGCGTGTTGACTTCAGAAAAATTTATTGAGCCATTCTTGTTTGAAGACGATGGCAACAGCTTTTGATTCATTAGTCTTATACTTCGTTAGGGCTTTGAAAAAACACGATGGACTTCCTGATTAGCTCATTTGTATTTACTGAATGGTTTAATAAGTACTTTGTCCAGAAGTTGAACAGGTTGAATTGTAGGGTAGACATCAAAATACTGCCTATTCGCCATCAACGCTAAGTCATCTCCAATCCCTATGTTGTTCTAACCCAAATGTTAAGATGATATTTATGGTCACAAACATTACATCCTTCAATGAGTCAGGGGGTCATTGTTAAACTTACGAAAATGTACGAGCATCTACTTTCAATTCTTCATACGATATTAGAAGCTGTAGGTGGACCTAACAAACCCAGTCTTCAGGAGGTTTGGAATAAGAAAAATATTGCGGATGCAATAAGGAACATGAAACCATTTAAAAAAATAAGGTGAATGTAGTTACTAAACCATTTTGGGAGTGGGTGGAGAAGACAAGTCCAGGAACTGAACGAGTCAGTTCGAATCGAGTCGAGATAACTCAATTAAAGAAAACCCATATCTAGAAGAGCAATCTAATCATTTGTCAATTAGATATGCACATAAGTAGATACATTGATGTCGAAAGTTAATGAAGCCACTGAAATTTTAAAATCGTTTAACTTTTATTTAGAGAAGTTCAACGAGCACAGCAGATCAACTCAAGGCGGTTTCTCTGGCAATTCTATGATGGCACTAATTATATACTATCCCTTGGTTTTCTAGTGGAACGAGTTTTAACACAAAAAACGTTACTAAGACCAACTGATATATCTCCCACTCCTTGATTTTCATAAAGAGTTTTCCAATAGAGACTTGGCAACTTTGAATTTAATTTGTGAGCGCACTCTTTCACTAATCATCAAACTACCACTGTCAATTTATTCAGTAAACTCAACATTTTCATCATGGTAAAGTACACGAACGAGCAACATCAGCAAATTATAAAAATTTTCTACCGAAATTCGGAGTCGGTGATTGCAACTTTAAGAGCGTTAACTCCAATTTTCGGTCGTAATTCTCGCCCTAGTAGACAGGCAATAACAAATTTGAGTCTACATATTCGTTGTGTGATGTTGCCGTGTCAGTGAGACAACGGGTTGGTCGAAGTGTTAAAAATATCACTGCCGTTCAGGCGTCCGTAGCAAACGATCCAAATCAGTCAATTCCACGGCGTTCTCAAGAATTGGGCATCGCTCAGATCACATAATGGCGTATTTTGCGTAAGGATCTTGGTTTACACCCACACAAGATCAAGTTGACTCAAGAATTGAAGCCGATGGACCATTTGAAGCGACATACGTTCTCCGATTGGGTTCTGGAGAAGATGCGCCAAGATGATGAATTTCATCGCAAAATCATCTTCAGTGACGAAGTTCATTTTTGGCTCAAGGGGTTCGTCATTAAGCAAAATATGCGTTATTGGTCGGGTGAAAATCCACATGTGCTTCATGAATCACCACTTCATCCACAAAAAATAACTGTTTGGTGCGGTTTGCATGCCGGCGGCGTTATTGGGCCATATTTTTTCGTCACGTTACTGTGAATGATCAGCGTTATCGCGCCATGATCACCGTTTATTTTTGGCCCGAATTGGAAGATATGGACTTGGACGACATGTGGTTTCAACAGGATGATGCCACAAGCCACACAGCACACGCTACAATCGATTTATTGAAGAGTAAGTATGGTGGGCGTGTTATCTCAAGAAATGGGCCAGTCGATGGCCGCCTCGTTCGTGCGATTTAACGCCGCTTGACTATTTTCTGTGGGGCTACGTTAAGTCATCGGTTTATGCCAACACGCCGACGACGTTGGAAGAGCTCACAGCCAACATTGAATGCGAAATAGCGGCCGTTTCGGCCGAAATGTGTGGCCGAGTCACTGAAAATTGGGTCCAACGAATCGACCGCTGCAAACGTGCGAGTTCCAAAAGTCGAGTTCCATTCATAAATGTTTTGATTGTACTTCAAGCCGATAATAAAGTTTTTGAAATATCTCAAATGGTTTGCGTTTTATTTAAAAAAAAACGTTGTCAAGTCCTTATTGGAAAACCTTATATTATGGGCTGTGCTTTCAAAGCCATTTTCCGTCTGAAATGTAGTGATGGAGAAGCATTGGAGTTGCGATGACGTTTTTACACTGGTTTTATGGACATGCCGTCAAATGTAATAACACCAGAATTCATCTTACTACGGAAACACGAAATCTACCGTTTTTGTTCTCAGAATCGGTGGAGGTGACTAAGTATATACGAGTACATACTCGTACTTGTAACAACAGCCTGGCTGCTCTTTTAGGATAGTTCAAGAATACTAGGAATCTCTGAACGAAGTCGGTAATCTTAATTCAATGAGTCTTGTTTGGGCCCCAAGGGACAATTGAAGCACGAAAAATGATATTTTTGATGAACTTGCTATGCAGGGCTCAGAGAAGAGTTAATTTAGACCTAAACCTGCGTTAGGACTGTTTGCCTTCGTGGTTGATGCTCCCACGTTGACAGTTGAGTTTTGTGTGCCTATAGCCGCATTAGTGTCTAGAATGCCGGTAGACCAAACGAATGCTATATTTTAACGGTCATCGACTTTTCTGCTGTCTTCAGGGGGAAAGCCTATAAGTTGCTTACTGATGTCTTAACGGGACATTACAGTTTTACTAACCACCAAATTTTTTTTTTTTTTTTAAGAAAATGCTTCAGCGTGTTAAGTTTTTTTGGAAAATGGGATAGAGAGAGAAAGAAAGATGTTTGGACTCTGTGGTTATTTCGCTTCACGAGTGGCATCCAAAATTTAATGAGGACACTAAAATATGAATGTCTTTCTGGTGCGGTTGGAATTCGAATTCCGAACCTTGCGATATGGAAGCCAGTCCATTACCACTTGAGCCACGGCAACCAGTGACATCAGCTAGGCAGATGTGACACAACTTCCTGTAAAGCATGAGAGAGATGACGACACAGTGTCATGGCAGTGTCCGGCCTACGACCGTATTATATTGCAAGTATTTGCTGCTAGTATGATGGGTGCTGGTACCGCGGGCACTTTATCACTGAATCCTTTATTCATCTTTCTACGAAAACTGAGTAATTTCGGTAAGAGAGACATACAAGTTGTACAATTGTCCAGATTTTTGTCTGAGTGATCTGTTCCGAAACAATTATGTATTCAAGTAATCGAATACTCATACAGATGCTGCAATGATGCGGCTCACGTGGTGAATAGATTGGATAGCTAATAGCACTTAACACTAAGAGACTAATTAAAACTTGATAAAAATGTCGCGAAAATCCTTCACATTGAGCTATTGGTAGCAAATTATATAGAAGCGGAATAAATAAAACATCATCTCTATGATTCTGCCCAGTACATTGTAGCAGACAGCGGTGACCTAGCAGCCGTATTTAGCAAGGTAATGGGAAGACCTTAGTAGAGAAAATCAACAAGTGTGCTGAACTTGCAATAGAGATTGAAACGTAGTGGGAACTAAAATAGTAAAAATCACTAAAATGGAAAATCTTCGCGTGAGATTTGCTTCTTGCCCAGCTCCTGTATTCAAGGTTATTTTTGAGCGGAAAACCGTGTCCTTTTAGCTAGCTAAATCAAATTGAACTGATTAATAACGATTTAATGCTCAGCAACTAATAACTTCCACTCAAATTTCGCACTTATGTATACATAATATTTACTTATAATTGGATTAATCCAATACAAACAATTAACTAAAAACAGTACACAAAAATGGCAGTGCCACTTATCGCAATACCTCATTGAAAAAGTGGTATAAAATATTGGACACAAAGCTGTACCCTGAGGCATATGTTCACCAAGAATAAATAGCTTTTTTTAATTATTGTGAAGTATTTTTTTCGTAGGCGCAATTTAAATATTCGACCAAATCCAATAGGACGAAAATCACTTCCCGATAGTAACAAGTTTTCATTTATTTTTATTTTTACTTAATCTAGTCCGGATGTTCACAAGCCTCAAGTGAATACAATTTATCAAAGAATTTTAAATTCAAATGGATATCGGAAGAAATACGAGTACATAAACTAAAACAAACGAAAGCTGCTTGCTTTTTTCGAAAAAAAGAAACCACATATGGGCTGAACGATCTATTTTTAGAAAATTTTGTTTACATACTCGTACCAAGGCTTTGGTATTCCAAAGAATCTACATCACTTGGATGGATAATAAATTATTTCTCACTCACATTGTTGGATTGAGTAATTGCATTTTGCTAAAGTCTGCAACATATTCCCAGACATCTTCCGGTCTAGAGTCTTTGATAAGAGTATCGATTTGATAGTCATGGAATCCGCTGGAAAAGAGCACGTATAGAATTACTAGGGCCGCGACCGCAATGGCCAGACGTTTGCGATTCCAACGAGTTGAACGCATATTGACAAAAGAGAAAATAAATTAAAAAAAAAACACACACACAAAAAACAAATTAAAAAAACAGCAATTGAAAATCAAGATCAAAACCGAGGATAGCAAACGATCGTGTGAACTGATCAAGAGGAAAGGAATGACTGCCGGTCGGCCGCTTGAATTCAGCCCAAACCGTAATGAAAAATACAAACTGCTTCCACTCTATGGGTCAGATGGCGCAAATTGATGTGAGTTGGCTTGGGTTGCTTGTTGGATATATTTCTTCTCATTCTTGTGTGATCATTCTTTTATTCGAGGCAAGATCACTGTGATTAGAGACTAAGATATGCGACGTGCGCTGCATTTTAAAATTTATAAGTCATTCCATGTCCCATAAAGAGGAGAACGATTTCAAGTAATTTCATTTGGACAGAATTTGACTAATTCCTGATTAGAGAGTCCGATGGCATACGTCACTAAAATGACTGAAAATGAGACGAGAGTAGTGTTGTGCGCGACGTAGTACCAAAAAGGTACGACAGCAGAGACATCTACTGAATCACTAAATTATTGATACATGTAACACACCTGTCAGTTATTTACTTATATCTTGCTGGTGAAAGGATCTCTGCTCATTGCGAATGATGACCATTGCTGTAGATAGAGAACACATTTTACATCTGCAACATAAGCAAGTTGCCCGAATCAATTATAATTGCTCGTACTCGCTACTCAATTATCGTCCCGGCTTTGATTATACACTCAAAAATACCAAAGCGGTTGTAGGAAGTGGAACAGAAGTTCCTATATAAAATACATTAAAAACGGTTTCAAAAGTTTATATTGAAAAGGAATTGCAAATATGATATTCTTTTCAATCAAAAAAAAAAAAAAAAAAAAAAAAAAAAAAAAAAAAAAACAGTAAGTAGTCTCTCTAAGCAAAGAAATCTTGTGAGTCGAACTTATGAAATTATATATTATAGCAAAATAATGTAAAAAGTCATCTCCAGCGATAACGTACCTCCAGCATTTTAGGGACACTCTCGATATTCAGAGAACATTTTCCGCTCTTGATTCTAATACATACAAGGTAGGGCAAAGGTAATGTGACAATGTGAATTGGCTGCCATTGTTTTTAGAAATGAAAAAAATTGGGCTATGTTTTCACGAAAAGTTTATTTTAGGTGTAAAATTTATGACATTAGGTTGAAAAAATGATATTAGTCAAATGATCACCTCCCGAGTTTATGTACATTTGTGCTCGTTTTACGGCATTTTGAATCGGAAAACATCTGGCTCCAAATTGGTGATTTCGTCTTCAATGTTAGCTTTCAAGGTTAGTGGTTTGTTGCGGTAAACGAGAGAATTGAAAAAGGACGAAGTCTGGCGCCGTCAGATCTGACAATTCCACCCGCCACTTCAAATCGCCAAAAAAGAAAGGATCACACGGTTTGGAAATTAGTGATACAAAACATCAAATTGTGTGCATCGTTCTCTCGTCGATATTTGTGGACTCTCTTGGACGTATGACTGGTGGTTTAAGTGGTTTGGATGGTTTTCTTGGGTGTGGATATTTTGGATGCGTCTTGCGAGGACTTGGCGATAGGTAAAGTGTCTGGGGTTGGTATATTTATAAAGAACGAGTGTTCTACTATTTTATTGGTCAATTTCTAGTGTTTACGCACAAAAATAGTAATTTTTTAAGTTATTTTCGATCGGGTAAATTTCATGTTTTTTGTTACTTTAGTTATTTTGGACGCATCTGGCAAGAACTTGGCCGCGCTCAAAACGTCTGGCGTTCATATTTTTGTAATCTGGAAGAATTGAACTATCTTTTGAGAGAAAAAAAATTTGGTTATGTTAGTTATGCAAAAATTTAATATTTGCTTATTTTAACGGTGTCTGGCACTGCCTTCAACGCACGGTAAACGTCTTGGAACCATATATTCATAATAATATAACTCTGTTCTATGTTTTACGTAAAATTGACATGGTTACCTTAATTATGCAAAATTGGGCATAATTCAAACACTTTGAGTGCATCTGGCGTGGCCTTCGCCGCATCCTAAGTGTCTGGCATAAATCTGGCATGAATCTAAAGCAAGCAAATTCTGCTCTATCGTTTTCAATAAAAATTAAATGGTTATCTCCCCTATTCCTTTTGGGCATAATTTCGCATTTTAAAAGTACTGTTATTTTCCTCGGCCGTCAATGAGGACTGCCAGACTGCCTTAATTGAAATCACACAATTAAATACTACCTATGAATGTACATATTTTTTGGTTATCATTCACTGTCAAATCTATACTGCGGGCTCTTGGTCTATTACCTCATTCGCCGTTGAATCTCGACCGATTTGGACGTTTATTTATGTGACTGAACAATTTTTCTTAGTAAATTTTGTTAGAGGTACTTTTTCAGCGATATAATATTTTGCAGTTTATGTTTCGTTAGCAATGGGTGACAAGAAATTATCTAGAGGTTCTTTTTTGTTTGTAGGAAAACTAAAAGAAATTACCCTGACTGGGAAATTTTCAAATGTCCTTCTAGGGGAAAAAATGAAATTTTAAATAATTTGTGGATGAAGGCATGTGGTTTTAAAAATGAAGGCAAATACTTTGTTTGTGGAGATCATTTTTGTCCCTAGTTTGTAGGAAAAAATATCTTAAGGCGGATGCTGTTCGTTCCTTAAATTTAAATTATGATTTGGATTCAAACTTGAATTTAGAAAATCTGAAGTTTACTTTAACTAAGCGAGGAAGAACGTCGAGCAGTTGCAGCATTTCGTGTGCAAGGTGCGATCAGTTATTGGAAAGTTGTGCAAAAGAGGAGAAACAAAAATGCAACTTTAAAAAAAATATTGCTAAGTTACAAACTTAAATTAAGAAATTTAAAAATAAACCATTATGGGGCGAGTACGATAACTTTGGCGCCAAGAATTGATAACGGTATTTTGTAGAGGGGTTATAAACTAGCATTTTTTACTATGTGAGTTTGGGGGGTCTATCTCGCCTCGTTTAGGAGTTAGGGGCAATTTTAGAAAAAAATGGCTTAAAATGGAAAAGAAATTATTAAAAAACAACGGTAACACTTACAATAAAGTACTATAAAGGATTTGATATCCTAAAATTTGTTCTTTAATATACAATTTATATCAAATTATTCGTGTGAATAGTTTTTGAATAATTCGCATTCAAACTTAAATTTTTTATAAAAAATGAAATTTTTTTTTTAATCAATAGTATTCAAAATTGTGAGATGATGTGCCCAATTCGTTTTTTTTTGTATTAATGCGCATATGAATTCTGAATCGAACACAAAAACCCGCATGGCTTTATATCTTCTAGTTTTTGAGAAAATCGAAAATTACTAAAACTATTTTTTATAAGATGTTTTTTTTTTTTGGTATTTATGGTGATCTCACTTTGAGGATTAATATTGATGATAGAGTCATCTTTGTAAGTAAAGTACAGCAAATCGTTTAGCGGAACCAAGAATGCACTACGAGGAGATAGATTTGCATTGCATTCTGACTCCCAGTCAGTCAGTTTGTGAGTAAGTTAGGTGTTAGTTAAGAGTAGGCAATTAAATGTTCAATATACGAGTACACATTAAAAAGGTATGTAAGTTTCGTCAATAAAGTCATCGTCCGTACTGGTGTCAATGTCGAGTTCGTTGAGTTCGTCGATTATGGTGAAGAGCCGAGGTTGTTTTGGTGGTAAAATACCTTATAAGTGTTCATTGTGAACGGTCGGAGGGTCGAAGTCCTTCAGTTGCAAACCCACACTTTCTTTACCTTTGACAAAACCTGGGTACACTTTTTTTACGTCAATTAAAAATTCCGTGATTTGGAAGCCCATGTCGTCCTTATAATTTTTTTCAAGGCAGTATTTCCGGTAAAAGAAAAGTGCCATATATTTTTGAAGGTGCTGCGTTGTATTGCGGCATAAAATTGATTTTTTCAGAAGCTTGTTCTGATTCTCAAGATCATTTATAGTATTGGTTGCATCGGTCTTGTCTTTGCTGTGCTTTGTAATTTCATGAGTCGTAGAAGTAGGGAACATTTTCTCAATACCTATGAATTGGCGTGCGCTGTTGGTACAAATACGACTGCTGTTGGAGTTAACGTAACACAAGTCTTCTTTACTTTTGGAGTTCACTTTAAAGAAGCGTTCGACCTTATCTTCTTTACAAAATAACCCCAACACTACGATTTTTATCATAATTTACTGCAACATTGGAACATGTGAATTTTCTATAATGCGAATTTGTGAAACTTTGTTATTAATGGGAACTTTGTAATTTTATGATGAGTACTGTGGATGAAGAGTATTGATGACATGGGCGCCTGCCTGACGAAAAGCACATACCCCGAGTGGAGCAACGAAGTTGTGTGAGCGGGTCCTGCCGCCTGCGGAAAGAGAGTTGAAATTCCTTAATCCCACGAATCGGGTCACCCGTGTACTCTTAATTAAGAAAACTATTGATATAGGCGTCTGCGAGATGTTTAAATAATACTCATTAACTTATTCAAAGGAAGACTACGTACATACAGAAATGCCAAAAACAAAACTAAAGTAGTCATTTCAATTTCAATTTGCTCAAAAACTAGAGGACATTAGGCCATGCGGTATATTTGTATTCGATTCAGAATTAATACGCGCATTGAATACAAATTTTTATTTTTATTAAATTATTTCACAATTTTGAGTAATATTGTTAAAAAAATTTTTTTTTTTAATTTTTTACCAAGAATTTGAGTTTAAATGTGAATTATTCAAAAACTATTCACACGAATAATATGATGTAAATTTTATATTAAAGAACAAATTTTAGGCTTTCATTCCTGTATAGTACTTTATTGTAAGTGTTGCCGTTGTTTTTTAATAATTTCTTTCCCATTTTAAGTCAATTTTTTCTAAAATTGCCATATCTCCTAAACGGTGCTAGATAGACCCCCCTCCCATAGTAAAAAAATGCTAGTTTTTAACCCCTCTACAAAATACCATTATCAATTCTTGGCGCCAAAGTTATCGTACTCGTGCCAACATTATAAAAAAAAAACAGACAGCATACTGCCATAAAATTTTTTAATAAAAATAAAATATCTACGACGCACAGTGGGGCAAAGTGGCCCAAAAGGTGGCATTAATTCAAATTACTAAATTGAGAATATCTATATTGTTTTTCATCACAGCGTTTGATTGAAGCTTGATTTTTTCTCAGTTGACTCAGAAAAAAAAACATTATGTTTTTTCCTCTTTGAATGAAGCCCGAATTTTTGTTAATCTGCAAACAATTTTGAAATTTTGGTATGGAGTCTTTAACTTCGGGTATGTAACAATGTGTAAGGCACAAAACAAAAAAAAAACAAAAAAACTAATTGCAAAATAGAGGTGATGTCCTGTGGTCAGTTTTTAAGAAAGTGTATTTTTAAGGATATCCTAAATCCCGTATACTTTTAGTTGGGTTCCGGGTTCGTCCGAGCTTTTATTTTTCTGTCATTTAAATGTGCGTGATGTGTATTTGTATTTCGCCAAAAAATCCTGCTACTTTTCTGCACTTTTCGTGATATTTGGATTTTTGTATGGTGCCTTCGGTTTATAAATTTTTTTCGTTATTTAGGATTTTCTTCAAATTTCATTGTTTTGGGAAGAAATTGGTATGATGAGAGGCTCTGGGAGTGTGTTTGTTGAAGAACAGTTCAATTTCTTAAAAGAAGAACTTGTTAAAATTACAAAAAGCACAGAAAATACCCAAATAGAAGTTGTAAGGACTGATTTTAAGACACGGTGGCTCTATGCTTGCAGAACCGAAGAACAAATTTTTAAAGTTAATAAAAAATGGCTAAACAGTTCTATTGCATTCTACCAGAGCACCAGATTCAGCAAAGAAACGTAGTCGTCCGGAAGTGAGTTTTGAGACTTCTTCTTCTTCTTTGCACAAATTGCAAACCTTCAAAAAACTTCAGTAGTAATCGGTAACAAGTCTGTAAAAGTAGATCATTCTTTAATTTTCACCATGATTGGCAAAATTATTCACCAAATAGACATAGAACTTTTAAAAATAAATGCACACAATAATGATTGTAGTTGCCAGTGGATATGAGATTGATTTAGAAAAGTTCAGGGAATTTGCACATGACACAGAGAAATGCTTCGTCCTGGTATCATATGCCTCCAACTTTTCATAAGTATTTTATTCATAGCTCAGAAATTATATCATTTGCACTGTTGTAGATCGGCCAACTTTCGGAAGAAGCGCTCAATAAAGATTTTAAAAATTTCCGCGAGAACTTCTCAAGAAAATCAAGCTGTGAAAAAACGAATGAAGATGTATTTAATTTCTTTTTACTGAGCTCGGATTCTATTATAACACCCAAGCAAAAATTGTATAAAAAAAATCCAGTCTTTTCCCAAAGAAGCACTCAACTTGCTAAAAACCCCCAAGTGTCCAGGAATCAAACGCTCTCCCTGAGTCTGATGAGGCTGATGATAATAATGATGACAGTGATAATATCCAAGTATATAATAAAATTTTTTGTTTTTGTTCTGTATTTAATGGACAAATTTAATTTAATTGTTTTTTTTTTAATTTATAAGTCTCAATAAATAGCTATGAACAATTTAAAAATTGGTTTTACTAATTTGTTTTTCTTCACGATAAAAGGGGGCGTAAAACTGGGTGGGGAAGGTAAGTGTAGTTGATAAAAATTAAATCTTTTTTTAATATTGAAAAATAGGCACATTTCAGAAAAGTGGGCAATTTAGTGGGCGTGTCGGGTGGGTGGGTTTACAAATATTTTGGGACTAGTCTAAGAAGCTATCCTGAAAAATTTCAGGATCTTAGCTGTAACGGCTGATTTGATACCACATTTTAGGGCATTCTGCCCCACTGTGCGACGTCTCAAATCGAAAGGCTCAATATTTCAGACCATTCAAAAACTTTTTGTAAAATTCTTCTAGAATCAAAGACTACAAAATACAACAAATACAACTTTCCCAAAATATTTATTATACTCGTAGATCACAAAGCGCCTATAAATTTTTGAGAGATAGACTTGGCTTTAAACTTCCTCACATTTCCTCTTTCAGTAGATGGGCTCCTGTAAAAGGATTACAACCAGGATATGAAAGCAATGCTCATTCGTATCTTAAGTCAAAGTTCGCTTTATTAAACCAGCGAGAACGTTGTGTTGTCCTGATATTTGATGAAATTATACATGGTTTCGAAGACCTTGGTGTAGAAAGAAGTAGATTGTTTTCTAATGAAATATGTGTTTTTATGCTAAATGGTTTGTTTGATAGTTGGAAAAGTGTTTTAAACTATTTTGTGTCAGCAAACGGTGTAAATGGGGATAACCTAAGCGAAATTATAAAAAACAATTTGAAAATCTGTCCAGAACTTGGTCTAAAGGTATGTGCTATTGTTTGCGACCAAGGGGCCAATAATAGAAAAGATTATAAAATGTTAGGTGTTTCTGAAGAAAACCCATTTATGATGAAAAAATGAAAAAATATTTTGTTTTTATGATTTCTCTCGTTTGTTAAAATCACTTCGTAATGTTCTATTGAAATCAGATCTACAAACTCCAGATGGTTAAGTGTCTTTTGATGTTATCAGAGAAATATGCAATTTGGAAGTTGACAACGTAGCTAAGACATGTTCAAAATTTAGAAGTTGCCATATAGCACCAAATGCCTTCGAAAAAATGCATGTTCACCTTGCAACGCAAATATTTAGCCGGAAAACTGCGGCATCGATTCAAACTGCTTTTGAACTTAATTGCTTAAAAGAAGCCTCTAATAAAGCTGTAGCAACGAAAGAGTTCGTACTAAAAGTGAACAATGTATTTGACTGGATGGATAGTGGTTTACATTATGACAAGAATGTTTTAAGTCGGGGAGTTCAGTTAGAGAATCCAGCTTATAATGAGTTGAAACTATTTTTGTCTTACTTAAAAGATATACAAAAATCAGTTAACCATTGCAAAAAATTTTTGTCTAAAAGGGGTACATAATAATGGTAATAAACTTTGTCACGATATAAGCAATGGCCTATATGAGAACGTGGATTATTTACTAACAAAGAGAATTCATCAAGACGTATTAGAAAATTTATTTTCTATTATTCGCATCAAAGGTGGTTACAACAAAAATCCGTTTGTTTACGAATTTAATGTTTTGATGTCGAAAATTCTCTCGTCAAATCTTATTAATTTTTCTCCTATCAGTAACTGTGATGATGATGATGTAGAATATTTAAACGTAGACTTATGTATCTCCAACTAATATTCCAAACACTTCTTCATTGCTTAAGGATAGTAAGAAAATCGTATACGATGAAACTCTGTACGAAAAAGTCATTTGTGATATGGAAATCGAAACTAAAATCACATTAGAAACAACAGCAATACGATATTTTACTGGATATCTTGCTTTTAAAATGCTTTTAAGGAAAAAACGTTTAAATTGTTCCAAACTATTTTTAAAAACTGATGGAAAAATAATACGAGTATGTCCTTCGGAATTTTTCATGTTTGCAAAAAATTATTCTCAAAGAACTGACTTTGGAAGTCTGAAG
Source organism: Volucella bombylans (assembly GCA_949129095.1). Lineage (NCBI taxonomy): Eukaryota > Metazoa > Arthropoda > Insecta > Diptera > Syrphidae > Volucella > Volucella bombylans. Next base: position 115,528,081 of record OX422142.1, on the reverse strand, counting down.
GCACCAACTAATGAATTTTTTAACGTTAAAGTTCACTTCAAAGTATTTAATAGAATTTTCAGAGAACGTCCACAAGAAAGAAATATAAGAGAGACAATGGCCTTGGAATGCATAAGGATAAAAAATACTAGGGATCCGAAATGGTTTAATGAAAAAAGTCCTTGCTATAAGCATCGCAAGGACCTTCTATACTTTGCTCTCCTCGTTCTATTACTTTAATGCGTTTTTCTAACATGTAACTATCCATGGGTAAAATTGTACGAGTAATTCACAAATGTCAAAGATGTCATAAAAAAAGGTAGTGTTCAGAAATTATTTACTACTGACATCTATGCGCGACTTTTGAAAGACCTTTTATTTGGCTGTCCCATGTTTATGAAGGCTTGCTTAAGACCTTGCCTTCACTTGTACAGAACACCGGAGTCGGAGTACATAAAATTCTACCCTAATGAGGTCTTATACGAGTATATAAGTGTGAACCTAATAAGAGCGGGCAGTTTCGTCATTAAGTTGATTCGAAGGCACATTGCTATAGCAATGACCTCGACGAACAATCTGACCCCTGGGGCCTATTACCCCAATCGTCCATATCACGAGAATGGGTTCTTTAACGGCTTTATTCCCCAAGAGGTGGTCTATTTTAATAATAAAAAGGGCTGATTCAGGACAAATTAGCGGTGCCGCTAATCTTCCACGTCGCTCGAACAACTACCACAGAGACGTCTCACACGGCAAAGCAGGACGTTTCCGGCTTAGTAGCACTGTGCTCAGCACCGCAGCAACGGTTTTGATTGGTTGTTGAAGGAGACGAAACTGTGTAGCTTCATTAGGGGGCAATGTTGATGAACATGATTTTTATTAGTCGTGACGGGCTTACATACGTTTAAGTACGTTTAGGGTAGGTTCAAAAAAAAATTATAATATGTATAGAAATTAAAAAAAAAAAAAAAATCATTAAAAAAACTAATGATGGGTGAGAACTTCTACTAAAGGAAAGGGGTAGTCCATATACAAAAAAAAAGATAATTGTGTTGGGTGAATTTTAAGCGTTTGGTTTTTAATTGTCAAAAAAAAAAAAACAGGAAATTTGCAAAAGTGTATAAGATATAATATGTATGTCTCTAAAGACTGTTAGTTAGAACCTACAGTAGCCTAAGTATGGAAGTTTGAGTTGGCAGATGCCTGAGAACTATCTGATTTATCATATTTACTTTATCACACTACACGCTACCACAGATGCTATAGGTTACATAGATATTGCACGCCGAAGGAAAAAATCTAACCATTTTTCTATTCAATGGGACGTACCCGTACGTCCCAGTTCGATCGAACTAGAGTGAATCATACTCAGACATGATGTTACTCTTAATTGTTTTGTATTATCAAGTTGCGTGTTCTGTTTGTTGGATAGAGGTTTTCCGTTTTTCGCAACGCAATTTTTTTAAATCAAATTTGACTGATAATAGACATTATATTTGGAAACCGTAGGAAGGTCAAAGCAGAATGCGTTCTCTTTAATGTTGTGTTTATTGAATAGTTGTTTTACGTATTTTTCCAGATAAAATTTGAATTTTTTGATTTTTGGATGCTATGTTTTTTTCTATCTTCCTCGAACAAACTTCTTATGAAAATGGTCGATGATGATGATGGTTTTTCACGGAAAACCATCTTTAGTGATGAAGCTCATTTCACATTGAATGGATTCGTCAACAAACAAAATTGTAGTACCTGGGGAGAAGAAAATCATCAAATAATTTCAGAAAAATCATTACATTCATAAAAATGTACTGTTCTTGGGCTGGTGGCCCATTTTTATTCGAAGATGCAAACGAAAGAGTTGTTACTATCAGTGGAGTAGTAGACATATGACTGAAGAGTTTTTGTGGCCCTACATAGATGATCTTATTTTCAACAAGATGGGTCGATTAATTTCACGTAATGGTGACATAAATTGACCACCTAAATCATGCGCTTAACGCTATTAGATTATTTTCTTCGAGTTTTTTTTTATGTAAAGTCTACGTGAATGTACGAGAGCCTGTCGATGTTATTTTTCACACATAGTTGTTAAGAGCCATATTTATATAAAAATAAAAACACCAGAAAAAATCTAAGTGTTATTTAAGTGTTATTTAAAAAAAAAAAAAAAAAAAAAAAAAAAAAAAACATCTAGGCACGACTTTTGAAAGACCCTTTACAGGCACATTCCGGATAGGGTTTATGTAGCAGATAACATTCACCCACACATCGAGTTGGCATCAAAAAGAATACATAGCAGTGGTTTACTTATGCCCTTCCTTTTCAGCTTGAGGAAGAGGCTATTTCATACGGTGTCAAAAGCCTTCTCCAAGTCAATTATGCAGGAAACGGTGCATTGTTTCTTGCTTTTGTTTCACTGGATATCAGATACCAGTTTACACGCTGCATGTGATACCTTGTGTCCCGTTTTGAAACTGAATTGATTATCAGGAACTATATGTTGTCCTCAACCCACTTATTAAGAACTATTTTGATCACTGATCACTGATATTCGGAAGAAGACTTATCGACCGTCGGATTGGACGTGTCTTTATGAGTTTTAGGAATGGGATGCATAGCCGCTGTCTTCCAATGCGTTGGATAATGGGCATAGTTCAAAGAATTATTAAATAGGGTATGGAAAATGTCCATCGATTCTATTGAGGGACGTCGTAGCACAATGTTCGATATGTCATCGATTGTTACTGATTTCATACTTCTCAATGATTCGAAGATAGTTTGGAGCATTTCGTTCAAAATGAATGGGGTAGTTCCCTCTCGTCGGCGATGACATTATTTGCCATATTTTCATAATTGAACTCAGTGAACCCTGAGTTCTCTAATTGCCAGTGGTCTATATCATTTCGAAGACAGGAATTGTGTAAAAGGGCCTGGTTTTCCAGGTCGTGTCTTGAACCAATAAAATCATTTGCCTTGTATACTTCCTGGAAAATCGCTCCTGTGGCCTTTACCTTCCGCTGTGGATAATCGATCACAAGGAAATTGTCATCATCGACGGCTTCTCCTCGATCTGTGCCTGTTGTTATCAGTATATGTATGTTCATTGTCCGTCGTTCGGGCGATATTAGAGATGCAAGCTCGTTATGAACTTTCCGCCGAAATATTTATTTTTACTTCCGGGTACATAATCAGCTTGTCATTGTTCCAATACAAACTAACAGGAGCTCTGTAATTTTCTTTTGTTAATACTCGTATGTGGAGATATTTGATCGGCGACTTCAATGTCATGACCCCGGGGTTATGTCTGCCGGTAAACTGCCTGTATAAGGTTTTTAGTCTCGATAGCAGTCTACTTCTGCGTTGGTGCTGTGCGTCAATGGTTGCATTGTGGAATGTGTTTTTGTTGACGTTATGTTGATACCGAAGTATCGTACTATACATCGTTCGTTTTATTGTCTCGTCTATTTGTTAGAATCATCTGCCAATTTCTGGAGAAGTGTGCCCAACGTACTCAACTATCATTGTAGGAATGCCTTTGAACAAACATCTCCAATTCCGAAATTTCGCTAGGAATCCTTATTTTAATACTGAGACCGCAATGATCACTGTTATACACGAAATTGTATATAGTTTAGCGCTTTGTGCATGCCAGTTTTATCCGTGTGTCGAAATACAGGAACTGTGTCAGGGAAATAATGGACTATTCGTCGCGTTTAGACCGAGTCGGTACATAAAATTGTGCTGATTCCACCAATTCCCTCTAGTGCTTGGTATATTAATTTTCCTATCCCTGTTTTTTTTGCGTTAAAATCTCCACTGATTGTGAAATAATTTTTTACTGATTCCAGCCTTATGAATCAAAAAAGGGTCTATAAATCGGAGATAAATAAGGTGGATTGAGTAGCTTCAGACAGAGACCATGTACAACCGCTTTGCACTACGGAGAGCGATGTACAAGATACATGCTTCCAGCTCCTAGAACCTACGCACTAAATAACTGTACACTTTTTGTAATCGCAAGCCATTTCTAAAGAGGATTGCAACACCACTTCCTTTAACGGAGTTGGGTTGGTTTCCACTTAAAATTTTATATTTTCTGTGCCTCAGTTTGTGCCTTTTGTTTAGCTTTGTTTCGCTAACCACAAGTACGCTTAGTATTGGCTTGTTCTTTGAGCAACTTAAAAAGTGCGGCTCTTCGTTCGATTCTTATCAGTGAATTTACATTCAACGCATGTACTTTTAGGGTTCGCTTTGCCACGTTCTTACCCATTACGACTGGAGGTGCCTTATCTCATCCACCCGCGTGACATGCTTTTATATCCGACCATATAGCTGAACCGTCTGCTCCGAATAGAGAGCAAGATAGCCACCATATCAGGTACTGCGTCCAGTGCTCGAGACAAGCAACCATCGATTTCATAATATGCCCCCAAAATGATCTTAGTTTATAAACTAAAACAGCTTTAGTGTAAAAGTTTGAAACGGGTGCTATGTTATATTAAGAGGTATTTTCTTTTTATCGTTTTCTCGAAAATCGGAAAAATATCCGTTTTCTGGTTTATCTGCCATTTGAAACAGCAAACAATTACCTTTTCAGAAATTCCCTGTTGAGACATTTGATGCTCTTAATCCGTTATTGCCATATTAAAAATTTTTAATAAAATTAAATTAATAAATTTGATTTCAATAATGCTAAATAAAGCTAAATGAACGGGTTTTTACACACATTGTTAATTCGAATCGACGAGAGTTTGTCCTTTGATTGAAACTTGCTGTAAAAAACTTCTACTTTTGCTTCGTTTGTTTTTTTTATATAATACATATTGTAATTAATTCGCCGTCGCTTTGCCCGAAAATTTAGGATATCCAAAATCCCTTCAATGGTGGGAATTTGAATATTTTTTTGAGAAAAACTATAGATTGCCCAAACCTTAGGAAATTTGCTTATGGTACATTTTGGCGCCTACGTGTGACATTTTTTGGATAGGCGATAAAGTGACAAGGAACAGTGAGAAATAAATACGTACATACATATGTGTACGCAAATATCTATTAAGTGTATAACTAAAGACATTTTAAGTGTGATCGAGATCGGGATTAGATTTTCGCGATGTCGGTAAGTTTTCATCAACCGGTAGGACAAAGTACGGCTTTCTACAACTGCAGAATCAAGGGCAAGAAAAGAACAAGAAAAGATTAGCAGACATCATTATAAGGTATGTGATTATCACTCCCAAAGGTAGAAGGTGCGTTTCGAAAAAAAAAAACGACGAGAGTTTTTTAAGTTCAAATACCCACTTAGAGCTACACCTTCAACATACGTGGAGAAAAACTACATTTAAAGTGTTATATGTTATACTATGTTCCCACTAGACGAATTTACGCACTTTTTAGAAGCTGTCTCCTAAATTGTACAATTTCCCATACATTATAGCAATTTCAAATTATCTCAAAATTTCGATCGAAATTACGTTTTACTAGGTGGGGTGAAAAATAACCTCCTTGACCGCCAGAATGCGTTCCTGCTGCAAAACAGGTTATGGTGCATTGAAATCCGTTCATATTTAGGCAGACATGCCAAATTTCAGTGCGATACTGTCTTTAGTTTTGTTTTGACAGCTGATTGTTGTTGACGTGTTTGGCATCATCTTGAGTATGGACAAAAACGATTTTCGTTCTCTCATGAAACATTATTTTTTGAGAGGCAAAACGGCGAAGGAAACAAAAGAAAAGTTGGACAAATATTATGAGTCTAATGCTCCGTCTGATTACACCGTCAAATATTGATTTCGAGGGTTTCATGGTGGCCGAAACTCCACTACCGATCAAGTCCGCAGCGGCAGGCCCCCCGATGCGGTTACAGAGGAAAATGTCAAAAAAATACATGAAATGGTGTTGGCTGACCGGAAATTGAAGTTGCGCGAGCTAGCAGATACCACAAAGATTAGTACTGAGCGCACACGCCATATTTTGGGCAATGTTCTGCATATGCATATATAATGCATATATAAAAAGTTATCCTGCCGCTGGGTGCCGCGCATGCTCACTCCTGACCAAAAATACGAACGCGAGAGCACTTCGAAAGAGTGTTTGGACTTGCTGATGCGGAATCGGGCAGACTTTTGACGTCGATTGGTAACTTTTGATGAAACTTGGATCCACTATTACACACCAGAGAACAGAATGAGTGCCCGGCAATGGACTGCAGCCGGCACGAGTGCTCCGAAGCGGCCGAGGGAGGTTCGATGGGTCGGAAAGGTTATGACGTTGGTTTTCTGGGATTGTCATGGCATACACTTCGTGGACCACATCGAAAAAGGAAAAACCATCAACAGAGAGTATTACTGTGCATTATTGGAGCGGTTGAAGGCCGAAATCACTGCAAAACGGCCTCACATGAAGCGAAAAAAATTTTTGTTTTTGCAAGACAATGCGCCGGAGCACAAGTGCATCGCAACCACGGCTAAAATCAATGACTTACGGCTCCAATTGCTGTCACATCCACCGTATTCGCCCGATTTGGCTCCCTCGGACTATTATCTCTTCGCAAACCTCAAAAGATGGCTCATCAATAAAAAATTCAGCTCACGCCACGGAGCAGTATTTTGCATATCTTCCGGGAAATTACTTTTCGGACGGAATCAAGAAGTTGGAAAATCGCTGGAATAAGTGTATCAAACTAAAACTATACTATGGGGACTATATTGAATAAAATAAAAAAACATTTAAAAAATTTCTTTTTTCCTTCCCAAGGAGGTCACTTTTCACCCCACCACCACACAGATATAATATTATAGAATAGCTAAAACAAACAGAATTATCAAAGTTGACGGAAAAATTTTGTGTCAAGTTTTTTTTATATTCATTTACGAGGTTTAATAGTGGATTGAAGAAGGATTTACTGTTTCTGTTTTTAATATTTATTGTTAATTTCTTTAATTCTATATTTAAAGGAATTCCTCTTGTTTATTTTTTCCCGTGCTACGAGTGTATTTGACAGATTGATACATATGTACATATGCATATCTTTTGATGAGCTGTCAAAAAAGTAATTTCAAATGTAATGTGAACACTTATCGCAATTTGCTGCAAATTGCCCGGTTAGGAGTCTAGTTTGAACATACATTCATAACATTCATAAATAAAGAAACAAAGAAATGCTGAAACGAAACGATAAACAATAAAATTTTAACAAAGTCATATGCATACATATGTACATCCATACATATATATAGCTGAAGATCAATTTAGAATCCACTAAAGCTCGCTCCATACATTTTCCATATTTGCTCTATCACCTAGCGTTTACACACGCGATCGGGAAAAAGAGCGCTTACGAAAGGCAGCGTAAGCACATACAAACCCAGCGGTAAAAAGAGCGCTTACGAAGGGCAGCGTAAGCCCATACGGAAGCGCTTACTCTCTGTATACCCTCCGTTTCGTTTTTACTATTGATGTTTGCAGACGTAAGCGCTTACGGACAGATTCCTGCGAAGCACTTCTTCAGCGCTTCCTGGAAGGACAGACGTTACCGCTTACGGAAAACTACACTCTAACAAGACGTTAAGGTACAGTCGAAGCAAAAAGAATATTCCTATAATTTAACTTTAAATAAATCAAAACAATTTTTTTTGTTAAAATTTTATATTTGCTAACATTTATTATTTTAAGAATAACATATATTGTAGTACAGTAAAAAAATGTATAACATAATTATTTACAGTTAAGAAACAGCCTTCAAATACAATAAATTCTTCAATTTAACAATTAACATTTATTGCTTAAGGCATAACATAATAATATTTACAATAAAAAAAAAACAGTCCAAACTGATTTTATTTTGGACTGCTAAACTGATTTCCTCTTGAAATGAGACGTCTCATTTGTGCTGTTTACTTTCGTCACAATTTATTGACTCATTTTCTAAATAAATAAGTAATAATAAATAAATACAAAATTGGCCACTTACCGTATAATTAAATAAACAGAAAAAAAAACTTTCACTTGGTTTTAACAACACGATCTACTCGTCACGAAAATCACTTCAAGAATGATTTTGTATCGACAAAACGTAACTCAAAAAGAAAAATGCTGCAACTGCTGTTCAGACAGTAATATTTCCGCTCACTTAAGGCCCAGGCCCATAGAATCCGTTGCGTACGTTGCGTCGACATATTCGACTGACAGCTGGATGGCCGCGGTGTAGTGGTACTAGCAAACGCTTCTCACTCGGAGGGTCCAGGTTCGAATCCTGCCCATGGCAAGTCAGTTTTTCATTGTGTAATTGGAACTCAGACAGAAAAATTCTGCGTGTGAAGGCATAACACTGACACGTAGATTTGACTGTTGTAGAGTTTCAAGCACAGAAAAAAATACTGTAAATTATACCTCGAATCACTCTGAGTGAAGAAAAACTCTCCGTCCTATTCGGACTCCCACCCCTGGAGAGCATCGAACATCGAAACCAAACACACCTGAGTTTCAAACCACTACAAAACAATTTTCCTTTCTCCTCCTTCTACCTTTCCGCCCGCGCCCTGGCAACAGTAAAAGGGCATCTATCCCCTTAGGCGAGCGTAAATTATAAAAAAAAAAAAAAAAAAAAAATATACACTTTGTTATGGAAGCAGGCCCATAAGCAATGGATATGACGGAAAGTACGGATTAAGTAGGTTTACTTTCTACTTTTTCAATCCGTCGATCCGTTGACAGTTAATACATTCACACATTACAGTCACATATTGATGTTCACGCATTCACAAATTGAGAGTAAGCACTTTCATTGGTGGAGGCATTGAGAGAATGAAGAGAAATCTGGTAGCTTGAAAAGAAAACATTGAAATTAATTGACTTTTCAATCATTTTGTTTCGTTCGTCATTCTGCCACCGAATGCCACGGATTCTATGGAACTGTCATTTCCGTCAAATACGTCAACGGCAACCTTTCCGGCATCGTAACGGACGCAACGGATTGTATGGCCGTGGCCCTTTATTTTATCAAAAATGGAGAAACAAGAGCGCTAAAACATCTACCTGTACAATTGTAAGTTCTTACGAGTAGCTTCTAAAAGCATCGCTTTGTAAGCATTCAACATTGAAAAGTTAGGTCTGTTCGAGTACCGTCCAAAACTACGAAAATCTACGAAAAGCAGTCCAAAATCCGTTCGCGTACGCATATTTTACGTAGTTTTTCAGAGAAGAGAGCGAAATGAGAGAGCAATTCATTTCCCCTCTTTTGACAATTTTAGTCAAAAAAATTTGTTCGGGCAAATCTGTAAAACTGTCAAACTGTTTGTTTTTTTATTTGAAACTATCATTGGGTTTGTTTTTATTTGGAAATGGAAAATTTTGTTTACTTTGTTTTGCAAAAAATGAGCGAGATTTTATCAGAAGACTAATTAATAATAATTAAAGTTTCAATTGGAAAATTGTTCTTAGAAAGTGTTTACAGACAAAATATATTGAAAAGAAATGAAAGTGCTCCCCATAGAGTAAGTGCGGCAAATATGGCCTACCCTTAACATTTTTTGAAATAAAACCATACAATTAAGTCGAATTAATTTATTTGTTTTTTAAACAATCTTACAAATCATTAAGCTTTCAGTCTTTAGTAACTCGAATAATAAAAAAACATAAAAAAAGATATAAATGAAAAAATTAAAGGAACTTCATATTTTAGTTTGTAAAAAATTGCGGCTAATATGCCCTACCTGGTGTTAAATATGGCCTAGGGTGGGCCATATTTAACACAATGGTTTTTGAGAAAAGTGGGTTTAGCTACAGCAAAATTCACATATGAAATATTAGGCGTGTTTTTTTTGGTAATCTATATAGGCTTAACAAATATTTTCCATGTAAATTACATTAACAACTTAGCCTATATAGAATAACGAAATCTGGATATCTATCCTTATTTCCTTAGCTGCGATAAAAACTGTGCTACCAAACCACTTTTCCCCGATTGTTATCGAAAAATGCTATCGAATATGTCAAAAGTGACACAACTGAGAGACGTCAGTCATAAGAAATATTTTCAAATAAAGAAAGTATGTCTTCTGAAGAGAAAACGTAAGTAAAAGCTAAAATACAAGTTTATTAAGCTATAAATTAATTCATTTTATTAGTAAACGTAAAACATGGACCAAGGAGGAGGTATTGGGATTGACCAGAATTACTGCTGGAACTGGAATCAGTTGTTACGAGTAGTAAGGAAATCATTGGCTGAATTTCCTGCAAAATGTTGCTAAAACTTGCAGTTTTACTCGCCAGCAATATAGACAGCAACTGAAACAAATAACTTCCCAGCATTAAGGAGGAATGAATAATGTCATTCCATTAAAATTTACCTGAGCATTTTCTTCATTTTCCGTCATTTTGCTATGTATATTTAAAAGCCAACAGAAAAATTTACAAACAAAGCAAAACCAAATAGTAAACAGAAATGTCATTTCGCGATGCTGCCAAAATAATGTGCTGAAATTGCTTATCCTGAATAGACGTTTTATTGGCAAGTTCTTTTTTAAGCCTATATACTCGTAGTATACCAAAAAAAACACACCTCATGAGCCCAGATTCCGCATACAACACATTGTACCCAAGCTTCACCTTGCTTTTCGTCAGAGTACAGGCCAGTGCAATAGATGCATCTGGCTTCCGTCTGGTTACTTCCATTAGGACTTAGATCTGAACCGTCGTCTGGAATGAAGTCCTCCTCACTTTCTGATCATGAGGGCTGGGTTTTGCGATAGCTTCTCTTTTTCCTTACCATGCTTTGTTCATTATTTTCGTTATACTTTCAATTTGTAGGAACCACCTGAATTGAAAAATAGAGCAAAAAGACGTTAACATTATTGGATTAAACTAACTGTATAAGATATATGTATGTTTCTACCATTTTCTTAAACCCCATGATTGTTCTTCTTTATCTCTTTTTCATTGCTTTTTTTTATGGGTTCTTCTAAAGCTAGCTTGTAGGGAGACGATGAAATCAGCTCCGTTTTTCCTTGTTTCCTTCTACGAGTTGAAGATTTTTTACTCGAATAAGGATCGGAGAAATTTGATGTTGAGTTACCAAAGTTGTTGATTCCGAAATACATTTTACCCCATTTTATTCGACTCATCTTGCTTAGACTGCGTCATCTCTCCATTATTTTCACGTCCATCAGCAGGAGCAAGATTTACGATGTTAGATAAAGGTATTTCATATTCCTCTGCTGCTAGAAAATCGTGGTCTTGGAACACATTCCTATCAAAAGGACATATACGAGTACCTGTGGACGAAAAGCCTTTCAGAGCAATTTCTGCAGTTTCAATTTTTAAAAATGCTCGACCGAATAGCTCAATTATATTATACTGTATTAGAGCTTTGCTGTTGTTTACGGTCCAGCGTCTAATTTCTTCAGTCAAATATTTTTCCCATGAAAGTCTTATCTAAGGGTTGAATTTTGTGACTTGAATGCGGAGGTATAGATAGAATATGAGTATTATTTATTCGAGCCAATTCTATAAGTTCTATTGGTTTCATTGTTGTTAAAAAGTGTTTGAACCACTTTGTGAACAAAAATGTCTGCACTCATCCTGATGGATGATTAGCATATGTTTAACCCGACGGTGCACCTTTCATGAGGTGTGGATTGTCCCCCTTTCGCGGAAAAATGAACATAGGAGGCACAAATGGCCCTCCTGCAATCATGCACAAAATCGACGTAATAAGTGATGCCCTTTCAACACATGTTAATGTTCCCACCTTTTTTCATAACCATCTTTCAAAGCCAATACCTTTAGCATTTTGGCTGGAACTACTGAAATCCCCGTCTCATCCACATTAAAAATAGTGTGGGGGTAAAATGGTACTTGGTCATGAGCATTTCTAAATTGTCAACACAAATTGCCAGGTTTTGTTTTGAAAATCCAGAAGCACGAGCTAAAGACATTCCAGTCGGCTGGCGGAATGACAGCGATGGATGACGTTTTAGAAATAAAATTAGCCAGTCCCTTCCCGCAACTTCCTTTACAACAGAAAATGGATTGGGAATTTGGTTCTTTATAGCTAGCTGGAATGCTAACGATCTTATGTCATTCCTTGTTAGACCAAATAATTTTCCTTCCATTTGCAGTCAATAGTCTACTAAAGACTGCTCGAGTTATGGAAGAAAAATGGTTTTCCTACCTACATAGTTTGGCACTTACCACTTCCTCCAAATGCTTATCCTTTTTTGCCACTAAACGCCTCAGTATGGTTGTCGGGACATTGAACATTTTTGCTGCCTTTAAAAATCCCATCTGTTTGAAGTTTACGGCAGTGATTGCTTTCATAATATCATCCTAAGCCCACGTTTGTCGTTGTTTTGTGCACTTGCTAGAGTTTGAAGTCATGTTTCCTACAAAAGAAAATAAAAACAAAACGATAAATTTCAACGAAGGTCACGTGTTAAATATGGCCTACTAGGCCATATTTAAAACAAATGGGGTAGGCCATATTACACGCGCTGTATTTTTATTATTAATTTTCAATTTAAAACACACAATTTAAACACACTTTATAAACTTTTGTTAAATCATCATCATCTAAATCACTGAAAATTAGAAAATATTCAACGCTATTCAATCTTAGACAGACATTATCAAATTTACAAATATTCACTTTGAAAATACTTAACAAAACTCACCAACAAATTACTACAAAATCGGTAAAAAAAAAACAGTTACACTCAAGATTTTGTACGTCCGTAGCGCCAGGCCAACTACGATTGATTGAGCCAAAACCGGTTTGAACGTGCTTTTAATTGCGTGCGTTTGTGTATTGAGGAAATATTATGGTGGACCATATTACCCACGTGGGCCATATTTACCGACCTTAGTCCACTCCTTCTGAAATCTACAAATTCCATATAAATATAAATACAAAAATAATTTAACGAAAGAACTTATTCAGACGTGTCTAGGCTTAAATAGGCTTCGTCCTGAGGTTCAAGGATTCACGATTTTAAATAAAAAACTGCTAAATACATTAAAACTTGTTTGTTAAATTTTTTTTTTTTGGAAAAAAAATCAAAATAAAGACAGTTGACATTCGTCTGCACAGAACAGTCTCAAATCCGTCCGGTTACTTTTTAACAAATTTTCTCAGAGACAGAATTTTATTCGCACTCCTCCGGATTTGACAGTTTTTACATATTTAGTCCAAGAAGTATGCGAACAGACCTTTTTGTAAGTGTGTGCCTGTTCACATTGGCGCGGGCAGGAAGATTGTCCGAAAGAGAGGGAACGCTTTTTATTGAAGTGGGAAGAAGAAGGGTTACTTCCACCGATAATCCATTTCTAAAGTGGATTTTCGGGTGAAGCACGTCGTCTTTTTCCATATCGTTCCATTTTTGACATATTTTTTCATTTTAGTTTTTATGGATGATGAGAAAGGAAGTGTGAAGAATATGAAAAAAGGTATGTTTCAGGCCATCTCCTCAAATGTAAAAATTAAAAATGCTCCGATTCAAATGTTCCACTTGCCAAAAAGTCTTTCAACCTCATGAACATGACGTTCATGGTGAGGACTTTCATCCTGTCGCCAATGTAAACAGGCATTTTACCAGCAGCTTCCTTCCGATTATGAAGTGTAAGCGCTTATACACTGCATTCTCTGCAAACGCTCGCTTCCGCCGGGGTGTTAAACTAGCAGGCTTTACACGCGTTAGTGTTACAAATAAACTAACCTAGATGTCAAACTTTCCAGATGTTGGAAAATCAAAACCGATTTTCTACTGATCGCCCCTATCCGAGTGACCCTGACTGTGAATACGTGTGAATTGTCATCAATGGCAATTTCCCTCCCATTTTATACAAACCAAGCCCATTTCAATCAAAAAAATGTCATCCATCTTACACACGCTCGTGCAAATCGCTCTCATTCTAGCAATTTTACTTGTAAATTGCTCTCATTCTAGCAAATTTTGACAAAGTTATACTATAGTAAAAGTGTTGGAATTGATTTACAGTGAGTCTGTGCAAAAGTTAAGGGTTTGCAAAAGTATTAGTAGAGTTTGACATCTAGGTTAGTTTATTTATGGTTAGTGTATCTGTACACGAGAGAGCTAACTGGTAGCCAACTGTTATTGTAGCTTTAATATGTAGTAGACTTTTACATGGGACGAGAAAACTCGGTGAATTTTCGTTATTCTCTTTTGGGCTCGTGTTGTACTTTTAAACGTCCGGATTGTTTACAACCGATTTTTGATTTTTCTGTTTCTCTCTTCATTCGTAATGTGCTGTGTTCGAAGTGGTTACTGTGCCAGTATGAGAATCTAAAAAAAAAATATTGTTTTAAAATGGATGGAGAAAATATAAAGTTTTCAATGATTTGATTTAGTACATTTATGATTTTATTAACGTCGTGGATATGGACGGTAGCGTTGAACAACAAATGCAATACTTCTAGGTTCCGTTGTATCCTGAGAACATCACTATCATTGACTAAGAGAAAGATTGTGCATAGAATCTTGGTGGGAAGGAATAAACGGAAGAGGCTCGGATTCTTTTGTATGTAGAGAACTAAGGATTAATAATCAGGGGTCCTTTAATAATTATTTAAGATTGATGAAGGATGCAAGCTCTCAGCAATATTAAGGATTCTCGCAACTGGTGAATCGTACATGAGCACTGATTACCAGACAAGGCTATTCAAATCTTTTCTGAGTAAAGCAGTACCGGAAATTTGTCTGCATGCTGGTGGATGTACTGCTCCTTCGAGTTAATGCGGCCAAAGCTGAGAATGAAGTCGATGGGAATTTGTTATTGCTGTTTTACGTATATTTTCTCTGAGAATAGATTATGTAGCCCAAGCTATCTCCTTTTCCAAAGCGCCGGCGTTTATTTTATTTATCTCAAAGACAACTTCTTTTCCGTGCCAGTCATATTTGATGAGGTGTTGTGGTTTCTCAACCTACAAATAAAATGTAAAATAACTGTAGGTAGTCCATTTATCTATCTATCTATTTCTAGTTTCCTAGTACTACTGAGGAATGGGAAACGATTGTGGGCGAATTTTCTATTAAATGGCAATTTCGTAGCTGTTTGGATGGAAAGCACCCAAACTTTAGATCTATTCGTAAAGACGGGACCTACTATTACAACTACAACGGAACGAACAGCATAATTTTACTTGCGCTTTTTGATGCCGATTCATCTTTATATGCCAGAGATATTTAAACAATATAATAGAAAATGCAGACACAAACTTACCGCCAAATAAAGTTATTGGACAAGGAAGAAGTCTCCCATTTGTCATAGTAGGGGATGATAATTTTCCTTTAGAAAAAACATGTTATGAAACCTTATCCCTACCTTACCCGTGCTAGACATGTGGATAAAGACGCGTTTGTTATTTTGTCAAAAAAAAAAAAAACATTAAAAATATTTCAAACCATTATAAATCTACGGAGAGAATAAGAATAAGTTGAGATAAATTCTGGGACGAATATTCAACTCGAAAGTACATCGGGCACAAGTCATGCATGTTCTGCAAGGCAAGATGTTGATAATACTTGAAAAGGAGAAGCAGAAAAAATCCATCAAGGTTTTTTGAAATACTTCAAGTGTGGAAGGAAGTGTGGATTGGCAGGATGCAGTTACTTTTCGTCTCTTCGATAAGGGATCGTAAAAGATTCTTCTACCCATCCGAGTCGATCTACCCCCTCCTTAGGCTGAAGTCTACACCTTTGTAGAAAACGATGCATTCTTTCTTGTACTGGAAAATCTGTATTTTGTACTTGATTGTAAATAGCATTTGTTCACTTTTACTTTAATTAACGATTAGTCCACAACTGGTTACCCAAGCGCTTAGCTTAGTCAGAGCCCTCTCTGTGAGTCCATTAATCATTGAAGTGAACATCCCTGATACTAAAATAACGAGCTCATCCGCGCACGCAGCTGCCTTGATTCTAATGCCGCCGAATTCCGTCAAGATATTGACCAGGAGCCATAGAAGAGCGGGGTACCTCTGTCTACGGATTTGTTTAGGAGACTGTTCCTCAATTGTGACTTAATGATTTTGGTTTTTAACATAGATATGATCCAGTTGCTGACGAAATCTTCTGTGCCAAGCTTTGTGAGAGATTTCAGAATGGATTCAGTGTGCATATAATTGAAGGCACCTTCTATGTCTAGGACAGTAACTAACGAATACTGTTTATTGTGGATAGATTTCTCAATAGTTTGCACTATCTCATGCATTCATTGACCTATCTTTAGGGTAAACATGTTGGGACTTTTATAGAGGAGACTTTGAATATGAAGGATGAAAGGCTAATAGGTCATTCATTAGGGATGAAAACACTCGAACTCGTCTCCAAGTCGATGGGATGTGGTTGAGTTGAAGGGAGCCACGATAAATGGCCATTAACCAGGGCAGAACCTTCTCCAAGAAGAAGCATAATCGGTAAAATCTCGTCAAGGCCTGGTGACTTGTAGGGGTAGAAACTGTTGATGGAAATCTTTTATTAATGAGTTAATTCCATTTCAGGGTGCGGGCTGCAGAACCTGCGCGCCAGGGCCGCTATCTTTGCATCCCCGTAAATGGATGTTCATTAGCAGTTCCAGTGACTCTTCAGTATGGTAATCTTTGGATAGAATTTTGCTTCGTCTATCAGAGTCGTTGGGAGTTTTAATTGAGTGGCAGTCCTCTGCCCAAACTTGTGACTTAGCCTTGATTATTAATTTTTTGTATATCTTAAGGCAGTCCTTATACAGCTTCCAGAATTTATGTTTCGCATACTTTATAGCAGATATTGAAGATGTCCCTAGTCTTAGATTGGAGAGATCTTCATTCCACCACTGTGAGAGAGTTTTCTTGCTAAATTTCCTATGACACGAGATCTTGAAGGTTACTTCGAGGGTCCTCATCTTTGTTTCAATTGCTTCTACCGATTCAATACAAGGATTGGGGTTTAAGACTTGACTGAATTTCTTCCAGGGTTTCAGAAAGGGATAGTGGTTTCTATCGAGAGACCCACATTGAAGAGTATTCATCTATGGTCTGCCAAAGATTTAAAATTGGATACCCTTCAGTTAACTACCCTATATTCAGAGTCATTGGTTGTTAGTATAATGTCGGGTACTTCTTTCCACCTCCAAAAGTTTACTGAACTTGGAAACACGTAGGTTTTAGTGTTGCCAACCTTACACACATTAAGATTAGGGGCCATAAGGAAATCATAAAGACTAAGCTCGATCTATGATTTCAGTGCTTCCAATAATGAGTGTCTGGCGTTGGCATCATATACCAAAACCAGGAGCTCCTTCTTGCCGTAAAGGTGTGACATCAGGTGCTGAGCTTTGTTTGCCGAACATGGTTTGTCGTGGGCCATGGACGCAGAAGCTATGTAGAGCTGTTGTTTGCCTATACCCACCACTTGAACGACTGTTAAATCATTTGTACTGAGATTTCTTGATTAATATACACGTTCTAGGCTTACCGGTATCCATTTTGTAGATAGCATTTTTGTCGCGGAGTCTTCGAATGGTCAATCCGTCGACTCAGGGCTTCTGTATGATTCCAATGTCATAGGCTTACTTGCCTAATGAAGACAAACAAATTCTCCGATGCACACTTTGAATGCTGGAGTTGACACTGAGCATACTGTTGTTGTTGTTTATGCAGAATGGGATCAACCGGATCCTCTTCCAACTTGTCGTCATCGGCGATCTTATCGAGATTGTCGTCCTCAAGGCTCGGTGGTCTGAAGATCTTCAGCTTGGCTAACCGTACGCCAAATCTGAGCCTGCAATCGGTTTTGAACAGTATAGCACGTTACTTTCTTCGTTCTCCTTTTAAATTTTTTTTTATTCAGTTTTATTTACGTGTTTTTATCACGATTTTTTTTAATTCAATTTTTTCGTTATTGCATCTTTTATTTCCTTTTTTAAGGATATATTTGTCAAAACACTGAAATAATCAGGTATACAGCTATACTGATTATTTATGGATCATTCGACAATAAATAAGCGTTGCATGTTACGCCAACGAGACAAACGAGATATCATATAGTGTATTAGACTCATTAATTGCAACCATTGCCCGATACCTCTGATACAATAAGAAGTTACCTATAGATGATCCGATTCTGAGACTCATAATTGAAGGTGTAATATCATATTGTTGTGACTTATAGTCAAGCTATTCTAAAGACGTGTGCCTTCTTGTTGGCTGCTAGTCCTATCAAATAAAAACTCTAAGAATTACCCAAAAAAATTCTCACATGTAGTACTCTCTCGAGTTATAGAGATGGAAGGACAAAAGCATACCACCTCATCTGGTCGTAGTAGATCTCCTGTTCCCACGGCAAGCTAAACGAATATGTCGCCCAACGACAGCAGAAGTTCGAGGATGAACCAATGATGGCATTGGTTAGGAGAGTGGAGAAGTTTAATGACATATCAAAGCTGGAAAAGAATATCAAAATAGGAGATGCCGAAAAGAAGTTAAAGGATACAATCGAACACACTAGTGGTCTATTAGAATCTATTGATAGATGCCAACCTATATCAGTATCAGACCTGAAGAAAATAGATGGTGATGACGGATCAACCTTGATACTCGTATTTAAACGCTTTGATGGAAAAGTGAACTATTAATACCAAAGAACCGGTTCTTATGGCTCATGTTCAGGGAGTATATCCTCCCGAGTTTTTTGAGAAATACCCTAACCTGGTAGATATAATAAATTATATGAAGTCTGATGGCACAGATATAGAGAGATTTGCTCTTGTCGACTCCTAATTTCATTACACAGTAATTCTGATAAACGGATACTACCATTCATACAGCTGACGGACCAGATGATTGACATCTTCATCATACATCACATAAATTCATTACAATACACTTATCGATTTTTAATAAAATTATCATTACACGTAGATGTATTTAGTCTTTATAAGACACCTTTACAGAAACCTTATTAATAATATATTTATATGTACTGAAATCATTCATGGAATCGAAATAAATGAATTAAAAAAAAAAAAGAATTATTTTCTAGTTTTTTACAGATCAACCTGTACAAGGATGCAAAATAACAAACTAAACCATGCGGCGACAAATGTAACTTACCTATTAGAAAAATAAACCAACAGCTATCAAATTTCCAAACACCTTTCCAAATTATACCATTCCAATTTTTAAAACATTCCTCATCATATGACTTGTGCAATCCGATCAGACTAGAGCAAGCGAGTCAACTACATCAGCGTTGCCTACAAAACAAACTATTTCCATCACATTCCACATCACACGTACCTATTCTCCGTTCTCAAATGTCATTGGACTTCAACTTTAGTTCTATTCACACTGCAATTGTCGACTCAAATAATTTTGTAACACACTTATCCGTCGAGAAATTCTTCGTTTTCCACACGTGAATTCACCAAATTCCATCATAAAAAATCGCTCAATTAAAACCTGGTTGAAATTTCGTAAAAATCAAAACCCCAACTAACGCGAAAAGTCGGAAAAACGTCGTTTTCTTAGGTTTTTTTTTTTAATGTTTCATTTCTTTTCTGTCCGCTGCTACTGCCCCACTTAGAAGAACCAAAAAAAAAGATTACTCTCTTCAAAAGCAGTGTAGAAAGTGCAAAAGCCACGAAAAAGAAAGCAAAGAAGACGGAAATTGTTGTGTCTATTTCTCTATTTTGTGGTAGAAGAGGAAAATCCAAAAAAATCGGTAAATTTCACACTCCCCCGCATCCGAAGACACATAGAATCTTCAATTCTAGAGCCAGAATTAGAGGCTTAACTTGTTTTGCACACTCCCCCGCATTCTGGTGAGTTAAGATTTTCTGTTAATTTATTATACAATTTTCTACTCTTGTTTTTGTTTGATTCGATTTTTTATTTCCTACATTGTTTATATTTTGTAACCTTCCGTCCGAAGGATAGATAAAAATTAATAAAACGATTGGCTGAGCAATTTAAAGAGCGCTTCCTGTTTTCGAATTGTGTGTGTCTGCCTCTGTTGCTGCTGCTAAGTTTGGTCGTATTTGATTTTGTTTGTGTGTTTTTTTTTATGAATCTAATGGACGCACCTTTAACTAGCTAGCACCTGACGGAGCACTAGTCGCTGCATGTTACAAACTTTTTCTGCAGCCAGTTGCACAGAACACGAGTAGCAGTATGTAGCTCTTGTTGTAGCTGTGACGCAAGTGAAAACTCACTGGAGCTTCTGGGAGCTCCTCTGCTGCGGATCACCCTAGTTTATCATTTTGGAGTGACTAGGTGTCAATGGGTCTTTACGCTGTTGAAGCACTTTTTGTGTTAGTCACTTTGGCTGTGGCGATGGCTTTTGCTTTGAAAATGTTTAACTCGCGCAAATTATTTGCTTATCACGGAATGTTTTCTATTTTCAAATTTTGCTTTTGTCTAATTGTTGTGTTTGTCCCCGAGAATGTCGTCGATGTGGATAGAGTTTTTGGTGATTGTTTGCTCTTTTAGCCACAATATGGAAAAGTTTTCCAATTCATCATCATGGACTGTTTGTTTTTGGATAGACACAATTAAAGTGTGTTTGTCGTGTGTCAGTTGTGTTTTTCTTAAAATAATTGCGGGCCAAGGTCAGTCTGGTTTGTTGCATTAAAAAAAAAAACAACAACATATAGATGGATACCTGTTTCAACTTTGAATTACAACTATTTAACATTTATTCAGGCGGCTATGGCCGGGCACTAGTTGATGTGATGATTCATTTCTATTGGATCACGGGCGGAAACTTCGAGGAACCGTTGACTGCCGCCTTAATTGGGGGAATTGAGTATTGAGTTGAGAAATTACGCGATGTGTTCTTTGTGGAGTGGATTGAATAATGGTAAAACCCCCGAGCTGATAGATTGTGCACCGTTGTAGAGGTTTGTTATGGCCGTATCTTAGCACGAATAAGATTAGTTCGGTATCTCGTGAGGTTATTCACTGGTTTTTTCTTCGCATTCTGACATTAATTTCAACTGTCTTTTAACCGGTGCGAATAAATTCACATTTCTCTCCATTTATCGAGTTGTAGGGAGCGTTATTATTGCCTTACCTCATACATTTTTGAATTTTTTTTTTGTGAATTTGTCGAATGCATGCACAAAAGACTTGCTGCTATTCAGTTAATTTAGGTTCAAACTATCGCCATTGTGATAAGAACTTGGACACGTTATAAATCAGAAATTAAAATCAACTGGAATGCCAAACTTCGGTGCAGATTTCAGGCCTTCGCACGCTGCGTGTTTGTGTTATCACACAAGTTGTGTGAAGTTGACAGCATTTGATTAAGTGTAGAGGTAACATGGAATGAATTGTGAAGTCTCTCAAACGAAGTCGTTTACGTTACAAATAATAAAAGTGCAATGTCAAGATTAATTGTGATAATGAGGCTTTGGTTAACCACTGACAGGTTTCTGCTTGGTTTATTAACTATTGCAATGTATAAAGCATACAAACACGTATACACATATGTACATGTTTCCGCATTTGTAAGTCATGTCACAAATTTACGGAATTTGTTTTTAAAATGATAAGTACAAGTTTATTCATTCAAATCGGTATCGTGACCTTCAAAGTAGTGTCCACGAAATATCTCTGGTATCGATGATCGGTATAGTCTTTAGTGCGCTCAGCGATTTTTCTCTTTTTAGACGGCTGAACGGTACCAGATCAGATGCATTCGGTGGCTGTTGGATGGGAGTTGTGTTTTTTTTTGTTGGAAGGAATGCACGCATAGTTACTGCATTGTGGATGTTATAGTCCACGAATTGTCATCCCAGAATTGGGTCTGTTAATACTCCTTATTGACAGCTTGGCCCTCAGAAAGAAATTAATATTCATGGAAACATTGAACATGGCCCTTTTTTTTTTTTACTGAAAACGATGTGGTTTTTTCAGTCTGGGCTGCCTGTTTAGGATATAGCACTCATAAATCCATGCCTTGCCATCAGTAATTGTACGTTTGACTGATATTTGATCAGAATCGGCTTTATCTACACGCTGCTTTGTTTTTGCACAGAATTCAAGTCCTTCGGCAGAAGCTTTGCAGCTGTATTTTTTTTTTATATTTTTTAATTTTTTTTTAAGAATATCATCTTTGCCTTTTTGTCTCTATAGTATATAATTCTATTTTGGAGAGAAGATTTGATTTAAACTGAGGCGCGGCGCGGTCGGATTTATTAAAACATGTTGCACTTACTTACTTAGGTGACACTAAAGTTTGGGGAGAACCTGTACCTCAACTAACAAGACTCTCCAGTTAGACCGGTCTTTAGGTAACTGCTTCCAGTTGCGCACTCCAAGGCGGCTGAGGTCCCTTTGTACTTGTGCGCGCCATTTAATGTGAGGTCTTCCTCTACTGCGTTGTCTCTTCGAAAGCTCGGCGGGCTGGAGCATTGGTATCCATTCGCACATGTCCTAGCCATCTCAAGCGACTGATATTTTCTGACTTGGTCGATTTCGCTGTACAGCTCGTATAGTTCGTTGTTGAATCTTCTCCAAAGTCTGCCAACGCAAACGGGACCGAATATTTTCCGAAAGATTTTTCTCTTGAAACGACCGAGGATATTTTATTTTATTACAAAAATTCAATATACAATTTTGCTTCAATACTAATTATCAATCTACTGAAATATCACAATATACGAGTACATAGATGCCATAAGTCATTTTTTTACAATTTTAGATAACTTATCATGAAAATATAATTATGAGATACGAGGGTGGGGTTAAAAAGTCCCTGAAAATTAAAACGGATGTCGTTGCCACCTCAAACCCAACATTTTTCTTGAAAATAGCGCACTCAAATTTTCAGACACATCTGTCAAACAGTTTTGTTGTAACAGCTACGAGTATTTGAAACAGACGCTTACGAAAATTTTCGTAAAAATGGGAAAATTTGAATTTCGTGTGCTTGTACTCGTTAAACTCTATTTTTTGCGCAAAAAAACTATTACGCAAACCAAACAAAAGTTCGAAAAATATTATGGGCACTCAATTTGGATGCGGTCGTACCAGCACAAGTGACTTCGAAAGTTCTGGTCGCCCAATTAAGGTCACCACACCAGAAATGGTCGATAAAATCCACGATATGATATTGGAAGATCCGCGAGTGAAGGTGCTCGAACTTGAAGAAGCTACAGTCTTATCATATAGTTCAGTGATTTCAGTTTTGCAAATAATATTTGGAAATGAAAACCTATCCGCCAGTTGGGTGCCGCGGTTGCTTACAATTGATATGAAATGCAATAGTTTAACAACTTCAAAGGAATGTTTGACGATGTACAATTACAATCCGAACGAATTTTTGCGACGTTTCTTCCACGTTTACGATGAAACATGAAAGCAAGGAACAGTCGAGACAGGGGCGAATCGAAGCCGAAGAAGGCCAAGGTGCGTCTGTCGGCCAACAAGGTCATGGCAACAGTTGTTTTTGGATGCAAAAACACTTTGAAAAGTGTAAAGCGCTCACCGGCGCCTATTCTGCAGAGCTGTTGGATCGATTCAACGCTCATTTGAGGCAAAAACGATCGCATTTGGGGAGGAAAAAAGCTTCCGTCCACCGGGACAACGCACCGGAGTACAAGTCCGCAGCCGCTATGGCAAAATTGCATGAATTGTGTTACGAGTTGCTCTCTCATCCAGCATATTCTCTCCAGATTTATCACCCTGCGGCTGAAGAAATGGCTCGAAGGTAAAAGATTTGGGTCGAATGCCCATCGATGAAACAACGCCTATTTTGAGGGCTTTTTTTTGCCGAAAAGAGTGTTCCTTATTTAAATTTATAGAGACTTATTGACGCATTCGTATGTATACAATTGGTACACCATGTGGTCAGAAGAAGGATTAGATTTGTGGAAGGTCCAAAAGGCGCAAGGGGAAAGCGAAAAGAGAATGTATGCAGAATACGTGTAATATTAATATAATTGGTATGCGTAAAGAAGGATGGATAAAAAGAAACTAGAAAAAAAAAACAGAGTGGAATTACAATACAAGTATGATATATAAAAAAAAGTTAAAATTGATGAGGTAGGTACTAATGTGAACAAAGCGCGATGAAACTGAGATGTGGTGGCTCAAATTAAACGATTACTTGAAGAATCGTTTCCACTTCCGATCGTCAAATTTACCAAGCTTTAACCTTGTGTTACTAAATCACGTTAACAAGGCGGTAGTTTGTTAAAAATGAAGCGGGCAATGGCATTTAAGAAACTTCTACTGTGTTCTTTATTAATTTAAGGGACAACTACTGTACCTGTTTACTAAGGGAGTATACCGCATTTTTCTGATTTGAATATTACCACTTCTAAGAAAAAACACATTCAAAGCTTTATAGGCAAAAAGATACCGAAGTGGTAGCATCTTCAGCGATTGAAATAGTGGCAGAGACGACTTAAATTTCCGACAACGTGTAATTAATCGTATTAACATCGTGCTACTAATCGTATAATAGATTTCAGTTTAGTAATGTACACAAAACCCCAACAAGCAAGACCATATCAACTAATTTACACAAATATCAGATTGGCAACTAAGTAATAGCCGATTTTTCCAAATAAATAAAACACATTTTTTTGAATACAACGAATAGACTTTAATCAATGATATATTTTCCATTTTGTTCGATTCCTTTGACCATTTTTCTGGCAACTTCATAATTCCACGTTCGTAGAACTTGTGACCAAGTGCGATTTCGCAGCGTCATCATCATGGTGCAAGGTCAGGCTATATGGTGGATGTAACATCAATTCCCAACCAATAAGTGACCAGAGATTATGTGGCATAGCGTTGTCCTGGTGAAAATGACACCTTTTCGAAGGAACAATTCTGGCCGTTTTTCGTTGGCCGCTGTATTTATTCTGTCCAGTTGTTGATAGTAAACATCCGAATTGATCGTTTGATTCCCTGAAAGCAGCTCAAAATACACCACACCTTTCCAATCCCATCAAATTGAGAGCAAAATCTTTTTTTGATGGATAACAGCTTTCGAACTGGATTGTGCTGGCTCATAAAGCCTGGACCATGATCGTTTTCGATTGACGTCACTGTAAACAATCCACTTTTCATCGCCAGTGATGATTCGTTTAAAAAAAGGCTCGGATCAATGGCGTTTATAATGCAAATCGCAAGCGTTGGTGCGCTTTCAAATCATGAATTTCTTTCAAATCATGTGGAACCCATTTTTTTGTTATATCTCGTACATTTACATGGCGATCCGACTTGATTATGGCTTTAATTTGATCATAATTAAGTTCATCTCATCAAAAAAAAAAAAAAACGCGCAGCGTAAATAACCAAAAACAAAACCACCGCGCGCGTGTGCAAAAAAAAAAAATATCACAAAGTGCGAGTATCCCACCTCTTCCGCTCCTGGCCGAAATACTGTTGCTTGCACTCAGTCACTGCCGTTACTGTATTTATCATACGGTACGGGCAGTGACTGAGTGTATGTAACGGCTGATGGATAGCGGGTTGTGAGTGAACATTTTGTTGGTACACTGTTTCATATTGTTGTAAGGGCATAACACCTACAGCAATTTGATTCGGTAAGGCAATGTCAGAATTTTCACTTCGCAGCCTTGCTTAGTAACTTCGGTGTTTGTGTTTTCTGCGTTTGTCTGTGGGACTAGGGAATTCAGGGTAGACGTAGCCAATATATGCGGGCTAAAGAGTAATCACTTTTCTGCGTATGTCCACGTCTGGCACTTAGTGAAACACAGGTAGATCCCCGCCCACACCTCTCAGATCTAATCTGAAGCTACCTGGTTACGAACTATGTACTGCCATTATTCTTTTCTCATGGTCTCGCCATTTACGTGCGTAGTGATGTAGCTTACCAAACTCACCACAATGTCAATATTGACAACACTTGAAGAACGGTGTGTTGAGATCTTCGCTGCGGAAAACAACTTAACGCAGCTTGTAAATGCGCCCACGCGAATACCAGGCCTTGATAGTCATACCGCCAACACCCTGAACTTGTTTTTAACATCTCACCCTGATAAGTACACCGTTGATGTGCTCTCCTCTCTAGGCTCGTCGGACCATTGTGTTATATCAGCTAATTTCTCGTACACCGACCACACAATTAGAGAACAAATTCCTAAAAGGGCCGTATGGCAAATTAGAAAGGCAACTGAAGCGGTCTTAACAGCTCCTTTAGGAATTTTAACTGGTCGTTATGTTTCCCCAAGACCAACCCTACAGAGGAAAACCGAAAAAAGTTCAAAACCAAAAAGACCAAAAACTGAGGCAAAAAAATACTGCATGCCCCAAAGGCAGTAAAAATGTTTGGTCGTTCGTCAAAAATATTAGAAATTCTGCCTCATCCTCCATCCCAACGCTAATGTACAATGACATTCCAGTTGTCAGCTCTTTGGACCAGGCCAAAGTGCCTGGTGCGAGTGTTGCTATCTCAGCACTCCCAGATTGTGCTGTGTCACCGCCTACACTTGATATCTCCCCTTCTTCTGAAGAGGTGTTCTTTCTCGCTGGCAAAACCACTGCGTAAAATTTTTCATCAAACCTACTCTTTAGGACTCTTTCCGAGCAGATGGAAAACAGCATTTGTCCAGCCCATCCCTAAAAAAGGCGAATCTTCTTGCCTCTCCTCCTACAGACCTTACGTTCGTTCTTTTCAGGGTCACGGAAACGCTGATAAACCGTCAGCTAATGAAATATTTTAGTAGCAACAGGTCCACTGGTGATTTGATGGCATGTTTCACCGAATAGTGGAACCAAAGCGTACATCATTCCTAAGGCATTTAACAGAGTTTGGCATCAGGCTATTGTCGAAAATGCGTGCTTTTGGGGTCGATGATTCTCTTCTTCAATGGATAAGAAATTACCTTTCGGAACGTTCAATTTATGTTGTTCTGGACGGTTTCAAGTCTGATATTCACAAAATAAATGCTGGTGTGCCCCAGGGCTCTGTTCTGGCTCTGACACTATTTTTTCATTAATGATCTCTTGTCTGCTACTTCTAATCCAATATATTCCTTTGCTGATGACAGTACTGTCTGCTTTTCATATTCGTTTCCCCGACTCACGCTCCTGATCTTCGGCTGTTGAACGAGAACGACAGCGTATGCTAAGCTCATTAAATTCAGATATCAACAGCATAACCAATTGGGGAACTATCAACAGAGTAGAATTTAATGCTTCCAAAACACAATGCTGTCTGCTGTCGTTAAAGCGAAATTTAAACACCTAGCCATCCATGAATAGCACTTGCATCGTCGAAACCGAAAAACTTCCCATTCTCGGTATGTGTGTCAATGACAACTTACGTTGGAATGACCACATATTTGATGTCGCCAAAAATGCTGCGAAATGTCTACGTTTCTTCAAGCGATGTAAGAAATATTTTACGCCTTCTTATCTGGCCTCAATATATCAGGCATTCATCCGCCCAAAATTGGAGTACAATGCCCACATCTGGTCAAGTGCTCTTAAAACATCTCTGCACCTGCTAGATAGGATTCAAAACCGTGCGATTAAACTTATAAATGATACTAATATCAGTCAATCAATTGACACCCTCGAACACCGACGTAATGTCTCGCCTTTCACTTTGTTTTATCGGTATTTTCACCAACAGTGCTCCACTGAAATCGCCAGCAGCATTCCGCGCATTCAAACTTTCAACCGTAACACCCGTCTCGCTATGAATGCTCATCAGTATACCCTCAAGTCCATTTTCGGGCGTGCTCTAAAATATCGTTTCTAAGCCGTACAAATCGCTTATGGAATTCCCTGCCGATCTCTGTATTTCCTGGTCGTTATAACTTGCAAACATTTAAAAACAATGTATATCGGTACCACTGTGTACAAACATTTCAAGGGTACACAAACCCCTTGACAACGACCTGATCGTTGTCAATCTTTCAGTGAAAAATCTCCAGAACGAAATTTATCAAACTAATTACGGCACGGTCTTCCTTTTAAGGCTTCTTCGCCATACACAGTAAAATGTGACGAAAATGCTCGTTTTCCACTCCATATTAAAACTCCATAATACCTTTTCACAAAAATACGCGCAATTTGCTTCTAAAGCAAAGTAAGATTGACAGCTAACAAATGTCAAAAGGAAAACAATATGTCATTGAAAGAAGCCATTAAAATATGGCCAAAGACATCCATGTGTGAAATCGGCAATTACTTGGTTGCCACCCGTGTGTGTGGCCGTGGCTTAAGTGGTAGTGTATTGGCTTCCCAATCGGAAGGTTCAATCCCAACTCCGCCCGAAAGCATACTTTTTCCAGCCGACTAAAATCATATAAGACGAGTGGTTACCTAGTATACAACAACAAGTTCAATTACACTAATAATTTAGTATCCCAATTAAATATTGGATGCTACGCATTATGGAGCGAAATAGCCACTAAGCCCAAACAACTTTATTTCTCTTTCTGTCCCATTTTCTGAAAAACTTAACACATGCCTTGGCATCATAAGTGTAGTCATACCCACTTGAGTGTTAAGTTCTTTGTCTTTGATCTTGTCTTTCAATCTTTGATCTATTATTACATACTCTCAGATACTTCAATTCATAAACAAACTTTAAAACAAGGCATTTCTCAGCGCAACACACTTCGTCGCAATCAGCATGATGGTAAATAATGGATGGTAATGCAACCAAATTCTTAGTTGAATTATTTGATATGAATTTATATTGTGGTAGATCATTTCAGTGGAGGTTACAGCATAAGAAAGGGCAAGGTCGTCTGCATAACCAGTTAAATGTCCATTGAGAGGTAAGCCAAAGATGGAGTTGACATATACAAGGAAGAGGATTAGTCCAAGGACCGGCGATTGCGGCACACCGGTACTACACCGAAAACCAGCACTCCTCCATTTTTCGAACAACTCTTCATGGTTGACGTGATTAAAGACTTTAGGAAGATAGAATCCATTCTTTGGCGCCATAAAGTAGGATTGGAATGATCAATGTCTTATATAGAGTTTCCTTAGTTTTTCGAGATAGGGCTGTGCTACTCAATTGCCTTGTTAGCCCCAAAAAAACAGCGATTTGCAAGAGTTACTTTTCGCTTTATTTCTGCTGAGGTGTCATTGGCAGAATTTAAGGCAGAGCCGAGGTAGACAAAGCAACTTACTACCCCGAAATTATATTGTCGCTGTTGACTGTGACGTTCTGGCCAATTCGTCGATGTTGTGTGTCCCTTCTTATTGACAGCATATGTATACTTGATTTCGCCCTCATTTACGGCTAAACCCATTTTGTAAGCTTCCGTTTCAATACTCGCGAACCGGTGACCGCCCACCGAATTCTCCCAATTATGTCGATACCATCGGCGTACGCTAGTAGTTGCACAGACTTTTAAACGATGGTGCCTCCAGCGTTCACTTCTGCGTTCCGCACAATGATGTTAAAGAAATCACATGACAGTGCGTCTACTTGTCTAAAACCTTGTTTGACTTCAAAGGTCTCGGTTAATTCGTTACCGACATTGACGGAGCAGCGAGTGTTCTCAATCGTCATTCTGCACAGACGGACGAGTTTCGCAGGGATCCGAAAACTAGACATGGGTCTATATAGCTCGTCTTCATAAATGGTGACATATACGGTATTCAAATCAATGAAAAGATGGTGGGCATCGATTTGGACTTCTTGAGTTTTTTCCAGCAACTGCCGGAGTGTGAAGATTTGGAAATTGTGGGCTTTCCTGGTGTGAAACCGATGAAAGGGGACAATCAGATTGGTGACGAAGAGTTTCAAACGTTCACACAATATGGCAGATAAGACCTTGTATGCGATGTTGAGGAGACTTATACCTCTATAGTTGGCGCAGTTGAGGGCGTCTCCTTTTTGTGGATCGGGCAAACTATACTGAGATTATTTTCATCAGGCATACACTCTTCTTACCAGATTTAAGAAATTAGTTGGTATACTCGTATGCTCTCCACAAAGTCAATTCTAACACCTTTGAACACCTCGGCATTCTTGGTGATGGTCGGGTGAAACCCAGCACATCAGTATAGGCGTCTCTGATGACACGTTGGCAGGATTGCCGCTGGTCTTCGGTACTTGATGTTGGCGTCATAGGAGTAGTTGAGAGATTTCGGAGCACGCGGTCGGGGAAGATTCTGTCGGCCTTTCGTGATTGCAGCTTTTCTACGTTGTATCTTCTCACAGTAGTTCTTTGTTATGGCGGCTAGAAAATTCCCATTCGCACCTTGGTTGCAAAAAGGTGGTGATCCGAGTCAATGTTGTCTGCCCGGAAAGTGCGGACGTCCAGAATACTGGAGTCATGCCCTATGTCTATCGCAATGTGATCATTCTGTTTTAGCGTTTAATTCCCTTGTGTATATTGAGATGAGAAAACCGTGTACTTGCTATAGTGATATTTCGTCCTGCCGCAAATTCAATAAGCCTGAGTCCGTTGCCAGACGTGGTGTTGTGTAAACTGTCCTACCAAAGATGTCTAACACTTCGAACATTGCTCATATCTCATGTTGAGGAGCTCGTAGAAACCATCTTCGCTAGCGTCGTTCTTGCCTTCCGTAGGGGCACGGGCGCATATTAGGCTTATGTTAGCAAATTTAGCCTTGATGCGGGTTGTTATAAGACGCTCGTTCACGTGTCTGAAGCTCCGCATCCGAATAAGCGCTGTTTCTTTTGGTTGGTTGCTTTTCTATTAGTTGCTTCGTCACTCTTTAGAGTAGGAGATTACCGTGTATGGCTGCGAGTCCTATGACGACGTAGGCCAGACGACTGGCCGAACATGTCCTTACCCTTTTAATCTGCATGAGTAAAGGTTTACCCATGCAGTTACCGGGGACCAACACTGAGAGGTAAAGACACTCCGCAGTTCCCCGATTAATCCTCACTCAGGTCCCAAATTATACACTTATCTTTCAATATTTCGAAGATTTCAGCCTAAAATTAAATGAAATAAATAGAAAAAAAGAGAAAAAGAAAGAAACAAAACTTCAAGATTTCGCCTTGCGATTATCAAAACCAATAAATTATTTCTAGAGAGCGATAAGACATTGGTTACAGAGCTGTGTTGACCTCTCACTTAACACATACCATATGTTGTCACTTCCAACAAACACACAGTAAATCCAAAAGGCTTAAGTTTAATCCACGTGTCCTTCACACAACAATTTATTTTCCTCCCGTGAACTTGACACTACGAGTAACTCAACTCATGTTAATGCTATTCGTTACAAAAATCAATGGACAATCCCAAAAGTCTCTGAAGAAGAAAAGTAATACAAAAACACCCAACAAGACACACGAGGCGACTACATTAAAGAAAGGAAACATTTTGTTTACATATACTATAGCTCACGAATAATTAAGCTGTCGAAAGTTGCTGAAAATAACAGGGAACAGCGAAATACTGACTTTGCACGTATCATACAAAGACTTTAATGAGAGAAACGCGGACGAGGAATAAACTCATTTCCAACATGCGTCTTAGGCTCTCAGTTTTTTTTCACTTTTCCACTGGTCTTTGGAAAATTACTTACTTTAAAGAATGTCCAGTCAATGACTTGGATAAAATTAGCAAAGTCGACAGTCGTAATTGTAATCGAAAGAAATTTAAATGCATAGATGCTCAGTGTTCGTCGTCAAATCGAGCTCATTGTTTGCGCACCTAAGTATATATGCACGAGTACATGGAATCCAATTGAAGGCAACCATTGATGTCATTCAAATTTTAGTCACTATCCGCATTTGACTGACTAAGCAAACTGGTTGATTATAGAATTTGTTGCCTTATCAAATAATTATCAAGAAAAGGATTCAATTGAGTTTGTTATCGTTTTTTTTTTTAGTCTGCCTAGATAAACAAAGCCAAGGGTGAGGAGAATGTGAAATGGAAGAACTTTTGGTTTAATTTGGTTAATATTCACTTCAGATGGATCGATGTATTCGTATGAATATGAGCTTCTAATCAAATTATCGGCCATTGATTTCTACACAAAAGATATTCTATCTGTGGCAACTTTGTACAATATTTATAAATAATAGCGTAAATGATTCTATGGAACACAAAAGGCTGTTCTCGTATGTACATCTATTGCCTTTATTAACTTTGTTTTTGAATATTATTATTTTATTTTTCCTTTTTTTAAGTAACAATAAATAAGTTCACGATATTATGAGCTATTCAATATCTTGCAGCGTAACAAGTCTGGGTATGACCTCGTAAGTCAGGAAATGATTTGAATCAATATGGATTGTTGGGCTTATTTATGTAACTGGCGTTTCATGCTCCTAATGGTTTATGTAATGGACAACAATTTTACTATGTTAAGTGCATTACATGCGAGTAGTTTCTTTATAATATAAAGTGCATAAGTAGTTTAAGACATTTTAAGACGTAGTAAAATTCATTACTCGTGCCATGCATGAAGTGATTTAGCGAAATCTCAATCGCATATATGGAAGCTCTTGGGCTGTGCAATTGCCATTGTCAACTTGAATGGTGAACACATTTCTCTGGTGGTTTATTTTATGCCTCCCTTCACATGTCATTGTTGCAGACTTTATTTGGTTTTCTGTTAAAATAATAAAAACGACACTTTAGTATTTCTATGATGCACGAGTAATAGAGGGAGCATATCGTGTTATCAGTTAAAGAATGTATGAAGGCGGAGTTAGCTATGTATTATACAGTCGATAGTTATCGGTTATCAGTTGTTTCGATAATCCAATAAAAGTCGAAACCTGTCCTTTCTTTACTTGTGATGGTGCTACAGTTTTCAACTTCTGCAGCTATGTAGCTCGATTCCAGGTAGTTGCTTCCAACTTTTAATTGCACACTCCGCATTGTCATTCTAAAGATATAAAAACTTGTCTCAGATTTCAGTTATCTTAGCTACTACGGACGTATTTTTCGAAATCCTTCCATTTGATCATATTTTGCAGTGGAGTTGATGCAGGCTCCGTACCAGTTTCCTTTCTACCTGCTATTTTGAATAACTCGCTTGGATCTTTATCTTTAGTAATTTTATTGTTTAGATATGGCTCTATGTACCTTCGTGTTTGTTGGCTAATCGGAATTGATGGCTATCATATCCGTGTGACTCTCATCATGACAACCTTTCAGTATCGACTCAAAAGCCTATTGCTAGGCATACCTAGTTGTATCGATAAGCGGCATATACACTGGCCAAAAACTCTTCAAGCATGCGCGAATGGATTAGTGAAAATGAGACACGTATACGTTGTGTGTCTGCTTGAAGCAAAATCAAAATGTTTGGATTTTTGTTTAATCAGGTAGACAGAATTGATACCAATATATATATACACTATATTGGTTATTCAGTTTATATGACAGCTCAATGTGCATTTAGTCAATCCGTATTGATTCAATACCCGTAGAAATGGTGGTGTTTATATGAATTTATCCAAAACCAAATCCAAAATGAGCTAGAGAAAATTGAGAGAGTTTAACAAACATCTGATTGAACTGACAATACAAAGAAATACTTTGTCTTTGTCCGCTTTTATACGTCGCAAGTGTGTAATGTGCATGTTCTGGTTATTTTCTTTTGAACTTTCATTCAGTGTTGCGCGCAATTTTACACGAAAGCCTTTCCCCTTTCTTTGGTTTTTCATGTTATTTGACAGCTCTCTTTCATTTCATCTTTGGCGCTCAGTGTTTCATAATTGAAAATGAGCCCGCTTTTTAATTCTTTGGTCCATTTCAGTTCATCGGCCATACTGAAATGTTGTGCTCGTAACAACAGCCAAAGAAATAATGAAGCAAATGCGAAAAAGAAAGAAGAAGGAGAAAAAGAAATGTCAAAAACATGCAAGAGAATGCTACCCACATGCAGCGGGAATTTGGTTAGTCCGCTTTCATACGTCGCAAGTTTCGAAAGATTCAAATGAGTGCAAAAGAGAGAAATAATGAAACAAAAAATACCCAACTAACCAAATTCCCACTGCATGTGGGTAGCAATTTCATTGCAAGTTTTTGACATTTCTTTTTCTCCTTCTTCTTTCTTTTTCGCATTTGCTTCATTACTTCTTTCACTGTGTTACGAGCACAACATTTCATTATGGCGGATGAACTGAAATGGACCAAAGAATTAACAAGGGGGCTCATTTTCAATTATGAAAGACTGAGCGCCAAAGATGAAATGAAAGAGAACTGTCAAATAACATGCAAACTCAAAGAAGGGGAAAGCCTTCATGTAGAGTTGCTCGCATCACTGAATGACAATTCAAAAGAAAATAACCAGAACATGCGCATTACACACTTGCGACGTGTGAAAGCGGACTTAATTGGGTATTTTTTGTTTCATTATCCCTCTCTTTTGCACTCATTTGAATCTTTCGAAACTTGCGACGTGTAAAAGCGGACTTTCCAAATATTTCGTTTGCAATCCCACATTTTAAATACACAACTAATTACCTACCGATGATGAAAGAATGATGAGAGCGCGAGAGAGTAAAATGTTTCAATGCGATTTGAAAGTGTTTGTATTGATATTTCAAAGCGGTTACACATTTTCAATACTTTCTATAAACAGGAATGAACGAATGCGTGTTGAATATTTCAATGCAGTTTGAAGTGGTGTTTATATGAGTATATTGAACCAATGCGTATTACGTCAATGCACACTAAGCTGTCATATAACCTCGGTAAGTGATTGCCTGCTTGATCAAGTATTTGCTCATTTTCGCTTGGACAGCGACGAGGCAACATCGCAAGCAGACAGTGGAATTTTTTTTTTAAACGGTTTAATTTCTTCGAAGGAGTATACAAATTTTATTTTGAAATTTCTAGAAGCTTATCGTATATACTCGTATATATACTGAAAGGTATAGCATTTTGCAATTGTGTATCTTTTTTTTTTACAATTTTGAGTGTTATCATTTGAAGAAGTTCATACGATCATATTCGCCCTCGTCCAAGAGGAGGAAATTTATGAAATCATTCGATTAACTTAATTTCAGCTCATTCAGGAGAAATCAATTCAGGCAAAAATCGTTTCGTTTTTTTAGCCATTATTTATCCACACCCGTTTCTTCCGAATCTTTTACGTCCGTGTCACTCATATTTTCTTTTTTTTTTTAAAACCGATTTAAAGTGAAATCGCACAAGATACCGCACGTCCTTTCACCTCAACATTTACCAAAAAATTAATGATTGAAGCCTCATGCATGATGGCAAAAAGAATTTACTAACCCAATGTGAGACATGCTTGATGAGTTTTGGACCGGTGTATATGCCGCTATAGGCTTAAATTCGGGCTTTGTATCCTCTTTTAATATGAACCATGTGCCGAGATTTGAAGACATTTTAAGCTAAACCATTCTTTTTCATTTGCTCTATGTAGTCGAGCTAGTGCAGACAACGTTATCGATTCATCGTCCAGTATTCAGTTTCATAAAGCAAGACTACAGTTATGTAGAGCAAGATTTTGGTCCTTCGAGCCAAAAGTTCAGACAAATGGAAGTAGCAATATTTCCCAAAGCTATACAATGGGTGCAAATTGTCGTATTCTGTCCCGAAAGGTGTTCTGCTTATCGGTTTTGGTTTGCGAACATGTATTTTGTCTTTTGTGGAAAGCGGGGGGCAAAACGACGTTAAATTTTTAATCATGCGTTCGCTTGGATTTTAGAAGCTCAAGAGCGCTTGCCTGAGCCTCCATCATAATTTGCGCTGCTCTCTGTAGCAATTATTGTAGTAAAAGTTACCGTTGTTGACCGAGATAAAAAACGGATTATGCCGGCTTATGCATTTCTTAAACGGGTCGCTTTTCTATTATCGGGCATCAAGATGGCGCAACGTTATTTACTCCTTACCACAGGGTCACTGAAATTTTAGCTTACATGAAGATGAGAGTTTTGCAGATTTTCAGTCTTATGCCTCGTTTATCGAAGCAAGATCAACAGTTGTAATTCATAGATTTACGACTAATACGATTCAGTACGATCCACTTGCGTAGAAGAACAAGCTTTCGGTTCCTTTATCATCGAACTTATTGTAAAACCTTCGGATGCACGGTCTTAAACGTCGCAATGTAATGGATATGTTTTCATTCTCGCTTTCTTTCATGTAAGAACCAATAGTAAATATTCCCAGTGCTCCTCAATGGCTTCACACATAGTTAGTATTTTAGAAAATATCTAAATTGAAGAAACAAAGCAAATGAGTTTATGGTATCAGAGGTTATGTACGGCTATTACAAGTATGACCCTAGTTTTCACGATTTCTATATTAAAGCTAAAATCAGCCACCATTATTCTGATATATACTTTAGACTTTCAGGATAAAAGGGTCTGTTCTGCCGAGATCTACATTAACTCTATATTAACGTTTCGACGTTGATCCATCGACGGGTGATGGCGTGGTGCAGCGTCGACGACTATGCCATAGGGTAAGGGTTAAAATCAAAATTTAACACCGAAAAATGGAAAAAGTACTATGCGACGTCACTATTAGATAGGGCAATGACAATCCACCGAAAGAAGATCGTCAGCCTATGACACTCGGCGTTCGGAATCGTCAAGGACTTTAGGTTTCTCTCCCTGTGCACAAAAAGAATAAACGTGCAACACAATGCCCCCAGAGGTTTGTTCGTTCTGTTGTTCCATCAATTTATACATATTATATTATCCAGCTTCTATATATGTATATTTTTCTACTGTTTGGGTTTCCACCCTAATAAGAAAAATTTAGCAATTTGAAGAGTTTCCTTTCTTATCCCTTTGAAGACTCTTAAACGTTAGTTGGCTCAATGAACATCTGTTTGCAAGGATTATTCTTATTCTTCCAAGACGCCGGAACTCTTTTTCAAAGCAAGGTTTTTTACTTTTTTAAATTTTGGAAAAAAATTGGTGACTGCCTGTGTGTTGATGCCGACATGACACTCTAACATTAGCTTAAAAAAGTCGTATGTTTGGAACTCACCTAATCAGGGACCTCGCATTTTTTCAAATGGGTCCGAAGATCCTTACTAATTCTTACTTCGTTGGTGGTTTTACTTAATTTCATTTCGCAGGTTGATAAGGTCCAATCGGCTTGTTGACGAAAGGCTTCAATCTTTCATAATACAATTGGTATGCGATAATTAATAGCACTTTATACATTCGTGAGGGAGAGTCAAGCAGCGAAGATTTGCGTTCTTGATTGAACTTTTTTAACGTTGAACTTTCTCTGTACCTGGATCTGTACATTTTCGGTTGCTTACAAATCTGTGCGCATTTTGGTCACAATTAGGTAGTGATTCAAATCGATTCTGACAACTCTGATCAAGTGTATGTCCAGGACATCCAAAGCGTGTCTTTTCTTTCATAACATAGCCAATCTTCACATCCACGGGAAAATGCGCAGAAATAAAGTTTAAATTGAAGTGCTTCGTATAAAATGGCGCCGTCGCTTGTCGATTGTTAATCCAATACCATGTTGGTGTACCCGTATGGAAGCCATATTATTACCACATGAAGTGATAATGTACATGATATAACCGATTTTATATAGGGTTTGACAATAAGGACAACTTTTTTTTTTTAAATAAAACGCAAACCATTTGAGATATTTCAAAAACTTTATTATCGGCTTGAAGTACAATCAAAACATTTATGAATGGAACTCGACTTCGTTCATATGCCAACCGCGGGCACGTTTGCAGCGGTCGATTCGTTGGACCCAATTTTAAACGACTCGACCACACATTTCGGCCGAAACGGCCGCTATTTCGCGTTCAATGTTGGCTCCGAGCTCTTCCAACGTCGTCGGCGTGTTGGCATAAACCAATGACTTAACGTAGCTCCACAGAAAATAGTCAAGCGGCGTTAAATCGCACGAACGAGGCGGCCAATCGACTGGCCCATTTCTTGAGATAACACGCTCACCATACTTACTCTTCAATAAATCGATTGTAGCGTGTGCTGTGTTGCTTGTGGCATCATCCTGTTGAAACCACAAGTTGTTCAATTCCATATCTTCCAATTCTGGCCAAAAATAATCGGTGATCATGGCGCGATAACGCTGACCATTCACAGTAACCTGACGATCGTTATCGTCGACGAAAAAATATGGCCCAATAACCTCGTCGACATATTTTTTGTGGATGAAGTGGTGATTCATGAAGCACATGTGAATTTTCACCCGACCAATAACGCATATTTTGCTTATTGACCATTGAGCCAAAAATGAGCTTCGTCGCTGAAGATGATTTTGCGTGCAATTCGTCATCTTGGCGTATCTTCTCCAGAACCCAATCGGATGACGTACGTCGCTTCAAATCGTCCATCGGCTTCAATTCTTGAGTCAGCTTGATCTTGTATGGGTGTAAACCAAGATCCTTAGGCAAAGTACGCCATAATGTGGTCTGAGCGATGCCCTATTCTTGAGAACGCCGTGGAATTGACTGATTTGTATCGTTTGCTGACTGAACGGCAGCGATATTTTCGACACTTCGACCAACCCGTTGTCTCACTGACACGGCAACATCACACAACGAATATGTAGACCGAAATTTTTGCACTAAACTTGTTATTGCCTGTCTACTAGGTCGTAGAATTACGACCGAAAATTGGAGTTAACGCTCTTAAAGTTGCAGTCACCGACTCCGAATTTCGGTAGACAATTTTTATAATTTGCAAACGTTGCTCGTTCATGTACTTTACCATGATGAAAATGTTGAGTTTACTGAATAAATTGACAGTGACAGTTTGATGATTAGTGAAAGAGTGCGTTCACAAATTAAATTCAAAGTTGTCAAGTCCCTATTGGAAAACCCTTTAGTAAAAATTTAAAGGCCAATATTTTCTTCATCTTTCCTATAAGAGAAAGGTGTCGGTTTATTGTCATTGGGGATACTCTCATGCTTTGTGCAATCTCCCGCACCGATTTCGTTGGGTCCGCATCCATCGTTGCTCTTAAAATATCGTGGACAACTAACGTTTCCGGCTTCCCAAGTGGTTTATTTTTGAGGCTAAATCTCCCGAACGGAACTTTCCAAACCAACGTCGTATAGTGCGTTCGTTTACCGCTACATCCTCAAATGCCTCATTAATGTTTTTCATTGCCAATGACGCATTATGTCATTTTAAATTCGTAAAGGAAGAGGGTTCGAATTTGAACTGCCGACAGCATGGTAAATAATTCCTGGAAAAAAAATAACGGTACTTGTAAGGAACCACAAAATTCTCACACGTCAAGCACACGTACCACTTTATTTTATTAAAAAAGAAAATTTAATGTTCTGGCACAGATCTTCACTCGAGAACTTCTTATTTCCGAATGAGCGAATATCGTCCATTTCATGTGATACCAGTGATGAAAATCGACTGCTCTCGATTGTGCTGAAAACTGAAAAAAATAGTACTGAAACAGACAAAATAGTACTCAACTTCTTTGAATGAGAAAACAATCCGCAAACATTGAAAATAAATATTTTATTATAATAAAACAAGAATAAATTAAAGATACATTTCATTGGTATAATATAAAATAAGTC
The DNA here is from genome assembly GCA_949129095.1 of Volucella bombylans. Lineage (NCBI taxonomy): Eukaryota > Metazoa > Arthropoda > Insecta > Diptera > Syrphidae > Volucella > Volucella bombylans. The sequence goes on along the minus strand of OX422142.1, from coordinate 115,488,636 downwards.
TTATGGATGAATAAGAACTTTGGTACAAGGGCATTATTTTATAAAATACGTAAGTACTTTTTTGTTATTCAATTCCACGTTCAGATAACAATCTCACTCTAAAATTTCTTCATTTACAAGTGGTTTACTCGGTAGATTTTTGTTCAAGAGAGTTTTTTTTACAATAAAGCTAGGACAGCATTAATTTTTAATAAGATTTTTAGTTTCTATTTAGTGCAGAACATGTTTCTACCTGCATTCGATTTCGTGGTCTTTTTTTTATAACATTTTGATAAGAAAAAATACTTCAATTTTAAACGAGGCACGTGGCACGATCACAATGAGTGTGTAATGAAAGCATCCATTCCAAATATTCCAAAATTTAAAAACGAACGTGTGCGTTCAGCGAGTGGGACATCCGAGGGTATCGACTGAAAATCCAGATGTGCCCATTTTGAGACGGAAGCGGTTCGTAAATACTTTCCTGATTGTGCAGATATGAAGTCATATTATATTTGTTTGATTTTAAAATTTAACTATCAAAAATTAAAAATAGTACAAATACGTGCAGTACTGAAAATTGAGAAGTGGTACTTGCGTACTACGGAAAGTGAAATAGTACTGAATTCAGTACAATAGTAAGTCTTTTTTGCAACTCTGTGTGGTACCTACAACCCAATATATGTATGTCAAAACAATTTCTTTTGAAGCAGTCATGTGCCGTTCACACCGTATCTTCTGTAGATCTGGACGGCATCTTCCCTATTGAGAGTTCGCAAATTCTAGGTGCATAACCTTAAATCGTTGTTCATTACAAGCTCAGCGAAGTCGTTATCCGAAATCGGTTTTTTCATTTAAGTTATTTTTGAGGAATCCACTGAAGGATTTCAGTGGCATAGTAGCTCCACTACTTTTTGGAGTCCAACCCCTTATCAAATAACCAACTCTGATTTACGAGTATGTATATTCGTTTTTAAGCACTTTGCTTTGTATGTAAATAATCTTATTAAATGCAGGCACCATAACAAAGAATTACTCGTACTACAGCTCCAGGCTATTTAGCTTACATTAAAATGTGTACAGTTTACATATTTAAACTTTACACTCAACAATAATATTCGACAGAACAACAACACGCAAAAAAAGGAAGAAAGAAAATGGAATGGTCTCCTCTTTTGTGGTTTATTTTGGTTCTTGAAAAGTCTCGAATCAATTAAAAAAGACGCAAAATCCGCAGAAAGTACACAAGCACGCAGCACACCACTCGTACTCGGCATAGACGATGGAGAAAATAGCTCGAGTGACGTCGGACTCAAACCAAACAAATCGTAAGTGTATGATGTTTGTATGGGCGCTGCCAGAGGTGTGTTTTTTTTCTTTCTTTACTGTCTATGGCTGGTGTGACATATTGCAGAAATATCTGCACACATACTAATGTATTCTGGCACAGGTCGACATTTGCGTGATTTAAGCCAGTTCCTGCTCTTGGAACATACTGTAGAAATTGCGATAGTAGCTATGGAAATGGAAGAGAAGCTTTTACGAATATTGTTCAACTGATGGTTGTTGTTTGTTTGTTCACCTCTTTATCTGGATTAGATAAGTGCATATTCAGTTTGGTTTCAGGTAGATTCCTTATCTAGAGACAATCTTTAGACGAGGTAAAATCAAGTTGGTCCTAATTAAAGAGAGCTTAAACAGATTGTAGATTGAGATTAAATCAATCAATGGATAATTTTGAAAACACTCGCACATAGATACGAGTATAGCCTGAAGTCAAACAAATACAATGCGCCACAGGAGACTGACTGCTAATACCTGTGTTTCCATCGAAAATCTTCAGTGTGAAGATATATTCCTTTTAATAATTGGCTTTATTTAATTAGAATTATTTTGATGTTTGTGCTTGGGATTATTGTGAAATGCAAATATTTAGTTCATATGAATTCCACGCATGAAAAATTTCAATACAAATAAAAGCAAACCAAGAGCTGTAAACAGATTTGAAAAAATTAGTCTCTAATGAACTCTGTGAAGGTTTGCTAAAAGTGAATCCAATAACATAACGAGTTAATTCTTCGACATTAATGGATTTTGCAATTTAAATAAAATAAGTCTACATAGCTTGACAAGCCCTCTTAATTTCGTTGCAATGAATTTGCAATAGCATTTTCATTGATGCTTGTAAAATGCATAAAGGGTACTTTCCGTGTTCCACCGTTAAACACATGCAGAAAACGTCACGGATTCTGTGTGGTTATCTGTGAAAAGAAAAATCGGTCTCATTTAAAATGTTTAGTCATAAAAACGCTTGCTCCGTGTCTGTTTTTACCAGAATGACTCTGAGCAGTATTTATTGGCCATTATCATACAAAAGGTCTCTGTGACGATAATCGCAATGACAGGGTATGGAAGTACACAGAATTTTTGAAAGTAAAGTCACCAAAACTATGTCTATGCTCAACATTATCCGGGCGAAAAAAAAACAAACCCTATGGCCAACCCATAAGGTTTACTCAAGTTTTTACAAGTGATTCCGATACTCGTAAATGCTTCATAAGAATTCCACATGACCTAGCCATGTAAGTCGGTGGATCTGAATTTTCTATATTACTGTATGAGTATGAGAGATGCGCATCGCGCATCGATGCGTGTGTGTATTTATTGTCAACTTAACATATCAGTTCTTACTATGGTTGATGCAACTTTTGCACGGTTGTGGAATGTGACACATGTGACGGTGCATTGTCTTAGAGCAGCATAACCTCGTGTCCGTTAGTCAGTACAAGCTGCTTAAACACCAACTTCTTATGCATATGTTGCATTTCCGAGCAGAACTCTTTTGTATTTTTTTGTTTCATCAAGTTTTGGAAAGGTAAAGTGAATAACACCTGCTGCAGATCAGTCAAACTAAACCGTAAAATTGTACTTATTGTACTTGAAGATCTTAATAGAAACAAATCCGTTGGTCCAGATGGTATATCTCTCATTCTTTTGAAAAGGTGTTCTTCCTCGCTGGCAAAACCACTGCGTAAGCGTTTTCATCAATCCTACTCTTTAGGAGTCTTTCCTAGCCCGTCCCTAAGAAAGGCGAATCTTCTTCCCTCTCCTCCTACAGATCCATTGCACTTACGTCCGTTCTTTCCAAGGTCATGGAAACGCTGATAATCCGTCAGCTCATGAAATATTTCGAAACGCGAAAACTTCTCAATGACTGGCAGTATGGTTTTCGTAGGAACAGATCCACTGTTGATTTGATAGTATGTCTCATCGAAAAGTGGAACCAAAGCGTACCTCATTTCTAAGGCATTCAACAGAGTTTCGCATCAGGCTCTTTTGTCGAAAATGCGTGCATTTAGGATCGACGATTCTCTTCTTTAATGGATTAGAAACTACCTCTCAGATCGTTCATATCAAGTTGTCTTGGATGGCTACAAGTCTGATATTCACAAAATAAATGCTGGTGTGCCCCGTTCTGTCTCCGACATTCTTTTTAATATTTATCAATGATCTCTTGTCTGTCACTTCTATTACTTCTATTCATTTGCTGACGACAGTACTCTTTGCTTTTCTGATTCATTCCCGGACTCACGTGTAGAACGGGAACGGCAGCGTATGCTAAGCTCATTAAATGGGGACCCTCCAAAACAGTGGAATTTAATGTTTCCAAAACAAAACAATGCTGTCTGCTGTCGTTAAAGCGAAATCCAAACACCCAGTCATTATCCATGAATGACACAAGGCGTCAAATCGCACGATCAGCCGGTCCAAAACGAGACATAAATTGCTCACCGAACTCATTTCTCAATTGGTCCATCGATTCGCGTGCTGTGTGGCATGTAACGTCGTCTTGCTGGAACCACATGCCGATCATTTTCAGCTCCGTTCTCACGATCATCTTAGAAAAAATATGGGCCATTGATTCCGCCGAATCATAAACCGCACCAAACAGTGCAATTTTCCGGGTGCATTGGCAGCTCTTGTATTGCCTGAGGTTGCTTATTGGACTAAATACACGAGTTTTGTTTATTAACATCCCATTCAACCAGAAATGAGCTTCGTGGCTGAAGACAATTTTTCGATAAAAAAGCGGATCTTAATCCAGATTTTCTAAAGCCCACTCACCGAAAATTCGACGCTGTGACATGTCGGCTTCAGTGTTTGCACGATCTGGTTTTAGACCAAGATTCTTGCGTAAAATGTTCGTCGAGTAACACGATCCCAATTGTTGCGAACGGCAACGAATGGAGAAATCACGGTGGTTTGATGTCCAATAGCGTGAAATTGGTGCCAAATTTAGTCAATATGGCTTGAATTACTTGCTGAGTAGTTCGATTATGACGACTGTAAAATGATCGAAGTGTGCGAAAAAAAATTTCAATAATTTGTAAGCGTTGTTCAGGTGTGTAAGTCTTTCCATCATGAAATTTCAATGCTAACTGAGCATGTTTGACTTTGACGGATGTCACGAATTTCGCATGAGCTGTCAAAAATAGAACACAGAAAAACCAAATATCAAAAAAATTACCCTTTAGATCGTCATTGAAATATTGTAATAAAAGAAAACAATATGAGTCCTCTCAAGAGGATTAGAAATATGTTAGTAGGCAGGATGTGGGTTGGATAATAATTGCATTTTTGTAAAAAACTGTAATGTAAAATTGAAGCACTTGTATTGATAAAAACCCATACGTGTTTCATGATAAGGAATTGCATCTCACTTTTTATTCAGCATTTCGGGGTGGAGGCATTGTACGGACTACACCTTATACTAAACTTCATACAGTAGAGGTCTTTCTTGCTAAGTCAATTGCAAATTCAGTACTGTCAATACAGCTGTGACTGATACTCAGTGGAATCTGGCCCTTTTTAACTTGGCTAGGTTTTTGCGGGACATAGAAGCAGCCTACCGTTTTTGAGTTCATACAACAGAAAGCCAACGCCTTAAGCATCGTTTGACTATCAATGCGTATGTTGATGTTGTAAACTTTTATGCCTAACTCGAGAGTGATAGCGGTCCAAATAAATCAGGCTGGACAAATCCTAGACTGTGATTTGAACCAAATAGTTCAGGACCAACTACAGATTCCATTTTTTACTCACATATAAGTATACGACACCAGCCCTTTATCGTTCAACAGATTGTCTACTTTGTTTCTTGTTGTTCCCTGAACGAGGATCTTGTCGCATTGGGTAGTGCAGTTTCATTATTGTTGATTTTTGGTTTAGCCTTTTCCACTATACCACAGCATTCGGGTTGAAAGGCCAAGCATAGCACTACTCTTTCAAGTTAGAATTTGTACCTGCTTAGACTAAGTGAATGATACCAAGTCTTCAAATATATGACACATTTTGCCAACATTGTTTAATTTCGATTAAATGATTTTATGTTACATTTATCTCTCCCACTGGCTATCAATATCGGGTGAAAATTAAAGCAAAAAAAGAAAGAAAAGGGCGGTCAGGAGGGTCCCTTGTCATTTAACACTCTTCTCAATATAATTCAAGGTTGTTGCCACAAAGAATTATCAGTTTCTGTGAAGGCATTCACGCTGTTTTAAAAACAATGAATGCTTAACCCGAGCAGTAACACCTTCAAGAAAAGAAATAACAAAAGCATCTATTACGGGCTACATTATGCAAGCATCCGTAGAGAGAAAATCAATTCAATATTGTGTTTGCATAAACATAAATGCAATTAGTGTCAGGTTTATATTTTTAAGTTCAATTAATTCACTGGGCCCGTCGTACAAATTTCGTATTAGATTGTCCCTCACACAGGTCCTTATGTACAATATACAACGTTTACTTGGCTGGAGAACAACTATGGTGGTGGCAATTTGTTAGGCTTCTTTACGGCAAATTCAATTATAATTCCAACGATGAGTAAATGCATTTTTTTTTTTTGTTTGACATACGAATAGCCTTTATGGTCTTTAGTCGCCTCGCGAACTTGAAACCAATGCCACTATAAGGTTTACGGAAAAATTTTTCGTATCGTGTTTTGCATTATCGTACTTGGACATTGGAGTCTACTTCGTATTTCCTATCACAAAATCACAAAAGTTGATCCTTGGGATTGGAGTGGAAATTTATCCTATAAATCAAATTATCGTTAGTGGTGGCACTTACTTACGTTTTTCTGTAAATACAAATACTATATGTATAGGTAGTTTGTTTGTAGTAGAGATGTTTGAATGAAGTACAGAAAGCGTGCAACAATGAATGCAAGCATAGAAAAATAGAAAAAAATCAATAGTGCATCTTAGATGGTGTGGACTTTTGTTTTGGTAAATTGAGTTCTTAATTTGAAATAGTTTCTTGTGTTTGTAAAAGGTCAAGGGAATGATTTTGCTGCGTGGTGTGGAAGAAATTGCTTTAAACCTCATACCAAAGGTACACAACCTTTAGTATGATTAAAGGTTATTAGTTTTGTGCGTTGTGTGGCTAATAATCAATTTTTCGATTCTCTTTTTGACCAGGGAAACCGAAATCGATAAAAGATTAAAAAAAAAAAAATGGACTTAGAGCTGAACTTCTGAATTTTTATAGATAAATGAACCTTTGTAGTTGAAATGAAAGTAAATGGAAAACTTATATGATGAATGCCGTATGTTTGTTTTCCTATTTGAAATATATATATATATATATTTTTTTTTTTTTGGAATTTAAATATTATATTTTACACAGCTTTTCGAAATGAAGGTCACCGACCAAATTTCTGTATGAATATTGTGTCTCCGAATTAGTACTAGAGCAGAGAATTTTACGATTTTTTTAAACACCTTTTTGTTCATCGTCAGGAGTGAGCATGCGCGGCACATTTGAGCAGAATATTGCCCATAATATGGCGTGTGCGCTCAGTACTAATCTTTGTGGTATCTGCTAGCTCGTGCACCTTCGGTAGTGGAGTTGCGGCCACCACGAAACCCTCGAAACCAATATTTGACGGTGTAATCTGACGGAGCATTAGCCCCATAATATTTATCCAACTTTTCTCTTGTTTACTTCACCGTTTTGCCTCTCAAAAAATAATGTTTTATGAGAGAACGAAAATCGTTTTTGTCCATACTCAACATGATGCCAAACACGTCAACAACAATCAGCTGTCAACACAAAACTAAAGACAGTATCGCACTGAAATTTGGCATGCCTAAATATGAACGGACTTCAAGGCACCATATCCTTTTTTGCAGTAGGAGCGCATTCTGGCGGTCAAGGAGGTTACTTTTCACCCCACCTAGTATAACGACATTTTTTAAATGTTAGCAATTTTATTTTCTTAACAAGGCAGCGAATTGAGAAATGGATTCAACAATCTACGAGTATTTTCGTACATTTAAGTGTCCAAAGGTTTCAAAATACTTTTCGTTAGTTGAACTCTTTAATCATAAAAGTCTGGATCTTAAACAATTGAATACAAATCGAATCATATATTCTTCTAAATTTTTATTTTCCTAAAAACACATCCGTTTCCACCTTAAGGAACTGCAGTATCTTCATGAAATTTTAAGATGATTTTCCTCTTTTACTGTAGAATAGAGTACACTTATAAAAAAATTCAGGGAATTGGCATAAAGTACCGTTATCTTATACACGGGGTATATCACACAAGAAAAAGTTAATTAAAGTGGTCGTGCACATAATTAGAAATGCGCGCATAATTTGTGTTCTTGCGGTAATTTCATCAAAGACGGGTAGAAATGAACTGGTATTTTAGATTTAACATATTTTATTAATAAATATAAAGTAGAATAATTAAAAGTAAGAGCAATAGGCAATGGGAAAAAATCCATCTTGTAACGTCGAGACCAGAGTGCTAATTATAAATTTGTACGACCAAGGGACAAGTTATGAACAAATTGCGAAGTGGTTAAAATGTTCTAAAAAGAAGGTTTTTAATGCGGTACAATATTTTAAAAAGAATGGTACCGTCGAAAAAGTTACCCGTAAACCTCGAGTGAAAGTGACTACCGAACTCATTGTTCGGAATAGTAAAAAATTCCCTCATGCCACCGCTAGGGAAATTCGAACGAGAGTATTTGGGGAAAATGACAGCGGACCATAGGTAGATACAGTAAAGCGAAGGCTGCGCGACGCTGGGCTCTTTGGGAGTATAGCAAGGAAAAGCCACTTTTGACCGAGCAAAATCACAAGAAGAGGTTAGAGTTTGCTAAGAAATACAGGCGTTGGACCGTTGCTCAGTGGAAAAACGTTTTATTCACTGATGAAACAAAAACAAACCGAATTACATCTGACGGTAAAGCCATTGTACTCCGCCCCAGGTTAAAGGCATATGACCCAAAATACACCCACCCAACGGTCAAACATGGTGGAGGAAGTATTTTTATTTGGGGTGCAATGTCGTGGCGCGGTATCGGTACAATTAAAAAATAGAAGAGCATATGGACAGATTCTAATATTGTGAAATATTGCAGAATACAATGCTGCCATACGCTGATGACTAACTGGGACATCACTTGGAGATTTCAGCAGGACAATTATCCAAAACATACAGCGAGATGTACAAAAAAATTGGCTGGAAGACCAAATGGTGATGGTCTTGGACTGGCCGTCATGTATTCCTGATCTCAATTCAATTGAGAATTTATGGCAACACTTAAAAAGACAACTATCCTTCAAAAAAATTGGAAATTTTAACACTCTTGTTGAAGAAACGAAGGCTACCTGGGAAAACATTCCACAAAGCGTTTACCAAAAGTTAGTGGAGTCTATGCCCCACAGATTATGCAAGCTATGCAACTAAATATTGAAATATATTAATTATTTTAAGAAAAATTAACAATATTCCTTTCATAAATATCAGCGTTTCTAATTACATATGTGTACGACCACTTTAATTAACTTTTTCTTGTGTGATATATGCCAATTCCCTGACTTTTTTTATAAGTGTACTCTATTCTACAGTAAAAGAGGAAAATCATCTTAAAATTTCAGGAAGATACTGCAGTTCCTTAAGGTGAAAGCGTATGTGTTTTTAGGAAAATAAGAATTTATTTATTTGGCGTTTCTAATTACCTGCACGTGACTGTATGTATTGTATTTACTTTTGGGTCACATTTATTGGCATTTCGATTTACTTTTTCCTTGTCTTGGGCGAGCTGGTCACTGTTATCTTACAGTTCGTTAGTAACAAGTAACCTTACAAGTAAATATATGTAGTGTAATGAAACTATCATAATTTTAGTTTGTTAATCTACATTTTTCTGTTTTTGATTACATACATATACTCGTATATTAATTGAAAAATTCCCGGCTTCTAGTACCACCACCCACCTTTTTATTTCGTAATCCATTGTAGACAAGCTTTTATTTTTTTAATAGAATTTATTTTATTTAGCCTTTCTTCTGTTTAGCGTTGTTTTTCTGTTTTTTTTTATATATATTGAAGAAGGAACTTAAAGAAGGAAGAAAAACTATACAAATTTTTTTTGAATTGATAATAAATTGATATATAATAAAAAATTATTCTCATTATATTACTCATAGCTTGCTTTGGAGCACATTCAACAAACAAACTCAAATCAAATTCTTTATCCCCAAAATCTAAACAATATCGAACTCTAAAAGTAAGTCTCACTTAAATGTTGTTGATGTTCTCTATGATTTTATTTTGTATCATATTTCTTAAAAGTTTTTTTTAATCAAACTCATTTATTTCTCTACTCTCTGTCTCATAAACATACATACATAAAGAAAAATGCGTTAAATATTTCGTTTGTACTATGTTCTTGTATTTGTTCTTATTATTGTCAATTAAAAAAAATAAAAACTAAAAATATTGTTGTTTTGCGAAAGAAAGTCCAAATTTGCACTAGTGTTGCAAATGCGCACGAACACGCTTTTAAATAAAATAAATAAAAATAAAAACAATACAATTTTTTTTTCAAAACTTCATATTTTGTTTAACCAACAATCATGAACGCTCATATTCTAATCAACTAACCAAACAAGAAATAATAATGTGTTTTTCGTTGTTTTTTTTGTACTAAAAAAAATACTGGGAAATTCGTAACAGGGGTATATGGGGTATATCACTGAAATAAACCAACTCATTTTTTTCTCTCTTTTTAAGTACTAATTTTTATTATTAAAATAAATCGTTTAATAATCTTGTGGATTTTTTTTTATTTATTGTACTATCGAACAATTTGTTTGTTGTTTTTTTTTTATTTTAATTTTTCGTTATTTATTCTTTTTCTAATTTCTACCTTTTGTGAAGTGAGAAAACAAAAGGACGATATGCAAGTGAATGTTGCCGGAATTCGAAGGAACATAAAAAATTTAGCGCACAACTATTCAGATGCTCAGGTAAAGTTATTACTAAGATTTATTTAGAAGTAAATATATAAATTTTATGTTGTAAGTAATGTGATTTATTTTAAAAATTAATACAATATATTATCAAAGTCAACATTGAGATATACAAGTATTTTGTGATAAAATTGAAACCCTTTTCGGTTGGAGAAGAATTCGCAAGAATATTTCAGTAAACGGTGCGAACTCATTCCAAAAATTGATCGTGACCACCTGTCATGGCGTTGCCGTAATTTTTGGGAGAAAGGACTTACAACTTTAGTGAAATTTGGTTAAAAAACTGTTTGGGAAGATATTGTGAAACTCCACAACCAAACAATTATCCAACTCGCAAAGAGAAAACCAAGCTGATTGCAGCTTAGCACACTGAAAGGTCATGCGCTATTAATGTGGATGAAAGGCAAGCTGTAGTCTACCCATTGTGGAACGAACTAAAGAAGACCTAACCCAAATAGTTAAGGCATTGGAACTGATTAAACCGGAAATCTTCTTATACTTCCTCTTTTATTGATGGTTAAAATGTGTGGCGCACATATTACATTTAATGCTAGTATATATGTATTTCTGCAACGTATCTGCTTTGCGCCGTTTTGGTTTTGCAGACCTTAGATCCGTTTTACAGAGTTTGCTGATGTTTTTGCACTTGAGTTAAACATTTGTTTTTTTGTTTGCCTCTTTTCCGAACTTTGGGTGGAACTTGAGCCTCTATTGCTTTTTGGCCGTATTCTCCGATGACCTTCGTTGAACATAGCAATTGCTTAGCTTGCAATTTTTTCACTCTAGGTTTCTTAATGTAGAAACTTCCGCGTCTGGGTGCACTTGCAATATATCACCTTTTGTCACACCCTCTCAGATTTGTAAAAATTTCATTTACGTCTCTGTCACTTTTTCCTTATACCTCCCATGCAATGTCCAACATTGCGATGAGTATGTTAAAACTGGACAAAATGTCACTTTTCTGTCACAAAATATTGCGGAGCTTTCGCGTCACCCTTTCAGTACCCCTGTTACTTTTAGCAGCGTTATCATCGACTGAAAGAAGATAAGTCGTTTCGGGCTAGTTAAGTTCCTACTTCAATAGAAGATCTTGTAAACTGTTAAAAAGCAATGGACTTTGTACACTACCTTGGTGTATGTCAATTTTAACTCCGAATTTTCTGGTCTTTTCTCTATGCATTTGACTTTCATTTTACCATCATCGTACAGATCGCGTATCATTTTTATATACGTCCGAGGAATATTTGGAGATCCTTTTGATCATTAAACCGCTGGGAATTCTATGGAACGTTTTTCGCAATTGATGAAGGCGATTTCTAGATGCTTTGTAACGTAGCGATGTTTATCTCTTCTTATACTTAACCCTCCGATGAGTGAATAATATTTTTCGCTTTATTCACCACAGGTCCCTGGGGACCTACAACCGTTTTCGACTATAATACCTGCAAAAATTGGAATTTTTCGACCTTTTAAAAAGCTAATTTTATTGTTAGGACATAATATATTAATAAAAATCAATTTTGCTATTAACTTTTAATCTTTGTTATTTATTTTTCAAAATATATTAAATTTTACATGTGTTAAGTATTATTACCACTACATTCATTACATCTATATATTTGCTGCGAATGTTCCAGGCATATGGGTTTTCTGCAGTTATGACATAGAGCCCTAGTCTTTCGTTGGCGTTGGTTTAGCCTGCGGCAGAGGTAGCAGGATGGTCTATTTGATTTTGGTGCGAAGGCAGGTACATCTTCGTGTACTGACATTTGAGTCATAATTACACCAAAATCTTCCATCGCATTCCGTATTTTAGGGTATTTATACACGTGATGGTTATTAGCACGAATTTTCATGTTGGGCGTGGCTAATTGTTTAATTAGTAATTGCAGGAACGAACGCCGTTTGCCAGTTTGTTTGGTTGGAGCCAACTCATCATAAATTATAAATGCAGCCAATGCAGCTACGTCTATCATGTTGAAAAACATAGCTAGTGGCCACCGCCTGGTTGGTCTCTTACACGTATATGTGCCCAGCATCTGGTCCATGGTATCTACACCCGACTTATTGTCATGGTCAGCTTTGCATTGCTATTGTCTATAGCACACGTATAGTGCATAGTTGACAATAAAATGACCTCCTTATTTTTCTTCGGCACATATGAACAGAGTGCAACATCACCTTCGTGGAATCCAAATAACCTGCTAAGTACCGGACGGGTCCTATTTTTACAAAATTCCTTTGGAATAAATCTTTTATTCGCACGTACTGTGCCTACATATGCGGTTCTCTGGTTTAAAAGTGTCTTCGCCAAATCCATCGTAGTGAAAAAAATATCTGCATAAATTGTGCGGCCCGTATGCATATATTTCTTCGTTAGTTCCAACACAACTTTCTGCCCTTGATTCACCTCACGTTGCTGATCCTGCTGCTTACCAGAGTAAATCATTCCTTTCAATGGAAAGTGTGATTTGGAGTCACACAACCACCATACTTTTATGTCATATTTAGCCGGTTTTGAAGGTATATATTGTGTAAACCTCGTACGACCTCTGTACGGAAACAGTTCTTCATCGACTGTCAAAGAATCGTGTGGTATGTAAACCGCTTCTGGGTTCGCTTGCATCATTGTCCAGACATCATCAGACACCAATTCCCGCTGTCTTGCTGCTTTTTTGGCGTTCTGTACGAGTGTTGACATTGTCAAAGCGGATACATTTCTTCATAAACAAAAACCGGTGTAAGGGCATAGCAGCTTTATAAATAGGTGCATGGGAAGCACCCCATAACTCCTTGACTGGCTCATTATTTGATTGGCACAGTCCAGAATGCAAAATTATTGCCAAAAATGCATCCATCTCCATCATATTGAAAGGTTGCCACTGGTTTTGCTTCTGAGGGTGAGCATCATTCCATTCCTTGGTCACTTGTTGTCCTTTTCGGTTTGTTTCTCGTAAAATAAGCAATGCAATCGGCTCCGTGATAATGGACTTGAATATTTGTAGCGGATCATTTGCTGATATCAATGGGCCCGGTTTTTTTTTGGTTATAATTCACTACATTATAAGCACGAATTCGTGAGCTTGGTGGCTGAGTTTGCATCCAAATGGTGCCATCTTTTGCTGTGTATGAGTCATTACTATCAAGTACAGCATCATCAGCCTCATTTTCCGGTTCATCGTCTTATTCTTCGTCTTCATAATCTACGCTTATCTCGGAGATAGTGTTCAATAGAAATTTGTTGGTATGTCGGATCTGCTTCTTCATCGTCATCATTTGCAAATGGATTGAAAACATTTTGCTCATCTGCCTCGTCAAATGTACGCGCTAAACTTTTGAATTCAATAATTTCACTTTCCATTATCTATAATATGAATAAATCTAACGTACGAGGGGCGTTCAATATATTCTCGGTATCGATATGAAGGAAAATGCGAATTCAATTTAAATTGTTTTTATTTTTCAATATAATGTCCCCTAACATCAATGCATTTGTTACATCTTGAGATAAGCTTTTTTAAACCCTCAAAAAAATAAATTTCCTCTTTCTCTGCAAAATACCCATTTATTGCCGACTTGAGTTCTTCATCATCCGAAAATCTTTTTCCACGAAGACATTTTTTCAAATCCGGAAACAGGAAATAATCACTAGGGTCAAGGTCTGGACTATAGGGTGGGTGTTGGATTTCTTCGAAACCACAATCTCGCGCAGCAGCCTTGGAAACTCGTGCCGTGTGAGCGTTGTCATGAAAAAGTAACACACCCGCTGCGAGTTTACCCCGTCTTTTCTTTTTAATTTCCTCCCGCAAATTATGCAAAGTGGAAGCGTAGGATGTGGCGTTGATGGTTTCACCTTTTTTTTGTACTCAATGAGCAAGATTGCCTTTGAGTCACAAAAAACTGTGGCCATGAGCTTCCCGGCAGACGGAGTGACTTTGAACTTCTTCGGGGGGTCTGTTCCTTTTTTATGCCACTGCATGGACTCTTGTTTGCTTTCAGGGTCATAGTGGTGGACCCATGTTTCGTCCCCAGTAACAATTCGATCCATGACACCGTCCGCGTTCTCACTACACATCTCCAAAAGCTCTCTACAGCATTCGATTCTCACTTTTTTCTGAGGCGCTGTGTGCATTCGTGGCACCCACCTTGCACTGACCTTTGAAAGGTTAAGATGGTCACGAAGAATGGTGTGAATGGTACCAATTGAAAGCTTGGTGATCTCTGCCATCATTTTCACCTTTATTCGGGCATCCTCAAGAACAAGTTTTTCGACTTCTTTGATGCTTTCTCCCGTACAAGCAGTAGCCGGGGCGCCGGAGCGGGGGTCGTCTTCAATGCTCTCTCTGCCTCTCTTGAACTCACTTGACCACTTTTGCACAGTTGATAATGAAGGTGCGGAACCCTGGTAAACAGCCACCATCTCTTCATGAATAGTTTTTTTGACTTTTTCCTTGCTTAGTGAGAAATTTAATTACAGCGCGATGCTCAATTTTCACCATCATCGTCTCAGTTGCCATTATGATTCTGTTTAACTAGAGATAAAACGCGAATTAATAATCACATTTATATGAAATTATACATGAATGCACTAAAATAATTGAACGCCCCTCGTATGTATAGTAATTCGGTTTTTCCAAAGCGAAGTAATATTTTCACTATATTTTATTTTCCTGCACAAAACACAATCAACTGGACTCTCTAAAAGATACTTGATAAATACTCGTAAATCGCAGACACAGATTCTGGAATTTCCCATAATTACGAGTGGTAAAAAACAATCATGCAAAAATTGGTTAACCCCAATAAAGTACATAAAAAAAGTAAATGCCAATAAAAGAATAAAATTATATATTGATCACTTTAATTTTTTTTTTAAACGCAGAAAACAATATGCTTCTGGAATACATGTTGGGTCGAAGGTATCATGCGTTGCAGGAAATGGTCGTAAAATCCCTTCAAAAATCAAAAAGGTCCCCAGTAACCTATTCACTCGTCGGAGGGTTAAGTCTTAAATCGCGTCGTATTTTAGACCTGCCTTCTACAACGGCGCCTTAACTTCTATCTAGTTGAACGGATAGTCTAAGAACCCACAGCAAATTTTGGGTGTGATATGATAACCAAAATATGCGTATATTAGTGTGAAGGTGTGCATGATACGATATCAAATCCGGAAGTCTGGCAGCGATTCGTCGCAGCTGAGATTAGTAATAGTTGGTTGAAAAAGTGATTTTTTCCAAAGTCTAGATTTTTGTGATAACCTCTTGAATTTAGTATCAAATGAAAGAATAGACTGCACTGATCCAATAAAAGAATAGACTGAACTCAACCCAAAAATCCTGCGGATTTCGTTTAAAGAGCCCAAAACATTGCTTCGAAGTTGACAACCGTATCCGCCATCAGGCCGACAGGTTTCTTATGCTTAACTTATCATGTAAAATGTTGATTGCCGTTCCGTACAATACGCCTACGTCCTCTGTTACTTAAGGTATCTTTGTTCGGCGATTTGCAAGAATCATGTCACAGACCTTTTAAACGATTTCTTCAGTAATCACGTATGCCGTCCGCCTGCTCACTCGACTTCAAAAACATATGTAACGCCACATTTAAATTCGTTGAATCAATATATCACGGTTGTCATATATGGTGAAGGGTCCCAATAGACAGCATCTATCTTCGCTAACCAATGAATTCTAGTCCTTTTTACCAGGTCAACTTTGCTGTATTCCACAGTTCGTTGTAATATCTTGTTCTCCAAATTCCGTCTATGCAGACGTGACCGAAAACTACTCGAATAATTTTGTTTTTTCGAAGCAATCAAGGGCATATCCGTGTGCTTCAGATAAAGTTCTTGCTTCTACGCTATGCAAAAGGTCTGGGACGAAATGGGTCTTATACAGTGCCTTCATCGTTATTCTCAGCTGCCTCCTTAGTCGAAATCAACATCGATTGTTGCTAAGGTGTTGTGGTTCTTTGAATTTACATAAGAACACAGCTAGACAAAGTTATAGCCTGCGTAACCCCGGTGGTGTCATAACTGATTTTGGTGGAGTACAAGTTTGGCAACTTTTCATGGCTCTATATAGTTCGTCTCTATACTCGTAAATGCTGTCATTGCAGTTTTGAAATCAATAGGAAAGTGGTGGGTATCGATTCGAACTTCCTGGATTCACAAAGTGTGGTATGTATATAAAATCTTGTACGCGATGTAAAGAAGTTTAAACGCTTACCTTCTTGAGATTCGGGAAAACAATGCTGACATCCCATTGTCCGGGCATATTCTCATCCGGACATAGCTTACAGATGAGATGTATGCTCATTACCAATTCAACTTCCGCTGCTTTAAACAATTCGCCAGTTAATGATGTCAAAGTAGTATGTTATATATTAATATGAAACACTTGAATTGAGCTTGTTTCGATAAAGTGCCAATAGCCACTGAGGTGACCAGCTACACTTTCGTGTGCGGATCAATAAAATCATAATGCACATAAAGTGAATAATGCCGTAGGTCACCTAAAACCTATACTGCGTCTTTAACACACTAAGCCCGATGACTTTCATAGGCTACTACATAATTCAGAAACTTTTAATTATAATAATTAAAAAGTGAATTTTGGCTGAATACTGAACACAGTAACTGCATATGAATACACTCCACGAAATTAATATAGTGTCATAGAGGGATCACTGACAAGTGCAGTGATATCGTTATCTCGTTACAACTCATCTGACAAATACAATGAAACCATATTTTTCTTATCTCCGTTTATCGAGATAGCATAGGCATGTTTTTCACTTTTAAATCGGTCACTGTGTTGTCAAGTTGCATGGTTGTTTCTGCAGATCCATTGTACACACGTAGAGGCACCAGTTATTTTGAAAAAAAATCAATTGTATAGCGAGAAGTTTTCAATAGTATGTGGAAAGCATACTGTGCCGGTTCGTCCGTCTTTTATTTAGCCTTCAAAATCCGAGACACTTTCGGGCCGTAAGGTTTATATTAATTTGCTCTACATATTCCAGCCATCTAAGACGAATCGTGAGACGCACTTTTCTGACTATGTCAGCATTATATGTATTTTCATGCGCCTTCGCTAACTTAAGTGATTCTCTACATTAAAGTAAGACAAGATAACGTCTCCTTAGTGTTTCCTGACAAGGCTTTATTACTTAATCGCCTTCTTGGGCCAAAGAAACAGAGATTGGCATGCGTAATTCGAGGCAAGACGATTGTAAGTTTTTATTTGCAGAGGTAGAGTAAATATGTAATATTTAAATATCAAAATTAAAGCCATCTATTGAAAATTTCTGCCGGATTCGATATTGTGTGTCCCTTCTGGTTGACAACATATACACTTGCGGTCATAAAAACCGCACCATATCAAAATGATTGAAAAATTGTTAATAACTACGATAATAATTTTTATAATGAAATGAAATTTTTGTTGAGTACTGCGCAGTAGTTTATAAGTATTTCTATCTAATATTCATCTGTTTATTGAATGTTTGAAAAAAGATATTAACAAAGAAAAACCAGTTAATTTTGTTATTTTTTTAAAACATTTTAATACAGTCATTGGTTAACAAAATCAAACGATACATTTTTTTATGTATGTGTGTAACGCTGGTAGTCTCGTTGAAGATAATTCTGCCAATGAGTTGTATAGAGGCGGAGGAACTCTACCGAGCTAGACAACTGGCAATGGTCTTATCTGTCGAAATCGCTAGGAGACTTGCGAGAGCTAAAATAGTTTTCAGGCAGAGGGTAAGGTTCGCTGCGGGTAAACGAAAAGGAAAGAAAAAGGCACAAAGGATACTTGGAAAAACTCTTTCTAAGGTTAATCAGAGGCTGAGGAACTCTGCCGAACTGATCAGTGGCTAAATCAAGAGTGATCATTTATTTCATGAGCTTGTCTTTTATACATTTTTCACAGAGCTTTAATATTTAGCTAGAAGAGCTTTTCCTTTGTTTAGCTTGAAGAGCTTTTTGTTTAGCATGAAGAGCTTTTATAATTCAACATTAAAGAGGCAGCATTGCCAGTTTTTATTTATTAAGTGGCATTGCCTCGTATCAAATTTAATATATACAAATGTTTTGATTTTGTGATTATTGTTATATAAAATGTGTTAAAAGGTGTTGTTTGTGTTGTGGGGTTGCTACATGTGTATATAAGATGTTTAGATATGCCACTTTTACCAAAAAATTATCAATACCGAGTTGCTCCTCCTTTGGCGGTTATAACCGCTTTTATTCTAGAAGGCATCGAGTTTACTAGAAGTTCATTTAGCTTTTTTTTACTCTCTGGTTTATGTTCAGCCACCTTACGTTTCATTACATGCCACAAGTGTTCGATTGGGTTTAAATCGAGCGAATTAGCTGTCCAGTCTAGTCTGGTAATTCCGAGGTCATCAAACGTTGTCTTGAGCTGAAAATTATTGAAAGACTCTAGTTACTTGTCTGTTTATTATTTATAAAGTAGACATCTAGAAGTTGATTTATAACACTTTACTTAAGGATTTGGCGCGGTGGCAAGGTGCAGAATCATCTTGAAAAATGCACTTGTCAGTATACGAATGATGCTGTTCAATTGCTGGTACCAAAAACTCCCTTACTACTTCTCCATACTTTTGAGTCGTACGTATGGCAAATTGTCGGCACACAACAAATTAAATTTACTTTCATCGGACCATATCACACATCGCCAATCATCCTGCGTCCAATCTTCGTACTTTTTTGCCCACGTCAAGCGAGCTTTTTTCATTTTTGTGGTTAGGTTTTTTTTCTTTTTTCCCGTAGCCGTCGGCGTATGGTTTCGGCGCTTAGATTAACTTGATGAAATTCACTCAGCTCTGCTCTTATACGGACAGCACTTTTAAAGCGATCTTTCATGCTAATTCATTGTAATACATTGTCCGTCTTCTGTGTTGTTTTACGTTTTCGTCCCGAGCCCTTTTTTCCTTTCCAGTGGATCCAAATTTTCTTTTTTCTTCATCAGTCGTACGATAGTTGAATGACAGCATCTTATTTTAACCGCAATCTCACGATAGCCAAGCCCTTCTCCGACTAAAGTCAATATTTCAACTTTTTCGTCCCGAGTCAGTTGATGATATTTACCAGACATTTCACTTTTTTTTACTTATCACCGTCACAACTCAATTCAAACAGATTTTTTTTTCACCGAATACGAGGCCGAACTCCGCTATGGGGAATACTCTTCATTAGTATGGGAAAAACCCTTACGATCTGATGTAATTAGGCATTTTTTTTAGAACTCATTAGGTGGTGCGGTTTTTATGACCGCAAGTGTACCTGGTTTTTACCCCATTTATCCATTTTTTTGCACTTCTTCAATACTTGATGTACCATTGGTATTAATCTCATCAGCGTATGCAAGTATAGAAAATCGTGCGTCTAATGTTGGCTCAAATTTCGAACAATTTTCACAAGTATGATGATAAGGAAGTAAATAAGATCATTGATAAATGGTTTCAGCTGTTTATGCAATAGGGATATTTACGTGATGCCAAGGAGACTGAAGCCTCTATAGTTGACGCAGAGCGTCTCTTTTTCTAATGGATCGGGCATCGCACTGACTGTAATATTACTATAAAATGTACTTGCTCATCTCCACAAGACTCTTTGCGGGTGCGTTGGCCTGACACGTTCGTTTTACCTTTTGGTAGAACTTCTGATGTTATTCCTGGAGTAGCTCCTCTCCATTTTGTCGATCGCGCTCTTCTCATGCTTTTCCTTTTTCCTCCAGAGAAGCCGATGTTATTCCCTCCTCTTTTGCTCGTAGAGCGCACAAGCCGTTCACGTTCTATGGAGCGATATCCGAGTTGGTTTGCTTCATATGTACATGTGCTTGCTTGCACTAGTGGTTTCGTAGGGATGAAAGTGTACATCAGTTGCTGTATTTCTAATGCCTTTTTGACATTGGTGTTACTGATTTTCATCGACACGCGATCGGCAAAATTTTGGGGTTTTGTTGCACTGCAGCCGCTCTATATTAGATCTTCTCACAGTATTTTGTTCGTTGTCTTAGATATCAGAACACGTACCATGCCTCCAACAATCTGAAAAGTCTATGTTTCCACAGAGTAACCACTGTCGATTATATTATTACATCGCTTGCTCTATTCACATAAAATCCGTTTTCATTTCCCTTCTTCTGAGCTTCTTTTGGCATATGCTACAGTAAAGGCCTCTTTTATTGATGTATTTTTGGAAAATTAATAACCACATTACTTTTAACTTCAACTACGAAACATTTGATTTTTTAAACAGTACTAGGTAACAGGTAGAATTGAATGTATTTCTATAATTTTTTTTATCAGGTTAAAGTACGCGAAGCTACTTCAAATGACCCATGGGGACCATCAGCCACCATAATGGCAGAGGTTGCCGACCTCACCTACAATGTGGTGGCCTTCTCTGAGATCATGCAAATGATCTGGAAACGTCTTAATGATCACGGCAAGAATTGGCGTCATGTCTACAAAGCTCTAATACTGCTAGAATACCTAATCAAAACGGGAACTGAAAAAGTTGCCCAACAATGCAAAGAGAACATTTTTGCCATTCAAACGCTACGAGAATTTGTCTATTTCGAGGAGGGTAAAGATCAGGGAACACATGTTCGCGAAAAAGCAAAACACTTGGTAAATCTACTGAAAGATGATGAGCGTCTTAAAAATGAACGTGTTAAGGCGCTTAAAGCGAAAGAGAGATTCTCTCAGAATGCAAGCGGATTTGGCAGTGATGGCTATATCGATGGACCAGTGAATCGAGAAAATCAACCAGCTGATTGGCAAGAGGTACCGAAACCAGCATCTGATTTGGAATTTGTGCGTCCGCAAACAGCTGGAGAGGAAGAACTTCAACTACAGCTAGCGATGGCAATGTCGAGAGAAGAGGCTGATCAGGAGGAAGCAAAACGACGCAGTGATGATGTGCGCTTGCAACTGGCATTAAGTCAAAGTGAACAGGATTTCAAGTGAGTCGTATTCATTTCTGTATGAAATGAATTTTCAAAGGTTTGTTGTTTTCTTTCTTTTGTTGTAGAGTAAATCCAGATCCCAAGGCTAATGAACCGCAGCAAAGTCATTTGCTGGATTTGCTGGATATCTCGTTGGGTGCAGCCAGCATATCAAGCCCACCGCCAGGTGCGGGCGCTGTAGGTGGTTCTGATCCTTGGGGTACTCCAGCTAGAGCTGCTAGTCAGGTAAACAAATAATACAAAAGTCTAATCGAATAACTTTTTTATTTGCCTTTTATAACTAAAAATTGTTTTGTTGTTAGCTCTCTGATCCTTGGTCGGGTACATCATCACCACAAATCGATCCTTGGCAGCCGAATGTTCCTAAAACGTCAGGGGGTGCCATTGGTGGTGCAGAAGGATGGTTGACGCAGCGCACTCAATCACCATCTGTGGCTTCTGGTTCCTCAAATGAAGGTTGGCTTCAAAGCAACATCCTATCCAATGGCACTATGAATGGAAACTCTTCATCTTCGTTATCTGATCCTTGGCTATCAAAGACTTCTGTTGCCGGTGCAACAGCTGTGCCCCCACAACCTATAAATTTAGCTCAAAACACAAGTGGCCCTGCTGATCCATGGCTACCGGGTGAAAATGGAAAATCTCTAGAAAAGTCCTTAGGGCTTGATGATCCTTGGGCACTAAAAGCAGTTCCAGCATCAACTAACAATGGCGATCCATGGAAACGAACAGGAAATGAGGTAATGGTGGAGAATTTTGATTTGTTTCTTCCCCTGGTATTTCATAAAGTAATTAATTCTCCTCAATTTAGGTACCAAAGGTTTCACCGGACTTAGATGATTTTGATATAATCACAAACCGTAATAAGACTGGAGGCTTAGAGATTAATAGCACAAGTGGCTCTATCAATAACAACGGTAAATTGTTGACTTTTATTTCACTTCTGAAAATGCTTAGTAATATTTCTATGGTTTTCTTCTAATCAGCATTACTTTTGGAGGAAATGGATCCACTATCATCGAAAAAGCCACTGAAAACACCACAATCGTTCTTAGGAGAAAACTCGTCGCTAGTTAATTTGGATAATTTAATAAAGCCCGTTGCACCAAGCAATACAATAGGTTCTGCTGCATACAATCCATTTAGTGATACGATTCCCCCTAAAACAAATCTATTCCAACAACAACAGCCGCCTGTAAGTATTGAAACATCTTTCTTTTATTTAGTCGTTGAAACTAAAGTCTGTCTATTATTTTAGGTTCCGTCCATTAATCAACTAAAACAGCAACAGCCATTCGCAATTAGCTTAAATCAAGATCCTTGGGCACCAGTAAACACCGCAGCGCCACAGGTAGATTTTTAATTGTTCTGATATTTCAATTGTTTGGTGATTTAGGTGATTGCCTTGAACGGGAAATAAGTAATAATTGCTTTGTGGAGAAAGGATCAACTTAACTGTTCTACGGGGCTAAAAGGATGATTAAAGTACTTTGTCATGCATAGAGTCGTTTACTAACAGAACAGGAAGAAGCAAAACTGCTTGCTTATTCTAATTTCAATTCTTATTACAGTAGGTGTAGGGTTTTATTGGGATTTTTTCCATTGATTTTGTCCTTCTGCAACCTCTTACATTAACCAGATGTAAAGATAAATCGACTTATTTGACTCGCTTTCGAAATCTGTACACAAATGTCAGTTGCTCTTCTACAATAAATCATTTTTTCTTCATTGGAAGTTGCGGTGTATGTTCAAGCGATTTGTTCGAGTTTGCGTAAGGGCGCTGCCCAAATGATCACTGTATTTCGTTTTAAACAGATGCTACTCCTATAAATAATCTACTATCATCTGCGCTTATTATTTTTCATTAATTGATGCTGCCCTCTGACTAGCCCTATCTGATTGGCATAAGGGCCAAGTAGTTTTGACACATGTTTGGATATTTCCAAAAATTATGTAAATAATGAATGAGATCATGCTGACACTGTGGTATCTTTTCTGCAAAGCTCGGAATGGGAACAACTTTTGCCTCTTAAATCACAATTTTGTTATTCGAGTGGAGAATATGGTGATTAAAGTAGAATGTTACATCTTATATCATATTAAAGTTGGTTTTCAATGTGTGGTGGCGGATATCTCCTGGATTGTTGCCAATCCGAATTTGTCTCCCAGCAAAATCGACAATGTCATTACTTCTGCCACACAAAGTAATCGTACAGCCAATCACCGAGGCCACGTATCAGCGATGACCCACGTAATGCGGCCTTTTGCCCTTAACCAAGAGCTCTTTCCATTTAGAGCGAGCTTAGAAAACCTCGTTTGTTCAGTCGCCTTTTTACTTGAACGTTCGACCTAAGGCAAGGTCGAATAAAGTTGGATGTCGTATCGCTCAACATATTTTAAATATAGAAGACAATGAATTCTAGCTCTTTTGACAAGGTCTATAGTCTATACATTTCATTTCAAATTCCGTGACCGATAACCATTCGAAGAACTTTTTCTCGAAGCAATCTCTTTTCGATAAAGTTTAGAGGCAATTTAATGTACTATCTTTATAAGTATAAATGCACACTAATCGACCACCGGATACAAAGATGTTTTGTACCACTGGGATAGATGTCAATGTATTAATGCCTTACAAAATGCCCCCGGTCTTTATGGGTTATGGTACATATGTGGATAGCGTTTAGTATTGTGTTAGTACGACTATACAGTGATACCATTAATTTGATAAAACCAGACTACGCATTAACCTGTCGTCTACGAATATAGACGCATATCGTCTGTTAAATACCGCTAAATTTTCACTTCGCTTATTCTGCTATGTGTACAATACATGTTTGATAGGCCCGCTCTTTTTCTTTTTCGTCCAAGATAAGCGTCTTGAATTGCATAGTAGGACAACCAAAGAGCGCATCACCTTTTGAAAATCCGTGCTCAATAAAATTGCTACCCCTATTTTGAAATTTTGAGCCTAAAGGATCTTAATCATTTCTGTCCTGCATTTTCCTTATGATGTCTTACACGATAATCTCCAGAGAGAAAGTTAAACATAACTCTAGTATGTTAGCTGTTGCTCATATTATGTGTGTGTGCCTTTTGTTAGAGGTATTAATTGCGAATTCATCAACCTCTTCGTTACCTTAAATACTTCTGTGAGCTGGTACTTGCCAGCGTTTAAAGGTTTATATTGACGCACTTGCAAAGAGTTTTGCAATGAGAGGCTTCATTTTGATTTATCAGAAAATTTTATGAAATAATATTTGATTTTTATTTTAATCGATGGAAGGAGGGTTACCATTAATGAAAAACAACATCACCCAAATGTACTTCACGACCTCTGTTGCAGGTCCACCCTTTGTTAATAAAATTGTTTGTCATATCTTTGCTTATTTGTAGTTACATGTTATAGTTTACACCACGAATGTTGGCTTTGAGTACTTCAATTGCCTATGGAGCGTAGAGTTTGACGTTCTTTTTCACATGGCCCCAAAGAAAGATGTCATACGATTTTAAATCGTAAGATTTCGGCGGATAATTTCGTCCATTGTTCCTTATAAGCTTTTTTACCCAAATCTTTATACACAATTCGGTGAAGTTTTGTTAGTGACATGCTCAATTCCTGAGATCAAAAAACCAGATTTTCGGTCACACTTTGAACTACAGAAGCGACATTCACAGTTGTTCTTGCGCCACGAGCACGATTT
Source organism: Volucella bombylans (assembly GCA_949129095.1). Classification (NCBI taxonomy): domain Eukaryota; kingdom Metazoa; phylum Arthropoda; class Insecta; order Diptera; family Syrphidae; genus Volucella; species Volucella bombylans. The sequence goes on along the minus strand of OX422142.1, from coordinate 115,463,618 downwards.
CAGTTCTTCGCATTACTTACTTGTGCTAAACCTTTACCTTTAAAACTTTAACAATTGCCGGGTGGAAAGGTGCTTCATGTCACATTTTCAAACTATTTCAGGTTCATATAAAATAGTAAAAACAGCGTGCTATTCAAAATGAAACCTTTTGTTGCGAAAACTCTGTATTTGGCACATAGCATGGGCTAGAAGATATATGGGCGCATCCCCAGCGCTTTTGAGACTGTGACGCCAGCATATAAAGCAGATTTAATTTTTAACCCATAAGTATGCCACATCAGTCTCCCACTTAACTCGATTTAAGATCATAATCTTACATTTTTTACGACTTCTTGAGTATTCAACATATCATCTACTTTGTTCACTGTTGTTCTTTGCTGATCGAATGAGTTTTGTCCTATGGCATAGTGTTCCGTTTTATCATAAAAAAGTAAAATAGAGTGAATGCAATTAAGGGTCTAGAGCTGCCGTGAAACAAGTTCGCATGGCTCCTAACTAAATTCCATCGATCCTAATACAGATGTGTAAGTGATGATAGGCGTACTGTTATGGTATGGACATTTGCTGGCCGTAAGTCTTACCTTGTGTGCACCAAGATTTCTATATAACATAACTCCAATGCCTTTCTTAATCACGTGAGATTCCAATACGACAAAAAACTGAGGCGAAAAATATAAACCGTGCCCAAAAGGTAATAAAAGTTGTTGGTATTTTGTTAAAGCATTAGAAATTCTGCCACATCCTCTACCCCAATGCCTATTTATAAAGACATTGCAGCTGTTTGCTGTGCGAACGAGGCTAATCCGTTTGCTGGGCACTTCGCAGCCAGCCCGACATTTTCAGACTGTGTCACGTTTACACCTACACCTGATCAAGCGAAATAAAAATACTTTCTTCATGCAGAATGTGACTATGGATGAAATATGGATCTTATTACATGACAAACTTAAAAAAAATGCTCGCCAAAATTTAAGCGTATTTTTTAGGGTTGGTCAAATCTTTCAATAAAAAAGGTATAGGAATGTTAGAGAGAAGGAGACTGTGTTGATGAATAAAGTCGAATTTTGCTAAAAAATGGTGTTTTTTTTTATGTTAGTCTCAGGACATTTCGAACCACCTGTTACACAAATCTCGCTAAAGCAAGGTAGTTGCACTTGAAAGGCATTGGACAGAGTTGGGGATAGGTGACTTTTACTTTTCGAAACGTTTAATTCGAGTTGACTTAGACGGTTTCGAGCGAAAATTGTACACCCATCCATTATCAATGAATTGCATTTATATCGCGAAAACCAAAAAAAAAATTTCCTTTCCCGGTATGTTTGTCAATGACCGTAGGAATGGCCACATATTCGATGTCCTTAAAAATGCTCCGAAGTGTCTAGGTTTTCTCAAGCGATGCAAGAAACATTTCGCTCCCTCTGATCTGGCGTCAATATATAAGCCCTTCATCCGCTCAAAATTGGAGTACAATAAGTACACCTGAACAGGGACTCCTAAGACATCTTTGCGCTTAAAAAAAAAGAAAAAAGAACTCCTCATGTGATGAAAATGTCGACGAGCTCTGTTTTCTCTGGCATTTTAACCTGCAATCATTCAAAACTCTCTTTCTTTCTCACCAATAACCCCCCTGCTGTTCTGTATATTTTGTGTTATTTTTATGCATATCATAGACAACGGTTTATAAAGGTTTCGCATTATGTATTCTTAAATAATAGGGTGGAGTACCCATAAAGGAGCGCTGCTTCAAAATTACGTAGAAACAGCTGTATATTCGTTGTTAATTTTATTTTAATGCTTCTTCATATCAAACGGAGATTTCGCTTTAGTTTTTTTTGTTTGTGGACACATTTCTTCCAAGGTTTTGAATCACTTTACTCTCTCCATCGTTAACGTTTCTTAAATATTTCGTCCAGAATTTGGCTAAGAGAATCTTACGTCATAATGCTGCCAAGGCAATAAACTTCAACCACAGATAATAAATCTATACAGATGTCTCATCGCTGTAGAAAAAAATGGTTCAATTTTTGTCGGCTAGCCGACACTCGTCCAGCCGACACGAGCTTTCGGAATAATGTAAAGCTTTTTATCTTCGCTGTTTCTTGCTTTGTTTATTGAGAGATTTTTTTTTTCTCACCACAAGTTGAGGGCAGTGGCAAAAGGAATATGAAAAACAATTGCAATCGGTTTGCGGGAAGGGGTATGAAGACTTGGCTGTTTGTTTTCATCCGACTGCAATAGGAAATTATGTAATTTTTCATGAATTGGTATTTTGTTTGAGCGTATGGGTGCGTACGTAAGAAAGAACAATTCAAAGGCGGGAAAAGTAGAATATTTCTTTTCATTTTTTAATTGAAGTTTGACGAGCAAAATATTATTCGTGTTATTAATATGCAGTGCAGATACACCTGTGTGCAAAATAATAGCAGTGTTAGATGCTTAACTTTTTATTTTACAATAAAACAAATTGTATATCACCTGTATTTTAATTATTTATTTTTTCTTTATCTAATGTTCTAAAGACTTCGTATTGAATTTGAAATTAAGTATCCAAGCATTCTTATAGAAAACCTAAAATACCACCTTGATGAAAAGGAATTTATTGAGAAAATTAAAAATACAAGTTTATTCATCTAAATCTATATTGTCCCCTTCAAAGTAATCTCTTATCGACTGCAACACACTTATGCCAGCGTTTGATCCAATCCTCGAAACATTTTGTATATTCGGTTTTCGGTATGTCCATTAGTGCTTCCTGCGACTTTTCCATTACTTCCTCTCGGCTGCTGAAACGCGTTCCTCGTTAACTCGATTGAACAGAAAGAAGTCACAAGGAGCCAAATCAGATGGTATTTGTTGCTTTTTTCGTCAAAAAATTACGAATAATGATGGCACTGTGCGATGGTACGTTATCATGGTGCAAAGTCCACTAGTTTTCTGCCCACAATTATGTTCTCTTTCGGCGAATTGCTTCACGCAAACGTCTCACAATGCCCAAATAATACTTTTTGTTTACTGGCTGGCCTTCTGGCAAAAATTCATGATGCACTACATCGTTGTAATCCATGAAAACCGTGAGCATTGCCTTCTTTTTTGACTGAAAACGACGTGGTCTTTTTGGTCTCGGCTAATTTAAAGAAAAAACTGAAAATTGAATATGTTGCACTTGCTTAATACTTCGTTGAATGGCATTTGTTTGCCAGAACTGCAGTACAACGAAGTGGCATAGAGTCGACTAAGCGCATGCACCTCTCTCTCGAAATACCTGCCCATAAAGATTGCACTGTAGATCTGGAGACTGAGCAGACCACTCCATGATTAATGTTGATTCCAAACCAATTTCTAGTCAATTTACTGGTGTGCCTAGGGTTATTATTTTGGTGATACACCCCAACTTACTCTTAAGGTAAGTTTTGAGTTTGGGGAATAAAAAAAAAGTCGCACGGGGCCCAGTCCGGATTCATTTGACAAAACCACTGATAAAAACATGTTTCTTGTGGGATTGGTTTGATTGAAGCCATCGTAAACAACCTGATTGGAGATTTGGAGAAAACCCAAGAAGTCCAGATCCACCAGGTGGTGGGTACCTGCTTATCGATTTTAAGGCTGCCTATGACAGCATTTATAGAGACGAGCTATATAGAGCAATGTCTAGTCTTGACATCCCTGCCAAACTCGTCCGTCTGTGCAGGATGACGATGGATAACGCCCGCTTCTGAAGAATCTGTTTGCCTAATGTCGGCATTATGATTCTATTCAGTATACTGTGTGAACACTTAAAGTCTCTTCGGTCCACAAAAATTTACCGAAAGCAGTGTGCCTTTCGGCCTGGAAAATCTTGGATAGAACTATCCAGTTCCAAATCAATACCTACCACCTATGCTTATGACAGCCTCCATTGTACTAGGTTTCATAATGCGATGGCCTAATTCGGGGTCCCAAGAAAACTTATCCGGTTGTGTCGCATCATACTAGAAAATTTGCGATGCGCCTTACAGCTTGGAAACAAAACCTCAGAAGGCAAATAGATGCACTTTCATAATATGGTTTTTTCAATCTCATATTAAAATACTCGTATTATGTAACCGCATCCAGGTATAAGCACAATAAAGATCTGTCCAGCTGTTGGGACACGTCATTGATATAGACTCTTCAGGGTGGCCAAAATCTGCTGCCATTGTAAAGTATATTTTATCGAGCAAATTAACCCCGTCATTTACCAAATCGTACAATTTGTCACTGTAATTGCTCATTACTTTAGAGGAGTTCCTCTTCCTCTGGGTTAATGCAAACTTAACAAATGACACCTTGTCGAAGATTACCACCAGAATAAGCCTAGGCAACCGGTGCTACTTCAGTCTGGTTTAACAAATTGGATCCAAAGTCTCTACTCCAAGGAATATTGATTTTGCTAGTTAAAATATGGCTCATTCATGGCTGTCGGAAAAAATATTTCCTTACTTACTTACGTGGCGTTACAGTCCGGGTTCGATGTTACTCAATGCTTGGAAATTTATCAAATTTTGTAGATACTTAATGTCTTGAGCACAAAATTAAAATCGGGAAATTGGTCTAGCGCTCATGTACGTACGTATATCTTCAACCCCATAACATGTATTAGCCCTTAACACGAGGTACCTCGTGCTTCAAATATCAACCACTTTTATAGTGTGGTGCAACGTCACACCCACCCCCTCCAGCACGACCAGCTTCACGGACCATCGATCTTATGATCTTCAAAATTATATTCCTACCCCCATTTAATTTACATTGCATAACAAGTTACAAACAAATTAAAACGTACATAAACCCAAGTAAACCGGTTATGCTGGGCAACCTCAACGTATGTTTTTTTTATTTATTTCTTTCCTTCACGTATTGTTTTTGCATGATAAACGACTTTGCATGTGTGAGTGACAAGTGGCAAGAGCAAAAAGCGAAAAGAAATAAAATCATTTTTCTGCTCTTTGCAGCTTTTTAAAAAAGCTATTTTTTTAGTTCGATTTCATTTTCATAGGACAAAACTTCCCATATGAATGAGACATCTGTATAGATTTATTATCTGTGCTTCAACGTCATTTTTTTGCCCTCGGCGAATTCAATAGCTGTCATTTTTCCATTCGTTTCCCATCTATTATGAATTAAACAACGTAACACTTAACTGCTACTTGAGACTTTTTATTCTACTCAGTTTAAGAACAGAAATGACAAAGCATCGTTATGCAATACGGTTTGCATTATCAAGCACAAACCTGTGTAACCTTCCAATACGTCTGCGATTTATTGTAGTTTAACAGCAATATGCCTCAGATAAAATAAGGTTCACAGAGTAGAATGAGGAAACCATTCTCTAGAAGCGCGTATGATTTCAGCAATCACGAATGTGAAAGTGCCCACGATGATATATTTACATACATATGTATATACGATGGACGTTCAATATATTCTCGGTATCGATATGAAGGAAAATGCGAATTCAATTTAAATTGTTTTTATTTTTCAATATAATCTCCCCTAACATCAATGCATTTGTTACATCTTGAGATAAGCTTTTTTAAACCCTCAAAAAAATAAATTTCCTCGTTCTCTGCAAAATACCCATTTATTGCCGACTTGAGTTCTTCATCATCCGAAAATCTTTTTCCACGAAGACATTTTTTTCAAATCCGGAAACAGGAAATAATCACTAGGGGCAAGGTCTGGACTATAGGGTGGGTGTTGGATTTCTTCGAAACCACAATCTCGCGCAGCAGCCTTGGAAACTCGCGCCGTGTGAACAGGAGCGTTGTCATGAAGAAGCAACACACCCGCTGCGAGTTTACCCCGTCTTTTCTTTTTAATTTCCTCCCGCAAATTATGCAAAGTGGAAGCGTAGGATATGGCGTTGATGGTTTCACCTCTTTTTTGTACTCAATGAGCAAGATTCCCTTTGAGTCCCAAAAAACTGTGGCCATGAGCTTCCCGGCAGACGGAGTGACTTTGAACTTCTTCGGGGGGTCTGTTCCTTTTTTATGCCACTGCATGGACTCTTGTTTGCTTTCAGGGTCATAGTGGTGGACCCATGTTTCGTCCCCAGTAACAATTCGATCCATAACACCGTCCGCGTTCTCACTACACATCTCCAAAAGCTCTTACAGCATGCGATTCTCACTTTTTTCTGAAGCGCTGTGAGCATTCGTGGTACCCACCTTGCACTGACCTTTGAAAGGTTAAGATGATCATGAAGAATGGTGTGAATGGTACCAATTGAAAGCTTGGTGATCTCTGCCATCATTTTCACCTTTATTCGGGCATCCTCAAGAACATGTTTTTCGACTTCTTTGATGCTTTCTCCCGTACAAGCAGTAGCCGGGGCGCCGGAGCGGGGGTCGTCTTCAATGCTCTCTCTGCCTCTCTTGAACTCACTTGACCACTTTTGCACAGTTGATAATGAAGGTGCGGAACCCTGGTAAACAGCCACCATCTCTTCATGAATAGTTTTTTTACTTTTTCCTTGCTTAGTGAGAAATTTAATTACAGCGCGATGCTCAATTTTCACCATCATTGTCTCAGTTGCCATTATGATTCTGTTTAACTAGAGATAAAACGCGAATTAATAATCACATTTATATGAAATTTTACATGAATGCACTAAAATAATAGTATTACTTGATAAATAAGTCAATTTATATATGTTGAACGCCCCTCGTATGTAGACCTTTGACCAACTAATGGTAATGTAACATTTCAAGCCATTCGGAATTTTCAAACTTAGGCTGAAAACACACCAGAGTAGTCAAAACGTTTTTTCTTGCCTTATCGAACAACAATCCATTGATTCTTATGAGTGAACACACACCAAAGCAGGCGAAACAAAAAACATGTTTTTGACTCCGCGTGTTTCCATACGACCAACACATACCGACTGCAACAAAAACGTTTCAAGTCACCGTCGTGTTGTCAATTATTACACACTTGTTTATGGCGCAACACACACCGCATCGAAGCAAAAAACAAGACGAAACAGAAAAACATGATTCGTTGTTGTTTGTTTTTCGGAAACAAAATTTCGTTATTGTTGTTTTTTTTTTTTTGCACAGGCGTTTATTTATTTGAGAGTCTTCGTCATAGATAAACTAACCTAGATGTCAAACTCTACGAATACTTTTGCAAACCCTTAACTTTCGCACAGACACCCTGTAAGTGCATTCCAACACTTTCAGATCTCTATAACTTTGTCAAAATTTGGTAGAATGTGAGCAATTCACAAGTAAAATTGCTAGAATGAGAGCAATTTGCACGAGTGTGTGTAATGCAGATGACGGGTTTTTGCGTAAAATGGGCGGGTTTTGTGTAAAATGGGAGGGAAATTGCCATTGATGACAATTCACACGTATTCACAGACAAGGTCACACGGATAGGTACGATTAAGTTCATCTATGGTCTTCGTTGAGAATGCCTGACGAACTAAGTTTTGCCTTTTCTTAACACACACCGATTTGTTTTGAAATGATTTGTTTTGTTATATTGCGTTTCGGTTGGTGTGTGTTGAAATAAAATATGTTTTCTTGCCTGTGAATCAAAAAACGTTTGACTGCTCCGGCGTGTGATCTGGAAAGAAATAACATTTCAGCATTACGAGTACATTTTAGTTTTAGCTCATTTCTGATCTTTTTTTAATTCTCTGTAGCGATATCTCTTCTTTTATGTAGACTTTTTGATATTCTTTTAACAACTTAACAACTTTGTTCTCTTTTTATTATACTGCGCTAATTGTTTGTCAAGTCATTTCTAAAATTGATTTATTTTCTATGTTTGCATGTAGAACGACGATTATATAATTGATTACGATTCTGATCAAATAACTGTTTGTACGAGCAATAACTTGTTAGCGGGTCAGTTTGAGTCGATCGGTAACAATAACGTCTTTCATATTAACAGAGATGCGCCTACCATAAGCCCCGCAAATGCATTCATCAGCAACAACAACAACAATAATAATAATAATAACAGTACCAACAACAGCCTCCTAAATAACAACGATCCCTTTATTGTACCTCCTAATATTTTAAGCACCTTAACACCGGCAAATAATCAACAACAGTCTAGCGGTTATCTTTCAATGCTTGGTACTGGCTATGGTAACAATGTCCCAATAATGGGGTCCAACGCACCCGCTCATCGACATGACTTGTATAAATGCAATGATGATCTCTTTGGTTATGGATTTTCCAATGCTCTTAACCAGAGTATGGCCGTTGGAAATTCGGTTTCATTGGCACAACTAATGGCAGTGAGTAGAATAAATTAGTTTGAATCGACTGCCAGAGTTATTGCCAGAAATCTTTTAATTCCCAAAAGTCTCTACCCAGTATTGCTATAACAAATTTAATTGAGTCGTGTCATTTTTCTTTTCGAATATGTAATATGATAGTATTTTGAATAATCGTACGAATAATCGTCATTTTCATTTGATTTCGTTTGTTTTCCTTTTCTCTTAATGTTAGTCTAATTGATTTGATTTGATTTGATTTCTCACACATAAAACATTAATTTGTGCTCTCCATGTTATCTTGTAGCCAACAATGGAGGCTTGGACGCTTAAATAATGGGTAAACAAAACTGCTCTATCGTAATACCAATAGAATAAAAAATAAAAAATAAAAATTTAAACAAATATATAAAATTATGTTCCTTTACCATTTTGCATGTATTTCTAACCTCAGCATAAACACCGTTTTTGATATGAACATATCGATTGTACCTTGCACGTATTTATTGTGTAGATTTAAGAGCTTCTTTTTTTTTAAATGCCTGATATGACTAACCCCTTAAACCCTAACCCCTTAAATAAATAATATTTAAATGTAAATAATTATGAAAAAAAAAAAAAAAAAAAACAATAGTATCTCTCCTTGTGACTCGTAATTTTAATTTCGTAATTTAATTTAGTAATATTTTTATTCACAGAACAACAATAATAATAACAATATGCCTTGGATAAAACCAGAAGCAGCAGCATCAAATCCATTTTTATAGTCGGGGAAAGAGATTGATTAATTAAATTAAGAGTATTAAGAATGTAAAACATGTTCTTCGGATGGGATGTGGATATACAACTAACCTATACAAAAAGGTAAGAACCTTTCGTATCTTATTTTTTGTAAATATTTTTCTTTCAATAACAACTTAACATATCACTTAACACGTTTACGTAACGAGCTCGAGCTCGTTACCGATGTAGAATCTCTGCCTTAGTCAGGGCACTCTTCCATTGTAGATGTCCCGTTTCTAATTCTTTATCACAGGTGCTTTAATGTCCGTGATCAATAAAACTGCTGGTGAAAATATTTTTTTAATGTTATTAAGTTGTACTACATGAAATGTCCGATTTTATATGAAAAAATTAAAAGCCAATATTTTCTTTACCTTTCCTGTATTAATTTCCACCATTGCTCTTAAAACATCGTCGTCAACTAACGTTTCCGGCTTCTCACGATGTTCGAGGCAGAAATCTCCCAAACGCTACGAGTACTTTCCAAACCAACGTTCGTATAGTGCGTTCGTTTGCCGCTACATCCTCAAATGCGTCATTGTACCTGTTCACATTGGCGCGGGCAGGAAGATTGTCCGAAAGAGAGGGAACGCTTTTTATTGACGTGGGAAGAAGAAGGGCTACTTTCACCGAGAATCCATTTCTAAAGCGCCCTGTAGACGCTAAAACATGGTACTAGTAAACATGGTACCACCAACCAAGTTTTAGCTGATGTTGATCGTCTGCGGGCTGGTACGCGCAATTTTTTGGTCTCACCACCATCAGAATTTGGTCTCACTAAAATCAAAACTGGTTTGATTTTTGTCGATGTTTGTGGGCGGAATTTTGTGTTGCTGATACTATGTTTCAGTGTCTGCGCTCTCATCTCTCAACATTTACTCGAGCAAGCTATTTTATCAGTGAATTTCGTCGTGCGAACACACAAAATAATCGGGAAAAAATGGAGAATATTCCAAATTCTGATGCTTGGAAAGAATTTTTCGAGTATTTTCACAGCCTACCATCTTTGTGGAGAGATGTGTTCTATTATGTTGGAGTGAATTGGTCTCAGCGACTGCGGGTTTTTAGTGGTACCATGTTTACTAGTACCAGGTTTTAGCGTCTACAGGGCGCTTAAAGTGGATTCTCGAGTGCAACACATCGTTTTTTTCCATATCGTTTCATTTCTGACATCTTTTTTCATTTTAGTTTTGATCGTTGATGAGAAACGAAGTGTGAAGAATAGGAAAAAAAGGTATGTTTCAGGCCAACTGCTCAAGCTTAAAAATTAAAAATGCTCCGATTCAAGTGTTCCACTTGTCAAAAAGTCTTTCAACCCCATGACAATGTGAACACAACGTTCATGGTGAGGACTTTCATCCCGTCGTCAATGTAAACAGGCACATTAATGTTTTTCATTGTCTATAACGCATTATATTCCATTTTAAATTCGTAAATTAAGAGGGTTCGAATTTAAATTACCGATAGCATGCACACGTAGGTAGGTATAGTCCGTACCAATTCAGTTTGCCATTCTACTGCGCATGTCTCTTAAAATTTCTTTTATCATCTCTTAAACTGAAAAATATGACTAAGAAACACGAAAATGGGTGGAGCCATAAACAAAAAGGATCTACATCCCAACGTTGCTTTCAAGATCGCTGTTGCGATCTGAATGAGGGTGTTTATTTTATTTTCCTTCTATTAAACTGAAGGTGAGAGCGCACTGATGGGACGGCCATTTTCTATCTGAGGTATAATCATTGTGTATAACCAGTTTTCCAAAAAATTATTACATCCCTGATGCGAGAGGAAATGTAGATCCTTATATGCAAATTTACTTCGAGAACATTATATTCTGATAAAATATAAAAAAAAAAGTTCTGTAGGAGTATATCTGTATGGGATTTGCGTATGATGACGATTGGATAAATGAAGCAAGAGGTATCGCATGAATTGATTGTTTGATTGTGTTTCTATGTAGCTATACGGTTTTTGATTATTTGCTCATTATACTTTCGTTGATCATTATTGCTGGCAAAGTTCCATTTCTGTAAAAAAGGCGAAATGACTGGTGCAAATGTTTACCAAGAAGAGGGTGTTGTGAAGGCCTTGACCAATACAAAACAATTTTTTTAATAATCAATACATATTGTGGTCTAATAAATGAAACAATTTTGAATACAATATGTTTATTAGTTTCTTTTATAGCGTTTTATTATTGTAACAGAATTTATGGCAGAAGTAGGTATATTGAATTCAATTTGAAGAACTGTCAGTTTCATAACCGGTTAAGAAATCATCTCCTGGACTGATAACTATTGCATCCGATATTGTGTCCCACATCAGCTCATGAGAAAAGTATTCCTACTATGTCCTTATAACTTTTGCACAAACTTTGCCCCAATCTTCAATTGTAATTTTAAAAAATTCTTCTTCAGCTAGTTTCTGAACATCCGATAATTTAAATTTTGTGTTTCGGTTTCCCACTCTTGCCTTGACAGTTGCCCAAATATTTTCAATAGGGTTGAGATCTGGATGATGAGGTGGCAATCGTAGTACTTTGTGTCCCGCCCCGTGAATTATAGCGTCAATCTTATGCTTTGGATGGTGTATAGTTCGATGTTCCTTTATAAGCTCATAAAGTTCGAGTTTGAGCATCTGTGAACTTGTGGTATATTGTAGCAAGCTATTGTAACATCTCAAATTTTCCGAAACCAGAACTGATTTGCTGTCTTCCCATTTGTTGTGATATGATGCGTTGTCAATTACAATAACTGAAGGTTCTTCTATGTTATTCAAAACTTGATCTGTCATCCATTTGCAGAAATTTTCAAAATTCACCTCATCGTGATAATATCCTGTTTTAGTTCCAGATTTAAATAAAAGCAAGGCATTATTTATGAAGCCTTCTAATTCAGTTTTCCATATTTTGTGTTGTACTTTTTTATTTGGTGATTTAGTAACACCTTTCTCCTCGTATTCCTTGATAATCGTTCGTATTGATCACGTTATGGGATTATCCAAACATAAAGTCATAGCTTCTTCCAAATTTTTGATATACATGTTAACAACGATCTTACGGGCCTGATTTCCTATTGGTTTTCCTTTTCGCGATGAATCTATGACAATTTCCTGTATTTGTATAAGCTTTTGTTCGAGTAATGCTATTGTTTTCGTAAAACTGGATTCCAAATAGCAAATCCATCATTTATATGCGTTGGGTCTAGCTTGATTACAATTACATGTTATTAATAATTAAACAATTACTATTAGTAATTAGTTACATGTAACTAAAAACGGTAATGGACTTTTGGTAGTAATTGAATAAAAAGTTTTTTTAAGTGATTACCAAAAAAAGGAAATAAAACACTTAAACAATTTTATTTCTAAGACCTAAAATCCTATCCTAAAACCTATGAACTAAAGTCCCAAAGGCAGAAGCAAACACCATAAAATAAATGGAAACACGCCACATAGACAGGTACCTAAACCTAAACCACAAATAATAAAACCATAAAAAAACGTTGAGAACCTAATCAATTACGATCGGACTAGTGTATACAAATTCAACAAATATATTTATGCCCTGAATTTTTTGTCAATCCCACCCTAGATAATAGGTAGCATTACATATGAAGTGCGTTGAAATTTACCGACCCCATAATAAAAAAATTAAAGTAATTTATGCAACAGCAGTTTAGTTCATAGCCATGTAAAGTTGAGTTAGGCATTGTAAACTTCAGGCAAAAACATTTACTCTTTCGTACCATTTTTGTTCTCTTAAATCCTCTCTCTGCGTAACTCATTTGCTGAAAACTAATTTTTTTTCCAAAATTGAGATAATTGATATAACCAGTAAATGCTAATTTCATTTTATTATAGTGTATTTTTATTTGATCGCAGATATGTTGGCCCAAGACGTTTCGAGTGTGGCAACGCTGTTGCCAGATCGTTTTAAAATTAAAAAAAAAATGTTTTCTTAATATATGACATACCCAAGTATTAATCGATACTAAAGGTAGGAAAGCAATGCCTCATAAAAGATATGAAAGTCCAAGACCATTTGAACGTGGCATACATTCTGCCAGACTGTTTCGAAACTCTAAAAATATAAATTTTCGAAACAATTGTTATAACCAAAATTGGAGTATACCATACATTAATAATAATCCCCCGATTACAAATTAGTGGGTCCAAGACCATTTGAACGTGGATTACGCTCTCCCAGATCATTTTAAGATTCTGAAAAAAATGTATATACATGTTTTTTATTCAAATATTTCTGTGTATACTATAATTATAGGTATGTTGGGATAAGTTATCACTTTCATCAGAAGAATCACAAGATGTACAAGTAAGCAGATCGTCCTCACTTTCAACAAGGCCGTCGTCATTATTGACCAGCATTTACTGCAGTGTATCCTGTGCCTCCTTGCCATCAAACCATTTAACTTGGAATAAATTTATTTACATGTTTCATAGATGCTTTTACAGGCTTCGGGACAGTTGTTAAATCACTATAGCAGCCGGTATGATATATATTACTCACTAAAGCCGCGACCATTTCCTGCAAGACTTTTGTTTTTAACATAATGCTTACACCAGCTTTCAACTCATCTGGTTATTTTTTGGTTACCTTTCACACCTAAAAATTGCTGTGGGCTCTTAGACTATTAGTGGAGGTTGGCTTGTTGTTGATTTCTATTCAACTACTCATCATACTTGATTTTCGTTAACTGAAAAAATGGATATGTCTTTCGGGTGAGGCTGGGATTCGAACACCGAACCTTGCGATTTGGAAGCCAGCCCACTACCACCTAAGCCACGGAATTGTCTAAAGCAAGATCGCTCAATAAATAGCGTTTTCCAACAAAGCTCGCAACGCCAGCGAACTCTGGATTGTGACCGTTATGTTTCCCTTCAAGTGCAAAAATTGAGGATGATGTCGCCTTTTAATTTTGTCGGTCGTACGTGCTATTGTACGTCTGAACGATAATTAATCCATGTATGTCACCTCTTAATCCGCCTTTGGTTTTTTTTTTCACATCTTTTTGTTCTATTGTCTCGTACAATACCCTTTAACCTAAGAATCGCATATCAAGTAAGAACTGATAATTGGTAAAGAAGTTGTCGTTGTGAACGATTGGAATCTTTGCGAGTAGAGATTTTACGACACTTGCCCATAAAGAATCAACAGAAACTCGTCCAGAATATTTATGCAGATTTATTTTTATGTCCAAAAATCGATTGCGTAACATACAACTTGCAACTAATGGAATGCCAAGATCTCTATCCAAACTTCATAATGCACCCTCTATCGGCATTTCATGATAACCAGTAAGAAATAAAGTCTCCAAAAATCGTTTCAAATCTGCAGAATCAAATTCGAAATTGTGTCTATATTTTGACGCGTATACAAGACAAGATACTATTTCCGACTGTCACGTTTACAACCTTATCGTCAAATATCTTTTCGAATAACAATACAGGGTTGTGCTTTTTCAAGGTTTCTACAACTGTTTTTTGCCTCTACTGAATATCATCTGTAACTTCGTTCGTAGAACTATATAGAGCGAAAATCTTTGCCCACACAAGCTCGTTTGAACCTTTTTTCCTGGCTCTTTTAGGATAGTGGCAATTTGATAGTGGCTCATCATTATTATCGTTCCAATCTGAAATATCATAGTCGGGACGGCGTGGAATCACTTCAAGTGTCCCTGGAACCCCTCTTGGTAGAGTTGAACAAGTCAGATCATCGTCATTTCCTTCTTCTTCGTTACTATTCAATTTTGAATAGTTATTTCGGCTTGAAAAGACGCAACGTTTTGCCATTCTAGAATAATTGAAAACATCTGTTAAATATTAATAATTACATCATATAAGTGACCATTGCATCTGGTGGAGAACAGTGTAATAAAATGGAGCCTAATATATATTTGTTGACATAAAATGTAACTAAAACAGTATCGTACGATATAATACGGGCTAACAATAGCTTCTGCTCAAGAACAAGTCAAAATATGTAATAATTAAAAAAAAAAACCGTTACCTCACTGCTCTCTGATTCGCTATCAGTGTCTGGCAATTAAAAGTTTGACAATAAATTTCAGCCAACTGGTATTTTTTTTTTTATGGACAACTAGTGCTATCTAGTTATGATATAACGAACTAATTTCATAAAAACTGCAGATAATAAATAACAAATCAATCAAGTATTCATAATTGTACTCGCGCGAGTACAGAGGGCTGTATTGGCTGAAAACGGAAGTTTGGCTTTCCTCCCCCTCTCGAATCTGGGGTCTGGGATCCGAAGATTTTTTGTAAGTAGCGCGCGCTCAAGGGGTTAAGGTACCCTTTAAATGTTTGCACACAGCGCGGGCCGTTGTGCACTATTCCCCCAATATGGGCGAGCCAGTGTTTCAGACGATTTTTGACTTTTTAGACTGTACGAGTTTTTTCCTTGAAAGTGTTCATCTTTTTTTGCCTTCCTTGTTCTCTTTTAGCACTCGAAACCGTAAAGTCTTGGGTTACACAGCACTAAATGTCCGGTTTTCACTCCAGCCAGAAATAAGAAACTATCGAGTGAACATCTTTGTCAGAACGTGCAATTTTCTTTTTTCATAAGTTATACTTGTGTTTGACGCCTGAGAGTACTTTTTTTCTTTATGAATTGAAACTGAAACGTAATTTCTAGCTGTAACATTGATGACTAATTTGAGGATATTGTGAACGAATGAACCATTCCACGATGGACTGCAAAATTTCGTTAACTAGATTTCAATGTGGAAAACGAACAACTCGGGAAACAGTAATTGACGAAGACATGTGAAGAGCAACAGCAGATTCAGACCCAATGTAACCGGTGCTATACATTGCACAGAATAGCGCAGTATCGCCAATGGCAATAAGTCGGCATCTCTCTCTCATAGGAAACATAAAGAAACTCGAGAAGCGGATACCCAATGGACTGAACGTGTCTCAAAAACTTCGGCAGCTGGAAATCTGTGCATTGCTTAGGTTAAGACACCAAAGTGAGCAGTTTTTCCAATGGATAATTAAAGTTTGATTCTATATGATAACCGACATCCAAAAGTGATTGGATCCAAATGGAAAACCAAAATACATCCCCAAGCCCGGCCTTCATCTAGAGAAGGTTATTGTCACAGACATCGAAAGATCCGGAGATAAACTCATTCAAATATTGTGAGGAAATAGACACATGTGAAATTGGCTGAAAAGCAGCCTGTGTTGGTCATTAGGCATGGTCTAATCCTATCGTGTGACTACGCCAGACTCGTGCTTCGCGGGACCTGTACTTGGTTTTGTCGTTACTTGTTCTAAAATTATCTCGTTTCAATTATTTTTCGATTGTAGTAAAAGCCGACAATGATTTTGAGGTTGTCTGTTCTTGTTCCCAGTAGCTGGACAGATTTGTTGAATACATTGACTTCTGCATTAATCTCTGCCATAATCCCTAATCATTCAAGCACTAGATTGAATCAATCACATGATAGCGCATCTGCTTGACGAAATTCCAATTCCAAAAGGCATATTGCATAGCGTGTTTTCCAAGTATTGTGCTGGGATTCTGAATTCGACAGTGTAGATCTCTAGATGACAAACGCTCTCATATGCGGTCTTGGTGTAAGGGCTTGGTCTATACTCGAGCCGCACTTATACTTGCTGAGAAGTGTTTTGTAGAAAGGTTTGCAATATTCATAACTTACGTTGGATACGATTTTGTTTGCGACATACATATAGCTGAGATATGAATCGGTAGATTTCAGAAAACATAGATTCAATTTTGTGAATCCATGCATATTCTGTTAATGTTTTGGTGTATACATCCTCCAAAACATCATCCCCGTATTTGTAAAGGCAAAACATCAGAATGAGTCTTATTTTTCTTGAACTCTGTATTAGCTGAGCCGGCCTCTTCTATAAATACTGGGAGGGGGACTAATCTTAGTTGGCTGGAAGTGATAGCTCTACTTGCAAAACTGCTCTCAACATTATGCCCATTCAACAACTGCTGAAAATGCTATTTAAATACATTTGCATATTCCCAGCGCATTGGGGACAGGGACTATGTTTCCTTCACTATTGAGAAGATCCTTTGTTCGGGCCATTTGCCATATACCAACTTGAACCAAAAGTTCCCGTAATAATCAACGTGTGGCGCTCCCATTATTCTGATTTGAGTTCTGTTTTTTTGTTAAGTTGGTAAATCTGCTGTTGACATTCCCTCTAAATCTTAGCGTCATAACTTGACATTTGCAAAAGTTACGTAGCCAAGAGTACATCTATCTCTGTGTGTGTTGGCGATTCTTTACAATTTTAGAAATGGATTTAAATTTGCAACAACGAACTTGTATTAAATTTTGCGTAAAAACGGATTTAATGGTGCGCCAACGATAGAAATGTTGGAAAAGTGTTTCGGCAACAATTCTCTAAAGAAAACGGTCGCTTACTAGTCGCACGAGCGGTTCAAAAGTGGTCGTGAGTCAATCGAAGATGATGAACGCAGTGGCAGACCATCGACATCGAAAACCGACGAAAACATTGATGGTAGGACTTAAACGTTGCCTATGGATCCGTCCAAGACATTTTGGTTAAAGATTTTGGTTTCCGTCGTGTAGCAGCAAAATTGGTGCCAAAAGACCTCAATTTCATGATGTCGCGAAAGAGATGATTTGCGAGGCTGAATCCGATCCCACATTCATCAAAAGGATCATTATTGGAGACGAGACGTGGGTTTATGAGTACGACACGCAATCCAGACATGAGGCAAGTGAATGACGTTCACCAAATGAGCCGAGACCAAAAAAACTACGTAGTTTTCAGTCAAAAAAGAAGGCAATGCTCACGGTTTTTGCCAGAAGGCCAGACAGTAAACAAAGAGTATTATTTGGGCGCTATGAGACGTTTGCGTGAAGCAATTCGCCGAAAGAGACCAGAATTGTGGGCAGAAAACTCGTGGATTTTGCACCATGATAACGCACCGTCGCACAGTGCCATCATTATTGGTAATTTTTTGACGAAAAATGCAACAAATACCAACCAATTCCCTGTGACTTCTTTCTGTTCAATCGAGTTAAAAAACCCCTACGGGGAACGCGTTTCAGCAGCCTAGAGGAAGTAATGGAAAAATCGCAGGAAGCACTGATGGGCATACCGAAAACCAAATATAAAAAATGTTTCGGGGATTGGATCAAGCGCTGGCATAAGTGTGTTGCAGTCGATGGGAATTACTTTAAATGGGACAATATAGATTTAGATGAATAAACTTGTATTTTTAATTTAATAATAATAATAATGAATAAATTCCGGGAAATTTTCGATCAAGGTGGTATATAGCTATTTAAATTCCTTGAAGATTGTGTATACTCCTTTCTTCTTACGCAACTTTCTTTTCCTTTCTTTTTCTTGCTCAATTTCCTGCCTTACGCTGCAGTGCCTAAAAATGTGGATCTTATGTCATCTCTTTGCATGATGCCATCATGCATGATTGCAGTGGTCTAAAGTAGATCTGTGATACTGAATTTATTGGTCAGTGCAGTCTTTTTCATGCTTAATCACGTTTACAAATAAGTGCTGAACAACTTCAACAATTACTACGATATGATTCATGTTGGCATGACTCCTCAATATCGATGAGGTTGAAAGCGGAGTAAGCAGTTAGTCTAAAAGAAATATTTTGCTTCCATTTTCAGAATTCTTAATATTTTTAATATCACAGGGCAGTATTCTTTTAGCTACTTCTTTGATGATGTCACGGTTCTAGACACTACTTGGAGATTTTCCGAGTCAACAATTACGTCAGTTTCTTAAACTACATATTTGCTTAGGTGCTGTTATATTTCATTGCAATGTTCGCTGGCATATAATCTCTGCCATCTTCATTTGATTCCGTGTAGCCCACGGAATTTTAGTATTAAGGTAGTGATCTTCCACTTCCGATTATGTTACGGCGCTGGATAATGTGACTGGAGAGCTTCTCTTCCAGATGTTTCCCTTAGACTTCGACTTCTTCATGTGTTTTAAGGCGCTGTTGTGAATGGTCCTCATTTCCATACAAATTCTTACATTGTCATTGAAATGTAATGAGAGTTCTTAACGCCTTCAAAGTTAACGGAAACCTTCAATAACTTATTTATCTGATTAAACTTACATATGTACCTGCTGCTATTATTGTAGCTCATTTTTATGTTAACAATATTACTAATAAGTTTTAAAATTTTCTTTTCAGATAATATTTTAAACTAAAACAAATTAAAAGAAAAAAACTAAAAAAGAAAAAAGAAAACGAGGACACCAAAGTGCCCTTTTTATATTGAGTAAACGAAATCGTTCATCATTTGTCCCTTGCGTCTTTTTAGATTCCCTATCCTTCATCAACCAAAACACCCTACAACACAACACTTGCTACACACAACATATTTTCCACACATTCTTCTATTCCTTACTAAAAATATTTACACATAAATTTATAAATTTTATTATTATTTTATTTACAAATTTTTATTGTGCTCCTTTTTTTGTTATATATATTTGTAATTATTATTATTTTAAATCGGAGATCAACTTATAACTTACCCACTGGGCGAATGTTGCGAGAACAAGAAACGAAACTGATACTAAAATCATTCAAAAGTAAATTATATGTCAAAGTCTATGAGTAATTAAGGTAAATGAATAAATTTATAAGAAATATAATATATTTTATTACTTTTCCAAAATCAATTTTATATTAAACAAAATAAGAAAAACGCAAAAAAAAACCAACAAAAAAAGAACAAAATGAAAAAAAGCAAAAGAGAAACGACGAATGAAATGAAAAAGATAAGAAACCAACAATAAAACAATTTGTAAAGTATAAAGATTTTTTTATTCATTCAATATTTATATATAAATAAACATATAGGAGTATATATTTTACTATTTTAAACAATGTTAAGAATAATTTATGTAAAAGTTTTAACTAAACACTGAAACAACAAATCATCATTAAATAAAACATAAAAAATAAAGCTTTAACGATAGGTGTACAAATTTGATCGTTTTTTCCTATGTTGTGGTGGAGATTGTCAGTGGTTTTCGGTTTGGTTCAAGGATATAACACCTTGTTCAAAAAATTCCCGAAATGGCCAACGTGTGTTGCATTTGACCCATTTAAATTCATTTTGTTTGTTTTTTTTTTTGTTACGATAAGTACCCGTGTTTGCCGACTGATAGCACCACTGATGCAAAATGTGTGTGCCATCAATATGACACCCGGTAAAGTGCTTTCAGCGCCCCTTGGTGGCATTTTTTTTACCTCCACGACTGGACAGATTTTGGCCGGGAGCAAAATCATATGTAGAGTTTAATTTCGGTGTGGAACAAAATAAATAAATTAGTTAAAGAATTTATTTTTGTCTGATAAGAATAAAGTTGAAATTTCGAGAAAAAATACGCGAGTTTCGAAATAAGTGCTTGTGAAGTGTGTAGATGGGTTAATTTGAATAGAATCGTGCTTTAAAAAATGTAAACAAAGCACTTGTGAAACACAAAGAAATTGTTGTGTTGTTACGTTTCTATTAAATATTTAGTGAACACTGTATAATATAGTGCCTTTTTATTAAATATATGGTTAAACAAATCAATAAAATAGTGAAATGCTGCTGAAAATTCGCATAGTTGGAATACTACACATGTGTATGTATATGCACTCATAGAAGAATATTTTAAAAGGACTATTTCGTTTGGTGAAAGTGAAAGAACACTGAAAGCTCTTGCACGTGATCCTGCTTCAATTATAACTTAAGAACCAAGCCAATTTGCACCAACTTTTCAGTTTCACTAACTGAAATATTCCCCTTGAAATAATATTGCTGTAACATTAATAGGTTTCCATCTATAAAAATTTTAAGTTGCATTTCACTGTCTTTATTGACTAGTTTAACAATATATTAAATAAACACTTTATATTATTCACTACGAACTTAATATTGAATAAAGAAATAACAAGAAAAACAATTTCTTCGCGTTTAACAAATGCTTTGTTTACATTTTTTTAAGCACGATTCTATTTAAACTATCCCATCTAAACACTTCACAAGCACTTTCGAAACTCGCGTATCTTTTCTCGACATTTTAACCCAACACTTATTTGAAAACAAAAATTTCTTTAACAAAAATAATAATATTATTCCGTGCCGAATTTTCACTTTTCATACGAATTTGTTCCCGCCAACGATCTGTCAGAAATTTATATAGTCGATATAGTACAAAAAATTTCCGCCAGAATTTTCGTTCCGAGTCTCAATAGCGCCATTTTTACAACGATGACTGTCAAAATTTCAGACAGATGTATCGAGTAGTTTTGTTTTTACAGCAGTTGAAAGTCATCAAGTTCGAGCAATATCGATCAGTGATTCGATTTCTTTTTTTGGATGGGAAGACGTGTTAGAAAATCAAAGTGAAGTTGCATGGCGTTTATAAGGACCATGCATCTTCGATGACTACCATCAGATATTGGTTTAATGAATTCAAGCGCGGCCGAACATCCGTCTTTGATGAAGAGCGCCCAGGCGGTCCGATTGATTGGACAACGGAGGATATTGTTAATAAAATCCATGATATCGTTAGCAGATCGTCGGGTGAAGAGAGATTGCTGACATTGTACTCGTAGATATCTCAATTGGATGCATACAAAATATCCTACACGAAAAATTGGGCATGAGAAAGCTATCGGCGAGATGGGGGCCGCGTTTGCTAACAGTGGAGCAAAAACGAAATCGCATGACAACTTCGGAGCCACAGCAAAACTGGTCGAATTACGCTACGAATTGCTGCTTCACCCACCCTATTCTCCAGATTTGTCCCCTAGTGATTTCTCTTCGTTTCCAAACCCGAAAAAATGGCTTGGCGGAAAGAGATTCTCGTCAAACGAGGAAATCATCGCCGAAACAGAGTCCTATTTTGCGGAGTTCGACAAATCATATTTTTTGAATGGCTTGAAAAAGTTAGAATATCGCTGGACTAAATGTGTCGAGCTGAAAGCAAACGATATTGAGAAATAAGTAAATTTTTTTTTTAATGTGTTTTCTTGCCTAACACAGGTATTTATCATACAGCCCTCGTATATTGGAAGGTTGTCGTAAACTTCAGGCTATTAACTGATCAATCAACCGATCGCATTCGCATTGCGATCGACGTCGAACACTCCGCCAGAATTTTGGATGTTCAAACATTCCGATGAGCCAACATCGAGTCGGATTATCATTTTGTTGCGGCCAGGGTGGGAATACGAATATCACGATCGCGTTTCCCTTAAGCCCTCTTCAAATCCTAGCCTCAATACCCAAACCATAGAATAACAATGGGAATATTGTCAAAGAACCATCAGAGAAGTTACTTCTGATGAGATATGTTTTAAAGCACGCACCGCCACGAAGAAACCTCTGGTTTAACGATGAATTTAGGCAGGTACATCAAGCAATACAAGATGCACAGAAATCTACCCAGCTTCGAAGGACGACTGCTGTTGTGAGATTTTCGAGCAGAAAAGAAGGAAAAAGCACAGGCTTCTCAGAAAGAAAAAGACTGCACGAGAAGCCCGCGGTCGAGGAAATGGAGAGATGTTCGAAAGTTTTATCAGAGAATCAAATGAACATGCTAGTGTTATAAAGCCAGAAGCAAACCCAGAAAGAAGAACTTGGATAACTAGGGGTAGAGTCGCTATCGGTGCAGAGAATTGGAAAGACTACTTCTGCAGAATATATAAATATCGCTGTCAAAATATCGTTTTCAAAAACGTCATATTAACAAAGAGCTGCATTAGTTGCGTTTAGTAATGCAGATCTGCAGAACTAACTTAGTCAAACTGTATTACCCTTGTGTTCATAAACGTCAACATATCGCCATACATGTGCAGGTTAGTTAGGCATTTCAATTGTGGCTGCAGAAAAAGTTTGGAGATTTTAGTTTTGTGTTTTACGAATAGCAAAGATGTAATAACTACTGAAATAATATGTAATAAAGATAAATAACCCTTTTCTTAACAAAAACTGGGAAAAGAATGCAATAATCAGGTCAAATGAAATTGCAATTTTCACAGATGGCTCAAAAACAGAGGAAGGAACAGGTTCTGGTATCTTCTCAGAAGACCCAGAACTAAGAGTGTCTATAAGGCTACCGGACGCAAGCAGTGTCTTCCAATCAGAGGTCCTGGCTGTGCTCAGGGTCCTGGATCGGTATCCGAAAGAGATATCATTATCTACATCGATAGCCATGTTGCACTCAAGGCAATGGAATCAACCAACGTCGTCAAATCTGATACAGTCAGGGACTGTCGCACTGTGCTCAAGGCACTATGTAGTCAGAACCGGGTAAGACTGTTCTGGGTGCCAGAACACTGCGGTATTAAAGGTAATGAACAAGCGAACGAGCTTCCAAGAAAATGAGGGCTACTCCACAATAGTGAGGTTGCCAATGTCAAACCACCCCTTTGTAAGGGGCCCTACCGAGGAAAAAATCACAAAGACTGCTAACCTAAGATGGTCAAGCCTTGAAAGACACAGGGTATCCAAGGCCCTTTGTCCGCTTTTTGACGGCAAAAGTTAATAAAATTAAACAGGGATAAGCTTAGGACAGTAATAGGAACTCTGACAGGACACTGTCTCCTGCGACAGCACGCAAAAAGACTCAAATTTTCAGATACGGATATCTGCAGATTCTGCAGTAATCTGCAAACTGTTGAGAACATAACACACATACTGTGTGAATGCGAGGCTTGTGGAGTCGAAGAAAATTTTTACGGAAATACTTTTTCGAAGACCTATAGGCAATAGACGCCATGAACTTCAAAGTGCTTCTTGGCTTTTGCAATAAAATTGGGTATTCCACTAGGGCGATTGTTTAGGTTTATGCCATTTGAAAACAAATTCAATTGGTTCCACAGGGACTACGATAGGTCCGTTTTGATGTCAAGTGTCTGTGTGATGGCATACATATCCATCACACCCCTGTTTAACCTAACTTAAGATTTAACTGAATATTGCACTGACATGCCGTTTTTGAACGAAAAACAAACGAACGATAGCACTTACGAGTAGATATCTGCGCAGTGAATGTGTTCAAAAACATAGGAGGATAGATCTGCAATTGTACTTAGTTAGAAATGCTAACGTTTATGAACTCACATGTCATTAAGGTGTATTATTTCGGCGTTATGAAATGGTTGCGTGAAGCGCAACTACCACACATTATTGGAGTAAACCTGGACCAGCGCATACATATTTGAATAGTAAATAAAAATCTACATCCGTCAGAAAAAAATTTAGAAATAGGGTCTGGTTCCTGGCTGTATGCTCGTATGTAAAGAAAATAACGATCCTAAACATACCGCTTGGAAAGAAAAGGTTGATACACTAATTATTTCTATAATAATTTCTTTTTGTTTAAATAAGCTGACGTGTCCATCCAGTAATCCTGCTGCTCAGTTCTATGGTGGAGCACAGATTGCGGATAATGAATGCGGCGATTATGTGATGGCGGGGGTAAACAGTGTTGGAATGCAAGGCGCCTGCCTGCCTCCAATGCTATATGCAGATGATGTAGCGACTGTTGGTTTTAAAGTGCAGACAACCTACGACATGATCGCCGAGTGGTGCACCAGGTATGGGCTATCGATCTTCATTCCAAAACGGAGGTTGTTCTCTTTACGAAAAGGAGAAAACTGCCGTGTCTGACGCATCAAGTGCTTAAAGGTATTACCATCCTTTTCTCCAACGAAGCTAAGTATTTGGGTGTCATAGAAACCTTATTTGGCATGTCACGTTGAAAACTGTCAGCTTTCTGGCAGCGTAAAGACCGTAAGACATGGTGCTTGTCACCGAGGGAGGTTCTCTGGATTCACAACTTTCGCCTTTTGAGTTTAATATCATGGGCTACAGAGTCAAAGCCATGTTACATTTAAAGAGAAGTTGCCATTGGTTCAATGCGCGCTACAGTTTTAAATACCGACTGTCTTTTGACTCAGGTTTCATGGACATGCGAAAATACGAAATCAACTTTCACCATCACCCATGACTGGTTTCGGCCAGAATTTGAACCAGCAAAAGAATATAGTCGAGTCTTCACGGATGACACCATAACAGATTTAGGATGCTCCCCTGTTGTGTTTCTGGAAGACGGCAATGTGAGATTTTAACCTTCGTTAGTAGTGTACATATGTACGAGTATATTTGCGTCTGTAGCCACAGTCAAGCTGGGCTTAAGGCCTTATAAAACTCTCTTATGACTAAGCTAATTTGAGAATGCAAAATTTCTCTAAACGCAGTCGGAAAGCTGAATTAACAGAGTGTTGTTTGAGTCGTAGGTCACGATGAGATCACGGGAAATGGAAACGCAGATGAAATTACTGGGTGAGGCTCAGACGAAAATTTACCAGTACCCGAAACAGTGTTAAGACTGCATGCATTTTTTTTTTATAATCACCGCGCGCTCAAGGAGTTTGTGTACCCTTAAGGTGATTGTACACAGCGCGGGCAAAGGAAATTTAGGGAGGAAGAAAAGAGAGGTACCGATGTACATTGTTTTTAAATGTGTGCAATTTATAACGACCAGGAAATACAGAGATCGGCAGGGCATTCCATAAGCGAGTTGTACGGCTTAGGAACGAATCACGATATTTTAGAGTACGCCCGAAAATGGGCTTGAGGGTATACTGATGAGCATTCACAGCGAGACGGGTGTTACGCTTGAAAGTTTGAATGGGCGGTATGCTACTGGCGATTTCAGTGGAGCACTGGTGGTGGAAATAGCGATAAAATAAAGTGAGACAAGAGACATTTCTTTGGTGTTCGAGGGTGTTAATTGATTGACTGATATAAATATCATCAATAAGTTTTATCGCACGGTTTTGAATTCCATCTAGAGATGATGATTCGCCTTTTTTAGGGACGCGCTAGACAAATGCTGTTTTCCACCTGCTCGGGAAGAGTCCTAAAGAGTAGAATTGATGAAAAAGCTTACGCAGTGGTTTTGCCAGCGTGGAAGAACACCTCTTCAGAAGAAGGGGAGATATACCATCTGGACCAGCGGATTTATGTATGTTGAGATTTTTCAGTACTCTTGCTACTACACGAGTGCGAAAGTAGATTCGTCCCATTGAAGATTCGACACATTCAAGTGTAGGCGGAGACAAAGCACAATCTGGGAGTGTTGAGCTGGCCGCAAAGTGTGCAGCAAGCAGATTGGCCTTGTCCAAAGAGCTGACAGCTGAAATGTCATTGTAAATGAGCGTTGGGATGGAGGATGAGGCGGAATTTTGCATTCTCGGTTAAGGCTTCGGTCAACAATTGGGTGTCTTATGAGCCTAACTGCAGATGGCAGACTGTCCGTCATGTACCGGCAGACCAAATGATTACTTCCACACCTCCTCAAAAGGTCAGCGACTTACTTGGAGCGGGTCACTCCGTTTTTCCTAAGCACCTACGTGTGCTGGGCATAAGTGACACAAAAAAATGTCACTAACGATGCTTGCTATAGGAGTGATTATGAAATCACGGAGCACGATCTCTGTGAGCGTCGGCCCTACGCTCGCATCAGGCTTCATATTAATGGCACTTTACCACTAAATCGTTTGCTCATCTTTCTATGACACAAACAATTGAGTAATCCTAGTAAAAAAACCTATGTACAAGATGTACAGTTGTCTAGTGATTTGATTGTATACTTTATCCCTACATAAAAAAATTAAAACTCGTACTCAAATAATGTAGAGGAAGACCCCGACACAAGCGGCGCACGCAGGGGACCTTAGCTTTTTAAGTGAACTGTGTTTGGTTTGGACAGTAGCGTTTTGTACGATGAATTTAATGGGCGTCTATATGTGCGTACGTGCGTCAGGCCAGAGTAATTTTCTGAAAAAAATATAAATTGACTCCGTCTTTAATAGCTGAAGCAGGCTGCAAAATTGTATTTACATATCAAGTTTTTGGTCAGTGTGTGTGTGTGTGTCGATGGAGCAGGTAATTTGGTAATTTTGTCTAACTTGGTTAGAATGTGTTTAACATTATAGTAATCCACTTAGAAGTTCTGAATAATTTATAAGATTGTTGTTTTCTATTTGCCCGTATTCCTAGGACGTTTTCCAGATTTGGAAATGACAATGGGAATAAAAGCCATTTAAAACGATGCAATCAAATATACATACTCGTATGTACTACTTAAAGTATTCACCAATAAACATCTACAAGTATTTCAAGCATTTATGGTATACTCATCCTCAGTTATCTCAACCTACTTAATATGTTATTAAGACCATTAACAACACTGCAACTGTACTCGTATTATCAAATAATCTATTACATTTTAGTTTTATTATAGTACCTTTTTAACAGTCGTTCTTTAAAATGTCATTAACTTGCCTACCTACTTAGGTGGCTCTCAACACGTCTGTAACGCCAGCTCTGTCGATTGAGGTCCCTATCCACATGCGTCCGCTTCCGTCATAATGTCTTGCTCTTGCTGGATATTGCGATATCGTGTATCATATAATATTACTTGGATGCAACTTATACAGTGTTTTTCATAAAATGCGCATCAATTTGTTTTTTAAGTAGATAAAGCGTGTTGCAGGTGTCGATGAAATTTTATTTTGGATTGAAGTATATAATATGTATGTATATTCAAATCTCCTCCACGAGTGGATACGCAGGGCTTAATTTTCTATATCTTTTTCGCATGATTCGGTCGATATTCCAGCAATTTCATAAGGGTTCTGTAAATTCTAGCTCAATAGCATAGACAAGAGTCTTAATATAGCCCTAAAGAAAAAACTCTGAAGGTGTTAAATCGCACTACCGGGGCGAACAACTGTGCAGGTTCATTGCTATGTAGCAAGTGGCACAACACGTTGAAACCACTTATCCTCCAAGCCTTCAAGTCTCTATGATAGGTTAGGTTAGGTTAGGTAAGAGTGGCTGTTGGAAATACCAACCCACTTAGGCCTATTGGCCCATTGTGATGCCACGTGGATCTGTGATCTTCTTACTACTGGAACCAGTTTGAGCTTTTAATAAAGCGTAGGAGACTGTTAACGTCTATTTTTTCTAGATCGTTTAGGTCGTTGTAGAAGAAAGCTCCTAGGTGAAGCTTCCTTCTCTGAGAGAGAGCTGGGCATGTGCAGAGTAAGTGGGGGATTGTCTCCTCCTCTTCCTCGTCCATGCAGCTTCTACAGAAATCGTTAGTAAAAGCGCCAAGCCTTCTTGCGTGCTTGTCTATGAGGCAGTGTCCGGTAATGACACCTATTATGGCGCTGAGATGTTTCCTATCTAAAAGGATCAGACACTTAGATCGACTCAGATCCAACCTTGGTCAGATCTGTTTGGTCGCTAGACATGTTTGTCCAGCAGTCCACCTAAGGTCCGTTCTTTTGTTGGCATCTAGCTTTAGTGTTAGTTTGCACGTAGCGATTGGTATACCTATACTACCTTTGTCTGGTAGGATAGGTAGAGTGGTTCCAATTTTGGCGAGTTCATCGGCTCCGCAGTTCCCTGGAATGTCTCTGTCGCCTTGCCTCCAACAAAGGTGAAGGTTGAACTGCTCTGCCATCTCCATGAGAGATGATCAGCATTTAAGGGCGGTTTTAAAATATAATGAGACCGAGTCCAGGGACTTTATGGCGGCCTGACTATCCAAAAATATGCGGATATCCTTTGCAGATATCACGTTTTTCTTCAGCCAGGACAGAGCTTCTTTAATCGCCAAAATTTCCGCCTGGAACACGCTACAGTGATTTGGAAGGCGGAAAGAGAGGCTTAGATTTAGCTTATCTGAGAAAACACCGCCACCAACTCCGCTATCGGTTTTAGATCCATCTGTGTAGAGTTGGATTGACTTGTCCTCCATGAAAGCATCCTCCTCCCAGAATGATCTAGAGGGGAAGGTTACATGGAAGTTTTTGTCAAACCAAAGTTCAGGTATGGTGTAATCGATGTTCTCTGTGAGGATTCCTAATGTATTAAGAATATTGGCGTGGCCAAATGAATTATATGTCCACTGTTTAGTCGCTTTAAGGCGAATAGCTGCTAAAAATGTCGAGGGGTGTCAAGTGAAGCAGAATATCTAATGCCGCAGAGGGGGTAGACCGCAAAGCTCCGCTTGTGCATAGACATGCTGTTCTTTGGACTCTGCTTAATTTAATGCGGTTGACTGCATTTTCCAAGGCCGTCCACCAGACAACCACCCCGTAAGTAAGAATCGGTCTTATGACCGAGATGAATAGCCAGTGGGTTATGCGAGGTTGAAGGCCCCATTTGTTCCCAATGGCTTTCTTGCAAGAGAATAAAGCTATTGTAGCTTTATTGACTCTTTCTTGAATGTTAGGTTTCCAGTTTAGTTTCCTGTCAAAAATGAGACCCAGATATTTTCCTGTATCGGAGAAAGCTAAACATGTACCGTTTATTGAAGGAGGGTCTATGATTGGAATTTTATATTTCCTAGAAAAGAGGACAAGATCAGTTTTATGGGGGTTTATTCCCAATCCACAGCGATCTGCCCAGCAGGTTAATCTGTTAAGATTTACTTGGAGGAGTTCTTTAATGGTATTTAAATGTTTTCCTGAGACGGCTATGGCAACGTCATCCGCATAGGCAATCACTCTGCTACCACCCGCTTCCAGGTATATCAGTAGTTCGTTAACTACTAAGTTCCAGAGAAGAGGAGAGAGGACACCACCTTGCGGCGTACCTCTACTGACATATCTTTTAGCAGAAGTCTCACCCAGTTTGGAGTTGATTATCCTGCTTTTTAGACTGATCAGCTCCCCAAGTGAGTCGTCTACCTGCAGAGTTGACAGCGCAGTCGTGATTGCGGATGTGTTGACGTTGTTAAAGGCGCCCTCTATGTCTAGGAAAGCAACAATTGTGTACTCCTTATATTGTAGGGATCGTTCGATGTGGCTAGTCAGAGAGTGCAAAGCCGTTTCCACCGACTTCCCTTTACAGTAGGCATGTTGAGCCGCAGACAGAAGTCTTGGATCAACTTTAGCTCGAATATGGATATCAATCAGTCGTTCTAAAGTTTTCAGAAGGAATGATGATAGACTTATAGGTCTGAGGTCCTTTGGGACCACATGAGAACATTTTCCAGCTTTGGGAATGAATACTACATTGACTTCTCTCCATAACAGTGGAATGTGGATAAGTTCTACACAGCTCCTCATAATATTTTCCAACACTGGTAGAATAATATCTGAGGATCTCTGTAGCTCGGCAGGTATAATACCGTCCGGACTAGCAGACTTGTATGGTTGAAGCTATGCAGCGCCCAGAGCAGTTTGTCTCTCGTAATCAGACTATGAATTTTGGTCACGGTTGCAGTAGGCTTGTTTGGGCTGCTACTGGCCGCGAGATGGGAGCTACCTGGAAAGTGGGTGTCCAGAAGCAGGTTGAGTGATTCATCACTTGAGGTTGTCCAAGAGCCATCGGTTTTTTTCAAACAGCTGGGCATCATAGGATTTGTGGAGAGGATTTTTCTTAGCCGCGAAGCCTCAGAGGTTTCTGTCGCAGAATGACCTCCAGGATTGTCGCTTTGCCTTCCTCAGTTCTTTTTTGTATAATTTGAGGGATTCTTTATATGAGTCCCAGTCGGTCACTTTTCTTGTGCTTTTTGCTGCGTTGAAAAGTTTTCTGCAGGTGTTTCTGAGCAGTCCTAGTGCCGATGACCACCAATGTGGCTTTTTCTTGCCTCTTGGTTGAATAAGAGGGCAGGAAGCGGCCATAGCCTTATTGAGAGTCAGAGTAAATTCCCTGACTTTCATGTCGAGCTCATTGGTGTCACGCGGGGGACTTGATAGTTTAGAGGATATAGTTTCCGACAGTATTCCTCTATATTTTGTCCAATCAGTTTTCCGGTAGTTCCGGAAAGCTGGTTGGCTGGGGGAGCATCACTCAGACTGAATTGGATGTATCTATGGTCTGAAAAGGAGTGTTCAGACGATACCATCCAGTTTGTTAGCCTTTGGGTGATTCTGTCGGAGACAAGAGTAATATCTAATACTTCTTGTCGGTTTTTTGTTATGAAAGTGGGCTCATTGCCAATATTGCAAATTAAGAGGTTAGTACTTAAGATATAGTCTAAAAGTGACTCACCTCTATCATTGATGTCGGTACTGCCCCATACCGTATGATGTGCGTTAGCGTCACATCCGATTATGGGGCCAGTTTTTTGCCTTCTCGCTTCCAGTACCACTCTTTCTAGGTTATCACCAGGGAGAGGCCCCACTTGGTCGTGGCCAAGGTAAGCCGATGCCAGCCAGTAAGAGCCTTTGGCAGTCTCTAATCTGGCAACGGTTAGGTCGGGGTCACTGAGGTTGGGAAGTAGAAGTACATTAAGGCTACGTTTCACTAATATACAAGTTCTAATCTTACCTTTGTCTCTTGTATAGAGCGGAACGTATGAGGGTGTCCTAAGTCCACGAACCACGCCTTCTGCAATCCATGGTTCCTGGATTAGAATTATGTCTTCTGCGCTTTTGGATAGACGCAGAATGAGTGCGGCCGAAGCCTTTTTTGAGTGGTGGAGATTAATCTGGAGAAACCGTATCATTGCTACAGTCTTCCAGAGTCGCCTCCATCACGGTGTTGTTGAGGTCCTCCGATTCTGAAGATGTGCGCAAGAGCTCATCTTCTATCTCTGATCGTGTATAACCTCTAATTGTTTCGTCATCGGTTTCCATTTCCGACAATGTGTCAGAAGAGGAGACCGACGGCTTGGTAGTCACCTCGGACAGATTGGAGTCGTCGCTATCCAATTCTGGAAAGGATATAGACGCTCCAAGATCCAAGGTTGTGATATCGGGTGTTAAAGGAGGAGGAGGGTGCTTATCAGCATCCAGCTCATCCTTTTTGTACACCCTTAAGTGAATTGACTCGAATCCGAACCGAATCATGCCTTTCGTCTGCGCCAAAGGATTAAGGGATTCCTTATTGATCACAATTAACGCGCATCTATAAGAACCCCTTAGTTCCTCCAGTTTCGCGACTTTCCAGTCATGAGTCGGAAGAGTCGGGTTGCTGAGCCGGATGATTTCCAGGATACTTTCTGGAGAGGAGGGTTCGGCTGGAATCCAGGTACGAGTTCGAGGTCTGCTAGGAATGTCTTCCTTAGATACGACCTCGAGTTTTGCACCTGGCCAAACCTCTCCTAAACCATCGATGGCCTTGGTGAAGAGATCGAGAGATCTCTGGTTGGAGCAAGCGATGAGCTTGACATGGCCTTGGTGCCAGCCAGCGTCGCTTGTGATAGGAGGTGGTCCTGGGTTCTCCCGCATGATGGCCAAGAAGTTGCTCGAGAGCTTCAACTTGACCAATTGCCACCGTTCCGGTGTAATGGAACCGTCGGTATCGCTTCTGGCGATCACCGCGATCACCAATGCGTCCTTTAGGACTTCATTATAAGACCTCAGAGATCTGCTGTTGGATGGCCCAGGGGTTGTGGAACTGTGTGTTTTGGGCCTCTTGGAAACCGGTACGGTTTCCTCCAACGATCTCTGACGCTTAGAGGAGTCTTTTGACGTTTTGTGAGCAGTGGATGCAGTGGGAAATCCGTCTTTTAGGATGTTTTTAGCCCACTCAACCTTGCTCTTTATTTCCGCACTTCTCTCCACCTCCGGAATGGATCCGAAGGTTTTGATGATGCGTGAAGCATTTCGGCGTCTTATGTAGAGCGCCTTAGATGGAGCTTGCCGATGCGGCTGAGCTCCAGATTCCTCTTTGGAGGGAGGAGTTTTGGTAGCAGCAACAAGTCCGTGGCCTGCCACAAACTTGCTACTGCTGGGGGCGGGGGAAGTGATAGGACCATGGCTTGCCACAGTCTTTACACTCCCCGAAGGAGTTTTGGTAGCAGCGACAAATCCGTGGCCTGCCACAAACTTGCTGCTGCTAGGGGTGGAGGAGGTGATAGGACCATGGCCTGCCACAGTCTTAAAGTCTCTATGATACCTCCGTCATTTTTTTTCTCACTGAAAATCCGATGACTCGAGTCATCCGCAATATACTCTTCTCTTCTAGCGTTTTGCTGTCTCATTGGTGTAGCAACGTTTTGATGTGAATAAGTCAATTACAATTTTTTCACTAAACGCTCAATTGTTCGCTTATCGGGACGATTATAACACCCGCAGTCGTAACTGGATGAATCCATGATCCCATTTAACAGACATGACAGCTATCACAAGATGGTATGCTTGAGTTCAGATAATTAATATTAGAAAAATGTGACGCATCTAATGAAAAGCCCCTTATATCAATTTCTCTGTCCCATCATAATCGTTCCGTTCATTGTAAAAAAAAACATGACATCTGGACCTGCGTTTTGAAGTGTTCACTTTCTTATTGTGCAATTCTACATAATACAGCCATAACTGTAGGCAGAATAACTTGGCTAAACTACTGACTAGTGTTCTGTTTGCACAAGCCTAAGAGCTTGTGGAAGATTTTTGAGCTAAGACCGGGGTACGTTGCTTATTCATTAAAAGGTAATAATAACTAAATAGAAAAAAGGCCAATAATGCGAACGATTCCACCGTTGTAAGTTTAATTATATTTAGTTTATTTATCTTGATTTTTACAAATTACATAATTATTGTGTTTTAATAATTAAATAGAATTTAAAAAAAAAAACATTATAGGACGTAATAGTAATCATAATAATAACATATTATAACAATTTAATGCAATTATTAGGACGAAAGTAAAACAAAAGAAAGGATATATCATTTTATATGCACTAATAAAAAAATAGAAATAGAAGTAACGCCTTTTTCTTTGTCTTGTTAATTTAAAAAAAAGATATTCAAAAAAAAGGCAGCCCCAATATCAAACGTTGAATGCTTATACCCATTTCCAGCACCACATTTTTTTAATATGGTTCAATTCCACCTCTGTGTGTGAATATTTTTTCCAAAGGCCGAAATCAACCGAAAGGAAATCGAATAAATTCCCAAATCATATCAGTCCTACATTACATGGTTTCTCTTCATCTGTTCTTTCTTCTCAACTTTTTTATTTCAAAATTTAGCTCTTAATTTTACAGAATAATTTAAAAAAAAACAAAAGCTAAAGAGACTCTAGTATCGTGTGTAGATGTGGCTGGTTGTGTCCAGAAGGTGAGAATAAAATAAATGTCAAATTAACCTAAAAGAACAAAATAACAAACATATCTCGCTGTCAGAATTCGGTAATAATAATAATGAAAAATTTAAATTTCCAAAAAAAAAAAGAAAATTATTTTACTTGTTGCAAAATACATAAGTTAAACATTTTATTTTTTGTTGCTTCTTGTTGTTGTTTTCTTTTTGTTTTACCGATGTTGGCTTATATATTACGTAGCTTCGTATGTGTGTAGTTGTAGTTGGTATTTTTGTTTATGTTTTGTTGTTTTTATGTTTTTTTTTGTTTATTTTTATTTAAATAATTAAAAAATGAATTTATGTTGAGATATAATTAATTTATTCGGTGATCGTTCTTGTTTCCTGAACAAGATACTGAACAGAGCCGGGAACAGTTGAGGTGGTAACGAATGTACGATGTTTGGCACGGATCATGTTCAAGTTGGTTTCAGCACAATCAGCACGATCCTCAGCAGCTTCGAGTTCACGTTGGAAACGACGGACGCGGGTGACAGTTTGTTGGGACATACCCTCCTGGGATTTTTAAAAATAAAAAATAAAAATAAAAGAAAAAGTGAATCATTTTGACCAAACGATTACAATGAACTCTGATTCTTACCTGTTCGTTTAATTGACGCTTGAACAGGCTGATTTTAGCGGTGGATTTATCCAAGGCCTCTTGCAACAAAATGATGTTCTTTTGATCTTCCTCGCATTGGATCATGACTTCCTTAACAGTGCGTTCCTTCTTCCTAAGAATCTTGATGGTTTCAGCATGTCGCCTCTTCTCTTCCTCCAATTCAAG
The DNA here is from genome assembly GCA_949129095.1 of Volucella bombylans. Taxonomy (NCBI): domain Eukaryota; kingdom Metazoa; phylum Arthropoda; class Insecta; order Diptera; family Syrphidae; genus Volucella; species Volucella bombylans. The sequence goes on along the minus strand of OX422142.1, from coordinate 115,428,641 downwards.
TTCCAAATCACGAATGCGAGCCTCCAATTTGCTGATGATACGCTTGCTGCCAGCAACAGCGTTAAGTTCGACTTCCTCAAGGCGAATCGACAAATTCTACAATCAAAAGCAATACCATCAATACCGTGATGATATTTGAGAAAGAAAATTAGTCTTACCTTAACTTCAACTTCCAAAGATTTCTTAATGGTTTCGATCTTAACAATACGCTCTTGTTCGACGTGCAATTCTTCAATGGTATGTTTCAAATCAACCTGCGAATGAGATTATTGCATATATTATTGGAATCTAAACTTTCTTAGAGTTCGACTTTTATTTTTCAAATACTTACTTGAACCTTTTGGTAACGCTCATCGCTAATACGCAACTCCTTGGTGACTTCTTCATAATCGGCAGCAACAACTTGCAATTCTTGTTCAAGTTTGGATTTGATTGAAGCCAAATTGATATTGATGGTAGAAAGCTCGCTGATACGAGTTTGAGCATCTTCGTATTGCAATTCAACATTACGCTTAGCACGGTTGGCACTTTCCAATCCAGCTCGGAATTCGTCTACTTCAATATTCAATGAGGTAATACGACGTTGAGCGACATTGTATTGATCCAAAGTTTGTTGCAATTGCCTTTGGACTTCATCATAGTGAGCTTGGATTTCAGTCAATTGCAAGGATTGCTTCTTGATGACCTTTTGCAAATCAATATTGGTCTTGTTGGAAACATCCAATGACATTTCCAATTCAGTGATTTGAATTTGCAACTTCTTCTTGATGCGTTGAACTTCGGTCTTAAGACGGGTCTCAGCCTCAACGACACGAGCATTCAATTGTTCAAGTTCAATGGCAGTTTGTTTGCTAAATGAAAAGAGGGGAACAAAAAAAAAGTGACAATAAGTAACGGTCTGATAGAACATGATCGATTTAAATCTATTTGTCGTTACCCTGGTAAAATGGTGGAAGGGATTTGATACATTGATATACTGGTTCTCCTTAAAATTATTGGAAACACTCTTCATTGCATAGTTTTTGAGCTGTGAGCTATAATGTTGTGTAATCTATTTGTTCTGAATTTAGTGTTAAGATGTGTATGTTCAGGTCTTGTGATAGGGTAAAAAGATTTGTAGGTCAGGTTGGTAGTTAAGCTTGGATTCGTATGTTGTGATGGGAGATGAATTCCATCCCAACGTTATGCTGGAAGAGTAACTGATATGCGTCCATGTTAAGAGCAAAGAGTTGTTTTAAACAAACTAAATGATTAAGCCGTTGATAATCTAAAAAAAACTATGCCAACAATTAAAAACTTCTCTTTTGCCTATATTTAATAGTTATTTTTTAATCCGCCAAAAGAATATATAATTTTCATTACAACAGGAATTTGCACCGATGTGTAATTGTATTTTTATCAATACCTGTTTGTACTCGTATTGACTTTTATATTTAGACTGAAGGTACACATATCGTGATCCCAAAGTAGGGTCCGGGTAGAAAATTTGGTTCGGCTAATAAAATATTTGAGGATTTCTCCAATCGTAGAAAATTCCTCATCTTTCTTATCTGTGAAGCTGTAAGGTCTAAACTTTGTATACAACTGTCATGCTACACTAGACTATTATGACACTTGTTAGCTGGTATCTTCTCATTTGCAAATGGTATTTGTTTTGCTTCAATAAAGTTGATGACTTTATTCGTCACACCGAATTATCGCTATGGTTGTATGGCATATAAACTTTGTACCATCTACTCTCTACAAAAATCTAAATTTATTTATTAGAGCTACAATGCAAAGACGGTGAACTGCGCTTTCATAAGACTCAGCAGAGGAAGATCAGAAGATGTGCATTTACATCGATGCTTTCCTGACCAGATTCAAGTGTTATTAGTCAAGCTGCCGCTTATTTTAGAAAAATAATAATAAGGCTTGGTGCGGTTTTTATGTCTTTTACGTTACAGACTATAGCTTTGTTCAATGCGGCTGCCCAGCTCAGGCCAGAGCATGAACATTTCAGGATTTCGTGTTCAACCTGAGCTGTTCTGCCCAGCTCATGTTTGCTTTTTGTTCAATGACTTTGCCTGGACTCTGCCCTGGGCAGGATTTCTGCACTTACTTTTGAGGTAGAGCAGATTTGTGAGAAGCGTCAAAATCAGCTGTGATTGCAAATTAATTGTTTTGTCCTCGAACTATCACTTGAAAAACTATTGTTGCTTTCTCAATTCATCGCCTCTAATACCATTTGTCTCAACAAATTAAGTTCCATTATTTTATTGTTTTTATTTCACGATTTATACTAAACTTGTAAACTCAAATAATTATCCAACAATCGAAAATGAAGTTGTCATTTTTGACAACTAACATATGGCCGTACTTTTCTGCTCTCATTTGATCTGACATTTTTCACAAACTTGCGCTGCTCTGCCTTGCCTTTTTTCTCATTGAACAAAGCTTATGTATGTATCAGAAAATGGAGTTCGTGTAATGTTTGATATGATCGATTACTCATTGATTATAAAATTTATGATTTCTTACAGTGAAATAGCAATTGAGGCCGACATTGTTTTCATTGGATAGTTGTCAAACCAGAAATTGCTGTTTTCTGGGTTCAATCGCAGGCGAGAGCAATCCTTATTTGTAGTAGTTTTCCAAATGGGCTTACTTAAAAATGACAAAATTTGGACATTAGTCTTAATACAGCGAACTTCGTGAGGTACTAATTGATTCTTCTCTAGAAAGATCGTCATTTATTTTGCGCATAATGACATGTGTAACTAGGAATCCAAAATGTGTGATGTTTTTCAGTAGCAAACTCATTGGGAGGCGCGAGATAGTCTTTCATAACTCTGAATTTTAAAGTATTAGATACTAGTGATATGTTTGCACCTGGACAGTTGATGTATTTAGATATGTAGCAGTTTGGCATTCAGCTTATTTTTTTTTGACTCTTCACCATGTAAGAGCATAGCAGTAGCTTTCGTAGTTACATACTCTTTTACTTTAGTGAAAATATGCTTGCAAAATACAAACGTCAACGATAGCTGGACTCAAAAATATTCTTGTCAATACCCAGAATTTAAGGTGACCGCTTTGAAAATTTTCTTGATTCCTAACCATTAGTTTACTTCGTCTATCCCTACACAAAAACAAATTATTTCGGTGTAAAGTACATATGTTTACAATTCTGCCTTTGCTGACACCTGTATTCAGTTAAATACTTACGACTTAATCTTACATGTCAAAAGAAAATATTAAACCATTGCCAAGGTCAAGGATACCTTCATAAACGGTCTAACGAATGACATGAAAATGCCATTGCTGTAACATCATTTCTAATTATTCGACAACAATTCAAACTGACAACATTCTTCATATTTAAATGTCTCATTAATTATATTATATAACAGCAATTGTAAATCTGTCGTAAAGGCTATTAAATAATTGTTTACTACAGTCACAAATGCATGATAGGCTTTGATAAATTGCTTTCAACCGAAAAGATGCAAATTCTTCTGAATTAGAATAAACATGAAATGTGCTTAGTCTACTCAATTCTGAGTCAGTGACTTGAGAATTTCTGTGATTTGGGCCAACTCTTTGCTAATAATAAACCTGGCAAACTAAATACAATTCGAATTTGTATTTTTTTATCTTTAGTGAAATGTCATCTGACAACCCAGGTACGTTTTATGTAAAAATAAACTGCAATTCAATTTAAATTAGCAATTCTCTATGAAGAAAAACGAGGAATTTCTTTGCGTATTAATTGAAAATGTAAAACAAATGTAAAACGAGAAACTTTTTATTTTTTTATACGAGTACTTGTGTCATAGTACTAATCTAAAACTTAAATTCTATTGTTGTTTGAAATAACAGAAATGAAGCTATGCCAAGGGCGGAAATTTAACTCAAGGTGATACACAGAGAGGTTTTTATTTGTTTTTATTTTATTGGTTGAATATGTTACGCTAAATATCCCAGTCATGGTTATTAACAACCCTAAGCCATCTGAACTGAACTGGGTATTATTGTAGTAATAGGCAAAATGTTATGTTCGATCTATAAACTTAATTTGACAACCGAATTGCACAATTTTTGACAGATTGCTTATTGCTATGTTATTGCCTATAAAACAAAACATTTTAGAGAGGGAGTTTTATAATCCGAAATACTTGATAAAAATAAACAAGACAGCCCAAATATGTGAGGCTAATAAAGATGTCAAGCAGATAAAGATTTTTAAAATTCGAAAAATAAACTTGCTCGAGTTCTTAGTTATAAAAATTATGATATTTTGAAATGTTGTCTTAACTACCGTTAATTTAGGCAGAAACCATTTCAGAGAATTTATTTTATCAGCATTTCGAACTAAAACTATTCAACCAAATAAGCGTTTCAGCAGACTGGACTTTACTTGTTCCTTTGCGGCGAAGATCTGCATATGGAAGACTGTCAAACGTTGCTTGATTTCATGTATAATAGTTATAGATATGACCAACAATTTAAATCAAAAACCAATTTTAGATTCCTCAAAGAATTGGTAAATCTTTTTTAAGAAAAATAAAGGGATAATTTGCTGGAATTCCGTAGGATTAGGATTAGTCAAACGTGCCCAGAAAGATGAATACGAAATGCATGACAAGCATGATAGCGTGAAGAATTCATCTCTTGAATAATTCGATTGCCTACTGACATAACCGGAGGGTCACTTCATACCAAAAAGTTTTTATTCTTCATAAAGAATGAAGCGTGCGGTTCTGTTCTAAAAACGTCATACAATGTAAGAGACAATGAACAGGTGTTTGAGGCAATTTTGTATAACTATTTTCAATTGTCAAATCTTCAGATTGGTGCTTTTCTATAAAATGTACTTCTAAAAAAAATTAAAAAGAAACTCCCTTAAGCAATTAATTCAGCCAATTCAATTTGTATTCCTTCGTTTTTCGTTTTGCAATTGGTGAACTAAAAATAGGTTATCGTATTCTCATCAAAGCTTTCGCATTTTAGTTGATTTGTAAAGGAAAACAAACAACTGATACCCTGTCAAATGGTAATCGCTTTAATCCATGCCACATGTGCTCGTGGTATTTATGGGGACGGAATTACGTAAACGAAATTGGTCTGTTCATTGATTCTGTCGACATAAGTCCACACTGGAACTAGAGGATAAGAATATTAGTTTTTATTTATTTTGTGACGTCTGAAATGTTTATTTCTCTCCAATACTAAATAACAAATGTATGAAATAGAAATTTCACATTTATCATTTGCCGTATATTCTGTTCTTTTACATACATAAACGTTTATATTTTTGGCGTTAAGAAGAAAGTGTACATCAATGTATTTACAGATTGTATAATTAGATCACAGAACAAGAACAACCAAAAAAAACCACTGATATTATGTTTTACGAGTATGTAGGTACTGCTTAAGAAGCTGCTTCTTGACATTTAGTTGGCAAGATTTTCTCTAGTTAATGCAAATAAATTTTGTACAAAAAAAAGTCTAGGTAGTCAGGTTGCGTAAGTTTTAAGAATTGCTATAAGCTATAGACGTCTAAACAAATTTAGTACTTGTACATCTACATAAAGTTATAATTGGCTTCAGTGTTGGATATGTTTTCAAAAAGTATTACAATTTTAAGTACATGTCTTCTGTCGTGACATAAATATTTTGCAACCTTTAGATTCGTACAATTTAGTTAGTCCACATGATTTAGTCAATTTGAATGCATGGAATTTTGGGGAAGTTCCAAATTTTGGGGATGCAAAGAGCAAAGAGCCAGATAAACCGATAATGATTTTTAAATACGCAAATATAATAGTGTCAGACCATTTAAAAAAAAAATGCTAAGACTTCAAAAAATGTGGGAGATCAGGAATACCACATTAAAGACATGGAACCGTATTCATATATACTTACGATCATGACCTATATTTTGCCTCATGAAATTGTCAAATGGCATTACAGTTTTGAAGAATATTTTTTTCCTAAATTTAATGCGTGATGAAAAATCCAGCAATACATTGAACTTTGATTTCAAGCACGTTACGCTAACCGTCAAATGATTGTCAGTTATCAACTGCAAGCCTTTCAGTGAGACCCGATAAATAAATATAGAATTTGAACAAAGGCCTAAGCATTTTGGAAGAGCCTTTGCCCAGCCATGTAATCTTTTGTAAGTGATTGAATAAATTCTCTTTTGGCCGTATAAGTGGATAGATACAGAAAATGACAGATGTCGATTTTAAAATTCATTATTATCATGCTTGAGAGTATAAGATAGTTAAAAGATTTTAAAAATAACAGTGCGATTAATTTTTAAACTACCTATCCATATTTAAACAGTGCTGGAACGTATTTAAGTATGATGCATAACTCCCGGAACAAAACTATTTCCGCTAAGTGAAAAAGTAAGTAAGAAGTATTAAAATGTTAAAGGATTCGCAATTCAATCTTTGCGAAAAATGCAGAAAATTTCCTTCAGCATTAGTTACATTTTACAGTTAAATAATAGAAAAACTCGGCAAGAAAGTTTATTTTTACAATTTATTTCAGACAAGTGAGACAAATAAAATTAATAGATCGCTCACTATAAGAAAATTCGTAGTAACTGAAGGAGCTACCAGAATAGACATAAAAATAGGGGATCGTTTGGGAGATTGATTTTAAAAGAATTATATGGGAAAAGAAATGCTGATAAATTAAAAATTTAAAACATGGTAGCTGGTGATCTAAAAGACGATAACACACCACCCCAAAGACATTTAAATAGCGAAACTGGATTTGAAAAGTATAATGTAGAAAATTATAAAATATGGTATGCCGCAGGCATTCCATTAAGGACCGAATATACCTATATATTCAATGAACATTGTAGCTAAGTCGTAAATCCTTCAAGGTTAGAAATCCAGGGAATCTAAGGCAGAAGCTCAACAAGAGAAATAAAACCATATGTTGTCAAAGGTCTATTCTTACTACTTCTAGTGTTAAAAATGACTCGAAATACTTCCGGTCATTGGAAAAAATACATCAAGAATTATCTGCATCTGTCCAAAAAAAAAAAAAAAACCTTTACAAACTCCAACGCAAAATAATTTGCATAAAATATGTGAAATAATTTCGGTATTTCAGCTGGAAGAATTTTAAAATTTTGCCTAATATCTTTGAAAGTTTAAACTTGCATCTTGAAGTTGTTTTTAATATGATTGACTACAATAAAAAGTATGTTAAATATTGCTCATTGGGGTTTAAGATACATAACAAGTGCCCAAGATCTGACCCCGCTAATCTATTAGTGTCGATGATGCTATTGCAAAAAAGTCAAAGAAATACGATATCCATCATTTGGTTGCTGCTAGCGGTACTATTGATGCTATTCTTAAACCAGAACAATACCTTGTCAATAGACATACTGAATACAATTGTTCAATACATGTACTCGTATAAGGTATGTAAGTTCCTTTTTGCACATACTTAAACTGATATGTGCCTACGCATCTAGGTCATCTCAACAAGATATAAAGTGTTTCCCCTCTTTGCCTTTTGATTTTCGTTTTTCTTTTATCTTTATTTGTATCCGATATCGAATTGACATTATCCCATTCACAAGATATTCGTACAATACTTTCAAGTGAAACTAAAAATAAAAAATTCACAAAACAGTCTCTGAAGTGATTTCGTAATATTGATTGATTTTTTTTCCTTTCTTTATTTTTCACATCACTTTGGTATTTTAGTGTTTTTTTATTTTTTTTTTGGTTACAATCTTCTGTCAATTATTTGTATCCTTTAATAAGAAATGGATTCAATGATTGGAAAAAGAATGGAAAAAAAAAACGAAATTTAATATGACAAAAGAGAATGATGACTGTAGATACTCGTATGTTAACGATATTAATGAATGCCTCAAAACAACCTATCCAGATTTATTGCATGATCACCATCACACATATCCTTATATCAATAATCGGTAATTCTTTAAACGTGGATGCTTAATCATAACCCTACGGCAAATAAAACACTTATGAGTTGGATCGCACCTTGAATCTGAGTACATTTCCACGGTTTTCTGATTCAATGTCGACAGCTGTCGCTTGACATTGCATAGTGACGATGACACTTTATAATCCAAATTATCAATCATTCTATCGTCCAAGAGCTCAATATGAGCTGTATGGAGTAGACGATTCTCACTAACACCCCGACTTGAACGCATTATAGCCTGAGCCATAAAATCCTCCTCCTCACGTTTGCTGGATTTAATATTTTTCTCAGCATCGGCCAGAAGGGCCGCCGATATAGCGGTAGCCGATTTACCCCGAATGGCACGTTTTAGTTCGGCCGAAATTTCGACATCCCTTAAATCATCCATCATACGCAATCTTTGTAATAAACGACCAGTATCGCGACGTATAATATCCTCTAGTTCGGCTTGACGCTCCAAGCGACGACGTTGGGATCGTTCGATAATACTATCCTCTGGGATATGCTTAACAACACGCGAAGCGTCCGCTAGCTTTTTTACACTGAATGGCGTTCGAATCGAATAGCGAGCATGTAATAGAACTTGATTGGCCCGATCGGCAGCTGCACGCGATAAACGGAGAATCTCGGAGGACGTATAGCGATGTACTAAATTACTGGGGCGATATCGTTTTAAGCCACGTTCATTTGACCACGGTAAGTGCGGCAACTCAACCTGACGGCCCGTTGTTTTGGCATCTAAATAATCTATCATTGGTTGATAATAGTTCATGCTATATCCATAATTATCCTCATAGGTGCCCATTAGCATGTGGCGCACTCTATTCGGTCTGCTCACTTGCATTAGTGCCATTGAAATGTATTTGTATATCTAACGGTGTAGTGGATATAAATAAAAATTTCTCACTAGGTTCCTTTGATTGTGTTTGTTTTTTTTTTCTTTCGGACTTTTTCTTTGAAAATGTGAGTGAGTGAATATTTAGTTGTATGAAAATGGTTTAATGAGGGGATGTTAGGGTAAAAGGGAACAGCAGTGTCCTAAGTAAGAATTTGGTTTTTGGTGGCCGATCAAAGTCTTGCTACTTCTCAGGGGCTGCAGCAAACAGCACTAGTAACTTTGGGTTCTTTGTTGTGTGGTTTTTTTAATTCTAAAAAAAGAAAATAACAATAAATTTTTAATCAAGCAATGATGTCGTAGATACGAGTACATTGCGTTTTGGTAAGAGAATTGTTTCTTTTACAAGAAATACGAATACCTACACCACATGTGATTTGAAGCGATCTGTTTTAAGGTATATTTTTTATTCTGCTTGTAATTGATTTATTTCTGATTCCAGATACCTGCTTCCCTGGATGATTAAGTCCTTGCGCAGTATTTTATGTGACTGGAATTCTGAAGTACACTGTTACGGACACATTTGTTGTAGACATGTTACAATATAAACTTCAACTTACACTCTTCCTTTGTTTTTTTTTTTTTTTTGTTCAAACAAAAAAAAGAAGATTCTGTTCTACAAAAAATACCCAATCTATTATTATTGTAGATAGAAACTTTTGCTTCACTAGTAGTGTGCAATGCAAGCAACTATTAAAATCGAACTGATTTAAATGGGTCACTCTAATATGGGAATCACTGTCTAATAGATAAGCCAACTAGAATCCCTTGAGTAAATCACTTCCGACAACATCTCAGTTTGGTATTCATTTGAAGAGAACCATTTAAATGGTGAAAGAAAAGATAATATCTACAATAAGATGAAACGAGATCATTACTGCAGATTAAGTTGTGTGCATAGTTTTTAATGAATGACCTCCAAATGCCATTAAAGACAACGGACCATTGTTAATTTGAGCATTGAAAAACATCATACATAGTAAGATAAGGAAAGTACTCGTATTTAGAATACAGGTAAGATCTTCCGGTGGCAATTACTTAGGACGGATTCCTAAGAAGATCCCAGAAGATACTTTCTTCGATCGATGTTCAATGCAGAATGAATCAGATTTATCTAAGAATTTCTGAAAATACCCATTGTTGGTTGAAATTGATCAATGATCAAGCGAATGCTTATCTATTTCTGGTTTTCTTTTCTGTTATAAGTTTTTTTTTTTTTTTTTTTTTTCAAGCGCCCTTATATTGTATATTTATACATATATACAATTTTATGATTTCATCATTTACGTTCTAAAAAATATGAATACGCATTTTGTTATATAAGTGTTTTAACCTTATGATTTAAACTAGACAAACTATATCTTCGTCTATGATCATATAATACTTTTGTAGAACTGGGCCAAACGTTTGTTTTTGAGCACCCTGATTAATCTTAGTGGAACGTAATGCATTCGAATTGTGTTGCCCTGCTCACTTAAAATAAATGTTTTGAAGAAGTCGGGTTTTCAAATTGTTACTTTTTAAATTCTTCAGATCTTTAGCACTGCGTTTAGATGCAACCTCACTTTGCAAGGTATAGTTCAATTACTTTTATATTTGGATTTAAATTCTGCCAACAGTGAGATCCTGAAATAAAGAAACGAATGGAAGTTTCGATTGACAGAATAAGTGTCGCCGAACAACGTTTATTTTAAGAGTTGCAATGGATGTCTCTCTTATCAATAATTCTGTGGCCACAAGTCATAACCGCCTAAATCGGTTTTTCATTATAATTATTACGAGCTAAACTGTTATGCCAAAACAGTATTTAAAAAAAATTACTTCGGCTACTAGTTTTTTTTTTTGAATAACTTCTGTTTAAAAAAAGATACAGTCATAAAAAATTAAGTGGAAGTAGATTTAAACATGCTGAACACGATGTTGCCCTTAACTTAATTTTATCCTAACTCGAGTTAAGCGGTTATGGTTTGTGGCCACTGAATTATTATCAGCAAAATAGATACAAGTGTGTACATCTTTTAATTTCTCGATTTCGTTGGATCACGTATCCATGCACTTGTGATTCGGAATTTTAAATTACATAAAATGGCAGCTGTACCAAACTGCACTTCTCCATCCATCAAATGTTTTTCTTTAACCTTTAAATATCATGAATTTGTTCTTGAACTTGGAAATGAATAAATCTTATTTCGTGCGCATTGTGGCGTACATAAGGAGTCATAAATCATTACACGACAGCTGTTGTAATTGACTGAAAAATCAACATTTCACAAATGTCACTATCAATTGGGTGCTGCACAAGTGTTTGTCCGTAGTCTTATGTCCAGTGAATAAGATTGCTAATAATTATAAAACACATCGCTTGTATCGTGTTGCCATTGAACTTAATGTACGAACGTGTATTTGAGAATTTGGTCCAGTTTGCTTTTGAATTCATATACATATGTGATATACGAGTATTGTACACATATGGCGTTTCTAAAAAAATGTATACTTCTGGTTTAAAGCCCACATATACACTGATTTTGACTGAATCAAAAATTCAGCTTCCAGAAGTTCCAGACTTAACTTTTAGGGAAAGTTTCACTTTGACATGGAGGATCCGTTACTACCTAATTTAGTATACATATGAGTATATAAAATCTTTCTTGCTCCAACTCATTGAAAACTTAGTCGATTTTGTGTTTGAACATCGATACTGCGGCTAACAGTAAATATGTCTACATTAATGTGAATGAAGTGTTCTCCGGATCGAATATTAAATTAGCCATTAGGGCACTTGCACTAATCAATTGAAATTTTACACCCATAACTTTGCCAAGATTTTTTGACAGTTCATTTGAATAGTTTGAACTTGAGTAAAGTTCGTTTGCAATGGTCTATATCTATGAGCTAATAGGTGAACAGAAAGAAACTCTATTTTGCCATAAAAAGACGAAACAAATTAGCTTGCAGGCATAATAAATGATGTAAGATACGTAATCCACTGGGAATTGCACCCAAACATCTTCCAAACACATTTTTATATGTTGTGGAATCCATCGCCCATTAGATTTATCTTCCAATATGCTGCACCTAGCTTCCAGGACCGTACTTTGATGAGCTTAAAAACAGAATGACCGACCTCCTCAATGACATCATGGATAATGGAATAGTGCCGCATCGGCTTAAAGAAGTGCCTATCTCTTTCTAATCTACAAAACGGGTGTAAAATGAATCCAGGAAATTACAGAGGTATTTCCTTCCTGTATGCATCGTATAAAATCTTTACGGCATAGCACAGTCAACTTACAACATAGAAAGACGAAAATAAGCTGCTGAAAGAATACCAAGTTGAATTCAGATCGGATTATTCCATTGTTGACCATGAGTTTGCCCTAAAGAGTGTTGTAGAGACATTTCTACAGAGAAAAAATAAACTATATTATATGAACTCTTTGTGGATTTTAAGGCCGCCTTCGATTCAATGGACCGGAACGAGTTACTCTATAAGGCTTACTACATGGGTATGTCACATAAGTTTGGTCAGACTACTCAAAAACTATGTGCTGATACCAAAGTTGCTGTAAGGAATCGCTATTTCTCATCGGAATGGTTCCAATCATGTTCTGGAGTAAGGCAAGGATGTGCTTTGAGCCCGAGTTTATTTGCTCTCTTCATTGAAAATATAATAGATTTGATTAAAGCCCTTATGATTGCGGACGATATAGTGTCGACGATATAGACTCGCCTGAGTCTATAGTATGTAGCTTTTGATCAGTTGTTTATAAAATGTGGAATCTGGTGGTTAATTTGAATAAGACACAAATAATGATATTCAGCAGTTTGGGGGGCAGAATTGTTAGAATGAGAAATGACACTTTAATGGAGAAGCAATTGGTGTAGTAAACGAGTGTAAGTACCTCGGAGTGTATCCTACTAGAAATTGATGCGGTTTGGAGAACATGCTTCATTAACAAAAACATTACCAATAGTGAGTGACAAGTAATATAAAGTGTTTGAAGCTGTGTCGGAATTTACTCTTTTATACATGACACAAATTTGGGGTTAAAAGGAATATGAGACAGTGGAGAAGCTACTTCGGTTCTTCCACCGAAGACGCCAAATTATATGCTCATGTTAGAAACAGGACAATCATCACTTTTCGTATGAATGTTAAAACTCCAGGTTAAATACGTGTTCAAAGTTCTAAAATGCCAGACTTTCGACTACCAAAAAGAGCACTCTACACACTCTACACACAATACGGCAATTTATTGATTCCATTAAAATGCTTGGTCTTGATGTTGTAAATTCGACCATTCCAACGCACTTTACTGGTTCCAACTGCACACTCTTGGACATCTTTATTACCAGTGACTGTCAAGAAGTGTTCTTTACCCAGGTTTCCGCTCCTGTGTTTTCTAAACATGACCTCATCTTTGCCACTTTTAATCTAGTCGCCAGTAACAAACAATCGGTCTATACATTCAGGGACTTTAAAAATCTTAATGTGGAGCAACTTGAACAAGACATTATTTGCCTTTATTGGCATAACGTATTTTTTGAAACATCGGTCGATGACCAAGTTGAATTTCTCCATCACGTAGTTTTACAGCTCTTCGATAAACATGTTCCTCTAAAAAGGAAAGCTGTCAAATATAATAACATCAAGTGGTTTACCTCTGAAATTGTTGAGCTAAGAAACCAGCGTGATGCTGAATTCAAAAAATGGAAACGATTTCGAATTCCCGAATACTATGGCAGCTATCGGTTGTTACGTAACATAGTCAACTCGAAGATTAAAGAAGCCAAACGTCGCTATTATGCTAAGCACTTCGATCATAAACTTCCAACCAAAACACTTTGGACAAACTTACGTGAATTAGGTGTAGGTAGTAACTTGAAGTCCATGGTAGACCAGGTCGATCCTAACGAACTAAACAAAGAATTCGCTAAAGTTCAATCGAAGTTTCGCCCAAATGGAAACAATATCCAAACGCCACACGCTGCCTTATTCGAATATGGCCGAGTGGAACAAATCGACGTTTCTAGAGCTGTGTTAAAAATTAAATCTAACGCTGTTGGTGTCAATAACATCCATCCAACTTTTATTAAATTAATATTACCCTATATACGAGTACTTCCAGCTTTAACATATATTTTCAATAATATAATAACAAGATCCACTTTATCGTGTGCTTGGAAGCAAACTAAGACTATACCAATCCCAAAAAGGAAAGCAGTAGGCAACTCGTCAACTGAATATAGACCTATCGCTATACTTCCATATTTGTCAAAAGTATTTGAAAAAGTTATACACCATGAAATATCAAGTTTTCTTCAACAAGAACAAGTTCTTTGCGCCTAGCAGTCTGGATTTCGGAAACACTACAGCTGCACATCAGCGTTTCTAAAAGTATCCGACGACATGAGAGCTGCAATAGACAAAAAACAAATCTCCCTTATCGCTCTCCTAGATTTTTCTAAGGCCTTTGACACCGTTGATCATGAACTACTTGTATCAAAATTGATGAACTTCTATAACTTCTCTGCATCATCCGCTAATCTCATACGGTCCTATCTGGTTGAAAGAAGCAATGCTGTGTCAGATTATATTGCAATTTCAGTTGGTGTTCCACAAGGATCCATTTTGGGTCCCCTACTTTTCGCAATTTTTATTAACGATCTTCCTAAAAGCATTCTAACAGTTCTACAAAAGTTCTAATTTTCACATGTTTGCTGACGATATCCAGCTCTATTTAAGCTTTGAGAATGATCTTATTGATCATGCTGCTTTGAAATTTAATGATGACCTAAAACGTATCCATTGCTGGGCAGATGAAAACCTTCTGCAGCTTAACCCAAGAAAAACGAAGTGTCTTCTCATAAATAGAAACCATTTATCTTTTATCAACGTTCCTTCAGTATACCTTGGTAATGAACCTATCGAATTTGTAAACAAAGCCAAAAATCTTGGTATTTGGTTCAATACAAAATTAACCTGGGACGACCACGTTTGCTCAGTTGTGGGAAAAATATACGGATGTCTTAGAAATCTCTCCCAAACTCAAAGCTTCACACCAGTAAATACGAAGCTCATGTTGGTCAAGGCCGTGCTCATTCCTCTGATAACATATGGCTGCGAAGTTTTGTGCGATACGTATACGGCCTAAATCGTTTTGCTCACGTGTCGGCTTATACCAAAAATATTCTTGGTTGCACACTTGACCGATATTTTGACTACTGCACAATCAAATATCTACACAGGATTATAATCAACCAACAGCCCCAATACTTATATGATAAACTAAGGTTTTCGCATTCAAATAGATCTTTAAGTTTAATTGTACCTCGTGTTGCTTATCAAGTTACCGAACGACAGTTTTTCGTTCACGCCATTCGCCTTTGGAATTCACTCCCCTTTAATATAAGACGACTCTATAATACAAATAGCTTTAGTGAAACTCTCTTTCGACATATAGCAGACAACTAGCAGGAATACTGAACATAAATTTCACACCATACAAATATTTTATTTTAATTGTTCAAGAAAGCTTATAATTTTTTTTTCTCTCTCTTTGTACTCAAATTTATTTCAATCAGATGTTAATATTTTTAAAGTTTACCTTATTGAGAAAGAATTATAATTTTAGTTTAATCTTAAATCACTTATTAATTGTATCACATTTATAGCTTAAAGATCTGAATGGTCTATTATAAATGTCGTTGTTATACTGTAATAAAAATACTGAAATACTGAAATACGGCATAAAGCGGGATGGTACAAGGAATGGATTGAGCTAACTGCTGGATGTGGGGTAGAGCTAAATCTCCAAAATACAATAGACTGGAAGTCCAAACTATACCAGCTCATAGGGATGAAAAGAAGGAGTAGGATTTGTGGAGAGTGCGCTAGGGTCGCTGCATAGAATGAGTTATAATCGACTATGCTACAATTTCTACAACTTCTACATATTCTACACATTCTACTCATGAACCGTTCTGTCGGATACCAGAATTAGATTTTTTTTTATCCGTTTTTAAACAGAAATAAACAGTCGATTTTTGAAATTTTTTTTACAACGCCGCCATTTTGGTATTTTTCACTCAAATCTTCTAAATCTTCTACGGGACAGAATGACAAATTCGCTGAATAATAATCTTTTTGAAATTTGGATTTCAGATGATTACAAAAGGAGCAATCATGGGGGCCAGCCACCTACTTTTTTTTGAAGAGACCTACTTTACCTCACCAAAATGACGTTAAAATATTTTTTTTTATTTAAACACATTTTGTTTTGTATTATTCAATAGCTAAATAATAACATATAATTATCATAAGTAGATTGTATTTAATTTTTTGCAAAAAAAAAAAAAAAAATCCTTAAAAACTTTTAAAACTTAACCTCGGACATGAGACTACCAAAGACAAAAATATAAGCTCAAAAGTGCTTAAATAATTTGTACTTCTGTTATAAAAACAAGCTTTTCAGGAAGACGACGAAAGATCCACTGTCCGGCGGAATGAATCGATCGACTAAAAACCAGTGGTTTAAACCTTCTAAAGCTGTGAGCCCATGGAACTCTACATATAACCTAGCTTCTCAAGACTTACGGTCATGGTCTTTAATTGACAAATGACGAGCTTCTGTACAATATATATGTTTGCATAGCCCAATAAAACTATAAATTACTCAAAAAACTGATATAAGATAGTTTGGGCTGGAACACCTCATACATACAATAGGCCCGTCAGATTCTTGCTGTTCAAAGTCATCAAAATCCAGAAGTCTCAATAATTTTTGTACCAAAGAAACAAGGGATTCAATGCAATGGATTTGATGTCATTGAATTTTTAATGTGATCACTAAAAACATCAATAATGAAGATACTTTGCTTCTTCATCAATAGCATCTGTACTTAAGGCAACAATTTTGCATAAGCCCTTTGAACTATTAAAAAAAGAAATACATCTTTGTAAAAACCTAGTTATCCAATTAAATAGGAAATACCTAATTGAAAGAAAGCTACGAACTAATTTCAAATTGTCTTGGTGCCTGGTGTCTGTGTTATGGCATATCCATCCCACCCCTGTTTAACCTTACCTACAATAATATGAAATTGTTGACGATACAGAATAATTTCTCCAGACTCCGAATCTAATCAAGTTTTTTTTTTTTTTCACAAACCTTCAAACAACACAACATCTAACAGATATCTTCAATATTCCTTAGATGAGCTTTAGGTATAAACTATGGGTATAAGAGAGTACCTGAACTATGTACGTGGTTTTGCTTAACTTCAGCGTTGGAATCGAGAAATAAATACGTATGTATGTGCAGTTCTATCTCAAGCCACAAAATAGGCAATGTAATAACCTAGTGTACCTTTACACTTCCCTAATTTTCGCAAAATAATTTCGAATTTAAAGTTTTCAATTTAAAAAGTAAAAATTTAGTTAAGATGCAGAAATTTAATTGTCAAATCGCAAACTAGTGCAAGTAACGTTGTCAGTATTGAATATAATAATAATAATCTAATAACTGAATTCTAATTTCAAAAACAAAATACAGATCTGTTACTATATGCTGGAACACTCCACGTATCGGCCCGAATGCTTTGGCATGTTCCCATGACTTCAAGCTGAAAAACATAAATACTAGTACATACAATGGCTCAGTTTGTCAAACTTGGAAAATGTTGATGGCATAACTTCTCCAAGTTTCTATTCGATTTTCTTTTGAATGAAATTTACTTGTTTGCTGTTTAAAAGAAAATCTTCGTTTTATTTGAAGAAAAATAACTCGCGCTCTGTGAATAAATCGTATACTTTAAAAATGAATTTCATGTCTTCGAAAAGTTATTCTTGCATATACTCCAATGCTATATCCGACAGGGCAAATGAACAACCCTTTTTGTTTTTCTGTGAAATCCATGTACATCTTTAATAGGCAGCACAGGTGCTTTCGAAATGAGAAGTATAATAGCATAAATGGCCACTGAATTTTTCCAGTGCATTATACGAGTAGTCTGATCCCTGAAAACGGTTCCAAAACACAGAAAGATTGCTATTTTCGTTTATATATCTGTTTTTAAACAAACTGCAGTTTCCTATAGTCGAACTTTGAATATTTAGCCCTTTGCGTTCATATTCATTAATAAAGTTTCTTGATGTTTCCAACAAAAATGACAACAACTCTGTATGCAAATACCAGTTGTTTTGTTCGAATACTTCTCCCGAGATTCAAAATTGATTCAATTAAAAGTAAATAATAATAACTAGACTACTGGATAACTCCTTTCCACCACTTTCGAAAAAACAAAAAAAAAATTGTACTTACCGGATAGCTTCAATTTCTTCATCCTTTTCGAAAAGACGACGTTCAGCATCGTGACGGAACTGAGCGAAGTCAGATGCCAATCGTTGAGCACGTTGTTCTTCAGCCTTGCGACCCTATATTGAGAATTCATAAAGCACCATTAAAATCATTCATTTTGAAATATTTAAATGAATAGCTTACAGCCTCGGCCTCCTTGTAAGCAGCAGTCAATTCATCGCGTTCATTCTCAAGACGACGAAGTTCGAGTTCCAAGTCATGCAAGCGGCGAGTGATTTCAGAGATGGTAGCCTTAGCTTCATGGAGATCATCTGCGATCATTTACAAAAAGATAAAAGTTAAAACAAAAAATCGGAATTGATTAGAAATTTGAGAAACAGCTTAATTACCTCCCAATTTCTTATTTTCACGTGCCAATTGTGTGTTAGCATCACGAGTTTTTTCCAATTCATGAACAGCCTTTGATAGTTCAGCTTGCTTATTCCTTAAATCACGTTGTGAAACTTCAAACAATGTAATGGTCTCCTCCAAACGAGTCTTCAAATCAATATTGGTCTTCTCCAATGAAACAACGGTCTTTTGCAATTCCCTCGCTGTGTTGTTGGATTTCTCCAAATCGATGATCAAAATTTCAACTTCACTTTGTAGGCGTGTCTTTTGTTTTTCCAAATTATTAACCTTAACAATCAACGATTCGATGTGTTCTTCCAATTCGGTGATGCGAATTTGATATTTACGGCGTAATTCTTCAACTTCTTCAGCATGGCTAGCAAGTTCGGATTGATACTTTGATTGCCATGAAGCTGCGTCACCATTAGCCTTGACCAATTGACGTTCCAAGTCGATACGTGCTTCAGACTCTTCTTCAAGTTGCAAGCGAACTGATTCCAGTTCGGTTTCAATCTGATGAAGAGAAGCTTCAAGACTTGATCGACGACGATCTTCATCTTCCAAACGGCGACGAGCTTCTTCTAATTGAGAGATAACTTGACTCCTGGAATATGAGACTGTGTCGACTTGCACTTTAAGATCTTGAACGTCCTTGATCAATTCGATATTCTCTTGAGAGAGACGAGTCTTATGCGATGTAATATCGATAACTGTGCGATTTAATTCTTCGATTTTAACATTTAATTCGGTAATGGTGATCTCCAGCTTCTCGATGTGTTTGCTGGTGTAGATTTTCTCCTTGTTGGAGGATTCGATTTGGCTGAGCAATTCGTAGACCTCAGCTTGGAATTTGGCCTTATCTTTTTCGGCTCTATTTAATGTGGTAATGAAAAAAAGAGAAGAAAAATTATTAGTATTAATATTATTTATTTTAAATAGGAATAACGAGCAGATTGGTTGGAGTTTTCTTAAGCCAGGGATGTTATAGCGGTGGTTAGAGCGGTCAAGATTGCACGTTATATGATTTGGTTTTGACAGTTGCTGCGGCTTCGTCTTTTGCAAAGCATCTGGCATTTTTTCTTAGATTTAGTCTTAGTCAGCCTGTGAATGTTGCATTTCGAAACATAGAACATATATCAGCTTTGAATCAAACATTTATTAAATTGATTTAACTTTAACATCTACAAAAAACATTTAACTTAGATCATAACCAAATAAGAAGCCTAATGAAAAAACTTTACTTGAAAGGAGATTATGTGATATGATTTCAAGAGCTCGGTTTTTTTATTTGTGGAAAACAGAACCGCATTTGCCTCTTAGGAATACTATATAGATAACTTAAATCCATAAGCTGTGAGTTGCTCTTCAAGCAAATGGAAGAAATGGTACTAACAAATCTTCGTAATGCAACGTATTTCCAACGTTAGACCCTTGTCTACAAGCAAAGCTCCTTGTTTGACAACTTTTTCATAAAAAAATGTCAATCATTCGTCTTAATTCTGTGTGAATGAGAGAAAATCTTCTTAATACAGGGCAACATACAGAAATAATGATCATATTTACGTAACGGGTTTTGGAAAGATAAAAAGTGTTTTAAACTTATCTGAGTTCTGATAATCTTTCTAAAGTTGACGCATATTCTGTCAATCGCATGACTTAATGTGATCAGAGAGCGAGCCAGTTCAAATAGGAAAGTACTCGTATCTATCACGAAACATTTGATTTTTAAAATATGGAGGCATTACTCGTATGTGTGCTTAAAGAAAGATGGCTCCACATAAAATGATAAATAATCATAGAGAGTCGACCTGGAACAGTCAAAATTTCATGCTCATATCTGAAGACCGGCTTCTACATATCATTAGGTATTTTTACACATGACCATCAAATGAGCAAATTGAGACATTTCCCTTCAATAGGAATCGGCTTCTTAAGTGGGGCAAAATGGCGATCAAACAACTTAAAATAGAAATCGTAAATGTTTAATCGTAGTAGTTCAAAAAGGAAACAGCCCTACTTATCTGCAAGTTACAATTAGGTTGCTCAAGTGCACTTGATTGTAACAACTATGTATACATGCATACATATGCATGGTATGTATATGGGGATCCTGATTCAGTCACATTTTTGTAGCGAATTGTAAACTAGATGAGAGGGCAAAAGAGTAGTCATAGCTCTATCTTAAGAACGCCAGAGTTCATATATCGTAGCCTGGCATACAATCCCTAAAGCTTAGTGCACATCACAATGTTGTGCATGAAGGTGAGACCCTATGGATTACTTGCAAAATGACAAAAGTTGGAAATCTGCTTAAATGATATTCAAAATACTATCGTACGCATCTTAAACTTTTAATTCCTAGATAAACTTCCCACTCATCTCTTTCCTATAGACAAATTATCTGATACATAATTGTATTTCATCCAAAGTACCTATTAACATTCCTTTTCCTTCTTTCAAAAAAGAAAAAAAATATATATTCTGACCATACGCCAATAAAAGAAAGGAAAAAAGCGCAACTTTTCCCCACGTAAAATCGTATCGAATTTCTATATAAAAACCCAAGTGTAAAAGAGGCAACTCTACTTCACAGTTGTGCTCCAATCAAAGACATATTTGGATCGGAGAACTGAGAACTTTTACCGAGCACCGGCTAAATTTAGCTCCAACCTATCACCATCTGTTTTCGAATTTTCTTTCAGCTAATTGTATTTCCTTCTCTCTTATTAAGATATCTTTAGGTTCATTTCTTTCTAGGAGAAATGAAAGAAAAGCTAAAATTGCAAAGGAAATCCAACAGCAAATGCGTTGGCCATCCAATTCCCCTTAAAAAAAAAAAAATAGGGGAACTTTTTTTTCACAGATGAAAATGCAAAAGAGAAACAGCAAAAGAAAATCATGTGCGGAAAACAAGTGGGAAACCACGATCGGTCTTTGAAGATCTTCTTTACGAAGGCACACCTGAAATTTTTATGGAACATACACGCATTGCAGTATAGTGTGAGTTTTTCAACGTCCCTGTATGCGTATGGGGGTTTTGATGGTGGATATAGAGAAAATTCTGACGCATTGATCAGATACTTTTCTTCTCCTTCCGTCGAAAAGTATCGATCACCTTGAATTTGTTTTTTTTTTTGTTTGTTTTCAGGTCTTTGTTGTATCTTATCCGAGTATCTGTGAATTTTTTTGGTTTGTGAGAATTTATTTTTGCTTTTATTTTCGAGAATGGAAATATGAGAGCTTACGAAATAATTTTTTTTCCTTTGGATTCGGGAATGTGTTTTGTTTTTTATTTTTTGTTTGTTCAGGTTTTACTAGAGGTCAGTATCTAATTACTGGACAGTAAACAAAAAAGGAATAATTAGACAAGATACTTTCATGGGCATGAGATACATAAATTCAATGACTGCGTTGCAATAGAAACCTTTCGTGATTATTCTCTCTTGGTTTTGAATTTTTGCAGTGAATTATGAGATTTCTGTCGGAGGTTTAATGAAATAACACGAAAAAAAAAAAATTAAAAATAGATTTTTACGTAGGTGTCTGTGTTATTTCCCATTGGGTGGCTTCGAGTGGTATGAGGTAATAAATGCCCCAACTGAGTGTACATTCCTTTTTTTTTCTTATATTTAACGTAGATGATGACAAATGGAATGATCTAGCAGTTTGGTTTGTTTATTTAATCATGATCTTTAAGAAATTGAGAAGTATCTACATGTGTACATATTTTTCGCAGTTGAGTCATAAGAATCAAGATTGCATTTTCAAAAAAAAAAAATTTCGCAAAGAAAATATTACGTACAAGTATATTGCGTAGGGGTAGGGCAAAATTTTCTCACAAATTTTGAGCATTAAATGTCTACATACTTGTATAATATGAATTACAATAAAATATATGGTAATGCCCAAATAAGGAAATAGCCAATGAAGCGGAACTGGTTTCGTGTAAAAATAATAAGAATCAATATCATACTTAGTGATGATCACTATAGACCAGAATTTTTGCGTTTTAATGAAGTTGATTACATTTTTGTAATTTGAAGGCGATCAGAGGCCGATTATACGAACAAGATTCATCATAAATGAACAAGTTTTGAAAAAGAATAAAAGTAGGGATACAAAAATAAGACATTTTATTACTCCTAGTGGATATCTCTAAGAACTTGTAAGTGGTGATAAGATCAGAATTCAAGGCCATTATCTTGTCAGTTTAGACTCACTTCTATAGTCGTCCATGTACAATTTTTGGAACTGACCATTTAAAACCAAAAAATGGGAAAACTAAAACGTGTTTGTTTTTATTTGGACAAAGTATCGGTGTAAATTGGTTTTAAATGTTTAAAAATGAAGGAAAACTTTAAGAAAGCTAAGGATCTATTCAAACAAGACATTGAGCAAAATAGTCTGTATAAACATATAGTTGGCCGTAAAATTAATTTTAAATTCCTATTTTAATTTCTTATTGCTTTTCAGCTTTTTAACTTGAAATCTTTTGACGAAGCATGATGGATGGCTATATTTCTTTGGAACATGAGGATCGTGTTCGAAGCTATCACGGACGGACATAGCCTCTTCTAAGTTGAATAACCAAGTAGTGAGCTCAATACGAAGAAAAAGGCTCATGTTTGGACTGAATTTACGTTGGATTTTTGAGAAAAGATTATATGAAGAAATTGCGATGATATTGCCTAATTCTTTATCCAGCGAAATATTGAAAAGAATATTGAAAGATTCATATACGAGTACATTCTCTGACAAGTAGAATAAATAGACACTGTAACATCTTGGCGGGAGAAGCCAAGAAGCCAAGAAAGGCTGAAGCCCAACTTACTTATAGTGATAAACTTTAATGATTATGCAGTTGAAGAGAGCCGCAGCTTGATGCCTATGTTTAAGGCAGCTGCTAAACATTGTCTGTTTACGAATGAACAAAGTAAAGATAAGTAAGGTAAATGACGTGGCGCAGTGGTTAGTTGTACGATTAGGTGCCACTTTAGGGTATCAACATGTGAAAGCAACATGTAAAAGCCATTCTATTTAAAGTTTGGGTTGGCAGATCACTCCCACCTGTACACAACATGGCAATCACACAGTGGTTGGAAGAATAAGGACATAATCCACGACAGACTGACAACTTTATCAACTTTACTTTATTTATTTTTAATAGGTTTGTTATTTGATCTTCCATATGAATGGTGAGTAATTTCTTCACATGGGCGAAAGAAAACCTATAAACCATCTGGAGTTTTTATGAACACTAAATTTAGATGCTGCAATAAAAAGCAGAACATTGAGTGTTTTCTAGAAAAATTGATTATTTTAAAGCGACCTCTTTTACCATCATATATATAAATAATCTATATTGTATAAATAATAGATGACGCTGCAGATAGGTATTCATGCTAGAGAACTTGAATTAGCTAAAGTGCTGGATTTTGACGATCTTGATTGACAAGAGAGAACGATGGTTCCAAGAAGTGAGTCGTCGGTCGTACACGGCATGATTGGCATGGAATGACTATATGTTTTAGGCCTGTTAGAGCATTCTGAGTGGAATTTAAAAAATTTTATCGAAAAAACGAAGAGTACTGTGATGAAGATCTAAAGTGAAATTATGGTAACCAAATTCATTAAACCTATGGTCATCTACAATGAATTTAATGACTTTATTCATAAAAACCTAAGAATTTATCTTTCATTGTGAGCATAAATATTCCTATATAAATTTCGGAAAATGATATTCGATTTTATGTCTTTGATAGTTTTCACGAAAAGTCTCGTAACCTTAATCGAAAACAGAATATTTCTATATTTTTAAGTTTTTGAAGCCCCTAAGTGAAACAAGCTTTTGATTAATACTCCTCAAAACCTACTTGCTGAAGCAGACACACCTTGAAACATGACGGATTAGCTGTCAAAACTAAATTGCAAAACTTCATTTAAAAAAAATATTGATTGTCGTTCATGGTAAGTTTTCTATGCTTTTATCGATAAATAATTCAATACTAAATAAAATAATAATTTTTTTTCAACAAAATACTATACATATGGAGGAGAACAAATTCACAAGAAAAAAAACTGAATTAAAAATCCTTGCCTACACAAAAATTCTCACAGCTGATACAACCGTCACACAAAATCAGTCGGTATTCGGTGTGAACGCTTCAATGAGGTTTCGTAAGCTTTCTATGCGGTGTGAAATGGATATTACAATCAACAGACAATAATAAAACATAAATGTAAATTCAATCTAGAAAATGCCTACAAAAAAACTGTCTGTATCCTTGACATCATCTTTCTCAGCATTATGTATACTTTCTTTGTTAATTTTAAGTGATCGATTTACATCTGTATGTATTGCTCAGTTAATTGGGAAAAAGTCTGAGAAAAAATAGAAACTAAAATCAGATTTCCAATTTTTAAGTAAATAAACTAAGTCCACAGGTAGACAATAAAATTATTAAAAATAGATTTGCACCAGAAATATTTCTATTCTTTTGAAAAAAGGGCAATAAATCTGTTTGTAATACTCCACAATTTAGATTTTCTTGTTTTTTGTGTTATGTTAGTATGTACTCGTATTTGCATTTTTTTTTTGGACCAGACTTAATGTTTTAGTTAGTTAATGTTTTTTAAAGCACTTCTTCCAAAGACACTTTTTTTCATCTGCTTTTGAAAAGAAAAAAATTTGTTAAATACTAGAAATAAAATAGCATTATTGTTAAAGCATTTTTGTTTCTTTTTTTTTTTTAACTGTAAATGAAACTCATATTGGTTTACCTGGATTTAGCTTTCGTTAGGATCTCGATTTGTTCTTGGAAATCACTCATAATTTCGTTGTGCTTCTTCTTCAAGATCATTGTTGTTTCCTCGGATTCAAGATGGACTTCGTCGAGTAATTTACGCAATTTCAACAACTCACCATCACGTTTACGATTGGCTTCGAACTGTTAAAGGAATTTCAGAAAATAAGAATTTTTTGTTTTAAACATGTACTTGTATTTGAAGAAATGCGAGCATACCTGATGTTCGGCACCACCTTCGGCTTCTTCAAGACGCTCAGACATTTGGATGACCTGTACGCTAAGATCAGCTTTCTCGCGTTCAATCTGGATGTGGAAATTTGTAAATAAATTAATAACAGAATATAATATAAGAAATAATCAAATATAAAGTTACCAATTGAAAATGTCACCAAAACGCCATGTGCTCTTTTGTATAATATTTCTTTCGATAGTTTTCTACTAAGATAAAGTTGCGTATACGCCCGACAGCATAATACCTAGCCAATTTTTTCAAATCCTTATCATTCTCATGTTCGATTAATACGAGCAAGTGAATGCAAAACATTCCAGATAAAACTGTGAGCATTTCCAAATCCAAGCAAATAAAAGCTCACATTAAAACATGAGAATCACGAAGAAGGGACATTTTTCGTGTAATTGATTTCAACAGTTTTTACTCCTAATCACTACAGTAGGTGCAATTCAATAATGTAAGTATGCGAGTTTACCATAATGTGTCGAAATAACGGTTGTACTAATTCTATTGCAATACGAGTATGCATAATATGTACAATACATTATGTGAGTAAAGGAAAACATTGTTATATTGTACATGTAGATGAATAATGATGAAAGCTATTACTACATTTTAATTGAATCTTGTACTTATAGTTCACTTCCTCTTGTAAACAGTAAACATAAAATATGTATATTGCTCTCTCATAATAAATTACGAATACTCGAAACGTATGTCTATTCTTGTTGTCATCGCCTCTCACCAAGAGGACTGCTTAATTACTCGTATGTTGCAACATTGTATTATAATGACATTTAATGAAGTATGAAAATAAGTAGCATCCTTAAAATAAATCTTTCCACATGAGGTGCAATGGAAAAGTTGTTACTTGAGGCCATTTCGGAGACCAGAAAACCTGCATCCAATTGCTTCATTTCACTCATCACTTCATTTGCTTTTGATCTTAAGTATTTCGTCAATTAATGAAGTATGTCTAATTATGCGTCCGTTTTTTATATGTATATTATATAAACAGTTCTCGTATTTTCACACTTGATTGTGGGTAAAGAGGTTGGACCCAATGAAAGAGAGCTTTGATCTCTTTGTATGATACTAGATGTACTTTTGCATTTGCGTCTGTGTTTGAACAGTTTGCAAATAAATTATTTTTAGATTCTACCTATCAAAGTATTTTTTAGCGTGGAGTGATTTTTTTAAATTAATTTCCAAGGGTCATCAAGAACCAGCAAATAAATTTGAATAGATTGTTGGTTAATATTTTTTTTTAGCATCATAAATCATTGAAGTCTTCTATATTGTAATGACTTGCAGCTGAGAAAACAATTTAATAGATGTTGGCAGGGCTTCGGTGAAAATTGTCATTTTTAATAAATAGGTTTGCCAAAATCTTGTTTATTGAAATTCTTGTTTGCCAAGTTTTGCCATAGACTTAGTTTGTCGCTGTCAATAAATATACGCAAGTGGTTAAGTCTTTTCTTAAATAAATATGACAGTTAAAAGAAAAATCAGATATCATCCATATGGCAACATATTCTGAATTTATATAGGTAATAATGTGAAATTTTTAAATGATTTGACTTTGTTGTCTTTTATTTCTTGGCTCTACTTGTACGTATTGAAATTATGATTAAATTGAAATTAAAAGAAGGCCTCTTTAGGTTTTGGTCTATGTGGGTAACAAAAGAAGTTGACTGCTGGGTGTAAGTTTCATAATAACTTTTCACGCTGCAAGTCATAGTATGTACAGTCTTTAAGAACAATGTTATCGGGTAGACTTTGTACATAACTTGCTAATACAAGGGCGGAGATGTAGATCTAGTTATGGAAAAAGTGTTGACGAAAAGGTGTACCACCGGTGTTTGTATATTCTTTCCTTAACTGTATGCTTAGAATTTTGCAAATTACATAATAATATTTATAGAGAAAATGGCCCTATTTAAATTTCGATGAAGTTTGTAGAAAAGTTAGCGTCGTGATGGAAACTGCTTTAAGAACATTCCTGTATCTGAACATGCAGTTGTCAATTGCATTCAAAAAGACAAATATGTTACCAAAAACAAATTTGTGTCACAAATACAAATTCTGCTTTTGTAATTCCTATTCACTGGTTAAATATATTTTCAATTAACAGCGTACGAATTAGATCAACATTTTGTAGCTAATCACTTGGGTGCAAATAATTCTAAATTAATTATGGCTAAATTTGATGATTAGGAATTTAAGCTGTAAGAAAAAATAGTTAAATTTATAACTAATTAGATTATTCGTGGTAGGTGACTAAGTATATAAGTTTTTGAGTGTCTGTTGAATGGTCATATAATCATGCGGTTAACAAAATGATTAAGGTGCTATTTGATGATTATTGATAAGCCAAAAAAAGTATTTAAATACTTTCAACTGAATTTATCATATACGAGTATGTACCTTTCAGCGTATTTTTGGGGTTTTCAAGGCAACGGTCTGTTTTTGAAATATTTATTTGAAATATGGGACAACATTATTAGTCTTTGCAATAGGGGTTATTAAACTTGTGCGCCACAAGATTTTCCTTTCACTCCAGAACTTCACTATGACTTGCACATCATTTTGATTAATTACGCTACCACCCAACCATTCAATTTTGAACTTCATTCTGAAAACCTTGGTCTTGGATCACAACGGCTTGATGACGATATCATCTATCTTTTTTCAATATTAATTGCTTTTTTATTTTTGACCTTTGGAAAATGTATCCTCTCTGCTGATGTCTCTACCCTTTCGGCAGGCAAATAACACAGCGAATGGGAGAGACTCAGTTTCGATCCACCCCCGATTTGTCGCGCCAACAATTGTTTGACATTAATTGTTAGTTGTCAATCGCAAACTACTGACAAACTAAATATGTACATAGTTACGAGTTACCGGCTCATTGTATTTTCTTTTTGATTTCAATTTCTAATCTCCCTGCGTAATTATAACGACCATTAGTCAATTTTAAAAATTACTGCCATTGATTGACTGACAATTATATGTATAGAAATGTTATAGATTTCCACGGCAATCGATGAGAAGCTTTATGCAGAAGCCTGAAAAAATTTGATGGCTTTTCGGAGTATAGCTTTCTAATACATTTCTTGCCAGAGACAAATCCTAAATACAATTCCAGGAGCAAGTGCTAAATAATTTTTTTGATTCTATGAAATTAGGTCTTAGTATACTATCCCCCATATCATAAAATTAGGGCCTGTAGTAAGTTTTACTGTTTTTTTGTTCGCTAATTGTTTACTTTTTAATTCAGCTTATACCGGTACCGACGAAGAAGATTCGCTATTTCTAATGGTTAGCTCGCAAAATTTTCCCAAATTTTGTACACAAAAATATATGTATATAATTTTAATTACCACTAATATTAAACTATAGCTTTTTTTAATTTTGTAAATTCTAAAATCGTGATTGGGTTTGAAATAATGAAAACAAAAAATGTAAAATATTACATGCTTGGAATTCATAATTTCCTGTGCAAATTAATAGAAATACATATGTCTGTTCCCTCGTTCGTTGGTAATCTTTTGATTTCCTAACATTTTATTGCATTTAACAACAACAAAAACAATTTCATTAGCTCATTTCATCTTTTTGATAAAGCGGGCAATTCGCCAAGATAGAAATATTTTTGCACATATGAATGTACTCGATATTTATCTTCTTCTGCAATCATAATTCACTTCCATGCAGTTTATGCAATTTTATTAGCTGACCTAATTACGAATATATCAAAAGAAATTAAATTAAAAATAAAATAAAATGAAAGTATTAAGTCAAGAGGAATATTATAAATTCGTCCGTAGCAACTATCGTTGATGTAGAGATACAAATATTATTGAAAATTTTGCAAACATCCTATTTCTTTCTCTTTAGATGAGTCTCGAAAATGACTGAACATTTTTGAAGAAAACCAATTGGAAAATGTGAGAGCATATAAGACTCATCACCTGGCTATTTGGAAGGGGAAAAGATAAAAATTAACATCAAAACTAATAAAATCAGATACCTACATAATAAATTTTTCTTATGGGAAGTAGAAAATTAAAAATATAAAGATGACACAATAAATTACTGAGTCAGTATCGTGAATAATGTGTGCGTTGGGATTTTAAAATTTTTTTTAAAGAAGAGGTATTTCTATAGATGTTTTTATATCGTAGAGAATATTGCATTAAAACATTTTATTGTTGAATAAAAGAGGTAAAGAAAACTGGACTATTTGTGTTCGTTGTTTTTGGGGAGAAAAGGTTTATGTGTTCTATACTGATCAAAAGGCTTGTGAAGAAGCATATTTCATAATCACTTTGATACGCCATATTCACATTATTAAAAATTAAGATTTTGCTTTTACTGTAAGTGTTAGTGTTTAAATTTACAGATTTAAATAAAAGCATTGAAAAATATCGAATTGAACAGACACTGATATTTGCACTCAATTTGACATTTCCCTGAGCTGTTAAGTACTTTCATGAGTTGGGCTGTCATATATTTTGGCACATTTTAATCTGATTAATTTGATGTCCTTTATTTTAAATCTAACCGGAGCATGCCTGTATCTACCAATGATTGATAGTCTTCAAATATTTGAAGAATGTATGTACATATTAGTCACTCGATTGTGACATGTCTTGGGAAGGTCTAAAATCGGTAGACACGCTTTTATGAATTATAAAATCGTAAAGATGTCTTAGAAAGGAATTTAGTTCTGTTTGTAATGTTGGATTACAATAAAAAATTATAGACGTTATAACTGACCAGATATTTAAGTAACCCAAATTTATCAGCAGCATTGCAGCAGGGTAGGAAGAATGATTCCTGTTTTGCACTGTTAAATGGTTACAAATGGCTTTACAAAATTTATTTAGGAATTTGCTTTTTGGAAAATCAATAAAAAGAGTGGTCACTTAAATAAATTCGCACTAGCTATGTCAAATAAAGTGTGTATTGTATAATACAATGTAACAGCATTATCTCATATCATATAGCACGCAACGTCTTACATTTTTGTGGCTATACATATTGTAAATTCAGCATTGAAAGATAGATGGGCAGTGTTGCTATAGTACATGAATAATAAAAATAGCCATCGATAATGGCAATACAAGATTATCTATTAACGCGAATCTTAGAAAATAGCAGTATTATAAAATAAAATATAATATAATACAAATCACGGCTTTTGGTGCAAATTTCTAATTTTTACGAAACTCTAAACTCCAAATAATCCGTGCAGGCTTAAATTGTAGAATTGGTAAAAATTGAAACATATGAAACTTATGCATTTTATTTGTTTTTGAAGACGGTAGGTGCATATATATGTATGTAAGGGATATATTTATTTGCTGTGTACTATAGGACAAGACACTGCAGTAATAAGTATCAGTGGTTATCAAAAAATCTATATAAAAGTGCACAATATTTGCTTTCACAATTCTCACACAACAAACAATCGACGAACGAAAGTTTTTTTGGGAAATTGTGGAAAATATAAAAACGCATTCAATTAGATTTTTGCGAAATTTAGAACATTTTTCTTATCCAATTCACATACTCGTAATTTTTAAACAACACAGCGGCTGATATTTAATTTTCAGCCAATATGTACTTTTTAAAATTATTGCGCATAGAAGAAAACAAACCGAGGTGTAGTTCCGATCGTGATTTTCTGGATAACAATTTTATACCTAAGAAAATACATATGTCGATTGGGCTCTGCCTATTAACTTCTTAGAACATTTCGAGCTGGTGCAAAAACAAAAGCCACACAAGCACCATTTTATGGGGTCCTTTTGCTGATTGGGCTCTAGAGCAGTTTCAATTTTACCAATTGTTCAATTGAAGTAATTTAGTTTAGAGACAACGTCCATTACTGGCTTAATGCCTTTGTCAATTGGCAAAATTTTTGCGTATGGAGTGAGACGATTGCCAGAGAAGACTTTTCAGACATTTACGAACATCATCATTTTGTGGAGTGCAGAAAGACTGTTTCTTTCACAGATTTGTTAATCTGGACCGCTCCCTATTTTCAAAGGAGATTCTTTTCCCAAAATGACTATTCCATAGATATTATTGTGAAATGCGATTTCAATAGAAAATGTGCCACAGGACGAATGAAACCATTGGTTTATTTTGGAGATATATTGATTTCCAGAGGTCTACTTGCAAGTTCGCCTCCATAATATACATATACACATATACACTATAATACACAACAGTACCACTGTTAGTCATGCATTAGATTAGCATTCATCGCTAATCCTGGCTGATCCGTCAAACGTCCCATTACTATTTGAACTCAGTAAGCGGTCATTAGTTCGTAAAATGGGAGTAGGGCCAATATAAACCAAGTTTAGCATTTGATTTCAATAAAACGAGAACTTCAAGACACTGTTGGATTAGAAAGAGATATTAATTTCTGCACCGGAAATGGAGATGTACTCTGAAAGTTCTACTACAAAGTCAAATCCAGATGAATTATGTTATTTTTAATTTCTGTAAGTACATATAATCTTAAGAGTAAGACTTATTTAATGTAATGAAATTGAAATTTAAGCTGTCTAGAATAAATATTTCGAGTGGACTAAGTATTAGGAATAACTTAGCCAATGAAAATAAAACTGATTTGTATAAAATCAGTACAGGGATAAGATTCGAGCCTATTGACAAGGCTTGCTGGTTGAGGTTCAAATTTAAAAAACTGACCGAATCTTGTAATCTTTTGGTTGGAATTTTTGGCAGAGTCTTAAGTTGAAACCCCATTTGCATGGGACCAAATCGGTTTTTAAATATGAAGTTCGATTTTTGATTTATCGCGTTCACTTATATTTATTTGACATTTCATTTCAAAAGAAAACACTTTGAACGATTCCAGTGTTTGAATGAGTAGACACTTAATGGGTTAGACAGATCTGCTAAGTCTGTTCAAAGTCATAAATCAGAAATAATTATAATTATGTAAAAAGCGACTATCACCGTTGAATGTCATGCAAAATGACAATGCTGCAAAGCTGTCAAATCGAGAAGTTTGTATAATTATTGAACTTATTTGATTGACAGATGTCATTTATATTTTCATACTAGGATTGACCGGTTTTTCATGTTATAGAAAAAGTTTGGCCTAAATTTGAAGTTTGCTAAATTTAATGATAAAAGCCCTATATGTGGTCAAGATTACCCCTTTAGTTTTTTGTATAACATGTTGCACTATACGAGTATATGATCTGAATAAATAAAGGACAGCTATCAGTAGCAAACGTTTAATCAGAATGGTATAAATTCACATAGAAACGTGAATGACTTAGGCCCAAGAAACCTCAACTCTGATTAAAGTTTGTACGCAAAATTCTTTCGACCTCCAACTATGATATGATATTTTGAGGGTACAAGGAAGAATCGATGGGCGATTATGATTAATGTTAGACTTTTTCCCATGTCTAGGTTGGTTTTTAGAAATTTGTAAATAAGATGAAATAAATAATATTTTAAGGGTTAACCCTAAAATAATGTCAAGTTTAAGGCTCAGATGTTGGGCTTGTTGATTTGAAATTTATGATGTATGCAAAATATTTATCTTTTTCTATAGATATCCTGTGATTTTTAAATATCCAAAATGCAATAAACCTATACTATTTTTAAAACTGAATTTGATCCAATTTTTTCTCTTCATTTTACAATTTCAAACTAATAACCTCCCAGGTAAAAGAGTACAAAAAAAAAAATTTATATAAATATTTTATTATATACACCTCCATTTAAGATATTTTTTTCCGAAGAAAATTTTCAGTATCTACATAAGTTTTCAAGATTTTATTTATTAATCTCTTTTTCTAATTTTAGAATTAATATAGAGAAAAAAAAATATTGCATATTAGCCAGTCGTGTAGTAGCTCCTAGATACTCACACCTCTTCGAAAAAAAACACATTTGACGAAAAAAAGAAAATATTTGTATCCATTGTATTGAATGTCGAATGTTGGTTTTTCGGATATTTTATATTTTTTTTTCTAAAATTAGACGCGATCGTTCCACATAGCTAATATGAATTTTATTTTCTTTTTTGGAACCGAATGCAGACAAAAACTTTTGGTTTTCACATTTTGTTCCTTGAGAAAAGTTTTTATTTTTTATTTTATTCGTTTATACTTAGTGAGAGCCATTCGCATGTTCACATCTTCAGACTAGTGAAAAACGGTATAGAAACAAAAAAAAAAATACAAATTCACAAATATTTAGACAGTTTTTCTATTTGTAACTCGAGCTAAAAATTCTGTGCTTTTTCTAAGTGACTAGAAAATTTTCATACTCATTTTTCTACCTACTGAGTTGTCGGGCCATGTCATAGTCATACTTAGACAGGAAGCGAAGGCAAAATTTTTCTAAAACAGTTTCACAGTTTCATGTGCCGACCTGATGAAGAATTGAGCAGAATGCACTCAAGGAATGTCAATTTATCCCAACATGCAAAAGCAAATGTAATTAGAATTCTCGAAAAAAAAAATAAAAGAGGCAATACGGACGAACGACACTTTGAAATTTCAAATAGAATTTCGAATGCATTCGAACGCCACGCACTCTATCTAAATTTTGTTGAAGTTTAATGTACATTTAACGAAAGATCTTGTCTTTGTATCTTCAATTGTCTGTCACTAAATTGGCATTAGACGTTGACGGTGGCGACTGTAATGGTGACGGTGATGGTGAAATTTTCAATTGTTTTTTTTTTTCGTTCTAATTTGAAAAGGAAACAAAAATATACAATTGCTTACCCTTTGGCGCAATTCGCGCTCAACTTCAAGATCATCTTGGAGTAGACGGATTTTATCCTGGAAAAACGTACACACATGAATTAAGATTTAGAATATTTTTAAATTAAAAAAAAAATTAAAATAACAAAACAATAGTTCACTTTAGTCGCTGTTTTCGTTTTTTTTTTTAGTTTTTTTTTTTTAAGTTTAGTTTCGTCAAGTTTGATCACTATATTGATGCTCTTATGTAACACAAAATGTTTTGCATGAGAGTTTGAGTTTTTCTTTTGTTTTCGACCGGTTAAGCACTAATCGTGTATCCTTTAAAAAAAGCGGGGGTCCTTTTTGAATAAGATGGATTTTTCGAGGGCGTGGAAAGAACCATGTCTTACCTCCAATCGAGAGAGTGCTGCCAAATCGGCGGTGTATTCGATGCTAACATCACCTCCGGCTCCAATTGAGCTGGCTCTGTATGAGTATTTTGATGATCGTGCCACAGTCGAAGACATTTTGTTTTATTAATAATTTATTTTTTTTACTTAAGAATTTTCTTTTTAAAACACAAAATCGTAAAGTTCTTTTACTTTTTTTCTAATAACAATGCACTGAAAAATAATTAAAAAAACAAAAAAATTAATGGAAAAAAATTAGTTTTATAAAATTAAGTTTCACGCGCCCGTAAGAAATTGTTATAAAGGATTTTTAATTTTTTTGTTTTTATATTTTTTTGTTTTTTAAATAAAGGAAAGAACAAAATTATATTCCAACAGAGAGAGAAACAAAAATCCACTTCAAGGTGTGTAGTTGTCACCGAGTCACCGATATTATTCGTAATAAACGTCGGAGTAAGGCTGGTGATCTACTGAACAAGAGATCCCGGTGTCGTTCGAATTAAGAGTATTTCGATATTTGAGTAAACGAATTCGTTTTCGACAAATTTTCTTTAAAATTTTTTATACCTTTTACGATTGTTGTAGTGTTTACAGATACAGTTTTGCCATTTATCTATTTGATCTAGTTGGTGCTTTTCTATTCGAATAGACGAAATATACTCGTATTCGTGAGATTGAACAGGATGTATTTTTAGATGCGAAAAAAAAAATCATATTAAGCAGCTGAGAGAAAGTACAGAGAGGACGTATGTGTGAGGAGAAAGCTTGCTCAACACGTCTGGAAGTTAATAGAATTTTTTTTTCTTCATTTTCGGAAAAATGTATTTAGATACATACTCGTATTAAGAAAGTTTAATAGTTCGTGTTGTTTTTATTTTTGTTTTTGTGTTTTTCTTTTGCTTTTCATTTTGACTAGGACTTTGGTTGTTCCATTTGAATTCCAAAGTCTGGTACTTAATGTGTCTTATTTGAGGAACAGAAAGTCATTTCCGAGATGTGATATTTGGGAATATTTTCTTTATTGCTCCTAATAGGTACAGACTTGAACCACGAATATGCTTATTTTACAAAATTTGAACAGGAATGATAATATTTTGGGTATAACTGAAAATAGAACATAAATTCGGGGCATTTTTTTAAGTAATAAAAATTCCTTGCTTTTGATCCTTGTTGGCTTGTTTAACACGTTTATCTAGAATAACAATTTTGAACTTTGCTGCAATCAGTTGATAACGCTACAATATGTTAAAAAACAAAACTTGTATAGAACAATTGTATGGAATTTAGCAACTAGAACATTCAGAATGGCAAATACTCGTACGTGTGCTCTCCCAAGCGAAAGCCATGATTATTTTTTAAACTCAAATTTGAGAAATTATTTATACGTATACTACCGAAGTAATTTTCCATTATCTCGTAATAACCACCGGGTACTGGTCGTATATAATATGTTTTGTTTTTAGAAGTTTATTTTTTGAATTGGCTACATTGTCTATAGCGACTGCCAATTGGACAACTGACAGCTGATTTATACTCATCTTGGTTTGTCATTTCATTAAGACTTAAGGCTTGTGAATTGGGCAAATTTATTTGGAAAACTATGGTTAATTTGTGCAACTCGTAACTTGTGTTACATCCATTTTATGGTGGATATAATCGCCCATATGAACAAGTAATTCGAATAACCATGGATTGTTTTCGCACCGACGAAGCTGTTGTTGCTGTGGAGCATATTATTGAATAGAACCCGAATGAGTTAATTCGCCATCGTGCACAACAATTAGAGTTGAACAGTTGTGGTTTTGGAGCTTACAAAATCCAGGTACGTTCAGCGAATGGGCCGAAAATGAGATTGCTCTTATTCCTCTTTCTTTCATAATTGAGATATTTTTACATCCGTCACTATTTGGTATGTTTTATGGGCTAGTGTAATTCTTTGTCCATATTTCTTCAAAAATGATGTTAGTTAGATATTTAGATTTAATGGAGAGCGCTTTAAATCCATGACTATATGAAGATCTGCTATTTCAACAAGACAGCGCAATATGCGACAGAGCCCGCCACAACTAATTTATTGAAGAAAACATTTGATGAGCGTGAAATTTTCTGGAAGGGACCTGTGAATTGGCCTCCAGAATAGTGTGATTTAACACCTTTGGGTTATTTTCTAAAAGGATATGTGAAGTCGCTGATAAACCAGAAAAGGTTAATGACTAAACAGCCAACAATTTTCACGTTATTGACAATATGAAAATGATCGAAAAGTGGTCGAAAATGTAACTTCCAGACAACTCTTTTTGAGCCGCGGCGCCTTATTTCAAATTAAATTTATATGTATTCTGTTGGCATGTAGTTGAACAACATGCAACAATATGCATCAAAATTCACAGAACAAATAATCTAATAATCAAATAATGCCTCCTGATTTTCCCGAGAACAGAGCAATAAAGAGCATGTTACTTTAGAAGCAAAGTTCGGAAGTTTTATCAAAAGGTAAAAAGAATACTCGCCAACAAGACCCCAACAGGTTTCGTTAAAGACGAGAAATGAGATGAAATAGTATAGTTACAGCCGGTAATTAGGATATAGAAAAATCTATCCTAACTTTAGGTTGCCTTTGAGTTTGTTGTGGACCTTGGTCTCAACCAATAGTTTTCTCTATTTGCTCCCACCATGTTGGTTAAGCTCCACGTTTCTACTTAAGCGCACCAACTAAGAAAAGATTTTAGTCTACTGCTTTGCCTCTTCAGAATGGACTCGAAGGCGATGGTATTCATTTGTTCAATAAGTCTAAGTCATTCCAGTCTATGAATTCTAGCCTTTATAACTAAGTAAATGTCGCTGTATAGCATACTCGTACATACAGATTGTTGTTATATTTGTCTCCATTCTGTTTATGCAGACGGTACTGAAAATTACTCGAAGAACCTTTTTCTCGAGAGTTTTAAGCATTCACATAGTATAGTAGATTAAGTTTTTGCCTCAATAGTTGACGTAATTTTAGTGGCCCTACCTTCTTTGGTATTCATTTGCTTTGAATGGTTTGGACAAATGATTACAACATCCCATTCGTCAGGCATAATTTTCCTTGACTTCGCGGAAATCATGCCCTGCAGTCTAAAAAAGCTCGGCAGATATTCCATACAGTAAGGCAGCCTTGCTATGCTTAGGTTTCGATATTGCTATCTTTACTTCATTTTGGCCGGGTGTGTGGAAATCTTGACTTCCATCGCAAAAGTTGAATGTATTGCATCCAATTGTTACCAACTTTGACTGTATTACTACTTTTTTTTGTCTCGATTCCGCTGATCCCTTCATTGCAGGTTGTAAATGAGGTTGTTACGACTGCAGTCGTTAACCATTAAATTTCCTCGCAGTATTTGTATTCGTATACCTTGACTGAAATTAAATAGTGGTTTGAGTTTGCATTGAGTGCCTTTTGTCAATCGCAACATGATTATTACGATTGACTGTTTTGTGATCTGGTGATCGCCATGTTCCTTTGTAAATATTGAATTTAGGAACCACGTGTCAGCTTTAATGATACTGCGTTCTGCAACAAAGACAAAGACTTAAGCTTAAGCATTTTTGCAGGGGTGGTCTTTTCCGATTATGCTCTTCCTTTTTTATCACCTAAAATGGTTTTAACGCAACACTTAGGGCATTGCTACAAGGTTTTGTTGAGAAGATCGTGAAAACATTCTTTGATGGCATCGTATATTTCTACTGTAAGAGACGTGGGTATATATCAGGCTGATGTTGGATTGAATCTTGATGCGCATTTTCACAATGCGTTCGCTCACGTGCCGAAATCTCAAGTGTTCAAACTTTTTTTGCTCGGCCCATCCTGTCGCATATTTTGGAAGTGGGTGATATCAGCCTTATGGTACTGACATTCAAGGTCCGAACATTTCATGTGCAGATCTTGACGTCGTTGTCCTTTTTTTCATTTTGCAGTAAATCAATTCTTACTCCGGAGATAGTAACACATTTCGTAGATATGTATGATAGCTTAAGTTGACTCATATCGGGTTCATCTGCCACGATCTCCATTCCAACACGATGACTAGTACTGCTGACACCATGCTGACTGACTATTGATACCAGCGCTTCTGTAGTGAAGCATTTATGATAGAACATTATAGTGTTGCGATTTCTTTTTGCGGAACACTTACGCTCATAAGTTGGGCAATTTAAGCCGACTGGACAATATCAGTAATCAGTGGGTACCACGAGGAAGTAAAATAACAACAATCGATATATAATATTAATCATAGTTACAGTACTCACCGTTGCCGCTCAGTGCTTTAATCGTACAAAACTTAGCCACTTAGCGCTGAAATTTGGAAATGACAAAAGGAATGACAGATCAATCTATGATAATGTCATACCAACAACAACACACACAGGCAAATTTCCCCAAATTCATGGCCAAAACTATAAAAAAATGTCCGATTTGTTGCTTTTTTTTTAATGCCAAGTTGTTTACAAATAACATGAGCTTAGACCCTGATTGTCAAACTATGTAGATTGCAACTGTTTAATCAGTAAAATAATTTAACATTATGTTGCTAGTTGTACGTAAAAAAGG
Source organism: Volucella bombylans (assembly GCA_949129095.1). Taxonomy (NCBI): domain Eukaryota; kingdom Metazoa; phylum Arthropoda; class Insecta; order Diptera; family Syrphidae; genus Volucella; species Volucella bombylans. The sequence goes on along the minus strand of OX422142.1, from coordinate 115,389,273 downwards.
GCGATGAACCGTTTTTGCAATATTTTAAGTGTGAAGTAGCTTCTCAAGCTATTTAAGATAATGTATTTTGATAAATTGCGTTATACAGTAAAAGCTCTTTATTCGCGGGGTATATGTTCCGTAAAAATGCCGCGAAACAGAAACCGTGAAAATGGAATGGTAATTTATATGTGCCTGCTCACATTGGCGCGGGCAGGAAGATTGTCCGAAAGAGAGGGAACGGTTTTTATTGAAGTGGGAAAAAGAAGGGTTACTTCCATCGAAAATCCATTTCTGAAGTGGATTTTCGGGTGAAGCACGTCGTTTTTTTCCATATCGTTCCATTTCTGACATAGTGTGAAGAATAGGAAAAAGGTATGTTTCAGGCCTAAGGTTTAAAGAATTTTGTAATTTTTTCTTGCTTGGTAGTTATTAAAAGCTCCTTCAATTCAGACCGATATTCAGCAGTGGCATTATCAATTTGCCTCTTAAAAATAAGACTTCGTTCCATAGACGGATCAATTTGCATAAAGTAATCACAAAGCTCATTTGTCATTCTTAAACCTTCACTAAGATTTTTCAAATTAAATGTCACGTTTCCAGTGCTCGTTGAAGCCTCTTCTTCAATGGGCTGTGAATTTAGAATTTCCTCCAAGTCGGTTTCAGTCAAATCTTCATCTTGCGATTCAAGCAACTCCTGAATGTCCATTGATTCTATCTGTTCGAACCCATCCCGTCCTATTCCATTTGCAATTCCGGCTATGTTTGCAGTCAAAGTTTGGATTTGCACAGATTCTTCGTCATTTTCCGCAGTCAGAGCAGGCCACAGTTTTTTCCAGCATGCTTTCAATGTGTGGCTTCAGTTCTTCCAATGATTCTTTCATGTTTACGATGCATTTTGCTATATCAAATTTCTTCCAGCATTCCATAACATTCATATCAGGATCATATTCCATATTATCCAATATCATATTGGAAGGTTCGTCTAATGTAATAGAGCTTAAAGGCCTGGATTATTTCTTGGTAAAAATGTCACTTTTATATTTGGATGCATAGTTTCAAGTTCGCGAGGATGACCTGGTGCATTGTCCAAAACTAGAACTGCTTTAAAGTCTAAATTCTTTTTTTTTTTAAATAAGTTTCAACCAGTCACAAAAAATAGCTCTTGTAAGCCACGCTTTCTTATTAGCACGCCAAAACACTGGCAGGTCGTCCTAGTTTTGATTTTTTAAAGCACGAGGATTTAACGAAAGAATCAGTGGTGTTAATGAAACAATCTCTAGATGCATTAGAACATAGCAACAGTGTAATCCGTAGCTGCCTTAAGTCCACAGGCAGGCTTTTCGCTTTTAGAAATGAATGTTTTGTTTGGTATTCTTTTCCAAAACATTGCAGTTTCGTCTGCATTGTATATTTGCTCAGGTTTGTATCCTCCATCAGCTACTAGGTTTGCAAATTCTTCTGGATATCTTTCTGCTGCAGCAATGCAGATGCAGCTTCTCCAACGATTTTAATGCTATGCAATGATTGTCTCACCTGAAATTTATTGAACCAACCTTCCGATGCCTGAAATCGTCCATCTGTACATTCACAACCACAACTATCATCAGGTTCTTTAAAATATGCGTAAAGACGCCTTGCCTTCTCCCGCACCATTGGACCACTCAGGGGCACCCTCTTTTGGTTGCGGTCTTCAATCCATAATGACAACACCACTTCCATTTTTTTCTATTGCTGGATCACGAACAATTTTCGTTGACAGTGAAGTTGAAGCTACAGACGACCTTATTTTCTCTTCAGATTTTTTTTATCGATCGTACAGTTGATTCGTTGATATTGAATAAGCGTGATATGGATGCAAACGACTCTCCAAGGCGTAAACCATCAAGCATTTCTATTTTCACTTTAAGCTGTAACACAGATTTTTTTCGCGTCGAAACTAGTTTTTAAATTTTTTTAGTCGACATTATAAATTAGGAAGACAACAGTAGAGACGTGTTACTCGATCACAATTTTTGTAACGAATGGAAAGATGAAACAATAAAATACGAATAGTGGCTCTTACTGTTTGTTTACAGATGGTGGCCAAGTCATTAGCACACTTGTTTAAATTTCCGGAATTCCGCGTTAATTACTTCCGAAAGGGGTTTTTTCCAAAGCTGATAAGAACAGATACTACACTTTGATCTTAGCCATAAGGCCGAGAAGGAAATAAAATGCATTGAAAACTGAAAACTGGGTTTTTTCCAAATTTTATTGCTTTGACCTATACTAAAAAGATTTTTTGAAATTCCCAGAATTAATTATATAAAATATTTCTTCGCTTTGTTGATTGGTATTTAAGAACCCTTTACATAAAAACTGTTTTTTAAAACCGTGCTTATGACTTGGCCACCCTCTGTACATTATCACAAACGTCGACCGCGGCGAAGTGGCTTGTGTCAAAGGCCGCACCAATATAGTTGCGATATCATTTAGCAACATACTTTAGGTATAATTGTAATAAGGTCTATTTTACTTTTTTATTAGTCCATTTGAATTCTTTTTATTAATATGCATGTACCGATGTACCGATTAGATCCGCAAATAAAGGAATCTTTAGCCGCGAATATAGGAATTGGGTCGCATTTTTTAAATCCGCGAATAGTGAAAACGCGAATGAAGGAAGCGCGAAAAAAGAGCTTTTACTGTAATGAAAATAGTCCGAAAAGTTAGATTAAGGTTTTCTAAATAAGAAACCATAATCAAACGTTGCGAATTTTTGCAACTTTTTAAAATATTAGCTCTAAAAAAATTTTTTTTAATGATTGTTTTTTTCGATCAAGTTTAATTTTTCTTTCAAGAAATCAACTTTCTGACTTTTTAAGAAACTGTACGTCTCGTAACATTATAGAAAAAAATATTTTTTTTTTTTTGAGAAACGGTGGAAAAAAGACCAATATTGGAATTTAAGAGCAAACAAAGAAAAATTTAATTGTATTTGCTCCTGAACATAAAAGAAAATGGCTGAGCACCTTAAAATATTACAACAATTTCCTAAAACAAAATAAAAATTAGTTGCAATGTGCAATTTCGTTTCCATGCCGAGCCCATGGTTTTGTTGGACAGCCTTAAATGGAATTTCCGGATTTAAGCGAACGATCAAAGAGACGTAAAACAGAAGATTTGCGTTCTAATTACAATACCGAAAAATTAAGCTCTCAATTGTGATGAGAAACATAATCTTTTCAACTCCTTCACGCGCTGAATAGTACTAAAAGTTTTACCAAAAAATGGACCAGGAAATTATTCCATATAATGCGGATGAAGCACTTTCAATAGTCGTTGAAGGAAAATTAACTGAGTTTCAACACAATCTCATTAGAGATGCTGCAAGTTAACGAAAATAATATCAAAAGACAAAAACCATGACATCAATAACAAGAGACAATGTTTGCCGTGTCAAGTTAATGCACACGATCAACTAGCGAACGACATCCGCATGCTCCCGCTCGTGTTAACATATGTACGTGATGGAATGCGATCACCTTGGCTCACGTTATGTTGGCAATTAAATGCAACAACGAGTCTATCAATGCGATGCTAACCGAGAATGGTCATATTAGCAGAACTATTTTGGACAGAATAGAAAAGATTGAAGACTCAATAAACTGCATTGATAGTAATTTGGATGCTTACAAGTCCACAGGAAGAATGATCGAAAAGCAACTGGCAGCGATCCAAAACCTATCGAAAAGCAAATCTAACCGCGACAACGAGAGCGAAGTGATCAAATATCACTTCGACGGAATTAAAGCTTTCCTCAAAACAAATTTTGCCAACCTCCTTAAGTCCAACGAACTCACACACATAAACGACTCTATCAACCTTCTCCGTACTGATCTCGACTTGCTTTTTCAATCCTCCTCCAAAACAACACATCACATCCCGCATCCATCAGATTCTACGCTCGATGACCTGACCCTAAAAATGATTAATGTCAGTGAGGAACTCATAGCAACTCGGTTGACCGTTGCCGAAATCGGTAAAGAAGTGAGATTGGCTTCCAACAAAATCGATGGAATACCCGATCAAATTCAGTTCCAGGCTAGTTCCCCGTACAATGTCTCAATTCATAATGAATTAGTAGACACGGAGTCTCATTTGCCATCATTCTCTAATACTCCTCCCGCCACCCTAACAACAGAAACCGAAACCGTCTTGCCTTTACCAACTAAAATCCCGCCCGTCGCCGCTCCACGCAAACTGCTCAATCAATTTGGAACTTCATGGACCCCCTCCGAATGGAAAAATAGACTCGAAAAGCTGAAACAGGGAAACCATACGGCATTCTTCGTTGAAGGGGCCCCTCAACACGCTGATGTTTCTTGGGTGCGGAATTTCTTTCACCGAAGTTACGCTATCACCATTAGCGAGTGCCAGATGATTTCCCCCGCTGACGCCAACAGTTCCTGCAGCTTCAAAGTCAACATCCCAACCAAATATTCGTGGTTGTTCCCTACTCCTCCTGGTAAGACAACTAAACCTGGGAAGATAAGAATTACAAAATGCTCTGAAGAACGAGAAAACGCACATCTCGAGAGTAATGAAAGTGTTAAAAATAATCGTAGTGTTAACAATAAAATTAAAAAAAGACCCCTGTCCAACTCCCTTCCAAATAAAAAATATGCTTCCAAAAAACGAAGCTCTAATCTCGACCCCAACTGGAGCTTCAAAACAAACTTATTCCCCAATTTTAGTCCTCCCTCCTCACTTATCCGACACAAAGCCCTTACACACCAATCTTCTAATCCCCCAATTCCCCCCGTTCCACCGAAGTCCCCGCGCCAACGCGTCTCTTTCAACTTAACCCCAACCACCCATATTATTCCTTCTCAACCTTCTACGCCACCAAACCCAGCTAGCAACCCAATTCCCAACTTCGACCTTAAAACTGGAGCTAAGTACCCTAACTTCATTAACTCCCATACCTTAAACCCCACATCTCATCCCTCGTCCAACTCCATATCCAATCATTTATCTCTATCTCCCTCCTCCAATGCTCCTATTCTTGATCCCCTTTTCCCCCCCACTGTTAAACTAACACAGCAAACCAATGGCACTACAGAAAGTCGATATGCTCTCTCTAGGCTCAGAGAACGAAAGATATATGAAAATATTCGTCTCTTTCTTGCCTACTTACATGACAAATCTGACTCGGTCTGCTACGAAGGGAAAACCAAAACCAGCGTCATGGTTTCCATCCAGCAGGAAGGCCTCCCTACCGACCCTATCAGTCTCAGGAACCTTTATGTCAGGTACCACGAGATTTTTAACATGTCCCCTCAGAAAGTAGCAGACGACCTTGCTGCATTCGGCAACTATGTTCACTCTAAACGAGTATCACACCTACAGCGAAGTCGAGCCGACCACGACAAATTTTTTCGTCCATAACGTGCCTCCCTTGCCAGCGCTTAAACCATCCTGTCTCACACCTCCACCCCACAACATCCCTCTTACATTTTACTACGAGAATGTAAGAGGTCTTCGCTCTAAAACCAATGCTGTCCTACGTCAATCGCATGCTCTTCCCTTTGATATTTACGCCTTGACCGAAACCAATTTGATTCCCGACATAAAGAACCAGGAATTGTTCCCTCCTACTTTTAATGTTTTCCGCGACGACGATCCTACCCGCACAAATAAAGATTCCCCCTGTCGAGGCGTCCTACTGGCGATAGACAACAGCCTTAACTCTTCTCCCATTACAATTTCTTCATCCTCTAAAGCCGACTTTGTCGCAATAAAAATATCACTGCCTCTCAAGTCCCTTTACGTTATATGTTGCTACATCCTACCAGCTCAACCTATCGAATCTTACCAATTTGTTATTGATGCGATCGATCATTTAATTGACCTGTCAGACCCTACTGATGATATCCTTATTTTCGGCGACTTTAATCTTCCTCAGCTACAGTGGACTCCATCAGATGATCAATCGTTTTTCATCGCTTCAAATGCCATCTCAGCTAAGGAATGTCTCTTCTTAGATCGCTTAACAGACTCAAGTCTATGCCCAATCAGTGGTATATCCAATTATATGGGCAGGCAATTAGACCTTATTTTCACAACAGATCCAATTAACTCCTCAGTCTCACTTTGTCCCCTATCTCTCTCAACAATCGATAACTACCATCCCCCCCTTCTACTTTCATTTTTTCATAACTCTTCATTCCAGTCCACTCCCCCCACAACTCTCTCATCCCACGACTTTCATAATGCAAACTTTCACAAAATCAGTGAATATCTCAGCAGATCCCTCTTTAACTTTCACAACCTAAGTATAAATGATGCCTTATCCATCTTTTATAAAGAAATATTTAATTCTTTTTCCCTTTACGTTCCGTTTTCCCGCCATAAAACATCATCTACCAGTCCTCCCTGGTATAATCGCAAGCTTCGTTCCTTACGAAATCAGAGAAATAAGTTATGGGCTGTTTTCCTGCGTACCAGATCCTTTACCGACTATTCCAACTATTTTGGTGCTTATCTTCATTTCACCGAACTTTACGATTCCCTTTACCAGCGCTACCTTAACAATGCGCAAGTCAACCTTATAAACCACCCTAAGTCCTTTTTCCAATTTTTTAACTACAAAAGAAAGTCCGATGGTTACCCTCCTTCCCTCTCTTTCAACAACAGGTCATCAACCGATCCACTCACCATTGCCAACCTATTTGCCACATTTTTTAAACAATCCTTCACCAACGACTCCTTTGTACCAGATCCATCCTATTTTAGTTACCTACTGAACTTCTCCAATGGCCCACTTCTTTCTCATATTTTGGACCCGTCTTATATCGAATATAAATTACACCAACTCAATGACGAATTCACACCCTGCCATATTTCTTAAAAAATGTTCTTCCTCTCTTTCCCTTGCCCTTTCTAATCTCTTCCGTCTATCCCTTTCACAAGGAGAATTTCTTCAGGTTTGGAAAACCTCCTTCATAACCCCGATCCACAAGAAAGGATCAAAGAATGAAATAACCAACTATCGTCCCATCGCATAAACTCTCCCATATACCCAAACTCTTCGAAAGTATTTTGTATGAAGCTCTAAGCTTCCAATGCAAATCACTTATTTCCCCTAGACAACATGGCTTCTTAAAGGGTAGGTCAACCACCACAAATCTCGTTGAATTCGTATCCTTTGCCCTCTCTGCCTTAGAGAATGGCAATGAAGTCGATGCAGTTGCAACCGATTTTAGCAAAGCCTTCGATAAAATCTCTCATCGGTTAATTATCTTTAAATTGTCTGCCCTCGGCTTTGAACCCATATTGTTAAAATGGATATCCTCTTACCTCGAAAACCGTTTTTACAGTGTTCGTTTTAGGTCGGCCCAGTCCGCTCCATTTTTGGCCACCTCTGGAGTTCCACAAGGCAGCCATCTCGGTCCCCTTCTTTTTATATTAACCATAAATGATCTCGATATGATCATCAAACACTCGTCTGTCTCCCTTTACGCCGACGATACCAGATTTTTCAAAACCATTTCCTCTCCCCATGACTCTTTCCTCCTTCAACAAGATCTTGATAGTTTCTCGATCTGGTGCCTCAAAAATTCTTTGGAACTTAACATCGCCAAATGCCAATCCATCACCTTCTCACATAAGCGGAACCAATCTCCTCCCCGACTCTATCTTCTCCATAACCAACCTATCTCCTCCGTACAGTCTCTTCGCGACCTCGGCATTTTGTGTGACAGCGAGCTCAACTTCCGTTTACATATGGATGAGATAATCCTCAAAGCCAACTCTGCACTAGGTTTTGTAAAACGGTGGTCCAAAGAATTCACCAACCCATACGTGACCAGGTCCCTCTATATTACCTTTGTTCGCCCCCTCCTAGAGTACGCCAGTCAAGTATGGTCCCCATATCATCGTGTTCATATCTCGAGAATTGAAAGCATTCAGCGTCGTTTTCTTCGATTTGCTCTTCGGGGTATGCCCTGTGACGATCCTTTTAATCTGCCCCCCTATCAAAATCGTCTCAACTTTATCAACTTAAACACCCTCGAAGATCGCAGAGATGCAGCAGACTTTCTCTTCATTCATCGACTCCTTTCAGGTCACGTTGAATGTGCGTCCCTTCACAACTCCATTTTCCTCAGCACTAACCCTCGTAATCTACGTACCCCTCGACTCTTCTATCTACCAACCCACCACACCTCCTATGGCGCGAACGAACCAATCTCCCGTATGCTACGTCAAATCAACTCAAACCCTGCCGTCTTTGACTTTCACCGCACCACTTCCTACCTCAAATCTGTTCTCCTTCACCACTCCAACCAACCTTAGTTTTAAGTTTTAGTTTAAGTTTATTTTTTAAGTTATAGCTTGTATTAAGCCGAATAAATGGGGGCATTCGCCCCCACCAAAATTAAATTAAAATTAAAAAATTAAATGCAGTAAACAACCAGTGGTGTCCAGTGTCCCAGTCGCAGACGCAGCAGAATCCAACGGAAAATCGTGGGAACCAAAAGATAATGGGGCGAAGCTTAGCTTAGGTTATTTTTAAGAAATTTTTGTACTCGTACTCGTATGTTTAGTCTAAGTCTGGCCGCGAGGCAATAAAGATGCTTTTTAAAAATTAATCTAATAATTTAATTTGCACCAAAACAGCTCTTACAGAAGCAAACAAAAAATGTTATCTTGAAATCTTGGTCATAACCGAATCAGTAGCAGAAACACTTCTTCAAAGTTCACTCGACCACACAATTGAACGTTTCAAGGAATAGAAGATGTAATAGAAATAATGCATATCAATGAAATATGTAACCTTAACCTTATTTCCGAATGGGGTTGTGATGAAAGCTCAGGCATTGGTGAATATAAACAACGGTTTACAGACGCAAGTGTTTCATATGCTAATATGTATTTTCTTAACATCTTTTGTTCACATAATAAAATCATATTGCGGCAAAATCCTCGTCCATTATCGACAGAGTTCTGTAAACTAATTAGAGTTCAATTCGTTCACGAAATAACAAATGTACTCGTAACTGTAAGAGAATTAGATTACATTATTTTTTTTTATTATACCATATTTAAATATTTTTTATTTCTCTTGAAAATTAATTTTTTTTAACAGGAGAATTGACATGAGTGTGAAGAAATGCTGCAAGGTAAAATGAAAGTCTATAAAAAACTAACTACTAATCATTTTAAAGTGACCGCAACACTGTGGTCTTTAATCTTATTAATTCAAATCAAGTTGTTTTATGTCTTCAAAATATTATTTTTGATGTCAATATTTAAAACAAAAAAAAAAGTAATAATAATAACTTAACTGTTTTTTCCAAAATTTTAAATGTATTACCACTAATTGGGCCTATAGTTAATTTAATAAATACTGTGTTATTAAATGTCAAATGCAAGAAACCGTATGGAGTAATGTCTTTTAGTCTTTTTGAGAAAAAAAAATCAAAATTTCAAAAACACCTTTTTCTTAATTTTTTTTTTTTTTTTTTTTTTTAAATTTCGTGTAAATTTATTTGTTTATTTTTATTAAAACTATCTGCTTTTAATATTTTCATGCATCAATAAATTGAAAAAACACAAAAAATAATTTTGACCATGTTTTTGGGGAAATTTGCCTGTGTGCGGCAGCAGTCAGTTCATGTCAGAAGTTCAGTGTGGATGCCTCGATTTGATTCTCACTTCCTTACTTAGCTGGCGCTAACAAGTCTGTCCAGTTAGTCGGGTCTTTAGCTAACTGCCTCCAGTTGTGCACCCCAAGTCGGTTGAGGTTCCCTTCTACTTGTGTGCGCCATCAAAGGTGAGGTCTTCCTCTACTGCATTGTCCCTCCAGATTCGAAGACTCTGTGGGACGAAGCGCTGGTATCCATTCACTCTACATGTCCTACCCATCTCAGGCGACTGATGAGCAGTTTTCTGACTAGGTCGATATCACTGTACAGCTCGTATAGTTCATTGTTGAATCTTCTCCTACAAAGCTCGTTTTTCTCTCGGTACGACGAAAGATATCTTCATCGGCTTTCGATGGATGATCGAAGTCTCATATAGAGTCTCCTTAGTTTTTTGGGATATGTGACGCTCTGTCCAATTCGTAGATGACATGTGTCCTATCTTGTGGTCAGCATATACTCGGTTTTGCGATCATTCACTGCTAAATGCATTTTGGTAGCTTCCATTTCAATACTAGCGATCGCACCGGTGAAAGCCCGTTGAGTTATCCCAATTATACTGATATTATCGGCGTACGCTAACAGTTGCACAAACTTTTGAAACATCGTGCCTCTAGTGAGCTCTGCACAATTCTTTCAACTATGATGTTAAAGAAGTCACATGACAGCGCGTCACCTTATCTAAAACCGTTTTAGACATCAAATATCTCGGTTAAGTCGTTACCAACCTTGACGGAGCTGCTATACCTTATTCAACAGAACATGTCAGTACAGGGCTTATGGGAAAGCTTTTTTTCTAACAGTGGTGCCTGTAGGTGGACTCAATGGCACATTACCACTGAAAGACAAAGGAAACCACTGAACTTTGTGTACAATTGTTGTTCTAATTATTTTCAGATCTAACCACAGCCATCCTATGACTTGCTTGCCCGATAGCCGTGGGAAGAATGATCATAAAATCACCATTCGCCATTACTGCTGGCTGTGCATTGAAAATAATCTCATCAAAGCAGTGTTACCATTCTCAAATGTTAGCACTCAGTTACTGATTTTTCAGTGTTATTTTACAAAGCATATGGGATTTGAAGCTTTTGAGAACACAAAAATGAATTTGTGTGTAATAATATGTGTGGTGGTGTTGTCATTTGCGTTTTTTTTTTCTCCTCTTTTTGAAAAACCGTTAAAATGTAGTCAAACCATTTTTTTCAACTTTGTATTTTAAATTTTATTCGCGCGCTATTTTAATGCATTGCTACTAAGCAGTGCAATAAGTGATCATATTATTGTTGGACTATGTGCGTTTTAGTGATATTATGTTAAATAATAGTAGTTCAAATTACTCTGTTGTGTCGGTGTTAATGTTGTGTTTAAGAAGAAAAGGATTATTTTCGCGGTGTTTCGAAACTAGAATTCATTGACTGTGCAATTAGTGATCATATTGTGATAACCACGTAAATGTGAGCAGCGACATCTAGATTTACAGAGCAGAAGATGTCGATACTCGAAGAGCGGAAGATTTCGATACTTGAATAGCACAGTCTCAACCATTGATGACTGGAGAGTGGAATCGAATTTTCTAGCAAAATGGAAATTATATGGGACGCTGGATGTCGAGGAAAAAGATAAATGAAATTTATATCGTTCAGCAATATTTTTATTTGTTTATTTTAAATGGGGAGATGGTAACCCTAAGCGAAATGTTCTTTCTCTTTGTGATGATTCATCATATACACCATGGCAACCCTATGAGAGCTTTAAAGAGGGACACATTTATGCATGTTATTGCAACGAGACTAAGAGGCAAATGTCCTATCTTCCCTGTACTGACATTTATTCTTGGATAAACTATAGCGTTCTTAATCACCATTCTGTACAAACAGATGAGTTTGGCATTATGCGGCTTGAAATCGATGAGAAGATGGTGGGTATCGATTTAGACTTGTTGAGTTTTTTACAGGATCTGCCGGAGTGTGAAGAGACTACTAATAGAGACCAATCAGGTTGTTGCCCCTCGCCAACAATTGTTCACACAATATGGAAGATAAGATCTTCCATCCGATGTTGAGAAGAATTATACCTCTATAGTTGGCGTAGTTGCGGGTGTCTCATTTTTTGTGGATTGGAAATATACTCTTCTGACAAGATCTGATAAATGAGTTGGTGCATGCTCTCCACAAAGTCCTTCCCAGCAGCTTTGAATTCTTCGGCCGGTAAGCTGCCAGGCCGAAGGGATTTGTTGTTTTTTTAGCTTTGGTATGGCTATCCTTACTTCGTTCTGTTCGTCGTCTAAGTTGAATGATTTATTCAGCCTGACGGTAGGATGTTGGGCTTTTTCGCCGTTATACATTTTGCAGAAAAAGTTTTTAAATACTCTCAGCACCGACTGTAACTCCACTACAGGGTTGTCTTCTTCATCTCTACAGGCTTCTGTACAGGGCTTCTTGCTTTGTCATGTTCTTTTCACCTGTTGTTGAGACTTCCGTACGTTATTCTTGGAGTACAACATCTCAATATTTTCGACCTTTTGGAGAAGCCGATGTTCTTTCCGTCTCTTCTGCTCGTATAGTTCATGAGCAGCTCTCGTCCTTCGTTGCAGCAGCCGCTTTGTAGGCTTCTAGTCTAGCTGCTTGTGCGTGCCGGCAAACCAGAGATTTCTTGGAAGTGGTCGGATGAAATCCGGCACATCAGTTGCGGTGTCTCTGATGGCACATTAGCAGTATTGGTAATACCTGATGCTGGCGGTCTCTTGCGATTGCAGCTTTTCTATGTTAATCATCTCATGGGAGTTCTTCATTTTTGTGGCGCCGGGAAAATCCGCATTCACACTTTGGCTGCAATAAGGTGGTGATCCGAGCCGGGAACTTTCGGACGTCCAGAATACTGGAAGCATGCTTAACACCTTGATCAAAACGTTCCCGGAATTTATTCAGAAAATTGAAAATACAAGTTTATTCATCTAAATCTATATCGTCCCCATCGACTGCAACACACTTATGCCAGCGCTTGATCCAATCCTCGAAACATTTTTGTTATATTCGGTTTTCGGTATGTCTACCAGTGCTTCCTGCGATCCGCTCGGCTGCTCAAACGGGTTCCCCGTAGTGGTTTTTAAGTCACAGGGAGCCAAATCAGGTGAATTCGGTGGCTGTTGGATGGTATTTGTTGCATTTTTCTTCAAAACATTACGAATAATGATGGCACTGTGCGACGGTGCGTTTTCATGGTACAAAATCCACGAATTTTCTGCCCACAATTCAGGTCTCTTTCGGCGAATTGCTTCACGCAAACGTCTCATAGCGCCCAAATAATACTTTTTGTTTACTGTCTGGCTTTCTGGAAAAAATTCATGATGCACTACACCGTTGTAATTCATGAAAACCGTGAGCATTGCCTTCTTTTTTGACTGAAAACGGCGTGGTTATTTTGGTTTCGGCTCATTTGGTGAACGCCATTCACTTGCCTGATGTCTGGATTGCGTGTCGTACTCATAAACCCACGTCCCGTCTCCAGTAATGATCCTTTTGATGAATGTGGGATCGCATTCAGCCTCGCAAATCATCTCTTTCGCGACGTCATGAAATTGAGGTCTTTTGGCACCAAACTTGCTGCTACACGACGGAAACCCAAATCTTAACCAAAATGTCTTGGACGGATCCATAGGCAATGTTCAAGTCATCCGCTATCTCTCTGATGGTTAATTTGCGGTTATTGACCAACATTTCTGTTACTCCATCAATGTTTTCGTCGGTTTTCGATGCCGATGGTCTGCCACTGCGTTTATCATCTTCGATTGACTCACGACCACTTTAGAACCGCTCGTCCGACTGGTAAACGACCATTTTCTTTAGAGAATCGTTGCCGAAACACTTTTCAAACATTTGCAACGTTCATGCACCATTAAATCCGTTTTTTACGCAAAATTTAATACAAGTTCGTTGTTGCAAATTTAAATCCATTTCTAAAATTATAAAAATCGCCAACACAAACAGAGATAGATGTACTCTTGGCTACGTAGCTTTTGCAAATGTCAAGTTATGACGCCAAGATTTAGAGGGTATGTCAACAACAGATTTAACAACTTAACAAAAAAAAACAGAACTCAAATCGGAAAAATGGGAGCACCACACGGTGGTTATTCCGGGAATAACCTTTGATCAAGATTGTATCGCAAAATGATCAATTTAATTTACTCGTACTCGTAGTTTAGCGTTTGATGATCCGGAGACCGCCATGTCTCCTTGCGTATAACATATTGAGGTAAAAAAACCATGTGCATGCTATAGTAATGTCTCGTCCCGCCGCAACGACAACAAGCCTAAGTCCGTTGTTAGACGTTCTGTCGAGTAGGCTATGCTTACCAATTGTGCCATCAAAAATGTCCTCCTTTCCTAGCCTGACGTTAAAATCGCCTAGTAGGGATATTGCTCATAAGTCTTGCCGAGGAGCTCGTAAAAATATTCTTTGGTGGCGTTGTCTTTATCTTTCATAGGGGCATGGGCGCATATTAGGCTTATGTTAGCGAATTCATCCTTGATGCGGATTGTTCGACGTTCGCACAAGACTTCTTGCCTAAGTGTGCCGCATATGGCAAATCTGCATCCGAATAAGCGCTGTTTCTTTTCCCTATAGCAATCACTACTGTATATATCACAGTTTTTCATTCTCCTTATGTCCGGCCCATTCCACTGCACTTCCTGGATGGCGGTGATATCTGCGTGATATCCAAATTAGAGGACACTCAGCCGATCAATCGCCACGCAAGCAATTGTAGCAAGATTAATAATATAGGGTTCAACAGATGAGGTGTTTTGACCATCTAAAATAATTAAACAAATCTTCTTTCTGGATGTTTGATACATAAAATGTAAAAAAATGCATGATACTACGGCCTATTAGAAATTAAGAAAACAATTATTTTTATTTCTTTCGTTTAAACTAAAAATATAGAAAAGTTCTCCTCATTTTAATATTCCACTTTGAACGTTTTCCCAAGTGTTAGGATGATGATGATGATGATGATGAGAAAAATCTGCAATTTTCTCTCAACACATACAAATAGTCGAACTTTTAGCGATGTACAAGTATTAGTGTATATATTTGTTTACCTGTTGTTGCTTTTTAGGAGGTGAAACCCACACACTTATGAAGACACCTTCTATTTTTAGCGTTTGTACAAAATTTGGATTTTCTTCATAATTTTCCACACTTTACCTGAGGATTCATTTTGTGTGTTGGTGCTTTATTTTGGTGCGCTTTTGGAATGTGTAATGTTTCATAGGATAAAAATATTTTTTAACTTTTTTTTTTTTATTTATTTATTTTGTTTTTATATAGATTAATTATTGAAGAAGCTACATATATGTTTGTGATGGGAATGCCTAAAAATACTCTTCTCAGCACGATACCAGAATGTAATAAAATTAAGAAAATCAAAAAGTAAAGAAAAAAACTCAAGAAAAAATCTGTAAGAACTATGATCTTTTCAACACGAAAGCTGTTAGGAAAATTATTAGTTTAAATAATGCGTGAAATGAGCAGTCCTTAAAGTTTTGTTAGACGGTCCTACGAGGGCGTTAAATTTGTTTATTCGAATAAACTTTCTATGGAGGTGAATAATTAGATTTTCGCAAACAGATTTATTTGACTGGGTAATAAAATGTAACGAGCTTATAGCAGAGTTTTTCGGAGAATTCTGGCTGAGACTGCCAGGGTTTGTTTATATTGTAGATGCACAAACACATGCAGAGGGTAATAAAAGTTTTAAGTTATTTTAAAGACTACCTTTCCACAGATAAATGATTCAGTGCAGCAGCTGTTAAATGGTAGGTTGCTTTTTTATTTTAAATTATTTGCAGGGTTTTTACATTTTTTAAATATTTCGATCTGCGAAATTTCGGTGAAATTTTTTAAAGATTTCGTAATTAGCAATTGTTATTTTGTAAATTGGAAAAAATACTGCCACTCGTCTTTAATAGTATCTATATGATAATTTGTGAGAAGACTGATGAATTGGCTTTATATGAGTTTGGAAATGAAGAGCAAATGGTCAATTCTACCGAGTCTGTACTAGTTCTGTTTTTTTTAACAATATGTTTGAGATACTTATATCATACTTAGCACTACATTTTTTCCCAAATAATTAAATTAAGGAACTAATGAGTAAGGTGGAACCAGACAACTGGATTACTTGCCCTGGTGTAGCGTCTAAGTGGGGGTGCGCTAGGAAGCAACTTCGACATGACTATCGGATTCTTGGTGGTGCTCCCTTGGTAAATGCAAATGGTCTGATCGCATACTTGATTAATCCAATACACTTCGTATGAGACTATCCTCGGTTGAGGACATCGGTCTCTTAGATCATTCTGATGTCGCCGTCGAGATTTAAAAAAGTGTTAACACTAGATACACAATACGTCCAATTTTTTAAAAATAATTCCTTGAACCCAGGCTGGGCGATGTGAATAATTTTTTACAAATATAAATTGTTTCTTAATTATCTTTGCGATGCTTGAGAAATCCGCAGTCGTAACCTGAGTACAACATGGTGGTAATTGTGGTGACTGATCGTGAAATATCCATATGCATTTGTGAAGATTGAAATGCGGAAAACCACGCTACCGAAGACGATGTTTTGCGCTGGTGTTTCAGCACCCTCTTTTAACAGATTTTAAAAACTATTGCGGTGAAAATTTAGAACCTTTAGTAATAGAAAATAAATCGAACTATGAGCTGTTTAAAAAACGTATTCATCTGTTAATGGTAGATAAAGGTTAGTTGGTTGATTTTTTTCCCCTCCTTGTTTTCTTCTGGGCGAATAAAAATGTTTTTATTATTTCTTTCAAACTGTCCTCGGCAATTTTAATGCAAAGCTTAGAAGAGAGTGCACCTACGATAACGGATTCAGGCTAATCGACTTTGCTGCAGGGCAAGATAGCTCGCGGATGCCATATTTCGATATTCACAAGGGGGCTTGGAGAAATCCTGATCAATCAATCGTCAACCAGATTGACCACATTGTGATCGATTCAAGGCACTCCTCCGGTACTATTGATGTCCGAACATTCCGAGAAGCCCACGTCGACTTGGACGATTATCTTGTTGTAGCCAGAGTATGGTTTCGGATATCCCGAACATGGCAAGGGCAAGCTAATACTGTGAGGAAATTCGACATCGGACGGCTACAATCGCAATAAATCGCCAAATCCTTTTCTGATCAAGTCTCCTTTGATCTATTAAGAGGTGCTATGGCACCAGTATCAACTATCAAAGACCAGTGGCAATATTCCCAAAAAGCCATCAGAGATGCCTCCTCTGATGTGCTTGGTTTCACACGGCTACCACAACGAAATCCCTGGTTTGACCACGAGTGCCGGCAAGCATGCAGCTAAGCAAGATGCATAAAAAACCACGCTGCATAGAATGACTAGAGCTGCTCACGAGCTTTATGAGCAGAAGAGGTGAGACGAACATCTGTTTCTCAGAAGGAAAAAGAAGGAGCATGAGAAGTGCACTGTCGAGGTAATTAAAAGTCTCCGAACCGAAGACTGTAGGGACGAACTGCTGAGGGTTTGGAAAGAGCGTGGACTGTACAACAGAGATGACGAACGAAATACAGCTGTCAGGCAGAATGAACCTTTCAACCTGGATGGTGTAGATCAATAATTCCGTCTTACCGACCTAGATAAAGCGAAGATAGCCATATCTAAGCTTAAGCAAAGCTGCTGGAGCGGACAGTCACACTGCCCAGCTATTCAAAGCGGCAGGCGATGACTTGGGAAGGAGAGCACACCAACTCGTCTGTAAAATATGGTCAGACGAAAGCATGCCCGATGAATAGAACGTCAGCATTATTTGTCCGATCTTGAAGAAAGGAAACGATCTGAACTAAAGGATCCTATCTGCAGTATTGTGTGAACGCCTAAAGTCGTTCCTCAACGAAGTGAATGGTCCATATCAGTGCGTCCTCAGGCCAGAAAAGTCCATCATCGACCACACTACGGCAGATTTTGGAAAGAACCCATGAGCTCCAAACTATTACACACCACTTATTCATCAATTTTAAGGCCCCGTATGACAGCATCTATAGAGACGAGCTATACAGAGCAATATCTAGTTTTGGCATCCCTGCCACACTCGTCAATTTTTGTAGGATGACGATGGAGAATGCAAGCTGCTCCATCAAGGTCGGTAAAGAATTCACCGAGACCTTTGAGTTAGATAAGGCAATGCGCTGTCATGCGATTTCTTTAATATCATTTGCAAAAGAATAGTGAAAAACTCACTCCCCCGCACAAGTGGCACAATCTTTCAAAAGTCCGTCCAATTACTCTTATACGCCGATGATGGCAACGAGAGCAAGACCAAGTATATGCTGTTAACCAGAAAAGACACCCAGCGCCGAAGTATCGGACAAAACGTCACCCTCAACAGGCGTGATTTTGAAGTAGTTAAGAACTTTGTCTACCTAGGCTCCACTATCAATTCAGATAACGACACCAGGGCCGAGATCAAACGATAAATAACTCTCGCCAATCTCTACTTCTTCTTCTACAACAAAAGGAGCCCCATATAAGACCTTAATAATGGCCCAGAAGCATGAACTCTATCAAAAATAGATAAAGGTGCTCTGGCTGCTTTGAGAAGAAAAAATTGTTCGGTGATTTTCGGTTCCGTCCGCATAGCCGGTGTGTGGAGGAAGAGATGCAACGACAAACTTTACGGGTTGTACAGCGACATCGACTTAGCTAAAAGAGTGAAGATCCAACAACTGAGACGGCTGGGTCATATATAGCGGATAACAATAACAATGCTCCGGTCCGAAAAGTCTTCGACAGCGCAGTAGGGGAAGACCGTGACTTAGGTAGCGCGCGCAAGTGGAAGGGGACCTCAGCCAACTTAGCGTGCGAAACCGGAGGCAGCTAGCTAAAGATCGAGCTGGCCGGAGACGCTTGTTGGTTGAGGCCCAAGTCCATCCCGGTCTTAAGTAAGTAAGTGAGATCACTTCATATATAGGGTTTTCCAATAAGGACTTGACAATTTTTTTTTTAAATAACACGCAAACCATTTGAGACATTTCAAAAACTTTATTATCGACTTGAAGTACAATCAAAACATTTATGAAAGGAACTCGACTTTGTTCATATGGCCACCGCGAGCACGTTTGCAGCGATCGATTCCATGGACCCAATTTTCAATGACTCGGCCACACATTTCCGCCGAAACGGCCGCTTTTTTGCGTTCAATGTTGGCTCTGAGCTATTCCAACGTCGTCGGCGTGTAGGCATAAACCAATGACTTAACGTAGCCTCACAGAAAATAGTCAAGCGGCGTTAAATCGCACGAACGAAGCGGCCAATCGACTGGCCCATTTCTTGAGATAACACGCTCACCATATTTACTCTTCAATAAATCGATTGTAGCGTGTGCTGTGTGGCTTGTGGCATCATCCTGTTAAAACCACATGTCGTCCAAGTCCATATCTTCGAATTCAGGCCAAAAATAACCGGTGATCATGGCGCGATAACGCTGACCATTCACAGTAACGTGACGATCGTTATCGTCGACGAAAAAATATGGCCCAATAACCTCGTCGGCATGAAAACCGCACAAACAGTTATTTTTTGTGGATGAAGAGGTGATTCATGAAGCACATGTGAATTTTCACCCGACCAATAACGCATATTTTGCTTATTGACCATTGAGCCGAAAATGAGCTTCGTCGCTGAAGATGATTTTGCGATGAAATTCATCATCTTGGCGTATCTTCTCCAGAACCCAATCGGATGACGTACGTCGCTTCAAATCGTCCATCGGCTTCAATTCTTGAGTCAGCTTGATCTTGTATGGGTGTAAACCAAGATCCTTAGGCAAAGTACTCCATAATGTGGTCTGAGCGATGCCCTATTCTTGAGAACGCCGTGGAATTGACTGATTTGGATCGTTTGCTGACTGAACGATATTTTCGACACTTCGACCAACCCGTTGTCTCACTGACACGGCAACATCACACAACGAATATGTAGACTCAAATTTTTGCACTAAACTTGTTATTGCCTGTCTACTAGGGCGAGAATTACGACCGAAAATTGGAGTTAACGCCCTTAAAGTTGCAGTCACGGACTCCGAATTTTGGTAGAAAATTTTTATAATTTGCAGACGTTGCTCGTTCGTGTACTTTACGATGATGAAAATGTTGAGTTCAGTGAATAAATTGACAGTGACAGTTTGATGATTAGTGAAAGATTGCGTTCACAAATTAAATTCAAAGTGGTCAAGTTCCTATTGGAAAACCCTTTACTTAATATGGTATACTTGTACAGGATGTGCAATGCCGCCAGGATCAAGTACTTATGATTGATGTCAGCGCTTCCTAAAAGCCAGCAGTTATTTGTTAATTATGTCGTTGAACGCCCACAGCTGTGAAATTTTAGCACGTTGTAGGTATCGTCATCCTGAACAAGAATCTGTACGTATTCGGAGCGGAAATCATAAATTGACATATTTTTTTACTTCGAAAACCGCAATACATACAACCACTATTGTAAAAATTCATGAGAATTCCTGCTGTGGGCATTCAACGACACAATTACCAGATACTTTCGGTGACAATATTAAAACCCCTGGTTCGACGATGAATGTCGGGAAGCACGTGTAGCGAAAATGACCCTGCCAAGGCTACAATATCCGATTCAGATCAGTGTATAGACAGTAGCGGAATTTCAGCTACTGCTCATCATATGGAATGATAATTTCTGCAGGCTGCAAAATAAAAATGATGACTAAAACCCGCTATCCATCAATCTGGACGGTAATAACGAATAATTTCAACTTCGTAAGGCGTCCACGTAACGATGAAATAATGCCCGATTAATGGAAGCTCAGTATTGGTAGCAACTGAAGAGGTATAAGCCTCCCAAACATTGCTTAAAAAATCCTACCCGCTGTCCTGCGTGACCCCCTAAAGCCGTTTTTGTTAGCAATCCTATCAGTATAGCTTTAGTTCAATGCCGATCACCGATAAATTTCGTTGCGATGGGCACCTACGAGTATTTATCGATGCTAAGTCATCGTAAGAGGATTCATAGAGTCGAGCCATACAGAGAAATGTTCGATTTGCCGTGGCAATCGATTGTGACTTTTCTAATACCCCCAATTTTTTTTTTGTAAAAGTAAGTCAACACAAGTGGCACAATCTTAACAAGTTCGTTCAATCACATGCGATGACAATATTGACATAATCAGAAGAAGGCGGTGTGATATCTGTATCGCGTTCATGGGTATCGGTTCCGGCTTGGATGGATCTTGGGGTCAACGAGGAGAAAATGAAATAATCGTACGAGTATATGCTGTCCTCATAAAAGGGCATATATTCGTATCAACATCGTCTCTTCTGACAGATATAACTTAATGCGTAGTAAAAGTACTTAACGACATAGTCTACAATACCTAGGCCCTTCATTAATTCCGACAATAGCTGTGAAATTGAATCAAAATAACTTCAGCTGATCTCGGTTTCTGACCAAGAAAACAGGTGAGTTACAAGGTTCTGTCTAGAATAACTAAAATTACTTTATATATTGATTGACTTACCGCCTCAGTATTGCTCTATGGAAGAGAAGCACGGATTTCCTCAACCCGCTTTGAGAGAAGAATTCTTCGGTCCATCTGCGTAGAAGATCACTGGGAGAAAAAAAAATGCTGTACAAAGACGGCTGTACAGCTGCGTTAACTTAACATATTCAAAAGAGTTGGAATACAACGACAACGATTGCTGAGGCGTGTCGAGCCCTCCGGCTCGGAGAATGGTCGAATTTACCCAGGCAGTACGTCGCAGCAGAGGAAGATACCGAGTGTGAGCTTAAGGATCGAATTGGATGAAAAGGATAACTGGTAAATGCACTAGTCCATTTCAGATATTACGGCATTATTTAAAGTTAAAGTAAGTAACGCTTCAGATCGCTGTGCAAATAAGAAATTATGCCAATTCGGCAGAAGCTAAGAAAATCATGCAATCATCGAAGCAATTTTTTTGGATTCGTTAAACTAGACCCTGAGAATGAAGACCAAAAAGA
Organism: Volucella bombylans; assembly: GCA_949129095.1. Classification (NCBI taxonomy): domain Eukaryota; kingdom Metazoa; phylum Arthropoda; class Insecta; order Diptera; family Syrphidae; genus Volucella; species Volucella bombylans. The sequence continues at coordinate 115,367,534 of OX422142.1, read as the reverse complement.
AATAAATCTACTGAATGCGATTCGAGCACTCTACCCTCTCGGCGTCAAAGCTAAAAGAGTCCTCACGAAAATGGCAACTGTTTAGAGACTTCTCTATTGTAAGATACTACATAAGTTGGTCGTGTCAGGCTATGTGTGTTCCAGTAGACTTAAATCTAGGATAAGGTTACCGATGTATTAGTCAGGCCCCGCGACATAAAGTTGAGCCGTCATTCTACATTAGAAATTACAGTCGGATTTGGCCTGGAAAATGACTAAGGCGTAAATTGTTGAAAGTAATTCTAGTACGGGCGTATTACTAGTAGAAGTGTATTCATTTCCCAAACCAAATATCATAAGACGATTTTTCTCGTCACATGAATTCCCATCAAGGAGCAGGAGCAGGAGCAGGAGAAGAAAAGAAAAGTTTCGTGGTCTGCACAACCATGGTAGCCGTCTAAACTGAAAGTCACATAAATATTCATCTAATTGATAATTTTCTGTAAACACATTTCCCCCTGATTGAAAACTTTTCACCCACAATTCATTTGACTCACGGAAAATATTGTTGAGTACCCTAAAGCTATAAAAAAAACTCACCCTACTCGAGTGCCTATTTACAGTCGCATCTTCGCACATTTTCACATTTTCATCTGTCCGATGAATTTTCCACTTCAAATTCTATCTGTATTTATGATACTTGTAGAAGATGCACTAAGAATTTAATGCACTCTACACCCACTTCTGAGGATACAAAGTCAGCGATGGAGAACCATGATCATAATCATTTGCAGCAGGGCACCACGAATATTTTTTTTTTCGGATCGTGAAGAAATTCAGATTTAATTTTCCACACCAGTGCAACCATGTTATATTAGTTACATTTGAGTATCTGAATATTTTTAGACCTGAGGTGAGGGAGATTTTTTGTTGGTTTTCACTCGAAACATTCTTTTCTGGGAAGATATGGGCTTTCGTGCTGTACGTTATGGGTAGGACGTCAGTCTGATCGGCTACGCTTTGGGAGAATTTTAATTGCAGAACCCATCAGTTTGCTGAGGAGGATAATTGAAATAAGCACGACCTATATTGTGAGGGTATAAGTGGTGGCCTAGTTATGAGTTCGTATCTCCTTGATGAGGTGATTCTTTAATTGGAGAGAAGAAATGCATGAGCAAAAGGACTAGGTGGCGATTGCAGTACACACTTCACGGATAGGTAAATTTTCCACTGTTCGGACAAGGGGGCCCCCGCCCAATTATCAAGGCTTCGCCCTTTAATGACGTTGTCTAATAATGAACGGGGGCAGAGCAAAGTACTGGTCTTATCGTAAACATCTTCAGATGACGCTACCGAAGGTTGCTACGATTTGATCAGTCACAAGCTGCCGGTCATAGGTCTTGTTGGCGGCTGGACCACCGGTAGTCCCTACCAGGACTTAAATCACGGTACCATGGGAGTCAGGAGCCCCCCGGATCTCGGTCCGGGCCTGACTTGTTAGAGGTAGGCCCCCTTGTGGGAGCGTCATGGTGGCTGTGGTTTAAACCCAAAATCGCGGGTAAGAGTCTTCCTATGGTTTTCCTTTTGGTTTTCCTTGGTTTTCCTTGGTTGACTCAATGTGGAGTTGCAATAAGTGCTGGGTGCTGTGACCCTAAGAACAGTAAGAGGTTTTAGGTCGGCCTCGACTCATACCAAGGGTGGAACTTGTGCCGGCAACACAGTTCCGAATTGGTATCAAATAATGATTATCATTGTGAGCGCTGGCAAGGCGTATCCTTGCTCCCATGGATGTATGGGCATCCCGTAAGTTTAAGCCCACATGGCAGGTACTTACGTTAAAAACATGAGACATCTGTTCGGACAAGGGCCCCCGCCCAATTATCAAGGCTTCGCCCATCAATGACGTTGTCTAATAATAAACGGGGGCAGAGCAAAGTACTGGTCTACGATTTGATCAGTCACAAGTTGCCGGTCATAGGTCTTGGTCTTGGTAGTCCCTACCAAGACTTAAATTATGGTACCATGGGAGTCAGGAGCCCTCCGGACCTGGGATCCCTGGACCTGGGAAGATCCCCTTGTGGGAGCGTCATGGTGGCTGTGGTTTAAACCCAAAGTCGCGGGATGGGTCTTCTTTTGGTTGACCCAATGTAGAGTTGCAATAAGTACTGGGTGCTGCGAACCTAAGAGCAGTAAGAGGTTTTAGGTCGGCCTCGACTCATACCAAGGGTGGAACTTGTGCCGGCAACACAGTTCCGATTTGGTATCTCAGGAAGGCGGCAGAGCGATGGCAAGGCGTATCCTTGCCCCCATGGATGTAAGGGCATCCCCTAAACATAAGTATCCACGAAAGGTGGTTTACGTTAAAAATCAGACACTATGTCCGGACAAAGGCCCGCTTCAAAGACTCAATACTTGGATGTCGAGTAGGGCAAGCCAGTGTCTCAAGAATGGACCACAGTTTGTTTGTCTCAGTGATTGCGGTTTGGGCTACCAGATGGTCATGATGGTGAAAATTAAGTTCGGAGCCTGGTTTTTGAGCCATGTTTGTGTCGCTTTTGCCTTATGACCTGGAGCGGACTCTTATTTATTTATGTTTATTTGCGAATGGCTCCACAAAGTTATCTAAAACGTCCGTTTGATACACTTTCGCCGAAGTTTTAACACCTTTCTCGCAGAAATGGTGCTCGGTGACCCCATCACAGGCGACTCCCCACCAAACCATCACAGAAGCTAGGTGTTGGCTACCTTGAAATCTCGGAACAAGTTCAGACTCATGTCGTGATCACAGAGCATACACTCGATCGTTCCGTTTGTTGAACGATTCTTCAACGGTGAAAATTTTCCCGTTAGTAAAAAGAATTCGTCAGTGACGAATTCGCGTACTATCGAATCAAGGCTTTCGATTTTGACTTACGTTTCCATTTCAAAACTTCTATGAGTAATTGGCTGATGTCTCTTGTATGCGTGAGTTAGATCACGTTTTAAGATGCGTGTCCATCTTTCGAGTCATGATTTTCTGCTTGCGCCATCGGATTTCGAATATACTGCCATTTAAGACAACACGATTGTGAAGCGAGTCCCATTCTATGATTACAAACAACTGACGTCAACAGCTTTTTACGCGGAAACTTTGCATAAATATCACTTGTCAAATTACCGTCAAGTTTGAGTGGATGCGTTTATTAGTTCTTGAGAAAGAATGTGTTCATTTCATGTATCAAACTTTCTGCTGCTACAAAAACTCCTCCTTCAAAAGCGGAATCAAAGGCTCAACCGCATCAGCAATCCCCCTCCAAAGCGCTCTACTCCAGACGCCAAAATGCTGTTCGCATTATCAAAACCCTCGGATCCATTCTGGATGTTGAGAAAACTGCGGACATGAAGAGCAAAATAGAGTGCGCCATTAACATCTTTAAATACGGATTACCCACTGCTCCCAAAATTTTAAAAGATTCCTCCCAGCGCAAGAGACCGTTGGAGGAAACCGTGCCGGTTAAGAAAAAACCCCAAATTAGGAACGTCAAAACCGCCCTGGGCCTTCCTATGCCACATCTCTGTGGTCGCTCAGCGAAGTCCTAAAAGACGCTATAACGACGATCGCGGTGATCAATAAAACGACACCGATGGATCAATAGCACCTGAACGGTGGCAGTTGGTCAAGCTAAAGCTTTCGAGTGACTTCTTGGTCATCATGCGTTAAATCCCCGGATGACCTGCCATCACGAGCGATACTGACTCGTACCAAGGCCACGTCAATGCTTATCGCTTGTGCCAACAAAAGGAGCCCTTATAGATGCGCGCTAATCGTGATCAATTTGGAATTCCTTAACCCCCTAGCACAGACCAAAGGCTAAAAACTGGCCTCATCATCGGGTACGACGCCAACGCATATCTCAGGATACGTACGCTGCAAGGCAGTGTCCTCGCACTCTTTTTCTGGAACTTAGTGGTCAACGAACTGCTGATATACCTGGAAGCAGGGTAGTTGGCTATCCGGATGACATTGTGATAGCCATCTCTTACAGCTAAATCTTAACAGATTAATTCGTTGAACGGATCGCTGTCGATTGGCAATAAACCACCATGAAACTGATCGTGTCCTCTTTTCCAGGAAATATAAAATTCCAATCGTAGACCCTCCCTCAATCAATGTTACCAGCTTAATCTTTTCCGATACAGCAAAGTATCTGCAACTTATTTTTAACAGGAGACTAAACTGGAAATCTAATATTCAAGAAAGAGTATAGAAGCTACAGTAACTTTATCCTTTGCAAAAAAGCTATTGGGAAGATTTGGGGACTCCAACCTCGTATTAACCACTGGCTGTATGTCTAAGGTGGATACTCACCTAAGGGGTTAATGTTCTGGTTGACAGCTTAGACAATGCAGTCAACTGCAGAAAACTAAGCAAAGTCCAAAGGACATTATGTCTGTTGCTTGGTTGAGCTTTACGTACTACCCCTCCGCGGCACTGGACGTTCTATTTCACTTGCAACCCTTCGATACTTTCAGCAGTCAAGTGGCTACTACACAGTGGACAAATAAATTATTTGGCTACGCTAATATTCTTAATACAATAGGAATTCTTCCAGAGAACATCGATTACACCATGCCCCAATGTTGGTTTGACAAAGACTTCCTCTAGTAAGCATTCCCTCTAAATCCTTCTGAGAGGAAGATGCTTTCATGGGGTTGGTGGCGGTGTTTTCTCAGATAAGTTTAATCTAAGCCTCTCCTTCCGACTTTCAAATCACTGTAATGTGTTCCTGACAGAAATTTTGGCGATTAAAGAAGTCCTGTCTTTGCTCAAGAAGAACGTGATATCTGCACGTGATTTCCACATCTTTTCGGATATTCAAGCCGCAATCAAGTCTCAGTTTCATAATTCTAAAAGAGCCCTTGACTGTCGATCATCTTTTAGGGACCTATTTTGGATGTCTGGCACAAGGATATTCCAGGGAATTGTACGGACTCACTGAGATTGGAATTACTCTACCCATCCTACAAACTATTACTAAAGCTGGTTACTAAAGTCTAACGACTTAATAATTCTGGATCTGAATCGCTCTAAGAGTTTGATCTTTCTAAATAGGATAGTCTTGTAGGCAAGCATGCAAGAAGTCTTGGCTTCTCTACTAATGATTTCTGCAGAAACTCCATGGACGAGATCCTCCTGGAGAAGACAATCCTCCACCTACTCTGTATATTTGCATGTCTTTCCCAAAGTAGGAAACTCCACTTAGGAGCTTTCTTCTACAATGATTTGCGCGTTCTAAACAATATAGACGTTAACAGTCTTTTACTCTTCATCAGAAGCTCAATATGGTTCCAAGAGTAGGAGGATCATAGATCCACATAGCATCACAATGGTATCCACTCTTACCTTGCTTAACCTAACCCACAGTCGTTGTCGATGGAATATAACATAATCCTTTGCAGTTGATTCTTATACAACTTTAAAGTACCATGAATAACTTAGCTCATACTTGCTACAAGTCGCATATTAAATTCTATTCGGCGTGTTGTGTAAATGCCTTTTGCAGCACACTTATTGGCAAATACCGGTGTGATTTTCGCAGTAGTAAATTGATTGAAGACTTAATCTGCACATTTTTTTAAATACTGAAAAGGATCTATCAAAGTCAAGGTGATGCACTCTATCTACGAGCATAAAATCGAATTTAATAACTCATATCATGGCATTCATCAGGAGCTCTTTAGGGCCCAGAAGCATTTACGACAGTTGAAGGAAAGACTTACGCCAGAACAAAATCTGCAAATAGTTCAAATTTAATATATTTCGTAAATCGTGGTTCAATTCGTGATACGTCTGGATTATGGTCGACATAATCGTCCATCTGACTTTCAGTCAGAGTGCTGAGACAGCAAAAGCGGGTCAAAAGCAGTTTCGTAAGCAGTAACTGCTTCCGTAATATCTGTCCTCTTTTATTCAATAGGTCACCGAAAGGCTTTAGACCGGCAAGATTGGGATTTTGCTTTAACTACGCATGACTGCATTGTTGAGAAGCAAACACAAAACACGTTCGTATTTTTTTGTTTAAAAGCGTCCACGCAAGCGAAGTGCATGTTGTCAACAAAAAGGATATCCAACACAGGCATCTGGGACAGAACGTGGCTTAAGATATAATTTGACGGATATATAAATCCAAGTTACGGACTTTGCCTACTTACGCTTCACTACACGACACCAGCGGTAATGTCAAGGTGAGAATAAACAATTACTATTTTCTAAGCTTAGAAGACAGTAGAGTAGCATAGCCCTCTTTATAAGTACTGTTGGGGCTACAGAGTGACATTGACCTAAGTGGAAGTCCGAATACAATGGTTACGATGGCTGGGACCACAAAATCGGATAAATATAGGTAGTTGCTACTTATAAGTGTATTTGACTTGTAGCGTTTTAGGCAACTATTCATTTTAACCACATTCTGTCACGAAAGGCGAAAAGGCGAAAAGCATACTACCTTCTGCATGGCTTTCCGGGCTGTGTAAACACCTTAAAGAGTCTAAGCGATAAGATAAGACTTTTCTGTTTGGAAAATCACTGGATTCGCATAGCACTCATTTTAGTTTTAAGAAAAGTCATGAAAAGTGTTGTCCGAGCCCGAATGTGTATCGCCTCGTTGTGCTGGTCACCTGACCGTTATTATATTCGCGGCTTAATTTGAGAAAAAAATTAAATGTCATCATAAGCATAATCAATATGTTTTATTCACTTGCGTCACAAAATCTTTTGCGCCACTTTATATCACAAAAAACATCAGTAGTCTCAAAATGATCACATAGAGTGATCTTTTCGAAGATTTAGTGTGCTTAGTGTGTTTTGTTAAAATTTGATGAGTAAAAGCTTTGATTTATTACTTCATGTTGCGGACTTGGGAATGTTTGAAAACTTTTTACATATTTATAGACAGGACTACTCCTATGCCGGATTTCTTACAATAAGATATTTTGTTTATCATCTCATTTCGTTTTCGGCTGAGTTAATGGTAATAAATCATATGGTCTTAACTAAATTTCACCACACATTGTGTTGGTCCTTGACAGCTTGCATCTTCACAAAACAACTCCTACATCCAAATGCCAAGACTCCCACACAATAAACACAAGTAAACATGTTGAATAGTATCTCAGTTTGGTATTTTATTCATCATCACGATGGCAGTTCGTCAACTTTCCTCCCAGTTAACATTTGAAAAGTCTCGAAAATTATTTTTGAGTAATCGCCTCAGAATTTTACAGCAAAACAACATTAAATGAATGTTTCTGTAGGGCGGTGTGTTGTTTGCTTTCGAAAGCGTTCATTACTTGTGGCGTAAAATAATAATACAAGAAAATATACGAATTCTGACTCATTTAGATCAAAAACACCATCGACGCCCTCGCTCCCCATCGTCCTCAATCGCTGACGCCTATCAATTTTCTTTTGACACAAAAATAGACGAAAACACCTACAAACTCAAAAATTCATGATTAAATAAAGAAAAGCACAAACTTCCAGAAAAATGAAAAATGTGAAAGATACTCGTACACAACCCATCAGATTGGATGCAAATTGTTAATGCAGCACGATCGTGATGTTTGAATATTTGGGAAAAAGCTAAATCGGTTGATTTCCTTTGGAAATATACATCAGAACAATAGTTTCTATATTATTTACATCGATTTGATGTTGTTGCGGATACGCCTTACACGATTCGACTTCCGGCTGCAACAATGAAAACCGTGACATTTTTATAAATTTCTGAAAATGTGCTGAAAGGAAAATGTGCTTTAACATTGAATTGCATTGAAAACCGTCATTTTTATTGGAGACAAAAACCATAAGCTCTTGCCTCGATTTCGTGACGGAAAATTAGCTGAGACATACTTTCTGGAATGCTATCCCTATGAGAGCCTAGAGGACAGCAGAAGATACTAAAAAGGAAATAGAAAAAAGCTCAATGATGGTTCGTATCTTAAATAGATTTACCATGTTACTATGTTGAAAATCTAGATGACACAGGTTAATGATCGTTAAAAATTTTAAATTTATCAGAAATCTAAGACAAGACCACGTTATGGGGTTTGTTTGTCGTGTTAAGCTGTTAATCGTAATTCGAATAATCTGCTATTGACTTGGGTATGGCAACCAGCGTCTCCGAAGCCATGATCGCTTGATCACGGAAACTTAGATTTTATCTTCTTAAAGCTTAAAATAGGTCTCTTCGCAAATCTAAAAACTGTTTTCAAATTTGCGATGAAAGGGAGTTGTCTGTAGACAAGTCAGACCAGGCCATTAGGTTCGTTTTATTATTAGTACGCAATGTAAAATCAATAAAACAATTTTCAAAAAAGGTTCATTTTATGACCTTAAGGGTCGGAAAAATGGACCCCTTGGGTAGGTAACGCAAATATTTACAGGTCAAAAAAAAAAAAAAAATTACAGCTAATAATAATAATTGTAATATTTTTAACCGCGATTTTGACGTTTAATTCATGAAATTTTCAACATTAGAATACGCCCAAAGGGTTTATGTCTATGGTTTCTGCAACAGTAACGGTCAACGAGCGAGATTAATGTCGTTTTCGTTTGGGATTTTCTCCGCATTCCGGAGAAGAAAAGTGACGTAAAACCATTTCCCCTCATTTTTTTCAGAATCAAAATCTCGCTTCTCGTTTTCACTAGAAAATCGAAACTTCCCTCCTCGATTTTATGTCAAAATCTATAAACGTCAAATAGTATTGGGTGTCAAACTAGATTTCTGTATTCGTGCAATCGGCTGCGTTTGACCAATTTATTATTCTGAGTGTTCAAATTTATTCGCAAGCAAATATATTTAAAATATAAAGGTCCAAAGAAGTTCTTAGTGTTCCATTTAAATAAAAATCAGGGTACAGAACGAAAAAGCACAAACGAAAACGCTATAAATACTCGTATCTGTGAAGACAGCCTGATTGGACTGCCACAAATGGCAGGACATTTATTGGTACATTTTCGAGGTTGAGGGAGAAAGGAACAACGCAGAAATCGTTGAGAGGCGCACATCCTGCTTTAGCAGAAGACAGCTATGCACACGTTTTACATTACGTCAGAAACCATCCAAATACTACTGTTAGGAAGCTAAGCAGACAGGGCTATGGAGGACTTACATTTGGAGAATTATACATTCAGAAGGCATTCATGCATTACATCTGATTTTCAAACCACTACATCACAACAATGTTTTCCTTTCTCATTCTTCTATCTCATAACCCCTTAGGCGCGCGTAAATTATAAAAAAAAAAAAAAAAAAATCATAGGTATACCAGTACAAGAGCTACAACCCGGGGAATCAGACAAGCGTTTGGAATTCTGCAATTATTGTACATTCTGGAAAGACACTTTGCGGAAGACAATTTTATTGGCTGGATTCTATGGACGGATGACTCTCAACTCACCAGATACGGAATCACTAATTTCAACAGTTTACATACCTGAGCAAAAAGCAGCTTCCACTTCATGGCACACAGAGCTTTTCAGCATAACCTCAACGTTAATGTGCGAGCAGGCATATTGGGTAACAAACAAACCGGACCCTATCGGCTTCCACCAAGACTTAATTCCAATCTCTACCTGGGATTTTTGTGAATCAAATTACCAGAACTATTTGGTGATATACTCGTACCAGTGCAACAAAGAACAGGTATTGTGCACCAATAAGATGGCACCTCCGCACATTATGGCCATGCAGGCTAATTCGTAGAAAGGGTGGATGGACCCATTCTGTGAACTCCAAGGTCTTCGGACATGATCCCAATGGACTTTTATTTATGGGGACATTGAGTCGTAACTTGAGATGAAATGATTAGACTTTTTTTTTATTTGTAAATATTGTACTAGGTACACGTTTCAAAGATGCAAAAAGTGGGGATTAATAAGATATTTTTCAGACAAAATCAAAATTTTATGTTTTTAAAAACAAACATTACTTTTGATCTTCAATAATTTTTAACACATTGATTTAAGGGCAACATTTACTTTGAAAAAATTAAAGTACTCGAATTCAACGATACCATACACGCATACATTTGAAAGATATTTTTATCAATATGAGTCAAACAGAGCGGAGTCGGAGGAGCTGTATTTTCGACCCCTCCCCCCACCCATACGATATTTTTCTCAAAATATGTCAAGGCATATTCCCTTTAAGTTTTCGATACATTATCCGGAACACCTGTATATCTACAGAGAGACGGCTGATTCAAAATCGCCCAGTTGGAGATGTACACATCAGAATAATTTTCAGCTCAAATGTAACTTAAGCCTTTTAGCTCGTCGAACCGGTAAACATCAAGACTTCTTATTCTTTTGAAAGCAAGGTCAGGACAGCCATGAACAGATGATATTTTTTCTTCAGTCCAGATACTTCTGCAGTCAAGGGTCTGATGGAACATTGCACAACGATAATGCCAAACACGCAAAGTATGACGTAGTAGCCTAAAATGAGCCCCATTTTGTTTGTCATAGATCGGAGATAGCTCCTAAGTATACACATATGTGTGTTATGTAGATTCATGTTGATAAAGCGTATAGAGGTTTTAATAATTCCTACATCAACAATGAATTTTTAGAAAGAGTCTAACAGAATACACACGCAAGAAAATATGTGGGAGATGGACAATATGGATTACTTACTTCCGAGTCCGTTCACTAGTTCACTTCCTGGGATATCCTACGATCTGGCACGGAACATGAGGCCAGCGTATTGTATCTTGTATACCGCCTCGCTACCGCGTGGCGCTCCCATTGTTTCGATTTGAGTTCTGTTCTTTTTTGTTCCGATTTGAGTTCTGTTTTTTTTGTTAAGTTGGTAAATCCGTTGTTAACACTCCCTCTAAATCTTAGCGTCATAACTTGACATTTGCAAAAGCTACGTAGCCAATTTTTTACAATTTTAGAAATGAATTTAAATTTGCAACAACGAACTTGTATTAAATTTGGCGTAAAAAATGGATTTAATGGTGCGTGAACGTTGCAAATGTTTGAAAAGTGTTTCGGCAACGATTCTCTAAAGAAAACGGTCGTTTACCAGTCGCACGAGCGGTTCAAAAGTGGTCGTGAGTCAATCGAAGATGATGAACGCAGTGGCAGACCATCGACAGCGAAAACCGACGAAAACATTGTTGGAGTAAAAGAAGTCAATAACCGCAAATTAACCATCAGAGAGATAGCGGAGGACTTGAACATTGCCTATGGATCCGTCCAAGACATTTTGGTTAAAGATTTTGGTTTTCGTCGTGTAGCAGCAAAGCAGGTGCCAAAAGACCTCAATTTCATGATGTCGCGAAAGAGATGATTTGCGAGGCTGAATCCGATCCCACATTCATCAAAAGGATCATTAATGGAGACGAGACGTGGGTTTATGAGTACGACACGCAATCCAGACATCAGGCAAGTGAATGGAGTTCACCAAATGAGTCGAGACCAAAAAAACTACGTAGTTTTCAGTCAAAAAAGAAGGCAATGCTCACGGTTTTCATGGATTACAACGGTGTAGTGCATCATGAATTTTTTCCAGAAGGCCTTACTGTCTGGCAAAGAGTATTATTTGGCTGCTATGAGACGTTTGCGTGAAGCAATTCGCCGAAAGAGACCAGAATTGTGGGCAGAAAACTCGTGAATTTTGCACCATGATAACGCACAGTCGCACAGGGGAGAATATAGATGAATAAACTTGTATTTTAATTTTCTGAATAAATTCCGAGAACGTTTTGATCAAGGTGGTATATGGATATCTCATCAATATGTCTTTTATAGTAACTTATTAGGCTTGATCTTATTACTGCGGAGTCCAGAATCTTAACAGTTCGCTTGCTATTTGAGTACTTAGAAACAATATCGTTCTTCTGCAATGTCCTTTGCATCCTGGATAATGCAGCAATACTCGTAAATAATATTAACTGAAGGATTTACTTATAGTCTTTCACTGGTCCCATGCCAGCTTCAATTTTGGATCCGCTTAATTAGAAAGCTACTAATTAAAACGTAGTCTAAACTAAGATTCAGCTGTGTGGAAATAATAGTAGTTAATTTCTTGGCAGCTTTATTGATCGGAGGCTGATAACCATTTTTGATCACGAATTCATTTGCCCTCCATCTTGCTTCATGGTATGCTAAGGCGCTAGTGACCACAATTCTGATTCCCGAAGTCTAAGTGCAGTTTTTCCAACGACATTATTGCATTGTTGAAGTGTTCTGTCGGATTGAGCCATGGCAATGCGTTGTTTTTAGTGTCCAAACGAACACGGTACAGGCTGTTCTCTGCAGTTTAGTGCGGATGAAGAGAAGAAATTTTTAAACGAGTTTGTGTTATCATCAGACTATCGTCACACATGGGTCTCATAATAAGTTGAAAATGTACCATGTAAGAGTACGAGTATAGCTGGTTTAATATCCCACGTGTTACTGAGGGTTTTTCTGCAATTCTTACAGACTTTCCTTGATGAAATCACTAATCAGCAGTCAGCAAAATCCAACGATGCTTAGAATTCTACATAGAGAATTATTTTAAGATAGCTTACTGAACACCTGAGCAAAACGAAATAAGGATAGAAATATTTAAGTTAATATCAGTTGGACTTGTCGGCTTATCGGCCGAGGTATTCAAAAGCGCTTAATGGAGAGCATACACGAACCTATTTCTTAGATCTGGTCAAAAGGGTGTATGCCTGATAAATGGAACCTCTGCAATGTTTGGCCGATCCACAAAAACGTAATCCCCTCAACTGCGCCAACTATAGAGGTATGAGTACCCTCAGCATCGGATACAAGATCTTAGGTGGCATATTGTGAGAACATCTGTAACCATTCGCCTAAAACCAGATTGAAAGCTATCATTGCGGTTTCTTCACACTCCGGCAGATCCTGGAAAAACTCAAGACAGTGTTTATAGAAATCAGCTCCAATATATAGAGCCATGTCTAGTTTTGACTCCCATGCCAAACTCGTCTGTCTGTGCGACGATTGAGAATGCTCGCTGTTCCGCTAAGGTCGATAACGACTTAACCGAGACCTTCGATGTCAAAAAAGGTTTTAGACAAGTGACGCGCTGTCATGTGACTTCTATAACATCACACTTGAAAGAATTGAGCGGAACTCACAAGCGAACATTGGGGGCACAATCTTTCAAAAGTGTGTGCAACTGTTAGTGTACGCCGATAATATCAATATAATTGAGAGAACTCAGCGGACTGTCACCGGTGCGATCGCTAATATTGGCTGCATAACCGAGTATATGCTATCCACAAGAAGGGACACACAACATCGACGAATTAGGCAGAACGTCACAATCTACAGCTAACATATAATTTCGAGGTAGTAAAAGACTGTCTACCTTGGATCTGCTATAAATCCTGCCAACAACAGCCCATCAGAAATAAAACGAAGAATCACTCTTGCCAATCGCTGTTTCTTTGGGCTAAGAGAGCAATTCAGTAGAAATGCCGTATCATGAAAAACTGAGGAGACTCTATATAAGACCTTGATCATCACAGTCCTACGGAAGCATGGATTCTATCGAACGCGGATGAAGCAACCCACAGTCAGAAAAATTGTTCTTTGGGCTTTGAAGGAGAAGCTGTACAGCTGTAGACTTCGACCTAGTCAGAAAATTGAGCATCAGTCGCCTGGGTTGGCTAGGACATGTAGAACGAATGGATACCAATGCTCCGGCCCGGAGTGTCAACGCAGTAGTTTTGGTTTTGGAGGGGGCTCAGCCCCCTTTTATTTAGCTTAATACAAGCTTAATCTAACTGAAGAACTAGGACCAACAACTAAAAGAAAGACTTAAAAGCTAGGAAGCAAGGGAATGATGGAGAAGATCTTGTTTGAGACGAGGAGTGCTCAGGTTGAAATCAAAAACGGAGAGGTTTGCGTTGACCTTCCGCAGAATACGGGAGATTGGTTCGTTGGAGCCATAAGAGGTGCAGTGGACCGGTGGATAAAAGAGACGAGGACAACGTAAATTACGTGGGTTGGTGTTGAAGGAAATAGAGTTTAAAATGGATGCGCAGTTGATGGTACCTGCGAACAGTCGGTAAATAAAAAGAATGTCAGCAATATTGAATTCATATTGAGTTTGAGAAAGGGGAACCAAGCTTGACCGCCATACTCAAGTAGGGGGCGAACAAAGGTAGCATATGGAGATATAGTTACGTACGTACGGGTTGGAAAACTCTTTGGACCACCGTTTAAAAAAGACAGTTGGCTTTAAGGATAATCTTATCGATATGCGAACGGAAATTAAGCTCACAGCCGTATAATATGTCAAAGTCTCGAAAAGATTGAACCAGGGCAATTGGTTGACCATAGAGAAAATAAAGTCGGGGAAGAGACGGGTTGGATTTTCGTGAGAAGGTTGTAGATTGGCATTTGGCGATATTAAGTTCGAACCAGTTTTTGAGGCACCGGATTGAAAAACCATCGAGGTGTTCTTGAAGAAGGGTGGAGTCATGGGGGAAGAAATAGTTTTAAAAAAATTTGCGTCGTCGATTTAAAGGGAGAGGGCGGAGAGTTTAATGACCCTCTCAAGATCGTTAATAATAAGAATGAAGAGAAGGGGACCAAAATGGCTAGCTTGTGGAACCCCAGATGAAACCAAGAAAGGAACAGAAAGGGTGAATCTAAACCGAACTCTGTAATATCGGTTTACCAGGTAAAAAGAAATCTATTTTAATAAAAGGGGTCCAAAGCAGAGAGCAGGTAATTTGAACAGAATCACTTGATGAGATATCTTATCAAAAGCTTTAGTGAAATCGGTTGCGATAACATCGATTTCTTTGTCATATTCTAAGTCTGTAAAAGCAAAAGCTACGAGTTCAACTGGGCTTGTGGTAGTTGATAAAAGACTTTTTGTGTATCGAGATTATAAAAGAGTTCTTCCAAATCTGGGGAAATTCTCCCTGTGTAAGTGGGTGGCCGTAGCTCAAGTGTTAGTGGACTGGCTTCCAAATCGAAAGCTCGGTGTTCGAATCCCAGCCTCGCTCGAAAGACATATTCATTTTTTCAGTTAACGAAAATCAAGTATGATGAGTAGTTGACTAGAAATCAACAACAAGCCAACCTCCACTAAGAATTTAGTCGCCCCATTAAATGTTGGATGCTACCCATGGAGCGAAACAACCACTGAGCCCAAACATCTGTCTTTCCCTCTCAATCCCATTTTCCAAAAAAACTTAACACGTGTTCAGGCACTTTAAGTGCATTCATACCCACTTGAATGTTGAGTTCTTTAAAAAAAAAAAAAAAATAGGTAGAAAAGGGGGAGAGAGAGGTTTGAAGAGATTTTTTTAAGAAAAAGGGCGGGAGACCATTTGGACCGAGCAGAAATTCATCTTTAAGTTTTAGTAGCTTTTTTTCCATAACAGCAGGATCGAAATTTTGAGTGAAAAACGGACCAATGAAAAAATTTGGTAAACAGCTGAAGTAAGAGGAATCTGGTACGAAGGAGTTGTTGGCAAATGATTGTTTAAGAAATGTAGCAAAAAAGTTGGCGATGGTAGGAGGATCACTTGATGTTTTGGTTTCGAAAGACAGCAAGGAAGGATAAGCAATAAAGTCTTACTTTTGCAACTGACAAATTGAAAATGGACTTGGGCCAATTATAAAATTGGTTTGCGCACTATTAAGGTAGTAGTTCGATGAAATGAAGATAGGTACCTTGATAGTTTGAATAGTCGAAAGAGAAGTGGGTGTTTCTCAAAGGAATTTTGGTCACAACCATTATCTCCATGTTCTTCGACATGAAGGAAGGCAAACTGATTGATTTGAAGATTTTGGCGAACAAATAGTCATCTTATCCAATTTTCTGTATAAAGGCTACTCCTACTGTTCGTCAGGGGTTTGGTATGATTGACAGTGTCAAGCTAGCATTGAGTTCAGAAGTTTTAGCGTCTGGTCTATACCTCCTTGTAGAATAATTTGATTGATACTCGTATTCTATCGGTGCCAGACGATTTGCAATCACAACCGATGGCAAATACCAGCTACGCCGTGTTCTATTACATAGCTCACTTACAGCTTCTGTGATAGGAGCAGATTGGGCTCTGCTTTGGACTCAGTATATTGTAGATGCCACTAAAACTTTGGAGTGTTTCCAGTCTGACCCGCCTTATCTAGTCGTTGCCAAGCTAAGGAACGCTCGATCTGCTGGAATTTGGCTGGGTTCTTCAGCTTAAAATATTTTGTCATTGCTCCATTTTGGTTTTAAACAGCTTTCTCTTTCCCTTCTGTTCCGTTCTGTGTCTATTCACATAATTTCTCTTCTATTTTTGCTGCCTCTCATTCTTGTTTCCACGTATGATCTGACATAGAAGACTTGGCCAGATGAATTGCAGGAGATGTATGTATTTGTATCTCACGTTGCATTTGCTACCACCCAAAAAAAAAGTCTTCTGAGCATAATCATCGCAGCAGCATACAATAAACCCCATTTTCTTGGAATTATTCAAATTGTAATGATGGCAGTACCGAATCTTAACTAAAATAAACTGTCTCAAAGACAAATTTGTGCAATTCTCCCTCCGTTTCATAGTTTGTGTCTGGAGCAGCTAAGTCTTGGTTGCACAATTGCCCAATAAGAGTGAATTTAAAACAAGAAACCAAGTTCTAGGCCTTTTTAATCCACAGTTTCTGTATGGATATTATAAGAGATTGAGATCTTAACTTACTAGTATAACAAAACTGAAAGACCAATTTGAAAACTATTATGGTATCCGGAAAGTTGTGTTTTCTTAGATTTGTCGACAACTGGAAAATTATATTTTTTTTTTCATGTCCTGCCACTTACTCGTAAGTACTAAGTTAGTACAAAAACGTTCGTTTAAGTGGGAACACTTGTGTGAAAGCTTTAATTCGATTGCTCTTTTGGCAACTGTTCAATTTTATTCGCCGTGATTAGTTTATGTTTCTTTCAAGTGTAACCGAAATATTTTATAAACAAAATTTTGCTTACAATTTAGCTTTTCCGTAATACAATCTAATTTAAAAATACAAAATGTATTAACGTGTTGTTGTTACGAAAAAATATAAAACCAAAATTGTAATTAAATCAATTCCGAGTGTTAAGAAAACATTCAACAACAATTCAAAATTTATGCAATAAATTTGTTAATGAAAATACAAAGACACATTTCAAATAAATGGGCAATGTTTTGTTGGAAAAAAAGAGAAAACGTTTTGACATTGAAAATGCCAAGGTAAACGTCGCACTTTTTAAAAATATATCATCGACTGTTTCTTCTGTTTCGACATGGAATTTTCCTGGGCAATCTATTTTTTATTGAATGTCTGATAGATGGTGGGTTTTGCAAACAAGTGGCATAACTCAGGAAACGACCCAAACAAGTACACAGAGTTGCAGTACTTGGGTTTTGAGTTCCCAGATACAAAGTTTGCTCAAAACAAAATTTCGTAGCCAGCTGTAGCTATCGAGAGCGTGAAAAAAGTGCATCTGTGGATTTGGACGATCACGAAGTTTTACATCACTTTATAAAAAATCGTTCGAAAGACCGAGAACTTATCATATTGTGTCGGAATAACGGAATAGGTGGTGGTACCTATGTTTGAAGAATTTTTTGCAGTTTAGTCTGCAGAATTGCATCATCACAACCGCCTGGTTCATACCTATGTATAGCTCTCTTTGAAAGAACTTTTAATGAATGAGTATCAATGATGCCTAAGCCTCTATGGTTGAACGCTCCGGACTGATCCTGTTCGTTGTAACCGAGTGATTCATTACTTCATAGTTAGTTCTACCCCAGACAGATTTATTAACGGCAACAACAAAACTTAAATTTTAAACTCAATACCAACTAAAAATATAACAGCTGACCAGATAGCAATGATAGTTTTTCCAGTTGTTACCAATGACATAAATTTGTCAAAAAATACAGTAAGGTTTGTCATTTCATCATGCATCGTTTTACGCTGGCCGAACTTGCAGAAAAAAATATCGAAATTCCAGTTCAGTTGTAAATACGCAAAGTGAATTTCGTCGTGAGGTCGGTCGTCATTATGGCTTCAGTGTGCAGGCAAATCATCGCACCGTGGAAAAGTTTGAGCGTGAGTGCACTCTTTTGGATCTTAAGCCACCAACCAGACAGAGATTGGTTAGAAATGAAGAAAACATTGCCGCCGTAGAGGCCAGTATCGAAGAAGACCCAGAAATGTCGATTCGGCACCAATAAGTTTAATTGAGCATCGCCAGAAAGTCAACCTGGCTTATTTTGCGGTTGGATTTCGGCCTACATCCATCTAAGATTGTGCTGAGGCAAGAATTGAATCCGGACGACCATAGACAATGCCGTGAGTTCGTTAATTGGGAGCTGGAAATGTTTTCTCCGGCAAACTCCAATCCGGATTTTGGTCAAGAAATCATCTTCCCGGACGATGCTCATTTTTGGCTCAGCGGCTATGTCAACAATCAAAATTTCCCTTATTGAAGCGAACACAATCTATAATGCAAGTGTTCGACTAAGCATTACTGCACCCACAACGGTGCACGGATTGGTGCGGTTTATGGCATGGCGGCATCATCGGACCTTAATTCTTTCGAAATGAGGAAGGAGACACCGTTACCGTCAATGGTCTCAGGTATAGAGCGATGTTAACCGACTTTCTGTAGTTAGATTCCGACAACATCGATATATCCGAGCTGTGGTTCTTTAGCTACGTCAAGTCATTAGTCTATGCTAACAAGTAAACCATTTTGGTTGAGCTCGGGGCCAACATTCGACACGCTATTGCCGGAATAACGCCGCACACATTGGACCGACTGCTTGAAGCACTGCCAACGAAGCAGAAGCAGCAATTTGAAGTATGTATGTTCTATTCCACATACAATGGCATGAATGTAGCTTAAAAATAAGGTCAGAATCAAGTTTATATCTCACACCGTTGTTGTTTTATTTATTTTTTTCTCTTTCGTTCTTATCTGGGCACCCTTTACTTATGCTATGACTTAAAATTATAGCGCAGAGCTCAGTCTGTAAGGTGATGGGGCTTAGGGAGAAGTATACAAATAAAGTAGGGGTGAATGAAGAGCACATCAGCCGCTCCGCGTCGTTTTTGTGGCGGTTGAAGATTTATTAGTTTTAGAAGATCTGTAAAAGGAGGGAAGTTATAGGTGTCAGTACAAGAAAGATCGCGTAATGCAAAACGGATAGTTCTGAGTTCTTGGTTTTATAATTAGCACACACTAATGCCCTTAATATACGCACCCAGAGAACGAAAAAAACATTAAGGAGAAAACAAAAAGATGTACCGATGAATGTTTGCAGGTTATATAATGATAAATAGCTGGGTAGGACTTTCAATAAGCGAGTTGTATGGTTTAGAAAAGGATCACGATATTTCAGAGTATGCCCAAAAGTGGGTTTGACAATAAACTGAGGAGCATTCATAGCGAGACTAGTCTTATCGAAATTAAATGAGCTTAAAATACGGTACCATTCTCTTTCTACAGTCAAAGAGCTAGTGTGTGAGTTCAGGAACAGCAAGGGTGTATATTGGATTGGAAATACACAAGAGAAAGGAGCATCGGAGACAGAACAGAGCCTTGAGGCACATTAGCATTTCAATATCACAAAATAAATGCTGGTCCATCCAGACCTACTTGAATTGAACATTCTAAAAGTTAATTTCTAGTTCATTGAAGAAGATATCTATCGGTCTCAAATGCATCCATTTTTTAAAAAAAAGGGCCTGATCAAATACAAAGTGCAACTATCTTACTTCCATCAGATTGGTGTAGACTACGATTCCGCTTTTCGTTGAGGCGTGCTGTCACCAGTGGATCTGTTGCTACGAAAACCATGTGATCAGCAACACTGTTTTGCGAATAAAAGTCACAAAGCTGCCCAAACAGAAATCTGAGATTTTTTTTAATACCGCGATTCTATGGTAGATCATTTTTTGAGTAGTATGAGACTGATACGCCTTTCTTGAGGTACTCCGAATTTGGCTGTAATGGGATCTGGATTGAAATTTGATCCGCAATACAAGTATAAAGCTAATTTGAAAACCGACTGCCTAGAGTTTGAGAACGATGATTGGGTTTGAAATTGTACTGAAAGATTTACTGAAATCGGTAGCAATATGTAACATCGATTCCTTTTCCGTCTTCCATCCAACGCACAAAGTGTAGCAACGAATTGCTTTATGTACTTACTCCCTAAGAAAGCTGTACTAATTAGAAAAGATGATAAGTTTGCGATGAAAGAATATTAGATCCTTCAAACTAGTTTAGTTGTAGGTCGGTCATTAGATATTAGATTTTTGCTATCAGACGATCAAAATTTGTTTGCTTATGTCATTCAACTGAAACTCGTAAGGCTGTCCACAAGAATTTGGTCGAGAGTCCGAGAACATCTATTTAGCATCAAAGTAAGGCTAGTTTAGGTAATAAGGGATAAGGTAGTCCCTAAGGGACAAGCATACACGGAGGCCAATTGGTCTATTGTGATTCCGTCTTGATGTTCTTAGAGTATCATATTATTATTGTTACTTATTTATTTGTATTTATCTCTTTTACAGATATTCACATTACATTTTCAGGACATAAGTCTAACTAATAACCCTATCGGAAGATGGCATAATTTTTGCAAATGGCATCGTACGTATATCATATTTGTGGAATAATTGTGTCGATGTTTTTGACCAATTATCGGTCGGTGGTGTTAACGCAGCGTGAATTTCAACGTCGATTTCCTAATCGTGTCACGCCAACTGGGCAAACATTCCGGCGCTTAGCTACTCGACTCGAACAAAGTGGAACCACAGGAGACCATGCAGGGCGTGGCTGCCACCGGACTGGTCGTTTGGCCGAGAATATCGCGGCTGTGGCTGCCGATGTCGCTGAGAACGAAGAAACATCAACAATTGGAATTGGATTCACCAGACAGTCATTACGCCATAAACATTATTACAAAATACCAGCAGATCATCTGTGAGAAAAAATTTTGGCTCTTCATCTCGATGGCGAAAGTAACATGCTCTTACAAAAATTCTAGGGATGCCTTTATTAATAATGGATTTTACAATTTATAATTGGCTCCCTCACTCCACAGGAATGTAACATTTTTCTCTGTTAGGCGATGAAGAGGACGTGCGATCTGTGCAGAACGGTGATAATACGGTGCTAATACCCAAGTTTTTGGGTCTTGGCCAGCTCATTTAAGTTAGGTCGAACACCTTCAGCTGATAGGATATGCTCCAAAAACGATACATCCTTTTGGAAGAGTTTGCATTTAGTTGGCGCTATTTTTAGGTTAGCCTCTCTAAACTGTTGAAGCACCATTCGTAGATTAGACAAGATTTCTTCAAAACTTTTGGCGTGCGTAAGAACATTATCGAGGTATTTGAGGCACATAGAGACTCGTAAACCATTAAGCAGCTTTGTCATCATTCGCTCGAAAGTTACAGGTGCGTTTGTAAGTCCGAAACTCATCACCCTGAAATTCCAAGGCCCATCCCTGGTGGAAAAGGCCGTTTTATCCTTGTCCTGGGGTTCCATCTCAGCCTACCAATACCCGGATTGACAATCATGTGTACTGAAGCAGTTAGATCCCGCAACAGCGCCAATTGTGTCATCAATTCTCGATAAAGGAAGAGAATCTTTGGTGGTCACATCATTTACTAGTCTGTAATCGACACAAAATCTTGTAGTACCATCCTTTTTCTGGACGACTACGGGCGAAGCCCAACGACTTTCGGATGGCTTAATTGTGTAGTTTTGCAACACTTTTTCCACGATTAGTTGATATTGTTATTTAATAGGTTTGGAATCTCCTACATTGATGCGATGCCTAAGTCACTGGGCTGTTTCAAGTTGTTTACACTCACCTGCATTCTAATGTTAGGATGACGATTCGTAGAGATCATGCAGATGATCGGGCAGATCGGTGGTGACGTTATCGGGTTATGGGTTGATGGGTGTCGCAGAGTCTCTTCTGTAACTTTGGCGGCACGTGTTATATAATTTTACAGCGTACTCTGGCGAGCGGCATCTAGCGAAATAGCTTTAGCCAATGCCTCTGGCAAGATTTTAGGCTCTCCGATCTGGACCATATCTTGAGCATACCTGTCAGATATCCCATGGATGAATTTCATTGTAGCGATTTTCTCCTGCGCTTCTCTGGCGCACTTTCTGAGTTGCTGCGAGTTCCTCCTTTGGTCGTTGAACTCTCACACGCAGATGTGCATGGGATATTTGTATTACCTGGCCAAGATATTGAAGATTTAAAGCATCTACCAGCGCCGAATTATGTTCCCGATCTGTTTCGTTAAGATTGGATAATACGGCCACTGCATCTCCCCGCAACATAGAGCCCAAACACGCGCCTGTAGAAGAAGCAACGATTTCAAATTGGATTTTGTAGCTCTCCCAGCAAGTAGTATTTCCATCGAACTGCTGTTTTTTCAATTCTATTGGGGTCTCTTCTACGAAAACGTCACCGGTCGGATTCGACGCACATTCGGTGTGAGCAGCTGCGTTCCTGGAACTTGATGCCCGAGGAGTTGAAGTCTTCATTACTTTCTCAGCAAAGGTAGTAGCATAGCACTTAGCGTTCGAAGTTCTTCTGCTGTCTGCTTACATTTGTATTTCACGGAGGGAGTCCAAGTCTTTGCACTAGGATTTTTAATACTCCCATCGCTAGATTTGTGGATCTTCCCAAATCCTACCTCTGACACCAGTCTTACAAAAATTCTAACAATTAATTTTTTTTACAATTTATAAAGCACGACCCACGTTGCACAATGATAGATGAAGAATGACATTTCTTTTATCGGCCATCAAATTCCTATCAGCGAGTTCAGAGGCGTAGGAAGCCAGCACACAAATTTCTTTTGTCAGCTTCGTTCAGGTATCGCAGAACTCATAACAATATTTTTGTTTTTGGTTGTAATAAATACCATCACTTTAATCGAGAACCCAAAAGTTCTGCCAATTGTTTGGACAAATTTAAGTCATGTACCAAATCATTGAGATCTCCTTGAGAGAGCAGATGTGGCTCATTGGATGAGGAAGCTTCTTGAATATCAGGATCTAATGTTTCGTTATCGATTGCTTCTGGCGTAGTGGAGATATCTTCAATATGAGGTAACGGTCTTTTAGCAGATGGCAGGTCAGGGTACTTAATTTTACTTTTTGTTTTAATTGTAATACCTTTTGTATAAGTAAGACAAAAATAACAATTAGATGAGTGACTCTTTGGTTCTGTCCAAATCATTGGAATTGCAGAAAGCATATATCGAGATCTTTTCGCCATCCAGTAAGAAGACCCACACATGTAACACAACAAATGTGTGGAACCTACGATTTGTCATGTTGTCCGATGGCAAAGTCAAATACTGTTCAAATAACTTAGTTACAAATGGCGTCAAATTTCTTTGCGGAGTTTTAAAAGTACTCGTAATGTCGCCATAAATGTAACAAAACTTGTCACTTTCTTCACATTATTTATGATTCACTTAACTCGGAAAACAGAAAACACAAAATGAAATTTAAAAACGGTATTTCTTGAATTTTATTGGTAATAGTTGTAACACAAAAACGAGTCCTGATCAAATCCAAATAAATATGAAATATGGTGTTCGAATGAAGGCAGGTATGTAAGCAATCACCTTTCTTGTTACAAAATTTTGTTGACCACTGTAAGCGAATTACATCCAAATGAACTTCAAAGAAAAAAGATGGAGAGAGTTAAATCATTGGTGGCATCTATAAAGGTAATCAGAACATACGGCAGGTAGTGGGAATTACCGCAGGACAATGCAGAAAAATTGGATGTGGGTTATCGACAGAGATGTGGGAATGGACAAGCATAGACAACCTATTAAGCACTTTACTTTACTCCTTTATAGGAGAGGTGTAGAGTAGCGGTTATGAGAAAATCGTAACTTAACCAATCCACTATTCGAAGTAGCAATTCCCAAACTTCATGGAAAACGTGATAGGGGTGGCGTTCAATAGCTATCCAGCGGTGCTAAAAGTAGCCCCAAAAAGATCTACATAACTCCGGTATTCACAAGTAGAAATGAATGGGAACCTGATTGTTTAAATCTTAATTTAATTAAAAAGTATTTTTCTTGTAAGCCTCACTATATTTCCTTTCTTTACATACATACTGTAAATTCCTATGGCTCCTATCCATATTATCCGTTCCCACACTCTATTCTGCTAAATAAACAATTTTACCAGTCTAAGTTCTGTTCCCACCGAATATTCTGCTGACGTATGGGTTTTTGCTCGCACCTGCAATATCAAATACAGTATTAGGTAGCAATGCCCAGACGTAACAGAATACACCCATAGAATTACATTTTGTTTGTTAAGTAGTATTTAAGGAACTAAAATTTTTAATAAAGAGTCACTCGCAATCCAACCGTGTTGTCTAACTTTAGATCAAAAGAGATCTAACATTTTTGGTGACCCCGACGTGATCTTGCTTCCCCCCACCAGCGGTAAGGGGCAAATCACTTGCAAGCTACAATTATTGGCATACGCGTTACCAGGGTGTCAAACACTGGTACCAACAGACGACGTGATCTTGCTTCCCCCCACCAGCGGTAAGGGGCAAATCACTTGCAAGCTACAATTATTGGCATACGCGTTACCAGGGCGTCAAACACTGGTACCAACAGACAACGTGATCCCGCTGAAGAAAAAAAACAATGGAAGCCCTCATCAAAGAACAGGCAATGGATCATTTACTTGCCTCCACCGATGACAACATGGAACACCGTTCAGCTGCATACTACAAACAAAAACATCTCCAAATCATGGCAGAAGAAGAGACCTTAGATTATTCGATTGATAGCATTCAGAAGCTAGAAGAACGCTGTCAATCGCGACTTATCGAACTGCAGGAACACTTGGATCGGCAGCGACTTCAGAGGCCAAGCGGTTCAACAAGCTGAAACTACCGGAGATAACGCTGCCTGTATTTAGCGGGAACTATCTCCAATGGAAGGAGTTTTACGATCTCTACCTCCAGCTTATACACCAACAACCGATGAGTAAGGCAGAGAAAATGTTCTATCTGAAGGCTAATTTGTCGGGAGAAGCGGCCAAGCTAATTCAACACCTTCAGGTATCAGAAGACAACTATCATTCTGCCTGGTCAACCCTCGAACATCGCTACAACAATAAGCGATTACTACTTGCAGCATTACTCAATAAGCTCTTAGGACAACCAGTCATTATAGGAGACTCGGCCACGGCAATCAAACGACTACACGACACTTCAAAGGAATGCCTCTTCGGAATAAGCAACCTGGGCATTCCTATCCAGGATTGGGACCCATTATTGATTCATCTGATTCTTCCGAAGATCGACAAGGAAACTCATAGACTTTATGAGCAATCGCTGGACAACCCACGTGAGCTTCAGACAGTAACAGGGTTACTTGCGTTCTTAGAGAATCGGTTTCAAATGTTGGAGGCACTAGGAACAAAAGAAAAGGGTGAATCTAAACGATCAAGCAGAGTCACTCTGACTACCACGCAAGAAAATAACAAGTGTTTTCTCTGCGAGCAGCCGAACCATCCCATTTACAAATGTCCAACCTTTTTGCAGCTTTCAGTCACGGAGAGGCTTAAAAAGGTTAAAGCATTAAAAAGATGTTTAAACTGCTTAAGATTTGGGCATACGGTTTCAAATTGTAAAGCAGGGCATTGCATCAAATGCAACAAATTTCATCATACTTTGCTCCACATAGCAGAGTTCAAACCGAAGCCCGAGACTCAGACTCTACAGATCAATAACAAAACGAGTCTGTCAGCAATCAACGGAGACAACGCTGGTACTAACTATGTGCTTTTAGGAACAGCTATGGTTAACGTGCTTAATAAAACTAATAGTCCAATTAAGGCGAGGGCACTGCTAGACTCAGGCTCTCAGATGAGCTTCATAACCAGTAAATTAGCCAACAAATTGAAGCTATGACCAAAGGAAGAACTACTGGAGATTTCCGGTGTAGGAGGCAACCATCTTAAAATCGACAAGAAGGTCAATCTATGCCTTCAATCCCGAATTACTGGGTTCAGTACGAATCTGGAAGTATACATTCTAGATACTATAACGTCACGTCAACCCAGTCAATTTATTAATACGAGCAGATGGAATTTACCAAAGAATATCCAGCTCGCAGACAATGCATTCAACCAACCTCAGGAGATTGACCTACTAATTGGAGCAGAGTTATTCCCCGAGCTTATTTCAATTGGACAGATCAAATTTCAGCAGAACTTGCCAGCACTCCAAAACACTCTACTTGGATGGGTCGTAATGGGAAAGGCTACACTTCAAAAACCGACTTCAAATCTCTTTTGCGGTATTGCCTCGAAAACCACCCGCAGTTTGGTTGAACTGCTCTCCGGTCGCAAAACGCAGTGGTGTGGCAGAAAGTAATGCGGTCCGCTGATTGATTCTGCTCGGCTGTTTATTTCTGTCATATGGTTGAGGTGAATATA
The DNA here is from genome assembly GCA_949129095.1 of Volucella bombylans. NCBI lineage: Eukaryota > Metazoa > Arthropoda > Insecta > Diptera > Syrphidae > Volucella > Volucella bombylans. Next base: position 115,341,039 of record OX422142.1, on the reverse strand, counting down.
TTCCTTCATGAACTGAATATATTGCTGCTGTAATTCTGGATTTCTGTATAATTTCCTTTCCAAGCTAAGAAATCGTTTAGTAGCGATTTCTTTTGATTCTCCCAAGCTAGCTGGATTGTTGGCGAAAGGTAGTTTTACGATATAACGACCGTTTTCTGCCCTGTTTGTTGTGCTGATGAAGATCTCTTCGCATCTTCGTTCTTGTATTTCTTGAGATGATTTTGTCGATTGTACTTCCTCTATTTTCCAGAACCTTTCTACTATCTTCTCTAACGTACTTGTTTCCGAGGCAATACCGCAAAAGAGATTTGAAGTCGGTTTTTGAAGTGTAGCCTTTCCCATTACGACCCATCCAAGTAGAGTGTTTTGGAGTGCTGGCAAGTTCTGCTGAATTTTGATCTGTCCAATTGAAATAAGCTCGGGGAATAACTCTGCTCCAATTAGTAGGTCAATCTCCTGAGGTTGGTTGAATGCATTGTCTGCGAGCTGGATATTCTTTGGTAAATTCCATCTGTGCCCGCGCTGTGTACAATCACCTTAAGGGTACTCAAACCCCTTGAGCGCGCGCTCATTATAAAAAAAAAAAAAAAAAAAAATCTGCTCTAATTAATAAATTGACTGGGTTGACGTGACGTTATAGTATCTAGAATGTATACTTCCAGATCCGTACTGAACCCAGTAATTCGGGATTGAAGGCATAGATTGACCTTCTTGTCGATTTTAAGACTGATAATGAATTTGTGGAAGAGATAGTTGTCAATTCTCAATCTCAATCGGCTAGGTGGACGCTCATCAAATCCCAATTGAGCATTGATAGCCACTTTGCTGAATTTTCATTCATTTTCACACGGCTGCATACAGTGTAAATTGAAAGTCCATTTGACTTGCCTTGCATCAAAGAGCGGATGCTAGAAAAAACCTAGACTATCGTGTTACATTCTGAATGCGGGACGACTTGACTCTTTAAAATAACAGCTGAAATGGGCCCAAAACAGTACAAGATGCAATTTTGGGGATCAATTATTTGTTTGAATACCAATATCCTTAATTCCTTACTCTATTTCGTCATTTAAGATACGTAAGGTACGTACATATGTACTCATGAATTAAGTAAACGAGTCAACAGTATTTTTTCTTTTATTTCTTTTTGTAAGCGACGGAAATCTATTTTCGAGTAGGGAAATGTGTTTTTTGTTTCTGTTGGGATAAACAAACGTTTTAAACAGAAGCATTTTGTAAGTACTGAAACAATCCGCCATAAAATATCGAATGAAGCTGAAAATAGTTTTTTGCGAAACTCGCCCCAGTGCCTTGCCACTAGGTCTTTTGCACTGCGCTCCGGATGAGGTTGGCTAGTTTGACTCATTATAGCCAATGTGGCTGCGGCTTGTGGCCACTTTAAGAATTGCAAATGGGAACACCAAAGGAATCCAGAGAAACTGTATTTATTTTTAAATCGACATTCATGTTGGATTATTTGGTGGCTTTTGAACTTGGTACAGACATTTGAGAAACCCCATATATATTTACATATGTAGGTACGAGTACGTATATTTATTTGCTCATGTTTCGAAACTAAAGTTTCCAATATATTTAGAATTTGAAATAGTTTTGTTTCGTTTTGTTTTTCGGCTTGGCAGTATTTAGTATTAGTAGTTGAATTTTGATAGTCTATGACGCAAAGGCTAATTAAGTGGCAGGGAAGCGGTATCGGCAACTGAAAAGTGCTGACGAATGGAAAATTACTGGTGGTAGTATTCGCTGATACAGGTTACTAGAGGCTCTTTTCTATGAAAACTGTACCCAGATATCCTCTGCCAAACATTGTCGTTATAAATTTGAATCCTTGAATGAACATTGGATGAAATAATGATAAGGATGACATTTATGCCATCAAGTACCAGATTTGAAGTCGTGTGTAAGGCGCGAACTTCACCTTTGGTGAAGGGTCGAGGCCTATCCAATAAATCAGCCATTCTGTGGGTCATGACACCCGGTTGCAATGCAACTGCATATCGAGCAGACCAGTTGATTCCATAGCAATCCCATGGTTGATCACAGGTCGTAGTACACTACAACATACACTAAGCCATGAGATGTTCAAGCTCCATTCGATCTACCGTTCCCGTGATTTTGGGTACAAACCTACAGCAACCACGATACTCCCACAAGGGGGTTAACTCCTAGGTCAGGCCAGTTCCGGGGGCTCTTGACCTCCCGTGGTACCAGAATGTAGCTTCCGGTCGAGCTTCGCAACCTTGCGGTCACTTCCAGTAAGGCACCTTACAGCCCAGGACTGGCGACCTTTAAACAAAATTCAAAATTCTTAAGTTCCACCCTCTAACTGCCTACTGCGTCTTCTATTAAACACTTCTTTTGCAAAACTACGGGTTCTTCACTGACGTCGTAGGCCTCACCATTAAAGATGATGCCCTAATGTCTAATGTCTCTAATATCTGAGTAATTGGGATAGGACATGATGCCATTCCTCATAGGTAGCTGCACATGAGCAGCTCGCAACCCCGCTAAGCCCTCTCATTGAGAGAGCCATGCCCGGTCAACAAAAAGCCCAGGCTGAGGGCAAAGTTCCATTCAGGAAATACTCTCATGGTCAGCACATCCCTTAGGAAGCCGTAAGTAACCCTGCCGTTTTCACTAGCATCCCATCTAGATTGGTACCTACGAGGGGCGTTCAACATATTCTGGGTATCGGGGTGAAGCTGTATTGTTGTATATATAAATTGACTTATTTATCAAGTAATACTATTATTTTAGTGCATTCATGTAAAATTTCATATAAATGTGATTATTAATTCGCGTTTTATCTCTAGTTAAACAGAATCATAATGGCAACTGAGACGATGATGGTGAAAATTGAGCATTGAGCTGTAATTAAATTTCTCACTAAGCAAGGAACAAGTCAAAAAACTATTCATGAAGAGATGGTGGCTGTTTACCAGGGTTCCGCACCTTCATTATCAACTGTGCAAAAGTGGTCAAGTGAGTTCAAGAGAGGCAGAGAGAGCATTGAAGACGACCCCCGCTCCGGCGCCCCGGCTACTGCTTGTACGGGAGAAAGCATCAAAGAAGTCGAAAAACATGTTCTTGAGGATGCCCGAATAAAGGTGAAAATGATGGCAGAGATCACCAAGCTTTCAATTGGTACCATTCACACCATTCTTCATGACCATCTTAACCTTTCAAAGGTCAGTGCAAGGTGGGTGCCACGAATGCTCACAGCGCCTCAGAAAAAAGTGAGAATCGCATGCTGTAGAGAGCTTTTGGAGATGTGTAGTGAGAACGCGGACGGTGTTATGGATCGAATTGTTACTGGGGACGAAACATGGGTCCACCACTATGACCCTGAAAGCAAGCAAGAGTCCATGCAGTGGCATAAAAAAGGAACAGACCCCCCGAAGAAGTTCAAAGTCACTCCGTCTGCCGGGAAGCTCATGGCCACAGTTTTTTGGGACTCAAAGGGAATCTTGCTCATTGAGTACAAAAAAAAAAAGGTGAAACCATCAACGCCACATCCTACGCTTCCACTTTGCATAATTTGCGGGAGGAAATTAAAAAGAAAAGACGGGGTAAACTCGCAGCGGGTGTGTTGCTTCTTCATGACAACGCTCCTGTTCACACGGCGCGAGTTTCCAAGGCTGCTGCGCGAGATTGTGGTTTCGAAGAAATCCAACACGCACCCTATAGTCCAGACCTTGCCCCTAGTGATTATTTCCTGTTTCCGGATTTGAAAAAATGTCTTCGTGGAAAAAGATTTTCGGATGATGAAGAACTCAAGTCGGCAATAAATGGGTATTTTGCAGAGAAAGAGGGAATTAATTTTTTTGAGGGTTTAAAAAAGCTTATCTCAAGATGCAACAAATGCATTGATGTTAGGGGAGATTATATTGAAAAATAAAAACAATTTAAATTTAATTTGCATTTTCCTTTATATCGATACCGAGAATATATTCAACGCCCCTCGTAGATAGAACACATGCGTGTATCAAGGTTTTACGCTGCCTCAGGGATAGGCCATCCACTTCTGTCGGGGAAATCCAATCTCGCTCATTTAGAGGAAGACCTTTCCTGATCTTGAAAGCAATACCACGACGTATCGTTTCCAGATCCAGAGATGGCACTTCCAACTACAGATGCCTCTTGTGTTTAACGTAAGTACCTGCCTTGTAGGCTTAAACTTACGGGATGCCCATACATCCATGGGAGCAAGGATACGCCTTGCCATCGCTCACCAAACATTTTCACTGTTTCAGATACCAATTCGGAACTGTGTTGCCGGCACAAGTTCCACCCTTGGTATGAGTCGAGGCCGACCTAAAACCTCTTACTGCTCTTAGGGTCGCAGCACCCAGTACTTATTGCAACTCTACATTGGGTCAAACCAAGGGAAAACCCAAGGGAAAAACCAAGGTAAGACCCTTTCCGCGATTTTGGGTTTAAACCACAGCCACCATGACGCTTCCACAAGGGGGCCTACCTCTAACAAGTCAGGCCCGGACCGAGATCCGGGGGGCTCCTGACTCCCATGGTACCGTGATTTAAGTCCTGGTAGGGACTACCGGTCTTCCAGCCGCCAACAAGACCTATGACCGGCAGCTTGTGACTGATCAAATCGTAGCAACCTTCGGTAGCGTCATCTGAAGATGTTTACTATAAGACCATTATTCTGCTCTGCCCCGGTTCATTATTAGACAACGTTATTAAAGGGCGAAGTCTTGATAATTGGGCGGGGGCCCACTTCCAACTACACCTGCATTTCTTCTGTGGAGACGGTGTACCACACAGGTAAACACCCAAGCAAGGCGACTTTTTGGCAAGCCAAAATCCGACGACAGCCATCCACAGTCATAGCCCTGTCGTACCATACCGATGCTCCATATGTTGCACAACCAACAAAAAGCCCCCAGTAAGATCGCAAAATGGGCCTTACCTGGCCTACACCACTCAGCATGCGTTGTCTCATTCGTACCAGGTGAGGCAAGAAGTTCATATGCTCACCCAACGTTATGCCTAGATATGTAACTGAGGTAAAATATCTAGGCATAACGTGCTAACGCCGTTCAAGCGTATCACAGGAGGCCGACTTCTTGTATTCAATGTGCCCTTCAGCAGCATTGAAACCGTCTTCTCCTGTGACACACTTACCCCAACGCTTTCTCCTCATTCAACAACGACTGCCAGAGCTTTTTCTCCTTGTTCCTCCGTTTGCTCCCTGGGCTGGCCTTCGAGGATGAGGAGCAGATCATCTGCATAAGTGCAGCATCCATAGAGCTCGTTTAATCACCACAAGAGTGGATCCATCATCAGGTTCCAAATAAAAGGACCACAGATGGACCCCTTAGGGCAACCTCCCGACGGCCCAATTTTTGCAACCTGGTTAGTATTTTCTGCCAGTTCAGGTAATCAAAGGCACCTCTGAAATCAATAAAGATGCCTACAACCACCCTGACGCTGCTTCTCTGCACTCTGTCTTATAGGAAAGATCATGCATCCTCAACACACTTGCCTTTCGTAAAGCTGAATTGGAAGGGGGACATTGGTTCCGGGAGCAGGCTGATGCATCGATAAGACTTCAAGAGCACGACCACCCTTGCCTCCTTCCAATCCTTGTGGAAGTAGCTGAAAGCAATATATTTGCTATAAAGACAGAGCAGGTATTCTAGGAATACGGCTTTCCAGATAGCTTTCACCTTCCCCCAGTCATTACATCAGCTCCAGGAGAGCTTCTGGAGTGGAGAAGTGAAACACCATACTCGACTCTTCAGTCCTTAAATCCGGAGGAACCGGAGGCTCTTCATATAAAGAGTCCTCAAAGCGCTCCTATTTCGGGAAGAACTGACCAAGCAATGCGGTAAGGCAATCTTTCCATGTGAATAAAAAATCTTATAGAGTTTGCCCCAGGGATCATCCCAATTATTAGAGACAAAGTTTCTCTAGTGAGGCTCTTTTGTGTTGACTATGAGACGCTTATACTCAGCGAGCCCTCGCCGAAAGGCAATGCCCAACTGAGCCTGGCTCTCACTGTTGGCCACCCGAGCCCTTTGGAATCGCTTCCTTAGGTTTCTAACTACCATTTGCTTCTCAGTCAAACAGCGGTTCGACCAACTTATCGTTAACCCGCACTCATTAATGTGCGCGATTTGCCGGTCGATGCTTAAGTTACCGTACATTTACGTTGTCATGGAAGTAACCTTCGCAAGTATAGTGATCACTCACCCCTAAATTAACCCGCCACCTAAAGCTAAACGTCCTAAAAGCTGCCTCGTTGGCAAAAGTAACGTCAATGTCACTTCTGCCAACGTCGACTACATCGAAGGTATACACCTCACTTGGCTCGTTGATAACATAGACGCTGCGCGCAACGACCCATTCCCCGATTCTGGCTCCAGGTACCCGTTGAGATTCCGGATACCTTACTGAACCACAGAGGGGAGGTTGCATTGGCGCCAGTAGTAGACGGTGGCAAGAAAAATCCTGCCAAACGCGCCTTCCACGCTCATCTAATGGGGGCAACTAAAGTCTTCAATGTGTTCACTGGTCTAAGCAAGACTGATACTTAATTGGGAACTTCAGTGGTGGATACCAATAAATTAACATACAGTCGGGTGTAACTCAAAATAACGAGTAAAAGATTCAGAAGTAATCTTGAGTGAGCACTGGCAAGTATTCAGCGACGTTTGCTGTTAGAATTAATTGTAAATAAATTTACGAAAAGTCAAGAAATTTATTTGAATTAAACAGAATAAAAACTGGTTCAAAAATCTAGTACACAAGTTATCTGGCCAAATTTCATTGTAAAATTGGTTAACAATTAGTTTTTGAAGTGCGCTTAATAATTGTACGAGTACTCGTAATATGATGGATGAAAATCTGGCTGGCATCTACCACGTTATACGAGTTTAGCAGATTTAAAGTGCTTGATGCTGTCAACAATCTGTTGAAATCTTCACAGTCTACTCTGGCTTCATTACGATATCTTCTTGTCCATACTCAGGTTTCTATTCGTAAGTCTTTCTTGGTATTCAACAGATTATGTTACAGAAAGCATCGGAGGTAGCAATCGAAAAAATTATGGAAATTCTTAGACACAGTCTATAAATAGGGTACATACCAATGGCTTGGAGGGAAGTTAAGGTGGTTTTTATACCTAAAGCTGACAAACAGGGGCACACGAGTATAACAGCAAAATATTTCAGACTAATAAGTCTGTCATCGTTTATGCTTAAAACCCTGGAGCTATTATTAGATATTCATATTAGGAATAGATGCTGTAATGGCTTTTGACTGAGTCACAGCATGCATACAAGAAAGGAAAATCTGTAGAAACTACCCTGCACGAGGTGGTGGGGAAAATAGAGAAGAGAGTTTGCGATGGCGACCTGCCTCGATATTGAAGGAGCCTTCAATAACGTGGAGTGCACCGCTATTAAAAATGCTCTAGTAGTTTGTAACATGCTTGCAAGCAGGAAAATAAACTGTTCCATTAGGCAAAGCTCGGTCAGAATGTCCGTAACCAAGGGAACCCCTCAAGGTGGAGTCCTATCCTCACTCTTGTGGATGCTGGTTAACAATGACATCCGCAAAAAGCTTAGTACAATAAGTATAAGTGGCACAGCAGACGCAGATGACGTGGTCATAATAGCGCAGGGAACATACATGGGCAAAAAGCTGTGGTCTTACTGCCAACCCACTGCCAAAACGGAACTGGTCCTTTTTACCAGAAAGCATAAGATATCGCAATTCAAACTCCCAAAACTCAACGGACAGCGCGAAGTATCTGGGTGTGATTCTGGAAAAAAAATATCTGCAAGAGAACAGTAGGAACAATTTGGGGCTTAAAACCTGCTATGGTGTATTGGCTGTATACGGTGGTAGTAAGACCCATACTTACATACAACTAGTATGATGGAAAGCAACAAACAAGAAAATTAGCTTCCATAGCCATTACAAGTGCGCACCGTACCACCCCTACGGCAGCATTGGACACATTTTTGCACCTAACATCGCTTGATTTACAGATCAAAAAATTTGCTGGTAACAGTGCGATACGAATTACTCTTCTGGGTTACTTCAAGAACAGTGGGTAGTTTCGGACATGGCACGGTCCTAACGGAGCTACTGCCAGGCAATCCAATTCTAACGGATGAAATTCCTTCCTTGGTCGACTTCGACATTCCGTATGATTTAATATATCCGGAGAGAGAGGACTGGCAAAAAAATGCAATAATCGGGTAGAATGAAATTGCAATTTTCACAGGTGGCTTAAGAACAAAGAAAGGAACAGGTCGGCTGGAGCTAATGCAGATGAGATCGGTATGCAAAAGAGATATCGCTATCTACATCGATAGCCAGGTCGCACTTAAGGCAATGGAATCAACCAACGTCAACTCTGATACTGTCAGGCGCAGTCGCATAGCGCTCTGGGAACTATGCAGTCAGAACCGTGTAAGACTGTGCTGGTATTAAAGGAAATGAACAAGCGGACGAGCTTGCAAGGAAAGAAGGGCTATTCGACAAAAGTGAGGCTGCTAACATCAAACCACCCCTCTGCATAGTGAGGGACACTATCGAGGCAAGAATCACAAACACTGCCAACCTAAGGTGGTCAAGTATGGAAGGACACAGGGTATCCTAGACTCTTTGGCCGCTTTTTGACGGCAAAAGATCTAGGAGGTTAATAAAATTAAACAGGGATACGCTTAAGACAGTAATAGGAACCCTGAGAGGACATTGTCTCCTGTGGCAGCACGCAAAAAGACTCAAATTTTCAAATACGGATATCTGCAGATTCTGCGGTGATTTGCAAACTGTTGAGGACATAACACACATACTGTGGGAATGTTAGGCAATATCGAAGACCTAGAAGCAATAGACGGCACGAACTTCAAAGGCCTTCTTGGCTTTTACAAGAAACTTGGGTGTTTCACCAGGGCGATTGTTTAGGTTTTTGCCATTTGAAAACAAATTGAATTGGTTCCACAGGGACAGCGATGGCCCCGTTTTGGTGCCTAGTGTCTGTGTGATGGCATATCCATCACACCGCTGTTTAACCAAACCTAACTTGCCTAAGCCTTTCTTGGATTTCAACGAAACTTCTGAATATGGCATCTCTCAGTAAATACCACCACATGTTGTTCGAGCTATTTTTTCTTCGTTTTAAGAAGTTGTTGGTTTTTCCTCGTTCGAAGCTACTTTAGGACCTTCACATCCTCTGTAGGAGTACTTAATACGAAACCGTTTTGGTTATATGTATTTCATTTCAGCGATTTTAGTCAAATAAGAAGTTTTGAATAGAGCATGTGGAGTGGAATTTTTAATTCATTATTGAAAGCGTATTCTGGGTTTGATGTCGTTGCTATTGAAGCTAACCATCGACAGTGACGGTTTAGTCATACAGACTGTTTTCCTGTTCATTTCTACTTTGACGTTAAAGTTTCCAAGAACAATTTTAGCGGTATGAGAAGGAATTTCCATAGAAGCTCTGCAGAAGCTCGTAGAAGCGTTCTTTGCCTATTCTTCCTCTCTAAATAGATTCATTGTCTTACAAATCGGGATCCACATAACAATTAATATGCTCTCTATTCATTGCCTATTTAGGGGGAGCATATCTGAATTAATTTTTAATTTTTTTTTTAAATATGGTCCACGGTGGATTTTACTAACCTACAGCCGCACTAATCACTTTACTTACTTAAGTTCTGTTTCTCCTTATGTGTCGTAGGACGTCAACTACGATTACGCGCCATCGTGTACGGTTCCTGGCAATGACCTTCAGCTCTCTCTAACTCTTTCCCAATTGCCGGGACTCCTCCTCAACTCTCCTGTGCCATGTATTTCTCGGCCGACTCGTTCTTCTACCGTCTTGTGATAATGGATTCCATTGCATGGTCTGCTATGGAACAACCGCCTTTTAGAATCGTATGACTCATCCACTGCCAATTCCGCCGTTGGATGGTTGTGTCTATTGGTTCCTGACCCATTCTCTGGTAAAGATGTTCGTTAGTAGCAGTCATGTTCCAAGTGCTGCATCCATACAACAGCACGGATTCAACATTTACAAGGAACAGCCTCCCTCTTCACTCTTGCTGTCATTTGATGCAGATCGATAATCCAATGACTGAGTAAGCAAACGTCGTAGACGTAGTTCAGATGTTTGAGCTGAGCTCTAAGAGTCCAACAAATTCCCCCGTTGTCAGCAGACAAAGCTGCGCGAAACACATCGCTAATCACCAATAAAAAAGTATCGGTGATACAATGTAACCTTATCCGACCCCGATTTGGATCTCGAATTCCTCTGACAAATTTCCTCTATGCAGAACATGACATATAGACCCATCATGGGTTGCTTTGATAATAGCCATTTATTTGTCGGGTATACATCTCTTGCGCAAGGCTAGCCAGATAAATTGTCTGTTGACACTGTTTTGTGCCTTCTCAAAGTCAATGAATAGCAGGTGAAGTGGTGACCGATATTCATCGTACTGTTCAATAATGATCTACAGAAGAGGATTGAGAGCGGAAACCTGCTGTTCGGCTTCAAGTGTATCTTTCAGATGTACTACTACTACTACTACTACTACTTTGGCTATTACCGTAGGAACTGCGGGAATAACGCGAATGCCTCTCCAGTTTTCATACAATCATTCCCTATTTCCACTCGTCGCGTCGCGGGAACTTTTGCTGATGTTGTTGGAGTGGCTTGCAGAAGCTCTGCGGGCATACCATCTAATCCTACCGCCTTGTTGTTCTTCGCGGTAGAGATCTCAGGTTTACTGGGAGTGGAGGTGCGAATTCGGGGAATTGTTTCTTCGGCCAGATCGGTTCGATTTGGGTGCACATCGCTGGCAAATACACGGTTAAAGACGGTAGAAAATGGTTCCTTCTATCTCTTGAGTTGATCCTAGTCCGAAACGAGTACGGAACCATCAACGGATGTTGGCTAGAGCGATGTCCACATGTCATCTCTTTGATAATTCTGTAAACAGTTCTGCTATCACACCTGCTGGCTGCTCCCTCTGCTTCTGTTGCCATTGCTTTGATACTTGTCCTGTACACTACACTGCCCTTCTCTCAGGGACTCTAACTCATTCCTCCCTACACTGCTGAGGTATCTAAAATACGAGTTTGAAGTAGCTAAAATTCTTTAATCTGCCTCCAGGTATCCTCGGTAAGCTAAATGGCTTACCAACAATACTTTGCGCTCCATATATGAAAACATACAGCGTTCCAATATTCTAAAATGGTTGTCGGAATTGAGCTGCTGATTGCTTCCATTCCTAGGGAATTGTTCCCCTAATTATTGGCGCACTGAGGGGATCTTTAGGTCGAGAATTTATCTAGGCATTCTGGTCATATTGCAGAGTCTTTGAGCAGATGCAGTACATACATAACTGTACAATTGCTACCATAAGGTAGGTAGGTCTCGTACCAGCCCCATGTCGGCTCCTCTAAAAGACAACTTCTGAAACGGTGACTGACCGCCAAATAGTCAATTTGGTTGGACGATGATTGCCTGTCAGTTGACACCCAGTTGACTTTGTCGCAGGTCTTATGCTCAAACATGGTGCCTCCAGCAAGTAGGCGATTGATGTTGAAGAAATCAACAAATCCTTTACAATTGTCATTTCGGTCGCCAAGGCCGTGCTTCCCAATCATATGTCTGAGCCGTTCATTGTCCTTGCCTACCTTTGCATTCAGATCCCGCGTCACGATGAAGATATCTCTGTTTGGCGTTGCATTGAATACGGCGCTTAGCTGATTGTAGAAATTATCCTTTTCATCCTCAGTGGAGGAATTCGTTGGACCGTAACACTGTATCACTATCACCATGTGGCTGCCAGGAAATTAATCCTCTGCGTGCTCTTGGCAGACCCACTCTGGATTGATGGAGACTGTCAGAAGGCTTACGTGAGTAGAGTAGCACAGTGCTATACGTTGGGGAGTGGTACTCTCCCGCGTCGGAGCATCTTACTTCACTCACTCCCAATATGCCCGAGTTATATCGAAGGAAGTCTCGTTACAATTGGAGCAATCTGGCATTTTGAGGTAATTAGCTCATTGAGTCGAGCGGAGTCCTCACATCCCAGAAACCAATATTAGTACGGGCACAATAGCCAAAAGTCGTCATCATTCGATCAGTGCTTATTCCATGTGTAATGTCGGTTTGAGTAGCGGACATTTTTCGGTAAGCAGTGCTAACTCATGTTACGTAGACTAGAAACGCTAGGCCGTTCACACTTGCGATGGCGGACTATATAAGGATATATACATGTAATTTATTGCTCGGGGACCACCTCTGTTCGTAAAGCAAGCTCCGGTTTTTCTTCGCCATGTCTGCAGTTTGTTTTGATGCATATACAAGCTTTTTGGCAGTCTTTGTCGAACCAAAAGCTTCATTGTGTGAACCGAGAGAAGCCCAATCGATCAAATGACAGCGTGAAGAAAGGGATTGGATAGAAATACCCATTGCGTTACTCGCATACGAAAAATCAAAGATACACCGTTTGCAGCAGAACTGAATGTGCAGAGCGGGATCTTTTTTTTAAAGATTGCTGTATCTTTGTATTGTATGCTGTCTGTCCATCATCCATAACAGCTTCAGCTAATAACTCGACAGACGCTGCAATAAAATTCACTTTCATTTAATATTCGAAAAAAAACACATCGCAATTCATAATCCAATATTTCTACTCAATAAACACGAAAATTAAAAGAAGTTGTCTATTCTTATTAAAAATCACATACACGTATATAATTTTACATACTAACGCAACCAAAGGAAATTCATACAAAAAGAAAATGTGTGTGGTACACAAAAAGTCTATTTCTGCAATAAAATGTCCACCACATCCTCTGTTCCCTCCTTCAAAAACCAATTTTCGACCATTAAACAGGGCGACGTCACAATGACAGATAAATAGACTTTGACATTCATTATTAAATTAATTCGAACTAAGTCGTATTTATTAAAAATTCGAAAATATTCGTAAAATTTCGTTCACTGAAGTAATTCACCAGCACCATGTACGCATATCCGGTGTAGATGTAGGCCCACATTTGAAAGTGTAGATGTTTTGGTGGAAAACTCTTGCGCAGCTGTTCTAGGTGAGCACGTCGACTGTCCGTCAACAATTTCCGCACAAAAGTTCCGCCAAAATAAACAATACTCAGCAGCAAGATGATTCGACGCAAATGCACGAGCAAAATTGCCATCCGTCACACTGTGGAATGTAAACGTATTCCAAAATAAAATAACCTATTTTTCACAATGACAGGTTCTATTGTTTTCGAATAGATTGACAGTCGCTATATTTTACTTACCGTAATAGTATTGGTTGTACCCACTTTTTCTGAATTGATTTTAGCTGTCTACGAGGTGCTAACGAAATCTAAACTAAATGGCCCAACATTTTGGCAGATCAAAGTTTTTCGCTATATACTCGTACGTACAATATTTCGGATTTTCGTGCGTCCGGAGCTTTTTCGTCCGATAGATGGCGGAACTTTTGCACTGTTCGTCGTCATAAGGAAATTATCTAAACGTGTTTTTATATCAATACATTGACGTAAACTTTGCGAGTAACTACATTTATGTTGTTTGGGTGTGTGCACATTACCCAATTTATAATTGAAACAGATGAGCTTTCTAGGGTAAAGTGTTTTGCTTCTGTCAGCGGCCGGTGTAGATACGACTGCATTGGCTGGCTGTCTAATTATTGCCTCGGGTTAGTTAATTGATGTTGTCTATTGGAAGAATGAGATATTGGTTGGACATGTGGCGCAGTATTTGCTCTGCGTTATGCGCATTGTGGGAAATGAACAAAGATATTTGATGCCGACAGCTGATTGCGTAAATGCGCAAGTGACGCAGAACATTTACTCGTATTCTTAAAAGCAACTTAAACGTGAGATCAATATTTTAAGTGAATGTCATGGATTTGAAAATTTTGACGCACGCCACGGGTCAGATGATATGGGGTAGCCTTAATTGTGGAAAATAGAAAATATGCTCTATTGAGGATAGTTTTGAAATTGGCGTGGAATGTGAATCTATTTGCGACCTTGGTTTCAATTAGGAATTTGGAGAAATGCAGAATTTTCTTTCTTTAGTTTGCTGTTCACAATCATATAATTTACAGATCTGATTTTGACTATTGTACATATCAATTTAAGTAGAGGCGCATGCAACAAGAGGTGTCACTTTAATGGCGTTTTCGATTGGTTTATCTCCGGAAGCTGGGCAATTTGAACTCCAATAGAACACTAAAAACTTCTTTTGACTTTGAAGCCATATACAGTCGATTGCTCGAAAACAAAAATCTAGTTTGATACACAATATTATTAGGCATTCATATTTATATGGGTTATTAAATTCTGCCATAAAATCTAGAAAAGACATTTTGCTTCTAAAATGAAAACTTGAAGCAGAATTTTGCTTCAAAAAAAGTGAGAAGAATGCCAATGGAACAGTTTTATGTTATTGTTTTCTGTCCAGAGTGCAAAAAGAAGGCTTCTGTCGGTCAATCGAAAATGCCATAAGTTTCGCACCATTATTGAACTGTCAATATTTAAGTATTCAACTTTTGATAAGTGACAACTAGGAGGTTTTTAAATATGGATCGATACATACTCGCACAAGGTGTAGTGAAAATTCATTACAAAAACAGTGAGAAAATCGCGGAAGCATTTCATAAGGTTCGTACTACTTCTGGCCATCATCAAGCACCGTCTCGCACAGCCATAGTGAATTTAAATTCAGACTCCAACTCGTGTTTGTCTGGCAAGACCAGCTGAAAATATCGCCGCGTGATTACAAGGGTGTGTTCATTTCGAGACGATCACAGGAATTGGCCCTATACACAACCACTTTGCGCCGCATTTTACCTACATGCTTAGAAGGTCCAGTTGACACAAGAATTGAAGCTAGCGACCACACACAGCGTCGTACTTTCGCTGATTGAGCGCTAGAAATGATTAAACAAGATCATTATTCTGAGAGATGAGGCTCATTCCCATTTATCTGGGTATGTAAACAAACAAAGTTGTTACATCTGGAGTTCCGAAAACCCAAGAGAAATAGTCGAATAACCTCAAGATAGAGAGAATTGTTGTATTTTGTATATCGTGGAACAACCTCTCCATCCACAATGACTGAGAGATTGGTGCGGTTTTTGGGCTCGCGGTGTCATTGGGCTATACTTTTTCGAAAATCATACTGGTGCCACCGTCTCAGTGATTGCATGGCGTTACCAAACGACGTTGACTGATGTTTTCTTTACGTGAAATCGATGCTATGGTCATGGACGCGTTTATTTTCAGCAGGATGGCGCCACATGGCACATAGGTGGTGAAACAATAGTTCTATTGCATGAAAAATTTCATGGAGGTTTGATTTATCAAAATGGAGACTTAAATGGGCCGCCGAGATCGTACAATTCAATCGTGTTGAATTGAGATGTCCCACCAATGATTCATATACCAAAAGAAAATATGAGAGCTATTACTCGCGAAATACAGTGGCAATTATGCGAAAACATGATGAAAGATTTCATCAAAAGAACGACTATTTGTAGACACAACTGACTCAGACATTTGTTAACAATTTTTTCTTTCATTACTAATCTCAGGGTTTGTACTATAGACTGAAATAAAAATATACTCGTAACTACTTTTCATAAAAAATTTGTTTCTTTTTATTGATTTAAAACGACACCTCTTGTGGGATGACTTTATAATTGGCTAGTTCAAGAGAGTCTATTTCCTTGAAAAATCACTTAGTCCTTAGATATCTGTCTTTTTTTTTTGGGTACAGCACAAAATACATTGTTTTTAACTGGTCAGTGGTGGATATACAGAGGCTGCATTGAATGAGTCAGAAAATAT
Source organism: Volucella bombylans (assembly GCA_949129095.1). Classification (NCBI taxonomy): domain Eukaryota; kingdom Metazoa; phylum Arthropoda; class Insecta; order Diptera; family Syrphidae; genus Volucella; species Volucella bombylans. Next base: position 115,325,139 of record OX422142.1, on the reverse strand, counting down.
GCTTTAGGGCATTATTTATTATTTATTATTTATTATTTCGTATACTTGACGTTGCCATGCCTAGCTCTAAAACGGAGGTACTCCAGGGCTTCTGAAAGCTGCAAATCATATCAATAGCTCTCGTTTCTTCGATAAATCTGAACCTAAATGTCATCCTTAAAGCAAATTTTTGAGCAGACTACTATAAGTTGGAAACTGCCAAAGGTTTAATTTTCTGCTGGCGTAATGAAATGACTCTAGGGGATGCTACCAGATCAAAGAAGTGCGGACTATCAAAACGGTCAGCATTCGGTATTCAGCAGCATATGCAATCCGGCTTAACACCACGATATAGACCTATCGCTAGTTTTGTGGATAAAACTAATATTAGTGAACAGAGCCCTGAAGGCGGATCTTGCGACCACTGCTATGTTGCATATTGGTCGACTCTCTGCTTAATGCTGTTAACAGCTCTAACATCTGTGTTCAGTCATATACAGATGATGTAACTTTCCTTTCTATCGAATAATGACTTGCTTTGCTCTAAGGGTTGGTAGCCCCTGTCTTGATCAATAGTTGGTGCAAGAGAAACAGGCTTTTAGTTATTTTCTCACGAGAAGGAGGAAGTAGACTGGACTCATATAGGTTTAAAAGGCATCGTCAGTTAGTTTTTAAACAAAGCTAAGGATTTGGGTGGCATGAATATGCATCGCCTTTCTGTTGCAAGATGGTGCTTTTACGAAATTCTATAAAGAAGTTCTTACCACGTCGGCATTGAGTTTACTCTAGAACGCCTGGTCCGGCTCAAGACGCACTGATAAATCTGTTTTTGTTTTTTTTTCTTTAAGCGAGCAGAGCACTCAGCCAAAGAATTAGTCCAATGAACTTCTTGCATTTTCTTTTACTGGACTTTGCCAGTAGAAAGTTGAGTAAGCTTTTCATTGGCTCAGTGCAAACACCAAATGCGCCGAGGACCTGTAGCCTGATACGTGCATAGGGCAAACACTAACCGAAATAGTGCTCCGCGGTATCGCCATGACTCTTACAGCAACGATCTTAGGCTGCTGTGTTACAGTATTTTAAAAAATAAACTGAGCGTCTGCTGTCGCTGACATCTCTTAGACGTCGGAAAGCATTCGTTTGGCTTAGCATCCTGCATCATCATCCTGCACAGCCATACCATCCGTAGTTGTGTTCATATAAAAACTTAACTTTCAATCGAAACCCTAACCGAGGAAGCTGGTTCGGGCTTTCAAAAACTGTAAACTTTGCTTATTAAGTTCCCGCGATCGCATTGGTATCACGTTGCGAATAAGACTTAGTGAATTTAGCCTTCTGACTTCATAGAAGTCTTGCGTTTCTAAAAGAGAGTATTCAGCAATGCTTTAAACGCAGCTGTCACTTCAAATGCATATACTCCACTTCTTCCATATTATAGTTCATTTCGATTAGGATTGCGTATACCTCTGCTCGGAAGACAGACGCAAATTTTCCTAACGAGGAATGAAATATAACACACATGTCGACACCAGAGCCTCATCCTAGATTAGTTTTGGAGCCATTAGTGAAGACCCGAATACATTCCTTTCCTGGCTCAAATTCTGGTCAAAACCATTCCGGGGCACAGGGAAAGTCAATTTCATTTTTCCGTAGCAACAGAAGTTCTGTTGTCAATAAATCACGCAAATTCATCAAAACTCCAGTGCGTGCTATACATGAGCTATTTAAGGCAACAGGCTTGATAGTGAGTATACACCAACTCATTTCAACGATTTAGTAGGAGAAAAGTATGCCTGACAAATGTATGTCTGATACATAAAAGAGGAGATCTTTGTAGTTGCGACAACTACAGATGCGTCAGTCTCCTTAATATCACGTACAAGGTTTTGCTTGCCATATTATGTGAATGTTTGAAATTATTTGTTACCGATCTGATTGGCCGGGTAAGTCCATAGTTTACCAAACATTGAGGCTTCGGAAGATCCTATAGAAAACCCAAGAAGTTCAGATCGATACACACCACATCCTTATCGATTCCAAAGTCGCATATGACAGCATCTCCATGGAGAATGCCCGTAAAGAACGGAATCAATTTCGCCATTATGGAAGGTAATGCGCTTTCATATGATTGCTTTAATGTTATACTGAAGAGAATTAGGCGAACCTCGCATTCCAATACCAAAAGCACGCAAAAGCATACGCTTTTGACATTGATAACATCGGCTAAACACAACTAGCTGTCACTCGTGTGCTTGAAGAAAATTAGTTTAACTCAAAAGAGATATCGGCGAATTGGACAGAATGTCACATTAGACAGCTAGAGCTCCGCTGTAAACACTTCCGCTGTCTAAATCTGTCGAAGAGTTACATTTGACAATCGCTGTTTCTTTGTCAAGTCTGTAGAGGGAATTCTATATATATAAGAGCCTAACCATCCCATTACCACCCTGCAATAGGATGCAGAAACTTAAAGGTAAGCGAAGGCAAAATTAAGATATTCTTGGTGAATTCGAATGCATGATTCCATCAAAGCGAGATAGAAAAATGCACATCAGTCAAAGAGAAGGCTATGAATTTTAACACTCTGTCCCGGTGTATCTCCGATTTTTATCAGGGGGCCGACGCTGTACGGGTTGAGCCCCAGGCCCACCCAGTGGTATCTAAGCAAGTAAGCAACCATATACAGGGTGTCCCAAAAATCAACGTCAAGCCGGAAACGGAAATTATAAAAAAAAATCTAAGTCATGTACTTTTAAAATTATTGGAACTCAAAAAAAATTGAGAAATCTGACATCCTGTGACAATCTTTCAAGTGCTGTGACCGTAAAACTTTATTTTTCTTCGATTTTTTTTTGCCACGTAACCCTGAGTAACTCTTCTGTAAATTACGGTCCAAAATTGAAATATAACTGTATCGGTTTTAAATAAAATATTGCTTTTTTGTCCATCCATGTATTTGAAAATCATTAATCACCCAACTTGAACTGTACTGACAAAAAAATGTACTATGCCATTTTGGCAAGATATGCATATTAGCATATTCCGTGTATCAAGATGGCATGACGACATTCGCAATACACAATTACTGGATCAACGATCAACACTTGCCCAGAAGAAATCCAGGTTCGACGGAAACGGTCAGATAGCAAATCAAAGTCGCAATGCAATGAAGTCCAATAAAGAATGTCAAAATTGTAAGCACGAAATCAACACGAATACAGAAGAATGCGCTGTAAGCGAAGAAGCGTAACGTACGGCAGTATTGCACGATGTGCCTATGCGTCACTACTTAGCACGGGTGGCATCTCTATCTGTTTCACCCACACTAGTCGAAATGGCGTGTTTATCCGTCTCAATCACGGCGTCAATCGTTTATCTTTAAATTAAATTACCTATGAACCGAGTTTCTTTATCAAAATATTTTTTTCGTCCACAATTAAGCGTTAGTCTAGCAAGTGTCATACCATTTTGGAATCCAGACTAGATGTGCCATCTTTTAGAGTTACTTGCCAAAATGGCATAGTACATTTTTTTTGTCAGTACAGTCAGTTCAAGTCGGGTGAGTAATGATTTTCAGATACATGGACGGACAAAAAAGGAATATTTTAGTTAAAACCGATATAGTTATGTTTACATTTTGGACCGTAATTCACGGAAGAATTACTCAGGGTTACGTGACAAAAAAAAAATCGAAAAAAAAGTAAAGATTTGCGGTCACAGCATTTAAAAGATCGTCACAGGGTGTCAGAAAATAATTGTAAAAGTTCATGACTTAGATTTTTTTGTATAATTTTGTGATAACTGACACCACTTGACCTATTTCCAGCTTGACATTGATTTTTGGGAGACCCTGTATACAATAAAAGATTCGCTGATGGTATGGGAAAGGTATGGAAGACGAAATACCACAAAAAGTTTGAGTTGACTACAACTAGATCATATTGTTACTGTCAAAACCAAGCTAGAATCGGGGCATCTGTAGTTGACAGAACACAAAACGTAACGTAAAAACGAAGGCTAGGGCTAAACAATAAAAATATGAGATAAAAGAGGCAAGACTAAGTGATATCAGCTAAAATAGCTTTAAAGTCAGCACTGCATCTATGGCATCTATGTAAATTTTCACTTTACTAACAACCATAAAAAAAAACAATCGAAATAAACATTTCTAGTATTCGTATATCTTGGTAGTGCAACCAAAGTGAGATGAGGGGCTGATAGACATGCCAAGAGTAAGGTTAAGCAAGGTAAGTGTCTGTTTAGACTGAGCAATCGGTTATCTTACGAAGAAATTTCGCTTTCAGAAATATTCCCAATTTTGAAAATGATAGATATTCAAATATGTATGAATTACAATCAACTCGATGTGTTATAATATCTGCCAAATGAGAATCATCCGCTCACGCCCTTCAGAGTCTAACCTCCAGGATTGAGAGCCAACTCAATGAGAGGGAAATTGCTATTGGTTGCTTTCTAGATATCGAAGGCGCGTTCGACAACACAAATCTCGCCCAGTTATCAAGATTATCCATAAGAAAGGAGTTGATCGTGCTACACGTAAGTGGATAAAAAACAGAAGAATAAAAACCACATTAGGTAGCACACAACTCAGAATAATTGCTCCGAAAGGCTGTCCTATCGTAGTCAATGAACTCCTGATTATACTTAGTAAAACTGGTTTTCATGTTCAATGATTTGCTAATGGCATTGGAATCCTAATCAGAGGTACATGAAGAAACAATCTCAGATTGCCTCCAGAGAGCTTAATCTGATAGCAAACTGGTACAAAAATGTTGAACTCAATGTCAACCCCCAAAAGATTACCACAGTTGCCTTAACTAAGAGAAGAAAATTGGTCAAAATATAAGGTTCAACGCATTTAAGCGAAACCATAAACCTGGATCAAAAACTCACCTGGAATAGTCATATCAAAAAAACCATAGAAAAAGCCACGATCTCACTATGGACCAGCAAAAGTTTACTGGATAAAACCCGGAGCCATAACCCAAAAGATGACGCAGCAATTGATGGACTTATAGTCACTTATGCATCTCTCTATACAAAAGCCTACACAGGCTAAATTAAACAAACTTCAAAGACTAGCCTGTGTGTGTACTGCGGGTGCAATGACAACAGCACCCACCGCAGCACTAAAGGTTCTGCGTGCCACTAAAATTTCAAGGTAACATTCCCTAATCAGCAGAGCTGTGAATAGAATAAACCCCTGTTTACAAAAGATTCACTGCTGTGGTAGACCAACGGATCCAAAACAGACGAAGGAGTTGGTACAGTCGTATACGGAAGTTCTTCCAATACCTCACTACCAATACAATGTACTGTACTCATAATATGGACACTAACATCTTTGTATTTCAAGCAGGGATATACGCAATAGAGCTCTACATTAGGGAGGACCTAAATAAAAACAAGCAAATTTATATTCTTTTTGATAGTGAAGCGGCTTTACTCACTATTAACGCTTTTGAGATAGCCGCAAACATTTTCTGGTACAAGATGGGGCATAAGTGAATATGCCATTGCAAATGGCGTCAGATGTCATTATCATTGACATTTATGTTGTAGACAGATAGAGAATTGATTAACAATAAGCAATGGAGCAGTAAACACCTGAAGAACGAGCAATTATTGTTACTGCTTATTTGGCCAATTTCCGATCTGCAGCGTGAATTTCGTCCTAATGTTCATTTTTGGGGCACGAAGAATCCACATGAAATGCATGAAGAGCCATTGCATCATCTGTAGTGACTATTTGGTACGGCATTTGGCCCTTATTTCTTTTGAGGACGCTGACAGCACCATAGTAATCGTAACTGATGAGCTCTACAGACAGATGTTCAACGAGTTTTATTAGTTCCAGCAGGATGGAGCAATCTCTCACACAGTTCAGACAATGATGGAGATTTTGAATCACCAATTTCCAGGCCGTGTGATCTCCCGTTTTGGCGATTTGAACTGGCAGGCCAGATTGCCAGATCTGACGACGCCAGAATTCTTCCTTTGAGACTTTTTGAAAAAAATGATTTTGAGTGATGGAAATCTTTATTTGAACCTTTACAATTGTTTCTGTTAAGTGGAAAAGATGATATCCGCCAAGTGGCTGCCCGCCAGTGTTGATACAATACAGTTTCCGCAAGATTTCTGGTGATAACTCTTCGCACTCCTGTCGAATATTCTCTTTAAGGGCTGCAAGTGTCTGAGGCTCCACGACTTCAAGTAGCCCCAAAGAGAGAAGTCTGGGATGGTTAAAAAGGGCGATCTTGCTGGTCATGCCAAATCGCCAAAACGGGAGATTACGCGACCAAGAAACGCTTCCTTCACAATATCTGTTGTGGCTGTGTGTGCAGTTGCGCCGTCTTGTTGAAACCATAAGCCCCGCTCATCCAATTCCGGCAGTAAGAAGTCGTTTATCATAGCCCTGTAGCGTTCGCCGGTAACAGTGACCGTATTGCCGACGGCGTCCTCAAAAAAATACGCCCCAATCACTCCCGTGTAAACGCCACATCACACAGTGGCTTTGAGTGGATGTAATCACTCTTCGTGCATCACCCGCGGATATTCAGTGTCCCACAAACGAAGATTTTGCTTATTGATGTAACCGCTTAAGTGGAAATACGCCTCGTCGCTCATGATGATTTTCGACAAAAAATTCGTTGTTGAGACGGTCAGGAGGTGATGCACTGTTTGCACTTTGTACGGCAGACTTCGCCATAGGGTCCGTCTGGTGATGCCAAATTGCGTGTCCCGTCATCTGGTTGATGTTTCTTCGTTCTCAGCGACATCGGCGGTCACAGCCGCAATATTCTCGGCCAAACGACCAGTCCGGTGGCAGCCACGCCCTGCATGGTCTCTTGTGGTTCCACTCTGTTCGAGTCGAGTAGCTAAGCGCCGGAATATTTGTCCAGTTGGCGCGACACGATTAGGAAATCGACGTCGAAATTCACGTTGCGCTAACACCACCGATCGATTATTGGCAAAAATATTGACACAATTATTCCACGCTCTTGTAGAGTATACCGCTCCGTTGCTTGTTTGGTTGTATACTGCAACTGTTTAGTTCACAAATGTCAAATATGATTGACGTACGACGGCATGTGCAAAAATTATACCATCTTACGATAGGGTGATTAATTTTGCGACGTCTTGTACAACAAACCACAAAGTTGCAGGTCTTGAAAGCCAATATTGAAGAAGACAACAATTATTTAAAATGCCGTAAAACAAGCACAAATGTGCATCAACTCAGGAGGTGATCATTTCACCATTATAATTTTCTCAACATAATGCCATCGATTTTACACCTCCACAAAAACTTTTTATGAAAACAGAGTCTAATTCTTTTCAGTTCTAACAGAATGGAAGCCAATTCAGATTATGACATTACTTTTGCCCCACCTTGTACTTATGATGATAATGATATAATTGATCAGAAAAGGATCGCTTTCAACATTCATGTTGCCACGACCATTCTGCGGGCTATCAATTGCATCCATAAAAAACTTTGCAATTAACTGGCTAAAAACAAAGGCACTCCATAATTGAAGGTAACAGCAAACCAAAAATTATTCAGCAATCACTTCCCTCAAAAGAACAAGAGAACTCCGACAGCTTTCTGGGGGCAGGTACACACAGTAACCGGATTCCTAACAGCTCACTGTAGAGTCAAAAAACACCTCATGACTATGGGAATGGCACAAGACAACAGATGTCGCATGTGCAAGGAGTACGAAGAAATAGCAGATCATATCTTTTGCCACTGTGACTGCCTAAGCAGAACATGTGTCCGTCTTCGAAATACACCATATCTTGGGTCAAGAGATACCAATGCCAGCACACTCCAAGATATAGCCGAATTTATTAAAAAATCATCATCGAGGAAATCACAATAGGCCCAACCTGTCCGCAGTGATAAGGGTACGTAGTCCCATCTCCCCGCTCAATCTAATCTGCTCCAACACCGGCCTCAATCTGTCCTAACATCGGTCTTTTGAAGCATATTCATGATGAAATTTCCAAATGAAAATATTGACCTGAAAGGTGAAGCAGCTGCTCAAATTCAAAAACACAATTCGCTCTGCAAGAAATTACTTTCAATTTGATTTGAATTAACGCAATCTGAATTAGTGTTCGTTTCACTGCGCCAAAGTTCTCAGTCCTCATTCCCAGTTGTTCATCAAAAATAAAGAATACAATTTTCATTGCAAAATAACAAGACCACAGCCACATCCATAGTCACAGCCTGCAAGATACAAAATTGTGAAATTACTCTCCCCAAAAACACAAACCAACGCAGATAAATCTCAAATCAAATGTTCCACTTGTTTTCAAAAAATCATCCACCGTATACGAGTACTCGTATGTTAAGTATTAACTCCGGGCAGTTAAAAACATTCAAATTGAGGTAGGCGGCTGTCAGATTTTTTTGTTTTGTTTACCAAAAGATAAATGTTTGCCTTCTATTCCAGATGGACTGAGTGATAAAAGTTTGTTGTTTTCAGTAGACACAGATGAAGATACTTGTGTTCCACGATAGTTTCACTGGCTTCTCAATTAACGCATTAAAGTTATACCTATTTTCCGCATTCTATTCTCATCCAAATGACTCAGTTGTGCAAAGTTTTCGAAAAGTATTTTCGAAAATTCCGACTAGAAAGTAGAAATGTTTGGAAATGGAAACATTTATTAATTTTTATTTTCTTGTATTTGAATTTTATAAAATTTATTTTGCATCCAACTTTTCGATGCTATAAACGAGACAAAAATAAAATTCGAAAATTTATTTTTAAATTTAAAATCAAGCAGTTGGATGCGTCTAAGGAAATTTTCTTTAGCCTGTGACGGACCATAAAGCTTTCAAAGAAGGAGAGACAGTTTGGATTCTGAAGACAAGACGAAAAAGTGTCTGTGTGAATCGGAAAATCTAGATAAATTAGTTACATGGTGTTGTGGAGAGAATTTATTGTCGTGATTAGGAATGCTGCGCTTCAGTTTGATTTGGTTTTAATCCAAAAATAAACGGTCAGTAATAATTCACCCATGATATGTGGGTCACTAAATAGTTCGAAACTCCACCCTTCAGGTGATTGTCTTGTGTGTTTTTTTTTTTGGAAGAGCGTGTAGGTTTATTCACTTGATGGCCAATTTTGAAATAAACGTTCCGAATTCTCCAAGGTCTTTCTAAAACACTAAAATAATTTGTAACTGGAGCTGCAAAATTCATTAAATACTCGTATATTTATTGGTTATAAAACACCGGATCAGGTTAGTAGGTACATATGTTAAGAGTAGTGATTTCAACTGGGAGAGAGACCCAATCAGCGCTGGTAACAACTCGTATTCGCCAGGGCCGGACACCTGCATTAGAGAATTTTTCTCGATTTTATACATGAAACTACGACAGATAATATTTAGGGAATAACGAGCCTGACTGCATTTTCTGCTATTGGTTTATAACCTGCTATTTTTGCAATACCGAGTCTAGATCTATTTAGGAGATTTGGTGTTTGAAATTTGTTGTATCTGATTCAGGGTAGTTAGTCAGTCTATGGTGGAACGTATATCGGCAGTGACTACATGAAAGAATGACAAGGTTTGTACTGTTTGCTATAAAATGCCCTTTTTAAAATGACCGAAAACTGAGGGAATCCAGCGTTAAAGTCGTCAAAATGGCAAATCAGCTAGACTATTGTCTCCTATACTGAGTCGAAAGCAGAGAATCACTTCCGCGATACGAGTAAGCTGAGTAAGGAACTGGCTTACAACCAACCCCTATCACTTAAGCTCACTGAAGTGAGCTGAGTAACACAACACGCTGTAGTTGGTATCAGCAATCGGTTGTGACGGTCACCAGGCCCTAATAGCATTCAGTTTTGCTACAATAACGCATGAACCAGCTGTTGATAACTCTGTAGAAAATCTTAACTGCTAGCCTGACACAGCCTGACACTGGCGAAATGTAAGTTTAATTTAGTGGGGGCTAACACCCCCATTTATTTCGCTTAATGCAAGCTTAAACTAACTTAAAAACTAGGACTTAAAAACTAACAAGAGTAAGGGTTAGGAACTAAGGGAATGGTGGAGGAGATCAAATTTAAGACGAGAAGTGCTCAGGTTAAAATCAAAAAGGGGGAGGTTTGAGTTGACCTTACGGAGCATGCGGGAGATTGATTCGCTAGAGCTATAAGAGGTGCGGTGGGTTGGGATATAGAAGAGACGAGGACAGCGTAAATTACGAGGGTTAGTGTTGAAGCAAATAGAATTGTAAAGGGAAGCGCAGGCCACGGAACGGGAACGCAGTCGATGAATGAAGAGAATGTCAGCTACGTCTCTGCGTTTTTCGGGGGTATTCAGGTTAAGAAGTTGGAGGCGGGAGGTAAGATAAATGGGTCACTCCAGGGTAGTCCACGAAGATCAAATCGAAGAAAACGACCTTGAATGTTCTCGATTCGGGATATATGAATTCGCTGAAAGGGGGACCATACTTTGCTGGCATATTCAAGGAGCGGCCGGACAAGGGTAATGTAAAATGACCTTGTCACATAAGGGTTGAAAATTCTTTAGATAGATAGATAAAACCGAGCAATCAATATTCGAACGGAAGTTTAACTCTCTATCGTATAAAATTCCAAGGTCGCGAAGGATTGAACCTGGGGTACAGGTTGGTCATGCAGAAAATAAGGTCGAGAGGGGAATTGATTGGACTTACGAGATAAAGTCATAGATTGGCATTTGGAGACAATAAGTTAAAAGCAATTTTTTAGACACCAAGTAGAAAACCTATCGAGGTCTTCTTGAAGGAGAACAGAGTCGTGGGGTGAAGAAATAGTTTTGGAGAACTTAGTGTCATCGGCGTAAACGGAAACGGAGCAATGTTTGATAATCTTCTCAAGATCGTTTGTAGTTAAAATAAAAAAGAGGGGACCTAGATGGCTGCCTTGTGGGACACCAGAAGTGGCTAAAAACGGGGTTGAGAAGGCTGACCTAAAGCGAACGCTATAGTAACGGTTCTCCAGATAAGAAGATATCCATTTTAACAATATGGGGTCAAAACCGAGGGAGGACAATTTGAAAAGGATCAATTGATGTGATATTTTATCGAAGGCTTTAGCGAAATCTGTAACAATAACGTTGCCATTTTCTAGGACTGAAGGCGCAAAGGATACGAATTCAACTAAGTTTGTAGTAGTTTTAGAAATCCGTGCTGACTGGGTGATATAAGTGACTTGCACTGAAAGCTTAGAACTTCATATAAAAAACTTTCAAACATTTTAGGTATGGGAAAAAGCTTAGCAGTGGGACGGTAGTTGGTTACTTCATTCTTTGATCCCTTTTTGTGAACCGGGGTTATGAAAGACGTCTTCCAAACTTGGGGGAATTCCACTTGTATGAGGGACAGATGAAAGAGGGAGGAAAGTGGGTGCGAAAGATTGGAGGCATACTTTTTGAGAAATATTGCTGGAGCCCATCTGGACCAGATACAAACTCATCATTGAGATTTTGTAACTTTTCTTCGATAAGGGTGGGATTAGAAGGTTGAGAGAGAGAGGGGCCAATGGAGAAATTGGGAAGGTACTTGAAATAGATGAAGTCGGGTACAAAGACGTTGTCTGCAAATGAATTTTTAAAAAAGTTTGTAAAATGTTGGGTTGGTCGATGATACATTATTGAACGAGAGAGAGGGGGGATAACCGTCTGATTTTCTTTTGTAGTTGACGAATTGATAAAATGTCTTAGGATGGTTGATAAGGTTGGTCTGCGCTGTGTCGAGAAAGCGCTGATAGAGGCACTTATAGAGCTGGGTGGATTGCAGGTAAGATCCAAGATAGTAAGAGTAGTCATAATAAGAATTGGTGAGAAGAAAAACTGCCCATAATTTGTTTCTTCTGTTTCGGAAAGAGCGAAGTCTACTGTTGTACCATAGAGGGGAAATAGATGATGTTTTATGCCGTAAAAAGGGGACGTAGAGAGAAATGGAATTAAATATTTCACAGGATGCAATAGGTTGAGCTGGGAGAATGTAGCAACACATAACGTACAGGGACCTGTTGGGAAATGTTATTTTAATTGAAACAAAGTCAAGTTTAACAGAAGAACAGATAGCAATGAGAGAAGAATTGAGGTTATTGTGAATGGCAAGTAGGACACCTCTACATGGAGAATCAACTTTAGGGATGGCAGAATCATTAAGCATAGGGAGAGAGTAATCGTCATCTCGGAAAACATTATAAGAAGATGGAAATAGCTCCTTTAGATGGAAATGCACTTTATGTCGGTGATCAGATTGGTTTCTGTAAGAGCATAGACGTCAAAAGAAAGACCGTGTGATTTAGACAAGACAGCACGAGTTTTAGAGCGCAAGCCTCTTACGTTTTGGTAGTAAAATGTAAGAGGTGGTTTGTTGCGTGGAGGAATAGGAGAGTGTAGATGAGATGCAAGCAAAGAAGGCAAGTTAGGAACGTGAGAAACTCTTTTAGAGTGTTCATAGTTGCGGAAAGCAGCGAGGTCATCCGCAACCTTTTGAGGAGGTGTGTCGAAAATTTCGTGCTACCTGTTGTAAAGCTTTCTGAGACTAGTTATATCCGTAGGAAGACCTTCCTGTTGGATGGAGACCATGACATTTGTTTTGGTTTTTCCCTCAAAGCAAACAGAGTCGGATTTGTCGTAAAGATATGCGAGAAAGGGACGTATATTTTCGTATATCTTTTTATCCCTTAGTCTAGAGAGCGCGTAACGGTATTCTGTGGTGTCTATATTCATATTCTTTTGGGTCAATTTAACGTTAGGCGGCGAAAGGGGATCAAAAATAGGGACTGGGGCCCGTGAAACCGAGGGAGAAGGCGAGCTAGAAGCGGGATTTAAGATATGCGAGCTGATAAAGTTTGGGTATTTGGCTCCTGTTGTAAGGTCGAAATTGGGAAAGCAGTTGTTAGTATTCGTGGGAGGGGGTGTGGGTATTTGAGCAGTGACAGCATTAGGGGCAGGGGTTAAATTAAATTAAACGCGTTGGGGCTTGGATGGAAGAGAGGCACTTGGTGCTTTTGTGGAGATACGTGAAGGGGGTTGCTTAGGGATATAAACGGGAGGAGGAAAATAGAGAAATATATTGGTTTTAAGACCCCAGTTGGGGTCAGGTTTAGGATGTGGATGTGGAATGGGTCTGGGCGATTTATAATTATCTTTTGATGAGACGTTGCTTCGTTTTTTTTCTACATTTTTGTTGGTTAGTTGATCCGTCCATTTGGAGACCCGCATCTTTCCTAGCTTGAGGTTGGTGTTGGATGAGTTAACAAATAACCATTCGTATTTAGCCGGTAAATTAATTTTGAAATTCTGTTTGTTTTTGTGGTGAGATGTTGGGAATATTGTGCATTGGCTGATGGTGATGCCATACCTCTTTTTGAAAAATTCAGAAATCCAAGCAACATCTGCATATTTTGGAGTACCTTTGATGAGTAGGGTGGTGAACTTCTGATTCGGTCTAGCCTGCATTGCCACTCTGAAGGTGTCGTGTTAAATTGTGTAACAAGTTTCCGTGGGGTGGCGACAGGGTGAGTTGAGGTTGGAGCATTTATATTACCATACAATTTTTGGAACAATGGGCTGGTGCGAGGATTTGGAGGTTGGGATGTCTGCACTGCATATGGCAATGATTTGGCTTCGGTTTGTAACAATTCTGCCAAAATTGAAGTATTGTAACTGTTGTGCGGTGGGGGATGGGTTGGAAGACCATCAATTTTGTGGCATACTGTTCCAATGAGATTTTCTAAATCATTCAACACTGTTCTATTCGTGGTGAGTTCATATATAATTTCAAGCATGGACCCATAATGATTTGAGAGTTGGTGATTGTTTGTTGCAGGTTCGAGATAGAGATTGGATGTGGATGATTGGAGATAAATGGCACTTGTATGTTTCTTCATTTCTGGATCTTGCACGTTCTAGCTCAATTAAACGCGCAACTTGTTTTTCAATGCTATGACCAAAGTCTTCCGCACATCTTACACTTTGTTCAAAGATTGATAGTTTGTCCGTTATCAGTCTGATGAGTGAGTTATGGTTGGAGTCACTGAGGCACTTTATTGCAAGGAGCACATGTGAGAGAGAAATACTGATACACTCATCACAAAAGAACAGTAGATTTTCGGAGAACTCTTTAAGGTAGACCGCGTTTCTTTTATTTAGGCCAACACAAATAGCATGGAATATTTTTCCGCAGATCCCCGTACAGGCAACAAAGTCAGCATTACTGTCGTTAATGGAGCAATTGGTTAATCCACAAGAAGGCATGGCGAAGACCAAGAAAACAAAAAACAAATTGCGGAGAAAAAATAAAAAAAGAAAAAGGCGCGTGCGTCAGCGATAACAATTATTGGGTAAGAAATAAGGTTATTAGATTGGTTTAAAGCGAAATAGGAAATTCACAATTTATGGAGTAAACTAAGAGAGCGACTGAATACAGCGACGGTTTAAACTGAAAAATTGATTAGCCCTTACACCAAAAATCAGAAAGGATGACTACTAAGCAGACTAAGCAGAGTCCAAAGAACAGCATGCCTATGCATAAGCGGAGCATTGAAGTCTACCCCCTCTGCGGCATTAGATATTCTGTTTCACTTGACACCCCTCGACATTTTTAGTAGCCAAGTAGCTGCGACTGAAACTGTTCGTCTTAAAGCGATTACGCAGTGGACAAATAATTCATTTGGCTACGCTAACATTCTTAATACATTAGTCATCCTCACAGAGAACATGGATTACACCTTACCTGAAGTTTGGTTTGACAAAGACTCTCATCTAAGCCTCCCCTCTAGATCCTTCTCGGAGGAAGATGCTTTCATGGAGGACAAGTCAATCCATCTCTACACAGATGGATCTGAAACCGATACCGCGCTTGGTAGCGGTGTTTTCTCAGATAAGCTAAATCTAAGCCTCTCTTTCCGTCTTCCAAATCACTGTAGCGTGTTCCGATGTTGAGCCGATGAACTCGCCAAAATTGGAACCACTCTACTTATGCTACCGGAAAAGGATAGCATAGGTATACCAATACCAATAAAAAAACAGACCTTAGGTGGATTTTGGACCAACTTGTCTAGCGACTAAACAGATCTGGCTAAAGCTAGATCCGAATCACTCTAAGAGTCTGATCCTTCTTAATAGGAAACATCTCAGCGCTATCATAGGTATCATTACTTCACACTGCTTCATACGCAAGCGCGCAAGAAGGCTTGGCGCTTTTACAAACGATTTCTGTAGAAGCTGCATGGACGAGGAGACAATCCTCCACCTTCTCTGTACATGTAGTGCTCTCTCCCAGAGAAGAAAACTTCACTTATGAGCTTTCTTCTACAATGACCTAAACGACCTAAAAAATATAGATGTAAACAGTCTCCTACGCTTCATCGTAAGCTCAAACACCACGTCTGAAGCAGACTAAGCTTATTGACTTTGCGGCGGCACGAAGTAATGCTATAGTAAGCACACGGTTTCCTTATTTCAATATAAAAAAGTGGACATAGCGGTCTCCGGATGATCAAACAATAAATCAAATTGGTCATTTTGCGATAAACATAAGGCGTGTCTCCAGTATTCTGGACGTCCGAATGTTCCAGGCATCCGACATTGACTCGGAGCACTACCTTGATGCAGCCAAGGTGCGAATGTGGAAAGAATAACTACTGTGAGAAGGTATAACGTGGAAGAGTTGCAATCGCAAGAGACCGCCACAATATTCGCAAAACGCCTATCCCGAAATCTCTCAAACAACTTCTATGTCGCAAGCACTAGTTACCGAAGACCAGTGGCAATGCTGCCAACGTACCATCGCAGCACTGTGCCTTCAAATACATGCAGCTAAACAAGAAGCCTATAAAGCGGCACTGCAACGAACGACGAGAGCTGCTCGTCACAATCGGCGCTGAGAATATCGAAAAACTCTTTCTGCAGACTGTATAAAGACGAAGAAGCCCAACATCCCGCTATCAGACTGAACAGATAATTTAATCTAGACGATGGCTGACTCTGCTACAAGAACAGCAATATTTAAGAAAACCAACAAGGCAGCCGGATATTACAGCTTACCGGCGGAGGTATTAAAAGCAGCTGGAAATGACTTTGTGGAGAGTATACACCAACTCATTTCTCAGAACTCCCTTCGCCAATAACCTGATTGGTCATTATCAATGCGGTTTCAGATCAAGAAAGTCCACAATCGAAAAAATCTTCACACTGCGGCAGATCCTGGAAAAAACTCAAGAAGTCTAAATCGACACCCACCATATTCTCATCAATTTTAATGGCCCACATGATATTTATAGAGACGAGCTATGTCAAGCCATTTGCTTGAAACGGAAGCTGTCAAAATGGGTTTAGCGCTAGATATGCCGTCAAAAGTATATATTGCATATGATGTCCACAAAAAGGGACCCACAACATCGAAGCATTGGAAAGAATGTCACAATCGACAGCTATAATTTCGATATGGCAAGGGACTTTGTCTACCTTGGATTTGCTATGAATTCTGTCAACAACACCTCAGCAGAAATAAAACGAAAAATCATTCCGTCCAATCGCTGTTTCTTTGGGCTAAGAAGGCAATTGTGTAATAAGACCCTATCCCCAAGGTGACTCTATATATAAGACCTTGATCATCTCAGTTTTACATTATAGCGCTGAAACATGGACTCTATCCGGTCCCGTTTACGTTGACGGGCTTTGGAGGAGAAGATTTAACGACGAACTATGCAAACCATACAGCAACATCGACTTAGTCAGACAACTGGGTATCAGTGGCCTGAGATGGTTACGACATGTAAAGCGAATCTAACCCTAACTAAAGAATCTGACTAACTGGAGGGGCTTGTTAGTCGAGGCCCAAATTTACCCCAAACTGTAGCGCCTCCTAAGTAAATAAGTAATTTAATCATATGGTGGAACTTTAGTTGTTTTAGAAATTCTCTTAGGAAGCAGAGGATCATGTCCAAGGAATTGGATATATCAACCATATCCATGTCTAGGTTGATGATTTGCATATGAAAGTCTATCGTCGGTTCACGGGTCATCTTCTAACTCATCAACTAAAAAAATTAGGTTGGAAAGATGCAAACAACTTTTGCAGTGGCACGCGGACAATGGCCCTGAAAACGTTCTGTTTACGGATGTGAACATTTTTACCATGGAAGAAGAAGTTTTCAACAAACAAAATGACAAAATGTATGCCAAAAATTGTTCCAATGGTTCAACGTGGACATCATCCCACTTCCGTTATGATTTGGTGGAGTATATCTCACCATGGTGTCACATCCCTCCATTTCTGTGAAAAAGGCATAAAAATTGGTGCAAAGGTTTACCAGGAAGATGTGCTAGAGGGTGTTGGGTGCTGTGAAGGGTTTGACCAATACCCTTTTCAATGGATACAGATGGATCTTCCAACAGGACTCTGCTCCAGCGCACAAAGCCAAAACCACGCAGGAGTGGCTCAGACTCAACATTCCTGGCTTTATAGCAGCAGAAGAGTGGTCGTCGGGGAGAAACAATTTTTAATACTCTTTTTTTGTGTATAGCGTTTTATATATGTAACATAACTTATGGCAGAACTAGGTACAGACAACAGTTTGAAGGCGAATGTTAGGTGCCATAAAGCAATTAGCTCGCTGTCATTGTTATGGCAATCACCATGGCCATAAGTTTCGATAACATGTCGAGGTTTTATGTTATTAATGCTTAGCTTTGCGTTGCGGGCTCTCATCCAATGTGCCCATTGCGTGTTTTATTATGAGCAGCTTATAATTCATTCTCTCTCCCATGGCGCTAAGTTCATAGGAGCGCAAAATTGCATACTCGTAACGTTTCTTACTTATGTCCTGAATCTGGCCGTCGATATATTTTCGCTGAGTCTCTGCCACTAAATAAGATATTTATGCCGGTTTCGCGACAGAAGTAATACTAATCCACGTTCACGCACAATATTGGATTGCTTTCTCGAGTAGAGTAAAATAGTGTTATCGGCTGAAGAGAGCAACTCGCCAACAACAAACCATTTCTCATTTTGGGTTTCAATTATTGGAACCTGGCGACGTGAGGAACTTCTTGTCTACAGTCAACTAGAGTTTGTAGACTCCAGAAATGAAATTCCGTACAAATGCGATAGCCAAAATTTTTCAGTAATTGATCAGTCATATTCCGAGACTTGATATTCGTTTCGCTATAACGCAGAGTGCTATCCAAGTTATTTTGTCTATAATTATGATATTTAACCTCACTTTAAATATTAGTTTAGGGAACCACCACGAAGTGGTAAAGCAAGCATTTAATCAAGAATTTCGTTGCACTCATCATCCGGCTAACTTCAACCCAAGTTTCTAAATGTTAAAGCGAAAAAGAAAACCACGTTTTTATTACTTGGCAGTCAAAAGAAGAATGACAGTTGCCAGACTAGATAATATAAATGGCAGTGCGCTGGCACTCTTAAATCGCTGCTGGTGTTGCCATCTTCTTAACATTTCTGCCCACCTCGTCCAAGTCTTGCGACGAAACATAATTTGAGGCTTGATGCCGCCCACCGTATCTGTCTCACTCGGAGATTGCCTTCGTTACAATCGAAGAATGTGTCTGAATTGTTGCAGCCCAAATTAGCTCCACCCAATGACCATTGAATGGGTGAGGCGCGTTCATCTCGTATGAGTACAAGGTCACCAAATTGAAGATTTTTCTTAGTTTGCTGCCATTTGTATCTGACTTGAAGTTCATGTAGATACTTACAGCTCCATCCACCAAGAAATGCCCAGGGGTCAGAACGACTAGGTCCGTAGGGTCATCGGATAGTGACGATAGAGGCCTAGAGTTCAGAACTGCTTCGACTTGCTTTAACACTGCTCATGATCTTGATTCCGGCCTCCCAGATACCTCCAAAATTTGGGGACCCCTGTGCAATGAAATGCCATGATACTCCATGACAAGCGACCGCTCGCACACCCTCTGTTAATTGTTGCGAATAGGCCTCGACATCTTCTTTTAGTACTTTATTTGCTCCGGCGAAAGTCGTTGCACAGTCACTATAAATATCGGAGCTATAGCCCCGCTGTGCGAAGAACCGTCTTAGCGCTGCCGTGGTCATGGTCATGTCCGTGGTCATATCGCTTACAAGTCCGAGATGTATCGCTCTCGTGCCAAGGCATGCAAAAAGAGCGACGTAGCTTTTGTGAGCACGAATTCCTCTTCCTTTAGCTATACGTATGTTATATGGGCCACCACTAGTCCGCAGTGTTGAAAAGCAGGTGCGGCTGTGCAGCAATGGCTTGGAAGGCTTGCCTTTTGACGAAAGCATTTTATACAACGGACTTCGGAGATAGCGAAGTGCTGCTTGGGTCCCACCGTGCAGGGTAGATTCATGCGATTGGGCGATGAGCAGCACACACAACCGGCTCTCTTTTGGTAGAATAATCGGGAATTTTTCGGACGTAGGTATCATATCATTTTATAATCCACAATCGAATAATTCCTTCCTCGTCAATTATCGGATTCAGCTTCAATATCTTACTCTTCTTCAGGCTTGCGCTGAAGTAAACAATGGATTTCGTTATTAAAATACAAATTCTGAACATACCTTATCCAAAAAAGCAATGCAACACGTCTCTCAGTGGCTGTACACCATCGTGATGTCTCATATGGCCTCCTAAGAAAAGCCGCTATAAACCTTTGACGCCATGCAGTAACATCAATCAGAGTGTTGATATTGGAGTATTTAATAAGCAAACTCGATTCCGTTTCATTTAATGGCCTTGAAGACCCGGAGGACGTATGTAGCGCGGTGACCTCGGTGACTTCATCCAAAATTATACTTTGTATTGGCCATTCCTTTTCGCCCTTGCAAAGCCAAGGAGGGCCAGACCACCAGATGTTAAGGTTAGCCAGTTGAGATGGATATATGCCGCGAGAAGCGACGTCGGCTGGATTAGTTGTCGTTCGCACATAATTCCACGCCTCAACAGATGTCAATTCTTGGATTTGAGTGAGTCGATTGGCTAAATATTGCTTGTGTTCTCCAGGGTTCGACCTTATCCAACTTAGCGTTGTTTTCGAGTCAGACCAGCAGTAAGTATGTAAAGATAGAAATTGCAAATTTTTTGATACCTTTGCACTAATTTTTGCAGCTAGGAGAGCTCCATTTAGCTCTAAACGTGGAACGGTAATCTTCTTTAGCGGTGCCACCTTAGTATTGGCCATTAAAATTGATACCATTAGAATTTTTTACACGCAGATAAGCAACAGCTGCATAGGCAGATGTAGAGGCATCGGCAAATATTTTTATCTTCTCGATCAGGGGCAGCTTTTTCCTAAACTGCTGATGAGGCTCGGGCAGAGGTTCATCACAAGTACATCCAGAATGCCACAGTTTCTGACAGATAATTTTCCCGGTAATTACTACTGGAGCCAGAAGACACGTTGGGTCATACATATATTTTTGCTACTGTGATAAGTCCCAATAGTGGTGTCACATCTACTTTATAACCGATATAATCAGAGTCACAAAACCAGTAGATACCAAGCGCTTTAGTTTCACGGTCCAAATTCAGATCACAATAGTTTTCACAGTTGTTCCTGAAGCTGGAGGGCATTCTTGACTGTGTCCGGTCCATCCAAATAGAACGATTCCCGAAGAATGTTCGCAGCCTTAGGGAATTCGGCCTCTTCGTCCTGCGTCAGAGTGTGGAAAACCTTGTCACGTAAGGAGAACAATTTAAACCATATGCGACGGTCAGTAGTTTATAAGTCTTTGGAGTGCTATCTTTGTCCTTCCAAACAATAGGTTGCATATCAGCATCCGCTTTTCTACCATAATCTGCCTGTAGAATTTTTCTACGTCGGCCATAAATGCAATCTGATGTATTCGCCATCTCAAAATAATCGTCGCTAAGTCATTTTGGAGTTTAGTTTAGTCATGAAGACAGTCATTCAATGAAATTCCTGATCTCCCCTTTCTTGATGCATTGAAGACAGAGTGCTAGATACTCGGCCATAAACTTCTCGTATTGTTCTTTCATCTTCGAATCCCTGTTGAGCCGCTTTTGCTGGTAATTAAAAAGTTTGTATGCGCCTTTTGAACGGGTAACTAATGACGTAACGTCAGAATCAAGTGCGTTCGAAAAACTCTTCGCAGTAGAGTTCGTACTATGTTGTCGTCGAAGTAGATTCCACATCTTCAAACTCATTAAGCTTCCACATACATTGTATTAAATCGCTGAGTTCAGCACATGACAGTGCGCAAATCTTGGTGCGCAATGGTAGAATTGATGATACGGGCAAATTACCCATCCCAAATGAGTACTTTGAGCTACAGGAGCATTGATGGATGATTTTTTGATTTCATCAAGGACTAGTGAGCCGAACAGGTCAGCTCCCAAGATGACATCAATAGGTCCAGGTTCATTGAACTTGATCAAGATCCAACAATTCACTAAACGGCGTAGGATACACCGGCGTAAGAGGCATAAGATTGCCCAACCGTGGCAGAATAAAAGCAGTACAGCTCATGTCAAAGTCTGGTTCGTTAAGCGACACCACAGAGATTTCGACTATTCCAGTTGAATTTCCTACCGGTGATCCCCTGACTCCAGTCACAGGAACTGAAGCTCGAGTCCGACGGAGATCCAGCTGCTGATAAATGATGCCTGTGATCCATTATCAAGCAGAGCGATCGAACTCCAATTTATGCCGTAGCAAGCAGTACAGGTTTTAGTTTCAACTGTGGCGTGTGGTTACCTTTTGAGCACTGTGCATTCAAAATTTCTGCATGAGTGTGATTTAGGTTGACAGTGTCGGGTTACACTTGGTCTCCCTCGTGTACCATCGTATGATGGTTCTGTTGACACTTCAAACAAGTAAATGACGATGGACATGTGTGACGAGAATGATCAGCCTTCAAACAGTTCCTACACACTTTAACTATTGAAACAAATTGTATTCTCTGCACTGGAGACAGTTTCCGAAAGTCAGTGCAAAACATTAGGATATGTTTACCAGAGCAGCTTGGACAACGAGTGACATTAGTCTGATGGCTCCGTATTGGTTGTAGATTCGACGACTTTGTAATTAGTTCTTTAGGCTTCATAAAAGTCTCTGAGACTCTCAGTACTGGGTTTTGAGAGAGTCCTTGGATTACAGTCTCTTGTCTCAAGACATAAAGTAAGTCCCAAGATTAAAAGTGTCAAAATAATTAGCGAACGTCAGTTCCTTATACTCCTTCTAACATAATTGTGATTTCTGTGATCAAAAATGATATATTTTAAAGCCGTTTATATTTAAAAAAATCATAAGGCTCTTCAATATCGCCTTTCTTCTCATCCTTATTGATATGCTGTTTGTCATCAATGTGCGAACAAGTTTTTTTTGCTGATTTGTTCCCTTCTTTTGAAAATATCTCGGCTAGAGGGAACAGGTCGTCTTATGGAAGTCACATGTCAATCGTGACTCCATTCAAAGAATTGTATCCCTGTATCCTCATACTGAAATCGTTGTTACGGGCGACTTCAATACATACAATTCTGGGTGGCTTCGACATTCTGGACAGACAACACCCGAAAGACGGTGTGTTGAGATCTTCGCTGCGGAAAACAACTTAACGCAGCTTGTAAATGAGCCCACGCGAATACCAGACGTTGATAGTCATACCGCCAACACCCTGGACTTGTTTTTAACTTCTCACCCTGATAAGTACACCATTGATGTGCTCTCCACTCTAGGCTCGTCGGACCACTGTGTTATATCAGCTAATTTCTCGTATACTGACAACACAGTTAGAAAAAAGATTTCTAAAAGAACCTTATGGCAATACGAGAAAGCCAACTGGAGCGGACTTAACAGCTTCTTTAGGAATTTTAACTGGTCGTTATGTTTCCTGATATGATTACAGACACCATTCTCTTTGGAATGAGATCCTTTATTCCTCATCCGATAAAAAGTGTCAAACCAAAAGAAAATACATGGTACGACTCGAGCTGTAAAGAGGCCGTCAGGGTTAGAGAAATATTTTTTCGGGCCTTCAAGACCAACCCGACAGAGGAAAACCGAAAAAAATTCAAACGAGCCAGGAATGACTGCAACGCCTTTCTTAAGCGTGTGAAATTCCAATACGACCAAAAACTGAGGCAAAAAATACTGCAGTGTCCCAAAGGCAGTAAAAATTGTTGGTCGTTCGTCAAAAACATTAGAAATTCCGCCTCATCCTCCATCCCAACGCTCATTTACAATGACATTCCAGCTGTCAGCTCTTTGGACTAGGCCAATCTGCTTGCTGCACACTTTGCGGCCAGCTCAGTACTTCCAGATTGTGTTTTGTCCCCGCCTACATTTGAGTGCGTCGAATCTTCAATGGGACGAATCTACTTTCGCACTCGTGTAGTAGCAAGAGTACTTAAAGATCTCAACATACATAAATTCGCTGGTCCAGATGGTATATCTCCCCTTCTTCTGAAGAGGTGTTCTTCCACGCCGGCAAAACCACTGCGTAAGCTTTTTCATCAATCCTACTCTTTAGGACACTTCCCGAGCAGATGGAAAACAGCATTTGTCCAGCCCGTCCCTAAAAAATGCGAATCATCTTCTCTCTCCTCCTACAGATCCATTGCACTTACGTCCCTTCTTTCCAAGGTCATGGAAACACTGGTAAATCGTCAGCTCATGAAATATCTCGAAACAAGAAAACTTCTCAATGACCGGCAGTAAGGTTTTCATAGCAACAGGTCCACTGGTGATTTGATGGCATGTCTCATCGAAAAGTGGAACCAAAGCGTACATCAATCTGGCGAAAGCAACATAGTTGCGCTTGATATTTTTAAGGCATTTGACAGAGTTTGGCATCAGGCTCTTTTGTCGAAAATGCGTTCATTTGGGATCGACGACTTTCTTCTTCAATGGGTTAGAAATTATCTTTCGGAACGTTCAATTCAAGTTGTTTTGGACGGTTTCAAGTCTGATATTCACAAAATAAATGCTGGTGTGCCCCAGGGCTCTGTTCTGTCTCCGACACTCTTTTTAATTTTCATTAATGATCTCTTGTCTGCTACTTCTAATCCAATATATTCCTTTGCTGATGACAGTACGCTCTGCTTTTCATATTCGTTTCCGGACTCACGGCCCTGCTCTTCGGCTGTAGAACGAGGGCTTCCAAAACACAATGCTGTCGTTAAAGTGAAATTTAAACACCCAACCATTATCCATGAATGGCACTTGCATCGTCAAAACCAAAAAACTTTCCATTCTCGGTATGTGTGTCAATGACAACTTACGTTGGAATGACCACATATTTAATGTCGCCAGAAATGCTGCGAAATGTCTAGGTTTCTTCAAGCGATCTAAGAAATATTTTACCTCCTCTGAACTGGCCTCAATATATAAGGCATTCATCCGCCCAAAATTGGAGAGCTTATTAGAGCTTTGGTCAAAATCTGCAAATGTTTAATGAGAATTAACCGAGGTATTTAGGAGTGACGAGCAGAACGGAGTTGTATCTATCATCCTTTGTGGCAGAAGCGGCTACGGTCTATTTCATTGAAATAAATTTGCGATATGCTTCTTACTGTCATATTTTTAAAGAAAATCGTTCTGCAATATGAAATACGAGTATTTCCCACGCAGCGGATTAAGTTAAGATCCTGGATGCGATGCAACTACTATGACAACTGGGGAGTGAGTCTATGTACCGACCATAACCAGACGGTCTGTAATCGAATGTTTTGAATATCCATTGACAGGCTGGTCGTCAACGTACTCAATCCAATAGAAACACAAAAGACGCTTGTCTCTGTTTAGGTACTCATGAGATTGAGAATGGAATGAATGTTCTCAGGCTCTGTCTGCTCCCCTTTACACTTGGCAGCCGTTTTAGTAAATTTATTTTATCAAATAGCAACCCCCATTCAGTCCCCCTTTTTAATCTTATTAAGCAATGTATTCGCACACGACCGGCATAAAAGCGTCGCGTTTTCTCCTACACACATGTTAACACACTCTTGACTATAGTTTCGCCCAAAACGAGTTCAATTCCCATTTCAAAAGTTGTACATACGAGTACAGTACGCAAGCATACAAATTTCAAATGCTCAATGCGAATGCGAGACCGACACCGCCGAGACTTTCTAAATAGATACGAATACTCGTACACCGCTGATTTTATTCTCGCGGTATTTCGAGAAAATTGTACATTTTTCCTGGCGATATTTTCGTATATTTCGCTCTCTCACTCTCTTGGTTTTCCATACACTTCGGCTGATTTTCAAACAATCTATATAGTGAAAACTTTTTTTTTCAAAATTCATCTCAATAGTCACTCCCAGCACTGCACGGAAATCTCAAAGCTGACACTCTCAACAGTAGTGTTTGGCTACGGTACAGCGTGTCGTGTTTTTGAGGATCGCTCGCTGATCTCCGAACCGAAAAGTGATCGTGAAAAAAAAAAATGCGTACCGGTTAAAGACGGGAAGGGAAAACGAATTTTGAAAAAGGAAAATCGGAACAATTTTCATTTGTCCGGGAGCAGAGTGCGTTGGGGATTTTCTCATTTTTGTTTTCTTTTTTTGCTTAAGAAAACTCGTACTCGTGGCGCGCGTGCCGACCTGAAAAACTGAACACTAGACATCAGGAATAAGTCTTTCAGATACATTTCGTCGATGCAGTTTTCGTTTCGGTTTTCGGGGTTTTTTTTTTTTTTTTTAATTCGAAACTCCCATATCCCATGATCTGAAGTCTTTCAACGAGCAACAATATTGATAGACGCGTCAAACGAGAGAGTGAGTGAGAATATCGCATCTCTAGTTAATGCATTTCAGTCGTTGATTAAATTAATTGTCTCACTTCACGCGAATCAATTGAAACCTAAAGATCGAGCGACCGGCGGCGGTGGTATCTCCGAGATCTAATTGTCGGAAATTCAGTGAAATTGAAGTACGAAGAGATAAATTTTCTCAAATCAAATGGTGTGAGGCTGCATTGAGTGTTTGAATATCAAGTGTAAAAGATTGCAGAAAAGTGAACGCGCACAAGAACGCTTCTAGGTTAAGAGTGAGATTTTTCGATTTTTCCCTCTGTTGGGTTTTTTAAGTGCGAGTATAGAGTTTAAATTTAATTTAATTAAAAAAAAAAAAAAAAGAGGAAATATTGTTCAGAGCACATTCACGGGAATGCACCTCAGTTCACGTTCAACACAACTCCCCCACATCAAATGTTTATAGAGGTGTTGTTACGAAAATAAAAGGCCGTGCCAAAACCGAATTATGTCTTCCTACAGAAGTTATGTAAGTATCTTTGTATCGTTATATCGTTGTATCGTTGCATCTCTGTATCTGTTCTGTTGTAGTCACAATCGCAATTGCAGTCCTCATCACAGTCGTTTATGTATGCAGTCGCAGTGGTTTTATTTTTGTTTAAGTTGTGTTTACTCAAAGGGAATAGATACGACTACACAACAATTCTATAGATTTTGCAGCGTAACATAGTAAAATTTGTGTAACTCCGCCCCCATATGTAGGGTAGGAAATCAGGAATCGATTTCTACCTCTGTCTGATGATTTGGGTGGAAAAGGTGTTACACCGGGTTAGCAAGTGATATTTAGAGAAAACCTATCGACCTCTCTTGAGGTCGTTGTTGATTGCAGTTGTAAACGTTGACACTTTGACAAATGATCTGCCTTTTCTTTAGAAGTTGTTGCTGCTGATGATCCTTTTGTACTTGAAAGTGTCACGTTCGTCTTGCCCCATACAGGAACTGCAGAGGGGAAAAATGTATTTCAAACTGAAAAGACCAAATAGGAGAGAATGCACTAAAGTGTCATCATGCATTGATATTAATTCTGTTTGAGTATTCAGACTCTCTGTCGTTTTGCTATCCAGTGTGGAAAAAATAATTAATTAACATACTTTCGGATTAAAGTTTTGACGAAAAATGTAGTCTATACGCCATTCTTACGAAGTATTTTAAGTAGCGGTATGCCTGTCTTTTAA
Organism: Volucella bombylans; assembly: GCA_949129095.1. NCBI lineage: Eukaryota > Metazoa > Arthropoda > Insecta > Diptera > Syrphidae > Volucella > Volucella bombylans. The sequence goes on along the minus strand of OX422142.1, from coordinate 115,298,151 downwards.
ACCCTTGATTTCACATACAAGTCTTAGCATCCAATTACAAATTAAAAAAAAAAAACAAATTTTTAAACATTAAATTGTCGTTTTATAAAATAATATCTCTTTTCTATTTGTTTGGTTCTCTTATAGAACTCGGGATTCTTAATTAGTTTTAATGCGCTGATGTTATCTTTATATAAAATTGGTTTTATTACCTCCTTCGAGTAGATGAGGGATTTTCTCTGCTCAATGAATCTACAATACAATACAAGTAGTTGTAAAATCAAAACTGAAGTGTTCAAAGGGTGCGTTCTATGGTGGAATTAGAACAACTACGTAGAAGGGCCTCACTTTCAATTAAGTAAAACGCACCGGTTCATAGACACTTACAGGTCCACATTAAATAAAATCAACACAGACTCGAGAAAATCAAAAAGAAAACATGGATGCTGGAAATACGTTTACTGCTCGCGAACCCTATTCGGTATACACAAAATGTTAGTTCTGGTTCTAGTATCTATCTTAATGATAGCAGAAACAACAGTCTGTTTGGAAAAATGTTCAGTCAAAACAAAGTTAAATGGGCCATAAACCAGTTTAAACCTTTCAAGACACCGGGAACCGACGAAATCTGTCCAGCTCTGTTTCCAAAGTGTTGAGTTTTGATCCTACCAACAATAGTTGCCTTATTTAGGTACAGCTTTGATCTGGGATACATCCCACACACCTGGAGGGAGGTAAATTCATTTTTTATCCCCAAACCAGAAAAAAAAATCCAGTGAGCTCTTATCTTAAAACAATGGAAAGTCTAATAGATATTCATATAATAACCGCTACACCCAAATGAATTCGCCTACAGGAAAGAACGATCTACGGAAGTCGTCCTTTTAAATGTAGTATCGCTAGTAAAAGACTCCTACCACAGATAAGAAATGTGCTTTCCTCTTTATTGAAGGTGGTTTTGTTAATATCGAATACAATTCCGTTATTCAAAAGCCATGAAACTCAGAGGTATTGATCAACTTAACTACGGATGAGTGAGAGATAGGAAGAAAAAATTTATACAGAACAACAACAGTGTAAGATATAAAATTGATTCTGGTTTTATTTTGAAGTTACGTTCATACACACATTATGTGTGGAATATTATTCATAGCCATCCAAATGGACGTCTCGGCTTTGCCGTTATTGCTTCAAGCGGTTGGTCCAATTTGTGATGACTCGGTCAAATATGTGCGATGTTATTGCAGCAATATCGTGTCAAATTTTGACCTCGAGCTCGTCTAAAGTGGTTGGCTAATGAATAATCGAATGGTGTCAAATCGCATGATCGCGGTGGCCGTGAGTTGACCCGTTCCCCAAATTTCTCCTTCACAATTTCGAGCGTTGCGTCGCTTGTAAGGCATGTAGCACCATTTTGTTGGAACTACAGCTGTGGGTGGATTGATGCTTGGCCGAACACTCGTGGATTGTATTTGCTCCAATATCATCAATTTTGCTTATTGGCATAACCTCTCAGCCACAAATGGGTTTCTTCTGTGAAGATGATTGTTTGGCCAAAATCCGGGTACCCGGTCAAAACTTCTAGCACAAGTCCAAATGAAAAAAAAGCCGGAGTGCCTCTCTGGCGATGTCCAATCCAGCTGATCGGCACCGAATCGACATTTTTGGGTTTTCTTCGATACTGGCCGCTATGGCGGCTCTATTTTCTTCTCAAATTTTTCCACGCTGCGATAAATTGCCTGCACACTGAAGCCATAACTACGACCGACCTCAGGACGAAAATCACGTTGAGTGAATATTTTTTAATAATTACCGCACGTTCGGCAAGCGTAAAACGATGCATGATGAAATGGCAAACCTCACTGAATATTTTGACAGCTGTATGTCATTGGTAACCTTGACAGCTGCTGTAACGTAACAATTGGAAAAATTATTATTGCTATCTGGTCACCCTTTAGTATCCCAATAAAGTTAAATATATGGGAGCACATCTAGAGTCTAGACAGAAAACTAAATTGGAACTCACATACAAATAATATATAACTGGCAGACGCATGGTGGGTAAGATCTATGAGATATCCCCAAAAGCAACCCATTAGATCTACGTAATGATGGTCTTGATGGTCATCTCCTACTAATATGATGAGGTTATTACAAAGAGATGAAATTCGCAGTACAATCGGACTTCGCAAGCTTCATCTCAGAGGTTCCTGAACTCAACATAATCTGCAGAGTAAATAACCTCTTTGACAGGTGGTGCGACATACGACAAGCACGGGAATTCCAAAACCCAAGATCAAACCTTTATGGTAACATGTGGTATATGGATGGATCCAAAATGGACTACGAGAAAAAGACCCATCGTCTTTCAAGCTGAGCCTCTTGCGATCCAAGAATGAATTCTAGGAACAGTAATGAAGGGCGTCTTCATCCATATACTCACGGACAGTCACTGAAAAGCTCTGACTTCAAATTCGCTTAACTCCAAATCGGTGATACACTGGTTCAATACTGTTCAGGACTTATCTAAAGAAACAAAGTACAACTCTATTGGATACAATGGCACAAGGGTATTGAAGGAAATGTTTTTTGGCCTAGAGCCTTTCCACGGCATCCCGTATTCAGTAATAAATTCAACGATCAAAAGGTGACAGAACAGTGTGTGTCTCTCCTATTGGATAACCGAACCTCTAGCACGATAAAATAGCTATTAAAACCTTCCAAATAAATCCAAACTATCTCTTCACATCAAAATAGATGATATCAGAAGATTGGTCGGGCATTGCCAGCTTTCAGCTTTTTCACAGAAATCTCAGTGACTGGGGAATTGCAACGTATCTCCACCAGAGTGTGTCTCAAATTTATTAAGACAGCTATTGCCAGATCAGGCATCTTGAACTGACTTTGTGGCACAGTAGATCTTTTAGGTCGCAATGTCCACCGCAATTAGTGGGTCAGTACCCCCATTAAAAAATCTTAACAAACAACCACTTCGGTTTTAGACACAGAGCAAAGTATAAATAGGCATCTCGGTGATTTTTTAAATCAAATTAATGAAAGAACCACAGCACCGAAGTGCTTTGTAGAAAATCCTTTTATTGTACACTCTATGTCACAATAACATTTGGGGGCAAATGGAAAAAAAGGATGTAAGGGGTCCTCTTCTGGCATGTTCTAGGTGTTACTTGAGAAACTGGATATGCAAGGAAAAAATACAACTACAACCTTCTATAAATTATGAGGTTCCACAAGACATACTTGCATCCTGCCTTGGTGACAATGAGATTAATATCGATATCCGCAAGGATGATGAAGATTCTGAAAGAGAACCTGTGTAGTCACAGTCACGGCAATGGTTTAATTGTAAATGCAAAGATAATACACGACAACCGCATATCCTAAAATATGAAATAATATGATATATCCTTGTAGCCGATGAAAATTGTCCGACCATTATATATACGAGGGCGGGTCAATAAGTCTTTTGAAAACACAGATTTTTTGATAAAAAAATAATTTTATTTTTCAACGTAGTCTCCCTTGAGCTCTATACACTTTGTCCAACGCTTCTCCAATTTTTTTATCCCTTCCAAAAAAAATGATTTGTCGAGGTCCTCAAAATAGGCCTTTGTTTGCGAGATGACTTCATCATTGGAGTCAAATCTTTTTCCACCAAGCCATTTCTTCAGGTTTGGGAACAAGAAGTAGTCGCTCGGAGCCAAATCTGGAGAATAGGGTGGATGAGGGAGCAATTCATAGCCCAATTCATGGATTTTTGCCATGGCAACTGCACATGTGTGCACCCTTGCATTGTCTTGGTGGAAAAGAACTTTTTTCTTGGCCAAATGAGGTCGGTTTTTTTTTCAAATCGTCATTGAATCGGTCCAATAAGTTGGCATAATATTCCCCATTGATTGTTCTTCCCTTTTGAAGGTAGTCAATGTGGATTATCCCGCGTGCATCCCAAAAAACAGTCGCCATAACTTTATTGGCTGACAAACCCACCTTGGCCTTCTTTGGCGCCCATTCACCCTTAGAAACCCACTGTTTTGACTGTTGTTTGTTCTCTGGTGTGTTGTGATGGATCCATGTTTCGTCCACGGTTACAAAACGGCGCAAAAACTCCTCCATATTGCGATTAAACAACGCCAAACCTTCCTGTGAAGTGAAGCACACGAAATTCACTTTTTTCCATTTTCTCCTCAAATTAGTGAGTAGTCTGATAAAAATAGCTGTCAAACACAAACTAACTGACGCAGCAAGTTTAAATTTTGACAGGAGTCAACTGATAGCTGCCTGTTGACAGGAGCAGTGTTGCTGTTTCAGTAAAGAGGTCAGAAATTCAAAAAATCACGGACTTATTGACCCGCCCTCGTAGATATAAAATGAAGCTACTATGTAAAGGCATTTAATAAACCACTACGGGCGGCCGTCTATGATCTTTTAATGGGGCCTTACCTCATATAGGGTATTCTAGCTTGGGACACTGTCCCGCAACTCCATAGGCTTAACTTCCTGTATGCTAGCAACACGGAGAGGAAAACGATTGAATCTAATTATTGGTTTACTTAGTAATATGATGTGGACTCTTGTAATTTCTAAATGCAACAATTCATTAATCTGTTGAAATACGTAGACGACAACAAAATAAAATGAAAGCGCCCAGATACAAGGACGAGTTCCCCCAGCAAGCCGTTCCAATAATTTTCAACATTTTCCCACAAACATTATGGTAAAGCTTCCTAAATAAGCTCTCATGTATTTACGTTATTATGAAAAATGTATTTAAAATCTAAAGTCTCTAATGAGTTAATCTGTCGATTTAGCGTTTATGTCTTCTTTCAAAAACTTTCCCTGGTTTTGCAAAAAATATATTGTAAAATTCAATTCAATTCGAGACCAGCTCCACACTTGTGTCCTTTCGGGTTAGATGCGAAGACTCTGCTGTCCGGAGCATTGGTGTTCATTCGCTCTACATGTCCTAGCCATAGCAGGCCACTGAAACGCAGTTGTCTAACTAGGTCGATGTTGCTGTACAGTTCGTATATTTCGTCGTTAAATCTTCACCTCTAAAGCCCGTTCTCGAAGGATTTTTCTCTCGGAACGTCTAAAGCCATGAAGTTTTTCGGGATAGGGCTTTACTACCAATAGCCCAAAGAAACAGTGATCGACAAGAGCGATCCTTTGTATTATTTCTACTATGAAATTGTTGACGGAATTTATATCAGGGCCAAGGAAGACAAAGTCCTTTACTACCTCGATATTACACCTGTCGATTGTGAAGTTCTGTGCCTTCTTGTTGACAGCATATACTTGGTTTTGCCCTCATTTACTGTTAAACCTATTTTGGCAGCTTCCTTTTCAATACAGCCGAAGGCAAAGGTGACAGCAGGCTGTGGTCTCCCAATTATGTCGATATTATACCTCCAGTGTTCGCCTGTGAATTCCGCACAATTCTTTCAACTATGATGTATGTCACATGACTTCGCGTCTTCTTGTCTAAAATCTTTTTTGACATCAAAGGTTCCGGTTAAGTTGTTACCAACTTTTACGAAGCAGCGCTTGTTCTAAATCGTCATCCCGTCGTTTTATATATGCGCTATCACGTGCAGCCTTAAAGTCGATTAAAAGATTGTGGACTTCTTGAGTTTTCTCCAGGATCTGCCGGATTGTGAAAATTTGATATATTCTGGATGTTCGCACAATATGACTGGTAAGATTTGGCATCCGATGCTGAGGAGACTTATACTCGTACCTATTTAGTTGACTCAGTTGAGGGGGTCTTCTTTTTTGTGCATCAGGCAAACGGTGCTGAGATTCCATTCATCAGGCATACAATCTTCTGACCAGATCTGAGAAATGAGATGTTTCATGCTCCCCACAAAGCCATTTCCAGCGACTTTGAATACTTAGGCCGATTTGTTGGATTTTAGCTTGGATATTGCTATCCTTCCTTCGCTTTGGTTAGGTGCACGGAAGTTTTGGCCTTTATCGTCGAAGTTGAATGGTCTATTCTGGGAGACGGCGGGATGTTGAGCTTCGTCGCAGTTATAGAGTCAGCAGAAAAAGTCGTTCTACTGTATATTTTTAGCACTGACTACAGGTTTCTGTACAGATCTTCTTGCCTTGACACGTTATTTTTACCTGTTCGTAAAACTTCCGTACATTATTCCATATACTCGAATGTTGGCTTTGATTGCTTCTATCGATTGGGAAGCGTGGGCTCCGCATTCGTACCAACACGTTCCGGCTATAAAAATTCATGGACCATTGTTCCATAGAATAATCTATACACAGTGGCAGCCACACTCGCTTCATTTTCGAGTAAATAAGATCCAATGATGTCCGAAAAATTGCCTCCATCCCAAAGGATGGAGAGGCTTTTCACCAAATATTCTTGGCTTTTCAAAGCTTTAAATGCGAAGATTCTGCCTTGAAAATACGAGTGAAAATATGGTACATGTGGACCTTAGAATTAGAATTGCTTGGATTTGCTTTTCCATCCATTTCCAACACCGAATTGCCAAAGTAATGACGCTGCTGATGGTCGGCTGGCTTGAGTTCCTGCGGGAACTTATGACCCAAGTCTTATGCAAAATTCAGTGGAGTGTTGCTTGTGATATGCTCAATATTGTGCGAGTACTATTAGCTCTAATTTCTCAATCAATTTAAGAATTGCTGGCGTCTGAGAAAACTTTTAATTTTTCAAATTGTCTCAGAAATAGTTTTTTTAATTTTTGTAGTAAATTTTAACAATTCCAATGCGTGGTTAAAGAGTCAATCGTTCCATTTTCGTTAATTGCGTAGGTTTTACTTGTCATTACTAGGACATGACAGAACAGTATTTCACAAGTTGCAAACAGCAAAATATTCAAAATGAAACCATTTATTGGAAACCCTATATTATATGGTTTCTCCTGTCTCTTCCGTTCCTACCGTTCCGTTTGTACATATTTTTGACACAGGCAAATGGAGCATAAGTCTTCAATTTGTTCGCCATAGATACCATCTACGAATATGGGTTTTTGTTAAGAGCTATGCTAGTTTGATTTTTCGATTGATTCCGATTTTAGTTGGTTTTTCTCCGGTTCCTGCACGAACAATTATGACAGGAAAAGTTGGTGCTGACTCGCTAGTGGTTTGCTCAAGATCACTTTAGAATCTTTTACTCGTCATTTTGTGTTATTTCACCGAAGGTAGTAATCTACTCGTATGTACAATAGGTTTGGTTCCACTGTTACTGTGCGAAAAGGAATTTTAGTAGAGTTAAATCATGGGATTTGCTGAGTTATCTCTATGACTATCTTTTTTGTAAGTCGATTCCTCATGTCCGCCTTAATCTCCAAGCACTGACCTGACGTCCTGTTAAAAGGGTCATCGAGGTCGCACCAAAATATTTTTTTCCGTGAAACCACTCCCTGCTTTTCGCTTTTGGTTGTGGAACATTTTCTACGTTTTCTATCTTTTGCGCCTCCTGGTTCATCCATATTCATACACTCTTTGGACTACCCAAAATTACCGAAAGAATTTTTCTTCCAAAATAGCCTACGGCACCTCATTTATACTTCAGCGCCATAGAGCACTGTGATAACTAAGGTTTTCAGTTATCCGCTCAGCCCAACGAAACCGCGATTGGCAAGAGTTTGTTCTTCGTTTGATTTCAGCACTAAAGTTGTATATGTCTAAACTAACGTTTGATCCGAGAAGTCTGTATTGAATGTCTGTCTTTGTAGACAGCTAATACGAGTATATGTAGGTAGGTACTTCATTTTGCTCTCGCTGACCGCTGGATTCATCTTCGCACTCCCGCATCTGTACCTACGAACGCGTTACTGACCTCAAGCTGCGTTCTTTACGACTCTGTCAATACCATCTGGCTATGCTAATAATTGAATAGACTTTTGCAAAATGGTATTGAAGTGTGAATCTTGTTAAAAAAATCGTATGACAAAGCGTTGCTTGCTTAGATTGGGTTTTTGGCATTGATGAATCAGGCGGGGTCTCTTCGTCGTCATCCTTCGTAATTGAATGAACTTACACTTACTTTCATATTTATGAGGCTATATTCCGAAGTAAACCTGCTATCGGAAGCCCTAGTACAGCAATACGAGATTTAAAAACCCCATCAGCACAAGTAGTATGTAGTATGAACTACGACATGGTTTCTGGACAACATTTGTTCCTTTGACACCATGTCTTAACCTTTCATAGTTTTTGCGTGAACTCGTATAGTTCTCAGAGTTGTTCTTCTTTTATTAAACGTTCATAAATTTTGTAGATGCTTTTGCATTTATATGATCCAACTAATTTTCTTTCGTCCTCTTCTTCGAACTCACTCTGCAACTTGTGCTTCTACTGCTTTTCAGATCAGATTTTTCGCGGACGATTTGATTTTACGTGACAATATTAGCTGATGCATTAAACTTGAAGATTTCCAACGATCGGTTTTTTTTTTGGAGTGTTCACGAATACGTGTACCTTTAATAGATCCGATTTTGTCACATCCGCTGGTTTTTGTAACATTTTAATTTCCATCTCTGCAATTTCACCTTTATAACTTTCGTACATTGTTCAGCACTGCGATGTAATGCTAATTTTGAGCTAAAACTGTGTTCTTCTATCGCAGAAGACTACTGAGTTTTCATGTCATTTGTAACTCCATGCATAAAAATTTCCTCTGTACATTTAGATGTCAGGATTTGGGTTCGCTAGCTCATATAACCGGGATCAAGATAAAAAATCATGTCTTCACTTACATTGTAGTAGCGCTGTGTGCTCAGTAGAAGATCTTACACGACATTAAATAGCAACTTACTTTGCGCGCTGCCTTGTTGTACTCCAATTTGCGAGCGATTTTTCCAAATCGATGTTGCTCCATCGTGATCCGTGAGCTTTGAATTGTTTAAAATCTCCTCATGTATGCGATATTAGCTTAACTGTTCGCTATTTGTTGCAGATTCTTGTGACGCTGCCTTTATGAAGTGGAACAAGAAAGCTTTCTTGCCGAAGGTGTCGTATTCCCTCCTCATGGGATTATTACATGAAATCGGGAGATATTTGAATCTAAGATTCATTTTTGTTCTCCTTAAATTTATTACTACCCTCGACATGCTCGACAACGGAGCGTACTACTCGTTAAGTAGCTCATTAAAATCCTCTTTACACCAAAATCCAAAAATTTCGTAATTTTTCCTTAGCAAACTACCTGGTTGATCTTACTAGTCAGAGTTACTAGTGCTTTCTTTAGTAACTCTGATAGAACTAATTTTAGGATACAATTTGAAGTGAGGAGCCACAGTCCTTATGGACCGCAGCTTGTGGAAACATTCATTCGCTTACTGGCTATAAGTTTTGGTTACTGTGATAATTGATTTCGTGGACTTGACTTGGTTAATTGGTTTAAATGCACCCTGCACACCAGCAGATTGTCATTTAGCGCTTGATTCATACTTGTAAAGGGTGTTTTTGTTAGAGGTTTGGTTTTTAAACTGGCAACACACTACTTCTACAGATTGTCAATTTGACAGTTAAAAGTTGATTTGTGGTCAATACGTTTTGCCATTTTAAGATGGATTTTGTAGATTAACGGCTAAACAACGCGTGCAATATGGGCAAACTTATTTTGAAAGTCATGGTTGGGTTCGCCAAACTTATCGTGCGCTACGTCAATTTTACGGTCGACATAATCGTCCATCTGAGCAAGTTATTCGGAACACGATGAACCGTTTTCGCACCACGTACACTCTAGTGGATAATACGCATTCCCAAAGATGACAAACAGTGCGAACAGAAGAAGTTATTCAATTCAATTCAATTCAATTCAAAGAGCTTTTTATTTTTCATAAGCGATTTAACAATATTTAAATATTTCTGCAAAGCCGTGACGTGTCTGCAGAAGATTGTATTTCAAGGTTTTCTTTTATTTAATTTGAAATTTCATTACTTTTTTAAGAATTTTTAATTTTTGTAACTAATAACACTTGAGTTTAAAAAATAGTTTTTAATGTTTTTTGTCCTCATTGTGACGATTTCTCGAGGTAGTTCGTTTAAAGTTACTGGACCGCTGTTCAAAAATTGTCGTCTACCATAGTTGTTATAGGACCTGGGTACTTGCAGCATACCATGGGCACGTCTTCGTGTATTTACCGCATGATCGAGTGAGCGAATGAAACGGCTATCATCGAAGTACTCCAAAACCAGTTTCATTTTGAAAATTTGGTCGACTTTAAGGACATCAAAATTCCTTTCGTGACCCCGTTGAGTATTGACGTTTATTTGCGTCAGCATAGAATTTTGCAGCTTCTGTAACTTCTGAATGTGTGTTTTCGCAGCGTTTTCCCATGCAAGTATACCATACCGCAGCTTTGACTCCACTTATGCATAGTAGACTTGTTTCAGAACAGGCACGGTAGCATGGTGTCGAAGATGAGCTACAAGGCTTTCTTCAGGTCCATACGCAGCTTTTCAGCATGCTTGTCCCAGAGAAAGCGACAGTCAATGATGACTTCAAGATACTTGTAGCTTCTAGCACGTCTATAGTTTTCCTGAGCGTTTTTTCATCGTTTTCGTAGTAGATTCTGTTTGGTGTAGTTTTGAAACTAGGTCCTCGAATATGCATCATCAAAGGTTTTTCAGCGTTGATCACCAAATCATTGTCGTGGCACCATCTCACAGCAGCATTAAACTCTTCTTGCATCATCCTCAAGGCAGATTCTAGGCATCTGTGTCGAACAACAATTGCCGTATCGTCTGCAAAAGCAAAAGCAACGCTCTGTTTGAAATCTCGAAATAGTTCGTTTGCATATAGCTTTGAACCTTGAGGGACAGTGTATTTCACATTCTTATTTTCGCTTAATACGTTTTTGATCATAACGTTTTGCAACCTGTGGCGCAGGTACTCTGCAATCCAGTCTGCCATGACCCCGCTTATTCCGAGCCTTCCAAGCGCTTTAAGATGTATTGCATGGTCTAACGTGTCGAATGCCTTGCTAAAATCGATGAATAAAACTAAGATATGGTGGCCCTTGTTGAGACTCTCATTAACACAGTTAACGAATTCGCCTAGTAGTTTGCCCGTACTTTTTTTTTTATTTTTTTTTAAACCGTACTGACTTGGGTGAATGATAGAATGCTTTTTTTATGAAGCTCTGTAATCTTTTAAGCATTGCCGGAATTTTCGATTGCGCGAGACTCAGATTTATTAGCCAGCATAGGATGGGAGCAAAAATGTTGGCTTGGGTTTTTGTGTCGACAGCTCGAATTCCATCTATTCCTGGGGATTTTGCTCCTCCCAGTGATCTTATGATGGCGTTTATTTCACAAATATTTGTGTCATTCGCAAACATTGTATCCGTTTTGACGATGTTATTGTGACTAGATGTGATCGCGTCATAGTTGTGCAAAATGTTCGACGTCTGCACAGGGAAATGATGCGCAAATTGATTGGCCAATGGCTTAGTTTCAGTTTAATTCCAAGAATTTCGTTTATTAGGCCCCATATTTTACGTGGGTCTCTCTTTAATTGACTGACTTTGGATTGGTAATAATTTGATTTTTGTGGTGTTATTATTTTGTTTAGTTTGTTGCGCAAACTCTTGTATTCGTTTTCGTAGCCTTTATTCATCCTATTATTTTTCCATCTCCTTTATAGCTCATCTCTTCGCTGACACTCGTCAACCAGATTCTGCGTCATCCAGGCATTTTTAATAAATGTGTTCAAATATCCCCACAAGTTTTTGGTGCGAGCTTTCAGCATCGTTGTGTCCCATAACTTCATCCCAATCTGATTCACAAATAAGTTGGTTAACTTTTGTGTTGCATATGTACGTGGCGTTGAATTGCCGCTCTTCTGATATTTCATTGGCGGCTGTAAAGTACAAAATTGGGTAGTGGTCAGTTATCCCACACTCAATCACAACAGAATTTGCTTCCACATGGGCTCTGGACACAAGTATGGACTTAGCTTCATTATCTGGATCAACTCTGGTATACTCAGTAACTGGAGTGTTGAGGAGAATCCGAATGCGTCGATTTGCCAGCAATAGGAGCTATGCCCATCCACTTTGTGGACGATTTTACAGAAAGATCTTAGCTTAAAAGCTTATAAGAGCCAGCTTGTTCAAGAGTTGAAACCGCGTGATAATTATACGCGTCGTAGGCTCTGTGAATGGGTCGAAAACATGATTCAGCTTGATCCTCATTTTCAACGCTAAATTTTGTTCTACGATGAGGTCCATTTTTGATAAAATGGATACGTAATCAAGCAAAATTGCCGATTCTACAAGGACGAAGCCGGCCAGAATGTCACCGTCAATGGAGAGCGCTATAGAAATATGATTTCTGATTTCTTCGTTCCTCAGTCGAATGGCATTGACGTGACAGAGCATTGGTTTCAACAAAATGGCGCAACATGCCACACGGCTCGCGACACCATCAATTTATTGCGCGTAATGGACCTGTGAACTAGCCTCCACCGTCCTGTGATCTCACACTTTTAGATTGTGAAGTCACTAGTCTATGCCGATAAACCAGAGACGTTGGACGACTTAGAAGTCAACATTCGCCATGTTATTCGCTGATATACGTCCTCAGTTGCTCGATAAAGTTGTCGAAAATGGGTCTTCACGATTGCGCTTCATTCGAGCTAGCCGTGACGCGAATATGCCCAACGTCATCTTTAAACACTAATGGCATAAAATTATCTATTAAATAAAGCTAATATCATAGACATTAACATTACCTTCAAGTATTTTATTTCATATTGAATGTGTATAACTCTAAAAAAAAACCCTTTGTGTTGCCGTGTAATGGAACATTATTTTCGACATCTTAAGATAACTGCAATTCAAAATTTGAGATATTTTCATTTGTTTATCCCTTTTTGTGGGTATCATCGGACAGTCAGATTCAAGAACTAGCAGGTGTCTGCATTTCTACCGTACCTACAATTAAATTTCACCAAATCTAAGAACAAACAGTTTATTTTTATTTACATAAAAAAGTAAAACAAATTTCTTTCATCTAAAAATCCCAAAAAGTTTTGTACAATAAACTGTGATTAAAATAATCGCTTGCATAATCATGATCCCTGCGATCGGATCTTTTGTGCCAAAGCGCCTTAATGCATACGATTGTATACGAATGGATACGAAAAAACGAACATACCCTACAGATACTATTCATCTTTGAATGTATGGATGCACATCTAAAGCCCCAGGCAGATTTACGTACGAGCATGTATTGTATCTGGCGGCACGAGCCATTTGTATTTTAACCATATACGAGATTCATTAAGAGATTCTCATGAAGAAAAATCCATTCTCTTGCCATGAGAGATGAGATATTCGTGGATCTTGAGTTGTGGCTATGTCGTTGTGCTACCGATTTATTTCGCCACGAATCAGTGACAGTGATTAAACTGCGTCAGACATAGAAACGAGATACCATATACAATACTATGCGAGCGATTTGGTGCGATATCTTCTTGAGTTTTCTATTTTAGGACTTGGATTGAATATGCTCCAAATTTTAGGATTTTCTTTCGATGCAATGGAATTTGTTGGGTTGTCTGTGTAAAAGTAAAAATTGTTTGGCGTCCGAAACAAATTAAAAAATATGTAGTGAACAATTTCACTTGGATGCCTGAGTATGGCGTTTACAGTTCTATGTTAATTTTTATGATTTTCTGGAAAGAAATTGCTCAATTCCTGACGAATTTTATTTTATTTCTGGGGGCATAGACAGACTTTTTCTACCAAAAAAATTAATTCGTCATCGAAGATTCTTATGAAAGAAAAAGTCAACGGATTACTAATGGGATTGTCCAAGAGCTTACTAATCTAAATCTTTCACAAATACTGTGAGGCATTGTTATAGTAAAAACGATGTTTGGTCGTCATGACGTACATATTTTTCTTTTTTCCTATTTGCATTAGAGCATTCAGTAAAAGAAGTAGTCCATTGTACCTGTCATACGACACGACGTTCCCAGTACTTATGTTTACTCATATTAACCTTCAACATTCCAAGCCCGCTACTGCATCGCAATGTGTTTAACCCTTTATATGGCACCAGCTCTGATTTTGATGCCGTTTTTTTTATTAGATAGAAAAGTGAAAATAAAAAATACACTTCTTTTTCGTTTTTTCTACTTTTGATTTAACACTTCTATTAACCCTTTATTACCGTTTGAATCCAATTATTTCGTAATGTATATCAACAACATACATTTTTAAGTTTTTTTGGTTTGGTTACACTATTCCATGAGATTTGCAAAACATATGTTCACTTCTCCCGCCAATTTTGTGAAGTGTGCAAGTGGTCTCCGTTCCAAAATTTGTATTGCAAATTTTTATTATAAAGAAAGTTATTTGTTTAAGAAAAACTACACAATACAAAATAATATTTCACAGAAAATTTGACTACTGTATCACAATCACTCATATCCTCAGTATCTTCGTATTCATCAATAGACCGTTGATAAATTTCATAATGTTTTCCCATCATGTGCCTCCTTAAATTCGTTACATGATTTCCTACAAATTTCATTGCGCAGGTCTTGCAAGTCGATTCGTTTGTCCTTTCATTGTAATGGAAAAAATCGCGAACAATGACGTTCCGTTTTCTACCCATATTATTTTTCTTTTGAACAATAATAGATCGGCCTAATTTTCCGCGTATCTAAAATGCTCTATAATCATTTTATTTATGTTTTTTAATAATGTCGGTTACGTACCATAAGATAAAAACCTTTTTTAGTACTAAGAAATTATCGATTAGCAAATTAAATAATCTTTAACTTAAAACTAAATTACAATAATAAATTTACAATTGTATGGCAATAGATATTAGTGGAGTTTATGTGGGGGAGGATAAAAATTTAGGGTTGAAAAGTCAGGGAGGAGAAGTAGAGGATGACTGCACTTTTAAACGTCGAACGTTGGAAGGGAATTCCATAATTTAATAGCACGAATGAAAGAAAGTCGCGATGAATTTAAGAATTGATAACGAAAAGGGACATTAGATAGATTTTTTAAGGAGCGATTAAAAACGAGTTTGTTAAAGAAATAGGACGGAGATTTGCAAGTTATAATTTTGTGCAAAAATATACAATTTCTTGCATTGAGATACTGTTGTAGAGTGCAACCTAGTAATTTATTGGAGAATTCAGAGATATGGTTATATCTGCGGAGACCATATACATATCGTACAGCATCATTGAAAGCAACTAAGAGCTTACGTTGCGATAGTGAGTCCAAATCACTATAAACAACCTCAGCGTAGGTAATAATAGGCAATATCAAAGTAAGCACTAGCTTGCGTCTTGTATCCAAAGGGGTAAAATAGGAAGTAAGCCACAAATTGCGGAGGCATCCGCAGACACGGCCGATAACTGCATTTGTGTGACAAGGCTAGTGCACTGCTCCACAACAGTAATCTTAGTGTTATCTAGGAAGGGATTGAGATTTTGTCGGGTTTAGGAGCAATTTATTAGCGAAGGACCAAGCAGATATAAGGCCAAGATCCTCATTGATGAGATGGACTAGTTCATCAAGCAAGAGAAGAGGTTTACCTAAGTGAAACTGTACATCATCTGCATAAAGATGTACAGAGGTGTGGGTGCAGACATTAAGCAAATCGTTGATGAACATGGCGAACAATAAGGGCCCGAGGATAGAGCCTTGCGGAACTCCTTGAAATAACGCCTTACGTGACGAGGATCTGCTATTTAAATTAACCCTTTGAAACCTCTCTGATAAATAGCTTTTGATTAATTTGACGGCCCTGTCACTGAAACCAAAGAAGTTTTTAAGTCTCAAACTTAGAATATAATGATCTACCCTATCAAAAGCCTTAGAAAAGTCAAGCAAACAAAGTAAATTAATGTGATCTTTGTCGTAGCCCCGTCTAATTTCCTCTAATAAGTTCACCATCGCTGTAGAACAACTATGATTAGTTCTGAAACCAGATTGCTTCGGGTAGAGAAGGTTGTTTGTTTTTTAAATGGTCGAAAATTTGTTTCTCTAATATCTTTTCGAAGACTTTCGATAAACAAGGAAGTATGCTGATGGGTCTGAAATCAGCAGGAAGGAAGGTAGAAGTCACAATGTAGAAATTAATAATGTGAATCAGGTGGCATAAAATCAGTGGTAAAATAAGTTTTACAAATCGAATGGGTATATCATCTTCACCGGTAGCGTCAGACTTTATTGACATCACACATTTAAAAACTTCTTCTTCACTTACGACTACAAAATCTTCTAGCAAAGGAATCGCGCCGTCTGAATTAAAATATAGACTTTCATTATTATTATTGCTAGAAGGTTGTTCACCTACAAAAAAGTCATTTAGTGTATCTGGGTCAAGATCGCAAGCCGGATTAGTTCCTTTGGAGACACCTATCATTTTAAGATTACTCCAAAGTTTTTTGGTAGGTAAGGTGGTATTCAACTTTGAAGCATAATAGTTCTTTTTGGATGCACGTATTATTTTAGTAGCAAAATTTCGCGCCTTTTTAAATGCTTCCTAATCAAAACTACTTAATGAACGTTTCCATTTACTATGCAATTTATTACGAGCCTTAACTGCATTAATAACTTCAGAAGTAAACCAAGGACACTTTTGATTTCTTATTTTTATTGTTTTAGTCGGGACATGCCGATCAATCAGTTGGGTTACAATATATTGAAAGTAATCAACTTTGTCATTTGGGTCAGAGAATAGTCTACATTGTAACCAGGGGGCTGATAAAATTGCTAGTATTAGTGCATCAATGTTAATAGATCTGAAATCTTTGTAAGTAAAGTAGTTAGCGGTAGTTAGTTTAGATATTTTTTTTTTTTTTATTATTATTATTATTCATTTCATATTACACATTTTTATCTTAAGTTTAACAATTTCGTAATGATTTATAATATGGTGAAAGAATGAATATAGTCGTCGCTATATAATTTGATGAATAATTGTTCCAAATTAGTGTTAAGCGACACTTCAATAAATACAATACAATAAACTTTAGGATGTGGGGTGACAATCGTAGTTTTTTTTGTTTTTTTTAAATTCAAAATATCCTTCCAATTCAAAATACTGTCTATCAAAACCCCAAGGTATTTAAATTTACTAACGGAATCAATTTTACAGCACTTTTCAGAGCACGAGTTGTTACCTTTGTAATTTTGAGTACCACAGGTATGCACTGGTAGCGCGTATTTCTTGCAGTCAGGTGCATGAAAGTACAGATTAAGGTCAAATAAGTAATTGCCAGATAGTTTAAAATGAACTAATTTTGTTTTTTCACTTACAATTAGTTTATGAATAGCAAACCACAGTCTCACTTTTTCTAAGTCCTCCCCAATCTTAGCAACGCATTCAAAAACGTTTTCAAAATTATATATGAAGGTAATATTATCAGCGTATGCCGTGGCTAACCCATTTAATCGTTGTTTAAAAATCGAATTTATATAGATCAAAAATAGAAGAGGTCCAAGCACCGTACCCTGTGGGACACCACTTTTTAGGACACGTGGTTTACTGAAAATGTCTTTTAATTTAACACTTTGCACTCTGTCTTTCAGGTATGTTTTGAACCACATATAAATTGATCCTCTGAAACCAGCATTATATAATTTACTAAGCAGTAGCTAGTGATCAACCATGTCAAACGCTTTGGTCATATCTATGAATAATGCCATTGCAGATTTATTTCTATTTAGTCCTTCGTGTAACTGACTACATACTCTAAGAATGGCGTCCTCTGTGGATAAACCAGATCTAAAATCAAACTGGTTAACGGAGAAGAAATCATTACGTTCTAAAAATTTTAACATCCTGACTTTAATCATTTTCTCAAACAGTTTTGCAACAGTTGGTAGAAGAGATATAGGTCTGTAGTTGCATACATTTTTTCGATCCCCTTTTTTAAATAGTGGAATTACTTCTGCACATTTGAGAGATTTAGGAAAACAACCACATGAAATGCTGAGGTTAAACAAATAACTCATCACATCAACTACTTGCCAAGCAATGTTTTTTTTAACAAGATGCTTGTTATACCATCACTTGTGCATGAGACCTTATTTTTTAATGACATTATGAGTTTCGAGAGATCAAAACCACTAACAGGATTATATACAAAACTATTTGTTTGCAGAGTATCTCCGATAATGTTGGAAGACAGGGTGCAGTTACAGGGACAGTGGGATATCAAAACAGGCTTTAGTTGTTCAGAGACTTCAGTAAAATGTTCGTTAAATACATTTGAGATGCTTACAGGGTCAGATACCTGGACCTCATCAACCTTTAATTCATTTATTTGAATGTGCTGCTTTTGTTTCCCGAGAATATTATCCACAACTCTCTATTCATCTCTACTATTACTGTTTGCTTTTGTAAACATATCTAAGTAATACTTATTTCGTGTAGTTTGAACATTCTTATGTATTTTTTTTACACAATTTCTTATAATACAAATTTAATCTTCTATTGTGAGGATGCTTCCTGACCTTGACTGCGTAGTATTTCTTCTGCAAAATTTGTCTAAAGAGTGCATTTGTCATCCTAAAGCCATGGATGTGTCTTTTTCTATTAGAAATATGTAAAGATTCACTAGTGCAGTATTTCAAGTGCTTTTGCCAAATTGTAAAAAAATTTTCAAACGCCATTGTGGGATCCAATTCAGAATAGACAGATTCCCAAAATTCGTAAGTAAGTCTTTCTCTCAGCGCACTATAGTCTATTTGTTTACCTCGTTTTTTGTGATTACGATTGACTCTTTCATCAACCATTTGGATTCTTAAACTAATCATATGATGATCTGGAACTTTAAAGTCATAAGCTAAGCCGCTAATAATATTTACAAAATTTCTATGTATTCTTATAAATTCAACTCTTCATCTATGCAACTAGATGAAGAATCTGTAACTCGAGTTGGGATATTGACCATGCTCTTGAGTCCAAATGATGACATAAGAAGCATATAACTCTCTGTGTCGTTATCAGAGTGATCAAGTAAGTTTATATTTATATCAGCTAAAACAATTAAGTTTTTTTTCCTTCGTAGTACATAGTATATCTCTCAAATCATTTATAAAAACTGATTTAGTTACGTATTGTAACCAATATGTGCACAACATAGTGAATAACTTATTATGGTAATCAAAGGATAGTTTTACAATATCAGCACTTGGAATATTAATTTTTGAAAAATTGCACTCATAACCCTCTCTAACATAAACCATTACCCCCTCTGCAGAATAACTCTCATTGCAGTTACCAAAAGGCGCCATATACCCGGGTATAGTATAGATATCTAGTTCATTTTCATAAATCCATACTTCACTTAAAACAATAACTACAGGTAATTTATGAAACGTATTAATATGTGCTAAAAATGAAAAAAAAGTTACTTCTAACACTACGAATATATTGATGAAGACAGAAATCATAAGGAACATCGGGATATTCATATGCAATTGGAAATTAGCGAGGGACAGAACAAACACAATTCATAATTTACTTAAATCAGCTATGGAAGTAATTTTTATTGATTTATCACCCTCTTTCCTACGCATATAAACTATCCTATTTGTAGTCCAAACATATTTGAATTTCATTGTTGTCTTCATTGATGTTGCGGTTTTAAACAGCTAACGTGTATGTTGAGTCAAACAGTTGTTGATAAACACCTTCTGTGGATTCGCACTTGGATTCAGTAATGTTGATGACAGTGGTCCTATCTTCTCTTTTCTCGCTCTCATTATGTGCTCTTTACAGTGACGTGACAAATGTTTGACGTGGAGTATGTTGATGCTGCCTTGTGGTTCTGGGTCGTTGTTTTCCGTGCTATGTTTATGCTTCGTAATTTTTTTTACGTAACAGTAATCTATGTCTTTACATTATAAGTCAAAAAAAGTAAGTCATGGTCAGAAATGTCGAAAGATATTTGGTCAAAAAGAAGAACAAGCGCAGGATCGTAGACTATAGTGAGATTTAAAAGACTGGGTAAACGATTAGGGACGAAACGTGTCGGGTAATTATTGTTCACAATACTTAGACCGACAGATGACACTAAATCTTTCATATGAAATGCACGTGAGTCATTTCTTATCAAGTCAGCATTAAAATCTCCACAAATAGTCCGAAAGAGCTGAGAAAAACGGTGAGGGAGAACAACCACGATTTTTAACATAGACACATGACACAATACATTTAGTACTACAGTCAGTTATTTCACCCATGATAAACTCAATACCAGGTCCACTTGATTTAAGTATGCTAAACGATTTAATACTCGTAGATGACCTGCAGTAAATTGCCACTCCACCACCTATAGTATCAGTGATTCTATCATTTCTATGAATCTTATAGTTTGGTATGTCGTAGACTTCATCAGGAATATTAGGATTGAACCAGGTTTCACTTAAACAAATAACATCAACACAAGAATCTATAAACAAGAACTTTAAATAGTCCAGTTTATTAATATTTAAACTACGAGCATTAAGGTAACAAACTCTGAGTCCTTCATAGCGTTTAGAAATTATATTAGTCAACGTGTGGGTCGATTTTTCATTCATACTGTTTACTTCGTTAGAGGTGGAACTTAAAACATCCACAGTATAAAGAGAAGACAAAAAAAGACGAGTTAAAGTGTCGATAAGGTGTTGAGAGAGGGATCGAACATTAATAGGAATAATAAAATTGACATGTTGACAGAAAATGGCATTTTATAATAAAAATAAAAGAGAACAATTATAAAAAAAGAAAGAGACACAATATTCACACATTTGAAGAAGCAGCAGCAGCAGCAAGCAGATCATCGGTGCTTTCAATAGAAAAGCTTTTACCATTTGCCGTCTTCTTAACGAACAAATTTCCATACCTGGTGTGTGCAGCAAACAGTTGTTTTTTTCGTTTGAGGCTCAGAGCACTGTTTAAGAGAGCTCTTGTTTCCTTAGTAAGGCTCTCGTTAAGGTAGCAGCTATTGTTGGAGTCGATACCAAGGTCGTGCAGACGAAGTTCGGTGGCATTTTGTTTGCGGTAGTCAGCAGCTGATGTTAAAACAGCATTTCTCTCGTGAGAGCTGCTGAATTTTAAAACAATTGAAGGAGTACTCGTTATGTTCGGGCTGTTGCTTTTCTTTGTACGAAAAATGTTGATTAAACGAGGCGGCTTACATCCAATTGAGTGACAAAGTCGATTGAATAAACTTTTGAGATTCTCGTCGGGCTGAATCGGTATACAAAAGAGAACAGCGTCACAAGAGATTTTCTTTTTCTTAAGCGCGTTAAGTTGCTTTTGCAGAGTTGCAATTTCCTGGCAATGCAATAAAGAGGTAGAGTTGGATTCAGTCTCAAGCTGTTCGACCCGATCAACTATGGTGGATATGGTATTGTTGATCTCATCAAATTTTTTGCTCCAGGCCTCAGAAATTTCACAATCACTTTATAAATGCACAGGAACAGCCGCACGATAAGAACTGAATTAAACAAAATATGTTTACATATTAACACATGTGTACATGCTCACAAATAAGTAACGGTAAATTGTGTACAATTGTTTTTACGCTTTTGTTTTGACAATAATAAGTTCATTGAAGTGTAAACTATAGCCGTGTTTTTTTCATCGCTATAGATAGTGAAGTGAAGTAACATTGAAAGAAACGTTCCGCAGTTGCTTTGATTTTTATATGTCAATGTTGGTGGTACTCATACTTCACAAATTTGAATTAAAAAAAAAAGCAAACGTCAGTGTGAAAACTATATTTGAATGAATGTTTGGAATCAAATTAATAATCATAGTGAATAATTTTTAAGCAATGGTAAGCTAATTTTATGATTATATTGATATCTTTGAATGATTACATTAATTATAATTGCAGCTACAATTTCAAGATTTAATTAACGAAGACCGTATAGTTATGGACGAAAATGAAATAATTTACAAAGAGTTTTTTTGAGGACAGCTCAAGCTCTGAAGAATCCTCCGAAGAAACAAATCATTTTAATATTAAGAACTTCATGCAAATTATTGACCTTTACAGCCATGAAGATTTCAAGTCGCATTTCAGATTGCAGAGATCAACTATAGAATATTTGATACGAGTATGTAAGTATTTCACATTTTTATAATATTTTGGTAATGATTATGCATTTTATTGCAGCATCTTATTCTCAATCTTCTTTTGTTGCAAATTTACATAGAAGAGCCAAATTCGAACAAAAGAAAGAAATATACATATTTATATGGTACATTAGCAACAGCATAACTTTTCGACAGCTTTGAAATGTGTTTTGTGTTCCAAAATCTTCTGCTTGGATCGCAGTTAATCGTGTGTGTCGGTATTTGGTTTCAGTTGCGAATCAGCATATTAAATGGCCTCAAGGCAGCGTTGAGAGGGAAAATTGTCGCAAATTCGAGCAGAAGAAAAGGATTCCTCGAGTTATCGGTGCAATAGATTGTACTCACATATCCATCGCAGCACCAAAAACGAACAAATATTGTTACTATAATAGGAAACATCAGTTAACCATAAACTTGCAAGCAAGAGTGGATGCAGATAAAAATCTGCTGATATCTGCTGTGGTGAGCCTGGATCTTAGCACGATAGCAGAGTTCTCCGGCGATCTGAATTATTTAGAAAAGCTCAAGAAAACCCTGATCGACTTTTTCCGTATAACACTCTTATTCTTGGTGATTCGGCATATTAATCTACCAACTGGTTAGTTACACCGTTCAGAGACAACGGAAGATTTACGGCACAACAACATTCACTTAACTATCTGCATTCCAGTACAAGAATTGTAGTTCAGTTCAGTGACAAATTTAGTTATTAGTGCATGTGTTTTGCATAATATATGTATAACAATGGACGACGAGTTTGCTGATGTGAATCAAGAAACGGAAAATGGAAATGAAAAAATTACTTTTGGAACCCATGAAGGAAATGCACTTTCAAATCGAAGATTTATTTAATTACTTAGCTAAAAGAAATTTTATATAGGTTTAATATTTGGGCCAATAAATAAATACAAATTGGTTTCTTAAAATCTGTCATTTTTATTTATTTATTTATTTAATGTATTTAAAATATCTTTTAGCAGCACTTCTAAATTTTTTTCAAGCATTGCCGATCTTCGATTCTCTCGATGCCGCCACCGGACTTCCTTTTTCTCATTATCGGATTTCTTTTGGTGAAGCCTATCCCTATAATAGGCCGATCTCGACATCTTCTGATTCCTGCCGGATATAGCACGTGAGGTCGATGGTGTCACTGCTGATAGGGGAGTTTGTGGCGATGTTGCAACTGTCGGCGGACTTTGTGGTGGTATTTCTGCTATCGGCAGACCTTGTGGTGGTATTTCTGCTGCCGGTGGACTTTTTGGTGATGGTGTTGGTGCAGAGGTGGAATCCTATTAAAGAAAAATATATAACGAAACTTGTTGATTATTATATCTACGAGTACTTACTGTTTGCGAAATTTCACTTGCACCTATGCAGTCGGTATTTGTCATTGCAACGAAGGCCATGTTTCCAAAAATTTCGTCCATTTTGCTCATAAACGGAGTCACACATGGCGCTGCACCTGTCCTTCTATTATTGTCCTTTGCAGCCTTATAGATTTATTGACACGCAGATTTGGCTGTTGTAGAGTTCAAGCACAGAAAAAATACTGTGAATTATACCTCGAATCCTCTCCGTCCTATTTGGACTCCCACCCCTGGAGAGCGAATATCGAAACCAAACACACCTGAGTTTCAAACCACTCCAAAATAATTTTCCTTTCTATTCTTTCTACCTTTCCGCCCGCGGCCGGGCAACAGTAAAAGGGTATCTAACTCCTTAGGCGCGCGTAAATTATAAAAAAAAAAGCTCTAATGAGCGTTTGCATTTTTGTAACCAGATGCGAGGTTGTAGTGTTTGAATCCTAAAATTAAAATAGTTTATTATAATCTATAAATAATTATATAAACAAATAAACTTTACATTATCGTATGCATATCTTTTTTCCGACAGTGATGGAACTCTTCGCTTCTAGATGCATAAATGTCTAGAAACGCATCAGTCTCCTCTTTTGTCCAGTTTTTTTTAAATCTAAAATACAAATGTACATTAATATCCGTCTGAATGTAAAACGTTTTCATTTCTTTAATACTCACTTTTTGTTTTTATCTTCCATCACAAAATAAAATAAAAAATTAAAATCACAAATTACGCGGCTTTGTTTAAAAATATCAAAATTTAGTAATCAATTGAATTCACTTGACAGCCAAACGGAAAAAATTTCCAATATTTCAACCCTGAAATACAAAATTGCTTTCGAACAAGAGTTCGAATTCGAATTTTTATAGGCAGTCACTTTTCACTGCCGATAGTATGGGCAGTGAAAGGCAGTAGGTTCTTGTACTCGTATGTGTTTTAAGTGCAAAATCCTACTTCACTATTTATAGATTCTTGAAAAGAACACTGTTTATGAATGCTTCTCTAAAAATGACATAATAATGTATTATAGAAAAAGTTTAGCACTAATCAAAAAAAAATTTTGCTGTCAAATTGGTCACAAAAAAAAAAATACTTTCGATAATGGTTATTGGTAACCAACAATTTTTTTGGTTGCAATAAAAGTTATTCATAACCAAAAAAAAATTTTTCTCATTTATATTGGTTACGATGACCAAAATACTATATATCTTAGGATAATGTTTAAAAATTCCCTGAAACAGATAAAGGGAATTTTAGCGTAACCTTTTCTTCCAAAAGAAAAAAATAACAATTATTTTCGATCTCTGCAAAATACATATAATTATAAGAACAATGCATGTGTAGTCGAGTTTATTATGTTTCTTGTTGTGTATTACGAGAATATTTCGAATGAAACCAACCTTTACATTCATCAAAAAGACCCAAACGAAAATTTCAATTTCACTTCATTGGATCTTTCAAGGGTCACCCAATACTGGTTCACAAATATTGGAATAACAGTCGTTCAAAACATTATGTCGCAAGAAAGTTTCGAAACAATCAGACAACATATTCATTTTAATAACAATGATAATTATCTGCCTTTGTTTGGTCCCCGGCACAATCGGCTTTTTAAAATAAGACCACTTATTCAGGAATTGGACAATAATTTTGTAAGAGTGCCTATGGGACAGTTTCTGTGTGTCGACGAACAGATTTGTTCAACAAAAGCCAGAAATCATATAAAACGGTACAATCCTAACAAGCCTTATAAATGGGGATATAATATACCATATACGAGTATGTTCTAACCGGTAGTTAGGGCTACTGCTACAAGTTCGAGATTGATTCAGGCAATGAAAATGCAGTATTGCCTAATGAGCCAGATCTAGGTGCGGTATCAAATTGTGTTGTCACATTGGTCAGAGTAGTGGCCTGGCATCAGAATTTTCGTCTTTATTTTGACAATTATTTCAATTCATTACCTCTTTTGAAGTACTTAGCGGAAGGAGGAATCTTAACATTAGGTACTATAAGAAGAAACAGAATCCCAAATAATAAATCTATCGAGAATATTAACTTGAAGAAAAATCCTCGCGGTGCGTCTATCGAATATTCCGCCGATTTTAGTGCAGTGGACATATTAGTTACTTCATGGGTGGATAATAAAATTGTATCATTAGCATCCAACTACGCTGGAATACTTCCCAAAGACACTGCAACAAAGCCAAAAATGAATACATTGAAATTGACTATCCATTTGCAGTAGCACAATACCATAGCTACATAGGAGGCGTTGGTCGGCAGTATTGCATACAAAATTTTATTGAGACGCAGACGCTGGCAAGTTAGAATTACTTATCATCTACTGGACTTGGCAGTAAGCAATGCTTGGCCATTCTATAAACGCGTCCGCAAGGCAAATGGATCCCCTAGTAAACTTTTATGTTCATCCGACTTTCGGCTTAATATCGCAGAAGTGCTAACAAAAGTTGATACTACTCGTAAATCAAAAATGGGTAAACGATGCGCTATTCCTGAAAATGAATTGCAGCAAAATAAGTAGAGAGGTTCAACGCAGCACATGCCAATTGGTCACTCTGGACAGATAAGAGAATAAAGTTCAAGTACCCAAACTGTACCTGATTCTCACAAGTGATGTGCGACAAATGTGGAGTAGTTGTATGCTCTAACAAAAGAAATAATTGTTTTAAGAATTTCCATTTAAAGTAAAATAAAATAATTATTTTTGTTTTAATGAAATTGAGTATGTTAATACTCAGAGAATAATAAGTATTGTTTTAACCCCAAGCACATCTGATGCATTTATGCAACATATCCTTTTACAAAAGCTCACAAAATATCTACATACGGATCATGGGTGTGGAAAAAAACGCATTTGTGGAGTGATCGGAAGGACTCACTAACTAAATTTGAGTCAAACAGTGCCGAAAATTTGTCGTTGCGTCATCTTATTTTCCGAATGATCCGGTACAATCGCCATTACCAAAGGTAGTAGCCAATTCCCCTGGCGAGTAATAGGCTTTCAACATTGTTTACTAATGTAAGACAGCTATCAGTGCATATGGCCTATTTCATACTGGAATGCAGATTTGCTGTGACTACTAACTCGTCACTAAAGATTAGTTTGTAGATATCTTAGCAGTTTGAGCAAGTCGCCTGATACCGAAAGATGACTAAGCAATCTGTAAAAAGGTATAAACCTGCTGCTGGTAACTTTTAAGAAAATCTGCACAATTCTATCCATAACCGTAGTAAATAATAAGATTAACTTTTATATCTGTTCGTCAATTTGCTCATGTCAGGAGAATTGGGATGGATCGTAGTTGGAAGTGTTCCAGTGGTAAACACATTTGCACATTGCCTACTTGTACGAAAGTTTTGGGAAATGGAAGAACATGATGCCCCCATAACCACTTTGAGAAAAGAAGAGCATGATTGTGAAGAACATTTTAAATGCAACACCCGTGTGAGCAGCGATGGACAATTCATTGTTCGATTATCCTTCAAAAATGATCCAGCAATGCTTCTAGGAGACGTTAGAGATAAAATTCGAGAGAGACCAGGAACTAAAGAAGTCCTATGAGAAGTTAAATTGCCGAGGATAAAAACCTAAAACTCACTACGTACCTCCTCATCATTGCGTATCGAAACCTGAAAATTCATCCACTAAGCTTGGTGTGGTGTTCAATGTCTCGGCTAATAGTACATCTGGGCATTCACTAAATGATTTACCAATGGTTGGTCTAACAGTTCTGCCAGACCTGTTCCGCGTTATAGTAAACTTTCGAACTCATAAACATGTTTTCACCGGGGACATGAGCAAGATTTTTGTGCATCCTGAGGAGAGGGCGCTTCAGCTCATTCTATGGAGATCACGACACATTTGTCCCCTGCAGGCATACCAATTGAACACCATTACGTACGGAATGGCACCCGCTTCTTATTTAGTCACTAAATGACTAGTGATACTGATGGATGACATACCCTGGTACCATAAAACTTCGTTAATAGTCAGAAACAACATATACGTGGACAATTGTCTTACAGGAGCAGAGACAGTCAGGGATGCATGGGTGTTGTTAAGTGACATCATTCTTTTGTTAAAAGATGGTAATTTTGAACTGCGAATAACCCTGTAATTCTAGAGAAAATTCCTATCAATCGGAAATAGTCAAAAACTTTGGATTGCTTTGGGATACGTTCCTAGATGTATTTAAATTCAGCTTCATTTTGTGTAAAATCAACAAATCGAATGCACGAGTATATAAACGAACTGCTTCAAAGGACTGTTCTCTTGGTAGAATTAGTGGAAAGACTACTTCAATTGTTAGCGAAGAAAATTAGAAACGTATCCTAACATACAGATTCAGCTACTGTATTAACTGGGAGACATATGTCGCGACCAGTATTAAAACTATGAAAAGATACCCAAGAGCTTCTGAATAATTAGTGGAACCTCTTTCAAGAGCACAGAAAAAATGATCGATTTCCTGTGCATAAAACTGCTTTACGAATGCATCCTATGTCCGAGATACAGCATGCCTACCAACGCTGAGACAACGCTTCAAAATATGAAATACAGATTTAAAGGCCCACACGACAAATTTTGACGGAATATATGTATAACTCGGCCAAATAACACGTTCTACACCGTTCATTACTAGTTTCTTTTTTAGATTAGAGTAATGGTGATGAACAGAATCCTGGTTGTTGATGTTGACTGCGGACAATATGTGATGGCGCGAGCAAAAATGGGTTGCTCTCTCAACAACTCTTATGTCTACGGTCAAGTATATGGAAAAGATGCAGCTGTACTTTCTGTTCACGTCTTGAATCCGTTTGCTCTAAGGCATACGTAGACCTAGGTGTGATCGAGAATTTTACTTTCATCCTCTTTACCTCTTAAAACTGAGGCTATTATTGCATTGAATCAACTTTTCTGACTCTTCTAATCCTAAAAGGCATCACCCTTTATTTTGCGAGCCAAGTAAGTATTAGAGCGTCTTCCTGTAAAAAAAAAATTGTTTTGGTCAACGCATGTCGCGCTGAAAACCTTTCAGGCGCTGTTAGCTTTCAGGCAGTATAAAGGAGCTTCGAGCTTGTTGTTAAGGAGG
Source organism: Volucella bombylans (assembly GCA_949129095.1). Classification (NCBI taxonomy): domain Eukaryota; kingdom Metazoa; phylum Arthropoda; class Insecta; order Diptera; family Syrphidae; genus Volucella; species Volucella bombylans. The sequence continues at coordinate 115,269,577 of OX422142.1, read as the reverse complement.
ATTAATTGTAATTATTGTGTCGTTTACGCCACTGATGGGATGGAATTCAAAGGAGCTTTGTCTAGCACGCATTGTCCTGCTCTATGAATCACCTGCACTGATGAGTCTCCTTCCCATTGATATCCACATCATGGGCTAGTAGCCAACCTCCGTTTAAAAATAATTGACCTTTGGTACAACACGTACTGGAGTTTTGATGATCTTGCGGGTTGACTATCTTTTGGTTCTGGTCCTATGGACGTACTAGAAGTATGGTAATTAATGCAATGACAGTATGAAATTGACTGGATTCGGCCAGAATTTGAGCAAGGAAAGGAATATAATCGGGCTTTCACAGATGGTACCAAAACCTATCTACCATTTGGCGCTGGTGTCTTTTGGAGGAAAGATATACGCAGTACTAATGGCAATGAACTATACTGCTATATATCGGTGAAAGGGACAAAGTACGAGTATCTGTATTAGTAGCGACAGGCAAGCTGCACTTCACCATTCCCAAGGTAGTTAGAGAATACAAGCTGCAGTTAGAAGATTGAATACTTATTTGGTTTTCAGGTCAAAATTGAATCGCAGGAAATGAGATAGACTATAAACTTCCATGGCAAAGGTGAGAGGAGAGTTTCCCAGGACCCAAACCTGCATTAAGGTTGGCTACGTTCTTTGTTCCTATTAGATTTCGTGCGAGCATAACTTCATATGGCATGACTCTCCAGAATTCTGCCAGACCAAACGAGTATTTATCTATATTTACTGTCCCGTAGTACGAAAGTCTATATATAGACTACTCCGTGAATATCTGATCTAATAGACCAGGTACTGTAGGCACTTTTCCATTGAAGCATTTATTTATCTTCCCATAAAAGACTGCGAAATTAAAGTGAAAGAAACGTAAAAGGATTGCAATAGACTAGTTCTTTGCTTGAGTGCTCTGTTCTGAAGGAAAAACGTATGAAGTCGATGGAATTTTTAACTCAATCGACCAACTGCCAAGTGATATAATGAAAACTGTTAGCAATTGAAGCGCCCTTATAGGGGTTGTGCATCAAATTTTCAAGTAAATCAAAGTCGATTGGATCATGCCTGATTAAGGAAAAAAAAGTAATCTCATGTTCTCTCAGAAGACATACTCGTCCATCTATTCCTTCTCAAAATATTATAGATACTCTATTATATGTTTAACATTAAAAGAGTAATTTTCCCTCCCTATGTCGTTCCGTCGGTAACTCTTCTTTTAAGTAAGTATACTGAGCTCTGGCGAAGAGAGAGCAGCCATAGTCCGTTTAACCCGAGGTCCACGTACTCTACACCTTGGCCAACAGACGAGTATGTTCCAGAATGTGGTAGGTGAGCCACTTGAAGGCCAGAACGGGGAGGTTCGGTCGCTGGAGGAGCCTTTAGATAGGAAGACTCACGAAGAACCAGAAACCAAGATGTGAGAAAAGATACTCCAAGGACTGTTTTCATATTCAGACAAGGGATGGGAGACTCGTAACACGCGTCTGAAAGTCATCAACGCATGACATTTCAGCAACGATAAGCATACAAAACGCACCATATCTCAAAACAGATGCTGAAACAACTATCCACCAAGCTGGTACATAATCAATGGGTGAAGAAACGACGATCTCTTTTGTAGTAATATCCTAATGAGAGAGCACTGAAGGAGCAACAGTGGTGTGCACGCTGAAGTTCAATTAAACATTTGTTCAAATCGCTTTCGAAACCTTTTCTTGGTTCGGTTCAGGGAAATTTTTTTTTTTTGATCGAATAATAGTCGTCATTGCAGCTCTACATCCTGCAGACTTTTGCTCCGATTTTTGCTTGTGTTTTTGACATGTTGCTTTTACTTTGTGACAAAGCTTTCCAAAATCCTTTTAAAGAAACATATCGCAATGGCCTCGATCGAGTATTGTCTCAGCTCTCTTTTTCGACCTTAACTCCGCTATTTAATTTGTCCTTTGGGCTAAGAAGACAAAGCCCTTATGCAAGATCGCTAATCACATGCACAATAAGCAAAAGCGGAATCGCTACATAAGTTTGTTCAAGAAGGATACTGGATACTGAGATGTCTATACCGAGGTGCATTTGAGTTGAGTGTAAAATTGTTCTTGTCTATTCCTATCCACTCAACAAGTAAACAGAGAGTTTATTCTTTATGCTCAAATCTGTGCCACCCATATAATTAGTTTTAATTGAAGCCTTCATCCATCTTTGACTGCTGCAGTAAGTAATTTATTACCAACAAAGCAGGGGATTTCATTAAAAATTATCGAATGATGAAGAAGCAAGAAAGCTTTAAATTTAACTTTTTATAAGCGTTGCAAGGTGGTTGGTTGCGGAGGATTTTTATTGACTTTGAATGAAGTATTACTCAAAAGAGTTTTGATCACATACAAAATCTATGCAAGAAACTGTCATAAAGGATAAGTTAGACCTTCGCTGTAGTTCTAAAAAATTGAAATGATATAAAAAGGTGAGAAATCCAAGTTTCTTAAAACAAAAGATTAAACCGTTCTCCACTTTTAATCCACTACAACTGAAGCAATCGTAAAAAGTTGAGAATTATTGTTTCCTATACATTTTCGTCATCTTATTTACGATGACATGGCCTGTCCACAATTTTTTTTTTTATCAACCACTACATTCGAAATGCACCCCAAAAATCATTCAATGCTCATAAAATTTCGAAAAAAAAAATGATAAAATAAAAACGAAAAAGAAAATTTATTAATAAGTGCCAAACAGATCGTAATATTTAAAATCTATCTTTGAATTTGAAAAAAAAAACGCCATCGGCACACGACTTGCAGACTAAAGAGTCGCCCCACCCGAACCCGAATCATAAAAGAAATCATCAATGACTCACAACTTTTCATCACTAATTGAAAAAAAGAAACAAAAACGTTTCCTCAAAATTTTCATAAATTTTTGAGTCACTTTTCACTTTTATTAGATGCGATCCAATCCACAAGGAATCAGTGCAGGCCAATTTTCACTTCACGTTGCTGCATGTGTCGACCTAGTTCCGTGCATCATTCCACAACACTATCCGCATACATATGTACGTCCCCGAAAATCCCGTGTGTGTTCATTAGGCCAACGCAATTGATTGATTCATTACTGATAATTAATTAGAGAGAGAGCGAGACCAAGATGCACACGCACATCCTCCGGCATAGTCAACAATTTTTATTAACATCGCCGCATTTTTATTCGCCTCGGAAATTTACTGTCTGCTTAAATATAGTTTCTTATTTGGGACACATAAAATCGAGCATTAATAACCGTTTGGTCGGATGGTGTTGGATGGTGTTAGACGGTGTAGGGGCGACCTGGGGAGCGGTGTCTTTTTGGGTGCGTCTATGGTGCTCCCAGAGGAAGTCTAAAAATACCACTCTCAACATCATCGTTTTCATCATTTTTCGGTTTTTCAGTACTAGCTGCATCTACTCGTAAATACGAGTATATATATGTGCGAGTATGTATCGGGGATAGACTGAGCTATGCATCTCATGTCAGGACTTTGTTTGGTGTTTAGCGCCTTCTTCGTTCAGATTTAGCTCCGAATTATGCTCTCCTCCGGGTGCGGATTATAGATACGGAAGTGCGACATATTTCTTTGTTCTTCCTCAAGACGGGTGGGATTGATGGTAAAGATCTGATGAATCAGAGGGCATTGAGTATCAAATCGTAGGGATACGGATATCCTTCGACTGGGCACGGCGACAGTATTTATTTATCGTATTTGACTCTGCCATCTCCGGGGAACTCATTTCGTTTTCATTCAAAATTAGACAAACATAATTGTACTCGTATTTTTTGTATATATTCATAATTACTGATGTAGATGGTTTGCTTTTCTTCTTGGCACACGCCGGCCAGAGATTCTATATTATTGGTACTCGTATAGAGAAACGTGTTTTTTTTTTTTTAAATCTGTTACGAGCTAAAAATTTCCGCGTAGGTTTGCCAAATTGCGTTGCTAATAACGCATATGTTTTTGGATTTGGGTTTTTTGCTAGCTCCTAGAAATTAGATGTTCAACGGTATTTGAAATGAAAGAGAGCGTAAATGCGCTAAGTCAACGAACTGTAGGCAGTCAAATTAAAATTCTAAGATTGAAATTTACCCGAAAATAATATTCCAACCAACTTGGTCTGGGTAGAATTTCTGCAATTTTTATTCGACGCCGGCTGCTGGCGACTGAATTAAATTAGAAAGATTGTGCCTCTGGGACAAAAACGTTGCAGCAGGAATCGGATGAGATTGTTGCCTAAATCCTTTTATAATAACTAGAGGTCCTTATTACATGGGTACACTTATGCACGTGTTATATGTGTAACTATCTTCACGTGTGTGAACACGTTTATTTGGTATAACACGTGTAATTACATTTTTAATTTTTATGAAATTCTTTTGATACCAAAGTTCATTTTATTTGGTAGTTTGTGACAAATTATTTCATTTTATAAATCAAACAAAAAATTAAATTCATTCTTAAGTAAAGTATGTTTATGGTCTTATTTTAGAAACACTTTCTATTTTGATAAAGAAATACCAACAAATCTACATTATCAGGGAGCAATGAAAACCTTTTAGATGTGACAATATTTCCAGCAATGGAAAAACAGCGTTCTGAGCTAACAGATGTAGCTGGTATAGACAAATATTTTCTCGCTAAAATTGCGATAGCCGGAAATTTATCATGTCTATTTTTCCACCATTAATATGGATCTACGTCAAACTTCAATTGAGATTCAGCTAAATAAGTGTCCAGTTGATGTTGGATAGTCTTTTGCTTAGTTCCATGTGTGTTATAAAGAAACTCTAAGTCACTTGTAAAATTCATAGTGGAACCAGTTTCTGTTTCCGCTTGACTTTATTTCTTATAGACATTTTTTCATCAACACTCTCATGCTCTAGGTCTTTATATCGTGGGTCAAGAAAATATGCTAATTGCCTTGCGGAAACATCAGTTGTGTTACTCTGATTTAAATCAAATCTATTTCGTATATCATTGCGTAAACTGATTTTGAACGATGTAATCATGTCTGAGTCGCTTGCGGAAAAATTCATATGTTGCTTCAGCATTTTTAGCATAAGAGGTCTCACCAGGGATGTAGACGAGTTTTCATTGCTGAGAATCTTTGTAAGCGCTTGAATAGGCCGCAAAATTTTTCCAAATTCTTCCATCAATGCCCATTCTTGTTGTAAAATTTCCAACTTTGTAGCTTTTTAAGTTTTAAGTTTTAAATGCATTTTTATTTTCTTAATCATTAACTCTTACATACTAACAAAAAATGCTTAAATGCTAGCTTAAAATTACGTAACAATCTTAAATTAACTTACTGGCCCCACACAGGCACTCTAAGCTACTCTAAATTCTTATAACTGTGTCTTTCGACTTTATTTACATTTTCTTTACAAATATTTATTTACTATACTTAAAGCTAAGAAAAAAAATTGCTAACAAAAACTTAGCATATGGACATATTTTTTTATTTTTTATAAAAACTTAATATCTAACTTAAAATAAACCTTAGCCTACCTAACCTAAATGTACAATACACACATAAACACACACAGACGTTATACACAATCATATACATATATCAGTATACACCTTTGTATACACTGATATATGTATATGTTTCTTAAATGCTAACCTAAATCTATGTAAGCTGGCCACAGCTATTTACAGAGCAAATAAATTGGTCAGCTCTGCCTCATTAGTGAGGCTGGTCCGTAATTGACGGAAACGACGACGAAACATCTTCCCCATCATTCAACCACCAGAAATGCTGGTGCTGCCGAACGACATCCCTCTTATCGCGATTCCCCACCGCCCTACTGAACCTGAGGCGATCCACACTGCCGTGTGTGACGTCTCTGTTGTAGTTGAGTCGCCTGTCCAGCTGTCCGAGCGACATGGAAGATTAACGGCAAAGCTGATCTATCCTGGATCAACCCTATCTGTTCTAGGTAGAGGAATGCTTCCGGTGGAACGAAGCCGTCAGAGCGCACACTCTCATGGTAAAGGTAATTGGGGTAGTAAGCCCCAGATATCAGTTTATTCGTCGAGGTCATTGCTCTTGCAATGTGCCTTCGAGTCAACTTAATTACGAAGTTGTCCACTCGTATTAGGTTCGACCTATTGTAAAGGACCTCATTAGAATAAAATTTGTTGTACTCTGACTCTGGTGTTCTGTACAAGCGAAGGGAAGCCCTCTCAATCACCCGAATCTTTTTCATTAAGCTTGCTCGTACATTGAACCACACGGGACAACCAAATACCAGCATGGGCCTGATAAGGGCCATGTAGCAGATTACCTTTACACTCGCATCGAGTTGGCTGCTATAAAACAGTCTCTTTGGAAGAGCAAAAGCGCCTTTACCTCTGGCCAGAGCAGCATCTAACTTTTTGCCAAAATACAAAAACTGATCTAGCCAGATCCCAAGGTATCTGACTACATTTCGACAGGCAAGAGGTTGTCCATGTTGTCCAATGATAGAGAACTTTCGCCAATTTTTCCTGGTATCCCTAGAGGCTCCAGACAACGGCGTTCTAAACAGAATGGTTTCCGACTTCTGAAAGTTTTCAACTTCCAGTCATCGCAAAATCGTCTTATCTTATCGAAGTCACGCTGCAAGAGAGTATTAATGACCTCGATTTTTGGACCTGTTCTGTACGCTACCAAATCGTCTGCGTACGCAATAGTATGGGGAAGTGAACCTATCAAGTCGCTTGTAAAAATGTTGAAAAGGATTGGCGAATTGACCGCGCCTTGCTGAAGACCATTTTTAATTTGAAATATTCCAACAGAAGTCACATCGCCATTTTTCACGATGAACTGTCTGTTGGTTAGCATATTATAAAGAATGTACAAGAGTGGTTTACTGATCCCCAGTCTAGTCAGCTTATAGAAAAGACCCTCTAACCATACGGTGTCGAAGGCCTTCTATAAGTCAACAAGGCAGGCACCAGTGCACTGTTTCTTGCCTTTGTTCCATTGGATATCGGACACCAGTTTAGACGCGGCATGTGAGATATCATGTCACGGCTTAAAACCGAATAGATTATCCGGAACTATATATTTGTCCTCAACATACCTAGACAGAACTCTATTGATTACCTTTTCAAAAACCTTACTGATATTCGGAAGGAGACTTATCGACCGGAGATTCGCCTGATTGGATATATCCTTTCCCTTTTTGGGGATAGGTTGAACCACCGCCGTTTTCCAATGCGCTGGATAATGTGCATTATTCATTGCATTATTAAACAGGGTGGTGTAGATGTCCACCGCTTCTAGAGGAAGATGTCGAAGCACGATGTTCGGAATACCATTGGTCCCCACTGATTTCTTAGCCCTGATTGTGTGGAAGATCTCACGGAGTCCTTCCTTCGAAATGAGCGGGGGTAGGTCACCCTCTCTGGCAATGACATTATTTGCCATGTTTTCGTCGCTAAACCGGGTGAAACAAGAGCCCTCGGATCGCCAATTCTCTACTTCATTTCGACGCGATTGTCCAGGTCATAGTTAGAGCCAATGGTTTCAGTGGCCTTGTATACTTCCTGGAAAGTCGACCCTATGGTCTCAACCTTCTCCTGTGGATCCTCGATCACAAAGAAGTCGTCATCGTCAGCGGCTTCATTTGGATCAATACCTGCTATTGTCAGTAACCGTTCGTTGTCTGTTGTCCGGGCTATTTTAAGACACCGAAGGTCGTTTTGATTTTTTCTCCGAAATAGTTTATTTATTTGCGGAAACATATTCGGGTTGCTGGTGTTTACAGCCCGAACCTTGTTGTTCCAATACAAACTTACAGAAATTCTGTAATTTTCATTTATTAGCGTTTGAATATTTTTAATCGACGACTTCAGTGTCCTAATCTCCGGGTCTTGTCGGTCAGTTAACTGTCTGTACAAGTTTTTGAGTCTTGACAGAAGTGTACTTTTCTGTCGGTGCAGTGCGTCAATAGTAGGATTGCGGAACAGGTCTTCGTTAGTCGTACGTCGATACCGCGGTATTGTAGTGTCCATAGTTTGTTTAATTGTCTCGTCCATTTGCTTTAGGTAATTGTCGATCTCATCGTTTGCAAATTCCTATTGGACAGTGGGTGGAGCGTGTTCGAGGAGAGCGCTCTTGTCAAGATTGCGGAGAAGCGTGTCCATCGGGTCTTACTGTAGTTGTAAGAATATCTTTGGACAAACTCCTCCAATTCCGCAATTTCGTTGGGAACTGTAATTTCGGTGCTAAAACCGCAATGGTCGCTGTCATACACGAATGTGCGCAGACAGTTTAATGTTTGTAAATTCGTACCTGTTCGTCGTACAGCAGTAGATCCAAATAAGACCCGCCTCTGGGAAACGACGGGTTATCCGTCGCTTTAAGACCGAGTCTGTACATGACATCGTGCTGACCCCACCAATCGAGTAGTAGGTTCCCTCTAGTATTTGGCAAATTATTTCCCCAATCTCTGTGTCTAGCGTTGAAATCCCCGCCGATTATAAAATAATTCTCCCCCGATTCCAGCCTCAGAAGTCGAAAAAGCGTGTCGAGCTCTGTAATGAATAGGGTGGATTGTGAAGCCTCAGGTGCATAAACAGAGGCCAAGTACAGCCGCTTTCCACTGCGGAGCGGGATGTAAACGACGACTGCCTCCAACACCCGGAACCTGCGCAACACTCCCTTGTACACTCTGTGAAATTTTATACCTTCTGTAATGAAGATCGCGACACCGCCTCCACGTTTGGATCTGGGCCGGTTTCTTCTTCTAACAATATAATTATTGTACTCCAGTTTGTGCTTATCGGTTAGCTTGGTTTCGCTAGCGAAAAGCACATCAGGAGTTTGGTCTTGTAGCAATTTAAACATCGCGGCTCTTCGTTCAATCCTAATCAGTGAATTAACATTCACCGCAAGGACCTTCAAAGTTTGCTCCACCATGTGTGTACCCATTACGACATGTGTTGCGCTAGTCCCGGCAGCCGCGCGTAGATCTGGTCCACCCGCTTGGCCTGTTCTTATACCTGCTGTTGCAGCTGAGCCATCTGCCCTTGGATTGCGAGCAAGATGGCCAGCATGTTAGGTGCAGCTTCCGTTGTTCTCGGCATTGGCTCCGGAGAAGCAACATTCGCTTGTTGTACCGTAGCCCCTCTACCTGACGCCATTTGGGCGTAGGAAATTTAAGACGTGACGGCTGGTGTTTGAAACCTAACAGGTGAACGTTTGACCTCCACCTTCTGCTGCCGAGCCAGTTTTGCTTTTTTAATGTCAGCGAACTTAGGACAACCCCGATAGTTTGCGGTGTGTACCACGTTCCCACATAATACGCACGAAAGCTGCGTCCTATCGGATGCTCCGTCCCTACCCAGAGCACACTCCTTGGAGCTGTGGTTCTTTGCGCACTTCACGCATCGAGGCGGCATTTGGCAGTTCGACGCGGCGTGCCCGAACCTCTGGCAGCGAACGCATTGTATAACGCCTTCGCTCCTTTTTAATTTTTCCCACTGAACCACCTGGTAGTCTAGGACATTGATACTCCTTAGACTATCCAGACGGCTTTCGGGACTGAGCTGCACCAGGAAGAACGGCAAACTCCATTTCTCCCGCCTAGCTCTAGCTGTGGTAAATGTCTTTACCCCCACAAACTTGAGTCCTTCGCACTCCTTCTCTTTGAGCAGTGCCAGGATCTCCTCAGGATCAGAAGATGGTTCCAACCCCTTCAGCAGCATCGATTGCCGCTTTTCACACTTCGGTGTGAATGAGTAGTGCTCCGTCGTCGTTTCCCTCAGGAGCTCTTTCACTTTCGCGTAGCCCTCCACTGTATTACAGTGGATGGCATGGCGATCATTCCCCAATCTCTTTATATTAAAATTATTCCCAATGACCAACTTACACAGGTCCTTGGTTTCATTTACCTCTAATTTATAGGTGTTGATAGGAGGCACCTTCTCCTTCTTCTTCTGTTGCTGCTGCTGCTGCTTCTGTTGTTGTTGTTTTTGTTGTTGTTGTTGTTGCTGCTGCTGCTGCTGCTGTTTTTTCAGCTGCTGTGGTTTCAGCTTTTGTTGTTTTTGCAGCTGTTGATTTTTCTGCTGCTGCTGTATTGTTTGCTGCAGTTGTTGCTTCTGCTGCTGCTGGTTTTGTTGTTGCTGCTGTTGTTGTTGTAGCTCTTGCTGTTGGGAGCTCTCTGCTTCTTGTTGCTCCCTCTGCCTGCGTGCAGTTTGCCGTTGCTTCATAGCAAGCATTTTTTGTTCCAGCTCTTGGATGCTGGTTTTTATATTATTGATTGCTTCATCTTCGTCTTCCGACTCAGATGAAGCTAGAGAGGCAAAGTTGTTATTGCCCCCCTCATACTGGACTACAACTTTATCACCATCCAACTCATTTATTTTTTTTTTCTTAAATTAGGAGGGGTTCTCAACCCACTCCTTCTTTTTACGGCTTTCGCCATGGCACCAGCAACCGTCATGTTGCCTTTTATAAGTCCCGTTATGGGAAGAGCGGAACGCTCCCCACCATCCATCACGTGATATCTTTCTTTTCACCTTTTGTTTTTGTTTTTAATTCACACAATTTGCGAAATGAAAAAAAAAAAAAACAAATAAAAAAAAAATAAAAAAAGAGTTCACACTTAGCCCGGGATTCGAACCCGTGTCCACGACCACGAGACGATGCCAGACGCCGCTAACTACCGAGCTAACGAGTAAGTTAAAGAAAATTGAACTACTTTCGTATAGCAACTGTATCACAATTTTTATTTTATTTTAGAAAAAGCCGAAACACGTCTTTTCTCTACCGAGATCTGCGAACGACTGACAACAATAATGGGTGTGAGCACTTGTGAGCACAAAATATGGACTGACAGCCAGAATTAATGCCATTCCTCCCCTCATAGTATGCTCTTAGGGGGTGAATCGCGATGGTGGTTTTACTACTCTACCATACCTCGTAGCTACGCTCCCGCTACATGCTGCTGGTTAAGGTTGTTGGAAAGTCGGCAATGTTGTTATGACTGGAATAGTGGCTTCCGCAGAGGCTAGATGGGTTGGTTTCGGTCGGAGCTTGTGCGTCATGGTTTAGGTGTTTTTGGATGGAGTCGGGAACTTGTGATGGGGTCTGGGCAATATCAAATGCGGTTGATTTCCGTCCTTCTGTAGCTGACTCTATTGGCTTGTTCTCAGTATACATATTTGGTACCTGTTTTTCCGCATTGTCAAAACTAAGTGTTTCTTGATCATGTCGCTCTCGAATGCGGGAATATGTCTTCTTGCTAACTGGTTCGCGGTTGTCTGTATGACGTATGAGACGGGTCCTGTTATTTCGATTATGTTTTCTTTTATCCATCGTTATCCGATATGAATTACGGATGAATACTGCATCCCCAATTTGTCGTAAATGTTTTTGGATTCATCTATACTATCTGGGTGCAATATGTCTAAAAGTGTCCGCAGTCTTCTACTCATTAAATGTTCTGCCGGTGTTCTCCCTGTGGTAGTGTTTGCCGTTGTGTGTTGTTTAAATAGAAACCTCTGTTGTATTAGATACATATCTCCGTCCACTAGAGTAGTTAGCGAAGACTTAACATAAACTACCATCCTTTCTGCCTGTCCGTTACTCGACGGATGGTAAGGAGCAATAGTGTGGTATTTAATTCTGTTGTTTTTATAAAAAATCGTAAGTTGCTCTGACAAAAACGCCATTCCATTGTCTGAAATATTCATTCTCGGTAGCCCATGGATGGCAAAAATCTCACGCATTTTTTAATTACCTCTGTTGCTGACTGATTTGCAGCAATTTTGACTTCGAGCCATTTGGACATTGCATCCACAACAATTAGAAAAACATATCCCTTGTGAGGTCCGGCAAAATCTATATGAAGGGTAGACAAAGGGTTTAGCTCCCTGTCCATAAATTGTCGTGCCACAGCTGTAGAATTTGACCTGTTTTCCTGACACTGTTGACATTAGCGAACGGCTAGTTCGATCTGTTTATATTTAGGTTAGGGTAACTGCGTGTCCGAGATTTCATGAGAGTCATTCCCGGGTGGTTGACAAGCAATGTCTGCAGTAACGAATTTGGAAACTTCGGTGGGACCACTACTCGGCTTCTCCACAAGATACAGCCCTTATGCGTAGACAGCTCTGTTCTTCTTTAGAAAAAGGATTGAAAATCCTTCTCTACACTCGAAGGCCACTCTCGAGAAATGCATATCGCCTGGTGTTTCCCGTGCGATTTCCTCTGCCCGAACAATTGGAAAAGAATTATCATCATTGTTTTCCAGAAGAAAAACTTCCGCCGGTCCGTTTGTCTCCTCCACCTTGCACCTTAACGGTAATCGACTTAGGAAATCCTCTAATTCATAGTTATATGCCGCCAATAACAAACACCACCTCAGCATCCTAGGAGAAATCATTGCTGGTATCAGCTTTTGCTCAATAAAGGTTTATGGTTCCTTGTAATTAGCACTGATCGACTAGCAATATATTGATGGAAATTCTTGATTCCGAACACGATTGATAAAGCCTCCTTATCGATCTGCGCATAATTACGCTCACTATTCCCCAGGGTTCGGGAAGCGAATGCATTTGGCCGTTCCCTTCCTTCTGAATCTCGGTGCGCTAAGACTGCACCTACTCCATACGGCGAAGCGTCTTAAGAGAGTACTAGTGGTTTGCCTTCGTCATAGTGAGCTAGTATCCTTTCTGGCCTAAGTAAACTCTTTAATTCATTAAAAACTCTGGTGTGCTCCTTTGTCCAATACCATTTGGCATCTAGCAGTCTATGTAATTTTTCTACTTCTGCTGCTTTATTTGGTAAAAACCAATTACAAAAATGCAGCATTCCTAGGGAAGATTTGAGCATCTATTTATTTTCAGGAATAGGAGCCTCCTGGATAGCTATAACCTTCGATTCATTCTATGAAATACCCTCTCCCGAAATTCAAAAACCAAGAAAGCCGATTTCACGTTTTCCAAAAGTGCATTTACCTTCACGGACAGTGAGATTTGCTTGTGCTAACCTCTCCAGCACACTTTCTAAGTTTGCGAGATGTGAGGCTTCATCTGGACAAAAAACAATAAAACGCCTTAACCCTTGGTATTCCCACAAAGCAAATTGTCTATGAATCTCTGAAATATTCCTGGCGCTGCAGAGATTCCAAACGGCAGTCTCTTGACCTTATAGAGGCCTTTGTGGCTGTCATCTACCCTCAATTGTTTGTAAGCCTGTTGAAGGTCTAACTTGGTCGAAATTTTTCCCGAACCTATTGTTGCCATCACCTCGAAATACACGGGTAACGGATATGAGTTAGTCTTAGTCGTAGTATTAACGGTACTTCGATAGTCTCCACAAATGCGCATGGCTCCATCTTTCTTAAGCAGCGGCACTATTGGCATTGCCCAGCGCCAAAACTGGACCGGCTTGAAAATCTGTTGGTGTATCAATTTTTCTATTGGTTCTTGATTGGTACTTGACGATGTTTTAAAAAAATCGGTGTAACCCCAGGTAACACTTCGATGTTAATGGCGGACCCTACATTAGCGCCTAGATCTTCTTTAAAAACTTTTGAGTATTTCAACTTCATACCTTGATGTCTCCTGCTCCTAATCGGTGTCTTTGATTCGGTTCCATGTAGTCTCGTAAATCACAGTGCATGTTGCCCCGGAGTCGATTTCAAATTCTTCCATAACTCCATGAAAACAAAATGTGTGATTTCTGTCGAATGATAGGACACTGCAGTAAAGCTTGCTACAAAAAAAGGCGGACAGCAGACGTGAGAAAGACACAACTCGAACATCGAGTACATTCTTACAGTCTCAATCCAACTTCGGCTCACCAAATAATCTTTTTTGTACTGCTTCATCAGCGACACCACATACGATTCGATCGTGTAGCATGTTATTTAGTTCAATAAAATTTCAATGCTCAGATAGTTTTCTCAAGTCTTTCACGAAGTCGGCTATGGACTCCCCAACCTTTTGAGTCGTCTTGGGAAACGTGTACCTTTGCACGATCTCGTTCGGTTTTCGGTGAAAATGACCATCCAACTGCTCCAGAATGGATTGTAATACCTTTGGACCCCAATGGTGTTAATAAAGAGCGAATGACTTCGTATGTGGTTTCTCCCACACATGATAAAAAAAATTGTTTTTTTGCTGCATTTCGTTCTTGATCCCGTTGGCTTCAAAATACTCGTAAAACTCCATCCTCTCCTTGTAGTTGTTCCACGACACCGTTGAAGGTTGGAATTGATCCAATTTGCAAAAAGTTGCCACTGCTCCCTCGTTGATTTTTGCCATTCCAGTTTCGTTCATCTTCCTTTGTTTTCCTCGTCGCCAGTGTAATAAATTAATACGCAAGATGTTACTTTATTGTTATACGAGTACTTCTTTATTTAATTCAAATTCAATTCAATAATGCTTGTGAGCACTTGTGAGCACAATGTATGGACTGACAGCCAGAATGAATGTCAACTTCAAAGATAATCTCGTAAGGTGTTACCAACACTAAGGTGTTGCCAACACTCTAACTAATAGATGACCAGATTGGTTGGCATATTCTGCCGAACAGCGGTTTTTCTTTTTTTCGTTCTACTTGTTCCCTTTTTACTTGGTGGTAAAATTTTCGAAACTTATATATTTAAACATCTTTCTGTTACCTCGGCCGTTTGCTCCTCATGCCCGTTTTTCTTCATAGTAGAGCTCGGTGTATACGTATAACATTTTCCTGCTCTTATACCTAGAAAGCGGCTCTAGTCTTACTATACAGTACCACTCTGTGCTCCGATGCATGTACCTTGTACCTGTCACCATCTTTCGTCAAGCTTAGGGTTTCGTTGTTTCCCGTCCCGATCAAACGTCGACTGCAGAACACGATTGAAGACAAGGAGTTCAGACTATTCATATAGAAGTATCTCCCAATGTCCTTAACGCGCATATCTGTCAAACCTTCATTTAAGCATTGAAGGGAGAGTTATGAATCTGAAGAAACTGAGGAAACTGCGAAATAGTGGTCTCCTCTAATGTACGTATTGTATCAAGTTTCCATCATGAATAAGTTCAATTGATGTGTGTTCTCTTGTGAAACAACAGCGATGTAGGCAAACCAGAAAAAAAGTCACTTAAGACTAATTTGAAAAACGACGATCTTTACCGGTTAAGACAATTCTGTTACAACATTCTAAAAACAGACCGACGCTCTGACTGAACCCAGTAGTCTGGATAAAGCCTTCAACAAACCAACTTTGCTAAACTAGAAATATTCAGAGGATCTTATGGTTCCTAGAATTACTTGAAAGAAAAGGGTCTGGGTCATTGGACAATTACCATTGGATATGACAATAAACTGAATAAATGTGACGGATGCGGCCATTACAAACGCTGCAAACGCTGCAGCCAGCAGCTAATCCAAAACCCTTTTCGACCTTATGTAAACCTTCAACCAGCTTCAAATAAATATTAAAATATAAAACAGACGGAGGTCCAAATTATTCATTTACCCTTGTCTGGGTCTCAGTTGCGAGAACTGTGAGAAAAATCATCGCCGATGAGCTTTCTAAACCAGGCTCAAATAAGGATTACCCTTTGATAAATGAAATAAAATAAATTTCTCCCGCTAGGCTATAAGCGTTTATAGTGACGAATAACTCTGTTAAACATCTAGCTATGCTACCACAAGGTATGGACGTGCTATGGTAGCTCTGAAGAGAATATTAACTGTTAGCCTGGCGCTGGCACACCGAAACCGGAATTTATAGGCTTCAGACCTATAAGTCTGATTTCCTTCGTGTTGAAAGAATGATCGAGTGATATGTGAGCAAAACAGCTTTGGGAATGCATTCTCTGTCTTAGATGCAACATGCTTACCAACGCAAAAAGCCTGTGGGAGTGCTCTTCAAAATCTGGTAGGCTGAATGGAAGGAATGCGCCTTGGGTATTTTCATCGGAAGGATCCTTCCGACAACTCAACTTTTGAGAGCATGTGTAACTCGACCAGACAACACAATTTTGTTGATGAAGGCAAGAAAAGGCAGCAAAATAATGGCAGCGACAAACATGGCTTGCCCAGAGACAACTATAGATATGATCGACGATTGTTGCACTAGCTTTTAGTCAATCCTCTCAAAACTGAGGTTTTTCTCTTTACGGAAAGGAGGAAGTGCTTTAAACCGTCACAAGAGTTGTTTGAACTAAACAACCGGCCTTCTGAACGTACAAAGGGACTGTCAGGAGGACATGGTGCTTGTTACGGAACGGATTAATTCTACACGAATTAGGTGGTACCAGCTTTCAAGAAATTTCGGTACTGTTGCTTTTAGAAGGCTCTAAAGGCATTTCCTAGAATGCCTGGATCTGCTATAGAGGCACTAAAAATTCTGCCTCCCATTGATATCTGTATCATGGCCTTGAGACTTTTAAAGCCATCTTCCGTTTAAAGAGGATTGGTCTTTGGTACAACACGTACTGGAGTTGACTGTCTTTTGACTCTGGTTTAATGAACACGCCGTCTGATCTAATGACACCAGAACTCCTGTTGCTCAAAAAAATACGAAATTGACTTGATTTGTACCCAGTACTGATGTCGGCCGGAATCTGAGCAAGAAAGTAATGTACTCGAGTTTTCATGGATGTCTTCAAAACCGATTTAGAATGCTGCATTGATATTTTTCTGCTTCTACACTTTTGTATAATCCTTGAAACTGAAATTCATTCCAATTTCTTTCAAAGATTTTCTAAACTCATGTCATAGACGTGGGAAGTTCTTCCTGCTTTATTTATGAAAACCACATTGACCGCCATTTAAACCCATGATAAAGCTATGTCGAAGGTTTCTTGGATTCCGGGAGGAAAGATACCACCCAGGCTGGGAACTTAAATGGATCAAAACTGTTTGTAGCCCAGTTAGATTTCGTTCTGGTGAGGAAGGCTGTCACCGGGTAATTCTGGTAGTCCCCGGAGGATGAGACTCGAGTGGAAGATCAATCGGAAAGTGCTCTGTTTAAATTTACTGGCGAAATATATTCAGGTCTAAAGCCTCTGCTGTTCTATTCATAGATATTACTAAAGCGTTCGGCTTGGTGGACCACGTTTTGCAATTAGATATGCAAGCTCGCATAATTCTATTTTGGGTCCCATCCGGGTTCTATTTTATAGGTATATCACTTCCTAGTTCACTCAGCCTTTCAGAGGCAAAATCACTACTTTCGCTGACGATTCTTTTACTCTGTTTTTAGAAGTGAACTACGATCTAGAGATACTGCAATGGTGGTCCGAATAGCATAGACTCGTAATTAGCACCAAAACGAAATGGCTATATGTTTATTTTAATATCATGCTGTGCATGGACTTTGCTGTAATATTTTATTCACCGAGTTGCTTCAGATTTCCTTTAGTTGGTTGCCAGTATAGTTCTGTTAAAATTGCTATCGAAATTACGTTCTATGTATTATGGAACAGATTATACCAGTTTTCCAATAACTAGAACAAACAGAACTAACAAAGTTGACAGAAAAATTTGCTGTCAAGTTTGTTTACATCGATTTACGTGGTTTACCAGTTGATTTAAGAAAGATTTACTAATTTCTTTTAATTCTTATTGTTAATTTCTTGTATTTTATATTGAAAGGAAATTCCTTGATTATTTTTGACAGATGACAGTAAAGTAAATTATGAACGTTAGCGTTCAGGGAAATAGAATTGTAAAAAAAGGCGCAATCCACAGAACCAGAGAGCAGTCGATGAATGAATGTCAGCTACATCTCTGCGTTTTTCGAGGGTATTCGGGTTAAGAAGTTTGAGGCGGTCACGATAGGGAGGTTAGATAAAGGGGTTATCGCGGGGTAGTTCTCGATTCGAGATATATTAATTCGCTGTAAGTGGGACCACACTTGGCTGGCATATACGAAAAGGGGCCGGACAAGGGTAATGTAAAGTCATCAATATGCGAACGGAAGTTTAACTCTCTATCGTATAATTTTCCAAGGTCACGAAGGGATTGAACCTGGGGTATATGTTGGTCATGCAGAAAATAAAGCCGAGGGGGAGATTGATTGGTCTTACGAGATAAAATCATAGAATTGGAGAGATTTACTTCAAAGCAATTTTTTAGACACCAGATGGAAAACCTATCGAGGTCTTCTTGAAGGAGAATAGAGTCTTTGGGTGAAGAAATAGTTTTGTAGAACTTAGTGTCGTCCGCGTAAATGGGTAGGGAGCAGTGTTTAACCTTCATCTCATCCTCAAAAAAAATTACGTTCTCTACCCTCGTGTGTAGATTTCTACACATGGGATTTTAATGTATTTTGTAAACTCTTTTTTAAATTAAGCCGAAAAACTGCTTTTATAATTTATTTGTAAAATAACAAGAGAAGGTAGGTAGGTTCAAATTAATTTTTCTTGAATTTATTTTACACATACATTTCGATTATGTTGATTTTTACATGCAGCTTTTGTGCAAAAACAACAAATCGTCTCATAGACATTATTTTTTTTTGCGGATTTTTCGTCATAGCAAACGTGACATCTTGCTCTGCCTTTAATTTGTGGTGGAACGCTTCTTGATCGTTTTGGTGGATTTGTTGAAGTTGATGCAGAATCATCCTCTAAAGGTGACGATGGTGAACTTTCTTCCAAGACAGTTGCAAGCAATAAAGCAGACGATGCTGATTTTGGCTTCGCATTTCTAGCTTCCATAAGTGGTTTTGCAGGGGATATTCCAAGTTCTCGTAGAAAATTCCGTCTTACTGTTATTTTTTGTGTTACTTGTCAATTCTGATTCACTTCTTTGAAAATAATTAATGCATTCAAAGCAGAAATGTCAATCATATAGCCATTGGCCATCTGTTAGTTTTTCTTTTACAGCTGTAACAAGTGAGCATTTTGTCAACCGTATCCACACCGTCTATATTGAATGAAAAAAAAACATTAGAGGGTCTTGAAATTTCAAAAAGTAGTATATGAACAAACCTTTTGTTTTATTGTAATAGGCTATAATCGCTGGTAACTTTTTTTTCAGTCGATTCGATTTCAATTAAGTTATGCAAAGTACTTTGCAACACGGTACACTTATTTTTCCGTCCAATGTACGAAACAAGTGCTGTGTTGTCGGTAAATGCAAAAGTAGATTCATACAGCGGTCTATTTTTGCATTCAAGAAGCTTTGGGGGGATGCTTCTTTTATTTTTTCTCATCGTGCCAACCATTGTAATGCCCTTTGACAACAATTTTTGCCCAAGCTCATATGAGGAAAAGAAGTTATCCATTGTTATGTTGTGACCTTTCAAGCAATCAACGAGATCCAAAACTACTCGTTCGCCTTGTCTTTTTTCACTCGAACTGGCTCCAATCGCCTTTCCCAAATATGGCTGGAGAAACCAGTAACCAGAATTTTAGTCCGTATTTTACTGGCATATATTGACGAAATTTACATCTTCCACGAAAACCAAGCAATTGCTCGTCAACTGTCACACATTCATGTGGATTTTAGTAGTCACTCAATAAATTGGACCATTTATCAAATACATGTATCCCGAATCGGTGAAAATGACATCATCAAAACGAATAACTCGATTCAAATACTCAAATGTTTTCGTCGACATAATTGCCGGCGGACCGCTAATATCATCAAACAATTCAATTGTAGTTTCGTTTTGCAATCTAAAAGTAAAAAAGTCAAGAATCAGTTGAAATAAGAAAGAAAGCAACTACGACTTGCCTATAAACAGCAGCTAAAATCAAAACACCAATATATGCTTGCAACATATTCGAATTGATCTGTTTGAAATCCTTACCATATGTTGCTTGTGCATTTGAATGCTTCAAAATGGTATTTTCAATTTGTGGTGGGAAGAAAAGCAAAAAAGCATCTTTGATGCCATCAACACGAGCTTTGGCATATCTTGTTGTTCCAGGATGAAGAGAAATTATATTTTCATTCCGCAATCTACCACTTTGATGCTGAAATGGCTGTAGTAGAATCGCTATCGTCTGAATATAAGTTATCGTCATCATCAATATTCTCTTCTGGCACAAATTCGTCTTCACTGTCTCCAGAAACATCACTGATATCGCCATCGCCTTCATTCAAAAATGCTTCCGTTTCTTCCTCTGTCAGATATCTTGCTTTTGACATTGTTATCTTTTATTATTTTTATAAATTTCACTAAATATACCAACGATATTCATTTGCTAAAACACTTAACGCAAATAACTTTTTATATGACATGCACTTACTGTCCATATGTGTAGAAATCTACACGACGTAATTAGCGCATTATTAACCGCCATAAACATTTTTATTATGGGGAGGTACGTTTTATTTTCGGTAATCAAGGCTATAAACAAAGTCTGAAAATTCCGGAAGTTTGCAATTAATTGTTTTTGAGAAATTAAGAAAACAAACATTTTTTGTGTAGTTTTCTACACAAGGATGGGATGAAGGTTAATAATCCTCTCAAAATCGTTGATAGTTAAAATAAGTAAGAGGGGACTGACTGGCTGAAAACGGAGTTAAGAAGGCCAACCTAAAGCGAACGCTATAACAACTGTTCTCCAGATAAGAAGATATCCATTTTAACAATATGTGGTCAAAACCGAGGGAGAACAATTTGAAAAGGATCAATTGATGGGATATTTTATCGAAGGCCTTAACGAAATATGTAGCAATTACATCGATTTCGTTGCCATTTTCTAGAGCTGAAAACGCAAAGAATACGAATTCAACTAAGTTTATAGTAGTTGATCTACCTTTCATAAATCCATGACGACTGGGTGATATACGAGTGTGTAAGTAAATTGCACTGAAAGCTTAGAACCTCATATAGAAAACTTTCAAACATTCTAGGTATGTGAGAAAGCTTAGCAATTGGACTGTAGTTGGTTACTTCATTCTTTGATCCCTTTTTTTTTTGAACCGGGGGTATGTGTGAGGGATGGATAAAATAGGGAGGAAAGTGGGTGCGAAAGATTGGAAGCACACTTTTTGTGAAATATTGCTGGGAGCCCGTATGGCTCGGGTAGAAATTCATCATTGAGATTTTGTAACGTTTCTTCGATAAGGGTTGGATCAAAAGATTTAGGGAGAGAGGGGCCAATGTAGAAATTGGGAAGGTACTTGTACTATATGGGGTCGGGTAGTAAGAAGTTGTATGCCAATGAGAGAACGAGAGAGAGGGAGGATGGCCGTCTGATTTTCTTTTGTAGTTGACGAATTGATAAAATGTCTGCGCTGTGTCGAGAAAGCGCTGATAGAGACAGTTATAAAGCTGGGTGAATTGGAAGTAGGTTCCAAGATAACTACAGTAGTCATAATAAGAATTGGTACGAAGAAAAACCGTTTTTTTGTTTCTTTTGTTTCGTAAAGAGTGAAGTCCTCTTTTGTACCATGGAGGGGAAATACTCGTAGATGATGTTTTATGCCTCGAAAAGGGGATGTGAAGAGAAATGGAATTAAATATTTCACCGTATTGTAGAAAATGGAGACAAAATCAGATAAGGATAGTTTGGTAAAATCAAAAGAAGATTTGCTAAGATAGATATTGATTTTGCGAAAATTTGCTTTATGAAAGTTGTAAAAAGAGATGGTTGGGGAAGAAGTGGGTTGGAGTTGAGAGCTATGGAAAAAATGAGAGAAGAAGAGGGAGGTGAAAGTTGTTGACAGTTGACAGGGTAAAGGGACAGAACGTTACTGTGGAGTTAATGGGATCGGTAGTGAATCGGTCTAGTTGCTTACCACTTACTTGGTTTAAGTAAGGTATCTTTGCTGCTATAAATTTTTAAAAAAATATTTTTTGGAAATTCTGATTTCTCTGTGGTTATAAAATACGTGCCGCCATAAATGTATGTAAATAAAGTTTGATTAAAGAAAAACGGGAACATGAACTTGACGAAGTCTCGGAGCTTTGAAGGATTCTATTGTTGTTAGTTCCATTTTATAAGTTTTCTGTTCAGCAGTAGCTCTCTCCAGTAAGTTCAAAGTAGGTCTCAGTTGAGTCATAGGGCACGTAAGTCACGGCTATGTAGTAGTGTCCCGACACAAGATCTTGCCTTACTGCAACATATATGGTACTTCAACGCTGCAATTGGAAGGAAGGAGAATGCTAAAGTGGTTCTCCGCAATGACACAGGTTCTTGGTTTACTCGATTTATTTCTTATGGAGGTAGATTTATTGTAATTGAGTTCTTGAAGCTTGAGTTCATTGAAGAGTAGGGGAAAACGAGAGTATCCCAGACATATATGTTTTTCACAGCGCTCGCACCATCTTTTGACTGGACAATATTGGCAACATATCCTCTGTGTCTATCTTATAAATTTTGTCGATTATGGCCAAAACCCGTGACATATTGACATATCAGTTCATTCATTTTGGCTAATGACTCAAGATAGTGCATCTAAAGTCTCATTTGACTTCATACAGCGTCCCTATATTCGAATTATAAGCTGATATGGGTTCCTGATATCTTCGGTTCATGAGAACCTCGAGCTTTGTTCTGGATAGACCTTTTCCAATTTTCCAATAACCAGTTCATAGAAATGTGCGAACTACTCATCTGTACATGGAATAAGTTTAGCTCAACATTAATATCAAGCTGATTCACGAAAGGTTGGAGGACTGTATGGACCAAGATCTCTCTTGAGATTGTATGTAGCCCATTGCGGAGAGAATTTACTTTCATGCATTACTTCACTTCTGACATGCATTGCAACCACTCCGGTAGGAAAATTGTTTTTATAATTTGGTGGCTAAGGTCCATGGCTCCAGCTTCTCTTGTCATCCACCACTTCGGCTAGGTTTGGTGTCCAAAACTCTAATAGCCTGCATTTGAGGAGCGCGGTTCGTTGGTTTACTAATAAATTTACTACATCTATTCAACAGCCACTGCACAGAAGTAATGATGCATACTTTGGAATAGAAGATGAAGAAGAAAAGTAGCTTGTAGTTTTTGAACACAATAAGATCGCCGTCTTCCTATGCAAAGCTCAATGCTGCTCCATCTGATCAATGACTTCATAGCATGTCACAATCATTTGCCTTTGCCAGATTAATAGAAACTGAGTTGGTTGACTCACCTAATTAATAAAATGCCTATAAATGTGTTATCTCTTCGTCGTTTTAGGGTTTATTGGTTTTGCTTTATGAGCTGTTAGCTACATAGATGGCCGCTTTAGGATATTCGTTAAAATGTGTGAATTCTACCAAATCACATCTAAGCTAAGTGATATATTGGAGAACCTTCGCAGGTTAGCCTCTAAAGCCTTCTAGATTGAGGGGTTGGTTTAATCGTATAAGATGGGAATAAGGTTTGTATTAAAATATCGCCAAGTAGTTTTTGAGCTTGCCTTTATCAGAAATTTTTCTTCAATGTTATTGCGGGACTGTTTTGACACGTTGCCATCCAGGTTAACAATTCTCGAAAAGATTTTTATCCAATCTATAAGCTAGTGCCGCACATTCTTACAAAAGGTTCTATATTGAATTTAACCAAAGAACAGGGAGTAGTCAACTTAAATGCTTGCAGAACAGTCGGGTGAAAAACTCCAATCTTACCAATCGGAATATTCTTGTACATGATGTTTGCACAGCGTCCCGGGAAATAGCTGGGATCTTCAGTACGCTTTAAGCAATACCCATTGGCTGTTTTCCACGGAACCTGCATAACTCGGTCCAACAAACCATGCACAATCTTAAATCCTGCTGATTTGCTGCAATTCACCGCGCAAATTCGTTGTTCATTCCTTGCATCAACTTCTGGATCATTGTCAGCTAAAACAACATCGCTGCATATTTCCATTCGCAACTAGTATCTTCAACATACCCGGTAGCAAGGACGTCCTAACAACTTGGAATTCCAAAGATTTCGGATTGGAAATATGAACAGCTGACAAGTTGTCAATCAGTTTGTTCAATTTATTTTCAATATCATCGCGGGAGCATAGAGTGAATGTCAGAGCTTCGGTAAAGCCAGCCTGGGCGATCTGTTCTCGCAATTTTTCCGTCAATTTGTTCAACTGAAACTGCCTGTGGTTTTTTTTATATTATTGTAGCCATACGCAATGGCGACATCTTCATAAACATCACACACGCATGAATGACATCATTTCGGGTTGGGGGAATCGTAACCAGAAGTTTGTCTTCACCCTGTAAGTTGCTTCCAGGTACATTCTCGTCAGCATATCAACCATTTTCGAGGGCTCCTCTTCAATGCCGACAGCTGCATTTGCCTTCGCCGCCGATATGCAATGCAATTTATGGATAAGTGGTAACAGTTCGGTTCGATGGTGAACTTTTCAGCACAATGAGCAGAGAACATGCAGACGATGGTGCCGAGGACGAATTTTTCCTTCGTCAGACCTGTTGCGGTACACTCGATGAAGACGTTCTTCGTATTGAGAGGTATCTTTCAATGATCGCCGTTGATTACTGGAGGCAATGAAAGTACAACATCTTTGGCATCATAGATAACCGGATACACTGGAGAGTCTTTGGGGAGATATTGCTTCAATTGGGCGTGGTTTGAGTAGAATTTCATCAATTCGTTTCCATTCATTGATTTGGTTTGGTTCAGTGGAATGAAACTAATATCTTTAGGATCCCGCGCTTCGTAAGTAAATGGTTTTTAGATTGTATCGAGATCATGAGCACCAATGGCTACCAAAGTTCGTTTCCTGTAGATGTTGTGATGGAGTTTATCCTGAAAATCAATGAATAATTGCACGCTCTCTGTATTGAAGGTGATATTCCTCAACGCAGCTGCCACAGAAAATGGACGAATCTGAGCAGTTTCCGGCAAGATTTTAAGTGTTTGCCTTGCTTCAACACCACCAACTGGTTCGGCCAAATTATACTGCGGAAGCTTTGTTGTTCCCTGGAAAAGAAGTAAACCATTTACCAAGCCATACGCAGCAAATCATATCGATTCGCTGGAATATCAACTCGGTAAATGACCTCTTTGGATGCGTCTTGTACTGCAGCTACATCACCTTGTTCTTTAGTTAACTTACACTGGCGATCACTAAGATGAGGCCATACATTTTTCATGAGCAGGTGAACAGGTACATATTTTCTCAACAGGAAGTCATAAAATTAAAGAGTAAATAAGAAACGACCGTTGGAATTTCCCAAAATCAAACAATGAACTTCTTGAAAAGCGTATAAAAAGATGAGCCACTAGGATGACTAGATGATCGCCGTGTATGTTTTTCAGTGATGACTTCGTCCAATTCCAGACCGAATGGAAAGCCCAGTTGCTGTAACTCATCATCCGTGTATTTCTTTCCAAGAGCATCGAAAATTAAATCACGCTTTACACCAATTGTCGGCATTGTATGTGGCAGAATTTTAACTTGATTTTCTTGAGATCGTATTTGGTCAGAAGGAATGCTGATACACTTTTTTAGAAAAAGGACAATAGTTAAGTTTATCAACTGTTTCCTTTCCATATTAAGTTTTCTTTAAGATTGGTAGTGTTATGCCAACAATATTCTGCGATATCTAGAAAATGATAAACTAAAAACTACCGAGTCGACCACCGTCGAGTGCACAACTCAAGCAGTGCACTCGCAATAAAAAACACCGCGCGCGTGTGCAAAAAAAAAAAAACACAAAAAGTGCAGGGCAGTGACAAAAAAAAAAAAGAATCACACAGTGCGGGTATCACACCTCACCCGCTCCTAGTCGAAGTACTGTTGCTTGCACTCAATCACTGCCGTTACTGTATTTACCATACGGTACGGGCAGTGGCTGAGTGTATGTAACAACTAATGGATAGCGGGTTGTGAGTGAAATTTTTGTTGCTGTACTGTTTAATATTGTTGTAAGGGCATAACACCTACAACAATTTGATACGGTAAATCAATGTCAGAATTTTCACTTCGCAGCCTTGCTTAGTATCGTCGGTGTTTGTGTTTTCTGTGTTTGTCTGTGATTATGACTAGGGAATTCAGGGTAGACGTAGCCAATATACGCGGGCTAAAAAGTAATCACTTTCCGCGCGTCCACGTTTGTGAGTACAGACCAGCTGTTTTGGCACTTAGTGAAACACAGGTAGATCCCCGCCATTCATATCATTCTGATCTGAAGCTACCTGGCTACGAACTAGTGCCATTATTCTTCTCTCACGTAGTGATGTAGCTTACCAAACTCCACCACAATGTGATCCATGTTCCAATCCGGACTTCAACTTCATGTGGTTAAAATTCCATCTCCGTAAGCAAATTATCCACTACTGCTTTATTTACAGAAGCCCCAAACAGGACAACAATTCGACTTTTAACGAGTTTGATGCGCTGTCTGACTCCATTCAAAGAATTGTACAATTGTTACGGGCGATTTCAATATACATACACAATTCTGAGTGGCTTCGACATTCTGGACAGACAACACCCGAAGGACGGTGTGTTGAGATCTTCGCTGCGGAAAACAACCTAACGCAGCTTGTAACTGAGCCCACGCGAATACCAGACGTTGACAGTCATACCGCCAACACCGTGGACTTGTTTTTAACTTCTCACCCTGATAAGTACACCATTGATGTGCTCTCCCCTCGAGGCCCGTCGGACCATAGTGTCATATCAGCTAATTTCTCGTACACCGACCACACAGTTAGAGAAAAAATTCCTAAAAGAACCGTATGGCAATACGAGAAAGCCAACTGGAGCGGTCTTAACAGCTTCTTTAGGAATTTTAACTGGTCGTTATGCTTCCTCGATAACGACGTGGATGCCTCTGCTAATATGATTACAGACACCATTCTGTTTGGAATGAGATCCTTTATTCCTCATCGGATGAAGAGTATCAAACCAAAAGAAAAGGCATGGTACGACTCGAGCTGTAAAGAGGCCGTCAGGGTTAGAGAAATGTATTTTCGGTCCTACAAGACCAACCCGACAGAGGAAAACCGAAAAAAGTTCAAACGAGCCAGAAATGACTGCAACGCCTTTCTTAAGCGTGTGAAATTCCTATACGACCAAAAACTGAGGCAAAATATACTGCAGTGTCCCAAAGGCAGTAAATATTTTTGGTCGTTCGTCAAAAACATTAGAAATTCCGCCTCATCCTCCATCCCAACACTCATTTACAATGACATTCCAGCTGTCAGCTCTTTGGATAAGGCCAATCTGCTTGCTGCACACTTTGCGGCCAGCTCAACCCTCCCAGATTGTGCTTTGTCTCCGCCTACACTTGAGTGCGTCAAATCTTCAATGGGACGAATCTACTTTCGCACTCGTGTAAGTAGCAAGAGTACTTAAAGATCTCAACATACATAAATCCGCTGGCCCAGATGGTATATCTCCCCTTCTTCTGAAGAGGTGTTCTTCCACGCTGGCAAAACCACTGCGTAAGCTTTTTCACCAATCCTACTCTTTAGGACTCTTCATTTGGGATCGAGGACTCTCTTCTTCAATGGATTAGAAATTACCTTTCGGAACGTTCAATTCAAGTTGTCTTGGACGGTTTCAAGTCTGATATTCACAAAATAAATGCTGGTGTGCCCCAGGGCTCTGTTCTGTCACCGACACTCTTTTTAATTTTCATTAACGATCTCTTGTCTGCTACTTATAATCCAATATATTCCTTTGCTGATGACAGTACTCTCTGCTTTTCATATTCGTTCCCGGACTCACTGCCCTGCTCTTCGGCTGTAGTACGAGAACGGCAGCGTATGCTAAGCTCATTAAATTCCTATATCAACAGCATAACCAATTGGGGAACTATCAATAGAGTGGAATTTAATGCTTCCAAAACACAATGCTGTCTGCTGTCTTTAAAGCGAAATTTAAATACCCAGCCATTATCTATGAATGGCACTTGCATCGTCGAAACCGAAAAACTTTCCATTCTCGGTATGTGTGTCAATGACAGCTTACGTTGGAATGACCACAGAAATGCTGCGAAATGTCTAGGCTTCCTCAAGCGATGTAAGAAATATTTTACCCCCTCTGATCTGGCCTCAATATATAAGGCATTCATCCGCCCAAAATTGGAGTACAATTCCCACATCTGGTCAGGTGCCCTTAAAACATCTCTGCACCTGCTAGATAGGATTCAAAACCGTGCGATAAAACTTATTGATGATAATAATACCAGTCAATCAATTGACACCCTCGAACACCGACGTAATGTCTCTAATGTTTTATCGCTATTTCCACCACCAGTGCTCCACTGAAATCGCCAGTAGCATTCCGCCCATTCAAACTTTCAACCGTAACACCCGTCTCGCTGTGAATGCTCATCAGTATACCCTCAAGCCCATTTTCGGACGTACTCTAAAATATCGTGATTCGTTCCTAAGCCGTACAACTCGCTTATGGAATGCCCTGCCGATCTCTGTATTTCCTGGTCGTTATAACTTGCAAACATTTAAAAGCAATGTACATCGGTACCTCTCTTTTCTTCCTCTCTAAATTTCCTTTGCCCGCGCTGTGAACAATCACCTTAAGGGTACACAAACCCCTTGAGCGCTCGCTCATTATAAAAACAAAAAAAAAACTAAGCATTGGTTCTCCAATGTATTTTGGGATTCGCAGTATAAATGTTGGACTACTTAAAATTTTCATCATTTCAAGCAAACATGTCACACTTGTATGCTTAAGAATTTCAACGTATTTCAACAGTTCCTGCTTCCACCAACAACCTAATAAAATGTCAAAAAATGCCACCAAACAATTTGGCGTCTTCTCAAATGATGTTCACAAAAATGTCAGAACATTAAGATCACATAAAACTTTTGCATAATTTTCGATCTCATTTGATGATTGAATGAAAAGAATTGAAATAAAAAAAAACACAAATCAACCATTCACTTGGAAACTTGGAAACACGGAATCGGATAATTATCATTGAAATTGTGTCTTGTTCGAGTGATGTTGCTCCACTTTTGATTACATAAATACCAGCTGGTTTGCTACACACTCTGAGTAGAAATTTCTCAGGAAGTGTTCGTCTGACTTTGTTGCGTAATTCAATCAATTCAAGTGGATTCACTGAATTGGTTGTGATTTGAATTGTCATTACTTGTTTGCGTTCTCGTAGCAAAGAAGCATTTGAATTGTTACTGTCACAACAACGGATCGTCAAACTCAATGAGAGTAGTGGAATTCTCGTACACAATGATTTATAAAAACATTAAGTTAGTTACAATAGATTATCAAATCATAAAGGAGTCCGCGCATGTGCAATTTTTTATAAAATGATTAATCATACCCTTGTGAGATAGAATAGGAATGCTCACGACGTAACCTAGGTTGTCGCGTATATGCTAATCTTATTTGTTAATCTCCCTACTCACTATTCTTCCTTCTCAAATTTCGCCACATTATAAATCATAAATCAGAGGAACAATGAAGAAGGTCATGAATTATTGGTGAAAATCTCTTTCAAAATATTTACCATAAATGTATTTGAACACAATTTATCATAAGCCGCTGTATACTAATTTCTAAAAAATACAATAATTTATGCTTTAAGCAAGTCTTATATGTAGTGCTAAAATTCTTCTATTTGAAGATTTAGTAGTGATTTTTGAATACACAATAAATCACCAACCTCCTATTGTCACTGCAAAAAATCCTTTTTTGTGATCCTCATGTTTTTGTGCATGGTTTTAATTGTGCAGAAGCAATAAATATTGCGACTTCCACAATCTTTTGTACGAGAAGTCGGTGGCTCTATAAATTCTTCAACTTTATTTAAGGGGGCTTTGGGTCTTAGTACTGTTACGGAAGATACTCATCCTTAAGTAGTAAGAAGTATGCTTTCTGTGTATTCGTCATCGTGTGCAGAGAGCCGAATGAATTAGACTAAAAAGTGGTCTTATTAAGTACAATTATTCCAAATATTCCAAATATTATTTAAATGCAACATTAACCCTGAGTTTAATAAGAACACGTTATCAGGGGAATTATTAAGGCCTTCACCAACAGCAGTAGCTTCGTGTTTACTGGTGTGAGGCTTTGAGATTGGGACAAATTCAAATTGACACATTTCCAAGCTGGATTAGAGGAAGTCTAGTTGGGATAAGACCATTTCTGTTTATGGATAAACATTTCGTTCTTGTCGGGTTCGGTTGCAAGTAGATTTTCTCTTCCCAGCATTGCATTCGCTAAGGGTCATGATTAAATTGTAAAATGGCCTGACCAATAAGGTTATTTTCAAAGCTTAAATTAAACTGAACATCGTTCGCAAAAATGTAAAAATTGAAGCTCATAATAATATTAGTGAGATGGTTTATAAATTGCAACAAGCAAAGGTCCCAGTATTTTCTTCCAACTAAATACGAGCGCATTACATTCCAGGCTGATAAGGAGAAGTTATACTCGTAGGTTAGGTTTTATTTTTAGTATAGCTTAAACAACGTCGTTTTGCTCCACTCTGCAGAGCCAGCAAGTGAAATTGGGATGAGTTGTGCATTAGAGCCCAAACTCGTTTGAACTTTAGCGAATACATAATTTACATCATCATGATCGCCCTCTTTTTGCTCACTTTATTCCGTAACAACAGAAACTAACACAGTACTCAGGAACTCTAAATCAATTCCTGGTATAAATCACTTATGTTGTTACATTCCACAGATTTCGTTTTAATGGCAACATGTCTATCGAAAAGCTGTGTAAAAATACTGTGAAAATATTCCATTTGCCAATTAACGCTTTTAAGATCTTGCTCAAGTAGATCCGAGTTTAAATGTTTAAAATCTCTAAACATACGTGCATATGACGGGGCTGTATTATTCGTTGAATTCTATTCCAGCAAGTAAGATGTTGCTTTGGCTGCCTTTTCGTGGTAAGAAGGCTTACGAGGCAAAGATTTTAAGGTTCTGGAAAGAACCCAGGTGAAACGTCAAACTAAACGCAAAACGGTTAAAAGCATGGAGGTGCACCTATAGGCAGAGCTGTAAAGTAATGAAATACATTTGTACTGCAGTACGGTGAAAGTACTAAGTAGCATATAGTTGTACTTGTACTTAAAAATTTCAAGTATAGGGTTTTCCAATAAGGACTTTTATTTTTAAATAAAACGCAAACCATTTGAGATATTTCAAAAACTTTGTTATCGGCTTGAAGTGCAATCAAAACATTTATGAATGGAACTCGACTTCGTTCACATGCCCACCGCGGGCACGTTTGCAGCGGTCGATTCCTTTGACCCAATTTTCAATGACTCGCTCACCATATTTACTCTTCAATAAATCGATTGTAGCGTGTGCTGTGTGGCTTGTGGCATCATACTGTTAAAACCACATGTCGTCCAAGTCCATATCTTCCAATTCGGGCCAAAAATAACCGGTGATCATGGCGCGATAACGCTGACCATTCACAATAACGTGACGATCCTTATCGTTGACGAAAAAATATGGCCCAATAACGCCGCCGGCATGCAAACCGCACCAAACAGTTATTTTTTGTGGATGAAGTGGTGATCCATGAAGCACGTGTGGATTTTCACCCGACCAATAACGCATATTTTGCTTATTGACGAACCCATTGAGCCAAAAATGAGCTTCGTCACTGAAGATGATTTTGCGATGAAATTCGTTATCTTGGCGCATCTTCTCCAGAACCCAATCGGAGAACGTACGTCGCTTCAAATGGTCCATGCTTCAATTCTTGAGTCAGCTTGATCTTGTATGAGTGTAAACCAAAATCCTTACGCAAAATACGCCATAATGTGGCCTGAGCGATGCCCAATTCTTGAGAACGCCGTGGAATTGACTGATTTCGATCGTTTGCTACGGACGCCTGAACGGCAGCGATATTTTCGACACTTGACCAACCCGTTGTCTCACTGATACGGCAACATCACACAACGAGTATGTAGACTCAAATTTTTGCACTAAACTTGTTATTGCCTGTCTACTAGGGCGAGAATTACGACCGAAAATTTTAGTTAACGCTCTTAAAGTTGCAGTCACCGACCCCGAATTTCGGTAGTAAATTTTCATAATTTGCAGACGTTGCTCGTTCGTGTACTTTACCATGATGAAAATATTGAGTTTACTGAATAAATTGACAGTGACAATTTGATGATTAGTGAAAGAGTGCGTTCACAAATTAAATACAAAGTTGTCAAGTCCCTATTGGAAAACCCTTTACTTAAAAATTTCAAGTACAAAGTACAAGTATTTGCCTAAGTACTCTGTTCCAAGTATATTTACTAGGTACTTGAATACACCTCAGTACATTTGCAAGTACTTTTCAAGTAATTTTCAAGTATTTACTTTTTACAAGTTTATACTCAATCTGTAATTTTTGAATCAACTTTTGCTAACAAATTACGGCTATTTTGTGTTTTTAACAATATTGTGTGATTACGCAAGAAAAACTAGTTTATTGTTTTTCTTTTATTTTTTTTTTCGAAAGACTTAAGAAAATTAGAGTTAGCTTTCAATAAAACTAATTCCTCGAAATGCTGATCAGACAGTGCGCTTCATGTTGGAGTGTTAATCAGGCCACCAAAGGAAAACAGCACCACAGGGCCCGATGACGTCAAAGGAGTATTAAGTTTGATTTAAAGGTTTTTAAAAATCGGATATTTGTCCAATATTTTCATTCCACTTCCTAAATGAGTATCAGTTATGTAGAGTAAATATTCTTTTTCAATAAAAGCAGAATTCGAATTTGTACTACATATTAAAGGATACATTTGGAGAGGTATGATCTGTAAGAAAGATTGTTAACTACGCACGTTTTTATATGGATATAGATAAACTTACATTATTCATCAGTATCGAAGTCATAGTAATTCTCTTTCTTTGTCGTATTTAGATCTTAGTTGATTGTCATAGGATTCAAATTCTATACCCATATTCTGAGAAAACTGTTCAGCATAATTGCGAACTATTTTGTCAATGTCGTCTAAAGTTCGTCCATGAGGAATATCGTTTAGGCCGTTGAACCACTTTAATTTTATTGGAGGATATAATACAGTAGCAACTATAGCGTCATAAGCTTCAGGCTCCATATACAAGTATGATTTAAATCGGTTATTTAGAATCTCTTCTAGCTTTGGAATAGCATCTTTCATAGGATGATTTCAATTTCTTAAATTTTGTTTTTAGTGTTACTAATGTTGGAATAAGATCCCCAAATTTTATATTCTTTTCTCCCTGTAAATGGTCTAAGGCTTCTGCCAAAGGTTTCGTAATAGAGCAATATTCTTGCAAATATTTCAGATCATTTTCAGATAATTTATCAACAGAGAGACAGGTGCACAATTCGTCCAATTTCGTCTTGTGCGATAAGAGTCTAATTAACGCGTCATATGTAGAATTCCATCGTGTCGCTACCGGAACGATAAGTGACTTTGGCAATTTATTTTTTATCCAAAGGGTGTTTCAAATTTTAAAAGCCTGTGTAATTGAAAAACAGATTAAATAATCTCCAAAAAAAAGTCTAACTTGGTTGTGATTTAATTAAATTGTTTGCATCATAATATTACCTTTAAGTGCCTATTGTATAGACCTGCGTCATTTTTTAAATATTTTAAAATATCTGTAGTCGCCATTAAATTCATTGTGGGACTTACACACCGCACTTGCTTTGGCAAAGCGTAATAGAGGTCTTCTTCGCAAAATTCGGGCAACTCATCATCTTCGCAATTTAA
This sequence comes from Volucella bombylans, assembly GCA_949129095.1. Lineage (NCBI taxonomy): Eukaryota > Metazoa > Arthropoda > Insecta > Diptera > Syrphidae > Volucella > Volucella bombylans. The sequence continues at coordinate 115,235,974 of OX422142.1, read as the reverse complement.
AATGTTTATCCCAAACTCTTTAAATGCTTTTACAAAATTCGACCCATTATCTGTTATCGTGGCAACAACATTTAAACAGTTGAGACCGAACTCAGCATTTACTTCTGAAATGAGGTCTGCAATTTTTTCTGCCGAATGAGTTCCTGGGAATCTTTTACAAGCCAGCGCTACCGAATGTCTTTTGAAATGTTGATCCAGCCAATGACTGGTATATCCAAGGAAACTACGACGGGTAGCAGACCAAATATCAGCAGTAGTGCAAAAATAATTTGCAGCTTTTACTGCTGAATTTATTGTTTCTTTTATATTGTTATAATGTTCGCCTAACAAAGATACTATTTTTGGTCTGCTACGTATTTTAAGATTTGTTCCTTCAAATAATTTGGCGAAGGATTCTTTTTCCACAATGGAAAGCGGTATTATTGAATCAATAATAAATTCGAGTAACCGCTTGTCAAATTGCCCTTGGCGATTTCCCGTCATGTGACTGGAGCGCTTTTGTTTTTTCAAGAAATGTTTGGGTGGTTTCCTTGCCACTTTGATTGCTTAAGCAGAATTAGAGTATTGACGAGGAACATTAATGTTAAGTACTGAGAGTAACGGTAAAAACAACAATTAGCCAAACAGATCTTCTTAGTATGTAAGTTAGGCTAATGTTGTCAATTGTATACACTATACAGTATACGAGTATTAATTAAGTTTTTCTAGTAGGCATAGGTATGAAGGATTTGTATGTACTTGAAAATGTACTGGGGTGTATTCAAGTACCTAATAAATATACTTAGAACAGAGTACTTAGGAAAATACTTGTACTTATTTATTTTCAAGTAGGGAGTACATTGTACTTGAAATTTTTAAGTACAAGTGCAAGTACAGGGTATTGGGTATTGGACTTTTACTGGTAATTCAAAGTTTACAGCTCTGCCTATAGGAGAGTACTCCAGATGGTACTCGCAATAGCAACTATGTGCATGTGGTCTTTTCGTCTGCGGCCGGGCAAGGATTCTGTAGGCCCAAACTAACACACTACCTAAACCTAAAGCCCATTTAGGTGCAAATCCAAGAGCTGCTTGATCGGTTGATTCTGATGACTCTTTCAGTTTTCTTTACGACACTTTCGGTAGACTGAGCTGGAACGCTGGAGTGAGTACCGGAGAGGCTCTGCCCGTTACTGTTAAACTCCATCAGAATATATCACTGGTTGTGCAGAGTACAGAGTACTACAAGCCTCACTCCCTCAGCGGTGACGGAGAAGAGAAACAAGTCTGTGGATGTAACACCCAACTGTAAAGGCTTCTTCCATCAATGACGTTGTTTAATAAAAATCGAGCACAGAGCAAATTACTGGTGTTATCGTAACGGTCTTTTGAATATAACGCCTCTGAAGGTTGCTACGATTTGACCAGTTACAACCTGTAAGTCATAGGTCCTCTTGGCGGCAGAACCACGGGAAAAAGGAGTACCAGGAATAGAATCATTGATTCTAGATTTGGTACTCAGGAAGGCAGTAGACGATGGCAGGGCATATCCTTGCTCCTATGGATTCCTATGGATGTATGAGCATTCCTTGAAATTAAGTCTTCACAGATAGACTTTTACCATAAAGGAGGGAGGAACAGATTGCATGTACTCGTAAAATCCTAGGACCCTATATCTAGAACAGGGCCGAAAGAAATAAAGTTTGAGGCACTCCCTTTGGTGATAGATATCTCCGCGTACGATGCCCGGATGAAACTGGTGCTGCAACCAACAAAGGCTGCAGTTCCAGTGGACGAAAATAACACCAAGCGGTTAAACCCATCGATGAAAACAAAATCAGCGGTTGTTTTATACGCACACACACCATATCCCTGCTATAAACAGCTAAGGTCGTAGTTTTGGCTGACGAAAGCTGGCTAATGCGGTGAAATGCCCGCTAAGAAACAACTCTGGAGGTGGCAGTTAGCACGAGTTGCAGTTCTACAAAAGCAACCTCTAAGAAAACCCCGAAATGTGAAAGGCGACGACACCGGCGAACCTATAAGTATTCCGTTATCTCCCTTCTGGCGCTTGGAATTTGAAAGTCTGATAATGACAATAGTTTGAACGACGCTGAGTACAAACACTGTGTCGATCAACTGAACTCTTAGGGTGAAGTGCTTCACACAGTAAACTTTTGAAGATTTGCGAGACTTTGAAACAACTCAAACTGACGTGCGCAATCTTCTGGGTTCCGGGGAACCCTGGACTCGACACTGAAATGTGGAAAATCTACTCTCACAAGGAGAGAAGGAATCGATAAATGGGCTTCTATCGAGACCATTGAGTCTAGGTATGATTCACGTCCCTATCTGCGTCTCAATCTGAAGGGTTAATTTCCATTTTATTTACGAATAAGTGCAGATAAGAGACGATTTTGTGTATTCAAATCAACCTTCAACATTCCAAGCCTGCTACTGCATCTCTATATAGAAGGCTTTTCGTGTTGAATGCAAAACCTAAGATAATATTCACACATAAACCATGGGTGTGGAAAAATGCTTCTGTGGTTTCGGATGTTTAAAGGGTTTCACACCACTACGACGAGGGATTGGAAAGATCGAGAACTTGTCTTTACGAGTACATATGTGCCGAACTCACTCTCACCATCTAAACTTGGACAATTTTGCAAGACTTAGTTGCTGCGGACGTAAGCTCCGAAAAGAACGGAAAATGGCACAAATTGGTCGTTGCGTCTGCTTATTTTCCCTATGGTACTACTGATAGCGGTAGCCGAACTCATTGAACGCTGTGATTCTAGGAAGATGGGGCTTACCATATGCATTAGCATATGCAACGTGATAGGCAATCATCTACTGGATTTCATAGTATCATCTGACCTGGTTTTCAACAATGTTGGCTCTGAGATAGGAACGTACGAGTATCCCTTTTCGTCGAATTAATCGCATTGCTCACGCTCAGGGTCGTGATTAAGTTGTTCGCAGAGATGTATAAAGAAAATGCGTTTGCTAAACTAAATCGCTTTTTCTAATCGGGTTCCTGGTTCGTCGATATCCTTAGTCGGGGAACATTGAAAGAATATTCTGCCTTAATAGTATACATATCTTAGTTGTGCGATATCTAATCTTTCGCAGCGTCAGACTTTTCAATAGGGATTAAATGTCAAATCAATTGTCACATTAAGCTGCTAAGCTCAATTTATTTTCAGTGCATCTTGCAATTTTATGGTGGAAAGATTTATATAAAAACACCGATTTCAAATCCTTTAAATTTACTTCCAACATTGAAGCCTTGTTAGCGGAACTTATAGAGCACTCCGTGAAATTTACGGTAGACATCATCGGCCATCTGAACGTGCTATTCATTCAAGCTGAATACCCTCACACCAAGAAGAATGAAAACCGTGCTTTCGGAAGAAAACATCGCGACTACAGAAGTTTATGGTGACGAGTACCCTAATTTATCGATTCGTAGCAACATGGTATTTGCCCGTCCACTATCTGGAAAATTCCGCGTAAATAAAGGGTTTTCCAATAGGGACTTGGCAACTTTGAATTTAATTTGTGAACGCAATCTTTAACTAATCATCAAACTGTCACTGTCAATTTATTCACTGAACTCAACATTTTCATCATCGTAAAGTACACGAACGAGCAACGTCTGCAAATTATAAAAATTTTCTAACAAAATTCGGAGTCCGTGACTGCAACTTTAAGAGCGTTAACTCCAATTTTCGGTCGTAATTCTCGCCCTAGTAGACAGGCAATAACAAGTTTAGTGCAAAAATTTGAGTCTACATACTCGTTGTGTGGTGTTTGCGTGTCAGTGAGACAATCGAAGTGTCGAAAATATCGCTGTCGTTCAGGGGTCCGTAGCAAACGATCCAAATCAGTCAATTCCACGGCATTCTCAAGAATTGGGCATCGCTCAGACCACGTTATGGCGTATTTTGCGTAAGGATCTTGGTTTACACCCATACAAGATCAAGCTGACTCAAGAATTGAAGCCGATGGACCACTTGAAGCGACGTACGTTCTCCGATTGGGTTCTGGAGAAGATGCGCCAAGATGATGAATTTATCGCAAAATCATCTTCAGTGACGAAGATCATTTTTGGCTCAATGGGTTCGTCAATAAGCAAAATATGCGTTATTGGCCGTGTGAAAATCCACATGTGCGATTCACCCACAAAAAATAACTGTTCGGTGCGGTTTGCATGCCGGCGGCGTTATTGGGCCATATTTTTTCGTCGACGATAACGATCGTCACGTTACTGTGAATGGTCAGCGTTACCGCGACATGATCACCGTTTATTTTTGGCCCGAATTGGGCCGAAGTCACTATTTTCTGTGGGGCTACGTTAAATCATTGGTTTATGCAAACAGGCCGACGACGTTGGAAGAGCTCAGAGCCAACATTGAACGCGAAATAGCGGCCGTTTCGGCCGAAATGTGTGGCCGAGTCGTTGAAAATAGGGTCCAACGAATCGACCGCTGCAAACGTGCCCGCGGTGGCCATATGAACGAAGTCGAGTTCCATTCATAAATGTTTTGATTGTACTTCAAGGCGATAATAAAGTTTTTGAAATATCTCAAATGGTTTGCGTTTTATTTAAAAAAAAGTTGTCAAGTCCTTATTGGAAAACCCGATATATTGGCCTCAAAGCTTATAACATACAATTGGTGCAAGAGCTAAAGCTGCTTGACCAGGCTTCAGTGGTCTTTAAATCAATTGAAAATTGATCCAGTTTTTAACGTAAAATTTTGTTCAGCGATGAGGCTCATTTTTGGTTAAGCGGCTAGGGAACAAGTAGAATTGGCATATTTGGAGCGAGGACAATCCTCAAGAATTGGATCCAGCAAAATGTACCATGTGAAGCGGATTGTAGGCCGGTGGCATATGTCCTTATTTTTTCAAAAATGAGGCCAGAGCACAAGTTACTGTCAATAGACACCGGTACAATGCGATGGTCAATGATAGTTTTTTTGCCAAATTTTTTGTGACATCAATGTGAAAGAACTTTGGTTCCACCAGAATCGTGCTCCATTTCATACTGGTGGTATGATGGTATGGTGGCGGGAACATAGCTTTATTGAAAACACGATTTGGCAATAGATTCATTTCAAGAAATGAACCCGTCAATTGGCCACCAAGAACGTGCGATTTGACGCCATTGGATTATTTTCCGTGGTTCTAGTTTTTGGCAATAGACTAGTGAAGATCGACACTTTGGAGTAAAACATTGTTCGAGTAAAATGCGATATACGCCCCCAATTGCTCGCAAAACTGATCGAAAATGGGAGATCTAGATTGGCCTATTACGGGCAGCCGTACTGGATACATGCCCAGGACACGGCATGAAATAGTCTTTTGAATGAATTAAAAAAATCGTCATAATGGTAAGTTTTTTGTGTTTTATTTAAACAAAAAGGTCTGAACCTTTGAAAGAGAAACACCCTTTATTGACCTGGAGTGCGTAACGTGAAGCAATTAGCCAAAGACTGCACTAATTGGAGAGGATCATTTATAGTATTTGTTGAGAATCAGATCTAACGCGGACTGTAGTGCCAATTTAAGCAATTTCAAAATACCAACTTAAACGGGTGCATACTGATGATTTAGTTTTTACGGTCAACAATACCATCTCTGAAGTCTCTTTTATCGAATATCTTACAAATTCTGAGCTTCATAAATTTAGCAGAGTCATCAAATTAGCTGTCATACAGGTGCCTGTAACAGCTGTACAACGGAAATACATACATTTGGGAAGGGATCTAGCACGATTGCAAGGAGCTTGCAAAATTTTTTTTAGTTAGTTAGTAATGATGGTAGTCTTAGATCGTGTTCTTTGGAGATGCCATAGACGCTTAGAACTAACGTTGGACGCGAATAAGGAGAGATGGTTAACGACATCAACAGGATTGATATCAAAATATTTGTGATAATGGATGAACATTTTTCGTAAGACATTATGGTTAGTGGCATATCCGAAAGTCGTTGTCCGATGTTTGCTTGTAGAAGTCAGAGGCAGCATCTTGATTTTCGTAGGGACGAAGGCCCCTATTTATTCGGCTTAATACCAGGTGGGGTGAAAAGTAACCTCCTTGGGAATCGAAAAAAATTTTTTTTAAAATGTTTTTTTATTTTATTCAATATAGTCCCCTTGGTAGCTTGCTACACTTATTTCAGCGATTTTCCAACTTCTTGATCCCGTCCGAAATGTAATTTTCCAGAAGGTCTGCAAAATACTCCTTTGACCATCTTTTGAGGTTTGGGAAGAGATAATAGTCCGAGGAAGCCAAATCGGGCGAATATTGTGGATGCGACAGCAATTGGAGCCGTAAGTCATTGATTTTAGCCGTGGTTGCTATTCTCTTGTGCGCCGGCGCATTGTCTTGCAAAAACAAAATTTTTTTTCGCTTCATGTGAGGCCGTTTTGCAGCGATTTCGGCCTTCAATCGCTCCAATAATGCACAGTAATACTCGCTGCTGATGGTTTTTCCTTTCTCGAGGTATTCCACGAAGAGTATGCCATGAAAATCCCAGAAAACCGACGCCATAACCTTTCCGACCCATCGAGCCTCCCTCGGCCGCTTCGGAGCACTCGTGCCGGGTTCAGTCCATTGCCGAGCACTCATTCTGTTCTCTGATGTGTAATAGTGGATCCAAGTTCCATCAACAGTTATGAATCGACGGCAAAAGTCCGCTCGATTCCGCATCAGCAAGTCCAAACACTCTTTTGAAGTGCTCTCGCGTTCGTGTTTTTGGTCAGGAGTGAGCATGCGCGGCACCCAGCGGAGGATAACTTTTTCATATGCAGAATATTGCCCAAAATATGGCGTGTGCGCTCAGTACTAATCTTTGTGGTATCTGCTAGCTTGCGCACCTTCACTTTCCGGTCAGCCAACACCATTTCATACATTTTTTGACATTGTCCTCTGTAACCGCATCGGAGGACCTGCCGCTGCGGACTTGATCGGTAGTGGAGTTGCGGCCACCACGAAACTCTCGAAACCAATATTTGACAGTCTAATCTGACGGAGCATTAGCCCCATAATATTTATCCCACTTTTTTTTTGTTGCCTTCGCCGTTTTGCCTCTCAAAAAATAATGTTTTATGAGAGAACGAAAATCGTTTTTGTCCATACTCAACATGATGACAAACACGTCAACAACAATCAGCTGTCAAAACAAAACTAAAGACAGTATCGCACTGAAATTTGGCATGTCTGCCTAAATATGAACGGACTTCAAGACACCATAACCTTTTTTGCAGTAGCAGCGCATTCTGGCGGTAAAGGAAGTTACTTTTCACCCCACCTAGTACATCTATACAATCTTAAAGTAACTTAAATTATACTTAAAACTAAGGTTGGTTGTAGCGGTGAAGGAGAACAGCTTTCTGTTAGGGAGTGGTGCGGTGAAAGTCAAATACGGTAAGGTTTGAATTGATCTTTTGTAGCATACGGGAGATTGGTTTGTTCGCGCCATAGGAAGTGTGGTGGGTTGATAGAAAGAAGTGACGAGGGGTACGTAGATCACGAGTTAGTGTTGAGGAAAAGAGAGTAATGAAGGGACGCGTATTCAACGTGACCTGAAATGAGTCAATGAATAAAAAGAAAGTCGGCTGCATCTCAAGGGTGTTTAAGTTAGTAAGGCTGAGACGGTTTTGATAGGGGGTGGGAATAAAACTATCGTCCCAGGGCATACCTCAAAGGGCAAATAAAAGAAAACGGTGCTGGATGCTTTCGATTCTCGAGATATGAACACGATGATATGGTGGGCACACTTGACTGGCGTACTCTTGAAGGGGTCGATCAAATGTAATATAGAGGGACCTGGTTAAGTATGGGTTGGTGAATTCTTTGGACCACTTGCTTCACAATGTAGAGTGTTTTACGTAGTTGGGCTATCAACCTAACATCTCCAATTTGGAGTGCTAGATCTGTACGAGAATAGTACCAGTAGTTTAGTAGTGTACGAGCGCTGCCGCATGCATGAGGGAAAATTCTCCTACATCTCTATTTCAAAATTCTGGGTGGATGCCAAAAAAAAAACTTCACATGACCTGTACTCTGAGTTTATTGAAATAAGTCGCTGAACCTGCCTCTGACATGGGCATTGATCATTTTGGGGTTTCTTCCTACAAAACGTCCATATTGTTCCTTGTCTGAATCTAAATGCCTGACCGTCCGGAATTTGTTACTATTAAGAGAAGGATTTTCTGAATATCGGGTTGACAACTAAGTTATTGTCGATTTCACACATAGATGTCTTTGGTTATATTTTTTAATGGCTTCTGTCTATGACATATTTTTTTTCTGCCGACATTCTTGCTGTCAGTCTTGCTTTGCTTTAGAAGCAAATTGTGCGTATTTTTGTGAAAAGGTATTAGTTTGGAGACAGGTTTAATATGGAGTGCAAAAACGAATATTTTCGTCATAATTTATTGCCGCAAAGGAAAGAACGCAGCGCAAGCTGCTGAAAAGTTACGTGATGTGTACGATGAAGAAGCCTTAAAGGAATGTCAAAGGAATTGGTTTGACAAATTTCGTTCCGGAGATTAAAGATGAACTACGATTAGGTCGACCAGTTGAGCTTAATGATGATCAAGTTAAAGCCATAATTGACTTCGAAAGTCAAAAGAAAAGATATTGCTCTCAATTTGGTGGAATTGGAAAGATATGGTGTATTTTGAGCTGTGGCGTATTGTGTACTGTCAACAACTGGACAGATCAACGAAAAACTACCAGAATTGGTCCATCGAAAAGGTGTCATTGTCATTTTTCATCAGGACAACGATTCGTCAAAAATTATTGGAGCTTGGATGGGAATTGATGTTACATCCACCATATAGCCCTGACCTTGATCCATCAGATTGCTATTTATTTCGATCTTTCCAAAGTAAAAATTTCAATGATGATGACGCTGTGAAATCGCACTTGGTTCAGTATTTTGCCAATAAAGACTAGAATTTCGATGAACGTAGTATTATGAAGTTGACAGAAAGATGGCAAAAGGTCATTGAAAAAAATGGAAAATATATCATTGATTAAAGTCTATTCGTTGTATTTAAAAAAAAAATTAAAAATCGGCAATTACTTAGTTTCCAAGCTGACATATTTTTTTGACTTCATATGCCCTTCGTTTGTGCTCTCCAGGCTCATGTAGAAGCTTTGGTTAGATACATCATCTCCCTAGTTTATGGGAAAATAGGCAATATCTGCCTTTTAGTGGTTGAGAATCTCCGTAAGTTTCTAGGCAATAAATCGCTTGTCAAGTGTTCCTTGCACTGATCTGATAATTGTTGTTTGCAGTTTGCATCCCAGTATTGTCAACTTTGATACAACATAATTTGTGTGTCATCCTGGCATCAGTTTCTCTAGATGATCAGCACTTGTCATATGTAATCATTTATGGGTACATCAGGACTTGAAATGAGTGAGTTGATAATAGCAACTTAGAAGTGACTTCGAACAGTGGGAATTTATACTAAAGCTTTAAATCCATCTTCTGTTGGATATAGAGGAAAAATTTGATTGGATTGTTTTAAAGCCTCTAGAGGGAATATAGAAATAAACAGAATCTTTCTTTCGGAGTATGGTTATTCATACCTCCTACCTAAAATCGTCTAAGTTAAATCATTTCTACCAACACTGCTTGAAAGCGCATGTTCAGCATCCACATGTAATTCGGATCATTAGCCAGACTATCTTTTTTTTAATACAAAAAATTGAGCCAAGTACGGGTGCTGTGGTCGGTATTCATTTAAATTTGCTGCCAAATGATTTACTTAAAATCTTGGCAGGCTTTTCTGTCCATCATTTATTGTCATGATACCCATTCCACTGTTTACATCAAAAGTCGATCCACGTCACAGCGTCGTCAATTGATGGCAGAGATTCAGGTTTTCTTGCCCAATTTCACAACACGCATCTCTTCCGTTCAATTTCTAAAAAAAAAAAAAAACAAATTATCAAAATTTAATCAGACCAAATTGTTTAGCTTCAAGTCCATCTATCAATTGTCACCCAATTAGTCGTAAATGACCTCCAACCCCTTGTGAGGAGCTCAATTGGAATTGTCCCAAAATAGAATTAACAAATCAACTCAATAGTTCTATGATACCATTTGACACGGCCGATTACGCGACAAAATTTATGATCGAAATTCTTACACATCCAATGGTGTTGTGGTGCCTGAAAAACATAGCACTTAACATATTCGTATCTCAAGAACACCCTCATTGACGGTGAATCAATCAGCGTGTTCCAATCAATTTCTGAATAAAAATCATCTTGTACTACAATTAACTTGATTCCCCCATGCACAGATGCTGCTCGAAAGGCAACTTGGAAGCATTTACCCAAGGACTTGAGCCCTTGAAGTCGAGGCAACTTACAATTAACCAGCACAGAGTATAAAAAAATAAATTTCACCACACCATGCATTTCAGCATCTAATCGAGCGGCGGTGGTGCCACAGAGAGGGTGCATTCGAATCTCTATTTCGTAATTCAGATTAAAGTTGAGTGGTGTATGCGTATCGTGAATAAGCGATTAGAAGGTGCACTGAATAAGTTTATTGCCCCTGTTGGTATTTGTCATTGCGAACTTGACTTGTGGCATTCGCAGGAGAGTATGGCTTGCGTGTGTGTGATGTCTTTTGTAGAATAATTTGATTTATTCGCTTGAGACATCGCGCCTGTGATGCCTAGAATAGGACTTTCAGTGGTAGAGTGTAAATTAGACAGCAAGTGCTTACTTTGGTATGTTGCTAGATTCCTCCCAATCCAATCATCACCATCGTCGTTGTTGGTACGAGTATAGTGTCGTATGGAATACATCACGACTTGGCTGTTACTCTCTGTGTGGCAGGCGAATAATTGCACTGCCACGCGATACTTATGGAAAACTTGGCACCACACTTAAGTGCTGTGGAGCTATTTTTAGGAAGAAGTAATTTTGAGGGAATGCTTTCGATTCAAAGGCTTTTGATCAATTTTCGCTGAATAAATAAGTGATGCAAGGAACTTTTTTTATAAATCTTGGCACAGCAAATGTTAATGTGGTCACTTCTGATATATTAAGCAATTTATTGCCAAAATGATGATAGAACGATTTCATCTTTCACTGCACCTGCGGCATTGGAGACATTCAATGACTAAGTTCTGTGCTCAAGAATTGGTAGTTGTGACAACATACTTTTTAGTAATGGACCAAAATTGTCTTCCCATCAGCTTATTTCCTTGGCGGCACGATATTCTCAAGAACAACTGTTAGATGTATGGCGATCTGTGAAACCAGATGACAGGTCATATCACCGGTCCATCAATAATTGAAGGGTCTCATCGGAAGTATTTTGTCAGATAAGCAGCACATTTAGTTTCGTGTGGAGTGCGAGGCTTTCCATTCATCACCGAAAATTTAAATTGCCACAGGATCGCTTATCGCATTCCAGTTTTTACGGCTCTCTATAGTGAAAAAAAATGTAAAATGTTTGACGTAAGAAAGTTATTTCAGCCTTGCCTATGCTCAGAAGAATGCCAGTCCCCAATGGAAGCTTTAGCCGGGATTGCAGGCAGTATCAGATTGGGTTCTGATCCAGCAAAGTACTCTCAGAGTCTTGTCTAGCAAGTTTATCGGCGGTCTTAATTCTTGTGATGTCACTGTGGTATGGAAGTCAGACAAGACTTAATGAATTCAACCTTCCGAGTGGGTTCGGAAAAGCCTTGCAATTTCGATCTTATCGAAAGTCTGAAAGGATTCAGCAAGATCTTTAAGGCAGTTTAGCTTTCGCTTCACACTCGGCCTTCGCAATAGAGTTCCATTACCATCAAGATTAATCTCTGTAAGAGTTCACCTAAACATAAGTGAAAATTCTTTCCCCGATTCAACAGAAATAGGGCTAGATGTGCTGTGACAGTAACGTATTTGCTTGAGAGTTTAGTACACAAAAGTTGACAGCACTTTGTAAACATTTGACGCCACATGTTTAGCCCAACGAAGTTAACGCTACATTATGAAACGCAGCTTTGTCAGAGACGCCTTCAGCGGTAAATGAGTCAGATGCATCTGCTTGCTCCATCTCAAAAGAGAACAATTTCAGATTTGAGAAGATTTATTGAAAGACCATTTTTAGCGAATATGGAATGAGGATGATTCCACCGTGCGTATAACTACATACATCAAATGTTAAGTAAAAAGTAAGCCAACGTATACCATAGTATCGGAGCCAAAAACACTTTTTACCCTTGCTATTATAGGTACTCCCATATCGACCGCGGTAAGCAAGCATCCCCAATCAAGTTTGGGTTCACTTGGATCAATTTAAACTCCAGGACTAGTGATTTGTTTGCCCTGCCTGGTTGAATTACACATGCCGTCAGAAGTTGTGTTGTCAAAGGCACCATCTAAACAGTTTTGTAAACATGCAAGTCTATCATTATCCCCATGCTCTTCAGTATTCCATGGAAGGAAGTCAGTCTAATAAGTCTGAAGCATGTATCGAGTGAGAGTCATCTTTGTCTATTCTCTATATAAACAATATTCCAACTGTTTGTCAGAGGTTCAGGTTGTATGCCAGTGAAGATTCTTATCAAATTTGGCAATAGCTGATCTATACTTTTACAATATGGGTGAAAATATACCACCGGTGGTAGAAGGCTTGAAGCCATCAATAGCCACAGCTGTCACCCCAACTGATGGCAGATTTTATGTGATACATAGTTCAATTGCAGTCTCGGTGATAGGAGCAAGTTGTGAGCGCGTTGTGATCTGGTTATCAGAAGAGTGAGCATAAAGCTGAGAGTCTCTGCTTTTGACTCATTGCATGTGTTATCGGATTTTCTAGGTTCAGTTAAAACCGCCGCTGTATTCAGTCGCCCTCTTACTTTACTCCATAATTTGTGAATTTCCTATTTCGCTTCAAATCAATCTAATAACCTAATTTGTTACCCAATAATTATTATCGCTGACCCGCCTTTTTGTTTTTTTATTGTTGACCTACTAGTCTGTTCATTTCGCGACAGTGCGTTAAGTGCATTTTTCATTTTTTTTCTCCGCAATTGTTTTTTTTGTTTTCCTGGTCTTCGTCATGCCTTCTTGTGGATTAACCAATTGCCCCATTAACGACAGTAATGCTGACTTTGTTGCCTGTAGGGGGATCTGCGGAAAAATATTCCATGCTATTTGTGTTGGCCTAAATAAAAGAAACACGGTCTACCTTAAAGAGTTCTCCCAAAATCTACTGTTCTTTTGTGATGAGTGTATCAGTATTTCTCTCTCACATGTGCTCCTTGCAATAAAGTGCCTCAGTGACTCCAATGAATCCAACCATAACTCACTCGTCAGACTGATAACGGACAAACTATCAATCGTTGAACAAAGTGTAAGATGTGCGGAAGACTTTGGTCATAGCATTGAAAAACAAGTAGCGCGTTTAATTGAGCTAGAACGTGCAAGATCCAGAAATGAAGAAACATACAAGCGCCACATTGATACAGTCTTAAGTGAATTTATATCAATCGGAACCGCAATGATGGATTCAAGTAAGAAAACATGTAATTCCATCAACTCTCTCCGGGAAGACATCGATATTCATCTCCAATCATCCACATCCAATCTCCATTTCGAACCTGCAACAAACAATCTCCAACTCTCAAATCCATGCTTGATATCATATTCGATAAAATCAGTGAGCTTAATGATGAACTCGCCACGAATAGAACAGTGTTGAATGATTTAGAAAATCTCATTGGAACAGTATGCCACAAAATTGATGGTCTTCCAACCCATCCCCCACCGCACAACAGTTACAATACTTCAATTTTGGCAGAATTGTTACAAACCGAAGCCGAATCATTGCCATATACGGTGCCGACAACCCAACCTTCAAATCCTCGATCCAAAAATCGAATGGTGATATAATTGCCCCAATGCCAACACCTCCTGTCGCCGCGCCACGGAAACTAGACCGACAGACTGAATCAGAAGTTCACCACCCTACTCATTAAAGGTACTCCAAAATATGCAGATGTTGCTTTGATTTCTGAATATTTCGAAAAGAGGTATGGCATCACCATCAGCCAATGCACAATATTCCCAACATCTCACCACAAAAACAAACAGAATTTCAAAATTAATTTACCGGCTAAATACGAATGGTTATTTGTTAACTCATCCAACACCAACCTCAAGCTAGGAAAGATGCGGGTCTCCAAATGGACGGATCAACCAACCAACAGAAATGTAGAAAAAAAACGAAGCAACGTCTCATCAAAAAATAATTATAAATCGCCCTGATCCATTCCCCATCCACATCCTAAACCTGACCCCAACTGGAGTCTTAAAACGAATATATTTCCCAATTTTCCCCCTTCCGTTTATATCCCTAAGCAACCTCCTTCACGTATCTCCACAAAAGCACCAAGTGCCTCTCTTCCATCCAACCCCCAACGCGTTAAATCCTGCTTGTAGTTCGCCTTCTCCCTCGGTTTCACGGGCCCCAGTCCCTATTTTTGATCCCCTTTCGCCGCCTAACGTTAAATTGACCCAAAAGAATATAGACACCACAGAATACCGCTACGCGCTCTCTAGGCTAAGGGATAAAAAGATATACGAAAATATACGTCTCTTTCTCGCATATCTTTACGACAAATCCGACTCTGTTTGCTTTGAGGGAAAAACCAAAACAAGTGTTATGGTCTCCATCCAACAGGAAGGCCTTCCTACGGATATAACTAGTCTCAGAAAGCTTTACAACAGGTACCACGAAATCTTCGACACACCTCCTCAAAAGGTTGCGGATGACCTCACTGCTTTCCGCAACTATGTACACTCTAAAAGAGTTTCTAACGTTCCTAAGTTGCCTTCTTTGCATGCATCTCATCTACACTCCCCTACTCCTCCACGCAACAAATTACCTCTTACATTTTACTACCAAAACGTAAGAGGCTTGCGCTCTAAAACTCGTGCTATCTTGTCTAAATCACACGGTCTGTCTTTCAACGTCTATGCTCTTACAGAAACCAATCTGATCACCGACATAAAGTGCATTTCCATCTAAAGGAGCTATGTCCATCTTCTTATAATGTTTTCCGAGATGACGATTACTCTCTCCCTATGCTTAATGATTCTGCCATCCCTAAAGTTGATTCTCCATGTAGAGGTGTCCTACTTGCCATTCACAATAACCTCAATTCTTCTCTCATTGCTATATGTTCTTCTGTTAAACTTGACTTTGTTTCAATTAAAATAACACTTCCCAACAGGTCCCTGTACGTTATGTGCTGCTACATTCTCCCAGCTCAACCTAATGAATCCTACATCCTTGCTATTAAAGCAATTGACCAACTAATTAACCTAAGTGATTCCATCGACGATATCCTTATCTTTGGTGATCACTTATTTTTACCGCGTCAAACGCCAGTTCATCCAAGGAATGTCTTTTCATTGATATCATAAATGACTCAATCCTGTGCCAAGTAAGTGACGTCCCTAATTCTATCGGTAGGCAACTATTAACTCCACAGTAACGTTGTGCACTTCCCTAAGGCTAAGGCCTTCGATAAAATATCACATCAACTGATCTTTTTCAAAATGTCTTCCCTCGGGTTTGACCCCATATTGTTAAAATTGATATCTTCTTATCTGGAGAACAGTTACTATAGCGTTCGCTTTAGGTCAGCCTTCTCAACCTCGTTTTTAGCCACTTCTGGTGTCCCACAAGTCAGCCATCTAGGTCCCCTCTTTTTATTTTAACTATAAACGATTTTGAGAAGATTATCAAACATTGCTCCGTATCCATTTACGCCGATGACACTAAGTTCTCCAAAACTATTTCTTAACCCCAGGACTCTCTTCTCTTTCAAGAAGACCTCGATTGCTTTGAGCTTAATGTCTCCAAATGCCAATCTATGACTTTGTTTCGTAAGTCCAATCAATCCCCCTCTCGACCTTATATTCTTCATGACCAACCTGTACCACAGATTCAATCCCTTCGCGACCTTGGAATTTTATACGATAGAGAGTTAAACTTCCGTTCGCATACTGATGAGATAATCCTTAAAGCCAACTCATCGCTCGGTTTTATCAAACGATGGTCTAAAGGATTTTGCAACCCTTATGTGACAAGGTCACTTTACATTACCTTTGTCCGGCCCCTCCTTGAATATGCCAGCCAAGTATGGTCCCCCTTTCAGCGAATTCATATATCCCGAATCGAGAGCATTCAACGTCGTTTTATTCGATTTGCTCTTCGTGGACTACCCTGGAGTGACCCATTTATCTTATATCAAATATCACCACTATCCAAGAATTACGATGGGAAAGACAAAAATGAAAAGCGAAGACTGCTACAGCAAACACAAGCAATGTCTACTTGGGTTAGAAGTTATTGTTAGCTAAGAAGCATTGAACATAAGCACTTGCAAGAATGTCTTGTAATATTCTGCTCAATTGGCAAACATCAAACATGCGCTCACGCTGGCTTAGAATGGCTTCATCGACAAAACCATGCCAGCAATACCCTTACTATAGTATGACGTTAAATCTTTTCGCTTTTAACGCCAAAATAGGAAGCAAGGGCATCTTTGGTAGTGCAGTCGGAAAGCTTAGACTACACGAAACCTACCTTCCAAATATAGGGTTGCTAGATAGCAATGATAGTTTTTCCAATGGTTATTTTTTAGCAGCGTCAAAGTTACCATTGACATCCAACTGTCAAAATATTTAGTAAAGTTTGCCATTTCACCATGCATCGTTTTACGCTTGCAATTCCGGCTCAGTTGTAAATACGCAGCGTGAATTTCGTCATGAGGTTGATCGTCATCATGGCTTCAATGTGCATGCTATTCTTCTTGGATCTTAAGCCACCAACCAGATAGAGATTGGTGCGAAATAAAGAAAACTTAGCCGCCATTGCGGGGATTATGGAAGAAGACCCAGAAATGTCGATTCGGCGCGCATCAGCTGAATTGGGCATCGCCAGAGAGTCAACTCGGATTATTTTGCGGTTGGATGTGGGCCTGCATCCATATAAGGTTGTGCTGACTCAAGAATTGGACCCTGACGATCATTGACAACGCCGTGAGTTTGGAGCGAAAACAATCTACAAGCTTTCGGCCAAGCAGACCAAATTGACTGTTTGGTCCTTATTTCTTTCAAAATGAGGAAGGAGACTCCGTTACTATCAATGGTCTCAGGTATAGAGCTAGGTTAACTGGCTTTCTGTGGTCAGAACTCAACAACATCGATGTGTCCGAGCTGTGGTTCGAACAAGACGGCGCTACATGCTATACAAGCGACGCAACGCTCGAAGTTGGAAAGGAGAAATTTGGCGACTGGGTCATCTCACGGCGAGCTTTCATCATATTTCACACCGTTCTTGATTTAATTACATTTTTTTCCTATCGTTCTGATCTGGTAGGTAGGACTGAGTCGATAAGGGCCTCTTACAGTGATTTCTTCGTTGATCGTGAGGGGGATTTATTTCCCAGGTGCCTTCTTAGTGGAAATATTTTGAAATATCGTTTTGGCCTATGAGCTTCCAACAGTTATTTCAAGTAGGATGTTAAAGATATCACATGGCTGTTCTTCACCTTGTCGAAATCCATCATCATCCTGCAAAACTGGATGAGTACGATAAGGATTACAAAATCTGGCATATAGCTCGTCTCTATAAATTCTGTCATATGCCTTCATAAAACCAATGAAAAGGCTAAGAATCGAATTGAATTTTTTGATTTTTTTTTCAAGGTCTAACTTTGGCTGATGGAAGATGGTGGGCACCGAGGCTAATACGAATCTATCAGATTGTTGGTAGACAGAATTTTATATCCGATGTTCAAGTGACTGGTTGAATAGTTTCTTTAAGGGCCTTTGCTTCTTGACAATGTTGAGTTTCAACCACAGCATAAATCTTCATCTGGCTATCCGACCATATTTTACAGATAAGTTGGTGTATGTGTATATGCTTGTTACCAAAACAACACCCGTTCCTTTTGATAATTCCGCAGGGATCGTGTCTATTGCAGCAGTTTTCTTAGCTCTTATTTTAGCAGTAGTTGTGCAGAGAACTCCTTGGTGGGCTTGAAGAGGTTTTTCTATCATCGTCTACGTTGAAGGCTTTATTCCGCCGGATATTGCAATATTGGTTATTCTCAAAGTTAGAAGTACTAATTTCGACTGTGGACCTTTGCGTTTTCATCGTAATCTCTGTATACTGCGGTGTGACCTTGGAAACATATTTTCACTCTTTATTAAGACTTCCGAACTTCGTTTCTGCAAAACCGCTTCTTCTTCATCACTATCGAGGACATCTCTGCTTCTTATTTTTGGCTCTGTGAGAATCCGATTTTCCTTCTGTCTCCTTTGCTTACAGCATTCATGAGTAGCTCAAGTTGTTCCTCGCAACAACCCCGAATATGCCTCTTGTTTGGTTGTATTCGCTTGCCGGTACTCTTCGTGAAGCCAGGGTAGTGGTGGGGAAACAATGCGACGTCTCTAATGGTGTTAATACTGGTCTTCTGCGCTAGACGCTGTTTTCGGAAACTGAACCAGAAAAGGGTCTATCAGTCCCTTACGATTGTAGATGTTCGTTTAAGTACTTCTTCGGAGTTCTGTCGGATATTTTCATTCGCACCTTGGCTGCTTTAAAGATGGCTTTTTGAAACGTTAAGACATTCAGAATACTAGAGCTGTGTTTCTATCGTGATTGACAGGTCCTTAGTGGATGTTGAGGTGTGGAAAATGTGTGTCAGATATGATGACGTTTCGTCCTCCGCGAAGTCGATTAGCCTGAGTTCATTTTCAGAGTTGGCGTCGTGTAGGTTATGTTTTTCAACTATCCTGCGCATATTGCACTCCATTTTGAACTTGGCATTCAAATCATCAAGGATCCCCTTAATGTCGTGCTTAGGTTATGGCTTCTAGTAGAAGACCTCCTAGAAACAATCTCAGGCAAAGTCATCTTTTTTCTCTGTGTTGCATATGCGTATATCAAGTTTATGTTGCCTTATTAAGCTTTGCGAATTAAAATGAAGCACAGATGAATAATGCTGAGAATACTAATGAGTCTTAGATTCCAACGGAGAGCTAATTACACTGAGCTCTCGACTCAGATGGTACGCAGTCGAAGCGGACCTCAACCTACTAAAAGTGCAAACTCGGTGACAGTTGGCCACAAATCGCACTAACTGGAAGGTTATTGCTTGTTGCCCAGAACAACTGCTGAATGTAGCTCCACCCAAGGAAGCAAGTTATTTTATATTGGAGAGGTGCCTATACAGTTTCTGTCTACATTCTCTACAATTTTTGCTGGAGTCTGGGATTTTCCCAGAATAGCTTGTGAAGGTTCGTTCACGTCATACAAGAAAAGGTGGATTTATAAGACAGTCAATTGCTTTAAATTCTACTCAAAATCGATGTCTTAGTCATTTATAGAGTTAAATCTTAATATAGATTCAAGATTACTTATAAAAGAATGTCTGGCTTAAAATAATTTCTGTTTCTTCTTCTTCAGGTTCCTTGGAAGTCTAATTTACAAACGTCATACAAGTCGGGTTCTTCAAGTGCTGTGAGTTTTTTGAAATATTATAATTTGAATGACATGTTAAGTCTTGCATTCCTTTTCAGTATTCATCTAGAGACGATATAAGCGGTTCCAGATACGGATCCTTAAGCACTCCCACCACTTACAGGCCATCATTCTCTGGCGGAACCTATCGCGTTAAACGTGATCCACCAGTCACACAGTATACCAGTCGTTACGCTACCACTCCAACAACATCAATCTCAAGCAAAGATGACAAAGACAAGTCTATCGACTCCTCCAGAACCATACAACAACAAAAGTATCTCGGCAATCCGTCGAATACATCGAACAAGGAAAATAAAGTTTCGCCCAGTCGTTATTCTACATCCACTAGTAATATGTCGAAATACGGCCGTCGTTCTAGAGATCCCAGTCCGACTCAGGAAACACATCGCCCAACGTCGAGTCTTGCTGCAACACGTATCAAAAGTCGTGAACCAAGTCCGGCTACCCGAACGTTGAGAGGTAAATCACGGGACCCTAGTCCGGCGATTGATACGAAATCTAAATTGGCCAGTACTTATGGTTCCTCGTACAGAATGTCTGGCAGGAATTCATCATCATCGGGGTACAGCTCGAGATATGGTCACAGCCCGTCAATGTCAAGGCAATCGACAACTTCGCTCGACAAGGCCATATCTTATCTGTCAGTAAGTGATTTCCGTGCTCGATCGGTAAGTCGTGCTAAGGAAATAGCTGAAAGAAAGTCCTACGACAAGGAAGTGGAGAAGGAAACTGTCATTGATAAGAAAGAGGTAGTGGAGAGCTCGGAATCGAAAGAAACCAGTCCGGAGGAAGACGAAGCCGAAGAAGAATCATCATCGGACAATACCTCCGAAGAGATCTTCGTGCCTATCTTGGTATGCACAAGAGGTACCTCGCCAACTCCACCAAGTGCTTCAACTGTAGTTCGAACGAGGAGGGTCGAACTCGCTAAAACCATTGAGAAGACGATCCAAAGATCGTCAAAAAGACCTAAAATGCTGGACAAAGAAATCCAGTCCGACCGATTGGATGATTCAACGAGATATTCTCGATTTGGACTTAGTAGTCGAGTTTCATCCTATACTCCTCACGAGAGTCGATACACACCGAGCTTAAGGTACAGCTCAAGCATAAGTCCGCTAACAAAGAGTAGTCGCAGTGAGTCCAGAACTGATATGAGCGACAGGAAGGATGACTCTAAGAGTAAGAGTCCTGAGACGAAAACGAGCACAGGTGCTTCACCAAAATCAAAGCTATCACCACCAAAGCATGGCCGAATGAGTTCAAGGCAGGCGTCAGTAGAAAATCTATCTGCAAGTTCAAAGATATCTCCTGAAACAGAGGGTGTTGTAAAAACAAGTCTCACGGTAGCTAAGCTACCAAACAAAGATTTTAGAAAATCGGCTCTTAATGTTGGTCCTACAGACCGTCCTCGTAAGTCTCGCACCCCAAGCACCAGCACCGATTCGGACGAGAAGTTGGACGGCAAGAAAATCTCTCCGCCAACCGGTACCACCCAATTTCTTCAGCGGCAGGAGAAGTCACCGGGTAGCAGTAGTTCGGAAACAAACACCACATCCCCGAAAAGTAGTCTAAAGAAGAAGCTCCTCAATGCGGAATCGAAAATCAGGCAGCGTTGCCACGCTGCAAAACCATCTTCATCCACGTCTTCGTCTTCATCGTCTTCCCCATCACCAAGTGCAAAGATAAATGTCAACAACGTGACTGAGTACAAGTCAAGAGGCAGATCTGAAAGCTCCCCCGATAATAGAAAATTGAAAAATCGCCCAACAGAATCACCACCACCAACGGCAGAAACAACATCACCAAGAGAAACAGGTGCCTCTGATGCTCTGAATGAGAACTCTTCCCAAAATAGACGCCAACAACCACCAGTGGCTAGCGACGACGACACCGTACTTGTAATAAACAAAGAGAATAAAATTGGCACATCTGAGTCATTAGGTTCACCTCAGACGTCAGCTGACGGGGAAGCTTTTGCCAACCGAAGCCAAGACGAGAGTACCGATGTTAAAACAAATCTATTAGAGAAATTAGGTTCGATATCAAATTTTTTCGCTGCTCGTCAACACGACACAAATAGCGAACCGCTCTATGTGGATCGTCGCAGCAGCGAGAGCACCAGCGGTGACAGTATCTCGAGCGACCTGAAACAGAGTGTTTCAAAGACAACGACTACAACGACGACGGTTCCGCTAACCGAATTGAACGCGAATCGCGCAACTTCCATTGAATTTAATACGAATTCTACTACATCACCGAGCACGGCTTCCATCACGGCTCCCCCAAGTACAGAGCCTACCACCACTGAGGATTGTTACGATACTTCGAGTAGTTGGTGGCAAGATAACACCTCTCAGCAGATAAGTACGACATCCTCTCTTGATATCAAGGACGATATGCGGTACAGGTTGAGGCACATCGACTCTGGCGAAGTCGGCTGGTGGTTGAAGAACGACGAGGACGATACCTTGGCTGATGATCTGAGAACTTTAAATCAGGACGACGAGGAGGACGGTGGAGACTTGACAGATCAGTCGCCCCATCCTCAAAATCAAATTGACGAAAGTTGGTGGGAAAAGCAAAACGAAAGCATCAAACTCAATCCGAAAGTGAATGACCAAGGCTCTTGGCAAAGGATTGCAGATGAAACTCCAACCTTCACATTTACATGCCCGAAACAGTATAGTAAAGAATCTGGCGCTCGTTTGTCCGATTCTCCTAAGAAATCTCCGGAGACCCTGCAAAACGGCATCATCAAGTTGAACATCTGCCGCGTAGAATCTGGAGAGCGTCCATGGTGGTTGGAAGAAGAAAAGTCAACTAATCTTACCACGCCAAAGGAGCAGTCACCATCGAAACGACCACTCAACTCCAATGGTGTCCAACTAGACAGATCGCCGAGTAATGGGAATTTCGCCTGTGATAAACCCTGGTGGATGTCGGGACCGGCGAAAAAGTTATTCAACATTCGCCATGTGGAGTCTGGGGAGAGACCAGCCTGGCTGGAGAGTGACGAGTCCCCACCGCGCAGAGTAGAGAACAATCTGAAAGAATCCGACGAAGACGCTGAAGACAACTCTGAAAGTGACGATGAAGTTTTGGTGGCCACAACCAATATGATGGAACGCCTGCCCCCATTGGGAGATCGTGCAAGTCCAGATGGATTAGAGGATCCTTCCAGACACCGTAAGTCTCCATATGAGAATATTCCAATGATGAAGGCACAGGCCGAGTGCAATGGGGTGAATGGTTTCAATGCACAGAAGCTTTTCATATCACGTCATACGAATATCGATGAGCTTTTGGGTGGTTCGTGTCGCCCCTTGAGTCCGCTGATAGATCGTTATTCGGCGAAAAATGTCTTCTTAGAGGAGATCACACCCGATCAGGTTCGGATACATGATAGTACAGCACAAATGCCGGTAATACAGCGCATTGAGAGGTGAGTGTTTTCTGTTGACACAGTGTGGTGAATATGTTGTTGAACATGAATATTTTTATTCGCTTCCAGAGATGAATGGGATTATGGTCCGCCATGGGTAAGTTTAAAAATTAAGGTTTTTTTTTTGTTAAAAGATAAAACTGTGATCATATAAAAAGGGACGGTGAAGGAAATTGAAATTTAGGAGTGTGAACAATTTTGACGTGAAGTTTGAAGTTAGAGCGATCGTTGCGTAGAACTGAACTCATCGATTATTACACTTTGGGGTTGTAACTGGCTTTGTTACTATCATTAGTGAGGTATTGCCACGTAGACTGATATCTTCCTAAGGCTTAATTCTAGATTTATTTTTAGCAGGGGTTGCCTGCTTACTAATTGTTGTGAAGATCTATGCGACGGATCAGGAGTATGCGCATCAATGTTAACGTCTTTTGGGTACTCCTTGTAGTATGTGGGAACATTTGTTGAAGATGATGTCTTCCGTCTTGGCAACAGCTTCTCGCACCATCTGTTTTAGGATTAAATAAGTTCAACGGCAGAACTTTAATAGGGGCATGTGGGAAATATTTGGTTCAAATTCGACTTCTGTGACACCAATCGCTTAGAACTGCTGTAAAATCAGCTGAGAATGTTCTGTCTTAAATAGTGGACTTGAACGGGATAGCCAATTGATGGTACATGCCACTCGCTTTCGAACTGCAGCCGTAAAGCTATAAGACTGAGCTTCAACGATCAAGGTTCGACGACAAAAGACTAAGGGATCCTTCAAAAACGAAGCTAGCATGTTGTTCAACTCTCAGAACGATCAGTTACGCCATGTTTTCGAACATACGAGCATCGTAAATGAGCATCAGAATGTTGTGAAAAAAATGTTTCGTTACCGGAAAGTTTTGTCGAAAGATGGTGGAGAAACTAGTTTACATGGTTACATACTTATTTTATTAGATAGTGCTACTGTCCGGGGTGGACGAGTGCTTCAGGTCACATGCCCCTCGATCTAACACGGTCTTTTGCCAGCTGCCTCCAGTTGCGCACACGAAGTAGGCCGAGGTCCCCTTCCACTTTTGTGCGGCAGGGATGCCAACAACTAGACATTACTCTGTATATGTAGTTCGTCTCTATAGATGCTGTAATATGCGGCTTTGAAATCGATGAAGATGTGGTGTGCATCGATTTGGCACTCTTGGGATTTCTGCAAATCTGCTGTAATTTGACAATTTGATCTATCGATGAATTTCCTGGCCTAAAGCTACACTTAAGGGGTCGGTCAGATTCTTGACGAAAGGTAATAGACGTACACATAATATCGACAAGCAGGATTGATTTTAGATGCGATCCTGTCCTGACTTAATCTTGGTCGCGTGCACAGAAACGCTGTCTGTCTTCGTTTGTACTTTAGCATGTTCGTCTTATTTTTTCGTAAAACTTTCGAACATCATTCTTCTGAAAACACCTCTTTAATGCCTCGATCGAACGCTTCGCGTGCTCTTTCTGTTTTCTTCTGATGAGCCTCTATTCTTACCTTTTGTTTTGCTCGTAGAACTCGCGAGACCTTTTTATTTCGATTCGAATTAACACATAACATTATCCTTAGTTTGTTATCCTCTTTTTGTCCATCCCATCGCAGTACTAGGATGGCGGTTATGTCTGCTTTGTAGTAGTCGAAGATCTCCGCTAGTTGTTCGCCTGCACACGGTCTATTAAGGGTCCGAATATTTTAGGTGCAGATACGAAGATCGTTGTCTTTCAATCGCTTGCCAGGTTAGTAAATAGTGAATTCGTCATTATCAGAGGCTATTGGCCAGTTCGTCACATGCTTTTATCTCTTCGGTATAGGTTTGTCAATCCTATGACGGTGTAGGCCGGACTATGGTACTGGCCGACCACGCACTTACAATCTTAGTTAGGATATACTTATGATTTTACCGGATACCAGCCCTCGGTGGTAGGACAAGCACTACACTGCGAACTTGTTTGTTGCTCTGCTGTCCCAATACAAATTAAAGGACAGCCAGCAGTATCCTGATCAAATCCCCGCGCAGAGGTCGAAAAAGAAAAAAGCAACACACTGATTGAATATGTGCTCACGTAGCACACAGATCGACAGCTAATTAGCCATTAGGTCACTAAATCCCTTTACCATACATTCATCAGGCCCATACTAGAATATGCGAGCCAAGTTTGGTCCCCTTACCACGAAAGCCACTCTAGATTTAGTCGATTTGCATTACGGGGTCTACCTTTTATAGATATCTACAACTTGCCTCCGTACAGTGATCGCTTAGAGCTAATTCATCTTCAGCCGCTCAAAAAACATTGAGGAGTTGTTGATGTACTCTTTGTTCACCAACTACTCACTGGTTGTATTGACTGCCCTACCCTGTTCTTAATCATGCCGATTAATACCAACCCACGTAACCTTACGTCTGCACCCCTATTCCACATCAACTTTCACCGAACCCCTTGTCCTTCTCGTAGTTTTTAAGTCATATTAATGTTAGTTTTAACTTTAGTTTTTAAGTTATAGGTTTGCATTTAGTATTCAATAAACTGTCCGGGGTTGACCCGGACCTCAATCAGACAGCTAAGTTGAGTCCAAAATCCTCAAAGAGCCGTGGTGGGCACAGCTTACGACAACACCAGGTGAAGAATTTGAGCGGGTGCCCGCTGATGAAAATAGCCATTTCAAATGATTAAGGGAACAATTTTTCGCAGTTTTGAACAGCATGCAACTAGAGACCTACTACTTACATTGGTGGAAAAATTCTAGAGCGGTGAAAAGAAAAAAAGATGTGCTCCTCAGGATACTAAAGAAAGGCAATCTAACAGAGTTTGAAAATAGGGAAAGCATCTGCGTGCAATTACAAAAGTAGTAGCCAGCATATCAGCAACGAACGAGCAGGTTCTGTTCTGGATCCTTCTGCGTTAACCCCATTAACACCTTACGAATTATAGTTAAGCAACGGGCCTGTTCTCTTCATTGATTAGTAAACGGAGACTTCCTGTGTCACACATAGGAGACTCAGTCCAAATAAATTGTTAACTATCATATTATTGAAGCAAGTTATGGAGGTGCGAGGTTCCATATGCTGCATAGAGGTAGATTGTCGATTTGTCTTTTGAAAATATGGTTTCGACGATAATGATCAGTAAGTGCAGAATAGAACAAAAAGGTTTCCGAAAGTGAGATTTTGAATGTGAAGATATCCTTTGCAGTATCCCACCGGATGCCAAGTACCTTAATCGCATTTTTTTTTTGTCGACTCTATCCTCCTCTGGGACTGACATCAGTAGCTTCTCGCAGTTGCTTGCCTATTTACGTAATGGAAAGACTCATTTCTTCAATATTCTTATGAGTTGCGTCTGCATCTCCAACGCTTCTGTTACTGAGTCCGCCCCATTAATTACGTCATCCACGTAGAAGTTCCGCATGGCTATTTTTGATGCAAGTGGGAAGTCATCTCGTTCATCAGCCGCCAGCATGCGAATAGCTAAGTATGGTGCAGCCGCATCTTGCAATCTAGGCCCGACCCAAAGATGATCGTTGAGCAACGTCCCATCGGATGTTCTACAGGACGCGTCAAAAACAATTCGCAATTTTGTTGTTGAGCTAGATGCCTTTAATACTCCTTTAACACTACGTTGTGATGAGCGAAATAGTGGGGAGTGTTCAACGCAGTAAGTTGTACCTCTGTCATATGTCCATGTTCCTTATATTCATTAAAAATGCTTTTGTATTCTTCGTGAAACGACGGATTTGTTTCTAATTGTAGGAGCTGCACATTAAAATAAACCTAGCATGGAATACGTTTCTTCTTTGAAAGGAAGTTGAACAACATATTGTCTATCCATCTGTCCTTAATGTGTTTTGCAAAAATGTGTCTCACATTTTTCTTCCTCTGGTGATAAAAGGTTTCGACGCTGAATTTCCTCAAGTTCCCGAAACTTACTTAGCAGGCTGTCTAAGGTTTGAATTTATGTTTTAATATGAAGAGACGTTACTTATGATTGGCTGCTGGTTGAAGTGCTTCCAGAAAGTACTCAACCTAGTTCCGTACTTTGAGCTATATGAGTACCCGGTTCTCCTTCCAATATACCTTCAAGCATAATGAGTGGGTAAACATCGCAGCCCAATAAGACATCGATTTTGTTAGATTTGTTGAACTTTAGGTCAGCAAGCTCTAACATATGTTTCTTAGATGATTCCAATCAGAAGTAGGCACCTTGGGAAGCACGGCCGTAAGTTTGTCCAGAACCAAAGCATTAGGCTGAAACCTAAAGGTTTTGTTCACGTTAGATAAAACTGTGAAGGCAACTTTCCACTTTGAGATACTTGTTTTTGTTTCTCCAACGCCAATAATATTCACGCAGTTTCTTTTTTTTTCAATTTAAGAAGTTGAGCGGCGGACTCAGTAATGAAAGAAGCTTCTGACCTAGGATCTAAAAACGCAGCAATGGTTAGCCAGCATGTTTTAGAACCTTGAAGAGGACCGTAGCCATTCAAGGGTGCTTGAATTTATTCGGCTACAAACGCGCTATATGCTGAAGTACTTCCGTTTGAGGGTTCAGAGGTTTCTAACGACACCGATTTTAAAGTGTCGGCGGAAGAGGGAGTTGCGTTGTTTGGTTATGGAGTCGGAGTGTGATCGCTATAACGCATTGCGTTAGCTCTCTCGTTCATATGCAGTAACGAATGATGTTTATGGTGGCACGTAGAACACGTAAACGTGCTTGTACAATTTTGCGTAAAATGTGCACTAGATAAACAGTTAAAACATAATTTGTTCCTTTTAACAAATTCATGTCTTTTTCTTATATTGAATGCCTTAAACATAAAGCAATTTCGAATAGCGTCTAAGCCATGGTATAGCGAACACTTATTTGTAATTATAGAGTTATGAACTCGAGCTTGAAGAGTTTTAGGTTTTTAGTGACTAACACCTGATGAGGAATGATGTCCAATGATGTCCAATGTTCTTGACCTCATCAAAATGAAATCTTCTAGAACGCCATATTGAGGGTAGTCTACATGCGTATAGATTTGTGATTCCCAAAACTCACGAGTTGTGAAAGGATGTTTCTGCACTATGTGAAAGATGAGAATGTCTTCCCATGACTCTACAGCTACACCAAGATTTTTGAGCGATTGTTTCGTTTCGCTTGTCGCATCTATTAACAGTTTGAGATCTTCGGACGATTCTGTGGTAAGTTGAGGTTGATCAAATAGAAGTTTGAATTGATTATCCTTTAATAACCTGATTTTTTGAAATCTTTTCACCAACAACGCCCATACAGCTTCACCCGTTAAATTACCTTTCAAATATTGTAACTTATGGGCATCGGATAATGAAGTATTTTTATTTACCATGGCTTCAAGCACATTTTAGGAGAACCATCAAAAGTGGGGATTTTAATTGGGGGGCAGCTTAAGTGCTAAGGAAATTTTGGCTTTCAGTTGTCGATAGCTGCTCTTTTAATTCACAGGAGTAATTAAAGGACAGGTTTTTTAGTTTGTGAAAGGTGAGCGATTCTATATAGTTGACCTTTAGGTCTTCTGTAGGACCTTCAACAATTTTCTGATGAAGCCTCCAAATTTGCTAAGCGCGCCTCATTCATGTGTACCGATTTCTTTGTTTTTTTTTTTCTAAATTCGAACACACTTTATAATCAGCGTCTATGCCTTGAGAAATCGTCTGAATCACATTAATTAAAATGGAATGTTTTACTTTGCTCATGATGAAACCAAAAGTTAAGTAATTAATACCTCGGAGAACGCACAACACATGATGTAATTAAGATCAAATATTATATCAACGATTTAAGGTGAATAATGTTATAATAAAAGCCACACACATGTAGTTTTGCGTTGCTCCCTCGCTGCACCAGCTTTTTCAGTTTCGTTTACCATCCGGCTCGAAGGACCAATGTTTGCCGCTAGGACAATTAGCAAATAAAATTAAAAAAGGGGACGAATTGTATCCTTCGCAGTCAAAAGTTGCGGAGTCAAATTACTGACTTTGCCGAAGTATGCAAAGAGACCAAAACGAATCCATCGAACAACAACTAAATTATTTGAAAATCGCTTCAATAGTGTACTAAGTACTCCTTTCCTTTAAAATTCTGATTTATTTTATTTATCTCAGTTACACGGCTATCGAATTAGGAATGATCTGCCAGCATCGTCATCGTCTCCAAGAAATCTATGGGTCAGCTGAATGCCCCGATGGTCCAGCTATAGGTCATTGAACCATCGCGGGATTCCTCGTCTATGAAAATCTGTCGACAGGTTTTTTTTATTTCTGGAAATTGCATACATGCACAATAAAAAACATCGCATTGTGGGAGGGCCCAAAAGCGGCCAACAATTTTCAGAGTTACCTCCCACAAATTTACAATGGGATTTGAGTCATCATTCATGCTCTCCCAATTTTTGGCTAAACGATAGGTAAGCCTATTGATACATAAGATGATAAAAATAAGAGGACAGGTCTGATAAGCCGTCGGATTTTGTGCTATGCCGTCGGCGTTTCGTGTGTGTGGATCTAGCTCAAGAATGATGCATGTTGCCTTGGAACATTATTCTTATGAAACGTGTTAAGTAAAATATGAGGACGATCATGATTTAGATAATTTATCTTGGCAACTCTCTCACCAACTTCAATTTATAACACTTTAATATTATGTACTTATGCATATCAATTCTGAGTAAAAGGTTAGCTCTGATTATCACTTCAAAGGAGTCGGTCTTTTCTTTCATTTTCTGAAGTGAAAAGGTTCTCAGGTCTACGAAATAAAATGTTTAATTGTCCCTTTAAATAATAATGTTTTATTTTTGTATGTTGAATTAAAATATAGCACCAGTTTTCTTATAACAATTTCAATTTCAATTTCAATTTATTCAGTTTCTTACATTCTATAACAAGAATTATTAAATACCTACAATTTACAATTTTATTTTTCACAAAATTTACTTCTAGAGAAAAAGAGAAAACCTAGGTACTTAAAATATTTTAAAAAAAAACACACTTTGTGGCCAAATAGAAGACCAGTGACAAGAGTTTTGTTTAGCAATAAGTTTATATCAAGGAATTAAGTTTAAAAGCCGAAAGAAAAGGAGAAAAAAACGCATTTTATGACATTCACTGTGCGAAATGGCGGAAAAAGATGGAAAAATGAATTGAACGAGATATGATGAATGAGAATGAAAGTTGCAATGGAAATATTTAGTACAATTGACCAAATTGTTACTTGTAAAATTGACTTCACCTCAGATTTAGATAGCAGCCAAATTTTGGGCTTTTTAAGAAACCTGAAACCGTGTGTAATTTGGTTAGATAGTTCCGACGGCAGTATGAATGCTGCAATGGAACTAAGAAAACGCCTACAGTGCTCTTTGTTGACTGTTGGGACGAATACAGTGTTCCTATTTCTAAGCAAGTACACCTCGTTTCTTCTGTAATCAATATTACCGCTCCTAATGCAGAACAGTTTTAGTGCTTTGTAAATATATAGATACCGTAGAAGGAGTATTTTCGCTGATTGAAATAAAGGCAGTGAGTGCTCGGATTTATTTTTATGGATTATTAATCTCAATATTAATTGCTATGACAATGGGCATCCGGATGAACCAGTGCATAGCAAATTACATAGTAATGTGGCAAATAGTACATTTTGTTCATGGCGATGTATAGCAACTATTTTACTGACGCAATACCATATGTGGCGTCCAGCATAATTTGTTGTCTATTAAAACTCAAAGATATTTAAAGTCTCCAACAAAATCTAGTACAAAACATTGTTCCGAACAACGCACCCTATCGCCTTTGGGGTGATGACAACGAATATCCTCAATCTGTACGCCACAATTAGACAATGAAAAACACATAGCCTTGGACTTATTACTAAAGACCATTTGGTGATAGTTCAGTCAAATTCCATTCAGATGGAGATCAGCTGTCAATTCGCTTTTTATATGCATCGTATACTTGTCTGAATAGGACAGGGCAAGGTCATCCGCATAGCCTATTAAATGACCATTAAGAGGTAGGTTAACAATGGAATTAATGTAGATTAGAAACAGTATTTATCCCAGGACCGATCCCTGTGGAACACCAATATTCGGACACCTTCCTTCTCCACTCACCAGTCCATTCACCTTCATTTTTTGTATTCTGCTTATCAGGAATGATTTGAACCATTCAATAATGTTTCCTGTGAACTCAGCATTGAACAGATTTTGCAGCAATATTTCATGATTCACTAAATCAAAGAGACTTATTTAACACATCGCAATTTATTTTTGACAAGAAATACAAATTTATAGAATTTTAATCAACTTTTATAAAAAATACGAATAATACGGATACAACTTAACGTTTATTATTTAAAAAAGGACGTAAGAAACTAGCTAAATAAAGGGGACATACCACCTCGATCAAACCACCAACCACCGTGTGGCGCTCCCATTGTTCCGATTTGAGTACTGTTTTTTTTTTGTTAAGTTGGTAAATCTATTGTTGACATTCTCTCTAAATCTTAGCATCATAGCTTGACATTTGCAAAAGTTACGTAGCCAAGAGTACATCTATCTCTGTATGTGTTGGCGATTTTTTACAATTTTAGAAATAGGTTTAAATTTGCAACAACGAACTTGTATTAAATTTTGCGTAAAAAACTTATTTAATGTTGGAAAAGTGTTTCGATTCTCTAAACAAAACAGTTGTTTACTAGTGGCACGAGCGGTTCAAAAGTAGTCGTGAGTTAATCGAAGATGATGAAAGCAGTGGCAGACCATCGACATCGAGAACTGACGAAAACATTGATGGAGTAAAAGAAATGTTGGTCAATAACCGCAAATTAACCATCGTCGTGTAGTAGCAAAGTTGGTGCCAAAAGACCTCAATTTCATGCAAAAAAGAGACCATGTTGACGTCGCAAAGGGATGATTTGCGAGGCTGAATCCGATCCCACATTCATCAAAAGGATCATTATTGGAGACGAGACGTAGGTTTATGAGTACGACACGCAATTCAGACATCAGGCAAGTGAATGGCGTTCACCAAATGAGCCGAGACCAAAGAAACCACGTCATTTTCAGTAATGCTCACGGTTTTCATGGATTACAACGGTGTAGTGCATCATGAATTTTTTGCCAAAAGGCCAGACAGTAAAGAAAGAGTATTATTTAGGCGTTATGATACGTTTGCGTGAAGCAATTCGCCGAAAGAGACTAGAATTGTGGGCAGAAAACTCGTGGATTTTGCACCATGATAACGCACATTCGCACAGTGCCATCGTTATTCGTAATTTTGTGACGAAAAATGTAGCAAATACCATCCCCATCCAATAGTCACCGAATTCACCTGATTTGGCTCCCTGTGACTTCTTTCTGTTCAATCGAGTTAAAAAACCACTACGGCCGAGAGGAAGTACGAGTAATGGAAAAATCGCAGGAAGCCCTGATGAACATATCGAAAACCGACTATAAAAAATGTTTCGAGGATTGGATCAAGCGCTGGCATAAATGTGTGGCTGTTCATGGGGCTTACTTTGGAGGGAACAATATAGATTTAGATGAATAAACTTGTATAAATTCCGGGAACATTTTGATCGAGATGGTATGATATTTTTTCTACTTTTTTCAAAACTCCTGTTCGATAATTTTCTCTTGTACTCATGATTTGGCTCTTCTCTCCTTAACATCCAGCAATAGTCATCCATCATTTTGGCGTCCCTCGTTTCTTGATAACTTTCCTCCATTTTAATATTGTTAATCAAGTTGTTGACTAGATTTTAATAATTAGGACTGTTTCCGTTTCCTAAAGAATGTACCACGATCTCTTCGAATGATTTATAAGTTTGCTTTTCAGTCTCGTTCATAGGTTTTTTCAAAGTCATCATTGTGTATTAATTTCTGAATGTTGGGGCCAACGAAAATGTGCTCTTGTCTGCTGTATTTGCAAATATTGCTTCATGATACCTAATTTGATTTGAAGTGGTGGAAGTAGAATTTTGGAACGCTCAACCAGAGTCCTGAGTACAACATTTTTACTTTCCGGGCTTAAAGATACTCTCTGGGGGCAATCTTTTTTGATCCAATATTGTGCTCTATGGGAGAGTAGACCGTTTATACAGGAAGCAGGGGTATTTTGTATATCCCTTTCTGGCTAGCCAAGAGGCATATTGTGTACATATCTTCAGATCACCACATATAGGCCAGCCATGATTGGAGTAGTTTATCTTTTTCAGGATAAGATGTTAATGTCCATAGTTTTCTTTCAAATGTCCAACAGGTAAAGAAGCTGTTTTAATACTTCGTTTCGAAGAATGTCTTCAATCTTTTGGACTGTATTCCACATGAAAGGTCTTAAGTAGGCCCGGCACATCTTGTATGGCAGGAAATCCTTTTCTCGTCTCCTATAACAATAAAAGCTCGTTGTAAGGCATAACAATTTTTTTTTCTTTTAGCCTTGAACCGAGTAATTCCGCCGCATCTTTCGTAAGATTGAGATCTCTCGTCATATCATTTAATTCACTTTGAGGTAACACCTGACTGAAACTTTCTCTCTTGCACTTGCGATACTCATCGTCCGAATCCCAAATATCTACAACAGCTTCTTGAGAAAAACGGAGAGATTACGATGATTCCGCAGCATGACATAATTCTTGAATATCGGGATCTTTGTGCGCAGACAGAATCATAAAACGAACGCTAGACATATCCCAACTAAAAAAAAATTACGTGTTCGAATTTGTTTGGTCTCGGAGCTATTATATGGCTGTAGTACCTGGAAAGTGACTCCCGATCCTACAATCCAGTGGCAAACTTTTGTAAAGGAGTGTCTGACAAGAACACGCAGATTATTCTGGCCAAACCTGATAAAAGAACTAGTCATGGATGTATCCAGGCTTCGTAAAACCCAAACTGGTAGTGTGTTAGTCACATGCTACGTAAGGAAAGAAATTGTATTGCCGAAAAGCTAAGAAATGGAATCTATTGACAAAGAAAGATGAATACGGGAAAAACACGTCGTAGAGGAGTCTCGGAAAATAGGAAAAAGCTTAGTGGCTTAGATTTTGTTACAGTCTGAGATGGAACAGGGCCTCAGTCGTTCCCAACTAAGTGCGCCATCTAAGATGAGGTCATCTTCTACTTATATGTTCGCTAGGCTAGAGTTGAAAAGTTTCCGGGACGGGGCACTTGTGTTAATGCATCCAAGGTGACTAGCCATCTAGGTCAGGATATCCGTTACACGGCTCATACTCGCTGTTGGAAGGTCTTTTTGGTTGCTTTCTTAACCCAAAACAGCAGAGATTAGCAAGAGTGATTTTTCGCGTGACTTCCGCGCTGGTCCCATTGTCGGAAATAGCTGGATAGAGTGGGATAAGGACAGAAGAAATCGAACATGATAGTGCGTAGGCGTGGTTGATACATTCAGACTCATAAGAGAATATAGGATATAAGTAAATACTAAAGTAATTGTGAGAGGAAGTTTAGATTACGTAAGTGTGGCTGTTGGAAAGACCAACCCACTTAGGCCAATTGGTCCATTTTGATGCCGCGTGGATCTGTCATCCCCCTACTCTTGGAATGAGTTTGAGCTTCTAATGAAGCGTAGAAGACTGTTGACGCCTATATTGTGTATATTGGAAAGCTTCTAGGTGGAGTTTTTTTTTTGATTTCAGGAACGTATATCAACGCTCCGAGATTTAAGGTAGTATTTTCTGTTTCGATTAAAGGAAGAGTAGGTTTCTTAGTGGGTTTCAGCATCCATCTCATTCATTTAGTAAACCCTTAGGTTTCTGCGCCGTATTGCTAAAAGATCCCTTATTGATCACAATTAACGCGCATCTACGAGGGCCCTTTAATTCCTCCAGTTTTGCGACTTTCCAGTTGGAAGGGTCAAGTTGCTGGGCCTAATAATGTCTCCTCAGAATGTCTTCTGGGGAGGAGGGTTGACCTAGCATCCAGGTGCGGGTTCTAGGGTTGCTAAGTATATCCTCTTTAGACATAACCTCGAGCTTTGCACTCGGTCAGACCTTTCCTAATCCACCTACGGCTTTTGTGTAAAGAGGGGATCTTTTATTGGCGTGGTTTTCCCGCATGATGGCTAAGAAGCTGCCCGAAAGCTTTAATTTGACCAACTGCCACCGCTCAGGTGAAATTGAACCGTCGGCGTCGTTTTTATCGATCTCCGGAATTTCGCTAAAAGACCTCATAGATGTGACAGTAGAAGGCCTGGGGGGTTTTGGCGCTTTTAATGTTGAGACTCTAGGGAACCGACATGGTTTCTTCCAACGATCTCTGGCACTTGGAGAAGGCTTTCAACGATTTAAGAACTGTGGGTAATCCGTTTTCTAGGAAGTTGTTGTCCCACTTTATCGTGTTTCTCATCTCCGCAGTTCTCTTGACCATTGGAGTGGATCCGAAGGTTTTGATAGTGAGTCTGCCATTGGATGGGGCTTGCCGACGCAGGTGAGCGTGTGATTCCTCTTTTGAGGGAGGATTTTAGTAACAGCAGGAAGAGCGTGGCCTGCCACAAACTTGGTGCTGTTAGGCGTGGGAAAAGTGGTAGGACCATGGCTTGCCACAGTCTTGCCGCTCCTTGAGAGTTTGGGGTTTTGCTCGTTACGCCTGCCTTCAGAAGATGCACGATGGTCTACCACAGATTTGTCTTTGATCGGCATTGCAGAAGCCTTGCCAATATTCAGTGTAGTCAACGTACTACATTAAAAGAGTACCGTCCTCGAATTTTGTTTTTGTGGTTTTTTATTCCATAAGGGATTCCACGAGAAGTGGAGAAAGGGAGATCCATCTGTACAGAGATCCCCTGTATATAAATAACGGTAGCTAGTTAGGAGGTCGCCAAGTATCCGTATACTCCTTTCACGGCAGAACTATTTTTAAAGATACTGGGTCCTCTGTCAGGCTGATCCTTGGCACGTGTCGTGTCAAACCTTAATCCAGCCAAGGGGAGAATTAAGTGGGAAGGAAGGAGGAAAGTGAAGAAGGGAGAGGGTTCTTGAGAGTTATTGACCTTACTCAATCTCTACAACTCGACTAGTTCGATGCTCAGGTAGAGGGTAAGGAAGCTTAACTGAAAGCCAATCTGCTAAAACGAAATACGCAATCTATTTTTGAATACAATTTTAAGGTAAGGGGTTCACTCCGACCATTCGACCTTAAGTCTTCTCACACATCTAATCGACTAAACTACACCCATGAAAACGACTTTTGGATATCATACTCGGACAAAGATAGGTTTCTTCAATATGAACACGCTTCACTAATGTTGAGAAGAATATGAAAACTTTAGCAGGTTCTCGATCGGCATCCTCCTGTTTCGATCACATCGACGCCTTGGGTATCATCATTGAACAGCGTTTGGAATATGCAAACAGAACAACCACTAAGGAGGGTAAAGTTTTTCAACGAACTATGATATACATATATAACCAACCGCAAAATCTGCGTTCGGGATGTTGACCAAAAAATATCCGAAAGCAGTTCTATCAGCTTAGGAACCATGCTGATCTGATCTGTCGTATAAATGCAAACCTTTTTGAATAGTTTTCCATGGAAGATCTTAAGGATTAAAATCAGACTAGGTTAGAGTCGTATGGACATTACAATACCAAGACGACGGTAGCAGTGAATTGGTCATACTTTTCGATAAGGAGACATTTCCATTGCTTGTCATGTTATGCATTGAAATCTGCTAACCCTGAATGAACAGTCGAACAGACGAAGAAGAAGCACGTCTATTCGGACGAAGCTGCGGAGTGGCAAGCAACCGTACGCGATTACAGTAGCAAAGGTGAAATCCACGAGCAGTTACGAAAAATAAGTAAATCAGACTGATGCCTTACAAGTACATGACGGCATTACAGCGAGTAAAATTGTCGCTGTTGGCAGTTGACAATACAGAGACTCTATCATTTCACTTCGCAATACCAATGACTCTGATTTAGCACAAGAGTGGATCATAGTTCCGAGATGAGACTATTTTCTGATTCATACGAAATCCATCAAACAATAAACACAGGTAAATTAAAAAAAAACTGCAAAGTGGATAACCACAGCACGTAACCTCTACAAATTTTTCCATATATACGAGTACCTACATCTGTAAGCCTCTCTCCTTGGGAGAAATCATTCAACCTAACCTAATTTGATATCATGGCTTTAAATGGAAGATGTAGTTTTTAGATGAGAATACCAAATGAATATTCCGGGGTAGTTTACACTCTCTACACATTCTACGTCATATCGCTATTGATGACCTGAAAAATAGAAAAATAGAATTGCGATGGAGCAGTTGAACTATTTTAATTCACACATTTTAGCACCTAATCAAAAACAATTCACACTTCCTTGCTGTGCGGAATAGACTCTATGCCAGCGACGGCTTGATTTGTTAGAGTTTCAATTGCTTGGTTCAAAAGTGACCATTAATTAATTATCCACATCAGGTCCCTTCCAAGTCTTCAAGTGATGTGGCACAATTACTTCTGGTGATTATCCAAATAAAAGAAACCCTAAGTGATATTCACATTTATTTTTGACCGAAATTCTGAAGGGCACGGTTACGAATGGGTAGATCCACAATGTCTGTCAATAATTGTTGTCTTATAGGAGCCAAATAAATGATGTAATGAAAAATATGGTTAACATGGAAAGTTTGTAAAGAAAATAGAAGACATAGCAACACGCAAAGTCTCGAAGACAGTACGTCTTAAGCAACTACAACTTGTTCATGCGGCAACCATTCTCTACATTTTTCCACGGTTTCCAGAACGAACTTTTGAGCGGACCTATTGCTCAGGAGGTACTTTTAAAGATGATAGAGCTCAGTTTATGTAACATCACCTTTTATCCAAAAACATTTTCATTCCTTATTAATGAGATTGATAAATTAGTGAGTATTCGTCCAGAGTCCTCGTTTTGTAACTTTTGCTTATTCAGTTGCATGCACCAAGCTCACAGAGGTCCCTTTCAGCTTTAGAGTGTTCCCTAAGCTAAGGTCTTGCTTTAACGCGTTTCCCATCGGATAAAAAATCGAAAACACTCCAGAACAGAGTGATGATACTTATTCTCTCAGCATTTCCTTGACATAGAAGCCGATGATTTCTTGGCCTTCGAACAATGTCAATGTCGCTGCATAGCCCACACAATCCATTGTAATATCTTCTTTTCCAAACTCCGTTTTTGCAGATAGCATCGAAAATCACTTGAAGAACTTTTCTCCCGAAGTAATCAAGTTCATCTTCGTCCCATTTAGATAAATTTTATTTATTAATTTATTAATCTTACATAAATGTAGACAATAATACATAGAAAATACAGCGGGAGCATCATAGGCTTACTGCTGTGGTGTATTGTATATTTTGAATTTTACTTTTGACGATGTACTTAAATAATTGGTGGCGATCAGAGGCATCCATAGGATAGGTTAAATACCCATGAGATGGACGTCCCTGACCGTCCCAAACTGAAAGTAATAAGATTAAGTTTTAAATTTCGCTTTCTAGTTCCAGTTTTTGTAATAACTTAAACACGTTTTTTATGTTTTGTTCTGAAGGAACTTTGAGAATATTTATGAGATTTTCTTTGTAATATTTAATACATATTTTTTGTATTTTGATGCAATCACAAATGAAACGTTTAATTGTAAGTCTAGTGTTAATAGAGCAAAAATGGCAGATTTTAGGAGGATCTTTGCTGAAGAGGTGTTTGTGAGTCAAGCGTGTGTGACCAAGACGAAGGCGGATGAAGCATTTTAACATTTTTGTTGTTGAATTAGTTGGGTAGAGTTGGGGGTTTGCGTTAGGTTTTACTGTAGAGTAATGATGCTGGTAATTGTTCCATAATTCACGTTTGTTTTCATTCCAGTGTGCTTTTAATAATTTATCTAAATCCTTTTTATTGGGTCGATATGAAGATATGGCGACGTTGGGGTCCGTTGAAACATTTTTTGCTGTGATGTCCGCTGCTTCGTTCCCAGGTATACCCATATGTGCTGGGGACCCAAATGATTTTTATTTTTGGACTTTAGCACATTAGATAGTCCCTGATTTGAGTGATGAAAAATGTGTTATGAGTTGTGCTTTTTATAGCACGAATAACAGAAAAGCTGTCTGCATGTATAGGGTTTTCCAATAAGGGCTTGACAACAATTTTTTTGTAAATAAAACGCAAACCATTTGAGATATTTCAAAAACTTTTTTATCGACTTGAAGTACAATCAAAACATTTATGAATGGAAGTCGACTTCGTTCATATGGCCACCGCGGGCACGTTTGCAGCAGTCGATTCGTTGGACCCAATTTTCAACGACTCAGCCACACATTTCGGCCGAAACGGCCGCTATTTCGCCTTCAATGTTGGCCCCAACGTCGTCGGCGTGTTGGCATAAACCAATGACTTAACGTAGCCCCTCGGAAAATAGTCAAGCGGCGTTAAATCGCACGAACGAGGCGGCCAATCGACTGGCCCATTTCTTGAGACAAGACGCTCACCATACTTACTCTTCAATAAATCGATTGTAGCGTGTGCTGTGTGGCTTGTGGCATCATCTTGTTGAAACCACATGTCGTCCAAGTCCATATCTTTCAATTCGGGCCAAAAATAATCGGTGATCCTGGCGCGATAACGCTGACCATTCACAGTAACGTGACGATCGTTATCGTCGACGAAAAAATATGGTCCAATAACGCCTCCGGCATGCAAACCGCACCAAACTGTTATTTTTTGTGGATGAAGTGGTGATTTATGAAGCACATGTGGATTTTCACCCGACCCATAACGCATATTTTGCTTATTGACGAACCCATTGAGCCAAAAATGAGCTTTGTCACTGAAGATGATTTTGCGATATAATTCATCATCTTGGCGCATCTTCTCCAGAACCCAATCGGAGAACGTACGTCGCTTCAAATGGTCCATCGGCTTCAATTCTTGAGTCAGCTTGATCTTGTATGGGTGTAAACCAAGATCCTTACGCAAAATACGCCATAACCGTTGTCTCACTTATACGGCAACATCACACAGCGAATATGTAGACTCAAATTTTTGCACTAAACTTATTATTGCCTGTCTACTAGGGCGAGAATTACGACTGAAAATTGGAGTTAACGCTCTCCGTTAATTCCGAATTTCGGTAGAAAATTTTTATAATTTGCAGACGTTGCTCGTTCGTGTACTTCACCATGATGAAAATGTTGAGTTTACTGAATAAATTGACAGTGACGGTTTGATGATTAGTGAAAGAGTGCGTTCACAAATTAAATTCAAAGCTGTCAAGTTGGAAATCCCTTTATAATAGTGTTTTTGTTACTCTTCACAGCAATGTTTGTTGCTTTCTACCGAAAAGATGGAAAAGAAGGTTGGAAGCTTCTCTGCTAGTAATATTGTACCGTTTTCGTCAACGCTCTGGTCATTTTTAGAGCCGTCTGTATATATGGACTTCCAGGTGATAGAGTTAAAGGAACATTTTAGTCCTTGAAAGAGTTGGATAAACATTTCTTTTGGTATTGAGTCTTTGTTGTGATGCGACAAGCTGGTGTTTATTGTTTTTTTTTTTTGCAATAACCAAGAGGGTTTTTTTGGGGCAGGTATACTCTTTACGTTTGAAGCGTTTTCTAGTTCTCTGGCTATTGTTAGAGCTTTATGTAACGTTTCATGATTTTTTTTGCATCTGTCACAATTGGAGAGTTGTATGATTCGAATATTTTTGGGATGAGCCGAGCAATTATAGCAATTGATACGATCTTCAATGCTTCAGAAGGTAATTTCGGTCAATAAGTTATTTATTGGGGTAGTCTTGAACGCTTTAAGAAAAGTACGTATAGCAGCATGGCAAGACGGGTAAAGTTGTTTTATATTTGATCGTGACGTTTTGCCATATATAACTAGACCATAATCGATTTTAGACAAAATGATTGCTTGTGTTACATGGATTAAAGTATTTATGTGAGCATAACCATTTTTTGAGGAAAGATATCTTACGAGTCTGGATACTAGTGTTTTTTTTAATTCTGAATAATGTTTTTGGAATCTAAATTTATCGTCAAAATCAACACCTAATATATTTAAATAGTTTACATTTGGTATAATTGTATTGTTTAAACTAATATCAAATCTGGAGCAATTGAGTTTACTTTTGCCTGAAGAGATATCTGCTCTCGATTTGTTACACCAGTCTTTTATATTATTAAGTACATATATGTATGTTTAAAAAGATTGACATATTGACTACTATTATTGCATTTAGTCATAATATACAAATCATCTGCATAGAGAGTGTGATCTATATTATTAACTTTACAAATTATTTTGCTTAGTTCATGAAATGCTACGATAAAAAGGATCACTGAAAGTGGCGATCCTTAAGGGATGCCATTATTTAGATCATGTATTGCAGAGAGAGTATTGTTAGCTTTTATATAATGATACATTTTGGAACCGCTTTTCCATTTTTGTATAAATTATTTAATATAATATGAATACTAAATCTGTCGAAAGCTTTCTCAAAGTCAATCAAAATTAAATGCCTTTCGGCGAACCATAACAACCCGTTGGGGACAATTTTCTCTAATATTTTGATAATGCAAGGCAAAAGTTATCGGCCTAAATCCGTTTGTGTCGGTTACTTTTTTATTAGGTTTAGGGATTGGAATTGTTATAGCTGTTTTCCAATTTTGAGGAATGATACCTTTTTCGAGGATTAAGTTAAACAGATTAGTGATTCGTCGTTTGACTTCAATAGGTGCATTTTGTATCATGGGATACGAAATCCTGTCGTAACCGAGTGTGTAGTAACCTAAGGATTCCATGGTTGCCTTTGCAAGCAGTGAGGCCATGCAAGGGTTGTCACAGACCCTTATGAGGTGTTGCGCCAGAGCCAAATCGGTTTTAACAAGGAATGTTACATCTTGACCTACACCACCAACTTAATGGCGACAAGGCATCGAGGTTTTAACGGGACGGGGGCGCTTGTAGCATTAGCCTGAAAGCCATTTCCGCAAAATTTCACTCTTGCTTACTCAGGTAACAGAATACTACAAACGTCAGCCCTCATAGCTGTTATTCCAATTATTTTTCCAGTATGCCATAATTAAGACCTTACTGGGCTCACCTTGTGGCGGGTACCGCCGGATCTCGCCATTTGCTTCTTCCTGTATCCCTCGTTGCCACCTTGTGGGGTGATGAGCACTTACATGTAAGACGGTGATTGCTCGTCTTGTCACAGAGAGTTCATATGGGTTCCTTTGACCTTTTCAGCCAAGCCCTCCTTCTCCGCCCTCTGGATGGGGGGCTACTTATTGGGTTTCGCAGTTAGCCTCCACCTGGGGTGTTCCGATAACCATGCTTGGATGCATTACCTCAGCGTCATTCAGGCTTCAGCTCGGGTCGTTTAGAGCTATAACGCTATGTTAT
Source organism: Volucella bombylans (assembly GCA_949129095.1). Taxonomy (NCBI): domain Eukaryota; kingdom Metazoa; phylum Arthropoda; class Insecta; order Diptera; family Syrphidae; genus Volucella; species Volucella bombylans. Next base: position 115,193,514 of record OX422142.1, on the reverse strand, counting down.
GCCTCTGGAACACGAATGGATTTTAGTCGCCTCTTACGACAGGCATACCTTACCTCAGGTGTATTCTAACCCCAACCTGAAGGGTTTGTGTGTGTGTGTTTTTTGTTTTTTTTTTTTTGGGTGCGCCAAAATTACTTCGCGGGGCTGGTTAGCAATTATGCTCTAATCTACGAGGCCGCCTCTTGAGCTCTTCTTAGGGCTTCTGCTCTTCGCAGCGCGTACTGCACGCGCACTATAAACGAGCAGATCTCCATCCACTTGTCCTCTGACTGCGTCATGTGACTAATGAGATTGTCTGGACTTGGCAGATTTACCTTTTCTTCTGCAAAGCGTCTGCAGTAGAACACTGTATGCAACGCATCCTCTTCCTCATTTTGGCATTCTGGGCACTGGGCGAACTATCGTGTCCAAATCTGTGGAGGTATTTCCGGTAACCGCCGTGCCCAGACAGGAACTGTGTGATATGGTAGTTACAGTTCCCCCATGATCTCTTTGTCCATGTTTCTATGATGGGAATAAGCTTATACATCCACCTGCCTTTTGTGGAGCGGTCCCACCTGGTTTGCCACAGCATTGCGGATGCTGCCTTTTCTTCTTCCTTAACCCTCTTTGCCTCTTGCCGGTTCGATGACCCTTGCGGGACTCCCGCGGAAACACTGTAGTGCTTAGCACCATCGTCCGTATGGTACTTTAACATCCTGTTACTGAAGTAGTCCGTGACTATCCTCAAGAGGTAGTATGGTGTATCCATCCTGGCCAAGTATCTCCTAATAAACGACCAGTTCGCCGAGTTGAACGCTTTTTTGACGTCGAGCGTTACTACTGCGCAGTATCTTTTTGTCCCCCATTTCCATCTTTTCCCTTGTATTGCTTCAGTTGCTGTATCTACTACCGCCTTTATTGCATCGAAGGTAGAACGAGATTTTCTGAAGCCGTACTGGTGATCTGACAGCGCTCCGTTTTCCTCTTCCACCGCCAGCAGTCTGTTGTATATAATACGCTCTAGGATCTTACCTAGAGTATCAAGCAGACATATTGGGCGATACGATGATGGTTCTCCGGGTGGCTTATTGCCCTTTCGAAGCAGCACTAGGTGTTCCAGCTTCCATGGCGTAGGGAATATCCCCTCCTCTAGACACCTTTGCATCGTCGCTAAGAAGATGTCCGGTCTCGTCTTAATAGCCATCTTTAATGCCTTATTCGGGATGCCATCTGGTCCAGGTGCTTTGGTGTCTCCAATTTTTTTGCAAGCAGCAAAAAGTTCTTCCGACGTGATGGCCGGGATATCTTCCATATTGGTCTCCCTTGTGATGGTGACCATAGTAGTTGGTCTATGCGGGAATAGGTGCTCTACTATAGTCCTTAGCATTGCAGGGCAGGTTAGTTGTGGGGACCTGTTGCCTTTGAGCTTCTTCATCACCACCCTATACGCTAAGCCCCAGGGGTCTAGGTTAGCCTCGTCGCAGAGCTGTCTAAAACTCCTTGACTTACTCTCTTTAATGGTACTTTCCAGTTCCCGTCTCGCCAGTTTAAAGTTGGTTAGTCGTTCTTGAAAACCTTCTCTTCCTCTGGATCTCTGAGATCTTCGTCGTGCTTGTAGACACTTCGCTCTGTCGGTCCACCAGTAGCAAGGCTCTCCTCTTTTACTGACAGATCTTCTGGGCATTGATGCGTCGCACGCTGCGGTCATGGTCTGGATTAGCTGATGAGAAAGGGCTTCAGCCGATCCATTGTTCATTGTAGCGCTGGTGTTTAGCATTTCCTTCAACATATCTTTGTCAAGCAGCGTGTCCTTCCACTTTGGGACTGTTAGCTTGGGGCACAGTCTGCGTTTCTCTTTGCCGACATTAAATAAGATATCCTGGTGATCGCTATGGGTATATTCTTCACTGACTCGCCATTTGGTTTTCCACAGGAGTGAGTTGCTCATGTATGTGATGTGTACCCCAGGCGTTGAAATCCCCAGCAATAATAACTGGTTGTTTTCCTCATGCGTCAGCTACAATGTCGTCCAACAGCTTCATATAATCCGTCAATGATAGACTCGGCAGTGCATAGAAGCTATAAAAATGTACACCATTTATCTTAGAAGATACGAAGTGGTCTCCCCGATGGCCGACTGACTGCAGGGCATAATTCCCGCAGGTCCATATCGCGGCCTTTTTTGTGTTGTCATCTATCCAGCTGCTTCCATCTATGGCTTTATACGGTTCGCTTATTAGGCCTACGTCGATTCTTTTCTCCCTTACTGTTTGCGCCAGAAGGTCCTGCGCGGCTGCACAGTGGTTTAGATTTATCTGGACAGCATTCATCATATTAATTTGGCCAGTGCCTTCTTGAGTACCGGGCACTTGCTGCTGCCAGCCACGTGTCCAGCGTTTTCTGGAGTAACCATTTTACACCAGAAGCATAATGCGTCCTCTTTGCATTTTTGGCTATGTGACCTTCTTCTCCACAGTTTCTGCACTGCTTGGATCGGTCATGCTCGCTCTTGCACGGCCAAACTCCAGACACCTGAAGCATTTGGTGAGGGTCTTTCGAACGCGAATACGGCAATTTACCCAGCCGACTTTGATTTTACCGGATTCCAGCAATTTGTTCGCCATCTCTGCAGGTAGGCCCACTGTCGCGATCTGCGTGCCACCGTAGCCCTTCCTTTTGTGCACCTCTTAGCGGTGTGTCTTAGAATTTGGCAACGCTTGCACCTCATTGGATTCCTGAATCTTAAGGTTATACCAGCCTACATTGATAGATATAGGTGGGCGGAATAAGTTGAAGGTGAAAATGATAAGTCCAGTTGCTTTGAATTTATAGACATCAACAACTCCCTGGTCGCGCATCTCTTCTATAATTTCTTTTTGGGATACATTGATTAAACAATGTGCAAAGGCTGTACCCTTAGAAGACTTGAATTTATCATGTAAACTAACTTTTATTGGACATAGATTTGAAAGAGATGTTTTCGATAAGAAGTTGGGTGATGGAGTCATATGAGGTACTTATACCATCAATAGTTTTCTTTAGCAAGAAAACACTGAAAGATGTAAGCGATTTTTGAGGATCTGAGGGGGAAATAACGATAAATTTGGGATTTTTTGTGTTTAATTGGGATGGGTGAATTAACGAACTGTCTATTGGGGATGAGGAGCTTTTCCTTTTTCTTTTCTTTGGAGCAACGGTGTAATGATTAAAATCATTAAACCGATTGCTCGAGAGCACAAGTGGCCGTGAGGTCATTATTAAAGTTTGGATACTAGCACTTGAACACTATCACTTGTTGTAATGCACTTGTGTAATACGGGATCAACGAGAGAGAAGAAAAGGGATTTACGCGTTCACGAATGAGAAAAGAGAAGTAAACCCCAACTTTTAGCTATTCAGCGGGAAGACTATGGAAACGATATTGTCGGCTGCGAAGTGACTGCATTTAGATAAATTTCATACTTCAGGGTCATATAAGGGGACTGTTGCGATAATGTCTTCTCAGATACTTGGATAGTCTAAAGAAACAACGATCACTTCCAAAATAACCTCTGTTCACTGCTTAAGCTTCATTGCCCGGAATTACTCCAGTGCCAGCTGGCTAATTTCTTTCTATAGTTTCAATGGACTTACCAAGACTGAAAGTAGACAAACAAAAACCTACTAGATTTATATAGGGTTGATAAAGTGACTTAGACGTCCACATTATGTGGTAAATAGAATCTTGTACGCGATCTTAAGGTGACTGAAACTTTATATGGTCTTTTTTCTTGATGAGGTTGAGATTTTATTCAACGGGCATACGAGTAAGACCATATTTAGCATATACTCATAAGTCAGTGTATCCTTGTTACCAAAAAAACACATGTTACTTTTAGTAATTCGTCAGAGAATCTATCTGCTTTCGCAGCCTTATTGCTCTTTAGTTTATCTATACCTTTCCAGACATATCCTTGGTTGGGTGGAAGAAGTTGATCTATATTATCGTCATCGTGCAATGTTTCTGGGACTGACAGCGACGTCGTTGTTGTAAAATAAACTGCTGACATAATCATTTCGTATTTTTAGTACCGACTATGACTTTGCTTGCAATGCTTCCTTTCATTTTTTGTATCCTTGAATTGTTGTCTTCCTGGTGGAAATTGGACAATAGCATATTTTCGTGATATCGACAGAAACTTTCTCTACGACTACTCGCACTAAGTATCTCTTTCGCCTCCATAATTAATGTAGGGCATTTTAGAGGAACATATTAGATCTAAGCAGTATTGCAAGCGATTACAATATACTGACAGCAAAGCAGCTATGAAATCCACGAACTCGGTTTTGACAACGTCGAATGTAGAAAAACATGTTCCCTATCTCTCAAAAAAATTTCCAAATAGTTCTTAATCCACATTTGCCTTACGCCTGGTCGACGTGACGTTCTGATATTCTGTAAAGCCGATGAGCTTCTATACACATTCGTTAGATGTATATTCATCTATCGTACCCTATATAGATGAGGCTGTCTATAACAAGAGGCAGATTCGGCTTAAGATGGATCAGAGACTCATAAAAAAACTTATTATCTGTGTTATAGTCAACATGTTGGGATCCTAGTAGACATTCTCAAAGTCTACTTCTTAATTGGCAAGCATGCGAAAGCAGAAATTAAAAGGAGACACCACTCTCTGTGTAACTGACTTATTCTCTATACCAGAATAAAGACTTTTCTTGGTAATTTCTTCTTGGATTACCATTATTATGGAGAACTGTCCATATCTAAACCTGATTTCCACTCCTATGTGTTTGGACATTGACATTCTTTAGTATCAGAGTTTTTGAAATTCATCAGATTTTTCGTTGGCAACTCGTCTCATTAGTACCTCTATATTTTAGAGACTTTTTCGCATTGATCTCTTAATCTGGCCATCCTGCTCGTATGTTGATCAACGCAAACCGCTCGGCTCGGCTTTCATTGCCTGGAAAAACGTCGGGAAGATTCTGATATTCTTGTTATGATTGATTCCCGGCAATTGCCAATGGTGCACCGAACCAAAAACAATACTGGGATTCACTTATTCCAGGAGTGGGTTGAAACAGGTGGCGCTTAGATGACTGCTACATCTAGGTACCAAATAGAGAGTTGAGCGCCTCGTAATTTTGAAGGAATCACGAACCTCCCCCGAAATAAAAAATTTTTTTTTTTTTTGAAACACGTTATAACAGCTCCGTTGGAGCTTGACGATTTATTATTGTTTAGTTTAGCTATCTGCTCAGTTAGAAACACTACTGGTTTATTTAAGAGCGGCCTACCGGAGTTTCTATTTTACAATTCAAAAAACGCTTTTCCTACACTTTTTCTACTTTTAGAGGTCCCTGTGCCCCTTTCTGACACGGTCCCCTTTGTCCTGCTATTCCTGTATCCTTGTTACCTCTTTCTTTGTTCGTTGTTATCTTCTCCTTTTTGTCCACCGAAAAATCCACACACGTGTCACTACTTTTTTGTAAGCTAGCCTACTTGATTTTTTTCCAAGAAAAATTGATTTCCGCAATACCAAGTTTAGCACACGAAGCTAAGTTGACTCTAGCTGGTCGCTGGTTGTCATCACAAGTGATTTCCAGATTTTTCCATTTCCACATGCTCCTCTGGTTTCAGTCGGTTTTACAATTTTGTTATTTGTTCCGTCGCTGGAGGATGCCATTTTTCTTGGCTGTCCTTACTTAAAATGGAGTCCTCGTCCCTTCACCCATCGAACCTGACTTTTGAAGTTGCTACGTCGTTGGGGTGTATTTGATTGTGTTGGCCGTCCGCCTGCGCACCACTGTTGCTACCTCCTTGGGGTGTAACTATAAAAGAGATCGTCGTCTATTCACCCATCGATCGATTTAGTATCTGAAAAGCTCCCTGGTCAGCTGCATCCACCGACAACGGTGTTCTTCCTAAATCATACGAGTATATTCGATTTCCATTGCTACAGGCGGACCTTAATCCCTGATCCTCTTCTTTCTATTTCCTCACCATTTAGTTCATATTAAACTTAATGAAGGTGTTCGGTGTTGATTCTGACCTGGAAATCTTGACGGACCTCAGTAGCCTTGCCGATGTGCTTGTGGTCAATGCGGGTGAAGTCTCTATATTGCGGTGCGGAAATATATTGTCATGAAATGTTGATATTTATTTGAAAGAAATTATTAAGAAACCATCTGGGCTTTTCAGTGGATGGTACGAGTATTCTGAGTTTTTTATGTCTCAATTCCAATGAGAAGAAGAACAGCATTGCAGAAATCAAGAAACGTCGTCATTGTCTTTCCAATTTACAAGACCTTATTTGAGCATGGTATTGTCACATAAAACATTGATGTTTAGATTTGTTAGTGGGTTGTAGGCAGCACTGTCTTCTCATTCTTAGTCGAGACATCCGTCGGAAGGCTACACTGTATTAATGGTGATCTTTCATACTGAACTATGGAATTCTGTCATGAATAATCGGTCACTGCGTGACTTGCTTGGTTTCAGGTTCTTTAAACTGCTGCTGTTGGAATCACGCAGGTTTTCAGTTGGCTTGCTAGAGTAAAAAACCACTGTTTATTGGATGGCTCACCTGCAACCAGTCATTTTATTTGGCTCAGCCTTAAAATGCCCGTTTTATAGCGCATGAGTTACTCATAAGTAGTATGAGTCTTGCATTCTGAGAACCTTCTATTCGTGAGTCAAGAAAGGTCTTTACGCTCCAGAATCCGATAGTTGTCCTTACATTTACAAAAAAAAAAAAAAAAAAAAAACTATTATTGTTCCTAACCATATTCCCTTTCAATTTATTATCAAAACGTCCTCTATTCATGGTTATTATAATAGTTAGTTTTAAATACAATTGATTGCATATTTAATGCTGTAGATCCCAATGTCATTGTTATTTGAACTTGCCAAAGCTCCAATGGGTTCAAATCGATCTATACTTTTGTAGTCGTACAAACCTCTGAAAAAGAAGTCTTTTTCACCGATTACCTTACTGATACAGACTTTATCAGCTGAGTGGGATCACTAATAGCGTTGGTAGACAACTTGACCTTTACCTCTGATAGATACAACTGCATCGTTTTAGAAAGCAACCACATTCTCTCTAAGCTAGATCCACCCCTTTCTCTAGTTTTTTTCTTGACAATGGTATTATATACTTCTTACGAACACACAGTTTCAATTATCATGGAGCAAACTAAATAACATTCTTAATAATGCCTATTTTTCTTTCCTCTTTGTTAACCCAGAACTTGCAATCAACCATGGCCTATCACTCGTTTACACCGAAATGTTTAACTGTATCCCACAATGTGTACATGCTTACCAAAGAAGAGCCCCTCTGGTACAAACATCTTAAATCTCACTCCATTACTGATTTCTCCAACTATCACTCTGCCTATATTGGCTTTTCTGACCTTTGTCAAACTCTCTGCCTTATATAGCTGAACCAAATGCGTCACACCCTCATTTGCAAGTCCCGACGATTTAAATTCATTAACACCAAAGGAAAGTCTGATAACTACCCATCGCCTTTAAAATTGTTGGACAAACCCTCCAATAATCCCCAAGTAATTGCAAATTTTTTGCCGATTTCTTCAGCCAGGCTTTTATTTGTCACATAAATGGATCCGACTATCCTTACTTCCCGTATCTAAACAACTGTTCGCAAACAATTTCGGAATCAGTATTTATAATGTTGGAACAAGTAAGCAAAACAACTTAAGATCTCAAGGACGACTACTCCACTCGCCTGGATGGGTTGCCCTCCGTACTTCTAAGAAGATGGGCAGTTTATTTAACTCAACTTCTCACTGTTCTCTTCCAGCTTTCGATAGCCCAGTTAGCTTTACCCATAATCTGGAAGAATTCCTACTTACTTCTCCTACACAAAAAAGGCCACAGGGACGAAATTTCTAACTATCAACTCATTGCTAAGCTCTCATGCATTCCTAAGTTGTTTGAGAGCATTATTTGTGAGTCATAGTTTTTTCATTGCAAGTATATCTTTTCCCCAAACCAGCACCGATTTTTGAAAAGTCAATCTACAACCACAAGCCTTACTGGATTCGTTTCAAGTACCTTGAGTGCACTAGAATGTGGGATTAAAGTGGGATAAAATTATTTTGTTCAAACGAAAGGTTGCTTAGAAGATCGGCAATATAATGTTTTATTTAGGTCCTGAATTTCTAGGCCCATTAAAGCCTCTTCCGAAGTACCACAAGGTAGCTATCTTGGTCCTTTGCTATTCATACTAGCAATCACTGATGCTGATCATATTATTGAAAGCTCATAGCTCATATATTTCTGTTTACGCCGATGACATGAAAATCTTCAAACATTTTTCAACTTACTCTGATTGCCTTTTACTACAGAATGATGTAGACAGATTTTCTACTGGGTGCATAAAGAATTTTCTTAAACTCAATATTTGTCAGCAATAACCTACAACTCATAAGAGCTACCCAACTTCTCCACGTACGTATTTAATTTGTATTCACCCTATCCCCTTAGTAACTGAATTGCGAGACCTATGTGATATGTTCCCATATTGACAGTATCATAAATAAAGTCAACTCCGCACTAAGTTTCATTAAGCACTGGTCTAAGGAATTCTCCAACCCCTATATTACTACATTCATTTTTATAACTTTTATTCGCCCTCTTCTTGAATACACTTGATCACTTTACTCCATACAACATAGGTATCTCCGATTCGCTTTACGGTAACTCGCCAGGACTGACAACACCGTACACAGATCGGCTGAAACATATAAACTTACGGGCCCGTTTTGTACGCGGGAAAATTACCAACATTCTCTTTGAGGTTTTCGACTCAATACTCACCGAATAAATTATGGATACCTAGAAGCAATATCTAAGATGCCACGGGAAATTAATAATGTCGAAATCCTTTTCTATTATATTTCCACCTTTACTTCCTTTACTCTACCTTTGACTTGATTACGTTTAGTTTTAAGTATAGCTTTGAGTTGATATTGTTAGTTTTAAATCTATAGTAGTTTTTAAGTGCGCTGTGCTATAAGCTACAATACATCCATCATTTCAAATTAAATCAATGATCATCAGGTAATTATTCGCCCATATCCGTAGCGTTTTATTGTTTTTCGGAAGAACAACTCTATTACAAAAGTGAGCTTAAGTAAGACGTACCACTAATTTTTTTGTAACACAATGAAATCTGTTATTTGATGCATATTGAAAGAAAAGCAATATTTTGACTTAAATTGTCGTTAACCATTTTTTTTGGGAAATTAATTTGATTGTCGCTGAAATTTTCCAACACCAGTGTTATTGTTATTTTCTGAAAACAACAATTAAAAATCATTGCCTCTGTGGACACATTTTGTCTTTTTTTAAACATTTTATCTGACCGCAGATCGACTCAGAATCGGGGTAGGGCACACGCACAGCTTCCACAACTTTTGTATTGTGTTCGAAGTGTGGGCGGAATATTATGATATTTTAATTTTTAATTAATGATATGAGGCTTGCCTCCTGACAATGGCATATTTGTCCGAATTAATTCCGAAAATCCACGTCCTTGAGACTCGCAAGCTTCCCAATAAATCAATGATGCAAGAGAACGTTTAAAAGAGTTTGTTAATGGGTTTCTATTACTTTTTTTTTGTTTTTTTTTTTTTTTCATAAATAAGTAACAAATGTCTTACTCAGTCTGTTGCAAGAATGGAGAAACGATTTTTCTCGATTGTTTTTGTCGAGAAACCGGATCGAATGTGCGTTTTTGTATTAAAATTAGGTCACGCATAAAACAAACCAAACCTCTCGCCGATTAGAAGGTATAGTCGCACTCGTATTCGTATTATACATCCACTATTCGTATATCTTTCACAACTTAAGCCTTTGGAACGATTTTCGGTTTTCGATTTTGGATACCAGCCAAAATACGGCGACACCCGCATGTAATACCAGAGCATCGTCTTTAGCATGAGCTTGTTTGCTGTTTGTTTCCTTTCGGTTTCGATTGCATGAAATCATGGTGTGACTCCCACGCACTAATCAAAAGTACGATACGAGTATCTGCAGGCGTTCGACCGTCGTTGTCGTCTACGAATATTTAGATATTCGTTGTACTTTGATCTATGGCTAAAGATTTTTCACGTTCTGTGCTGAGTGACCAATCGTTAACTGTGTGACCATTAGATGGTGATATGCATCAGACGAAATTAATTTTATTTACTCAAACAGCAATAAACTGACAAACGGCAAATGAGAAATGAACATTTTCTATTTTTCACGGCGAATTAATCTGTGAAACCGCAAAATTTGTTTTTATTCTTACGGTGTACCGGGTGATGGTAATGAGTAATCGCTTTGTTAGTACGAATTTTTATTTTTGATTTTTTTTTTTTTTTGTTGATATTTACAAGTATGTACATACGAGTATGTCCGAGGAATCTTATGCCAATGTGATTAAGCGCTCAAGAGTGCGTTGTAAATTGTGAAAACAAAAGAATTCCGACTAAGCTCGTGGTTAAGCAGCTGCAGTAGATGATAAGGAGCCGAGGTTTTTTTTTCTATCAGTCACTATTTAATTTTAAGTTGACACAAAACCACTTCTTCTATGGAAATATTGTACAAATATGTAGGAAGCAAGTGCCGAGAATAATCAGATTGCTACGCCATTGCGTGATTAGACAGAGATCTTGACATCATTTTACGGCGTAGATTTTCTAGCGCATTAGAATTCTTTGTCTTCTGATTTATAATACATGTATATAGGCAAGCGAGTAGTAGGAGTAGGAGATTTCTTTGAAAGGTATAAAACCTCTGAAAACAATCAGTGGTTTTTGGTTTATTAGCTGTCCCGACGTCCTTCCGTAATCTACACTCATGCTCTCAGTTCGTGTGAATATAGTGTGAATACTTTCAACCTGACGAAAATCTACCAAATAGTTCAACTTCCCTCAACTCTGCGTAAGAGAAACGATCCAAAGCAAATTCTGAAGCCTGACAGTGTATTTTCGATGTTGGTCTCATAGTTCAGTATAATGCCAACTGATTGGGATAGCACAGTCAAGCTTGTCTCTTAAAAATCGCCTGAACTAAAGACAGAAGAAAGGGTGGTGACACTATTACCATCAGCGGAGATGGCCTGAGCAATCCCAGAATCTTTGCTCTGACAGAGAGAAGTCTAGATCATGTGTCTGATTGTCGGTGTCATTTTCGAGTATGAAGGTTTTTCCGGAGGAACTACTGAGTTGGAGTGAGCGATGACGTTAGATGTACACCAACGCTTATTTAAGCCAGTTTGACATATTCAAAGCGCAGGTCTTACTTAGTTACTTAGATGGCGCTACAGTTCCGGGTGAACCTGTGTCTCAACTAAAAAGGATATATAGCTAGTCTGGTCTTTAGCTATCAGCTTTCAGTTGCGCACTTGAAGTTGGTTGAGGTCTCTTTCAAATAATGCGCGCCACCTAAGGTAAGGTCCTCCTCTACTGCGTTGCCCCTCCGTGTTAGATTCGAAGTCTCTGCGGGCCGGAACATAGGTGCCCATTCGCTCTACATGTCCTAGCCATTTCAGGTGACTAATGCGCAGTTTTCTGACTAGGTCAGTGTCACTGTACAGCTCGTATAGTTCCATGTTGAATCTTCTCCTCCAAAGCCCGTCAACGCAAACGGACCGAATATTCTCCGAAGGATTTTTCTCCCGAAACGACTGATCTTCACCCGCTTGCGATAGTGTCTATTCTTCAACGTCATAAAGTACGACTGGGATCATCAAGATCTTATATAGAGTCTTCTTAGTTTTTCGGAATACGGCCTTACTACCCAATTGCCTTCTTAGCTCAAAGAAACAGCGATTGGCAAAAGTGATTCTTTGTTTGTATTTCTGCTGAGGTGTTGTTAGCAGAATTCAAAGTAGATCCAAGATAGACAAAGTCACTTACTACCTCGAAATTATAGCTTTCGATGTAACGTTCTATCCAATTCGTCGATGTTGTGTGTCCCTTCTTGTTGACAGCATATAATTGATTTTGCCCTCATTTACCGCTAAACCCATTTTGGCAGCTTCCGTTTCAAGAGAACCCACAGGCTCTGTCTGTCTGTCGATGACAGACTTTTGAAAGATTGTACCTCCAGTGATAGCCTATGAGTTCCGCACAAATCTTTCAACTCTAATGTTAAAAAAGTCACTAGACAGCGCGTCAGCTTGTCTAAAACCATTTTTTACTTCAAAGGTCTCGGTCGCTGCCGACCTTGACGGAGGAGTTTGGCAGGGATGCCAGCTCTGGATATGGCTTTATATAGCTCGTATTTATAAATGCTTTCATCTGTAGCCTTAAAATCGATGAAAAGATGGTGAGTATCGATTTGGACTTCTTGAGTTTTTTCCAGGATCTGACGGAATGCAAAGATTTGGTCGATTGTGATCAGTTTATTGGTTACGGGTTTCAGACGTCCACATAAAATGGCAAATAAGATCTTGTATCCGATGTTGAGGAGACTTATGACTTCATAGTGGGCGAAGTAGAGGGGGTCTTCCAGCATACGGTGCAGAGATGCATACACTCTTCTGGCCAGATCTGAGATATGAGTTGGTGCATGCTCCCCACAAAGTTATTTCCAGGAGCTTTGAATATTTTGGCCCTTAAGCCGTCAGGTCGATCTGATTTGTTGGATTTTAGCTCAGTTATTTATATCATCATCATCGTCTAAGTGTAATGGTCTATTCTGCCTCACCGTTATACAATATGAAGGAAAAGTGTTTCCATATTCTCAACACCGATTATGACTCTATTACAAGGTTCCCTTCTTCATTCCTACAGGCATCTGTAAGGGTCTTCTTGCCTTGGCATGTTCTTTTAACCTATTGGTCAAACTTAACTTTTGTACGTTATTCCTGGAGTACAACCTCTCAATATCTTTGTTCGCGTGCTTCTCGTGCTCTTTTTTCTTCTTCTGGAAAAGTCGATGTATTCCCCGTCTCTGCTGCTGGTAGAGCTCACGAGCAGCTCTCGTCCTTCTTTTTACGCCTTTTGTACGCTTTTTGTTTAGCTGCATGTGTTTGTCGGCATTCTTCATCAAACCAGGGATTTCTTGGAGGTGATCGTGTCAAATTCATCAGTTGCGGATATGCGTTTGTTGAAGATTCTGGCGTCTCACAGTAGTTTTTCTTTGTTGTGGCGCTTAGGAAATCGGCATTCGTACTTTGGCTGCAACTAGGTGATGATCCGAGTCAATTTTGGCGGAACTTTCGGACGTCTAGAATAGGTACTGAAGGTATGCTTTACGTCTGTCGCCAAATTATCAATTTGATTTAGCGTTTAATGTTCCGGAGACCACCATGTCCTCTTGTGCATACTGAGTTGAGGAAACCGTGTGCTTACTATAGTGATATTTCTTCCCGCTCCAATGTCAATAAGCCCAAGTCCATTGCTAAAGGTGGTATCGTGTAGGCTATGCTCACCAACTGTCCCACCAAAGAAGTCCTCTTTTCTTATCGTGGCGTCATATTTCGGACATTGCTCATGTCTTGTCGAGGAGCTCGTTGAAATATTTTTTGTTGGCGTCCTCCTTGTTTTCCGTAGGGGATGGGCTCAAATTAGTCTTATGTCAGCGAACTTAGCTCTGATGCGGATTTTCATAAGACGCTTGCTCACATTTCGGAAGCTCACGACTTCTTCCCTAAGTCTGCCGCATATGGAAAATCCGCATCCGAATAACCGCTGTTTCTTTTCGCCATAGTATTCAACATAGTATACTCGTATATCACAGTTTTGCATCCTCCTTATGTCCGGCATATCCCATCGCACGTCCTGATTGGCAGTAATATCTGCGGTAGTTAAGGGCCTCTGCTAATTGTTTGGTTCCACATGGCCAGTTAAGGGTCCACAAATTTCAAGTGCTGGTCCGAAGGTTGTTTGTCATTTGTCAGCAGAGGAAAACTGAGTATTTGAGAGCATACCTGATTACAATCTCCATCAAGACTAAATTTGCCAACATAGGGCTGACATGGGTCACTATCCAATAGAGGAAAAGGACTACTCTGACCAACGTTGATTCTACAAGCTCCTCGACCAAGCATACGAGCAATGTCTTAAGCACTATTTTAAGACTGTATTGGGCTATTTTAACGAGGAGGACATCTTTAGTGCACATTTGGAAAACATAGTCTGGAGAAAACCAAATGGACTCAGGCCAATAGGATGTCCGAACGTTACAGGAAGACAGCATCGACTCAGAGCACTACCTTGTTGTAGCCAAGAGACTATTTTGACAAAGTCTTTTTATCTTTATCTTTCGATAAATACAATGCTGCCAGCATCAAGACCAGTTTCACTCGACCACCATAACGAAGCGTCTGGTTTGACAGAGAGTATCGGCAAGTATATGCAGCTAAAAAAGACGCGTACTAAGCGGTGATCCAAAAATGAGCGAAAGCTGTTCACGAAAATTATTTGCAAAGAAGAACTTGCCAAGGCCATAAATACTGCAGAATGCGGAGATAAGGATGGGAATGTAAAACGCTTTCAGGCAGAATGAACAATTCAATAGTGGCAATGATACACAACAACTTCTTCCATCCAACCAAGGAGATATTTGGATAGATAAAGCTAAACTACATGGTTGAAAGGTTGCAACAGTACACAGACGACACCATGATCACACTTGCCACTCGCGCTTTCTTTTCACTAAGAGGGCAACTGAGAAATAAGTCATTTTCATTAACAACCAAGAAAGGTCTGTATAATACCCTTATTGTCCCAGTTTAACTACATGGCGCTGGATCATGGACTTTATCTAAAGCAAATGTAAAACCTCTTCGAGCGATTTTCGAGACCGTCTTCATAAATGGAATTTGGAGAAAAAGATATACATATCCATGACAATGAACTGTATGAACTATACAGCGGCATTGATCTTGTCAGAAGGGATAGAATTCATCGTCTTTGGTAGCTACGACATGTTGAGGGAATGAGCATAATTACTCTGGCATAAAGTGTCTTTGAATTTACATAAGAAGGATAACGCAGTAAAGGAATACTCCGCCTTAGATGGCACGCTCCAGTGGAAACGGACCGCCGCAATTTTTTAAGTCACGTTTTTCAACGCTTCATTCCGTTATTTTAGGGAAAGACCAGAGCTATAATGATGATAATGCGGATAAATTCAAATTCTTTAATCGTCCTCTTATGTCTGACTTCCAAAACATTTTTCTATTTGTAACTCTTGGTTTAGTATTAAACGATTGCGTAAAGATCATTTACTCCAACGCGTCGCAAAGTAAAACCCACGCGATTTATTTAAAAAGTCTTTGAAGCAGTGAGCAGGTGAATACACCAAAAACGGCCAGACGTTCACCTGATTCACTTGATTGCCACCAAGAATTACATAATCGAAAAAAAAACATTCCAAACCTTATACCATCTCTGACCCGAAAACGTTTCATATGAACGCCTAAACGAGACTCCACGTGATACCGCCTCATTCTGTCAGCCAATGCAAAATTCCAGCAGCAAGATTGATCTTGCTTAACCTCTCTACGCTCCATGATCTGCTCGAAGTGAAGTGACTAATTTCGGAAGAATTTCGACTCACTCATCTGAGGGGGTTCTTTGTTCTGGTTTCACACGTCGACGTGGGTAGGCAAAACATTGATTGCAATATTACACCTGGGATTCGTTACAAGACAGCGTCGACTATAGATACTGTAACCTTCTCCATTCTGTAACCATAGGACCATATGGCCCCACTGAAACACCATGTGCCTGCCGGTTGGTTAAGTCGATTCTGTGTCAGGTTCTTATGTCCATCGACACCCCCACATCGACTTTGACATTTCCAACAGCGCACTATTACTCCCACTTAAGATGCAAAACAAGGTGCGAACGATAGCGCACCACTGAACCGGCCATGTCATCAGCCGACTGCGTTTCGAAAAGTGATTCAGGTCTCCATGTGCCAACCCGACATCCAACAGAACACACAATCGACAAACGGCGACGAATCAATAAAATTCCGATTATCCACCATTACAACGAGAGTCTATAGCAGTTGGTAGTTTCACGGCAATCACCTGTTCAAATACTTCAGGTTCGGATACAGGCACTCGTGAGCACCCGCAGCCCCCGATCTCAAGCAAAGCAAACAATCCCAATCAAAAGTTCAGCTCTATGGTAGCAGAGCTGGCCTTTGGAGCAACTCCAGGCAGATATGTACGTATACAAGGTGTTAAGTATAGGGAGCTCGCGCAGGTTTCCTCTCTTCGAGCTCGGAACGTTCAGACAGATACGGATGTGAGCATCTCGAAGAAGCTGAAAGTCGTTAATGAAATTCTCGCGAACTGGAGATTTTATTTTTCTTCAAATTGCACGAATGAGATAAAAATATAAAAAAAGGACGGAAAGTAAAATCAAAAAAAAACCCAAAGAGAAGAAGACGAATGTGTGATAAATTTACCAGCGGTCACCTGTGTTGCATTGTGTTCTTTGTTTACCAATTCGCCGGAGACCAATTGTTTGGCTGGCCTCTGGCATGTGGATATGTGCGATGTGGGAACTGGGAATTGAACTCGTGGTTGACGCATTTTATCGGCGTTGTTTATACAACCGGCATTTGAAAAAGAAAACACTCACGGTCTCACAAACCCCTCACTCAAGTTGTCCACGACCAATTAATGTACACTGTGGTCGCAGGTCTGTGGTTGTGAGTATCGAATTTGAATTGCATACGAAAAGTAAGACTTTTAAGAGACATACACTTCACGGTTTTACACCGTTGCAGTTCTTTAAATGATGATGAACGGTTTGATGGAAAGGCAATAACCAAGCATACAGGGTACATTCATCGCCGATTACTAATTTAAAAAGCAGCTAATTTAAAAAGCTCCAGATGTTCTATTTTCCGTATGAAGATGGATTTATCAGTGTTTTCAATATAAAAGAAGAGTTGCTATTACCAACATCACCACTTCCTTATGTGCGTGTTGTTTTTATATTTGAGAGCATGGTTGGCGTACTATTTAATAAACTCTTGATATTTTGTCCTGTCTATCTCCTACACGATTCTGTTTGTTTATTTCTCAATGTCATAGCGATATCATTGAAGTTCGACCCTATTCCTTATAAAAACAGAACTCACTCATGGCTTAGGTGAAAATTTTTGATTGGGATTATCGTCGGTGCCATCAACAGCCGAATCTGGGTGTTTTTCCTTAAAAATTTTCATCAAGAAATCGCTGCTACACGGTGTGGAAATATATTTAAACCCACCTTCTGCCTCATAAGAACATCAGTGGTCTTTCGCCAATTTGTACAGCAGATCTTCGCAATTCAATCCACAATGAAATTTTAAGGGTTACGGGTTCGGGTTAAGGGTTCAATGATTCAACCTTCGAATTTCATCTTACCGCATTCTGGTCACTTCATTCGTAAATTTTGCCTGTGTCATCAAATCGTGTTTCAGAGGTTCATTCCACGGGGGGCCGTGGTGTAGTGGTACTAGCAAACGCTTCTCACTCGGAGGGTCCAGGTTCGAATCCTGCCCATGGCAAGTCAGTTTTTCTTTGTGTAATTGGAACTCAGACAGAAAAATTCTGCGTGTGAAGGCATAACACTGACACGTAGATTTGGCTGTTGTAGAGTTTCAAGCACAGAAAAGAAAAATACTGTGATATACCTCGAATCACTTTGAGTGAAGAAAAACTCTCCGTCCTATTCGGACTACCACCCCTGGAGAGCAAACATAGAAACCAAACACACCTGAGTTTCAAACCACTACAAAAACAATTTTCCTTTCTCCTCCTTCTATCTTTTCGCCCGCGCCCTGGCAACAGTAAAAGGGTATCTAACCCCTTAGGCGCGCGTAAAATTATAAAAAAAAAAAAAATTCCTTAAAAATTTTAGGAATTCTTTAAAATTTTAAGTCGGTATACCCTATATAACTTTCCAGATGACTTTATTGTCTCCTTATGGTGCCGAAACCTTTGAAGAATTATGCTATTCCTCGTGCAGCGATTAATTGTTCACTTCCTAAGGCTATACACATTCACATATTTGCGGATGCAAGTTTAAAGGCATATGGCACAGTAGCATTTATTAAAAGTTTTGATGAAGCTGGGAGAAATAATGTTTCTTTTCTATGTGCGAAAAGTCGCGTAACTCCACTTAAAACTGGGAAGATAAAAGAACTTTCACTTCCGAAGTTGGAACTTACAGCAGCGTTGTTGGCGGCGCGAATGTCTTCGTATTTACAAAAGTCCCTAAAGACTCCTATTCAGAAATCCTTCCTGTGGACGGATTCGAAAATTGCGCTTGGTTGGATCCAGGGTGACGCACATCGTTGGAAACCATACGTTGAGAGTCGAGTTACTGAAGTACGTCATCTTACATCCATATCGGACTGGCGACATTGCAGGGGAAAAGAAAACCCAGCTGATCTTTTACGAGAGGAATTACGACAAACAGTTTGTTGAATTCTGAACTATGGGTTCACGGGCCAGCTTGGCTTCATTCTTGGGTGAAGATGTCAAAAATATCGTTCCGGATAAATTGGCATTGGTGTTATTAGCACCAGTCTCGACTACCACTCAGTCAATGTCTGAACCGTTACTGGACTATAAGAAATTTAGTTCATGGGGCTTTTTGCTACGCTGTACATGCTTTGTATTGCGTTTTGTGAAGCTGTGCAGGAAGGAGAAGAAATACGAATTTTCTCAACCCTCTACCAGTGAGATCGATGCAGCAGAAACATATTGGCTCAAGTACATGCAAAGAAATTCCTTTAATAATGAAATTTATCTTTTGCAGAAAGGAAAGTCTATACCTAAAACTTCAAAGATAGCTGAGTTGTGTCCGTTTTTGGACGAAAATGGTCTGTTGCCGCTTGGTGGTCGCCTTCAATCTTTGAATGTTGATTTAAATCGAAAGCATCCCATCATTCTTTCATCGTATACGTATCTAGCCAAACTTTTGATCGATTATTATTATCATCAAAAAATCTTGCATGGAGGCGTTAATGTGGTACTGTGTCAGCTACGTGAACGTTACTGGGTTATTAGAGCACGCCCTTTAGTGAAAAGTAGAATCAAAGAGTGCATTACCTGCCAAAGACTTTTTGGAAAGCCTGCATCACAACCATTTGGACAACTTCCAATCGAACGTATAACCCTGTCAAGACCTTTCGATTGCGTCGGAGTTGATTTTGCCGGACCCCTCTACTACCATGACACTTCCACAAATCAAATGATGAGAAGTTATCTGATGGTCTTCACCTGTGCCGCCGTTCGATGTATACATCTAGAAACAGTTCAAAATTTGTCAACTGAGAGCTGTATAATGGGAATGAGGCGTTTTATGGCTCAACGAGGCGCTCCTTCTGTTATTTATTCAGATAATGCCAAATCGTTTCGTAGAGCGGCTCTAGAGCTCGGTGCCATGAGTTCCACACTGAATCACGAGCTTATGCAAGGATTTCTATCGAGTAAACGTATCAAGTGGAAGTTTATAGTTGAACGAGCGCCATGGTGGGGAGGATTCTGGGAGCGGCTTATAAGGACTATTAAAAATGTGCTAAAGGTTGTAATCGGTAAAGCGAAGTAAACTTTCGAGCAATTGCGCACAGTGATCGCAGAAGCAGAGGGTATGGTAAATCTTCGTCCTTTAACATATGTAAGCAGTGACCCGATGGATATTTCGCCACTTACGCCATCACACTTTATACATGGGGAAAGTCGCTCGTCTAACCCCAACAAAAAAAACGGTGCCTTCATCAGGTGATTTGCAGCAATTATGGGCGCAGCGTTTGAGACAAACTGGTATGCTGTGGAAACGGTGGCGCGTCGAATATTTGCAACAACTTCGATCGTTTCATCACAGCCAAGGCTATTCATCTTCTCAACTTAAGCCGAATGACGTTGTACTAGTTTTTGATTCTGCGAAGCCACGGATTGCTTGGAAACTAGCAATTATTGAAAGCCCGTTTACTGGTCGAGATCAGAAAGTTTGAGAGTGTGAGATTCGATATGCTGATGAAACGAGGACACGAAAACCCGTGCAGCTGTTATATCCACTGGAACTTTCATTGATTGCCCGCCCGGAGGATGTTGAAAAATGAATGAAGTTATGAAGACAAACTATTATTTACCCTATCTGAAGTATTGTATTTATGAAATGTATTATCTATCGTTATCCTTTTCTTTCATCTCGATCTCTTGTAACATTTAAATTTGTATGAATTAACCTTTTTTTCACTTGGCTTTTAAACTCTCAACGGATTGGACCGAATAAAATTACAAAGTTTCTTTCAAGTCTTGGCCTTTCTTTAACGTTTAAAACGGGTTATTTTTTCTTTAGTATTCTTGTTTTCTGGAACATATAACTTAGACAAATAACTTGACACTTCTTCAATCTTCATTCAAATGTAGCTTCCTCCGGCTCGGAAAAAAACAATTAAAAGCGACAACGATATTGAAGGATTACAACCACTCCCACATTAGAGCTTGGTATCTTGAACCCGATGGGAGCGTTAGTCGGGCACTTATAAATGCTAGAAAGCATATATTTTTTCTGCCTTCACCAGAAAATAAATAATCTATGGATGCTCTGCCCGAGTACTTGAGTAGCTTCACGCAAGTTAAGGTCCTAATAAATACTCTTCTGAGCACTGACTATAATGCTTTCCCGCCCTTCTATTGCGACCCAGTATTTGGACAAGACCAAATGGATATAGCTTTTACACAGACCTTTCATTCTTAAATTAATTTGGAAGAGGCTTAAGAATTTAGCACCCCCCTGAAATCAAAAAAGTCCATCCAGAGCAGAGCCAGAGCGTACTACGAGTAGATAAACACTCTTTAACAAAAATACTTTTATTTGGGGTCTGTTGAAAGCAGCAGTGACAATGGTGACGCATTTTTAGTCCAAGGGTTTGTAGTCTGTATGGGTGAGTTTATTGTTGCTGGTAGCTATTTTAATTCGGGATATCATAGAGGAGATGGCAACCACCTTCGGGGTAAGCTGATTTCTTCACATCTCTCACAAGTGCATTTACTGGTGTAGTACCAGTTTAATTCGAGCCTGATGAACGGCTCGAAGGAAACGACAGAAAGGACCCTTTTTCTCCGTCGTTGTTTTAGATACATGTTTCATCTGATGAAAGTAGATAGCACTTTGTGCACGTTTGCAACCAAGCCCGCGGAGTTAAATGAGACCCAAGTTCTACCTTTTACCGGAATGAGCGCCATATTTTTGATACAAACTTGAAGTCATTTGTGAACCATGGTTGTACCTCGGTGAAGGGTTATAGTAGACCCAAAAACCTCTACCATATCTTGAGTCATGGCAATAAGGTTCTCTTGTAACTTCACGTCGAAGTAGACCTGACTCTCTCTTCGATGTATGTTTAAGCTAAGGTCACCATGACGCTCCTTCAAGGCGCCAACCTTAACTGGAACCGAAGTTCGGAAACCCTGATTTTCGAATACCAGACCTCTGGGAAAGCTTTCGTAACCTTAAGGCCGCTTCAGTATGGACTGGAGCGGGCTGCTCGTCTGAAGCCTTCAAAAATGTAATTGGTCAAGTACGTGGAGTCCCATTGCCGTTTCTTCTGAGACAAATTACGCAAGTTCAACAACTGATCTTCTCCCAAACAACTACAAATAACATCATTGAAAAGACGAACATAGCTTCGGCAATATGTCTTTTTGTAGACGAAAGTTCAACAAAATTTATTGGTTTCAATTGCAAATTGTATCTTGTAACTACTCCAATGAAGGGGTGTGCCTTCAGGTCTACCTTGACCTTTGCCGTTCACTTTATTTCTCTTTTCAATTGAATCCTAAATGGTGTGCCTTTTCAGTTTTCACAGTCAAGCTGTCAAGAATAGCGCTTTTTTTTCAATTCCAAACCTATATTGATGGAACTTTCATTTCATTTATTTTTCACTTTATTCTAGTTTTTCCGAATATTGCAGTTTAGCCCTGTTTTAGACAGTTCCCCCTACAGTACATATATTCTTGAGCACATTCATATGACATCTAAAGATCTGATTCTTATGTATTGTTGACAAGATGCATCAAAATGTGACTTGTAGCCATTTGTTAGAAAATTCCTACATCAACGATCGGCTTGATCGGTTTTGGACTTGCCTTCTGATTCTCAAATCTGATGTCACTTAATATTACTTCCGGTTTTAATTAATTGATTATTTTGTTTGCGCCAGCAACAATTTTAACATGGTGTAAAATAGTGTCAAACTTCACACATTCTTACATCGCATAGACTTTGTCTTTAGAACTGTCCTTTTCGTTCCTGTTGAGTACAATGGAAGATTCAGCTGCTCCAAAGACTTCATCACTAGTAGTAAGAGCATGTGTTATTAGCATGACGACATCCAACCAGAATTATTTTTTGTGGGCTTCCGACTTTCGTACCTATACCATAAGCTAACTCTACTCGCGTCTAAGGGGTATTTTTTGTGAGCAAATAATTGTTTTTTTTAAACAATAACAACAGGAGTTCAGTTTGAATTATTATTCATTATGGAGACATGTCTTCAGAGGCATATAGCATATACATAGCTTTCTCGGATGGTTTTGACGAAATGCATACTGTCGGTCCTATTTTGGTCTGCTCATTCACCAATAACATGCCGAATATTGGCGTCTAACAGTGTGCAGTTTCTCAACTAGTACTAAAAAAGTAAACGACTGGCATCAAATTGCACGATCTCGCGATATAACGGCATTGAATCGAGTCCTCAGTAAGTCAATGGTTTCATGGGCCGTATGCGACATAGCGCCTTCCTGCTAGAACCACATATCATTCAGATCAATTTCGAGCATATTTTCGAGGAAATAATCAATAATGAGTATCCGGCAGCGTTTGCTGTTCCTTATAAAACAGGCCCCGGCATCAATTTTGAAAAAAAAAGTAAGGACCCACAATGCCATCCGCTTAAGAACCACACCAAATGGTGCACTTTGTCTGGATTTCCTTCAAGCTGACCAAGAGCCCAATCCGCAAACTCCCATCGCAAGCTTATGGTCTAGTTGACTTGGTTTTTGCACCAGCTGGATGTCATATCTGTAAAGGCCGAGATACTTTCGCAAAATTGTCCTCAAAGTGGTCGCGTAAGTACCAAATTATTGCCATAAACGCTAAATTGGGCATTCCGGAACATCACATTGACGCGTTTTTGACTTTGCATCATTTAAAGTGTATGTTGTATGAAATTTATCCACAACACGACGAAAAGCGAGATCAGTTGGCTGACTAGAAGAACCAAAAAAATTATATCTCTATACGTTTCGCAAATCTAAAGATCAATTTTCAAAACAACTTTGAATGATATTCCTATTTTACTACTTACCTAAGGATTTAAGCATAGGGTTTCTCTATCTGAGCTAATATGATGCTTGTGTATTACTTGAAAAATAATGCACATTTCTATAACGTGTTACAACTTCCGGGTATGTCACATTTACAAAAGTATTCAACACCGCCTCAAAGCCTATGTAATAAAAATCAGCTGTAGTATACAGCTCCTACAATTCTCTCTTTCACTCTCTCTCTCTCTCTTAACTCACTTTTAGTAGTTTCTATCAATTTTCAAATGTTTTCATTAAATTCGATACTCTCTTAATCCACTCTATAAAAATACAACGCACAGGTGTGTTACTTGGCTTTGATTGTGTGAGTTAGAAATTTCCTCTCCGAGAGTCGATATTCTTATTTTTGAAAATAAACGAACAAATACGTTCCACAACAACTTGTTTGGTCGGTTGCTGCTACTCTCGTTACAGAAACACCATGGTCCCATCTTCACAACTCTTTTTTCGTCTTTTTGTTTGCTATAGTTTCCGTAATTTTTTTATTTTTCTTCGAAAACTCCAAATTTTACCTACCTGAACGAATAGCACAATAAAAGTAAATGGTATTCAAAAACAAACAAATTAAACCCAGCGCATTGGACAGGCTTTCGCTGAATGTGCATTTTAGTGCAACGATTCTAGTGAAGAATCTGGATGTGTACGTACATATGTAGATAAATTTTTCTAGTGTTTTTAGTGTTTTTACCTGCCACACGTCAGTCGGTCGGTGTTTGCATCTGTGTACGCGACGCACTACTCGTACATAGTGTGATTTTTAGTGAGAAATACTTACGTTCCACATAAGATTCTCTCCCGCAAACTGAATCTAATACACCGAAACTGACACTAACTGAAAGCCAAAGAGACTGCAATGTAAGCCAAATCCATCGAATGCGGATCCATCAGCCATAGCCTAGCCATCACCATCTAAAATGGACAATTTACTTGGCCAACGGGCAAGACACCAAGTGTTGGTTAACAATATCGTCATCGCTACACTGTACAGGCAAAATCACCACGACTACGAACCGGAACACTATACTCGTACGTCGTCGTACTCTTGGCCAGCTCTACACAGCTTTTGCCTCCGACCACTGGTTTAGTTACTCCAGGGCTGTTCGTTCGTGCAAGTGGTATTAATTTTTTCGCTCTCGTCGCACTTGGTTGGTCTTTTGGTCAGTCTTTAAGAATTGCTAAAATTCGGACGCGGGGGGTAATAGTTGCAGTTGCTTTTAGTCTTCTTTATACTTGAGCGGTCTTTTGGATTTTCTTATTTTGTTTTTTGTTTTCCTCAATTGAATGCAAAGTAGCCCGGTGTGACCACTTTACCTTTCGTGGGAGGGAGAGTAAAAATATTTTTTTTTTTTTGATATTGTGTATTGTGTCATTAATGACAAGAAGTGGTGTGGAAGTGTACTGAAGGAGGAGGAAAAATTTGATCAATAAAAGACACACCAAGGTATGCGCTAACTTCGGACCAACTGAGTTGAGTTTGTTTGGTGACAACAATCGCAGTTTTGCATATAAATCAATTGTAACCGACAAAAAAAAAAATCCGGTATCTGAATCTAAATTTGAAGAAATTTTTTTCGGTTTGTTTTTGGTTGAATGAACCTGTTGTGGATTTTGTTTTCTCCATATCCCGTATTTTGTGCGAATTTTCAACTGTGAAAAAGTTTCGAAAAAAGTCCCCCCGAACTTACTAATCATTTATTTAAATCTGTTTTTAGTTTTAAATTATTCATCCAAGAGCGCTCTAGATACGAATATATGCATACATACTCGTATGTAGATGTGGATCGCATGTGAATATTGTAGATTTTCCCAAAAATTCAAATTTTAGTGAATTTTTTCGCCAAAATAATAATAGTTGCGTGAATTTTTGAAATTTTCCCTGCAGTTTACAGAGTGATTGAAAAATTCCGAAATTTAGGAAAATCAGTGAATAAAAGCGCAGTGCTTACTTTATAGTGGAAATTTAAGGAAAAATTGTTTAAATAAGAAAATAAATAAAATACTTAAAACAAGGATAACCCAAGAGAAGTAATATTTTTCCGCCTCACTGCGGTGATATTTATTAAAGCTGAACTATTTGTGGTGAGTAGTGGGTTTGGATTTTTTTTCTAAAACAACTCAAATTACCACAATGATGCCGTATTGCAAAAAAAAAAAAAAATAATAATAGCAAAAGACACTGGCTAGGAAACGTAGAATAACATTGAAAATATCGGGGTTGTTGGGTGGATTGTATTGATTTCTTTAATAATGAATTTCAATCGGCACATGCTGAGGTTTTTCATTTAAAATGGAAAAAATAAGAAAAATCCACATTCTCAACCGCAAATTGTCATATTTACAATTTGATTTATCTATTACTATCCATGGGATATTCTACAGAACAAACATTAATAATTGTTGACAGTCTTTTCTAAATAACAAGTTATTTTTAGAAATTCATCAATTTAGTTTAGTGGCCCTAGCAAATTCGATGCAATACTGAAACAGTTCGTATGAGAAACTCTTGAAATGCAAGAGTAATTTGTCTTCTATGCAGTTTTCTGCTTACACGAATACAACGGATAACAGAAAAAAATGTTTCCTACAAACAATAAACGGGTATTCTTACTTACTTCTTTAGGTGGGGCTACAGTTAGTGATGGACCTGGTACTAAACCAACCAAGTCATCCTTATTCCTTAGCAGGGCCTTTCAAATTTGCACACCTGGTTGATTGGAGTCTTGTCTTCACTTCTGCACATGTAGGGCGTTTTCCCTCGATCATGAATTCGAAGGCTTTCAGAGCTAGAGCATATCCCTGACAACATTAATTTATTTTTTCTAGCTACATGTGTTCATGTTGCTATACAGTCTGTATAGATCTTGATTAAATGTCCTCCTACACTTTCTCTCATCGTTTATTGATAAACTTCATGCAAAACTTTGCGAGGACTGCATATATAAAGTACTAACTGTGGACAATATCATCGACTACTCCGAAGACACACCGGTCTATTGCGACGTTCCATTTTGTCGATGTTGTGTGTCGTTTTCCGATAACAGCAGACATGTTACTTCGTTTTTTTCTCCTTTACCGCCAGACACATCTTTGGCGATTCTGCTTCAATACTTCCAAATGCCTCACGAACAATGATCCCCATGTCATCCGCACAGGCAACCAAAGAGTTTTTCATTTGAGCGGCCTATTCTTTCAATAGGGATTCTCTGAACCATCTTTTGACAGATGTCATAGTTGTGCCTCAGTTCCACTTTAACATCATTTGACAAATCATCAAATTTTTTTTTATAAATTCGTGGTCATTTACGACTACGTCTCTCTATAGTGGAGAAATTCGTCGAATCGACTTATTCACTCCATAAAGTTGCCGTACCATGTCTCACGAAATGAAAAGAATATTGTGGTAAGACCACACTGCAATAAATCAATCCCAAATTTGTTTTCAAAAGTTGGGTATCTTTCGAACGTCCCTGTACAGTATTTTGCTGTGAGTGCATATAGATTATATTGACCCAAAACCTAAAATCAAATCAAATTACCGGAATATCGGCCGAATTATGTGTCATAATCGATCGAAAATCGGATCCAGCGCAGCGGAGTCATATGAATAAGCTCAAATTCATTCATATTCAGGTGCGGGGCTTACACAAATTTGCACAACTGATTGTATCAACTACTTTTTAGTCCAAAAAAAACAATTTCATTGATACCTTAAACACATGTCTTTTTAATAAAAATCAAATTGGGACATATTTAACAAAAAACCCTGTATTACCTCTGTAGCGTAGGGAGGTAAGATCATTGGCTACCTCGAAGTTATACTTATCTATTGTGACGTTTGGTCCGCGTTGTCGATGACACCTGCCACTTCGTTTTTCCCTCATTTACTGCCAGACCATTCTTTTCCGTTTCTGATTTAAACTTGCAAAAGCCTCACAAATCATATGACAGTGAATCGCTTCGTTTTGACATTAAAGGTATTGGTAAAGAGGTTAGCAAAAACCGAACATGGTTTCGTATGCCTTCCCCTAATTTACGCGTATTTCAAATTTAGGGTTGGAGAGTCTTTTCTACGATCTTTCGTTATGTAGAAATCTGGTCGATGGTGGACTCTCCAGCCCTGAAGTCACGCTGATAATGACCAAACGTTGTTGCGGACTAGAGGGTCTCCTTCCTTCAAGATAGGGCATACAAAGCTATTAAGATGAGCTGCGATTTGATTGGATTAAGAATGAGTCTATTACATAATGACCAGTTATATATTTCAGACAAGCCTTCATTTATTCTGACTACTAGATCCTCAACAAGTTCCGAAGGTCTCGAAAGACATATCTGGGCATCATCAGCATAGAGATTGAGCATACCTTAGGCAGGTCATTAATAAAAAAAAACAGAACAAGTATTGACCCTTGAGTTACTCATGCAGTTAAAGCGCGAAAATCGGAAGAGTGGTTATTATGAACAACTCTTTGTCGTTCGTCAAAATTATTAGAAACTCTGCCTCATCCTCCATTCCAACGCTCAATTACAATGATGTTGCAGCTGTCAGCTTTTCATAAATCCGCTGGCCCAGATGGTATATTTAATTTTCTTCTGAAAAGGTGTTATTCCACGCTGGCAAAACTACTGCTTGGGGGTTTTCATTAATCCTATTCTTTAGGACTCTTTTCGAACAGATGGAAAACAGCGTTTATCGCATATTATCATAGCGCACCCCTATGAAAGGCGATTCCTTTTCTCTCTAATTCTTCAAATCCATTGCAATTACATCCCTTCTTTCCAAATTATGGAAACGCTGATAAACCGTCAGCTCATGAAATATCAAAAACTTCTTAATGACCGGCAGTAGGGTTTTCGTGGTCCACTGGTGATTTGATGGCATGTCTCACCGAAAAGTGGAACCAAAGCGTGCATCAATCTGGTGAAAGCAAGATAGTTGCACTTGCTAAGGCATTTGGCAGAGTTTGGTATCAGGCTCTTTTTTCAAAAATGCGTGCATTTGGGATCGACGACTCTCTTCTTCAGTGGATAAGAAATTACCTTTCGGAACATTCAATTTAAGTTGTCTTGGATAGTTTCAAGTTTGATATTCACAAAATAAATGCTGGTGTGCCCCAGGGCTCTGTTCTGTCTCCGACACCTTTTTTAATTTTCATCAATAATCTCTTGCCTGCTACTTCTAATCCAATATATTCCTTAACTGACGATAGTACTCTCTGCTTTCATATTCGTTTCCGGATTCATTCAGAGCAGGGACCTCTGCGGCGGTAGAACGAGAACGGCCATCGTATGTTAAGCTCATTAAATTCCGATATTACCAGCATAACCAATTGAGGAACTATCAACAGAATGGAATTTAATGCTTCCAAAATACAATGGTGTTGTCTGCTGTCATCTCAACGTCTCTGCACCTGCTAGATAAGATTCAAAACTGTGTATTAAAACTCTTAAGTGACGACAATATTGCACAGTAAATTGGCATGCTTGAACACCGATGCAACGTCTCTTGCCTCATCATGTTCTATCGCTATTTTGACCACCAGTGCTCCACGGAAATTGTCAGTAGCATTCCGTCCTTTCAAACTTTTTATCATAACAACAGTCTCGCTATGAATGTTCATCAGTATACCCTCAAGCCTGCTTTCGAACGTACTCTAAAATATCGTTATTCTTTCCTAAGCCGTAAACTCCCTGGTGAGCTCTCTATTTCCTAGTCGTCATAACTTGCAAACATTTAAGACCAACGTACATCGGTACCTATCTTTTCTCCCTAAGTACTTAAGTATAAATAAATAAAAACCTTTCGAACAGATCTTCCATTGAAACCAAAATATAATTAAAATTTCTGGCAGAGTACCATGTGATCAACATTGTAAAAGTCTGTTTACCAGAAGCACCGTCGAAAAGTCCTGATCATATTCTAATCTTATGTTATCAAGGCTTTTAACCATGGCGCTATTGAGCAGCTAGTTTTCGCTCGGAAGCCCGACTGAACTGTGTTGACTTATGTAATTCGAGATTTGGTTTGCTAAAACCTTCTCAAGTGCTTTGGAGAGACATGGTAAGATACTTATCTCACGGAAGCCGATTGGGGAAGGTTGATGATTTTTTGTTGGGACACGACTACGACTAATAAACGTGGTTTATTGATACCAGAAAAAATTAATATATTGTTAAGTTCATTAACATTGGCGATGCTATCAATTGCCCGATTTTGTTCCAGCACAAATTGAACGAAAATTCTTCCACAGCTTTGTCGACGTTTGTTCAGGCCTCAACTTAGATAAGAAATATCTTTTGTTTGCTCTTCTTGTAATAGAAGTTGGGCGATTACGAGTGCCCAATTAAGATTTGTTGGCATTGACTTCCATTTGCACATAACTTGTTACGTATTTTCATCGCATGGTGTACTTCGCAAGTGAACCATGAACATTTTTTGTTACGTATTGCTTTAGAGGTGTACACCCGTTGAATAAATCAAATATTAGGGTTTGTAAATAATTGACTTTGTCGTTCACATTAGAGGCAAAATATAATAACAATTACGCCATGGGAGAAGGCCCGCTTCGAGTTGCAATGAGTCATTGTCTGCAGTGGAAAAATCTCTGAAATTAAACGATATCGGTATGTCGTCTACCAATACTTTGTACGTGCAGAAAATAAGGTCATGATCTGAAGACATACCACCCAGGGGTAGCTGGTCTTGAAGTAAGACATTAGACCGCTTGGAAACCATGATGGTATCAAGTAGGCTTGGTGGGTTATTAGGAGAAAAGCGGGTAGCGAAGGAGTTCACATTAGATAGCCCTGCACCAGCCGTAAAATCTAAAAGTTGGCGAGGTTTACTGTCTGTTTGAGAATTAAGGGTCCACCACAAATAATAATGTGCTCGTAGAGTGCAGTATATTCGTGGGTAGCATCGGTTTGGATTATATGTAACTCCAACGAGGAGCTTAGTGATGTCATCGCGATACTCAATCACACTTTCTTTCAATTTTTTCAGTTTTTTGTATTTTATTGACGAACTACAGTATACTGTAACTCCAATTCAACATGTTGCGGTGACCCTATTATTATGCTTACAAGTTTCTACCCCGATATTCCGAGAAATTTCTCCTTAGCTACATCATCTTCCATATCCGATTCAAATCAGGTCTCCTGCATGCAATTTCGATAAAAGAACCAGAGTAAAAGTGCATCTAGTGCAACCGTTTTAACAAAAAAGGTAACGTCTACGATACTTCTCAATCTAACAGATAACGCCGCAGCTACAAAATATGCAAATGATCTATGTAGAAAGGTTTCCTTTAATTCTTACGATGTTGAGCAAACATATGTGGTTCCAACATGTGAATGTTTGAAAAAAATTAAATTGTTCTTTTTCAAAGGTCTCTTCTCTTCTCGTTTATTCTTTCCAATTAATGTGTTGGGTATTTTGAGAATTAATATCTCGAACCCCAGGTAGATGCAATAAAAGTCGGTTTCCATTCACAGAATTTTTTTTACCTACCTACCTGGTCGGTTAATTTTTGAATTGTACTGTAGTAAACATTGATTTTTCTCTTTAACAAAATTCTAGATTCCATGGCGAGACGAAATGTATATTTTTGTGATTTCTGAAAGGCATTGGAAAGTTCAAGTATATTTCTCTACAATGGTTATGAATCAGATGTATTTGGACTTAAGATTCCATGGTTCACGTTTTATCAGGAAGTCCTTAAAATGAGCACCGATGCACCATTCTTTTTGTAAATTTTCTTAATTTTTGCTTTGCATTTGGTTTTTGAACTATGGTATATCGGTTTCATCGAAAACATTTCTCCTATTAGAATCCTTCATAAAATGGCCTAATACTCAATAATCGATATGCTTAGTGTACATTTCTTACAATAGTTCTTTGAATCAAGGCGGCTTTCTAAGAAATAACGAAAACAATTCCAGTTCTCGTTGTCAAGCAAGATGCCAGGTGTAAATGTTAAGCCAAAAAGTTGAACCAAAAACGTGGCGCTTCTTGAAAAACACTAGCACAATTAAATCTTCCAGAGCA
The DNA here is from genome assembly GCA_949129095.1 of Volucella bombylans. Taxonomy (NCBI): domain Eukaryota; kingdom Metazoa; phylum Arthropoda; class Insecta; order Diptera; family Syrphidae; genus Volucella; species Volucella bombylans. The sequence goes on along the minus strand of OX422142.1, from coordinate 115,162,110 downwards.
GATGAACGTCATTAAGACCGCCAAATACAAGGGGTGTTCTTTAAATGAACCTGACTGGTTCTGCATTCGTTGCGCACCGATCTTTCATCACTTCTCACCTCACGCAAGCTGGTGTTGCAGCAACTAATCATATTTTTGCCATTGAAGATTGTGTTCGCAGACCCCTTAAAATCCTGTAACTTATCATTTAGGTGACACCCTCAAACTTACTCCAGACTCGCTTTCACGCGCACGCACGCCGACAGAGTAATGGTGAGTCGTCTTATCGTGGAACTTGTTGGTTCTGGAGATTTTTGTCTATCATCGATTTTCCAAACCGGGTACATTTTACCAAGAACCCAAAACGTAGATTGAATCTTGTATGACTCAGTAGTTATTTAAAGACATTCATTTATTCATTGTTGAGCCATTGAGTCCAAAATTAACTTTCCTTGTGGCCTTCTGGAGATATTCCTATATCGAATGTTTTGTTTTAGGTTATTCCGAATAAACTCGTTTTTGAACCAACTGCTTGGATACGCCTTGCCATCGCTCACCAAACATTTTCACTGTTTCAGATACCAATTCGGAACTATGTTGCCGGCACAAGTTCCACCCTTGGTATGAGTCGAGGCGGCCTAAAACCTCTTACTGCTCTTAGGGTCGCAGCACCCAGTACTTATTGCAACTCTACATTGGGTCAAACCAAGGGAAAACCCAAGGGAAAAACCAAGGGAAAACCCAAGGTAAGACCCTTCCCGCGATTTTGGGTTTAAACCACAGCCACCATGACGCTCCCACAAGGGGGCCTACCTCTAACAAGTCAGGCCCGGACCGAGATCCGGGGGGCTCCTGACTCCCATGGTACCGTGATTTAAGTCCTGGTAGGGACTACCGGTGGTCCAGCCGCCAACAAGACCTATGACCGGCAACTTGTGACTGATCGAATCGTAGCAACCTTCGGTAGCGTCATCTGAAGATGTTTACGATAAGACCAGTACTTTGCTCTGCCCCCGTTCATTATTAGATAACGTCATTAAAGGGCGAAGCCTTGATAATTGGGCGGGGGCCCGGCTCGCATGGCGGAATTGGAAAGGAATGGGGATTTGATTGCGGTTGTCGTTTTGTCTAAGCCATCCAGTTACATCCGCCAATCTGAAGAGAGTACATCTCTGAAGCAGCATATAGTTCTGAGAGGCCGTGGATGTAATAGCTTCCTAAAGTTATTTGCCTAGAATGACTGAAGTTGGGACAATGCCATAGAAAGTGGAGGTTATCCTCCCGTGAGCTTACGTCCCCTGCAGAGGTCGTCGCCGGTAAGGCGCAGATTTATTGCGTGCGCCCCCAGAAGATTATAGCCCATGAGAAATCCAACAAGTGTAGATAGTTAACCTCTCCATTTTCAAGGAATCGTACTTATTCTGGATTTTCTTAGTTCCGGCCATAATTGTCTTGACGTAGGAAGGGTTTTCCACCTTTCATTGGCTTTTATTTGTATCGTTCGCTCCACTTGTATTCTCAGAGTGCAGAATGGGGGTTTGATACTTTGATCTGCTAGTTCCCCTTTTAGGGAAGATCCTTTTCGAGCTAGCTCATTTGTGGCCATCGACCCAGCATAGTTTAGCTTTATACTGAAAGCAAAAAGCCTGGTTATCAATATATATAGTAATATCCTCGTGGCAATTTGCCTTTATTGCCGCAAGTTTGGCTGCTTCTGTTACAGCCAATATCTCAGTCTGGAAGATGCTCCTGTAGTCCGGCAGGCGTCATGAGCATCGTAAGTTCGATTGATCGGATAAGATCTCGGCGCCGGCCGTTTCCTGGTTCCATCTTTGATCCATCCGTGAAAATAGAGTCTGGTACCATTTGGTTCCGGTCCCATTCCTCTCTGCTTGGTAAAATGCAGGCGAATGGTGCTTCGAAGTCGTGATGGGGTATTATGTAATCCGTATTGGAGCATATAAACCCAGTTCACTGGTAAGGATCGAGGAGTAGCTTATCAGGTTTGGTTTTCACCCATTAAGTTGACTCAATCTTAAAGCGATTTCCGCTGCAGATTCCTGCATATATAGATTCAGGCCAAGTATATTTTATAACCTCTGCACTTTGTCAATAACCTAATGCTGCTAGCTTTGTTTGTGGATTGGATTGGAAGCTGTAGTAGGTTAAGATGCGTCTGATGATAGCCGGTACATATGTACATAGGAAAGTCTTCAGGTTAGGTACTCATTTTCCCCCAAATAAGTATACAGCTGCAAGCGTTGAAGGCGATCGTTGCTCTCTTTATACGTTCTTCGAAATTGAGCTTTCAACTCAGTTTATTATCTAGTACGGTACCTAGCTATCGACCCTTCGATAGTCGCAGGTTTGTTCCATCTATGGAAGAAAGGTCAAATTGTGGCATTATACTTTTATGTGTGACTAGAACAACTTCTGTTTTTTGGGGGTTGATTCCCAGAGCATGGCCCAGTCTCGGAGATTTCAAAAGTCATAGTTTAGGATTTCACTGATCGTGGGGAGGAACTCACCATAAGAACCACGTCATACGCGTATGCAGTGGCTTTCATTCCTTCCCTTCTTAGATTCAGAAGTATTTCATTAATCACTAGGATTCACAGAAGAAGTGATATCACTCCTCCGTTAGAGGTGCCCCGTAAGGTGCTCACTGTTCCTGTTGCAGAAGTTTGTTAATGCAGGATGAACTCCAGCATTTCCTAAGTTTGTACTGGAATGCTGTCGTGAAAACTGTTTGCAGTCGTGCTGACAGCTCCATATAGGGCCGTTTCCGTGCCTTTAGTTTTTGTATAGGCATGTTGTGCTGAAGCAGAGTCTTCTGGGTGCAAATTATTTCGAATATAAGTACCAAGCTTTTGAAGTATATAGGATTATGGGGTTGAGGTCTTTTGAATGTGGATGGCTGCGCTACCTGCCTTGGGAATGAAAACTACCTTTACTTTGCTCCAGCATTTTGGTACATATCCGTGTTTGATTCCACTGCTAAATAATCTTTTTAGGAACGGTATCAGAGCCTGCTTTGTTTTTTGAGGCATGCTTGGTAGGATTCCGCCTAGTCTAGGGGATTCGTAAGCAGAGAATGAGTCTATAACGCAGTTTATTTTCTTTTCTTGTAGTATCCCCTCTGGGATTTCGTATTGACTAGGGAAAAATGTATCTGTATTTACTATTGGTGTTGGAGTATGAGTACTACTCTCTGATAGTTTTAGATCTGCCTCAGTCTGTTCTGCCTTCAATGTTGGAGCAAAATTTTCGCCATGATTTTCTTTTAGAGTTGCAGTTGCGCTTTTGTCCTTCCTAAGACTGGCCTTATGTTTATGTTTGTCTTAGTCGGAGCATAAATTTGAGTTATTGGCTGCACTGAAAAGTTTTCTTTGCTCTTTCCTAATGCATTGAATAATAGTTTTTCAATCCACCAATTTGGGGAGTTCCGATATTATATTTCGGAGGGGGTTTCCATTTTGAGTCCGTTGGTAGGCGGAATATAATAGTTCGTAATGGACTAAGGCCTAGTGTCTCTCACACACTATGTCGCTCGTATTGGCATTTTGTGCATAGTGAGAGTGGACTTTTGGCCGATCGCTTTCGGAGGTTAGCCACGAAAGGGGGTGACATCAGTAAGATATACACATGAATTATTTTTGCTTTTTTTGTATTGTCTGAGATTTGAACCCAGACCTTCTTACTGCCCCATGTAACCACTTTTTTTTTGGACATAGCGCGGCCGAAGGAAAATTTGGGAGGGAAGAATGTGAGGTGGCGATGTTTGCTGGTTTTAAATGCTTAAAGGTTATAATGACTAGGAAATAAAGAGCTCAGTAGGGCATTCTATAAGCCAGGTGTAGGATCACAATATTTCCAAATACTTGTACGTTCAAATTCACTTTGTCACAGTCACAGTAGGAATGGTCTTAATAAATTCACACTACAGAAAGCTATTATGTTCGTATGCTGATTCAGGGGATGTGCAACTTGGCTATTCATCATTTATAGTGAATCCTATTGTCTTCAGTTCAGGAACAACGAGGAGACGCACATCAAGGAAGTTTTCTAAAACATGGTCGTAATTCGCTACTTCTCAAGTCGATATTTTACCGAGTTGATCTGAACTTTGGACCTCTAATAGCGAAAGTGAATCTTCTGTGAATTGCTTTGTCAATCCAGGAAATATCGGAATCACCTAGGGCTTTCTTTTAATCATATGGTCTACAAAGTTATAACCAATACTATTTTCAATATCCCTCGAATGGTTAAAGATGAAAATATGTCTGCTGTATTATAAAACACAAATGGCTGAGGCTTATCATAAGACAAGCGCTAAGGGAAACGTACTTGTTTTTGAATCTTATTATCGTGGAATTCCTGGTGAAAAGAGAAAAAGCGAAATAACTTATTTGGGATGTAGCGTTAGAAGTTCGGAAATCCTTTAATTTTAGGATCGAGTTGCAGTCAGTGTCTCCTTCGAATACCTTCTCTCGCAACACATGAACCGTTGTAGCGTCTTTCAGACTAAAGCAGCCGGTAGTAGACAAGACACTGACTGTCCGGCGGTAAATACCACAGATATCGCAGAATGATATCGTCGTACAATAAGGATAGTCACAAGTACTTCAAACACAATTAGATTCACGACAATGGCAGACTATCGTGCACCACTTAGCGAGATGGTAAACATGCAAAGATTAAGTGTTAGCTGGCAAAGCTCAATCGTGACATATAATATAACCCCGGCTACGCACTGAAACGCCAATGTTGTTCGCTTAGAAGCTTATCCACGCCGATGCGCTGAAGAAATAAGTTCTACAAGGCCCAAAGATTAAACATTCCCGACATTGACAGAGACAGGGCTAAGCAGAAGAGATAAATCTTACACTTCTGGATGCGAGTACGTGTCCCACCTGTCAAAATTGAAAAAGCTTCATTAAGTAACCTTTTTCATGATCTAAGAAATCTCTGGAGTGCCAGTTCTGTTGACATTAATCATTTTATCAAGAAAAGCAATTGGCTCTAGGACTGTGTTATCAACCTGTCTCTTTATAGTAGTTGTACAATGAATTCATCTGGGTGTACCTGGTGTAATTGTACTTTTGCTTGAATCTAGCCAACCAGATTTAAAAATTTATCATTAGTGAGGGTTACACTTACCTACAGGATGATGATAAGGATATATAATATTTGAAGGTGATGCAAATTATTATTCTTTGAATAACAGTTGTCCTGAGAGTCCATAAGTGGTATTGGAGGAGGTAGTGATTTTTCTTGACTTGACGAAGTTCTCCGATGCTCCGACACTTAACTAACGTTCATGCAGCATGGTGATCTAGCTATTCCCTTCTTTTCTTGAATATCGAGGAAGCAGGTCGCATATTTATTTCTTGACATTCATAGCTTAATCTGGGGTTTATTTGATTATATTTGTTAGCACCTCCTTACTCTTTCGTAACTTATGCACTTAACGTCAATCGCAGCAGAAGTCTGAAAAGATAAGATCATTCTTTTGGGATATTTGTAAGATCTCCGATCGCAGCATGATCTATACGGTTATTGTTGAGATGATCCTATTGACTGTTGTGCGCATTTATTTTTCAGCGGTCCTACATACGAGTACATATATATTTCTTACAATCAATTGCATGTCACACGAGATATCAATCATGTAACTAACAACCTTAACCACAAACCATTTCATAACTCTGAAGGTTAGAGACAAATGAGGTGCTATACGAGTATCTTTAGAAATTCTCGTTTTGGGATAGATTTTCATCACATCAAACTCCAAGTAACAGCAAAACAAATAGCGGTACATGTGTCCATTATTATAATCCTTCCCTCCTCTACTCACACCTCCGATGGACAAAATGATTAGCACCTTTCAAACTACCGTAATTAATGAAAATAAACGTTGGAAATATTTTTATTGCAAAATGTTTACTTTAAAATATGAATACGGAGGAGATAATCTGTCGAATGTGACCATTAGTCCAGCCACAGGCCAGATTCACACGTGTATTTGAGAGCGTTTGCCAAAAGTTCGATGTTGGAATGAAAGGTCATTTAAATCTTTCTACGTAGATACATCTGTGACTACCCGCCACTGTCTACTTGGCTACTGGCTGCTGGCAACTTCACGCGTATAATTAAAGCCATCCCATAAAATCGCATTAAATTTTGCGTTGGTCTCGCGTCCAAGATCTTGTATTAGTCTCAAGTCAACGTCTTGGGCCTGATATTATTTCTTATTTGGATAAATGCACTAGACACAGATAGACTCAGAGATGCCTTAGAATTATGACATAACCATTCAGCGATGCCAAGAAGCTTTTTAAGGAGCCAGATCTATTGGGAGGGGTCTCTGGGTGTGAAATAAACTCATTTGGCATCACTTTGGACAGGTGTGTCGGGTTGGACTTGCCGGCAATGATGACGCTTTGGAAGAATTGTTCCAACTTCACATGTCAGTCATGGGGAAGGTGTTTCACACTTGAAAAGTAATTTAAATTAAACAACACATCTTAGTTGGATGGTTGGTTGATTCCTCAATCCCACTCCCCTTGTTAGCCACTCTGCCACCCTGTATCGAATGAGATTATAAAGCAGGGAATATTTATACATTTTTCCCTTTCCACCGTCTGTCTGGTTGTCCATGGAAAATAATAACGAAACGTAGAGCTAGAGAGTAAATGAAAAGCAACAAAATAATAATAAGACGGTGATAATAAGTTTTATGAGCGCACATAAACCCCATATAGCTTCCCACATGGATGGACAGACAAACGGACGGATGGACTGTCGCATAGTATCGTGCGAGTTTGCGAATAAGCGGCCGTGTGTACGATTCGTGCTTGCTGGAAGAGATCGCGCTTGGCGCTATCTGGTTGGAACCTTATCTAGTGCTGTAGAGTTTGTGTTGGTCCGTATTCAAAGTCAAGGTGAACACATATCATCTTCATCATCATCGTTCCATTGGCGGCGGCAGAGTGTATCGTTGAGGCGACTTTATCACCGTTGTTGTTGTGTTTTATTTTCTTTGGCTTACACAATGTGCCACCTCTGGAGATTCCAAGAGAAACATATAGCTACGATGGATACAGGGATGGCATGTGGTAGGGGATCTATGCTGATCTGTTTTATGTGGACAATTACATCTTTTTATTTCCTCTTCTACGTTCTTGTTCCCATTTTGTTTGCTTTTTACCTATGTTTTGCAATTACTTGTTTCGTTTGCTCCTATTCTTTGTTTCTTTCGTCTCGAACGGAAATTCAATGGTCGTGTGGGTCATTGATGTGAATACCAGTGTAATTGTGGTCTAATTACTCATTTTTTTCTTTAGTAGTTCGTGAACTTTGTAAAGGTGCTAAGGAATGTGAATGTGAATGTGAATATGTACGATTTGGTATGTTATGATTGCGTTCTTAGATGTAGAAATACTTAAGTCGAATCTCGAGGTCTTTTGGGAAACACTTGTCGAAAAAACCACGATTTTTTTGACGGAGTTCTTGCGGTATTTTGATTCTGCCTATAACCTGCTCAAAATTTAATCGGTCCGAAGTAACAGCCCATTTTAAAATTGTAACTAAATATTGTACCTTAAGTCACCATCACTATGAGTCTACCAGCATCGAGCACTAACCATCAATTTGCGATGCCAATACTTGGCTAAGATTTTGATCATATCACTTCTGATAGCATAAGCGAATATAAACTTGACCGTTCATAAGTTTGAGTTCTTTGACCATCGCTGTTTTTTGCATTCCAACTGAAACCCTGCCTTTACTGTCATAAGGTTTAACCGCAACCCAGTCTTTAGGTATCTGTACATACGAGTAGATATACATCGCTCACTTAAACTCAACTGGGTTCCCAACAACCAAGCCTGACCGATTAGACCGGCACTAGGCTAATCGCTTCCTACACTTATGTGCTTAAGGCGTCTCTTTACTGCGGTGATACTCGGGATGGAAATAAAAAAATTGTAATTCTACTACGAACATCCTCGTATATGTATTAAAGTAAAAGAAAGGATCATTGTCCCTTGGCACTTCGACAAAGCACGAAAATTCAGTGAGTCTTTATGGTGCGGCATTGTTCACAATTTCGAGGAAAACAAAAGACGTAGTAAAAAACAGATTATTATTATCCGTACATACTCGTACTCGTATATAGTACATATGTCCATATCGTAACCTACCTTCGTAGAGTAGCAGAAATAAGTCAACAGACATAATGATCATGAATATTATTTTGTTGATAGTGGTCTGCCAGTTACTTACTTAGTTTCGCTACGGTCCTTGGTGGTCATGGGCCTCAACCATGCTGAGGTTCCATTCATCGGGCATACTTTCGTCCGACCATATTTTACAGATGAGTCGATATTTGCTCCCAACCAAGTCATCGCCTGCTGCTTTGCAGGACTTTAGCTCAGATATGGCTACTTTCACTTTATCTATGTCGCGTGGACGGAATCGTTGGTCTACTCTTCTACTATGTTCCCTTGTTCGTGTTTACAGGCTTCGGCTCGGGATTTGTGTCCGTGGGATGTTTTTTTACCTTTTAGTAAGCTTCCGAATCTCAATCTTGGAGTAGCATTTCCTCGATCGAGCTCTTCTCATGCAACTTCTTTTTCCTCCTGACGGCTGACGGTTCATTCATCAGGAGATCTCCAAGTTCGCTTATGAATATCGTGATGTGGGAACCGCGTGCTAGCTACAACAAGGTTTCGACCTTGCGGCTGGTCGATTAGCCTGAATCTGTTATCGGAGGTAGTGTTGTGCAGTCACCAAGGATGTCCTCTCCTCATAGCTAGGGTACTGCTCGCAAGTCTTGTCCAAGAACTTGTATTAGATATCTTTGGTGTCATCATCTTTCTCTTCTGGCTAATATTGTTACGAGGCGCTCGTTTCCTCATAATACTTCTTTAATATTATGGTATCCAGGATATCTGCATTCGTACCTTGGATGGAGCAAATTATTTTAGTATACATTCAGGATTAACGCTTAGACCGCTAGAATGCTGTGCCTTACGTCGGATCGTATGCGATCAATGTGGTAGACGCCTTTTTGCTGAAGGGACACCCAAGCCTAACATCTTAGTGGACGATTAGGAATGATAGATGCTTGTTATTATAACACTTCACCTCGTTGGGAAGTCGATTAGCTTGAGTTCGTTGTCTGTGCTGGCAAATTCACTTTCCTCTGTGGAAGCGTGAGTGAGGTTTATGCTGGCGAATTTAACCTTAATTAGGATTTTAACAACGCATTCGCTCAAATACCGGCAGCAAAAGACTTTTTTTCTAATTCCTTCTTGAATGGTGAATCCATATCCAAATTGGTAGTTCTTGTGCTCCATAGAAAAAGTCAGAGTTCATTTATTTATTTTTTTTGCGCGGTTCAGCCCGTTGCGGCTCTTGGATGGTAGTTATTATCGCGGTCTACGGCCTCTGCTCATTGTTCATCTGCATATGTAAGTGCATACATACCTGACGTTGTTCGTTGCCTCACAATATATGTACAATATTGGACACAACCTCCTACTTGAAGAGCCAGATGTTTCAAAGTATGGTGCCAGATATCTACGAGGATATGAGAATTGCCAAAAGTGCGCTGGAAACTCCTTCATCACCACATAAATTTGGCTATTTCGAATGATGTTTTTCAGTCGATATCTTAGAAAAGTTCTTACGGCAACCGTGCAGCTATTGAAAGAAATCCAACAGAGCTCTGGTAGTTATTTAACAGTCATCTGGCATTGACTTTGTGCTGATATTACACTTATTGACATTGCGCCCTCATATTGGCCTTGGGGAGGAATGGAAATATGGATACCATGTGAGCTTTCCTGTGCGTAAATGGGGTAAAGGATACATGACGCAGTTGTCTATCACTTATCTGAATGATTAATTGTGTATGTACACTTAAAAGTCAGCAGCAAGGGATTTCAAAACGTTTTTAATTTGCTATTCTAATTAAGAATGTACATATGTGGTGGTAGATAAAACCGCTACACCCTCAATTTATTAGTTGCCCTTCCCATATCACAAACCAGAGTCTTTTCATCCTGATTTTCTAAAATCTACTACACTATGTTCCCTATGTAACGGACACCTATTCAACTTTACTATCAAAAACATTAAACAAGTTTAGGTAGCGTCAAAGAGTCACTCTTTCCTTTGTTAAACACGGACATATCATATCCACTGACACGTGATTCTGACTAAAGGAAGTAAATAAGGCATTCAATTAGCAGGCGGTTGGTTTAGTATATTAACGAGAAAAAAGGCAAAAACAGAAAACATCTAGTGACCTAATTTTGGAAATTCACGCCTAATGCTCGTCTAGAGAGTTTATTGCCTGGTGTCACGCATAAGTGACGTAAAGTTCACAGCACGATATCCGTTTACTTCAAAATCCTTTATCAGTAATGGAATATGTATATTCACAAAAAAGCCAAAAGAAAAAAGGATAGCTGAAACGTAATTCCAACTGGGTTCGTGTTTTTTGTAATGAAGGCGACACGGACACACCTTCTTTGATAGTATCTACAAGGTATTTTGTTAGTCTTCAACTTTGTATTTTATTAATGAACTCCGCCCATTGTTTGCAATCTTATGAATGACAATACGAGTATGAAGTTGATCTCATAACTTACAAGATTAACGATCTCTCTACTCATACGTATGGGGGTGTTAATATTTTTTTTCCAATTACAACGACATAAATAAAAAACACAAGGCATTGTCTGGATAATTTACGATCCACTTACTGTCATCTTCTTTCAACTGAGTTGGATGATAACTCTTATAATTTTATGGAATGTCGAAGAGCATGAAGATCAGACTCAGTATCCTTTATTAATTGTTCAAACATTGTATTCTAAGAAACTATCACCGTCGTCAATGTTTAACTTTACGAGTATGTATTAGGACCTGAACCTTCACAGACAACTTTTTACGATAGTCCTAGTACAATAATTACTCGTACTCTGTCCCCGTATTTTCTAGGTATTTGTTTTTTTTCTCCTCGGAGATTTTTCTTGTTAATTTCGGTGCGACCAGCAGCACATCTCATATTCTCTTCATATGAAAAATGTCACAGATTGACAGCTGATTCATAATGACAGCTGTTCAACTATGACGTCTGCCAAATAGGAATTGACCAGAAAAAAAAAATCTCACGATGACAGACAGTTTATCAAAGTACAAAGCTATGCCGACTCCCCTTTAGAGGTAGACATTACATCATAAGCTCGTTACATAGCCGAAGGCACTATCTGCTTACCACTATAACGAAAATTCTTACACAAAATTTAAAAACAAAACAAAAAAAACAAAAAAGAAATTATAGAACTAAAATAAATTTTCATAAATCGTGTGAGTTGAAGATATTCGTAGGAGGAAAAACTGGGTCATTTACCCGGTAGTAAAAATAGATAGACCGTATTAAAACCGTGAAATCAACCAAAATAGATTAGACGGATGTATTATGCCAAAAGGTGCATCTAAGTATTCAAATTTTAATTTTATTTTTAAATTTATTTCCTTTCGCTCTTGTAACTATTTAATTTAAGCGAAGATGATATACATTTTTACATAAATATGATTAGGAATTCTTGGCAGAGGAAGTGGCTGATACACATGACCATTAATTTGTACGAGTATATACTCAAAATGACGACTCATCTTTGTCTAGTTTGGATTGAAAATCAACGGAGAGAGAATGATTTTTTGATGAAAATGTTATTTTTGATGATAGAAAAAATCACGGAAATACTAATGTGTAAACTATCCACGAAATTGTACAAGATGTTGGTAATTAATTTTATTACTAAACAAACAGGTGCCAACAATTTTAGAATTTATTATAACACCGGTTGATGGGTATGGTGAATATAAATATATTTTTAGAAAATTTAGATGAGATTTAGTGTGGAACATTAGACATTAGTCACGATTAGGTTAAAATTGGCGGAATTTAAAGGCTTTGATTATCGAGCATCTGTTTCAATTGCGTGGGTTACTGTTTACTGTTCAACCAACATCGGAACTTTGTAGCTTTGCAAATTTTTTTATATTTTTTTTAATTCGAGGTCATGGTGGTTAAATATTTTAACACCTAAATTATGCAATTTAAATTCATTTTCAGTTATTTGATTTCGAGCCTTGATGATCATTGGACAAGCTGATAATTCTCCTTTGCATAAGTCCGAATAATTATTCATATATTCCAGGCGACTTGAAATGGATCTTAGCACACCGGCATTGAAAACAAATAAGCTCCGACTCTAAACAATATTTATATAAAGATGAAGGCTACTTGAACCATTCAAAAAGTCATCATGTTAATAATTTAAGATCAATGGCAGCGGTTGAACACATGGCAGCTGGATGAAAAATATAATTCTGATTTAAATTATCTGATTCTGCATTCTTCTCAATCTGTAATGCGGTTACCCCCTACTTTCCTCACCGAAAGACTAAGGCCTTATACTCGTACCTAGAAGATATAAGGCATGTCTCGTTGATCCACCAGGTTGATATACATAAATATGGAAGAAAATGGATTATAACTGCGATCCTAGTTTACTCAAAGAGTTCTGAGACTAATTTAAACAAAAAAAAGAAGATAAAAACTACAAATTTCTGATTGGTCAGGACCTTCGTCACATTTTATTGAATAGCCTCCACGTCATCAAATCGCTCTCTTTTCATGGCAGTCTTCAGCTTAGTAAATGGAAAAGGTCTATCAGAGCCAGATCCAATGAATCTAGTGAGTAATTGATCACAAAACCTGAGTTTTTAACTAAAAACTCGGTTACCAATAAAGTCGAATGCACAAGAACCAGTTGCACGTGCGGTACAATTCCGGGCGCCATTGATTTTCATGATTTTTGACACAACATTATTCTGATTGATGAGGCTCATTTCCATTTGTCTGGGCACGTAAATAAACAAAATTGTCACATCTGGGATTCCAAATCCCAAGAGAAATATGTAGTGGAACAACCTCAAGATGTACAGAATTGTTATATTTTCTATATCTTGGAACAACCTCTCCATCCACAACGAGTGAGAGTTTGGTGTGGTTTTTGTGCTCGGTATTTTTCGAAAATAATGCTGGTGCGACCGTTTCAGTGAATGGATTACGTTACCGAACGATGTCAACTGTTTTTTTTCTTTTTTTTTTAACTGAAATTGATGATATGCACGTGGATGCCGTTTATTTTCAGCAGGACGGCGACACAGCTTGTGAAATAATGTCTCTATTGCGAGACGAATTTCCTGGATGTGTGATTTCTCGAAATAGAGACTTTAATTGGTTACCAAATTCATTAATTTAACTTAAATCATTAGACTTTTTCTTTGAGGCTATATTAAAGATAGAGTTCTATGTCAATCCTCCACCAACAATTCATGCACTAAAAGAAAATATCAGCGTTGTTATTCGCGAAATACAGTCGCAATTATGCGAAAACGGGTTGAAAATTTTCAACAAAAGATGATAGTATGATATTAAGACGTAAAGATAGCGGCACTCGTCACTAAAAGCTAGTGAATGCTAGTTGTGCATCTTTTGACAGTTACTTACCGAAGTTTCAGTCATTTTGGACGAGCAGTTTTTAGTTGACAGTCGTCTGAGTGAGTCGATGTGAGTGTTTTTTTGTGAAAATGGAAAAAATTGAGTATCGAGCTGTTATTATATTCTTGTCTTTGAAAGACAATACGCTTACCCAAATCAAAAATGAGTTGGACTCTGTATATGGGGACTAAGCACCATCATTTACCACAGTAAAATTTTAAGCAGCTGAATTTAAACGTGGCCGTAAGAGCTTGGGAGATGATGAACGTTCGAGGCGTCCAAAAACTGCAACCACAGACGATAACATTGCTAAAGTTCACCAAATGGTGTTAGACGACCACCGAATTAAAGTGAGAGAGATAGTAGAGGTTATGAAAATGTCCAAAGAACGTGTTTGTTACATATTAAATCAAGTTTTAGGCATAAGAAAGCTGTCCGCGCTTTGGGTTAGACCAAAAACGTGTTCGAATGAACATTTCCAATGCTCTGTTGGCGCAGTTTGGGCGCAATAAATCCGAGTTTTAGCGCCGATTAATTACTGTAGATGAAACTTGGGTACACCATTATACGCCGGAAACAAAAATTCAGTCAAAACAGTGGACTGCAAAGGGCGAGCCGGCTCCAAAAAAAGCAAAACTGTTTTTTCGGCTGAGAAAGTGATGGAGACTGTTTTTTGGGATAGTAAAGGAGTTATCTTAATCGATTATCTTCAAAAAGGAAAAACAGGATCATACTACGCATCATTACTTGCCAAGCTGAGGGCACATTTACAGCAAAAGAAAATCCAGTTTCACCAAAACAACGCGCCGTCTCACACTTCAACTTTTGCCATGGCGAAAATCCATGAATTACGGTTTGAACTGCTTGACCATCCGCCTTATTGACCAGATCTAGCCCCAAGCGACTTCTTTTTGTTCCCCCATCTTCATTAAATGAGGAGGCAATCACCTCCGTGAACAATTATTTTGCAGAGAAAAACGCCAAGTACTATTTGGACGGGTTAGGGAGATGAAAGCATCGCTGGGAGAAGTGTGTAGAGTTACAAGGAGACTATGTAGAAAAATAAAAAAAAAATTTGAGAAAAAATTTCTTGTATTATTGTCCGGTCAGAAACTTTTCAGACAACCCTCATATATAGACAGAGCCGAGGTAGACAATTAGCAGATATTATCGTCCATGACTAACCTTAGAGTATGTACTTTAAATTAAATTAAAAATATTACCAGTTTTCATAAAAATGTTGGATTTTCCTATTGATTTAAAATGGCACCTCTTATTGGATGACGCTATAGTTTGCCACATTCAGATTTCTGATTATTTGATCATTCGAAAACTCTCTTCTTTATTAGAGAATTATATGGCATTACGTTGATATAGCAAATGTTATCTACATGTCTCCCCTTCTGACAATATCCACATTTTTATCAAACTTAGAGATGAACACAACACCTAGTATGCGACGAAGTATCAGTCTTTTGAAGGACCACAATATTAGTCTTTCTACTTATTTTTGCTCGACGACGCACACTGGGGCAGGGTACCCTCATACCTGCCATCAAATAAACCAGAAATGTTAGACCTTCTGAAGTGGATCGAAGGCTTTCATAGGCATATATATTAATCAAAAAAGTAAAAATGTTGGTAAGGAACATTATTTTTATTGTTGAAAAATCAAATAAACACATCAAAGAATTTTATTTACTTAAAGAGAACTTTTGCCTTGTACATATGTCATAGAATACGCACTGAATTCATCGGGTAATGCTCAATATAACATTTATAAGTGCTCCTCACTTTCTGCAATATAATGTTCAAAACAGTTAATTATTGAAAATACACTAAAGCACCATCATCATCAACTGTTGCATTATCATCTGATTTATTTAAAAATTGAATTTTTAACATTAAGAATGCTTCTCTGGGAATATTTTTAACTTTATTTTTGACAGGCTTTTGCTTACTGATGATAACTGGATCAGAACTCAGTAAAAAAATTGAAAATATCCCTGTTAGATATATCTCTGCTACATTTTCTAGAATTATGCTCTCTGTAGCGCTTGAAGTTCTTGTTTCTTGCCTCCTGTGATTCCTCCGTTAATTGTACGATAGGAAGAAGTGCAAAGGCTATTATTTCCGGGCCGGGAATCAAATACTTATGCAAAGTAGCTGGCATGTTGTACCATGGGTATAAAGACACAAAATACCATATGTAAATGACATTCGAAGAATCAAATCCAACCATGTAAAACAGAAAGCCCAAATCTCAAATTTTCTGTGTTCACTTCCCTTGAAACCATTTAATCTATTTTATTAAATTCTTTTGATGTTGCACCACACAAAAAGCATTTCATTGTTGAGGTATTTTCTGTAAGGGCATTACACACCTTCCCGTCTACCATTAATTCATGACGAATTTGTAATGTGTTTGCACCCATATTAATAATGCTTTCTTGAAGATTTGATATCTGATTTTCTATTTTTCTGTTTTCCTGAATACACACATCAATAGACACACACATCAAATAGTATTCCGAAATTCAATACTTATTGGCCTACAATACCTTGTAGATGCAGGACTTGGGTTTTGCCACATAATTACATCTTTAGCCATTAATCGAAGTGGTACAAGACATATGATAAAAACAGCTGAATTACTAGCTTCAGAGTCTTGAAAGGCTTGTTTTTAAGAGCTATGTCCCGACGACCCATCAAATCCCCATTTAGAGATAAGGCACATTTTCTCAAGTTGGTCACCTTTTAGGGTATTGAAAACAGCATCCAATGTTTGACATAAACGCATTATCGTATGATCTAATAGAGATTGCAATCTGACGGAAGCACCCGATTCATTTGCAGTAATATCTGCTGGTTAGCATAGCTTTTTAGCTTCCTGTATTAATTTGTAAGGTGTAAATTTTTCTGGAGCACTTCTTCTTATCACATCATACTGTTCACGGGAAAGTTTAGCTTCTATCAGGACGGATAGTGCATCTTCAGCTGACAATAGATATTGTGGATTTAAGGTTTTTTGGTAAGCTTCTTGATAACACTTAGCATGTTCAGGATAGATAGAAATATCTTTTAAAAGTTTTGAAGCTTGTGTATAATCTTCAGCTCGTAAATTCTTGCAAGTAGCGTAAGCTAATTCTGGGGGTGAAGTTACTCCACGCAGTTGCTTGGTTTTAGCACGTTTGCTATTTTCCGAGGAATTTTCAAATGAAATAACCGGTCGTCCGCGTTTAGCTTTTGATACAACGCATGGGAAAGAAAGTGATGTCAGAAGCCAGTCTTTATTATGTTTATTAAATTGTTCTTCTATTCTCCTCGCTTTTATCCATCTTGACCTATATTGAAACTTGAAACTACTCAATTTCTGTTTAAGATTGTTGACCTGGCAATTTGTTCGTTTTTCTAGCTCCTTAATCAAATATTTATATTGATGGTCGAAACTACTCTCCGCAGAACTATGCATTATATTTAACAGTTCTTGCCTTGTAATAAATAATAGTGTATGAGAAGTTCCTGAAATGAAATAACTTATTTTGAATAATAATAACATATTCGAATACAAATAATTTCTTTAAGCCAATCAATTAAAACTGACCATTATCGTAAAGTAGCAAAAAGTAGAAAAAGAAAAGAATTCACTGAGCCTATTCAATAAAGATTTTTTCTATATAACAACCATAGCTTAGTATTGTTTAGAACCTAAACAAAATGTCCTTTTTTTTATTAATATCATATTATTTGATTGCAAAAAAAAACCCTTCTAAAATATAGTAACATACCTGAGATTGAAGCCTCCATCGCTATATAACACCAACAAAAATTGTATTTTATAGTAAAACTACTCTAAAAATGCACCCGAATCACTACTGCATAGGTCAACCACAAAACGCAAACTATGCTTCACTCTAATAACGAACCAGTTTTGTAACGGGTCATTTAAGTATTGCAAAAAAGTGCATCACTAGTATCGTAATTAAGTCATGTAATAGGGTTTTCCCAGAATCACTTTAATTTTTTTATTTTTCGGCAGTTTTTATGGCTTTTTGCCCCAGTGTGCTACGCTGACTTTAATGTCAATATTTCAAACTTTGTCTTAAGTAATGATCAGATCAAATCATCTAACACCGATTGTTCCTTTTATCTACATGATATCAAAGTATCTTACTATAAATAAGGCGAGTTATTCTCTACTTCAGTTTGAGATGGTAGTTTTTGGATAATTAATCATTAATCAGAGCTTCATCATATTCTTCAATAAATCTTTTGTCTTTTATTAAAAGACACAATCCCCAAAGAATGCAAGAATACCCATCCAGACCCAGTTGCAGCTCTCCTACTACTAACAAGAAAGTGTGTCAATGAAGATAACATGATACGAGTATGTAGACAGACACCTATCCAATAAGAAATTCCATCCAAGAAAACCTCCATCCATTGATTTCTCAGACAGAGATACCCGTCCGACTAATCGCTTACCTTCGTGTTTATACGTTAATATCTTTAGTATGTTTGTATGTTTGTACTGGTTGCTTTCTTCGTCAATGCCAAGAATTTGACCCCAGCTGTGCGCATTATATACGACCATATAACCAAAGTGATATCCAAGTATTCCCAGCTGAATATTCCGCCAATGAATGGACGAGTAATTAAATTATAAATGCAAACCTCCTTAAGGTAACGTTAGGTAACAGTTAAATTATATCATAACACTACAAACAACGATACGCAGCAATCCAATTTAAACTCTTTCTCTCTGGGAAGGACTGATGGCCGGTCGGTCTTCTCCGCCGATTGAAATTATGCTAAATGCGTGCCAGTTCCATAATAATTAGTTCTATCTATGACACGTATCTACCTATGTAACCTGGCGGGATATATAATTTTTTTTTTATAAATATAGAAAATTCTTCAGTCTTAGAACACTGTTTCTACGATACAAGTACTCATACGTTTCTTTCCGAGTGTCTTTGGACGTGTGTTAAACAAGCTCAGGGAATATTAATTGCATTTCTATTAAGTCGGTCCTAGATGTTGTGCAGAGATTAGGGCATTCCCTCTCGTGCTCGTTGTGTAGTTTGAGTTTAAAATCACGATATTCGTGACATTGTCGTTACTATGGTAAACCTTTAGAATATTTCTGTTGAAGCCTTTTTCGTTTCATCTTGTTTAAAAAACGAAAACGAAACACTGACACTGATACTGATACTGAAAGAACGAGCTTAAAGAAGAGCGAAAAAATTGAATTAAAAATATTGAGAAAAACTGTTGCCTATCATAAAAATTAAAATTATTGCGTCGGCTGTTTTGTGGTCATATTCGTTATTGACACACAACAGAGGGTCCAAATGTGGATAATTGAAAATATAATAGGATTTGGAGTCGTTGATTACTGACTCAAAAACGAAGGCTAATAGATCTGATTTGACAGAACTGTTTAACAATATTCGAAATTGTCCTTATGTATCTCTGGGCAAGAATTCGAAGCATCACCTATTTCCATTTGTGACATTATTCTGTAAATTGTTTCGCCATTTTGTTGTTTGGCACTGCCGGCTAAAAGTATCTGAACTCGCGATTTGATTTTGTTGCGCACAACTACTCGTATATGTAGTTCAGATATCTGATTTCACTTCAACAATTTCGAAGTACTTTAAAAATGTTTTTAATGATTTTTCACATATACATATTCTCTATATGAGATTTGGAAGTTAGTCGTCTGTCTATCATCAGATATAGTGTTAAATAGCACGGGGCATAGTGCGAAGTCTTATAGCACATCGTAGAAGATGACTAGTTTCGCAAAGTAGGTTATCAGAATTTTACAGAAATAGTTGGGCGCTCTGATCCGATAAAGCGAGTTCAAAATAGTGGAGTGCGTCTATTATGTGCAACCTTTCTGCGCCTATCGTTTTTAGCCTATTGAGCTCTCATTATTACTCCGTTAGTTGTATGTATCATAGATCCCGCCTTACGTCGAAAGGAGTCGCGACCTTGCTTTACAGAGTTCGTTTCGTTTGCTATCATATGGGGCTTGAAAACCAATGAATAGGTAGTGTGTAACGATTCCAAGTTCCCGAGCTAAGTTCTAGGTCTGCCGATGGGTGAATATCTGGTCAATGGTGGACTTACCACCTATTGTTGATATTGGGGTTTGACGTCCACATAGCTCGCTAGATATAATCTCTATTGTGTATTTGACTTTAGTTTAAATATTGCTGTCCAGATCTCTTCTCGAACAAGTGCAAGAAGTTTTTGTCGATTATTGTTCACATACAATATCAATGTTGGCTTCTTTTTCGTGGTTAAACAATCTGCATAACAAATCCTTCCAGACTTTCAGACCAAAACTATGCAACTACGAATATTATGTTCCCATTTTTATGTCTTCGAGTCTGTTTTTCTGTTCGGAATTTGTATCCTTTTCACTTTGTGGTAAAATCTCCGAAAAGTATTTCTACAGTAGCATTTTCCGTGGTTTAGATTGTGCTCTTCTTTGTCGAGAAGCCGTCTCTCACAGACTTCGCGAGTAGATCTCATCCACACTTATAGCACCGAATTGTGAAAAGATTATTCTGCCACATGCATTTGCTTGCATACCTCATCAAACCAAGGGTCTCTTTGTGGTGATGAGTTGAAAACTTTCATATTGGATGTGGCATTTACGATGACTTGCTAAAACTGTATCTTCCGCGTTTACTTCTGGTAGCTTCTTAAGTGGTTTCATTTGTCGAATTTCCACAGTTCTTCGTCGGTGCTTCCCCATTCGTACCACGACGTTGCGTCCCCGAAAGTTTCAGACATTCAGAATACTAGAGGTGTGCCTCGGGTCAATCGCAATGTTATCAATCTAGCTGAAGGTATTTTCTGTGGACTGTCAGGTTCATTTGTGAATGTTAAAGCTGCGAAATATCCACTAACTATGATGACATTTCGTCCCGCCGTGATGTTGGACAGTCAAGACCATTTTCAAAGGTTTATTATGCGGAGGAAAGTGACCGGTGCCTTTTTCCCATTTGAATCTCAATGCGGATTACTTCAATGCACATTGAGCTGTCTGATAAACTGGGTAATAGTTTGTTTTTGTTGTACGGCCCTATGACACCTCCGGTCCATAAACCGCACCAAACATTTACTCGTTTTGATACATTGACAACTCCTGAATCACTCATGGATTTTCTTGAAAAAATCAATGTAAGCATGCATATTTTCCAGGACTCGATCGAAGAATGTACGGCGTTGCTGCTGGTCGTCCGTCTTCAATTCTTGAGTTAAATGGGTCTTGTAAGAAAGAAGGCCCAAATCTTTCGTCAAAATTTGGTGCAGCATGGTTGTGGAGAGCTCTTAAGCTCCTGAGAACGGTGACGAATGGAGGTGTTTGGCTCGTTTTCGACACTTGCCTTTACTGCGGCGATGTTTTGCATTAAACGGGGCGAATAGTTTTCCGAATTCTTCACATCTTGTACTGAGCCCGTCTCTCCGAATGTTTTGATTATGTTGCGCACAACGTCTCGGAGAGCACATGATTCCATGTAAAATTGATACGAATTTTTTGCATCATTGCCGCTATCGATTTTAATTTTTTCTTTCACTGTGTCATGGTAAATTATAGATGAAATCTGCCAGCTGTAGTATAAAAAGCCTTTCAAACCCTATACCTCTTGTTAAAACACCCTTTTTATATACAAGTGTCCCTTTTCTGATTTATGTTCCAATGTGTCATATCCTGTTTACAAAAAATCAAAACTTGTCGCAACTAACACCATAAAAACCATAAGACCTAGGCACTATCTTTGACCAGCATTTAGACTGACATGCTCCTATCTTTTCAATTTCATAACATATTTTCCACATTTATGCAACTTATGACTCTCATGCATAAAATGCATATCATCACGCAGCTCTGAATTTGCAGCTGGAAAGTGTTGAAATTTTTATATTCGCACGATGATCACGTTCCACAAAATGCAACTCCTTCACAACAATTCGACTGCTTTATCCTCTTACAGCACACATAAATCAACTCACTGAAGTGATACTATATACTCGTATACTGTCAAATGTCATAAGAGAAATGTTGAACATCTTGCGCAACAATCTCAGGCTAAGGCTCCAGGGTCAGTTCGAAGGAATTCCCCGAAAATACACAAGTAACAGTTGAAGGACAACCGAATGCAGTTCATCTGATTAATGACACGGATTCGTTTTATAGATATTGACACAACCTACTATCACATGTCGCATGAGATACGAATATGTATTAAGAGACGCCAGTTGCAGTTAAAGTAAGCAAACGCGCAATGAATGCAAACTCATGCCTTTCTCATGCACGCCGGCTCAGTTGTTGACATTGGTCTTGTGGTCTTGTGATGGTGTAACTCACCAGGCTTTTAAGATTGAGTCGGTATTTTTTGCATAATGTTCAACTGGACTATATTGTAATGCACAGAGAACAGTGCACCGTTACGACAGACAGTAAGCTTCAAAAGATTTGCACCGCATCTACGAGTAGATACATATGCAGGCTTATAAAAGCTGTGCTAATTACAATTTTCCTTAACGTCAGTTGCAACAGTGACAGCGTTGGTGTTAGTGATGTTGTAAAACTCACACTTTGTTTATGTCAGGTCATGAGATACTGTATTCAGTTCAACCAACTCTCTAATGAATTGTCATTGTCTCCCAACTCCCACCCATGCGAATGCTTCAATTCCCCACCAACGTACGGATAGTACGAGTATGCGCAAAACAATTTGACATTGAAAATGAAATTCAAAATGCCATATTCCAGCTGTTTTGACAATTGTTGTTCGAAATTAGACAACTAGTGCCGTAATCGACAATAGGTAACTGTTGTCCCATGGCGCGATGACATCATCTCGAAAAATCACGAATTCAAGTGTGAAAAGGTCTCATTAGTCGAAGGGGGCATGGAATTTACGATCATACCTATTCAACAGGGGAAGCGATCGTAATTCCGCTTTTGTTGTTATTTACCCATTCACTTGGCTTTTTATTCTGTCACATTAAAAGTCAGTGCCACTCCATTTGACGTTATGTTATCGTCGACTGAATCAAATTTTCTAAAAATAAAAATCAAAGAAAAATAGATAAACTTCTGACAGCAAGGTAGAAAAAATGAAATTCCAACTCCAATATTTGTCAGCCTAAATGAAGTGAAGCATGATATTGACGGCGCGATAAGATAACATATAAGTATGTACATTGTACATATGTGCATACATAAATATCTGATACACGTTTCGTATGTATTGGAACATATGTATCTACTCGTATTAGAAAATTCTGTGGTTTTGCGGAATAGCTTACCGACGAGGTAGACTGATGGTGAAGGGGCTCTGAACTTGATAAAGATTTATTGTTGAAGGATGATGTGTCAACCGTTCATGAAAAAGAAAAAAAAAGAAGTAAAGGTAGGTATTATACCTATACAACTGCTATGAATGAACATCAAATGTCAGAGGACTAATTTAAATTCGTGTGCTGTATTAGATGCATATATGCTGTGATAGTAATTGACAGTGACATTTAAATAAGATACAAATGCGATGACGTTTTTTGATGATCGCATTTAAATTGCTCTCAAAATTGCTAGAAAAGTCTCGCTTCAATGTATATCATCGGGCAATGGAAGAGGAGACATCTGTCATTGCAATTGCGAAATCAGCAGTTTGTTGGAACAAAAGTGACTGATCTGCGAATTTAACCCCCATCCGGATCTTATTTTTACAATACATGCAAATAAGTTCTTGAAGTATAAATTTTACACTCTTTGATTTCGTTAATTATTTTTGCCTTTATTTGCCTTTAACTTTATTGCGTCTAATAGAAACTAAAGGTGAAGGCAATTCAAATGATTCTAAATAAAAAAAACAGCTAATATAGTCATTAAAAGTTAATGGATGCTGCACATTTTTCTCAAACATAAATACAGTGATCTAGGCAAATGTATTTTACATATTTATCGCATCGCGTTGAATGATTATTAGCATTTAATCGATATGGACATATGTAGGTATATAGCAACCAGATCTTTTCTTCCTAGGCGTTGCATGTGTCAATGACAATGGTGATGTTTGGGAATTTTGTGATGATGTTGATGATTCTGATCTCGTATTTCTAATAATTGTAAAAACTGCAATTTCATTTAGAGCACGTGGATTATTTTTTCTTTGTTCAATATATGAATAGTACAATGATTGGCCAACAAAGATCAAAAACAATTTTCTTCTCAAGTTTTCTTTTGAAAAATTCCATTCATAATTCAATTTTTTGAAAATTATAAAAGCGCTGCTGCCAGATATCAACATATCAGCATATCAAGCATATTATAAAACAGAGCTACAGGCTATCTATTAGCTTTTCTTTTGAAGCGATACGCTCCAAACAACTTATATAAAACGTCAACATCTTACTTACTTACTTACTTAAGGTGGTGCTACAGTCCGGCAGTCCGGGGTGGACCTAGGTCTCAACCAACAAGCGTCTCTAGCTAGCTGCCTCTGGTTGCGCACGCTAAGTTGGCTGAGGTCCGCTTCCACTGGCAAGCGGCACCTGAGTCTTCTCTTTACTGTCCCTCGGGGGCGGATTCGAAGAATTTTCGGATCGGAGCACTGATATTCATCAGCTTTAGATGACCCAGTCGTTGAAGCTTCACTCTTCTGGCAAGTCGATGTCGCTCTACAGCCCATACAGTTCGTCGTTGTATCTCCTCCTCCACTCACCGTCTATGCAGACGGAATCGAAAATCACCCAAAGAATTTTCTTCTCAAAGTAGCCAAGAGTTCCCTCATCCGTTTTTTTGATAGAGTCTTTACCGCTACGCCATAGAGCAGGACTGAGATTATTAAGGCCTTACTAAGGTCTCGAGTCTAGACCCTTTAAAAAATCGTCCACTGCATTCTTCGAATTCGTTTGCGCTAGAATTCCTATTTGCAAACGCAGCCTATATATTTGTTGCTGCTATATTCGCCCCTCTCAACCAATTCAAGGTTACCAGCTAGCTGTTGATGCAATCGACTGCATTTTTAATGCTGCTGATCCCAATGACGTTGTTATTTTTTTAGGTGATTTTAATCTACCTAAGCTTCTATGGACTCAGATTGATCAGTGCTACTATACTGCAACAAATCCTACCTCTGATAAAGAAAATCTTTTCATCGACTGCCTAACTGGCTCTGGTCTATATCAATTAAATGGTGTCACCAATAACATCGGCAGACAACTCACCTAGTCTTCGCCACTGATACAGATAACTGCGTCGTTTTAGAAAGTAAACATCTGCTTTCTAAGTTGGATAGTTACCACCCTCCCCTTTCTCTTACGCTGACATATGACAATGGTCTTAATCCCGTTTCCTATGAATATTCTTACAGTTTTAATTTTCATAGGGCCAACTACGCCAAACTGAACAACCTCCTCAGAATGGTCAATTTTAACTTTCTCTACAATAACCCTAACCTTACGGTTAACAATGCTCTTGCATCCTTTTATACCGACATTTTAAAATGTCTCTCCCAATCTGTGCCTTTTTTACCCAAAAGGAATCCCTCATCGTCACCACCCTGGTATAATAAAGAGCCGCGATCTCTTCGTAACAAGAGAAATAAGCTCTGGTATACTTACTTAAAATCGCGTTCCGACACTGATTTCTTCTACTACCAGTCTGCCCAAATAAATTTCTCTGTGCTTTGCCAAACTCTCTATGACAACTATTTAAACCGAATGGACCACACACTCATTTCCGACCCCAAAAGATTCTTTCAGTTCATCAAAATTAAAAACAAATCGGATAACTATCCATCATCCCTAAATTTTCTTGATAGGTCCTCGGGCGACCCCCAAATTATTGCAAATCTCTTCGCAATCTTTTTTGGCCAAGCGTTCGCCATCCATTCCCAAGAGCCAGACCATTCTTACTTTTCCTACTTAGACAGCTGCCCACAAAAAACTTTGGAATCGGTGTCTATAACTTTAGAGCAAGTTAGAGATAAAATAATAAAACTCAAAGATGATTATTCTGCTGGCCCTGATGATCTTCCCCCTATATTTTTAAAGAAATGTCAAATGCATCTAGCCCAACCTCTTACAGCTTTCTATCACCCAGGGATTATATCCATCAACCTGGAAAAGGTCGTTTATTATTCCCCTATATAAAAAAGGTAGAAAAGGTATTTCCAACTATCGACCAATTGCTAAGTTGTCCTGCATACCTAACCTTTTTGAGAGTATTATCTATGACATAATGCTTTTCCATTGTAAATCTATTGTTTCCCTAAACCAGCACGGATTTTTCAAAGGCAGATCTACGACCACCAACTTAACGGAATTCGTATCAAGCACTTTATGTGCACTGGAATCTGGAAATGAAGTTGATGTGATTGCCACCGATTTCAGCAAAGCCTTTGATAGAATTGCTCATGATATAATCCTTCTAAAATTAAAGGCTCTTGGTTTCCAGAGACTTTACTATGTTCTATTTAGGTCCATGGTTTCTGACCCAATTAAAGCCTCCTCTGGTGTCCCCCAAGGCAGCAACCTTGGTCCTTTATTATTTATTCTGACCATTAATGATGTTGCTTGTATCATTAAAAATTCATACATATCTGTTTACGCAGATGATATGAAAATATTTAGATATATATCATCTTCCTCAGACAGTCTACTTCTGCAGCAAGATCTAGACAGGTTTTGTACTTGGTGTCAGAAGAATTTTCTTGAGCTTAACGTCAATAAGTGTCAGGCTATAACTTATACCCGTAAACGCCTCCCTACTTCACCTCGTTGCTATCTAATCTTTAAACTGCCTGTTCCCTTAGTGAATGAGTTGCGTGATTTAGGTGTTATCTGCGACAAGGAACTCAATTTCCGTTCTCACATTGATAGTATAATAAAAAAAGCCAACTCTGCCCTTGGTTTTATCAAGCGCTGGTCTAAGGAGTTTTCCAATCCTTATGTTACCAAATCTCTTTACATAACCTTTGTTAGGCCTCTTCTTGAATATGCCAGCCAAGTTTGGTCACTCTACTACAGAACTCACATCCTCCGGATAGAAGCTGTTGAACGCAGGTTTTTACGGTTTGCTTTACGTGGTCTTCCCTGGGATGATAGCCAAAACTTACCACCTTACACTGACCGGCTGAAACTTATAAATTTACAACCCCTTTCTATACTCCGAAAAGTTGCCGACATTCTCTTTATTCATCAAATTTTAGTAGGTAATATCGATTGTCCTTCCTTACTTCAAATTATTTCTTTTAACACCAATCCCCGCAATCTTAGGTCTGTGCCACTTTTCCGGCTCAATCTTCACAGAACGAATTACGGACACCTGGAGCCAATGTCTAGGATGCTTCGCGAAGTTAACGATTAGTTTTTAAGTGAAAATGTTAGTTTTAAGTAACATATGTATTTGCTTGCAATAAGCTTAATAAATCTGTCCGGGGTTGACCCGGATCGCAAAACTATAGAGTCTTATATAGGCTTTGCTAGTTAATTGCTACTTAACTACCTCATTGTTATACGAGTATCTATCGAAGGTGACGTTCAAAATGCACATAAAGCTGGCATAGAATCGAATATTGAAATGTACTGTAATACATCTTGCAAAATATACATCAGTTGAGGACATTAACCCGCAGTGATAATTGTGTTCGTTCAACTTTGTTTTTTGTCGTTTTTTCTCTATTTTTTTCGCAGCTTTCTTAGTAGAAATTAATTTCATTTTATTTAAGTTCAGGTATTAAATATTTTGTTATATTTAACAATTTTTTTTTCCACGTAATTTCAAAGATTGATCGAAATAATAATGATCCGGGCGATATCCGGCTCTAAATTTTACTGCATTTTATAGAGTGGCATTTGTGCACCTTAGTACCGCTAAAATTTTCTGCCCCCACTTGGGCCGTTTTTTTAAATGTTTCTATGTTGTGAAAAAAAATGGCCAACACTTTTTTGTTCCGGTACTTAGTCTTATTTTTTGCCTTAGGAATGAGTTGTAACACATTGTTTGTAACGAGGCAGAAGTTTTTAAATATTCTGAAAAGTGCTGGATGTTTAGTAATAACAGATGAGTTTTATTTCTGAACGAAGGAGTTGAAAACTCGAACGAAACATTTTGATAACCAAGATCTGATTTAGCGAATATCACACTTTAAATCAGACTTTGGTAGGGCAAAACCAGTAGTATCCTGCTGTGATCGATTTTTAAGACAAAACAAAAGATGATTGGATACGTCCATTTCATTTTTAAGTTCTCCTGTGGTCGACCATTTACTTCTTTTGACTCTTCTACTGAGCGAACAAAACGACGAAAAACTCAGCAAATTCGAGGATCGGCACCTGTTGCTGTGATTAGTTTTGCCACCCAAATAAGCCTTAGATTATTAGGACAATGTCAGGCATCAAAGTTGTTGCAGGATATAACGTCTAAATGTCCATATCGTGTAGGCAAATACCTAAAGGCTTACAAAAGGTCAACAGAATCACAAATTAAAAAAATGCAAAAATATCTAGAAAAAATACAATGTATCAAGGGTAGCGCCTCGGAGAAATTTCCATCGTGCAAAGCTATTCAAATGGCAAAAACAGAATGCTATCCCCCACTAGAACATATTAAATTAAGTAGCACATTAGTTAAAGTAACTTTACAAGCTTTGCTTGATCTCACAGTGCAGCGTTTTCTTCAAGCTCAAAAAGCTGTTATTAATTTACTCGGAAATTCGGAATTAGAAAATCTTTCTTTGTACATGAAGTGGGGTTTTGATGGCATTGCGGCCGTTTTTGTTACTTGTGTTGTTCCAGCCGCTCCCATTTTCTACAAGATACTGCCGACCCCTAAAAATTGAGTACGTAAAAGAGTCCATTGAAATTTCAAAGGGTAGACGATCAGATAAAAATATTAGTAAATACCCGAGCGATGTTGGAAGGAAAATTTTTAGCAGTAAGTCACAACTTAGTCAACAATGGTTGATGGTAAAATATGCAATGCGCCTACAGATACATCATCAACACAAAAATGTTACTTATGTGTCGCAGTATCTAAATATTTTAATCGGGTCGAAGAAATGATTAGATTGCCAATAAAGACAGAACACTTAGAAGTTGGGCTATCTGTTTTACATAGATGGATAGGTTGTTTTGAGTGTCTACTTCACTTGCCATACAAATTACCTCTTAAAAAATGGCAAGCTAGAGGAAACGACAAAATAATTGTTGCAGAAACACGGCCACATGTTTTTTTTTCAAAAAGCTGAGATCTCGGTTGAATTAATTAAATTGGGCGTTGGAATAATTAAACGAAGACTCAGTATTATGATAGTTGCATGAAGTGGCCACGAAATTGATGTTGATAAATTCCAAATCTTTTACTACGTTACAGCCAGATATTTTATAGCGAAGTACCCCTGGTACAATATGTCGCCTAGATTGCACGAATAGTCGCATTTGCTTTGTTACCAATAGGGCAGTTAAGTGAAGAAGCACAAGAATCTAGAAATAAAGACTTCAAAAATTACAGAGAACATTACCTGTTTATTGTTAAGCTCGGTCCCCTATATTACAAGCAAAATAAATCTAACGGTAGAAACAAATCGCAATACTTACCTCAAGAAGCATTAAGTTTAAGTGACAATGAGAAGCAAAATAGTGACAATGAGAAGGTCTTGCCTTCATCATATCTTGTCTGGCGTATGCAAGTAATTGGACGAGCTTTTGAGAGATTGTGCCTCTTGTGTTTGTAAGTGAGTGTTTTTTTTTTCAAGAATGGTGTTAAAGAAATCCTTTGTCAAAATGCTTTTGTGACATCAAAAGTCTCGGAGAGTTCTTTTCCGACCTTGATAGAGAATGCGCATTCTCCATTGTCATCTTGTACAAGCGGACGAGTTTGGCAGGGAACTCAACACCACTCTTTGTTGATAAGTTTTGAGCAAGGTCACATAACGACGTTTTTTTGGGGACATACGCATGCCCGTAGATTGTGATTGAAAAAGAACTCAGTGGCTTTTTCTTCATATCATCGGTAGCTATATTTTTTAGCAGCAGAATTACGATCGCGACCAATATAGATCTGAATATTATATGCATAATAGGGCTCAGCATCAGCAGCAATCCATAATTTGATTCCCTATTTGGCTGGTTTTGACGGAATGTATCGGGTAAACGATTAAAAACCACGAAATGGTAACAATTTTTCATCCACTGGGATACCCACTTGTCGAAAGTACAACGAATAGGTGCAAGCCTATCTCTTTGACGATCACTTCGGTCTTTATATCGAAGCGAAAACAATGATTTATTCTCTTGAAAGAAGCCAAAGGCATAGTTGCAGAGAAAATAGGTTGACTATGCTGACTATCCCACAATTCTTCTACGCATTCAATATTTGAGCGATCAACACCAGTTAAAGGCAGTAAGCCATAGTATGCTCGCATTGCTGTTATGTCAACAAAATTCCAATCGGTTTTATATTGCCGAACGCCACACAAATTAGTCATATCAACGATTGTCTTTTCAATCGGCTGTATAAATAGCAAAAACATTGAAGCCGGATCAGTGCATTGAACAGCGGCAAAGTTGTAGGGCCTGTAGCAACAAGAATATTATAACTCTAAAACAAATAGAAGGAAACAATTTTGCCTTGTCTAGTTGCGAATGAAAAAGAAGAGGAAACAATTTTAGTTTAGGCCATAGAGACAATGGCTCAATGGAATATGATATTGCTTTGTCTTTTACCCAAAACAATATATTAGGTTGCAATACAACTGCTTCGCTTGTTTCTTCTTCGAAAAAATCACAATCTGAATCACTTCTGTATTTGATTCATTTTCATCTGGTATATAGTCTTCATCTTCATCGATTTCATGTGGATGGCTTTCATCACTTGCAAATAGATCAAACCACGAAGAATCCATTTTTCTTCCCACTTTTCTGATGTATGTATGTATGTATGTATACGGAAACTCACTACTCGCGACAAATGACAAGCTAAAACTAAACCAATAGCAAAAACAAAGTGCATAATAAACACACCATTTATATAGGGTCATCCAATCCATGGTCCGCATTTGACATCCCTGTTTCAATCGGATACGTCAAACCCAACTGCCATTCGAGACTGTGTATGTTTAGTTTAAGGTTTGCCATTTTACAATATAGATCGTTTAAAAATCGCTAAACGTGTTAATATTGTGAAAACTTACTACAAAAATAGAGATTCTGTAGTAGGTACGTTTCACGCAGAGCTATAAACTTTCAAGTATAAGTACCAGTACCAGTACCAGTTCCGGGACTTGTACTTGTACTTCAGTACTTGGATACTGGTAGTTGAAAAAGCCAAGTACCAGTATTTTTCAAGTACTTTGTCGCAAGTACTAAGTATCGCGTACTTAAGTACGAAAGTACTTGAGCAATACTTACAAGTATTTGAGCAGTACTTACAAGTACTTGAGCATTACTTACAAGTACTTGACCAGTATTTCAATTCAATTCAAATTCTTCAATTCAAAGTACTTTATTTTGGTCTTGTACAATTTTTATAAATAGAAATGTTAACATTTTTTGACGAATTCAGGATAAAACATTCTGTCCAACTTTTTGTCATACTGTTTCAAATCTTTCTTTATTAATCTTGTGGAGTAAATAGTAAATAGATGCATTTATACATACATAAATGGTTAGAAATTAATCAATCACCAGAAAAAGTGTTTAGAATCAGAAATTGGTTAATCTTTACTTCGCCCGCCGGCTCAAGGGTTTTAAAATTTCGAATAGATTATTTTTCTGCAGTCCGCTCTCTTTTGATTGCTATAACAATAACTGGACTTACAGTTTGTAGTCTACTGATCAAAGAAATACTTTCTCCTAATGAAATACATAATAATTTTCCTTTATGAATTGAGGTTGTCACAAATCTCACTCAATATGCTAGGAAGTACTTGGAAGTAGTGCTCAAGTACTTTGGTACTTAAGTACATGATACTTGGTATTTGTACATAAGTACTTGAAAAATACTGGTACTTGCCTCTTTTCAAGTACCAGTACCAAGGTACTGAAGTAAAAGTACCAGTACCTAGTACTTGTACTTGAGAGGATTAAAGTCCTGAAATACTTAAGTAGTTTACAGGTCTGGTTTCACGCATTACGAGCGTCCATCTGAGCGTACTATAGGAAAAACTGTAAAAAAGATTCGAAGAGACTGGCCCAAGGCCTATCCATCATCGAAATGCACGCTCTACAGAAAATATAGCTGCCGTTAGTGAAAGTATTGAAGAAGATCCAAATCTATCGATTTTTCGGCGAACACATCATTCTGGCATATTTTGCATTCGGATTTCCATTTACACCTTTATAAAGTTAAACTTATTCAAAAATTTAAGCCAGCTGACCACGGAATGAGTAGAACAAACGCCGATTGGGTGCTTAGACATCAACGTTGGTATGACCAACATTCATAAAACATTTTCAGGCTCATTTTTTACTCGGTGGATACGTTAACAAACAAAATTGTCATACAAAGCCACTGTATGTTGTGCAATTTGGTTTGGTGGTGTCATTAGTCCATACTTCTTCGAGAGTGAGGAAGGTGTAATCGTCACCAAATAACCAAATGTTAACCGAATTTTTTTTGCCTCAAATGGAAGATATGGATGTAAGGCATGTGGTTTCAACAAAACCGTGCCACATCTCACACAATACGACCCGTTTTGGCAAACTTTTGACGCTTTGAAAACGAATATTCGTCAAGTTATGGCTAAGTTATTGCCCGATATGAGTCGAACAGTCATCCGAGATTACTTTGTCATAATCAAATACTGCAAGAACTCCCGTGGAGGACATTCGACTGATGCTATATTCCATTCATAATGGCAAGATAAATGTTTTTTATTTGAATTTACTTTCGGAACCACAAAATGTACGTTATTTTATTTAGTGAACATTTTACACTATACAATGAATTAAGGAAACTCTTTTCAGAGCTTACCAGAGGTATATGCTGACGAAGTGGGTATCAGGTATAATAAAAAGGAGCATATACGTGTTCCCCACTGACCCAAAATTTCTAGTCGATTTGTTGAAAAATAACAAAATGTGAAAGGTAAAGTCTGAAGACTATCAGTTTCTTCGAAAGCCAAGTGGGTCGAAATGAAGTCAAAATTTCTAATAACTTCACTTTGCTGCCAGAAATAAAGGTACTGCAATGTAAGTAAATTTGAATAGTGTATCTATTATATAGATGTGACAAAAATCTGGCATAAAAACCATAATCTATCCAAAACAAATAAACAGCGATACTTCATCACCAAGGTCTTTCTCAGCAAATATTGCTCCAGTTGGAAAGAATGTCAATGTGCGCAACAGCATTTAAGTGAAAAATTGTCTCGCACCACAAAGCTATCGATTTGAGCAAAATATTTGATGGTTCCTCATGCGTAATGAAGCCAATCAATAAATTGAAGCGCGCCATTTATTTGCAAACTCTGAAAATTGAGAGGCAAATAAGTAGCGATTTTTCTTTGGCAGTGTATTGTATCTTATTACAAACACTACGGTTAATAATGAACTGGTGTCTCTGAGTATTTTTCATAAATGCCAGCGAATTCGATCTGTTTTACTGAAGCCACCAGCGGATGTTGAAATAACAAAAGACCTACATTAGTCGGCTGTTTAACATACATAAATCCATGGTTTTAAAAAAGGAACATCGTCTCTAGAACATACAGCAATAAAACAGTACTCCGTACGGCTGTTGAGTATACGAATTGTGATCTTTATCCTTTCTGGACTTAAGATGATGCTTTTTGTTTGTAGGAAGAGTGTCTATCTAAGCAGAGAATCTGTCCATTATTCTAAAAGACAGTCCTTTAAAGTGGACTTGAGGTGACACTGCTGAAATGGGCTTCTATTCAATTCCTTCTCCATCTGTATACCATTTTATCATGTGGTTGTTTGATTGATGTACTGCTCTGATTCTTTTTAGTGCTCACATTTCCTAGAGAAATATTCGTAGAATTAAGTTTGCTGTTACTGGTATTCCTAGGGATTGCACAGAGTTTAGTGATAGTATATAATTATGTCGATTTGATGCTGTAATGTAACATGTGGGTACAATAAAAGACAAATTTTACATATTGTTACACATTTTATTAATATTTAGTTAACAAGCGAATTATACAGCGAAATGATCCGAACAAGACACGTAACTCACGTAACTCTCACGTAACTCTGAGTAATTCTTCTGTAAATTATGGTCTAAAATTGAAACATAACTATATCGGTTTTAACTAAAATATTCCCTCTTTGTACATCCCCGTATCTGAAAATCATTAATCATTGATGTCTTCAACGACTTCTGCAATTTTTTGGTGCAGCTCGTTTAAATTTTCCATCGGCTTCGAATACATTTTTTCTTTTACAGCTCCCCAGTTAAAAAAAATCGAGTGGATTTAAATCAGGTGAACGGGCTGGCCACGAAATTGTACCAGACCGCCCTGTCCACCTGTTGGAGTATTCCCGATCGAGCAACTCTCGTACTGTGCGAGCATAACGCTCTGGGCAGCCATCTTGTTGATACCACATGCATGCATAAATATTAAGTGGCACGTCTTCCAATAAATTTGCTAAGTGGTTCTCCAAAAAAATCTAAATAAACCCCCGCATTCAATTTCTGCGGCAGTTCGAATGGGACATAATTCTACTATTCAAAATTCTCGTCCACATGTTTACTTTAAAGCGGTACTGTGATCTAACTTCTCGCATCAAATGTGGATTTTCCACGTGCCACTCGTGAAAATTGTGGAGTTTCATGTAACCGTCCCTTTTAAAAGTTGATTCGCCCGACCATAGAATTTTTTCGAAGAATCTCGGATCTTGTCTGAACCTCGGCACCATCGTTTGACAAAATTGGACTCTTTCTTGATAATCTCAGGATAGCAGACTTTGGACTCGCTGTACATGGTGCGGATGAAGCTGGTTTTTCTTTAGAATTCGGTGTGCTGTACTTTTAGGTACTCCTATGCTTTCTTCAATTGCACGTACTGAAGTACTATGGTCTTGTGCGACTGCTGTAAGACTTCGTTCTCGTAGGGCTTGACGGATCCTCACTAACCATTAGATTTGGAAAGCAACCCTCTGAGAATGACCGGTGCACATTTACAAACACTCGATGATCCGGATGACTCTGAGCATTTAGGTATCTCTTATGATTTTTTTTTTTTTTTTTTTTATAATTTACGCGCGCCTAAGGGGTTGATACCCTTTTACTGTTGCCAGGGCGCGGGCGGAAAGTTAGAAGGAGGAAAAAGGAAAATTGTTTTTGTAGTGGTTTGAAACTCAGGTGTGTTTGGTTTCTATGTTTGCTCTCCAGGGGTGGGAGTCCGAATAGGACGGAGAGTTTTTTCTTCACTCAGAGTGATTCGAGATATAATTCCCAGTATTTTTTTTTTCATTGCTTGAAACTCTTATAACAGCCAAATCTACGTGTCAGTGTTATGCCTTCACACGCAGAATTTTTTTGTCTGAGTTCCAATTGTACAATGAAAAACTGATTTTTGCCATGGGCAAGATTCGAACCTGGACCCTCTGAGTGAGAAGCGTTTGCTACTACCACTACACCACGGCCACCCCAAGTCTGGGGTCATGATAAAGTCTGGCTGCAGCACTAGCATTACAAATGCATTCCCCCTAAATGAGATGCATGTTAGCATATTCCTGAGCAGTGTATCGAGATGGCATGATGGCATTCGCAATACACAATCACGGGATCAATGATCAACACTAGTCCAGAAGAAACCCAGGTCCGATAGAAACGGCACTGTCTATCTCGCCCACACTCGGTACTCATTTTAACTTATTAAAACAATTAACTATGAATCGGGTTTCTTTAACAAAATATTTTTTTTGTCCTCAATTAAGCGTTAGTCTAGCAAGTGTCATACCATTTTGGAATCCAGACTAAATACGTTATCTTTTAAAGTTACTTGCCAAAATGGCATAGTAAATTTTTTTGTCAATACAGTCAGTTCAAGTTGGATGATTAATGATTTTCAGATACATGGATGGAGAAAAAAGGAATATTTCAGTTAAAACCGAGTGTTCAACACTTCAATTTTGATTTTCCTCATAGCAGCAATGCATAAGCATGCTACCCTTTGCATTTTGCTGAGTGAAGCCCATTTTGTAAATAAACTGGTTATAGTCCAAACTGACGTAGGTACAATATTTGCATTCATAAATCAATCCATCCATCTGATAATGCGTAGGCGTCATCTCCGAATTTTACCCGCAGTCAACCTGTTTAAACCGAGTATTTTGTTGAGCCTAGTAAAATAGCACAATTTCTCAGTTATCCTCAGCCCTCTTTACATTATATCAGAAAGTGTGTCTTTAGATTTTCTTATTCTATGTTATTGGCATTGGCAACGAATGCCGAGGTTTAACAGTTGCTACACATTATGAGATATTGTACTCCGCTTTACAGGTGGTTCACATATTATGTTGATATTCATTACAACAATGAGTCTTCGGTCTTGAAGTCTTCATCCCACTTATTATATAGTGCCCCTTATTAGAAGTCTATAGAGTAGTATTACACATTTTTCTAAAAGGTTTCGTACGAATTCTTATGCTATGTTCTCACCAAAACTAAATCCGGGTTTTAGCAAGGATTTATCATTTATAATTTATCATTAAAGGTATTTAGTATTCAAGGACCTCAAACATAGATATGTAGTTGTAAGTATAAATTATTTGTAACAAATTTAGTCTGGGATTTGTATATCCCATTGGTGTGTTTCGAATACATATACTCGTATCCCATTGGATATGCTTTCAAATGGCTGAACTACCTGAAGGTTTGCAACGTCTTTTCGAAGAGGGCAACTCTAACTCAAGTTAATCTAGTGCTTTCGAGTCTGTATACTGGCCTTCTGATGAAGTGTATGTAATGTCTGAAGACACGGATATTGAACCTGAAGAGCCTCCTCAGCCAGAAATGAGGAGAAGCGTTAACATCCTATAAATTCTACTGACCAAATCAGTAACGCAAAAATGAAATGAAATCGTCAACCTGTAATCAAAGAGAATGTCAACAGAGGATCTTCTGATATAGATGTTTTCTATCAGCTGCTTCTTAAAAGCTTGCTCAGGTTTATATAAGAATTTACGAATACAAGAATTGAACTTCTGGAAAGACAATCAGTTAAAAAGTTCACAAGAACAGATCAGTACGAAATTCTGTTTTTTCCTGGTATTTGTCTTATCAGGAGCTACAAAGATTACCAATAATCCAAGATTTTTGGAGCATGAATACACCTCTTGGTAATGTGGCAGTTAAAAATGCTTTATCTAGAAATACATTTCAGCTTTTGATGGCAAAGTTGCATGTAAACTATCCTTCAAAGCCAACAGATTATTAAAGAATTAGTAAATTGTGTAAAGACCACCTTTCAAGCTCAAAGAACAGATTCACAATTCCAGTCTATAGATGAAAGTATGACGGAATTCTAAAGCAGATCTTCTTTGAAACAGTATCAACCGTTCAAACCAATAAAGCGGTGGATTCAAATTCGGATGCGATGTTACGCGAAAACAGGTTACTTTTATGACTTATATATATACTCGTATGCTGCAAAGGAGGAAGTGTTCTCAGGAGGAACTCTTAGGGAGAGATTTGGGAATAAGCTTTGTAATGATTGCCATGGGTCGTTTCTTCACCAGCACTCTGTTGTTACCAAAACTTGGCTATGTTGCAGTGGGAACAGTAACAAAATCTTCCTACCTTTGTTAACAAACTTGAAAAATACGAGGTAGACTTCAAAACCAGCAATAGTGGAAAATGGGTTGATTTCAAGGAAGTTATCGTTTTATCAAATTGCCACCCACCTAAAAGTCTACGTAAAATGATAGGTGGCAAGCTAATTGAAGTTCCTATCCCTGTTGCAAAGCTACAATAATAATAGGAGGAGGATAATGGGAGCCAGACTGACCAAAGAATTTCGACTTACGATTTCGATCGGAGATCTGCTATAAGGAGGAAAAAAAGTTGTTTTCAAGTTATTGAACATGGCAGATGTAAACGCCTATACCATCTACTCCGAATTGTACCATAAAAAGCTACTCCAGTTTCTTGTTCTTTTGGCTGAGCAGATGATAGGTATCGAAAAGGAGAAATCAGATACCCTCAAGAGTCGGCGTAGTTCTGGTCGTCCATCTAAAGCAGTAAAACATATGTCACAACACAACGACGTCGTTGCGTTACAATGCTCCGCAAACCAGATTGAAAAACGCACTAAGACTATTTGCACTAGCTGCAAGGTCGCTTTGTGCATTAAATATCCCATATCCCACTCAAAATTACTAATGTGACAATACGTCTCAGCCTAAAATTTTAAAAACTGGCCTTGCATTGAATCTAAATCTATAAAAAAAAACATTTACCAAAGGTTTATACAAAAAATTCAATAACATAGCAATAAAAAATTAGGAGCGAAAGGATTAAATTCTCATGAGACACAAAACTAACAATCCTATTTTATGTCACCAAACGTCATTGTCGTGATAGTGAGAGAGTGAATGAGGGAGGGAACTCAAACTTTGCCATGATTATTGCAAATCTTTTTCTTCTCCATTGCAGCAGTTTAATAATTTATTTTATGCCGTTTTTTTCCGGTGGCAGACGTTGCTCCTGTCGTCACTTTCACATGATTTTGTATCTTTATATTGTATACCTATAATAGTTTTACATCGTTTCCCTCCACTTCTGGAATAGTGTAAAAATATTCTTGACAGCAAACGTCAAGCGCGAAGCGGTAGCGATGATACGAGTAATGAAACCTATTAATACGATTATTTCATTTCATCATTTTCTCACACAATTTGTACCAAATATAACAATTCTTAAAAAAATTACTTACAAAAAGTACAATACTTAAAACAATTAGAAAAATACGTGTGTTATTTTTCCAATATCGTTTCTAAGGTTTAAACGATGTAGTGAAAGAGTGTAGACAAAAGCTTTCTTCCAATACAGACGATTGGATATTTTCGAAAAGTGAATATCTTAATGGGCTTGGCCCAGCAGATATGCTTGCTCAATAAAATTGCGATGAAGAGGATGAAATCTCTTCTAGATTTTGTAGCTCCTGCTCCATTATGATTTTGGCTATTTGCATTTTCGTTATAGCTTGTTTTTTAGCTGAAAAAGACTTGACAGTTCTAGCATAGTTCAAAAATATTAGCACAGTAACGTCCATATCCAGAGCATAATGGACTAGTTCTTTGGCTGAGTGCCCAATGTTTTTATTTTTTTATTTTTTTAAAGACACTCAAAAAGTGCATATACCGATGAAACATTTTGTTTTCTCCTTCTTTTGTATCTCAGTTTTTTTTTGTGTACAACAGTCATGAAGTTGTTGTGCAGTAGTTGTAGTCTTCTACCGATGATTGTCTATCGCTACTTAATAATTCTGAGGATGATGCTGAAACAGGTAAAATTTCCAAAACCTCTGCTGGGTCATTCTCATGGAATTTATTTAGAGACCAATCAAACTTTGTATCCGTAATATTTTTATCTATTTCTGCGAATGCGAAGTAAGGCTTAGAAGAATGCTGTAGTTGTTTGCTTGGCCTGTTTTCGTTTTTGTACTTCTGAGATATTTACAGAAGCTAAAAATTAAAAATGCAGTTTAAATTTTATTTACACATATCTAGCAACTGGCGATTTGTTTTCTACAATAGGTCACAGTTATAGCGTATAATTTTCAACAGTTGAACGATAGATAAGGAAGCAACACCTGTATATGACTGATCCTTCTAAGTCAGCAAAAGAATTTAAATATTGGAGCAATTACCATAATGTTACCAGCACGTTCCCATAAAGTGCCCAAAAAATAGAGGCTCCATATATTTTCAATTTTTCTTATGTCGATTGTTGGCGCCGAATGTCAATTTCTTTGTGTAGATATTGCGGAATATGGTAAAAACAGTGATGCTGGAGTGTTAATAACATTTGTTATTAAGCCACTTTCAATGTCACCATTCCCTTATAGGCAATCTAAAAGCGACAACCGTAAAAAATAGTATAATGAGAGGCTTTCCAGAACAAGACGATTTGTTGAGAATGCCTTTGGAATTTTAGCCAGCAAATGGAGTGTATACTATACTCGTAGACTGCCATATTAATTGTAAAAAAAACTTGTATTTTGCATAATTTTTTAAGAACTAAACAATGCGACTCTCTTTATTACGAATATACGGAGGAACCAGAGGTAGATTTAAGAGGTCCCACTATCTGTATTAACGACACCAAAAACAGGAACTAATGAAGCATTTAATGCGCTCGAAAAATTTGTTACTTTGCTTAGTATTGAAATTTAAGAAAATCTAGTTTTTAAATTACTTACCGTCTTATTTTGAATCTGCACCAATTTCCTCCCAAATATTTCATCTTTTTTCCTTATTTTTTTATATTCCTAGTGTCCAAAATTGTATGCAGTGTACCAGTGAAAAAACGCTAAAATTCTGCTATAGCTTCGCTGAGTTGACGCCGCTGTTTGCATCCCACTATGTAGTTACTTCCCGCGCGAAATTCGCTCCCGCTTGGTTTTAGCAGGCCTTAAATCCGAAATCCCGGTGGAACCGCCTTATATAAATCTAAATCCTTTTTCGTTAAATCCCGGATTTAGTTTTGGTGGAGACATAGCATTGCTGTTGACAAAGAGTAGCCTCCGTTGATCTGTTCGTCCCGTATGCGTGCTAACGAAAATAAAATCCAATTTTGTTAATTTAAGGACCTAATTGCCCATTCCAATCTCCGTTCCAAACAAACGGCCATTCAACCTTCTAAGATTCTGATAGAGTTGTACTGTTTCTTTCCATGAACGACCTCGCCACGCTGGAACCATCGATTCTCCATAGATCACCGATATCAAGCAGCGTTGAGCGCGGCAAGAAGGGAATCGCATTCCATCCCCCATGTTGGTCGAATTCGGAGCACCTAGAGTCCTATGGACCAATTATTAGTCTAAGTGCCTCGCTCCGAACAAAAAGGCAAAATGAACAACTCTGTCCAGATATTTCTGAGAAAGACAATGCTTTCACTTTCCGTCTTCTATGAAGCCTTTCGCTGAGATGACGTCATTCTAGCATAACCCTACCTTTGAGAAGGCGTTACTTTTTGCAGACCGAAGACAGTATAAAAGCACTGGTCTTATTGTGACAATAGATGTGAGAGACCAGCTGTGGCCTGTGAAGAGAAAAGAAAATAACTTAATATTGTCGGAAAATAGGCCTTTTAGAGTACTGCTTTAGCTCAAGATACAAAAAAAAACTCTTTCGCAGCCTAGATCAATAATATTCAGTCATCTTTTGAGCTGTCACATGCTCAGGACACATTCCATTGGATGCATTCAGTACTGTAACCAACATATATAGGAACAGCTTCTCCAGGACATTACGACCGGTTCACCGATGAAGATTGAGTGTTATTGATAAAGCAATTGATAAACCTAGATGACTAAGGTAGTCATACACAGACACAGGCTTATATCTCACGAAATAGAGACACAGCTGATACCCTGTCTAGATTGGGATCACCCGGCGATTGGTTATGATGCTTTGATGTTTCATAAGTTTCCTGTTTGACACCACCTGACGTCTTTCATTATTACCATCATGAGGGTCTGAGATGGCTGACTACAGAGATGCTGCAATCGGTTTTCTGTACGCTGGTACTGTAGAATTTTTGAACTCAATTTTAGTTGTCCGATGTCAAACATCTTTGAAGGATTTTCCAGTCTTAACCCTATTCAGTGCGAGCATTCGAATGCATGATTAGGAAAACGCAAATTCCACTTTGGAATCTTGTAATTTGAAGACTAGCTTTTAACCTTCGAAATGTTTTTAACCAGTCTAGAAGTGGCAAATGGTGCAGGCCATAGTTTTTACCTTTCATACAGAAAAGTCCTGTTTCTCTTTGTTCGTGTTTGCACCTCTGAGAAAGTAGGTATAATATTTATAAAGTTTTCCCAAGTTGTTTTCAAGACGCATTGAAAGATAAGTATTTTAAAGTGTAAGTGTAGATGGCAGATTTAATTACAATAATATTTTTTTTTGACGATCCAAATGATCTAGTTCACATTCATATATTATAATGGTACCCAGT
The DNA here is from genome assembly GCA_949129095.1 of Volucella bombylans. Classification (NCBI taxonomy): domain Eukaryota; kingdom Metazoa; phylum Arthropoda; class Insecta; order Diptera; family Syrphidae; genus Volucella; species Volucella bombylans. The sequence continues at coordinate 115,120,360 of OX422142.1, read as the reverse complement.
GAGAATCCTAAAAAAATTATAAAGGAAGACACATCCACACAGAAGTACATGGTTGAAGTTTGTACGAATTGCTGGAAATGATGGGCCTACTTCAATTGATAATTCTGCAAAATAGGTTTGGGTTTCTGCCTTTTTGACTCTTATTCACAGTTTTCACATTTTTTTTAAAGATATTTCACCGCCTTCACTTAAAATTCATTCCATGTTCGATTTACTGATATGAATCTGCGTGGAGTTATAAATTTTCTATAATTTCTTGTGGCTCAAAGCCTCGATATCTTCAACTTATAAGGCTTTGTCACATAAAGTTTCAACTATTAGCAGATAAGTTTAGAATTGAATTGAGTTTCCCCTACCCGTATATAGCATGTGATTGTGTTGAGATATTAATCGGTAGATACGTGTGTTTCAATCCTTCCAAAGCTTGATTACAAACTGCAAATAAGTTTCACTGTCACTTTCTAAAACAAACACGCATAGTCGAATAGCTCTCATGGTCGAATTAAGCGCGAAATTTCACTAAGCCCATACCAATGTGTGCATATCAATGAGTGGAAGCCGGCGCACTACCATACGAATTATGACGGTTTTATGAGAATTAATAAAAAACCATTAGCACAGCGATATAAGGAAGCAAAACAGAATTTCAATTCAACAAAACCTTGTAACTTTCCACCAAAAAATGTATAAACATCCAAAGACAATATATCACTTCTGTCTGATGCCAGTTCTTTTACAACCTTTCATCGCAGCTATGTATGTGATGACCTATAATTGACGACATTTCTTAGATGTTTCTCTTGCATCGGTCCTGAAAGTGGAATGTTTTACTAGAAAATGAAAAAAACCTAATACAACGTACAACGTTCCACGTTCCACGTACTACGAATCATGTCTAAGGACTGCAAAAGGCTCGTCTGAAGATTCTCCCCTCTCCCCTAATCCAAGACAAACCACACCGAACGCACACTTGGAGCCATAGAACAAGGTCAAGTTGAATGTCGGCGTAGTCTAGGCACGGATGTGCGAGTAGAACTACCAGTTCTAGTTGTAGTAGTAGTAACCACAGTCTCAGCCGCAATTCACTCACTCATCTATTGCTTGCTAACGAATACTACTCGTACTCGTATCTGGAAAAGTGCAGAACCAACCCAACCACATGTGAGAATAGCTACGCAATCGTCGTCGATGTCGGCTAGTGATGGTTACCCATGTTTGAGACGCCTTGTGTTTGGGTGTTGTTCGGCCTGTCCAAGTGGGATACTATTGGAATGTAGCGATGTGCAATGCAGCATAACGTGCACTACAGATGATCGCCAGTATTTAGCGAAATAATTATAACAATTTTCACTCGTTACGGCAATCTATCTTCCAGACGGTACTGCAGTGGAGAATGGTAGCGGCGGGATAACTATAGGACTTTAGAGGAGCTTAGGAGATAGAGACCAGTTGAACGTCAAACACGTAAACTTGTACGGCGATCATTGATTTGTAGTTCAAATTGAATTCTTGTGCGCCATTTAATTGCACAAGGATGTGCATTCTGTGTATTTAGAGTGACAATCGATCGATCGATGCCGGCATTTGAAATGGAATTGCTCACAAAGTGTGTTACGAGAAATGTTGTGATGGTTGATTGGGAGAGTAGGGTACTTTTTCTCTTATGGAAAGATTCCTCCAACCCGACTTGAATATGTAACCTTCACTTCTTTCTTAATTGATCGAGATAAACTTGATTTTTCATCTCATACGTTATCTGAGGATCTGTCTCAGTTGTTGATCAAGGCTAGAAATGCAATACATTCACCATCATTGATCATTCAGCTGGCCAATGAAAAAGTTGCTGAGTGATGAATGATTCGAAAATCGGCCGATCTTAGAATCGGTATCTGTGACAGGTTTTCATTCTAATTTATATCGGTCGATTCACGTTGAACAACTATTAATTTGGCTGATTTAACAGTCATTGTTTGCCCCATTTTACATTGAAATGTACTCGAATAAGTGAGAGATTAGGTAATCTTCTGATTTCATTTCGTTATCATATTCCAAATGAATGGACTTGTATGGCCGATTATATACTGTAATCGACCGACTATCGGTTGACTAGGTAGTTATTAATTAAGATGTAGGTGATTATACAATAAGCCTCATAAGTCCTCAGCTAATACTGGCATTTCATCTTTTCATCTCTCACAAATTGTAAAGCTAGAATGCCATTAACCCTGGCCTTGACCCATACCTATTACTTTACAAATACTTGTCGGAAGTGCGTAGTATTCACTAATATGTATTATGGATACGATTACTCTTACAATGATTCACTATAATTTTTCGTCTCTTGTTTGAAAAAAATCTGGAAAACCCACGACATTGTCAAACGTCGGCCGTTGGAAGCACAATTCATCAAAACTAGGCTACACTAACATTCGCCAAGCAATTATTGTCTATTCATGTTGACTCACGTAAAACTTCATTCACTCACTTTTACTAACAAACAGAGCGCAAAACTACTGTCAAAATGGTAAATGCATGCCTTTAAGTGTATACAGGTACACTTCCAATAGTAAGTTTGTTTTAAGAAACTTTTGTTCGGTAATTATTGCTTGTCTTTTGCATACTTGTGTTCTCCATTCTGTCTGTCATTTGACAGCTGACACATGTAACAAATTAATTTTGCTTAACGAGCAACAATGTAAAAAAATGCCTTTTGTCTAGAGCACACTGACAGACAGAAGGACAGGAAGAGAAAAGGCCAAAACCAAATAAAAAAAGGAGAATTTAAAGAAATTTCAGTTCAGTTAAGAAAATGGAAGGTTTGTCTGTCTGTCATTGCTACTGTAAGAGTATTTGGATAAAAAAAAAAAAAAAAAACAGTATACGTAACCATACATGATCTGTGTTAATGCCATGATGAGGTGTCTTTGAGCATATTTCCGTTCCTTTATGGTTTCCTGAATTGTGGAGTAAGAAGTAGAATAAAGGTGCACACATCATTCTTTACTCAGCTGGTCAGCAGCTGATGAAAAGAAACTGTCACCCATAATGACTTACAGAATTGCTGTCTGATTACTAAGGACCTAAGGAAAAGAGACACAAATTAACCAACTGATGTGTGATGTGAATTTGAAAATTAATTCTGTGGAGGCAAACAAAAGGGACAGGAAGTAATCACTTCGTGAGAAGATTGAGAAAATAAAAAATGGATCACGGTTCACGGATCACTGACATTCACAATAGGTTGATGGTGAAGTGTTTTGACATCTCTGCCATCTCGAATGTGTCGCGTGATCTGTTTGTTTTAGTTCACAATATCCCAGGCTTTGTTGCAGACGTTCTTCGAATATTGAACAAGTCTGTATTCAAATTATTTTTGGAATGAATCCAACAATGTCATTTGCAGTTTTTGTTTGTGAAATTTGGAAAACCTTCCAACAATGGCATAAAACCCCTTTAGAGTACAGTTTATTGACAATGTTAAATTGCAATGTTAACGTGCTGCTTCATTCCATTCTTGTTGAGGACGAGGCTTACTAGCACAAACTAGCTCCAATGGGAAAAGTATTTTTGTGTAATTGCTCAATGAAAATGTGTGTTTTAGAATTAGTTTTGTAATGATAAAATAGATTTTTAGTGCTGAAAAGATTGCGCATAAATCAAAGCGGATGCGCGCAGAGATATGACATTCCAACTGGTTACAGACAGATGTCATTACTCTTTTCTAAAGTAACCGATTGAAAAATAAGCGGTTTAGATTGGTCAAGACCTTATTGATAACAACTAAGCCAAGCGGCATGCATCATTAAGCAGAAAGTCAAGTCAGATTTTACCAAAGCCTATCAAAGATAGATCTTAACACAGGAGGCAGGAAGATGTTTTTACTTTCTGTTTCAGTAAGCGACTTCGTTTGTACGTGATATAAGGCTTACTAAAAATCTCACTCATAAAAGCTATATTTTAAGCTACTGGATTAACGTCAGAAATTTACACCACTCCGTTAGCGATAATAACGTCAATTTAGTTAGAGAAGGCTTAATATTGTAGAAGGTTGCCGAACTGTCAGTACTCCTGCAAAAGTTGGACAATCTGTAATCAATATGTATCTTCATCTATCTATTGATTTGGGTTAAGTCGATTTAATGGTGACACTGTTGCGCTATAAAGAAGTACCCAGCTAAGTTGTCTATTAGTATATCAAGCAAATGCTCCCCAACCTGCTGCATTTTTATTGGTCATCACCTTCTTTCTGTACGAGTACTTTCAGTTAGGACATGATTGAAGGGTTGCTCTTTGACAAGATATTCTGAATTCCGGGCATCGGCACTGGGATTTATAGACTCCTTCGGATTTAAGGATGGATATAGTGTTTTTTAAAGTGAAGTAACTGTCATTACTTCCAGGCTGTAACAATCATTACATAAAACTATGTCACCAGCAGATTAATTTCGGTTGGTAAGCAACTGAACTCTGATAAATGCGGGAACCTCCTAAATGATATATAGAACGTCAATACGATGACCCTTTAATATGAACAGGCGACGAAAGAACTAATTTTTTTGGCGAGGAAGAAGTCGGCCCAGCATAATACACAGACCCTTCTCTTCGCCAATTTCCCAAAAAGCTGGGTCAATAGGGACGTCTCGGATGAAGCCATTGGTCGAGGAAGTAAACTCTGAGTATCACTGCATTACAAAGGCTTTGCAGAAGGAACAGGCGCGAAGAAAATATTGAAAAAAATTATCGCGCTCTCAATTTTTTTGTTGGTACCCTTAAAATGTTTGCACAACGCGGACGAAGGAAACTTAAGGAGGATAAAGAGAGAGATACCGCTGTACATTGGTCTTAAGTGTTTGCAAGTTGTAACGACTAGTGAATAGAGAGCTCGGCAGGGCATTCTGTAAGCGAGTTGTACGGCTTAATTACTATATTTCAGAGTATGTCCGAAAGTGAGCTTGTGGATATACTGATGAATATTCCTAGCGAGACAGAAATTACGGTTGAAGGTTTGAAGGGGCGGAATTCTACTGGGGATATCTATGGAGCACTGGTGGTGGAAATAGCGATAGAATAAAGTGGGAGAAGGATAAGAGTTCTTCTCAGAGCTGGAGGACTTGCAAAATACTGAGTTAGGAAACCTTAAGATTCATATCATCATCTGTGTGTTTTCGTTGTTGATTTCCGGGAGCAATCCCTTGTATCGTTTATTTTTTATTTTATATTTATTCTTAAAATGTTCGGAACGGGACACAGAAGACTGAGGAAAATAAAATGTGGTAGGTCATTCCACAAGAATATTGATGGATATAGAACGAATGCCGGTAATTCTCAGTACGCTTTCAGATGGGCTTAAAACTGTAAAGTTGTTGGGCATTCAGACATGCGTGCTCGGTTTTTCAACTTACTGTGGTGAATGTGTTTTACCCACAAATTTCATAGCACTGTGTTGAATCGTATTTAGCATATAATGGTGGGTACAGGGGAATACATAAAAGCATTGCCTTTAGCTTTGAGTAAATAAATAATAGTTGGAAAAAGCTGCCCGGAGAAAGGGAGTGAGGTACTTTTTGAGAAACTAAGGAAACGTAGACATTGGATATACAACAATTTAAATCCGTCCAAGATAACGTTCTGAAATATTGTTTCTAATTTATTAATGAACTGATTCATAGATCGTCATGGTACGTAAACTATGTCAATGGCTATGAAGTACTTAGTGGAACTGTTTTTGCATTGATGTAAACTTCAGTTCCGCTTTTCGGCAGAATCATTTCGAAAATGGATTAATTTTATTTAATATTTTACCTCAAGTATAGAACCAGTCATACCACAATTTTAAAGAATATAAGCCAAGGTGAAATGCTCATCAAGTATGTACATGCATTGGAATGTGGGTGTGGGTGGCCGTGGCTGAAGTGGTAGTGTATTGGCTTCCAAATCGGTAGGTTCGGTGTTCGAATTCCAGCCTCGCCCTTTTTTTCAGGCAACTTAATTCATGTAAGACGAAACAACAAGTCCAATTACGCAAATAATTTAGTCTCCCCATTAAATGTTGGATGCCACCCATGGAGCGAAATAACCACTGAGCCCAAAAATCTTTCTTTCTCTCTCTGCCCCATTTTCCTAAAAACTTAACACGTGCTCTGGCATTTTAAGTGTAATAATACTCACTTATGTGTTAAGTTCTTTTTAAAAAAAAGAAAAAAAGTGCGGAAACCATAGTTAGCATGGTGGTCGAAACAGAGATCCTAATATTTTTCGGAAACATAAATCGAAAACTAACGGATGAAGTCTATTTCGGTTTTTCTAAATCTGTATTTTCTAAATAATATATATAATATTTGTTCTAGATATATGTATACATACAGTCTGTTTGATAACAACGTACACGGCAAAAATTAAAGAAGAACTTATAATAATAAAAAAAAATCATTTGTACTGGTTTATTTTGTTTATTTACTTGAATGCTTCCTCCATTATCAATAATTGCTAGGAGTCTTCGAAGCATGCTTTCTACTAATCTTATAGCATAATCTTGAGGCAAAGATCTCCATAAAACTCGTATTTTTCGTGATAATTGTTTGACCGTCGAGATCTTCTTTCCTTGGAGCTTTAGCTTCATGAATGCCCAAACATTTTCAATGGGATTTGCATCCGGCGACTGTGATGGGCAATCTAAAACGTCGACGTCATTTTCTTGTTTCCACGCACTGCACAAACGACTGCGATTTTTCGGGTCATTATCTTCTTGCAGTAACCAATTCTCATTCCTTCTTTTAAACTACCTTTGGGCAGATGGTAATAAAGCCTTCTTATAAATTTTGACCATGTTGGCTGCGTTTAAGTTATTTGTAAACATGAACAAATTGCCAAATCCTTGTTTTGCGAAGCATCCCCAAACGTGCACCTTTGCCGGGTGTTTGACGGTCCGCTGGATTAATTTATTGGATTGTGTACACCAGGTATGAGTGATAGGAGACCATGCCCAAAAAGAATCTTCATCCGAAAAATAACGTTGTCCAAATTCTCCTTGGCCCAACTGAGTCGTTTTTCTACGTGTTTTTTTGACAGTAGTGGTTTCTTTATTGTGCTTCGAAATTTTACATTATTGGCTAGTAAACGTCTTCGTATCGTATATCAACGCACATTTAGACCCCTTTTACGTAAAATCCCTTGTCCTCCACGTAACGGTAGAAGAGGATTTTTCTCAAACACGCGTAGAATCATTTTGTCCTGCTTTTTTGTTGTTTTTAGCGTAGACCCACGATCCTGCAAATTATCCACATTTTTAACTTGGGAATAATGGTGCACCCATTTGCTAACAAATGCTTTTGACTTTTTCATATATTTAGCATCTGCTCCATATGGCATTTTCGGTCCTTTTGGATGCGTGCACAAGAATACTGCTTCATAATGTGATGCAAACGCGACTCATTTTAAAATACTTCCGTCTCTGACACTCTTAAATTTTTTTTATTCAAAGCATCTTAGCAGAAGTATTTTGCCACTTCCAAACCGGTTTTCATAAATGAGTTTTGCTGTATACGATCTTATCAAACGGACTGTAAGTTAATATGATACAGTAGTCCGAGAGGTAGAGAGAAGTACGGGTATAAACCAAGTCCATTGAGCAAACATGAATAAAATACAAATTACTCCGTTCACTGCAAATTAACAAAACTTCCAACCATAGATACATACCTACGAGTACTACAAAGTAATATTTTTATCAAATGTGTTACTTTCGTCACTCAAATGTGTTCACTGGAATAGATAGTTATTGGTGGTTTCTAATGACTCCTAAACTATAATGTCAGGTTTAACGGCCGTCATCCATAAAATTAAACACTCACATTATTTATGGTATTCGTATCATTTCTATGCACTCCAAATCATTTACTACTTAGTGGTGGTATATCTCTACCCAATATCAATAAAAAGGAATTACTCATTACTCAAAACTTCTAGCCCTGTAAGTGTTATCGCAGCGATAAATTCAACTCAAGACGGGAGGTCTATATTTACCCTTAACCAAAAACATATCCCTCCATTTCAGTAAGTTGTTACAATGCCTCCAGAATAACTTAAATAAAATATTGTCTCTGCGATTATAAATAAAAAAAAAATAAATAAAAAATTTATTACATTAAAATGGTATATAAATAAAACGTCTAGACAATTGACACCACCGAATTACCAATAACAAACAAGCGTTACATAATGCATGCGCCAACACCGGCGTTGAGACGAAAGTCAATTTTCAAGAAAAGAACACACATTGATGGTTGGATTCGTATCCACGATACGAGTATCATGCACCCACAATCATGCCCACAAATTACCATGCAAAGCTGTAACTTGCTTACATGTTATGCAACACAAAAGAAAAACAAAAAAAAAAAACATAATACTAAGGCAAAGAAGAATTCCTTTCATGTACTCGTACTCGTACTCGTACTCTCCACTTTTTGTTTTATTCTTTCCATTTATGTACTTATGAGTTGTGATATTACCATGCCGTCATTATTGTCGTCATGTCATATAGTGTATAAAATAAAATTTCTTTGAATACGAAATACTTGAAAAGGAACGATTTAATCCGTTCCTATAAGACCTCTTAAGAAGTACGAATACTCAAGTCATAATTGTAAAGAAGAAAATAATTTGAAAAGATAAAATTGTATCTCAAAGTCAGAGCAAAGTCAAATCACATGAACATATAGTTATAAAACGAAATTATAATTATCCACAAAGTAAACAATTTATATCTGTTGCGTTTGTGCGAAAACAAAACCAAAACACACATAGTCATGGCCTCGCAAAATAAAGTCGCGTCTCACATGGCATTTGTCTGATAAGCCCTGAATTCAAATGAGAACGCGACAGGTTTAGGTTATAGATAAACACAACATAACACGACAAAACACAAACCAAACAGATCAAAATGTAGTTTGTTTGGATTAAAATTGTGTGCTTGTTGTTTTTTGGTTTACCTTTGAAGACAGAACGAGTTGGGCATTTGTTGAATATATGTAATTCGATTGCGTAGAGTTGAAGTTTGATTGAACTCTCTTCAATTGAAATTTATTTTTAAACAAATTGCTCGCTAAACACTCCACTACACTTGTATGGCTGACTTCCGGTTTGCTTTTGTTTATTTTTCTTTAAACCTGAATTTCGTGCTTATCAATCTAATTATTCCGAAATCCACTTTAAAATCATTTAAATTAACAAAATTAAAAAAAAATTCGAAAACACATAGAAATCAATCAAATTTTCATATATGAAATTATGAGAATCACAAAGAAGGAACTTTTATGTTTGCGTATTTTTATTGAATTGTTTGTTATTTAAAGAATCAGTTGTGCTTTGGGAAACTTGTAGCTATATTGAATGTTCAAAATATGCGTATTTTCAAAATTGTGTCTCCTTCGTGCAAAAGGAGGCTTCACAGAAGCAAAAACCCCCTTAAGTCGATGTCGTGCAATCGCTCACTATTGAAGATTTTGCACTTTTGAATTTATTTCAGTGATGGAGTATAGGCCGTCAGTCATTAGTTATCGACTTGGAAGCATTGGTAAATCTTTTGAACGGCATGAACTGAAAGAGGCACTTTTTAGACCTTAAGAAACACTCGATCTAACAGGGTCTTGCGATTTTAAAATTCTTACAGTGATTCGAAGGTTAAGTGAAATGGGCATTTGTACCTAGGCTTACACAATATAATATGATCATGCGATATTGCTTGGTTATCATGTTGTTTGGTTTTCAAAAAAACCTGATCATCACGTCTATTTGTGAATCTTGACATGAGACTTCCACGTGCAAGGCCAGATATTTTGGTTAATGCTAACTGCTTAATCGCCTGCTCAGTCTCATGGGATATCTTTATTCATTTATTTAATTTTTATTATTCGAGTAAATTATTTATTGCAGCAGGTTCCACACAGGTACGTACACTAACCGAATGACAGTTTTGTTGGCTTATGAAATTCAATCAAACGACTTACTTCCGCTTTTTTAAAAAAAATAAAAAAGAACCTAACACTCAAGTGGTTATGAATACACTTAAGATTTTTTTGGAAAACGGGATAGAGAGAGATAGAAAGAAGTTGGGCTTCAGTGGTTATTTCGCTCCATTTGTTCCATACTCGCGATAGCAAGGTCGATTAGGATTCAGTTTCTTAAAGGTCTCTTTAGGCAAACCAAACATTCTGTGAAGTGTTTTTTTAATGACTTATTGTCTAACTATTGTCCAACATTCAGCTCCGTAGAGTACAACTGATCCTAGTATTGAAAAGTTTCATCTAGGCCTTTCAAGCAGAAAAAACGTGGCCAAATAAAGGTAACAACGGCTTACTAATGTCAAGAACTGCGGCGATTTGTAACTACATTTTGCTTCATAATAGCATTTACGAATATTTTACATCCCCCTTATAACATTTTCTTCAATTGCTTTACATACCATACTTCTACAACCGTACGTTGTTGATGTCGATGTCGATGTTTAAAAACATGGTTCACGGTGTAAACACTTATCCCACATGCTATCTGAAGGGCTAAGAAGAACACGTTGTCATTCACATGTCGAATTCCCATGAGTAAGTATATTCTGCAGTAAACCTAGCGTTTTCTGGCATAAGACTGCACAACTGAATCAGTTTTTGCGTGATCCCGAATTCTGGAGCCCTGTAAAATCAAGGCGATGAACGCCGCCTTAACAACTAATGAGCACATCACGTGCGTTACCTTGAAGTTCATTGGGATTTTCAGAGATTGAAAATTTGGTCTTTTGTCGATTCCGGAGGATGGAAGCCACATGGATATTTTCCGATTAGAGTGGTCTAAAAAAGGTTTAAGATATCCCCACACATACTTGATAGAATAAGGAAATGCCTGTGTAGTTACTTTATGACAAACGATCTAACAGATAGATACTCGTATATACTCCACATGTGCAGCTTTGAATACTTTGAATATGTGCGTTTATTTGCTGGAATGTATCCACATCACATTGATCTGGAGCGATGTATAGGTTGTATTTTTTTTTTTTGAGAGTTATCTTCTCTTTCATTCTCTATGCATGGTATTTTCCTACACTTTTCGTTATACCGCCTTTTTGAGTTCCTCAACTCTCACGCGGTTATTTTGGATATCAGGCCAAAAAACTAGTCTTTAATCCAACTTATTTCTGATCTCAACCCTAAATATTTGATACCATCTCGAAAGAAACTATGTATGTAGTTCCCGAAATTATTCTTATTACTGCAAGCAGATGACAATCCAAATATCTGCACATGTATATATATGTTTGTACTTCTGCAAACCATCGCAAAACTTCAAAGGCACCAGATGTTAACCCCAAACATTTTCAACATACCTTTTCTGTCAAATTGCAATCGACATGAAGAATTTAACCCAAAAAACAGAGAACAGGTGTCCTCTACCGGATGAAGTAAGCTCCGACAAAAACTCACCAAAATGTTGCCAAAAAGAAGCCACCGAAATTCGCCTGCCTCTGGCAAAGTATCCATTCAGGTAATCATTTTCGAAAATTCTTATCCAAACCGGTCTGGACTTCTTTGTTCCACTGAACGCATATCCGCAACAGAAAGAAAGGATCCCATTCGTTCTTCTCGTCGTCGTCACCACAACAATTACTTAGAGCTTCTTTCTTTCTCCTTCATTTTCTACCGTACACGCCACCAATTATGCAGTCGACAATGTGAAACTTTCACTCGACGAATCTTCCCAGAAATTTACCTTCACCTTTGAGCCATTTGTTTGGATTAACATTCCACCTTTCAGCTTCCCATTGCCATTGCCCATCCGATTGCCCATAAATATCGATAACAATTAGACGGCAGAGTACGACTATGGATGGATACATAATTACACGCAGATACTTATGTCCGTACTCGTGCTTTAGCATGGATCTCAACCATAAACAGATCACCACGATCGACGATCCTCATTTGATCGTAATTCAATGCGCGCCAACAAACTCCCACAATCCCACAAAGTGTGTGCGGAATATCCGTATCCGTTGTCGTACATACAAAGTATCTGCATCTCTTTGGCTCAGGAACCGAACTTCAACTCTCCATTTCGTTTTTTTTTTTTTGTAATTTTTCAGGCTCAAACTAGGCATTAACTCTATAACCTCCAGCGACCATCAACATGAGATACTTTTGTATCCATCGACAATGTGTGCTGAATCTTATTGATTGGGGTTTAGTCTTGGTCTTCGGGTGTTGTCGTTATTGGTTAGTTGGCTTTCGCCATGTCTTTAAGAAGACAAAGATTCAATGATTCGGGCTTCCAGGGTTCAAGATGCTCCCACTAATACCATCCGCCACGGGTCGAGATACAAAGTCACGGCGCCAAATTGCGCAAAATTAAGAGGAAAACTTTTGCTTTTGGGCAGTCAGTGACTTTCACTTTTGTGCTGCTTATTGTTGTTGATGATGGTAATGCTGCGTACCGGATAACAGTGCCTCTTCCTCTTTCATCCGTCTCGTCTTTCATCCGTTTTATGCAAATATAGAGTCAAGAGTTGGAATTTATTTTTGCGCCCAAAATATTTACTTGTTAGTTTTAGTTCCCCAACATTTTGACGGCACTTAACATGATAAATAAGTTGGAATCTGTGGAATTTTTATTTTAACACGATAAGATGCTGACAGGAAGTAGATAAGACTCAGCTGAGGTAAGTTAAAGTGTTTGTTTTGAGAAATTTCGAGCTGTCAGATTAAGTTGGCAACTTCAGATTCAGTACAGATACTGAATGTTGATAGTGAAAAGTACACATACTCGTGCATATGAGGGGATGCGTAATTTATTTAGTTATGTACTAGATTAGTTCGTGAGTCGTGATTGAAATTGGCAGTAACGAATTTTATTTGCATTCGTGTGACATCAAGTGTCAATGCAATGAATAGTCCAGACGGTTAAGTACCTACTTGCAATATGTAAAATGAGATTGCTTGTCACTTTTTGACAGAGACAGGTACATTCGAATAATAAAATATCTAATGTACGAGTACATATTTCAACATGAAATTCGTCAGCCTCCTTTTAGTAGGGTCTGTTAAATCGACCGCGTTAATTAAAATTCTACAGGCAAACACTTATCTAATTGCTGATCTCACCCCATAAACCATTATCCATTTACCAATCACTTTTCTGCCAATCACCGAAACGGACTCAAGATATCGCTTCATATTTTCCAGAGACGCTTTTGTTGCTAATATCCAGGGCTTTGCCAAATATGGTTATACTGATTCGATCAGCATGTAACATAATAGATATTAGTAAGCTTTGGAGGTGAACAGGTGGAAAAATACCAATAAAATCTCCTTGGAATGGAGACCCATTTAATCAGCTTTTAGATGCCTTCCAACATTATTTAGAAATGGGTATCAACCCTGTGAATGTTTTAGTATTCGGCATTTTATCTTTTCAAATTTTCACTTAGTTTTCAACGTACTATCGACATATTGGGAAAAGGCTGACCTTCTGCAAATTTTTCCAATTTATCTGCAGGCTTGAAATATGTAGTTGGGATAATTCCGCACTGCATGGGCTACCATATATTTATTTTTATTCGACTTTTCTATATCGTTGCGATAAGAAGCCATGTAGACCATCGTTTTTCTTTGAATCCTCATAAACCAAATTCATCTTCGGAGCTATAGTTTTGTTCCGAAGTGGTATGCCTCCCCTATCATCTTCTTCCAACATTTACATTCCTCAGGTTTTCTTATCTTTGTTATATGACTTCTTATTTCGGACGTCTCTAGACAGTCTAAGGTCTCAAATCTTTTTTTGCGTCTTCGTTTGAGGGTTGTGTGAAGTACAATCAAAACCTTTATGAATGGAACTCGACTTCGTTCATATAGCCACCGCGGGCACGTTTGCAGCGGTCGACTCGGCCACACATTTCGGCCAAAACGGCCACTATTTCGCGTTCAATGTTGGCTCTGAGCTTTTCCAATGTCGTCGGCGTGTTGGCATAAACCAATGACTTAACGTAGCCCCTCGGAAAATAGTCAAGCGGCGTTAAATCGCACGAACGAGGCGGCCAATCGACTGGCCCATTTCTTGAGACAACACGCTCACCATACTTACTCTTCAATAAATCGATTGTAGTGTGTGCTGTGTGGCTTGTGGCATCATCCTGTTGAAACCACATGTCGTCCAAGTCCATATCTTTCAGTTTGGGCCAAAAATAATCGGTGATCATGGCGCGATAACGCTGACCATTCACAGTAACGTGACGATCGTTATCGTCGACGAAAAAATATGGCCCAATAACGCCGCCGGCATGCAAACTGCACCAAACAGTTATTTTTTGTGGATGAAGTGGTGATTTATGAAGCACATGTGGATTTTCACCCGACCCATAACGCATATTTTGCTTATTGACGAATCCATTGAGTGAAAAATGAGCTTCGTCACTGAAGATGATTTTGCGATGAAATTCATCATCTTGGCGCATCTTCTCCAGAACCCAATCGGAGAACGTACGTCGCTTCAAATGATCCATTGGCTTCAATTCTTGAGTCAGCTTGATCTTGTATGGGTGTAAACCAAGAGCCTTACGCAAAATATGCCATAATGTGGTCTGAGCGATGCCCAATTCTTGAAAACGCCATGGAATTGACTGATTTGGATCGTTTGCTTCGGACGCCTGAACGGCAGCGATATTTTCGACACTTCGACCAACCGGTTGTCTCACTGACACGGCAACATCACACAACGAATATGTAGACTCAAATTTTTGCACTAAACTTGTTATTGCCTGTCTACTAGGGCGACAATTACGACCGAAAATTGGAGTTAACGCTCTTAAAGTTGCAGTCACCGACTCCGAATTTTGGTAGAAATATTTTATAATTTGCAGACGTTTCTCGTTCGTGTACTTTACCGTGATGAAAATATTGAGTTTACTGAATAAATTGACAGTGACAATTTGATGATTAGTGAAAGAGTGCGTTCACAACTTAAATTCAAAGTTGTCAAGTCCCTATTGGTAAACCCCGTTATATGTAAAGTATAAGTTTAGTTTTTAAAATGAAAGTTGGTGCTCCTCAGGGGTTCCTATTTTCTCCGATTCTTTTTTTATATTTTTTTCACAAAGACCGAGTTGGTTTAATATAAGGTTTGTTTTGTTCCATTCATCGTTGAGAATCGTTGGTGTTGCGATATTGATTATGTTTATGTTAAAGGAGCCTCATCTACCTGATTCATCAGCCGTGCATGAACTGATTCCGAGTAAAAATTCTCTGAAGTTTCACTGTCTGGAGATTTATTGTGTTGGAAGTGAATGATTTGATATCTGTCTGGCTGGAGATATAAATGACGTTATCATTGTTCGTTATAGTTCTTTCCGCTTGTCGCAAAGTGGTGAATTTTTATTGAAAGAACCTGAAATTGTGAATGAGAGGCGGATGTCCGGGTCTTCCGAAAAAACACTAGCACCGACTTTTCCCGAGTTTCAGACCCATTCTTAAGTATTCCTGAAAGTCCCTATGTCGTAACTCTCAACTGGAAGTTAGTTGTTAAACGATGTCATCGGATGAACGGTACTGAAGAGAAATTTGTAGTTCTGCTGGCAATCATTGGTTTTTTTCCAAAAGATTTCAATTTGAATCCCTGTCCAGAATAGTCATCCACAACAATACTCCACATAAGATTAGATTGATTAGTATATGATGGGTTGTGGATACTATGAGCACCACTCACTCCTGGTCACACTGGTTGATTGGTTTAGCTCTATTAATGTACCTTTAATCTTATAGCAAAAGTTGTTGAGTTAGAATGAGGTAGAATACGAGTATAGGTTAGGTTAGGTAAGAGTGGCTGTTGGAAATACCAACCCACTTAGGCCTATTGGCCCATTGTGATGCCACGTGGATCTATGATCTTCTTACTACTGGAACCAGTTTGAGCTTATAATAAAGCGTAGGAGACTGTTAACGTCTATTTTTTCTAGATCGTTTAGGTCGTTGTAGAAGAAAGCTCCTAGATGAAGCTTCCTTCTCTGAGAGAGAGCTGGGCATGTGCAGAGTAGGTGGGGGATTGTCTCCTCCTCTTCCTCGTCCATGCAGCTTCTACAGAAATCGTTAGTAAAAGCGCCAAGCCTTCTTGCGTGCTTGCCTATGAGGCAGTGTCCGGTAATGACACCTATTATGGCGCTGAGATGTTTCCTATCTAAAAGGATCAGACACTTAGATCGACTCAGATCCAGCCTTGGCCAGATCTGTTTGGTCGCTAGACATGTTTGTCCAGCAGTCCACCTAAGGTCCGTTCTTTTATTGGCATCTAGCTTTAGTGTTAATTTGCACGTAGCGATTGGTATACCTATACTACCTTTGACCGGTAGGATAGGTAGAGTGGTTCCAATTTTGGCGAGTTCATCGGCTCTGCAGTTCCCTGGAATGTCTCTGTGGCCCGGCACCCAACAGAGGTGAATGTTGAACTGCTCTGCCATCTCCATGAGAGATGATCGGCATTCAAGGACAGTTTTAGAACACAATGAGACCGAGTCCAGGGACTTGATGGCGGCCTGACTATCCGAAAATATGCGGATATCCTTTGCAGATATCACGTTTTTCTTCAGCCAGGACAGAGCTTCTTTAATCGCCAAAATTTCCGCCTGGAATACGCTACAGTGATTTGGAAGGCGGAAAGAGAAGCTTAGATTTAGCTTATCTGAGAAAACACCGCCACCAACTCCGCTGTCGGTTTTAGATCCATCTGTGTAGAGATGGATTGACTTGTCCTCCATGAAAGCATCCTCCTCCCAGAATGATCTAGAGGGGAACTTACATGGAAGTTTTTGTCAAACCAAAGTTCAGGTATGGTGTAATCGGTGTTCTCTGTGAGGATTCCTAATGTATTAAGAATGTTGGCGTGGCCAAATGAATTATTTGTCCACTGTTTAGTCGCTTTAAGGCGAATAGCTGCAGTCGCAGCTACTTGTTTGCTAAAAATGTCGAGGGGTGTCAAGTGAAGCAGAATATCTAATGCCGCAGAGGGGGTAGACCGCAAGGCTCCGCTTGTGCATAGACATGCTGTTCTTTGGACTCTGCTTAATTTAATGCAGTTGACTGCATTTTCCAAGGCCGTCCACCGAATACGAGTATACTCATGGGCATTTGCTCTATGGGGCTTCGAATTGTGTAGGTAGATAATACCTTCATACTCGGCAAGGCGTATGGTCTTCGTTAATTTCCCAGTTTTGTTGAAAGTACTGGACACACAAGTGTATCTAAGCAAAGATTAATACCCGCAAGTAAAGAATGACATCCTAACTGGTTCGATAAAACAACACGACTCGATAAAACCCGTTTCACTGGGATTAGCTCTTTAGTAACTTTAGTAACTTATCTTCTGTCTAAGCCATTTGTTTTTCTTTTCAAGCCGGTGCTTGATTCCGTCAGCTGGTTTTGGAAGCGATTGAAGAGCAGTAATCCCCTTGTCCACTATAATTAATGACTTATAGACGTCTTCAATGCAGATTTCTTAAAATTATTTTTTAACACTTGATGTGCCCGTAGAGGCATTACCTGGAGTCTGATTTTGTTGTTCAGTTCGTTTCTTTCATGTATACTTTTAAACATATTTTTGTCGTAAGAGCCGCTAAAAATGTCGGAGTCACTGGGCATAGAGCCGGGCGTGTACCGTAGGGAAGCTATGTCTAAATCGAAGATCTCTAGACACATAAATGCAGTGACATTCATTCAATGGATACGATTGAAACAACATTAAATATTGATTTCACTTCTCTGATGCCATGCTTTGGTGAAAAGCTGCCTACCGTCTCACACTTCACCACAACAAGCCAGGGGCTTGAATTTGAAAGAACCAAAAGTCAAACAATTACAGAGAATATTTTCTTCAATGACTTCGTCGCAAATATCAGCACACATTTGTAGTATATGTCTGCTACGACTGTACTCGTAAAAATTTTAACAACCAATGGAACTCTTGTAAAGAACGCAGACAGAATTTACCCAGATTTTTTGTTCTGAAAAGTCGTCTTCTGAACCTTGTTTACCAAGTTAATCTATTGTAAGGGTGCCCGCTGTTCGCTTTTACACGGTGATGTAATCAGACAGCACATCTCAGACGGCCACGGTTAACAACAGATGACAGCTGTCAACAACATCTGTTAAATTACTCTCCCGCCTTAACTACGGATTTCGTAGATCTCCTTATATATAAACTGAATGTTCATAAGATTATTCTTTGAATATATAATATTATACTTAGCCGTAAGCAGAGTTCGGCTTTTAATTCACTTGCTCCTAGACTATAACACACGCAAAGTGCTTTGCAGAGTAATAGCTCGAAAAGAAGAAAAAGGATTTAAATTATTTTTTTAAAAACTTTTTGAAGTGAAATTGAATTTTTCTGGAGATTCTTGATTCTTACCTAAGTCTTGCTATGGAAGGGGCGTTCGACAACATACGAATTATACTCAGCAACTATGCTTTTTATGGTCAAGGATATGATGATGACATAGCAATCCCAATCAGAGGTGAATTTGAAGAAACAATCTCAGATCGCCTCCAGGGATCTCTTAACCTCATAGCAAACTGAAAGTTTGAGCTCAATGTCAAACC
Organism: Volucella bombylans; assembly: GCA_949129095.1. Classification (NCBI taxonomy): domain Eukaryota; kingdom Metazoa; phylum Arthropoda; class Insecta; order Diptera; family Syrphidae; genus Volucella; species Volucella bombylans. Next base: position 115,101,731 of record OX422142.1, on the reverse strand, counting down.
TAAAAAAAGTACCATAGATGCCTTCACGAAGAGAGAAGAAAAACTAAAAGATTCAACACTTTGTGGTAAAACCATAAATCTGGATTAAAAACTCACCTGGAATACTCATATCAAAAAAAAAAACATAGAAAAATCCAGGGCCTCACTATGGACCAGCAAAAATCTGCTGGGTAAAAACTGGGGCTTCAACCCAGTGCTCTGGACATACACAAGAATTTCTAGACCTACTCGTATAATAACTTATGGATCTCAAATAATGTGGCATAAAACTAAACAAAAGCCTACACAGACTGGACTAAGCAAGTCCAGGCAAATGCCTAAATGCTTATCTCAGTGGATTAGAAAAACTCCAAAATATATTAGTTCACCCTGAACTTTTGCTGGAACTAAATACAAATACACTATCAAAAATTACCCCTCAGACAACTATCTGAAAAAGTACAACTTCTCTGTATTTCAACTTGAAATACACACAATAGAGTTTAAACAGATCTGTCACAAAACAAGAACAGTATTCTCTCCGACAGCAAATTGGACCTACTTGCTATCAACGCTTTTGAGATAACATCAAAAATTGTCACAAGTACCTCTCATAACACTAGCCAGCACCAATAAAGTTCATTGAATCTGGGTGCCAGGTCACAATCTGGTTATACGAGTATTAGTGGAAGAGCATACCAGTTGGTAAGGAAAGGTTCGGCCTCAACATTCATGTTGTCCCGACCATTCTGCGGTTTACCAATTACCTCCATAAAAAGCTATACAAATATTTGGCATGCAAATATTTGGCATGCAAGCCAACATCTTTTTACCAAGCCCTTCCCTCAAAAGACCAAAAAACACTCCTACAGCTTTCTACAAGATGGCTCAAAATTTATCATCCAATTTTGTTTTTGAATTACTTTTTTACTGAATAAAAAAAAATGATTTTGAGTGATGGAGATCTATACTTGGACCTTTACAATTGTTTCTGTTAAGTGGAACAGATGATATCCGCAAGTGGCTGCCGGCAGTGTTGATACACATTTGTGCACATTTTATCGCATTTTCCATGACTTTTCTCGCAAGATTTCCGGTGATAACTGTTCGCATTCCTGTCGAATATTTTTCTTAAGGACTGAGATTGTCTGAGGCTTGTTGGCATAAACCCGCGACTTCAAGTAGCCCCAAAGAAAGAAGTCTAGAATGGTTAGTTCGGGCAATCTTGTATGCTATGCCAAATCGCCAAAACGGGAGATTACGCGACTAAGAAATGCTTCCTTCACAATATCCATTGTGGCTCGTGCTGTGTGTGCGGTTGCGCCGTCTTGTTGAAACCACATGTTCACCAAGCCCCGCTCATTCAATTCCGGCAGTAAAAAGTCGTTTATCATGGGCCTATAGCGTTCGCCAGTAACAGTGACCGTATTGCCTCAATAAAATACGGCGCAATCACTCCTCCCGCGTGAACGCCGCACCACAAAGTGGCTTTGAGTGGATGTAATGGCTCTTCGTGTATCACACGCGGATTTTTAGTGCCCAGAAACGAAGATTTTGCTTATTGACGTAACCGCTTAAGTGAACACAAAATCGTCCTCTTCGTTGCTGAAATTGAGGATGGCTTCACAGTACTTCACACGCGGCTGACGGTCAGGAGTCATTAACTGATGCACTGTTTGCACTTTGTACGGGAACATGTGTGAGTCTTTCACTAAAGTTCACTGTAGGGTCCGTCTGGTGATGCCGAATTGCGTGGCCCGTCGTTTGGTTGATGTTTCTTCGTTCTCAGCGATATCGGCAGTCAAAGCCGCGATATTCTCGGCCTAAAATCCAGTCCGGTGGCCGCCACGCCCTGCATGGTCTCCTGTGGTTCCACTCTGTTCGAGTCGAGTAGCTAAGCGCTGGAATGTTTGCCCAGTTGACGCGACACGATTATTTCACGCTCTTGCGGACTATAGCGCTCCATTATTTGTCTGTTTGTATACTGCAGCTGTCTAGTTCACAAATGTCAAATATGATTGACGTACGATGACATTTACAAAAATTATACCATCTTCCGATAGGGTGATTAATTGTGCGCCACCTTGTACATGTCAGTTACACGCAGTAATCGGATTCCTTGCGGGTCACTGCAGAGTCAAATAACTCCTTATGACTATGGGAATAGCACAAGACAACAACCATGTGCAATGAGGACGAAGAAATAGCACAGCATATCCTTTCACACTGTGACCGCCTAAGCAGAACATTTCTACGTCTTCTAGGCAAGCCATACCTTGAGGCAGAAGATATCAATTTATTAAAGACTCAGGCATCTCGGGTGAGTTTTAACATGAGGAAATCACAATTTGCCTAACCTGGCCGCAGTGATAAGGGTCCCATAGTCCCACCTACCCCATCAATGTACTATCGACCTAAACCTAATGGTCTTGACAGGACCTTTGTTACATCACAGATTAAGAGAAGTGTCATTCTTATTTTCCTGATGCGTAGTCCCTTTTTGAAGAATAAACTGTGTGCCGAGTTCAGAATTTCGGGTATGTGGTGGTGATTCTTACTCTTACCATTGTCAGCCTTCACAGTTGAGGTGATCTTGTTTGCTGAATTCGGTGTTATTCCTATCATATCACACTTGTATATGAAAAATCATAAATTGACTTCGGTTGAAACCATTATACAACCAAGTGTCGTCTAAAAAAAAGAAAACCATCAACAAGGACTTTGGTTAAAATTACGCGCATTCTTACCACGAGTAGAAGTGTTGGGAGTCCAATTCCGTTGTTTTTGTTTCAAGTACTAAGCTACAGTTAACTTAGTTTCTTGATCAGAGCTTCGAAGCCGGTTTGACTATTCCGAAGTACGAGTGACATATGCCAACAAACGCGCTTTTCTATTTGGCGCATTTGTATGAAGATTAGAAATATCTGCTTATCTATCTAACTGGTCGGTCGGTTCAATGCCTTCAATTATAAAAACCTCGAAAGTGAAGGCTCTAGGGCTTGTATTAGGTATTTAGTACAAACACCTTTTCCCTATTCCCCACATCAGTTGCAATACAGCATCAAGTGGAAATATTTATATTTTATTTAGAAATCAATCTTGATATTTACTTTTCTACTTTTCAGATGTTTTATTTGACACAAAATACAGTGAGATGTCCATTTCTTTAAATATCAAAATCTGAGTCCATATCTAGTTCGAAAATAAGTGAATAAAAACCCACTAGTGTATCTAAATGAAATTAACTAAAATTTATTTAACACAATGATCGTTAAAATGGATCCAGATGAACTGATTACAGTAAGGGTACAGTATCTTATCGATACTGATCCCTTGAATTGCACGTCAATGTATCCAATACCGACACGTGCGCCAACATATGCGTTCGCCAGTACAATGCCGCTGGCAACTCAACTTGGAACAATTTTACGGCTCTTAGGAGCACCACAGAGGGTGAGATAATCATTCATTCTATTTTTATAAAATTTATAACAAAAAAAAAAAACAAAACATATAAGAAAAAAACTATACATTCTGTGTATCTATCACATAAAAAAATATCGACCCAAAAATCGATTGAAATAGACACGAGTAAATCGAATATCATTGATGTTGACATCATCATCGTTCGGTGCAGGTACATACATACGAGTACATATGTATATCACTCAACTCAGGTTTGTATTCCGCAAAAATTATATAGATACCGAGTAGAAGCAAAATGACAAACACAAAAAAAAAATTAAATGAATCAAAGGGACCATTTAAAACAAGATTTAATGAACCATATTGATGAGTTTGCCAACATTTCACACATTCGAGTTTCAAGGTTACATACGAACACATGCTATAAGACATATCCAGCCGGTTCGCTTTTTGTAGACTAATTTCAAACTCAGGTTTATCTCAATATTCAGTGGCAAATAGTCCAACACAAGAACGTTAAAAGATGCCTTCCATTCCAGCGGTCATCACACACGAAGCCAGAGTAGATTGAAGTTTGGTGGAAATAAATATAAAGCCAATACCCCCGGACGGACGTTTACAGCTGTGTTTCATTAACGGATCCAAATTTAAATTTTATGCTCAAAATCCGCGTGCGATTTACTCATACCACATAATACTACTCGTACAGTGTATCTGTTTGGGAAGAAGTGAGATTTTCCGGTTCGCAGATACGACGAATAAGAATTCATTTGAGCAATTTTTTTGCGTGCCTTTAAATGAAATAATTCGTTTGAGAAATCAGCAGCGAAATTGTGTTAAAAAAACAACAGAAGCGGAAAAACAAAATATCAAAGTTCAGGTTAGGTCGTGTGTTGGGGGCGATGAAAATCTCACAGACAGATGGCCTCCATCTTGGTTGGTTTTGAATGTACGACGAGCGTGTATCTATTGGCCAAAAACTGATTGATTAGTCGGATAAATATGCTCTGCCATTCCGTATAGACTTAGTCTTTTGATTGTACGAGTATTATATGTTATTATGTATTGTAGTTCTTTGATCTTTGGCCCATTGATTTGTAAATGCTTTCAGAGGATGATGGATATCTTAATCTATAGAGAGTGCGACTGACAACATTGTGATTTTGTGCGAAGTTTTTATAAGCTTTGGGGAACTTTTCCGCACCGGCAATATATTGTCCTTTGATTGATGTTAGATTTTACTAAGTAATATTATAAATACGTCCGACCACCTAGTAATCGATCATTGAGATATTACTAAGATACTCTTAAGTATTCTGATGGAATCAACTTTCGATTTCATTTTCGTAATATTAGCACGATAGTTTGTTTCTTTTCCCAAATTATATATCAAATGGCGTTAATACGAGTATATATGTAATTAGTTAGAAATCATTTCCATTTAGGTTCACGTCATCATCATCGTTATCATCAACGAAAGTGCTACTTTAGATGGCTAAATAGATACATTGCGGCATGGGGGTTGTGAATAATGTTCGTGAATGGATACATTAGCACTTGAGCTTTAATGGACCGACACTGAGTTGATAATTCTATTAAACAACATTCCGAGCAATATAATTCCTTTTGTCCCTTGTCTGTCAGTTGACTTATCTTTTAGGGCTTCATTGTGGTGTGTGTCTTTTGTATTTGTAAAAGAAATATCTTGACTATTGTAATGTTGGCATAGATAGGTTAAGAGAAATTCACCGGTGTTCTAAATTCGCACAAAATGGAATGCGAAGTGACATTGAATGCGACTGGATGGCTTGAAGTGTGAGGTTAATCAGAGACAATGCCATTCCTACTGGGATTTACAGTACATACTTCCAACTATATATCAATCCTTAATGAAAGGAGGCAAAGCAAAAGAGATACGTTGGTTTGGAGTGTTTGCAGATTATGTTGACTAAAAAATAAAGAGCTCGAACGGGATTTCCATAAATGAGTTGTGCGGAAAGAATTGCAATATTTTCCAGAGTACGTCCAAAAGTCGGTTTGATGTACATGTATTGACAGGTAAAACAGTTGAAGATTCAAAAGGGAGAAATACTACTGGCAATTTGGTTGGAGATGGTAAAATTAGACATAGAACGAAGTAAGGTCACTGCGTCGATGTTGGAGGCATCAATTGACTGTGCAATCCTGGTGCCACCTATGAGTCTTTAATCATTTCAAGCAATTGCACCAATGGCGTACATTGTATTACAATTCTGGGTGGAAATTTGTCAGAGAAGAGATCACCAATTAAAATAAAAAAGGTCGAAGAACGGAGCCCTGAGGGACATTATCATTTATTTTGTGGATATCAGATTTGAAAACTTCTATGACAACCTGAATTGAACGTTCCGGAAGGTAATCTCTAATTCATTGAGAATAGATTCATCGATCCCAAATGCGAGCATTTTCCACAGCCTGATGCCAAACTCTGTGAAATGCCTTATTAGAATTATTTAGTTCAACAATCATTTCTTTCTGCAGATTGGTGTGGACTCTAGTTTCACTTTTTGGTAAGACAATAACCAGGGATACGAAAACCAATCATTGAGAAGCTTTCACGTATCGAGCTATATGAATGGGTCTTTATAAGAAAAGAAAATAACGTTTTATGAATAAATTCACGAAGTGGTTTTTCCGACTTCAGAGAAAGGGGATGTGTACTATCTGGACCAGCTGACTTGTGTATATTAAGATAATTGAGTACTCTTGTGCGAAAGAATTGAATTTAATATTCGACGCGTTCAAGTTTAGGTGGAGACATGACACAATCTGAAAACATTGAGATGGCTGCACAAAAGGTTTACCTTGTCTGAAAACCCGACAGCTGCAATATGAATGAGAGGACAAATGACCAAAAATTACTACTAACTTTGGAACATTGGAGTATTTTTTTAGCGCAGTTTTCGGTCATGATGAAATTGTACACATTTACGAAAAGTGTTGCAAGGGCTTTAGTCGTCGTACCATCTCATCCGATAAGGCATAGAGTGTCAAGAACGTTTTTTGTAATCAGATCACTAGCAGCATCTACGTCGTTATTGAGTGAACAGTCCGCTTGAACCGGCTTTCTCTATCTTTCTCTAACCGTGTGGCCAAAGAAATAAGCTGATTTGACACAGTGCTCCGACGAGCCTAGAGGGGAAAGCACATCACATTGTACTCGTACTTATCAGGATGAGAAAATAAAAAAAAACAATTCCAGGGTAATGGCGGTTTGTCTATCAAAGTCAAATATTCGTGTGGGCTCGTTGGCAAGCTGGACTAAATTGTTTCCGGCAGTCAGTACCTCAATATACCGTCCTTCGGGTTTTAATTGTCCAAAATGTTGAAGTAACCCGGAATTATGTGTATTAAAATCACTCACAATAACGATTTCAGTATGAAGATAAAATTCTTTGTATTTTTTGTCAGACATTGGACTCGCTAAAAGTTAAATTGCTGTCCAGTTTGAGGCTACTGTAGTGAATAATTTGCTTACGGAGAAAGAATTTTACCAACCAAATGTATACTCATTTAGCTTCGCTACAGTCCGGGGTAGCAGACCTCCACTAACAATATTCATTCTTAGTTAAGTATTTAAGTGTCAGTATTTTCTATTCTTCTCATGAACGTTTCCCACAAGAGAGTCAAACACTTTGCTCTTTCAATCCTTAGTTTTCATCTTTATCACCATTTTGGCAACTTCATTTCCTGAGCCATTGGGAGGTGTCTTTCATGCTGGTGCATTTATTGGGAATATTTCAAAGTATTCACTGACAAAATCTGACTTGGTTCAGATTACTGAGGCTGACGACATTAATTTTGATGTCACTGAACTGATTTGTAGGAATCGTTTCTTCAACCACCCCATATTTTCCAATCAATTTCCCTTTTTTCACTTTCACACTAAATGGTTAAGGCACTGAAATTGTGTTCATCAATACCACTCAAGTTTTTCCATCCAAATAGTCTCGAAGAACCTTACTACTCTCCGACGAATCCGCTGAATCTATCGTGTTCATTTTCGAGGATGGTTGTTAGACCTCATCTAAAGAACTAAAGTTTCGGCAAAATCACTTAATTCCTTCTGCCGCTTCTTTTTAAAGGCTTAGTGCTATTTCCCACCATGGATCTTAGACTTTTTATCCACCCATGTGGTTGTTGGCTTTTTCCGCATCATTAGTAGCATTTGAAATTATGACGATTAAGCCATTAACTGCCTGGGTGGCATCATTAAGGTGAGCATATTGAGCTCATTTATAAAATTAAAACTTCAACATAGCACCAGCGTTTAAGCTTTTCTCACCAATGATTACGAGTACAGTTATAAAGCCTATTGTCAAGGACTTGAGGAAACCGAATATCTTCAATAAGCAATTTATGTGTCATCCATCATCAGTGGGATGCATTCTTCACATCACAACTGTTCTCTCACACGTACTGGCATTTCAGACTTTAATTACATTATCTCGTAGTCACATTGTTGTCAATAAAAATCGTAGAGCATTAAATCATTTTAGAGCTTTATTGCGGTATACGAGTATTCTCCTATTTATTGTATCTATCTAGCGGTTTTCGGCTTTTAATCAAATCACATAACACAATTAAATAGAACTTTCTCAATGTTGTCACAAGGTAATGCACACACATATGATATAGATTTGACAATTAACCAGAACCGGTTGTGCTATAGAGTATAGACCTGCCTTTTATCTCATGAATACATTAATAAAGCATCATCAGCACCACAGATTTTATCCGTATCTATTAGAAGGCACTCATCATTAAGAAAAAATAAATAATTCCCTGTGTATCTTTATTATCCGCAGCCTCCGATGAAAGGTTAGAAATGCAAATGTGAATTCTAAGCAAACATGCGCGTGATTATTTTTATGACGCGAACGACTGGCTACATTAGCATTTGACCACAAGGAGAGGAGTCAAGTTTGTTAGTAAAGACGAGCATACTCGTACATACATACACGGAGTCTAAGTGGACTGCATTTACACTTGAATTCGATAAATTTTATTTGAATTTACAAAGTACCAGTATCTGCGTTTCAGGAATTTTGTTTTTATTTAAAACGAAGTTATATCGTTGAGTCACACTTTTGTGGTGAAATGCAAATCCAGTTGTCTGATATTTGGATATCTAGACAATGAGACAAATTGAACAGATCAATAATATAATACTTAAGCCATTCTTCGAGTGCACTGACATATGACATGCTAATTTTTTTGAAGAACGCACAAGTCTAAAGAAAACACCGTGATTTGCAAATAAAGTCTGGATGCTAATTGGTATCGGAAAGATTCACTTGTAAAGTCAAAATAAAATACTTTATTGTGCTAATTGGTATTGTAATAAAAGGTTCCATTTTGCGGAACGTATTAGCATATTTGATTTTACTTTGACCTGATTTCTCTAAAATAGGAAAATTTTTCACAACAAGTTGTTTTCATTAGTACATGTCGGGTTATTGAATTCGAAGACGTTTTTGAAATGCGTCCGATTTTTTTGCTAGCAACACAAAGTGTGTGGCAAATTTTTCATCCCGGTTTAGTATAAAGATGTGTACATACACTATATGTCCGTAGGTAAAGGGGACAAGCTTCTGTCGGCTTCTTTAGAAACATACTTGCTCTGTCTTTATCAGGCCAGAGATTCACCCGCAAAGGATGTCATTTATTCGTCCACAAACGTTCTTTTGCCAATGTCAGCATACCGATTACTCATATCATTCCAATTTGTAGAGAAAAGTCGACCGCATTTCTATATACGTGTAGGGCTATAAACATCATCAGCATAGTTGCGGACTAATCGTAATGTTCATTCTTATTCTGGTACATATTCTCTGTTGTCCTTGAGATTTTTTCCATTTTATCGTGGATTTATGCCCGAAGGAACAATGAGCATATTTTTACCAAAACAACCGACAAAAATTAGTTCACTGTTATTATTAGGCCATGCGAACGGGAGTAGAACTTAATCGCACTCCTGCAGCACTTTTGTAAGCTATAAAATCATTCACAGCAATTGCATTTACTGATAGAAAAGATAGTTTTTTCCGCAATATACGAAGGGCATGCCAAAAACCCATGCACCCACAGAAGTCTAAATGAGTTAAGTTGGGAATGAAGAAAATGGGCTAGTCCTGGGGCTGACATTAACACTGTTCGTCCATTTAAAATGGACTGAACGAGCAAATAAGGGATATGAACAAAGCCGCCCGATATAGAACGAAAATTGATGAGAAGCTGCAAGCAAGAAATATGGAATGGGGCTAATTATTATGGAGTCCTATCCTACCGTAAATTCAAATTCCCTCAAACAGAATAAAGAGCCGTGGTTCTATAAAAATTGTCAGAAAGCAAGACGGGTGTCGTTTGCGTGGCTTAAATTATTTCGTGCCTTCAACACTGATATTCTTAAAAAGGCTTATCTAAGAACGAATCAGGAGTATAAAGATGTTTGTAGATAAAGTAGGCGAAACTACTTTGAAAGAGAGGCGCGCAGACTAGGGTGTTGTAATAACGCATCCGAGTTTTGGAAACTAGCAAAGTCACACAATGGAGGAAGATATGTGATCAACAGAGGTCTTAGCCCTTATATCCTCCTAGATAATTACAAGAGGTTACTGAACCCAACGGTGGGTGGTCCTAGTTTTCAATATGCTGCGCCAGATATATGAAACAACATTCTAGATGACTCTATATCTCATCACGAGCTCACGGATGCGCTGCTTGATCTGAAAGGTAGAAAAGCTGCAGGGTCGGATGATATACCAACTGAATTTTTTAAATATAGTACAAATGGGCTCAAAGACAACATCATTGGCTTATACAACAGCATATTATATCATAGGATAGTGCCTCAACGGTTTAAAGAAGCTCTGATTTTCCCATCCACAAAAAAGGCGATACATCGGATCCCGTTAACTATTGGGGAATATCGTTCTTAAATGCGTCCTACAAAAGCTTTGCAGCAATATTGCAGAGGCGGCTAGCCACATGGATAGAGGCCAATAATCTGCTAAAGGAATTCCAGGCGGGTTTTAAGTCTGGCTACTCAACTGTCGACCACATTTTCGTGTTGAAAAGCTTAGCAGATACATTTATAAGGAGTCCACTTCTTTGTGGACTTCAAAGCGGCCTTCTATTCTGTGAACCGAAACGCTTTATTTTATAAGTTATATAGTATGGGAATGCCACCAAAATTCGGAAGGGTTTTACAAAACCTTTATGAAGATACCAAGGCAGCTGTTTGGAATGGCGAGACGCTTTCACAATGGTTTCAGACGGAGTCAGGAGTAAAACAGGGATGTTCGCTGAGCCCTAATCTATCCGCCCTCTTTATTGATGATATGGTGGACTTTCTCCCAGGAGGAATAAAAACTGCAGGAATTCTCATTGAAGCCCTCCGGAATCCTTGCAATTGATGACTAATAAATTGTATGAGTACTGCAGCCTATAGTCGTGAATTTGGATAAATCCAAGACAATGATATTTAAAAAGAGAGTTGGTAGACTTGCTTATAACGAAAAATGGCACTTTAACGGAGAAAGTATAGAAGTTGTAAATTAATACAGGTATCTTGGAATCCTTTTAACAAGTAGCCGCCTTATTATGAAAAGACATCTGAAGGAGCAAATCACGAAATCTAAAACCGTCATCAATGTAGTGTTTAAAAACTGTTTCAGCGACCCACAGATTACGCACAGTAGTAAATTCAAAGTATTTGAAGCTGCATCGGAGGCAGTAATGCGGCGCAAGTATGGGGTTATAAGCCTTATGAGGAAGTTGAAAAACTACAACGTTTTTTCATTAAGAAATCCTTCCACCTCGTTGCAAAGACTCCGAACTATATGCTCATGCTGTAAACAATCCTATCTCCGCTATTCCTTAAAGCACTGAAATTGCAGTTAAACTACATACTAAGGGTTATAAACATGTCAGATAGTGGTCTTACACGCGAACAAAATGGCATGGTTCGAAGAATGGCTAGATTTAGCTCGCGGGTGTGGTGTAGAGCTGAATGTGGAAGCAATGAAATGGGAGAACTCACTATACCAGCTCATAACGAGAGTTGATGAACAGGCCAGAATGAAATTTGTAGAAGAAGCGACGGGATGACTACATCGTAGTACGTATAGCCGACTAAATTACAATCTTGACGATAAAAACTATCTAAAGAAGACTGAAATTTCAGGCAGAATAAGCCACAGCAATTTCGTTCAATCGACCATTTGTGTTTTTTTGACAAGCTTAAGACACACCAGATCACACGATATTACCACAAAGTTATGTCTACTTTACTATATGAACGTCTGAATCATGTCATTGATAGCCTGATAGGTCCTTTTCGGTAGGTTTCCTAGCCATATTACTCCACCATTAACCAAATATTCACCCTATGTCAGCTCTTTAAGGAAGCCCAAGAACTCCAACAAAATGTCTATACCTTACTTATCGACCTGGAGAACGTGTGAAATAGCGTTTTTGCCAATCTCATCCACCTGTAAATGATTGTACACCCGCTGCTCTATAAGGGACGGTAAAAACTCAACCGAAATGGAAGTTGCTAATGAAGAAATTCAACAAACTAACGATTATACCAGAAGCAATTGTTAGGTTTTACGAGCACAGTGTTTTACAAAAGTTTGAACAAATGATTGCTTATGATGACAACATAGACATGGGAAGAAATCAGCGGACTCTCACTGACTCACTATTGAAACAGAAGCAACAATTCAATTTACAGGTAAACAAAGTTAAAACTAGGTTTCTTTCAATACCAACTGATTGTACACTACGACGCAGTGAAAAGCATTAACAAAGGTCCTAAATACCATCACCAAAATTAGGTGCTCTTGCTTTCTATAAGAATTTGTAAACATCGGATGAAAATGCCAACGGTTGCTTTTGTATCGATTGATGCATATGCGCAGAGAGTCTTTGAATTTATCGCGGACGGACAACGCAATAAAGGAAGAACCAGCACCAAACAAATTGTGCACCACAAGAATGCTGCAAAATTTAAACATTACCATTACGCTCACGATGGCCTATAAATGTTGCGGAATCTTTTCAACTCATAAGGGTAGAATCAAACATTGGATTTGAGATTCTTTAAAACAATTATTTCCTTGAACACCATATTTAGATAAAGCACCTCGTCCCATGGTTTAATTTTTAATTGACTTAGAACTAGTTTCAACTCCGTTGTTTGCTTTATATTGATTCCATGTCTTTGAATTGCCATACTCTGTAGATTTATAAAAGAGTTGAAGCATTTCTTCGTTGACTTTCAGACGTAGTTTCTATGGGCAAGCTTATATACGGACCATAGCAATATGATTGCATATCTTCCCTTATTCTTGGATACTCTCAAATTTATGTTTAATTTTTGTTTGGAACTCTGTACATCGTCGCTACTTTTGTATCGATTTTACGTAGGTAGAAAGAGTATCCCCGAAATTTGTTTTTATAAGTAAAAATAACAAAAATTATAGGACATTCGACCTGGGTCGCCATGCTCTGTAAATTATCCATTAGTCCACCTTCTGCTTTAGCGTCCCTTCCTTTTTTTTTTTCATTGGTTCAAATCACGACCTGGAGAATCGAGTCCTGCACAATTTCTACCTGTGAAATGACATACAGAACTGGCGATGCAAGAGCTCGGGTTTCATCCAGTTCAGTGACGAGAATATGGCAAATAATATCATCGCTATGAGATCTTCGACACAATAATATGTATAAAATCATTGGGAATCGGTGGAATACCAATTATTGTGGTTCAACATCTCCCTCTAGAAGCGGTAGACATTTAAACCACCCGGTTTAACAATGCAATGAATAATCCAGAGCATTTGAAAACTGACCGGCGAATGTCCGGTCGATAGGTCTCCTTCCGAATGTCAGTAAGGTGTTCGAAAAGGTAATTAATAAGGTGCGTTGAGGACAAAAATATAGTTCCGGATAATCAATTCGGTTTTAAGGCGGGGCATGATGTCATATACCTAGTTTATATGAGAGCTTAATGCGCATTGACTCAATGTGCATTACTTCAATACGCTCATATAAAGCGCATTGTCTAAATGCGCATTAAGCTGTCATATAAACTGGGTAATATACTCGCATGCCGCGGCTGAACTGACGTCAGATATCCAATCGAATAAAAGCAAAAACCAGTGTGCTGGAGCCTGCCTGATTGGTTAGAGGGACTTTTCTACAGGCTGACCAGACTGGCCATCGGTAAACCACTTTTGAATATTCTTCATAATATGCTCACCAACAGACACCAATGACTATTGCATTGCGTGCCCAGACGACTTGATAGGGTACAGAACAGGTCCAAAAGTCGAGGTTATTAACGTGCTTTTGCAAAGTGACTTCGGACAAATTAGGCGATTCTGCGATGACTGCAAGTTAAAAATCGACTTTCAGAAGTCTGAAACCATTCTGTTTAGAACGCCAAAAGAATTGACGAAAATTCTCGATCAGTGTACAACACGGCCAGCCACCCAAGGTATCTGACTAGACCAATATCTATATTTCAACAAGAATGTAGATGCTGCTCTGGCAAGGGCTTAAGGTGCTTTTGCCCTTACAAAGGAACTGTTTTATAGCAGGAAATTAGATGCGAGGGTGAAGGTTATCTGCTGCATGGCCCTCATCAGGCCCATGCTGGTATAATATATGGGTGTCGCGTGGGGTTCAATGTGAGAGCATACTTAATGGAAAAGATTCGCATGTTTGAGAGGGCTTGCCTTAGGGTTTGTCTTCACCTTTACAGAACACCAGAATCGGAGTACATAAAATTCTATCCCAATGAGTTCCTATAGTACAGGGCGAATCTAATAAGTGTGGACAACTTCGCTATTAAGTTGACTCGAGGGCATATTGCAAGAGCAATGACCCCGTCCGAAAACCTGATATCTGGGGCCTACTATGCCAACTTTTGGGCTGTACCACATGAAATGTCGTTCAGTCGGAAATAAGAAGTCCTCGAGTGAACATCTGTGCCAGAACGTTGCATTTTATTTTTTTTATAAAATAAAGCGGTACGTGTGCTTGACGCTTGAGAAATTTAGGGTACGTTACAAGTACCGTTTCTTTTTTCCAAGAATTATTTACCATGCCGTCGGCAGTTCAAATTCGAACCCTCTTCCTTTGCGTATTTAAAATTTGACATAATGCGTCATTGGCAATGAAAAACCTTAATGATGTATTTGAGGATGTAGCGGTAAACGAACGCACTATACGACGTTGGTTTGAAAAGTTCCGTTCGAAAGATTTCAGCCTCGAAAGTGAACTACGTGGGAAGCCGGAAACGTTAGTTGACGACGATGTTTTAAGAGCAATGGTGGATGCGGAACCAACGAAATCGGTGCGGGAGATTGCACAAAGCATGGGAGTATCGCCAATGACAATAAGTTGATACCTTTCTTTCATAGGAAAGGTAAAAAACTCGATAAGTGGGTCGCCCATGAACTGAACGAATTCCAAAAACTACGGCGCCTGGAAATCTGCGCATCGCTTACCAAACTAAATCGTTTCTGCACCGGATAGTCACCTGTGATGATAATCGTAAAAGATCTGCGCAGTTGTTGGATGCAGATGAAAAACCAAAACATACCGAAAAAAAGGTATCAGTTCAGTTTCAGTTTATATGCATTTTTATTTATATTACATAATTTACTCTTACATGCTAGACAAAAAACGCTTAAAAATTAGCTTAAATAACTTAAAATTATCTTAAACTAACTTACTGGCCCCATGCAGGCACCTAAGTTAAACATAATACTTAAATATTATGTCTTTCGACATTTATGATGGATTTTATTCTTATTCTACAGTGACTTAGCTACAGCTTATACTAAGAAAACATCTTTAAAACCTTAGTATATGGACTATTTTAATTTTATTATAAAACTTAAAACTAAAACCCTACATACTACCTAAAACTAAATCTTAATCTACTTAACCTATTTACATCTACATGCATATATGTATATACATAATATATATATACTTAATATATAAATATATGTATATATATATTGTATATATATATTTTTTTCATTTTTTTTTTCTTAAAACTAATTTAATCCTACCTAAAACTATGTAAGCCGGCCATGGATAGAAAAAATTAGGCTGACCCACTTTGCCTCAGGTGAAGCTATCTATTACTGGAGATATTCGACGACGAAGCATCCTCCCCTTCAACAAGCCACCAAAAGTGGTTGGTGCTGCCGAGCAACATCCCTCATGTCGCGACTCCCTACCGCCCTACTGAACCGGAGACGCTCCGCACTGCCATGTGCGACGTCTCTGTCGTAGTTGAGTCGCCTGTCCGCAGCTGTTCGAGCGACGTGGAAGATTAGCGGCACCGCCAATCTCTCCTGGATCGGACCTTTGGTATCTTATTAGAGAAACGCTAATGCGAACGCTTCGAGCGAACTCTCTCGTGATACATATAATTGGGGTAGTAAGCCCCGGAGATCAGGTTGTTCGATAAAGTCATTGCTCTTGCAACGTGCCTTCGAGTCAACTTAATAACGAAAGTGTCCACTCTTATTAGGTTCTCCCTATTGTATATGACCTCGTTAGGATAGAATTTTATGTACCCAGACTCTGGTGTTCTGTATAAGCGAAGACAAGTTCTAAGACAAGACCTCCCAAACACCCGAAACTTTTATAATAAACTTGCTCTCACGTTGAACCACACGGGACATCCAAATACAAGCATGAGCCTGACAAGGGCCATGTAGCAGATCACCTTCACCCTCTCATCGAGTTGGCTGTTATAAAACAGTCTCTTTGTAAGGGCAATAGCACCTTTGGCTCTGGCGAGAGCAACATCATAAAATACAAAAATTGATCTAGCCAGATCCCAAGGTATCTGACTACATTTCGACAAGCAAGTGGTTGTCCGTGCTGCCCCACGATGGACAACTTTGGCCAATTCTTTCTGGTATCCCTAGAGGCCCCAGACCAAGGCGTCCTAAACAGAATGGTTTCCGACTTCTGAAAGTAAATTTTCAACTTCCAGTCATACTCGTAGCAATATCGCTTAATTTTGTCCAAGTCACGCTGCAAAAGTATATTAATGACCTCAATCTTTGGACCTGATCTGTACGCGATTATGTCGTCTGCGTACGCTATGGCATGGTTAAGTGAACCTATCTGATCACTTGTGTAAATGTTGAATAGGATCAGCGTATTTACCGCACCTTGTTGCAGACCGTTTTTAATGTTAAATGTTCCAGCAGAAGTCACATCGCCATTCTTCACGATGAGCTGTCTACTGGAGAGCATATTAAAAAGAATATACAGCAGCGGTTTACTAATGCCCAATCTGTCCGCTTGAAAAAGAGTCCTTCTAACCACACGGTATCGAAGGCCTTCTCCAAGTCAATCAGGCAGGCACCAGTGCACTGGTTCTTGCCTTTGTTCCATTGGATATCAGAAACCAGTTTAGACGCAGCATGAATGATATAATGTCCCGCCTTGAAACCGAATTGATTATCCGTAACTACATGTTTGTCCTCAACCCACTTAGTCAGGACTCTATTGAACACCTTCTCGAAAACCTTACTGATGTTTTGAAGAAGACTGATCGAGCGGAGATTCGCCGGATTGGAAGTGTCTCTATCCCTTTACTGGGTGAAACCCGAGCTCTCGAATCGCCAATTCACAATTTCATTTCGAAGGTAGAAATTGTGAAACAAGGACTCGATTCTCCAGATCGTAGTTCGGGCCAATGATAACATTCGCCTTGTACACTTCCTGGAATGTCGCTCCTATAGCCTCTACCTGCTCCTGCGGATCCTCGATCACAAAGAAACTGTCATCATCAACAAAATCATTTGGATCTATGCCTGCTGTTACCACTATTTGTTCGTCGTTCGGGTTATTTTAAGACACAACCATTCTTTCTCCGAAATATTTTTTTTATTTGCGGAAACATATTCGGGTTGCTGGTGTTTACAGCTCGAATTTTATTGTTCCAGTACAAACTTACAGAATTTCTGTAATTTTCCTTTATTATTGTCTGGAGGTTTTTAATCGACGACTTCAGTGTCATGATCTCCGGGTTATGTCTGTCAGTAAACTGTCTTCACAAGGTTTTTAGTCTTGACAGCAGTCTACTTTTATGTCGGTGCAGTGCGTCAATAGTTGCGTTGCAGAATAGGTCATCTTCGTCAGTGTGTTGGTACCGAGGTATCGTTTTGTCCATTGTTCGTTTGATTGTCTCGTCCATTAGTCTTAGATACCTGTCAATCTCCTCGTTTGACAGATTTCTGTTGCACGGTGGGTACAGCGAATTCGAGGAGAGTGCTGTAGTCAGTGTTCTGGTGAAGTGTGTCCAACGCACCCTACTATAATTGTAGGAATGCCTTTGAACAAACTCATCCAATTCCGCAATTTCGGTGGGAACAGTTATTTCGGTGCTGTGACCGCAATGGTCACTGTCATACACGAAAGTGCGTAGACAGTTTGTAGTTTGTTGGTTAGTGAATGTCAGTTGTATTCGTGAGTCGAACAGTAGAAGATCCAAATAAGACCCGTGTCTGGGAAATGGCGGACTATCCGTCGCCGTCCGTCTCGAGCACTGAGATAAATAAGGTGGATTGAGTAGCCTTAGGTGCATAGACAGACACCATGTACAACCGCTTTCCACTACGGAGGGGGATATACACGATGCATGCTTCCAACACCTGGAACCTACGTACTACACGACTGTATACTCTTTTAAAACGAATACCTTTTCCCTGCATGGAGTTGGGTCGGTTTCTTCGTACAATTTTGTATCTTCTGTGCCTGATTTTGTGTCTTTTGGTGAGCTTAGTTTCGCTACTCAAAAGCATATTGGATGCTTGGTCTTTAAGCAACTTAAATAGTGCGGCTCGTCTTTCGAACCTAATCAGTGAATTCACATTCACAGCAAGGACCTTCAGGGTTTGCTCCGCCACGTACGTACCCATTACGGCAAAAGGTGCGTTAGGCCAGGCAGCAGCGCGTATACTGATCCACCCGCGCGGTCTGTTTATTTAAATGACGTTGTAGCTGAGCCATCTGCCCCTGAATAGAGAGCAAGATAGCTAGCATGTCAGGCACTGGTTCCGGTGCTCTGGGCGCTGGGGCCTGAGAAGCAACCTTCGCTTGCCTGTGTCGTATTTCCCCTGCCTGCCGAAATTTGGGCGTAGGTAACTTGTGGAGTAAAGGCTGGAGTTTGCAAATGCACGGGTGGACGTTTAACTTCCACTTTCTGCTGCCGGGCCAGATTAATTCTTTTGATGTACTGGAATTTGGGACAACCCCGATAATTTGCGGTGTGTCCCGTACGAAAAAAAAAGTATGGTAACAATTTGGTGGACATCGAAAGGACCAATCCACTTTTCATTTCTTCAACCAGAAGACACGGTAAACGCTATCAGATATTGTGAGGGAATGCGCATATCGCATGCCAAATTGGCTGAAAAGTAACCTGCGATGGTAAATAGGCACGATCCGATCATTTTGCGTGACGATGCTAGACTCCATACCTCATAAGTAACTGTGCAAAAACTGTTGCGGTTGGGATTTGAAATTCGTCTGCATCCACCGTACTCTCCTGATATATCCTACACGGATTACCATCTTTTCCGCAATCTGGATTCATTTTGCCGGCAGAAGGTCTTCCAGAACCGAGAAGAGGTCATAAAAGCCTTTGAAGATTTTATTGCTTCAAAAAGTCAGCACTTCTACGAAATAGGAATATTTGACTTTGTATCACGTTGAAAGAATGTCATAGATGCCAACGGATCCTATTTTGGTTGAATAAAAATTTACGGAAAAATAATATTGGCTTTTACATTTTTACTATAAAAAGGCACAACCCAATACTTATATCATGAGAGTGTGCGTTTGAAAGACTTCGTCCTCCCTCAAGCTTTCCTCTATTCTGACATGAAAGAGCTGATCCAGGATAGGTTTGTGGTGCCGCTAATCTTCCACGTAGCTCGTGCAGTTGATGATTTAATTACAACAGAGACGTCGCATATGGCAGTATTGAACGTCTCAGGTTTAGCAGGGCGTATTCAAAACGCGATAAAAAGATGTTATTTTGCAGCACCAAAATATTTGGTGGTTGAGTGAATAAGACCCGATTCCTTCAAGTCCACATTAGTGGGCCTTATTGTCCTTACTATGTTTATTGCAAATGTCAATGAGAACTTCTGCATTAACAGCGATGCAGCCATAGACTCCAAACAATTTTCCTTCTTCGTGATTCTCATAAGTTTGTGTATAATTTCAGACTGATTAGGTTTAACTTTGAAACATATTTGATCTGTTGTTCAGAGTTGACTTCTTTTTCGGCAATCTTTTATGGTAGCCTCAGTTTGTGGAAATGTAAATGTTTAAAACTACAAAATTGTACTCATGTTGGCCATTTAATGGCATTTGTAATACTCGTGCGTAAGGTGTTATAGAACACTTACTATTAAATCTTTGGTTCGATCAGCAATTGTTTAAACTGATTTACTCTTTTATTATTAAAACTTCAAATATCAACAAACATTACAATTTTAAATCTAAACTGAAATGAAAGAAAACAAAAGTTGTTGAGGAACCTCTCACGATTGAAAACACAAGCTGAAAAGTCATCGCCCTTCTTACCAATGTCATCTTAAGAGATGGCCATTATAACCTTCCCACTATTTGATGAAGTGGTGATCGAAAAGAGGGAAATGGGAAAAGGGAACTGTAGAAATGCACGTCCATTCAACGCATCTCTTGGCGCGATATACGCCGCGACGGTGCATTAAACTCTTCTGTTTCTATCTCCTCTAGAACCCCGAGGGATGCCGGACCGCATCTCGGAACTGCGAAACGAATCTGTTGGTTTATTTTTAGAGCGCTACGCTTGTAATACATCATTTACAAATAATACAACCGACAATATAAATTCCTAGCGTCTATTGTTTGTAATTGCTGTTTCTGTGGCCAAAGTGGCGGCCAACCAGGCAGTTGGCCGACCGACTGGTGTTGTTGTTGTGGCAGTTACAGCATTGTCCGTCCAATTGTTGTAGTTTGTTGCATGTGAACACGAGTGTTTTTGGTCTCCTCCTCAAGATGGTTATGGTGTGTTGAAGCGTACACTTAAGAGATTTTACAGAATTTGATAACTCCATTGTTTTGAAATTGCCCTTTCTAGCCGAACTTGGGCTTCAATTGTGTGGTGATGGTAGGGCTTTGCCTAGTCGTCGTTGTAGTAATCATCAATTCGAAATTTATATAAAAAAATAAAATAAGAAAAAAAAACCATAGAGGTTTTTAAATTGTAAGCTACAGATTAAAAGAGGTTCAGGAAGACACAACAACAAATCGTTATAGAAATACAACACTCATTCGCAGTGATGGTTGCTGGTCAGTGTCGCAGTTATTGATGTCACAGTGGTGCCAAAAGGGAAGTTTATAAAATGCCAAAATGATAGGCATTAGTGCGGTAAAGAACCACGAAATCTGAAAGGAAAGTTATATTCGACATTGGTCAAAGTTTATGTTCAAATCCTTTCTTTTAAAGTGTCGCAATTGGATGGTATCCTTGAACTGCATTAGTCTGCAGCTGCGTGGGTCTTAGAGGTCATTTTAACTAGAGTCAGTTTTGCTTGAAAATCAGATACGGTGCCGATCAATGCAAATGTAAAATGCACCACGATTTACGGATATGAACGTAGAACTTTCGAGTGCGTCCATCTATCTAATAGATGTGCTCGGAGAACCAAGATAGATAACACTGATCTCCACCATAGTAGATATATCTGCCATATGGAGAAGCAGGAGTAGGATTTGTGGTTGCCAAAAGACTGTGACACCTTTTCTTCTGGCTTACATCCTTTGCCGAACTGTGAGCCATGATAGAGGTAAAGGCCTTTTCCTGATTTGCGTGCAGGTTCGATTATTAGATTTGAGTAGTTGCTGAGAACACAAGACAATTTACAATAATAAGTTATTCTCGCCATTAAATGCTGGATAACACCCATGGAGCGAAATAAACACTGAGCCCAAAACATCTTTCTTATCCGATTTTCCAAAAAAAAACTTAACATATGCTCAGGCATTTTAAGAGTGGTCGTATCCACTAATGACAGGAAAAGTATGGAAGTAGATTTTTGGGCTTCCACGAAGAGTTATTCGGGCACCGGGATGCAGCTAATTGATCGCGCTACGATATACAAAAAGCCACCCTTGATTAACGAACGCGCATTCTTCAAGTTTTCTGGATATTTGTACGTGGTGCCTATACAGCCTTGTACCATTACAAAGTCGCAGCCAAGATTCACACACTTCTCTGTGCGGCTAAAACTTTGACACACACACACTTGACAAACAGTAACTACAGTTGCAACCGACAGCCACTGCCTTCGCTACGCTTCTCTTACCCCAGCTCAACCAGAGCATTCTTCGGCTTAAAATGAAATGGAATCTCATCTCCCATTCTATATGTAAGATTGGCGAGCCACAGATAGTAGAAAAGGGATTTATACGACTTAGAATGCCAGAATGGCGTTGCAGAAAAAAATTATTGTTAAAAAAAGAAAAGCAAATCTTTACCCAACCTTTTTGATGCAGCCATGTCATCTGATGCCAAATAAGGTCACTCCCAATAGGAAAAAATTATTCACGCTTCTGAGCTTAATCACACTGGCACTATCATCTTTGAAGTGTCTTACTTAAGAAGATTATTCTAGATAAAATTACAATCGAAAAAATTGAAAAATACAATCGAACCCCAACATGCAAAACTGATGCATCTCAAACTTCGATGAGAAAGCACTAGGACCATTCGAGATAAAAATCCTGCGAAAGATCTGTGGCACTAATCGTGTATCACCAGAATGAAAAAAAAAACAAAAAAAATTCGCCCAAAACCGAACTCTACTTGGAGTTATAGCCAGTAAACTGAAACCATGGTGTAGTGGTAGTAGCAAACGCTTCTCACTCGGAGGGTTCAGGTTCGAATCCTGCCCATGGCAAGTCAGTTTTTCATTGTGTAATTGGAACTCAGACAGAAAAATTCTGCTAGTGAAAGCATAACACTGACACGTAGATTTGGCTGTTGTACGAGTAGAGTTTCAAGCACAGAAAAGAAAATATACTGGGATATACCTCGATTCACTCTGAGTGAAGAAAAACTCTCCGTCCTATACGGACTCCCAGCCCTGGAGAGCAAACATAGAAACCAAACACACCTTTCTCCTCCTTCTATCTTTCCGCCCTCGCCCTGGCAACAGTAAAAGGGTATCTAACCCCTTAGGCGCGCGTAAATTATAAAAAAAAAACAATTCATTATGATATAAGGGACCGACAGTTTTATAAAATCGAAATACTGATTCAACATGTCGCTCTCTGCCCACTCTACTTATTGCGAAGCCGTCTAACATTAAATTTATTTTTCTGGGTGTTCCGAGGTTTTTTCTTATTGAAAAGTCGATCGTTGGGCGAGTGCGTGGTTAGCAGGCTCTTAGTCTGACGAGTTAATACTACATGTCAGCATATTACGTATCAAATTATCATTCGCAAGGAAGAGATTGTACAGAACTAGGAATCTACAGTTAAAGTACCTCTTTTGTTATAAGCTATTCAACGCTTTATTAACCTCACAGCCTCTTATATATGTATCTCCATTATCCAAAATAGTCTTATCGACCTTTTTTTTCATTCTCATTAATTCACAACACATTTCTAACTAAATATGTTATTAAAAATGTAAATTGAAGTTGTTCATAGTTCTGTTTAAATTGCCTCTTAAATTTACAAACGCCCCACTGTGTGACAATGTCAACTCGTGCAAGTTCTGCCTTTACCAATTTACCGAGTGGATTACCACAGAGAGTGGATATGATTGCGTGTACATTCCGTGTGATATCTATGCCACATGCAGCAGCATGTTGGAATGGAAACTTTCGACAGTGTATTCTTCTTCGTCTTTAAGTTGCACTGTTGCACATCCGAAAGAGGTATTAATTCGCTAAAAGAGCTCAGGCAAACGCAAACAACCAAAACAAAGACGACCCCCTCCGAGTCAAGTCGAAAGAGAGATAAGCGCTCCAGAAATACAGTACAAGACACTTAGCTTCAAACTGAAAATAAACTGGAACGTCTTCGTAAAAAATCACCATCACTACTCGTAGGTACGGATACGAGTACCAGCCAGCATTACTAGTACAACTAGCACCACTTACAACTTCAACATGGCAATCCTCTTCATGAAAACAGGTACAAATGGATGGATGAATGTACGAGTGTCTATGAAGTCATTGGGTTTCTTTCATGGCATGGTTGTCGGTCGGTGTGGTCAGTGACCAAGGACATCGTGACTTAGCGACATCTGCACAGAACCTCGCATGCTGTATACCATATACGAGTATACTGATACTTGTATACGATTCGACTTAGGTGAATACTATCATAGTTATAGGTAGTGCAAAGGGTCAGATTAAGATGGGCGCAGTCTATTTGTTTCAGAAGTTGAAATCTGGAATCCTTTTGTGTGTAGGTGCCTGGCTAGGTGTGGTTCCGCGTTTACTCGTACATACTCGTAAATGATATTTGCTTCAGCACGAGTAATTTCCAATGGAAGTATCTACAATAAAATAAAAAAAAGAAGAAATTGCAAAAGGGTTTCCTTATGGAGGGTGCAGTTTTGTGGTAACCCATTGTACTCTTATGATTAATGACACTTTAGCTGATGGCTATTATTGTGTAATTGTGCTCCCCTGGAGACAAACAGAGGGAGGGACAGGCTCTAAATGAATGACGAAAATTTCCCACCATGATGAGAAGGTGGCGACTACGATGATTGTGACGGTGATGGCGACGGTTTTCCCTATCATCTGTTTGTTTAGCTGTTATGGTGTTTTGTCCAAGCCAAACCAAGCGGAAATATGTAAAGTGGGCACTTGTTGTCGACGGGGTGTTTGTTTCTTTTTTTTTTTTTGTTCAGCCAGTCTGAATGTCTGTTTGCCAGTGTTCACCTACTGTTGATATGATCAGGTAGAGATATGTGATTTTAACAATTTTACGCGCTTCAGTTGAGTTATGGAACAGAGTAGTACGAGACAATAATGACGAAGAGTTGTAGGTGGCAAAAATTGAAAAAATAAAAAAACACTTGAGATGGCGTAAGGTATCAAGTGTAATCGGAGCTCAATGTTCCAACAACTTCATGCTTAGCTAACCATTCGATGTGATAATCGATAAGATATATGCAGGCGTATGAGTACGAGTATACGAGTACGAGTACTCTTGATGACAAATGACAGTCATTTGATATTTGCTTAGGCTCGTGTTTGCTTATTAGCAAATGTCATTTTGGTATCGCGAATTGAATTGGTAATCGCAATTAATGCAGAATTTGAGTGACACTATGTGACGATGCGGAAGACCATTACGACGTAATGTTTGCTTAATTAGCTACACCTGGTTATTCGTTTTCTACATAGTTGAGTCACTCAGAGGGTGGTTATGTGATTTAGTATGTGGACATAGTCCAGACAAACAGACTACCGTAAGCATAAATGTATATGATTCTGAAAGGTATTCGCTAGGTAAGCTGATGTGTTTGCAAGAAGTCATTCACTTGGACTCAGAATCGATTCCAAAGAATTTTTGTCATTAAATAAGATTGACAGACTGAAGACTATGCCAATGAGCCTGACAGGATTGAGAAAGTTGCTTTTATTCTGTGAATAAATAAAGAGGGAGAAACCGTTAACACACTTCACCTTCCAGTAAGTTTGTGAATAAGTTTTATCAATATTTTTCCTACTTAAATACTGCACAAACTTGAGTAATACCATTTCTTATTTTATTTCAACTGAAAGTCATCAGATTGTCACAATAATTTTTTTCCTTATTAAGGATTCATTGGATCTCAGAGGCTATCGTCTACTAACATCTTACGCAATATAGTGATGTCGATGTTAGCCATGTAATGCAAGTCTTTTCGTGTTGAATTAGGTTTCTGCACAGTGAAAATTTCTCAATCGGGACACTCTTTTTAAAGGTGGCAGTTAGAGCAAAACACTTGATGAAGGCACCCAAATATTTGTAAAATTTTGTAGCGACCCAAAATGAAACCATAGCACCCGCGTGGTTTTCACAACTCGAAATGGAATCCAGCAGTTCTTATGATAGATCAGCAAACCAGATTCACCAAATTGACCATACCACGATCGTCGTCAGCATTCTAGATATTCGGAATTCCCAGAATGCCCACATTACGTCTCACTTCCATCATATTGCAGTAAACTGTCTCTGGTTTTTAATGTAAATGCCTGTTGTGTAGATTTAAGTTGACGGGATGCCCATACATCCCATACATGGGAACAAAAATACGCCTTGTCATCGCTCTCCGTCATTCCATTGATACCAATTCGAAATTGTGTTGCCGGCACAAGGTCCACCCTTGGTATGAGTCGAGGCCGACCAGTACTTATTGCAACTCTACATTGGGTGAAAACCAAAAGGAAGATCCAAATCACAGCCACCATGACGCTCCCACAAGGGGGCCTACCTCTACTAGTCAGGCCTGGACCTTGATCCGGGGGGCTCCTGACTCCCATGGTACCGTGATTTAAGTATTGAAGGGACTACCAGTGGTCCAGCCGCCAACGAAACCTATGACCGACAGCTTGCAACTGATCAAATCGTAGCAACCTTCGGTAGCGTCATCTGAAGATGTTTACGGTAAAACCAGTACTTTGCTCTGCCCCCGCTTTTTATTAGACAACGTCATTGATGGGTGAAGCCACGGTAATTGGCCGGGGGCCCAAATATTGCAGTAAAGTACAGGTGCGGATATTTAGAACGACTCAACAACAAAAAGTATGACACTGAAAACTTGGATTCACAAGTTATCGCCAAAACAGTCGCCGATCGCATATTTTAAAACTTTGCAGGACGATCTAAATCGTTGACGAAAGCCATGAAGTTAAAAGTTGCTACCATTTGCTTTTTTTTCTGTCGAAACAGAACACCCAGACAAAGAACTATCAAAGAAAGCCGAGTGAGCGCTTCAATGATAATGGCAGCACCCACCGTAGTGTCGCTATCACTTTCACAGTAAACGTCGTAGGATGCTGTATCACTTATGCCCAGTATTTAAGTGCTTATTAAAAAGTAGTTCACCATCTCGACGCCAGTAGGCAGTATGTAGTCTTTCCTACTGAGAGACAGCAGCAAGTCCATTGATCTCTTATAGACATCGGGAAGCGTTCGTTTGGTCTGTCGGTAACCTGAAGATGCACGCCATCAGCAGTTGTGCTCGTACGAAACACAACCAGCAATGGAAACCCTAACCGAGGACGCAGATCGATCTAATGTAGGTTCGGGTTCTGAAAAACTCTCCTCTGAGCCATTATAACTTAGAACGCTCTGACTACATTCAGCAAAGTCTTGCAATCAGCTTGGAAGTTATAAGAGGGTACAGCAAGGCTCTAGGCGCAGCTGTCGCTACAGATGCAAATATTTCGCTCTCTCCACAAATTCTTCACAATATACATAGTTCGTTGCCATCAGGATTGTGTACTATTGTCTCCTCTTGAAAGACAGATACAAGTTTTCCCAATGACGACTAACATTGTTGTCCTTCAGAAAGACACCAGCGTTAAATCCTATATCGGTTTTGGAGTCATCCGTGAACACCCAACTACATTTTTTTCCTTGCTTAGAAACCAGTTTTGGTTCAGTTCTGGTGTCATTGCATTAGACGGCACATTCATAAAACCAGAGTCATAAGACAGTCGCTACGAAAAGTCATCAAAGCTCCAGTGCGTGTTGTACCAAATGCCACTTCTTTTTAAACCAAAGATTGCTTTGACAGTGCGGCCCTTGATATGAATATCGTTTAGAGCCAGGCGTGCTTGGGAAGGCACCCATGCAGCCCAAAAGACTGTTCTCTGGGATCTGGTAAAGGCAGAAATCATGTATTTTAGTTTTGAATATACAAAAGGGCCCTTCTCGGTGACAGGCCTCATATTTTGCCGACAGCACCTTTCGAAAGTTGGATGGTGATGTCTTTAATCATTAGATGAACCAGACCAGTCAACTTTCTCCTTCTCGTAAAGAGAACAACCTCAATTTTTTAAGGATTGACGAACAGCCCATTACGTCAATCACTTTTCGGGAGACATATTTCAGTTCATTAGGCGATTTGTGGCCCTCAATACCTTCTATGAAGTGAAAGATATGAAATTAATATTTCAAATATATATCACCGAGCTGGTAGGATGTATAAAAGGCGATATTAAGGACAGCGTTCAAGGCTTATATTTTCGCATGATTCCCCAGATGGAATGATCGGTGAAGCAAAATCCTGGAATAAAAGAAATGAGACCTTATCCGGACTACTCCGACATATTTGGAGCTCAAGCCGGTAAAGATTTCTGAGACTAAGTCCTTGGAAAAGGGATGGTGGCGGATGAGCACTTAATGGACCAACGCGCTCACATCCCCGAACGGGTAACTAGCTTTAGTCTAACCGACCTCTCGTTCTATGGGTAACTAGGACTCGAAGTTGGGGGTTGCCAAATTAGTAGACCATGTGCAGCAGAGCAACAAGCGGCGACTTTGGACTGCTGCAAAGCAGATATTACCGCAGTCCAAGAAATGCTATGGGAAGGGCTGGATAAAAAGAGGATAAACAACTGCGGCATCTACTACGCTGATGGCTATCGACGATAGAAGGAGAGAGTATTTGGATGTGAAGTTTGTTCTTTGAGGCAAACTTAGGCAAGAAGTTTTGAGTTTCTAGCATATTAACAAGCACCTCGTAACAATCCGTATTAAAGTTAAATTTGCCAACAACAGCCTTATATGAGCGCACGCCCCCACATAAGAGAAAGATGACGGCACCAAAGATAGCTTCTACGAGTTCTTGGACAAGACCTACGAACAGGGCCCTAGCTAAGACTTTAAAATTACCCTCGGCGACTTTAAAGCAAAGCAGGGCGAAACATGATCGTAGCTAGCACGCGGTTCCCGCATGTCGATATTCATAAGGGAACTTGGAGATCTCTTGAGCCAGATTGACCACATCGCTATTGACGAAATCCCTGGTGACGGCAATCAAAATACAAATCAAATACCGCCATCAGGCAGAATGAACATTTCAACCTGGACGATGTAGGCCAACAATCCCGTGTACCCGACTTGGATGAAGTTAAGGTAGCCATATCTAAGCTTAAGTGCAACAAAGCTGCTGGAGAAGACGACTGACTGCCATTCAAAGCTGCAAGCAGTGACTTGGTAAAGAGTATTCATCAACTTATCTGTAAAATATAGTCCGATGAAAGTGTGAAGTGAATGAAGGCAAGACCAAATATATGCTGTGAGCAAGTTCCACTATCAATTCAGACAATAATAACTCTTGCCAATCGCTCACAGTTCAACTATGATGACAATTGACTTAAAAAGCCCTCTCCCGATCAATGTTAAAACTGACCCTATAAAGGACCAGTACTGCTCTATGGCACGGCACAGATGCATAGACTGTGGATGAGGGCACTCTGATTTTCGGTCCCGTCGGCATAGACGATGAGTGGACTCGGAGTTAAAACGACGAACTGTACGTGCTATATAGTGACATCGACTTAGCCAGAAGAATGGTGGTCCAACGACTGAGGTGGCTGGGCCATGTAGATGGACACCAATGCTCCGGTCCAAAAAGTGTTCGAGAATCCGCTCCCGAGGGACATCGCAGTAAAGGAAGACCGCGACTCGGGTAGGGCACGCGAGTGGAAGGGACCTCACGCAGATCAGCATGGCAGGAGACGCTGGTTGGTTGAGGCCTAGGTCCACCCCGGACTGTAGTGTCACCTTAAGTAAGTAAGGAAGTAGTAATGATTTTTCCATCTCAATATTTCCTGAGATTTCGTTAGCTTCTTATAGAAATCGAATTAAGTCTAACTAAAATCTAAATGCTGGCCATTGTTTCCTTGCAATACCAAGCATACACATTTTTCTTATCATAGAAATTCCAAGATTTCGATCTGTAAGATTACCTAGGAGAATGCCAGTCCGGCTTTTATCCAGATGGTAATCTTCATAGAGAGACCCTAGATTTAACTTAAACACATGTTAATGTAGCGCTTGAAAAATGTTCCATTGTTATTCACAAATACCCTTATCAAGTGAGGCACACCAGACTATTCTCAAGAGGAGTAAGCTGTTTTTCGCAGTGTGATCGTTTATCACTACCTTCTACACTTTAATACGGTGGAAGGATTTGGGTATTTCCAAGTCAGTAATCCTCCATCTGGTTTAGTTAAATCAATACGAATACACACATCCTAATCCCAGATTTTATACTTAGCATACAGTTCAGATGAAACGTAGTTCACTACCTAAATATACGAACACAAGGATGAAGGAGCTCTTTAGAAGGTGGTTATGATATTCTTTTTAATTGAAATACTAATTGAAATACACACACAGTGTGGCGAATCGAGTCCCTTTGCAAACACCCAGTGCAAAAAGCTTCTTCCAATTTTTTTCTTCTGACAATGCTCACCTCGACATGCCTGTTATGAGATTTCCACAAAATGATATCTCAGGAAATTTAAATTCATCTTCTTAGTGCTGGATTTTAATTTAATTTCTTGCTGCTTAAAGGTCATCACTTCCTATGGAAAAATATCGATTTCACGCAACCATCTATTACTAGGGAGACGATAGGATTCGTAAATCTCTAAATGCAACCAAATCCGTGTGCTTAATCTATTTCCATATTTATCTTCTGCTATTGTCAGCCAGAAACACTAGAAGATTGGTATTTGTATCTTGAAAGTTCCTGTTTTTCAGAGGAAGCAGCAGCAGTAGTAACGTACTAGAAACGAACCCGAATGGCAATATCCAAACGGAAGCATTAAATTAGACATACACACAGCCGATGCAATGCCATGCGTTGACCGTTGTGTGTTGTATCTAATTTACTACGAAGAAATATGCTCCACTAGAGTAGCTTTAGTTGCGCGCATTTCTGATGTGCTAGGCTAGAGTATTCTTCCCCTCCTCCAGCTGACTAGGAGTGCTCCTTCGGTTGTTTATGACTGAAGGTGAATGTATAAAATTCGCCAATGGCAGCAGCGGCATTGGCAGTTGTTCCTTGGTGCAGCCGCAGCTACTACTATACTACTGGTACTCCTTTGCTGCTACTCTTACTGCTGTCTTAAATTGTGAAGTGTTTTGCATTTAAATCGTCGTTTAGGGTTGCTCTCTGATTTCCTTTGTTCAGGGCATTCTGGCATTCTGGTACTTTGTTATTCTGGACACAGATGCTGTGGACGAGGGTCCATTTTGTGTAATAAAAACATCAGGAATTGAAGCATCTGGCAAAAGGGGTATAGAGTAAAGGAAGTGGGTGGCACGACATGTGATTAATTGATGCTTTTGTTAGGGGGGTTCCTTCTGGTGATGTGTTTATTGCTAAATCGTTTTGTTAACCTGGACTAATGGTGTGGTGTTGTTCTCTTTTCTTTCTTTTTTCAGCTTGACGATGCTGCTCTGCAAGTATACAAAGACGGAGACTATGGGGCTTATCTTGATCTGGAATCCTCTTTGGCCGAACAATCAGAAGAAATTGAAGGGCTCAATACGAAGTAAGTTTATACTAAGCAATCGAGTTGGTTGGTTTGATTAGAAATTTAAGAGTGCTAAACGAATGAGCTGTCGAGATGATGGTTTAAATTACCTTTCAGGCTTAGGAAGTGAAGTTGTTGTATTACTTGATTGACTTTATTTTTCTGCAGCAGCTTGAGGTTAATAAACATATATGTATATATCTTCTCCACTGTAAAGACTTATTTTAGCTATGTGTTATCCTAAGAATGGTGAAGGAGTCTAACTCTTCTTCTACAAAACATTTAGAAATGTAATGAGCTGCTGCCTTCAAATGCTGAACATGTCCTCGTCCGAGATTACCAAATCACCACCTTAGTATTTTATTGAAAGGAACTGGACGGCCAATAAGTTCTTCAGTGCTACGAGTATCATAGAGAGTTTTGCTTTTCTACTTCTTGCTACTTCTTCAGCATTATAAACTTTAGTAAACATAACTTCATGTCAGGACACCATCAGGAACCCCTCGGGTTCCACGATTACAAACTTGCTGCATTCATTTGCCTATAGTTGCTCACGCTAAGGTGCTTTGAACTTAAGGTTACCACTTAAGGTGAGTACGGCGTTTCCCTATGAAATAGATTGGAACACTTTTTAATTGAAGCGCTGGTCGGCTGCAAAATGACCTTGCATGTATAGCGATGAACTCGGACACCTTGGTTGTTGTATTTTGTCCTCTAAAATTCAATTATGCAAACCATTGGTATCGTCACTAAAAGAAGAAGGAGCCTACTGCGTTGAAAGTGCCTACGTATGGCTTTCTTAGTAATCCGTAAAAGTGACTAATTTTTCACTTCCTCTATATTTTCTCGAAGTTATAGCTACCCTTCGCGACCTGCTGTTCGATATTCGAATCAACTATATCATGACGACAGCACACATTAAAGTTTGCCATCTTCACCTTTAGTTTCAGTATTAGCAAACGCACCAGCCCTAGCCCTCTCATTGCGGTGCACAGGGTAGGCGAGAAGTTTTGGAGCATGTGATACCGGCAGTTTTGCTCACGTTCAAGTATGATGTTTGTTACTTTTCCTGACATCAAAGGACCCACAGTGTTGATTTCCAACGTTTTTTCCAACATTCGCCGAAAATTTTTATCACGCAAATAAGAACCCATCAGGTCAAGGAATTTCGGGCATTCACAGAGTACTCGTAGATAGGATCCTGTTTAAGCGACGGCTAAAAGACGGATTCCTCAATTATTGGTACAGTACAAGGTGTCTTCCCTCTTGATGCTCTAACAAACTAATCGTGATTAGTGGTTCATTCTACGAGTATACGAATGCTGGAATGTTGTTCATCTTTGCTGCTAAATAATCCACAGATTTCCAGTATCTATTACTATGACATTACCACAGTAAAGAACCACAGTAGAACTCATTTCAAGAGAGAAAGTTCTCTATGGCGTACTTCAAGTAAGCCGATAGTTCTCCTATCTCCTTTGTTCGTTTGTCTGTATGTATGTCTGTACTGCCATCGTCCGCCTACGTTTTCTGTTTGCTGCATAGCATTGCTTTCACTCTCTATCAAAGCGAAACTTAATGCGTGTTGGTCGGGTGAAGCTCAGGACGTCAGATGCGGTGTGTCAAATAACCATACGTCCCTAGAGATATCTTTGGAGCTACATTTTGCGTGACGGTGACCTTTGTTACTTTACTCTGGGTTCTGTGCATAAATAAACGCTGCGATAGTGACCTTATGGGTATGTGTCCTTAATATAAGATAATATCGTCTCAATTCCGAAAAATCTGGAATTGTCGAATCTAATCGCTACCCTTTCTTAATTATGATTTAAGGTCGCTGAATCAAAAACTTGTAACTGACTTATGGCTTGAATTCCGAGAGTCCTAGGGTTTACAGATTTCTTTGCATTGGATGGCACACGATAAACTCATACCCTTCCCCTGCCACCTTCGTCTCGAATTTTAATTGGTCCCGTCCGGAGAAAACAAATTTATTAATCAATTATATAGTCCCCTTTATAATCTACAACTGACTCCCAACGTTTTACAATCTTGCGGATTCTGTTTTCATAGAAACCGCTTTCCTTTCAAAGCGTTCTGAAGGGACCGAAACAGATGGAAACCAGAAGGAGCAAGACCTGGCGCATATGGTGGGTACTCTTTCAGTTTTTGCAGCGTTTGTTGGGCGACTTGTGGCCTGGTGTTATCATGATAGAATATGAAGCCTTTTCGATTAGGAAAAACCGGACGATTTTCTTGAACCTTCTCTTTAAGCTTAGAGAGTTTCTCATAGTTGTTGTTTGCCGTGATTATTTCGCCGGATGGTCGAAAAAAAATAAAACCCCTGGAATCCCACCAAACAGATAACAGTACCTTTATTGGATGCAAGAATATGGGTTCTGCTTGTTTCCAGCTCGTTGTTGTACAGAATCCACTTCTCGTCAGCTGTTAAGACTCGATCCAAAAAAGTTTCATTTTCATGGCGCCTAAGTATAGATATGTCCACGGAAACACGATCCAGCCTATTTTTTTTCCGTCGAATAATATAGCACCCACGTGCTGATCTTGGGAGTGAATCCAAGTTTCTTTAAATAGCGAAATGTTGACGAATGGCCATTAGCTAAAATTGTCGAGTTATTTTTCACTAATGCTCGCACAATATCGTCATTACTCTAGGAAGGCCATCTAGAACGAAGTCGATCGTCGATGATCATATCACCGTTCCGAAACCTACCAAACAACTTTTTAGCGGTCCTTAAAGCGGGAGCACGATCCGAATAAACGCTCTAAATGTTTTTTTTGTTGTAACTCAACGAAGTCTAGCGATAAAATGACTTCTGATGTCACAACCTATCCACTGGTATACAACAAGTCCATAAAACAATCAATAGTTACGTAATACAGCAAGATTTTCGCCACGTATGAAGACCGGCACGAACTTTTCCAATGATCCAATATTTCGAAGACAAATTTGAGAATGTACTCTGCTTTGCGCCGGTGAAGGATATTTTCCAGGTGTTGCATCCACAAAGCAAAACTCATTCATCATTATAGCGTGTGATTGTTTTTACCCTGGAAAATATATTACATACATTTGTAAAATCTGATCTTAAGCGCAGATCATCTCGCCGTCACGTAGTAGCGCTTATCAACAGTGCCATGAGGGTATTGTTCAGCTTTAGAGGTCTCTATTTTGGATAGATAATTAGCATGTGGATAAGAATTCACTTTGTCAAAAAGTAGTATAATATATGGCGAATGAAAAGACTGGCTTGAATGTCCCCAGTTTCCCTATAACCTTGAATTCTTGTATTGCGCACCTGATTTATCCCCACTATCCTCTAGTGTGAGGTCCCAATATTAAGCTGTTGTAGGTTTTCACAACCCTGAGATTCATCATTTGGTCTACTGCTGCTGACTGTGTCATATACGTTCTTGACCCCTAGTACGTTTTGGTTGATTTGATTGGATTTCTCAGGCATAGCCACCTTGGTAGCTTTGTAGGAATACAACTTATTTGTCTCCAAAAGGTCAAATTTTATTATTCTCAAGTGGCATTTTCATGTTGTTTGTGGCATTTGCTAAAAGTTGCTTTGTCCCCAATGGTAGTAATAAATGGTAAAAATTATTTTCAAGTCATTTTGGCTGGGCCTGTGAAGACAACCTTGAACGCACAGACGAAACTATTATTTTATTGCAAACGTTTAGTCGTTCCTAATGGGTTATCATTTTTTGTGTGACATCCATACTATGGCGTCAAACTTTAAGTGCTAATTTTTCAATTCACTTAATATGTGACATACTGCGCATTTGCTTTTGGATATTGTTTGCTAATCGATTAATTAGCTTCTAAAGCTTGATGACCAATTAGGTACATCTAGCCAATATAAAAGACAAATCTCATGCGCAACAGGAAAAAAGTCTTGGATATGTTTCGGTGTGAAGCAGACATTTTATGACAGTCCAAAGTCCGATCGAGACAGTAATGCGATACACTGATGTCATTTGGCAAAAGAATCAGATAGCGTTATGGTTGAATAACAAAATGAAAGTAGTTTTGTTTCAGAAACTAAAGACGCATGCAGTCATGAAATTATTGTAGATATTACAAAAGAAAACCTACAGGAGTTTAAAGGTTAGACAGTTGAGTGCTCAGATATACAACAGGTTGCTTTGAACAAGATCTTCCCATATGTCAGATCCGTGGACAAATTCCAGAACTTACAAAGCTTAAATTATCATAAGATCAAGAATAAATACAAAAGCCCTGAGAATCAGTTTGACACTCAGTGTACACATTCAGTTGATTACTTTTCGGTCAAGGCCAACACTTGACAAATTTTTCGTCGCTTTATTGTCTTCGCGCCATTTTGCTGGCAATTCCACATATGGAGGTAATTTCATTAAATGAAATGTTGCTGCTAATGAAATTGATTTTCCGGATCATTTAGCACTCCGATGTTGTTCGATGATTTTATTGGAATTTTGTGAACTTTAAGCGAATGAATGTTGGAAGCCTTCATTTGAGGTGACCTTGATTTCTAAGGAATTCAATTTCACTAAACACAAAAGTTGAAATTGATGTACAATCACTATTAGTATCAGCGGATCGTGAAGTATATTAAAGTACTTGAGATATAGTAGTATCAAAATTCTTAAAAAGAGTGACATTTCTGAGCATGAGAAGATTAAATAGAAATACTCGTAAAAAAGGCAATAGTTACGTTTTACAATGGTCACCCAGCCAGTTCAGTTTGTTAAATTTTTTTCTAATAAATCCGTCGTTATATCGCTAATCAATAGTGACAATATTGTCTTCCAACCATCAATAGTTTCCGATTTATCTGGGCAAACCCATATGTCTCCTTGGTCTCAGAAAAATAGTCTAGGGGTGTCTAATCTACCGAATACGTGGATATTAATCTATTGATGGACTTTTATGCGCACCACAAAGTCGCCTAATTTTTACGCCGCAAGCGTTGTTGAGGCGTAAGTCTTTCTATGATGATAGTTGCCTTGACAGTCATCCATATCAAAAGGTCTATAGCTAAAAAAAAAACTAAAAGACAAAGCACCTGCTAACATACAAAGTCACTCTAACTAATTCGATAATCCGAGATCTATTGAAACGGCCATGTCATGTATCGTAAATATATTCTAGTATTAGGCATCACCTTAGCCTTCAATCTGCCAATTTCCATGCCTTTTTTCGATCATATTTTACTTATAAGCTTTGCATTTTTGAATACTACTCATCTCCCTCAGTTTTAGCTAAAGCCGAGCTTTAGCCAAGTCACCGCTAGATACCCTGTTTCGTGATTGATAGTTTATGCCAATCATGCACTCACTACTGTCAAGATCTTTTAACAAAAGCTTGTTAACAAGCTACTCATCTAACGAAACTCATCATCGAGTATCTAAAATCTACTTTCTGAATGAGCTTAACGCGCAACAACCAGTTGAAGGTTGGCTCGCCAAAATAGCTTGCAGCCTTCTCGATTCTTAGAATGCTGTTTCCAGTTTTCATAAAAAGCATTCTGGCATTCGCGATCATGTTTAAACTTGAGATTTCCTTTTTCTTTATCCTGAGAGGGCTGGGACCTTCTTAAAAGAAGAATTCTCGATCATTTCCTTTATTCGATCGAGCTTATGTTGTCTTCGATTCTAAACTTTTCAAATTCTGGTTCTTTGGACAGCAGATAGCATCTGGGGCAATGTGATTGGAACTCATATTACTGCGGTATTATGAAGTCAGAATTTTTGCCACGAAAGTGATGTTGTCGGATCTTCATGGCTTCAACATCGATATGAGCTGCGTCGTAAGTGTCTTTGTGGAGAAAGGCAACCTTGGGTTTCAATCATTGTGAAGATAAATTTGGGTCTGCCTTTCAAGCGGTGATATGTATACGCAATTATTATTGTCCCGGGTCTACCCCGGACAACTTTATTAAGCTTATTAACAAGCAAAAACTTGAAGCCAGGCTTAAAGACAAAGATATGGGGCGAGTAGAAATGGTGGACGAGGGAG
This sequence comes from Volucella bombylans, assembly GCA_949129095.1. Classification (NCBI taxonomy): domain Eukaryota; kingdom Metazoa; phylum Arthropoda; class Insecta; order Diptera; family Syrphidae; genus Volucella; species Volucella bombylans. Next base: position 115,064,648 of record OX422142.1, on the reverse strand, counting down.
ATGTTAAGGGAGTGGCATATTGAGCAGTCCTTTTTTTATTTCTTGTTTGCTGCTATTTGGGTCAAAGACTTCGTTATACGCAACATTCTAGATATGGGATCAGGAAGAGTGGGACAGATTGGGAGTGAATTCAATATATTGCGTTATTCTCGAGCCGTCGATATTTCTAGTCAGTAACTGGTGGATAAAAAGTACATCAGCGTCTTCACGACGTTTTTTAGGGTATGCATGCTAATTAGTTTTAGCCTATTTTCATATGGGGGTAATCCATATGGATCGGTCCAATGTAGACCACGAATTGCGAAACGGATAAACTTGCATTGGACTGCTTCAATTCTTTGAATGTGGGTTAGTTTATAGGGTGACCAAACTTGGCTGCAATATTCCAGAAGAGGCCTTACAAAATTAATGTACAGGGACTTTTTAACGCAAGGGTTGGAAAATTCTTTTAACCAGCATTTGATAAAGCCAAGTGCAGAGTTAGCTTTATTTATAAAGCTGTCAATATGTGAGTCGAAATTCAATTCTCTGTCACAAATTATTCCTAGATCCCGTACTTGGGTAGTGGAAGGAATAGGCTCATCACAGATGAAGTAGTTTCTTATAGGGGAAGTAGACGTTTACGGGAATAGATTATCGCTTGGCATTTGTTGACATTAAGCTCCAAAAAGTTTTGCTTGCACCATACCGAAAACTTATTCAAGTCATCTTGCAGGCAATGGGTAGAATTCGTTAAAATGAGATTTATATCGTTAATTGTGAGGATAAAGAAGATTGGACCAAGGTGACTACCCTGATGGACACCGGATGTTGCATTAATGGGGTCAGATATTGAAGATCTGAAGATGACCCTGTATTCCCGGTCTTTTAATAATAAGATTTGGTCCATGCCACAAAATGAGGGGAAAAGCCAATTTTTTTTAGTTTAACTATAATGAGTTGATCAGAAATTTTATCGAATGCCTTGCTGAAATCTATGGAAATTGAATCGACTTCATCACCGCCTTCTCAAGCATGAAGCGTCCTAGAACGAACTCTGTTAGGTTAGTATCCGTTGATTTACCTTTCATTAAGCCGTGCTGATTTGTGCAGACAGTTGGCCTACAGTACGGAAGCAGTTGTTGATAGACTATGCTTTCAAAAAGTTTGGGTATGCAAGAGAGTTTTGTTATGGGCAAAAAGTAACTGTTGAGACAGACAAGTTAAATAGGGCAGCAAGGGGAGGACCGAGATGGGTAACACACTCTTTTATTACAATAGCCGGAAGGACATCAGGGCCGGACGAGAAATCATCTTTAAGTTTGGTAATATTTTCAGATACCAAATTTGCTGTTATATTTAGCGAGATGGATGACGTCTCAGGATAGTTTCTCATATAGCTAAAGTAACTAGGATCAGGTTCAGCTGTTTTCTTAGAAAAGGATTTGTTAAATTGACAGGCAAAGAAATTTGCAATGGTTTTTTGGGTCGGCGGAAGATTCACTAAGAAATTTCAGAGTAGATGGACAGCCGTCTGATTTTCTTTTGGTATTAACAAACTGGTAGAAACGTTTAAGGTCCGAGACTAAGCTAAATTGCATGCGGTTGAGGTACTCAACGTAAAGAGACTCACAAAGTTCAGAAAAATGATTGTATACCAATTGATAATTACTGTAGTCTGATGACAATGAACTCTAATGTAACAGTAAAGGAGGTGAAGTGTCTGCAATTGTAGCGACACTTAGTAAGCTGCTGTATGGGTAATTCTAAATTCCTTACAGCTTCTTAGTTACTCGAAAAATGTAAGGCATCTCTGACCAAAATTTCCTCAATACACAGATTTTTTCTTAGTTCCATGTTTTTTTTTTAGAATTTGAGCGCGCTCAAGGGATTTGAGTGCACTTAAAATGCTTTCACATAGCGCGGCCCATCACGGCAAATGCTCAGTTATTAGGAAAGTCAAAAGACTGATTAAAGGCGTCTTGGGAGGGCATATTGTTATTGCTAACGTGGCACTGCCTTTTGCGATGTTTGTTGTGAGAGTGATGAAAACACAGCAGAGAACTTCTTTTATAAATGTTCGGCTTATGATGTTCGTTATCGACGCTGATGTTTTAGGAACTTTTTCACAGAAGCATCTCTTAACGAAATACTAAACAAATTTATGAAAACAATATCCACATTTTGGTACATCTATAAAAATGGCGATTATGTCTGCTTTTCCGTTCGCCCTTCTCGCAAAAGGTGCTGTACGCGATAACGTAATTCTTTTTTTTTCTGCTCACGGTTCAACAGTCGGTGCAATGGAGAACAATCAGAGATGTCAATGTCATTATTATAGCTCAACAAGTGAACGGAGTTGCTGATGTGATTGACGCGCTATCTGTTCCGCACCAGATTATGAAGTTGTATTATATGATAGCTGCAGTGGTTTTTCAGGATTTTACGGAATGTTTTCGCAAGATCTTGAAGTCAAGCATCGCGCTATAGATCTTTAGATTATGAGTACTGAATGCTGAAGATTTAATCTGTAGTCGATTTGCCAGAACGGAAGCTGCAGTGATGTGCGTACATGCTCCACATCAAATTATCAAAACGTTAGATAACTCCCTGCCGGAATCAGTAGCCCGACTTAGTAGAGGAACTAGTTTATTGTTAGCTGAATTTGGGTTTTGCTTAGACCCAGAAACCTGCCTAATTTTAGCAATAATGCAGTGTGAATCGGTGAAAAGGTTTCTATGAAAATAACAAAGAACGTGCGACCTTGTCTATGTCCTTTTCTCATTAATTTGTTAATTTATTCTGTCGTTTCCTTAGGTATAACGCCTTCTGTTTGCCTATTCAGGTCCAACAGGTGCCATCTGGGCATATCCTTTGTCCGCCATTCATCATTTCGTAAGAGTGGTTAGTATAGGAAAAAAAATTACAAAACAGCACAAAACAACAAAACAGCACAAAACAACAAAACAGATAGCCATGCAACCATGAGTCATAGTTCCACAACACTTTGAATATTAATTGCCTTAAAAAACGTTGCCTCGTCAATCACCATCTTAGTGATTTAATCTACCGAGTCTTCAACCTTTCGATAGCCACAATTATTCCAACCCGTAGAATTTAAATCATTTCCAACGAAATCTGTTACTACACCACTTATAACCACAGATTGACAAAATTACTCGTATGAATCTAAGTACCTCACCTCCATAATCAGCCCAAAAACGTCAAAGCTACGCATATTTTTACGAAAAAAAAAATAAAAATATTATGAATGACTCAACCGAATATAGATGTGTCCACACACGATAAGAACCACCATCAAGACCAAGTACTGTCATTTAACTTTGTATCACGTAACTCATTTGCATACATACTCGTAAATTGCCAACAAAGGATTATATACTATCCAGGAGACACAGGCTACAAAACCCAACTGAGGTATTACTCATTTGCGGGCAATGTCTAGCACGATTTGCAAAACTATTGGGGTAAACCAAAAACTTTGGCATTGAGTCGATTGCCGCCGCCGCCACTGCTATCGTCGAATGACAACAATTATCACACAGTGATTACTTCAAAGACCCAGCAATCAATTGAATCTGTGCACGCCCTCTAGGTATTCAAGACTCTATAGATCGCGTTTGGGCTGAAGATACATACGAGTAGGTACGAACGAGTACATGTACATGTAATTATTCGTACTAGGAAATGCCCACAAGTGCTTCATTTGATGGATCCAACGAAATCTGCACGACAACCTAATAATGGTCTTCTCACATCTGCTGAGGAGTGAAAACGAACTTTCGAATTCGTTTTGGTTTTTTTTATTTTCGCAGACAAATGTCTATTAAGATGTGTGTAGATACGAGTACATTTTAATTTAGCTGAGAATTGCAAGATATTAATGTATCTACAAAGTGCAAATTAAATTAGTGTGGTTTTGTTTTTCTGATGTAATTACTGGGTGTGTGAACCTATTTCTTTTTTTAAGTGCCTTTTTGTAGGTGATGTCCGATTTTGATTAATACTGCTTACACGGAATGACTGAATACTCGTAAATAGATTTTAAAATATCGGAAATGAGTTTGGATGATATACCTTCAACCAGCAATAAATGATAGTTATTGAGCATTTGCTGTTCAGTTAGTACGAGTATGAGTATATGCAAAAATAGACTTACCACTGCGTAGGATGTGCATTTTTCGGCACACGAATATTCGTGCATTCTGAGGTGTATTTTGACTAAATTGAATTTAGTTTAATTTAATTTAACAGTCAACTCGACTTGGGCGACTTTATTAAATTTAGCACAAACTACATTGACCATATAACTAAAAAGGACAAGGGATGATCAGGATCGGGAGAGGTGATAGTTGAGGGTACTTCTGCTGCAATGGAAATGAAGCACATGGGAAATTTTCGCTGAGTTCATAATTGTCAAAGTTGCTGCTGTAAATATGCGACAGCACTTTTAGAAAACCTTTATGAACGCAAATTTAATTGCAGTAGTGCAGCAATCAAGCAGCGCTAGCATTGTCGTTCATAAATGTAGAGAATTCTTTTGACGTAAGTTGACAGATAGGTTAGATTTGTTATTGTTTTTATTTCTGGATCTTTTATACTGCGAATGGAAAAAAGATAATTTTAAGTGCAATAGTTAACCTTTTAAATGGGATACCTTTGGATAATACGCATACGCGCTTATCCGAAGTAAGAGCAGGCAAAATAAAACGAAGCAGAACAGTTCTGCTCCAGATTATGAAAAAGGTGAGAAAAATTCCAAAAGTACAGATTTTTTACGAACTATTAACAAATATCCAGATGATGTTTTCAAAAGTCATTTCCGCATAACTAGGCAAACTTTTCAAGGAGGTACGCAATTTCTTCCAATAATTAAAGTTAATTCCACATCTATTTTAGATTATTGAAAATATTCTTAAAACCCATTGGACTAAGACATCCTTTGGACGACCTAAAATACAAGCTAAATTATTACTATCCTTATTCCTTTGGAAGATCGCCAACAATTGCTCTTTTGGACAGATAGGTAATTTATTCAACGTTGCAAACGGTGCTGCTTTTAAGTATTTCAAAAAAGTCATTAAATTATTGTTTACGCTGCGACGGGATTACATAAAGTGGCCCAAATTTACTTACGAACAAATAAGAGCTATGGATGGATTTGCAAGCTTGCGGAACAATCCATTTCCCAATGTTCTCGGCTGTATAGACGGGACTCACATACCCATCATAGCACCAAAAGTAGATAAAATTAGCTATTTCAACCGTAAGGGTATTATGCAGGTAATTTATTAAAGATGTTTAATAGAAATCCTTAATATCGGTTTTACTTTTACTTAAGCTATTTGCGATCTCAATCAGAAGTTCATCGACATATGCTTCTGGGAATTGGAAAGTCTTTAAAATGTCAATTATGTCAAAACATAAAGAAAAAAACAAGGATCACAAATTCTATGCACAGCTCTGATAAAAAATTAAATAAAAATGTAAGTACTTTGTACTGACAGCTTTTCCAATGCGTCTTTAAGAAAGATTAATATCTCCAGTCTTTGTTTCTCCACTTGAATCTTTTCTCATTCTACCAGCAACACTTCCCTATGATGCCGCTCATCTTCCTCAGCTTCCCTTACGAGGAATTCCATTATTTGGGTTGTTGCAGTACATTTGGGTTTTTTTCTTGTAGGCTCGACAACTTTCTCCTCCCTAGTTGAACTTTCTTCGTCAATCCCAGATACTCGTATATTGCACACAAGATCAGCCGGTAGGTTCATACTGTGGCGAGTGCCGTAAACCTCATCAAACTCGTTAAAAAAATCCCATGTGTAAACATCCCTTCCACTTTCTTTATTGCGCCTTTTAATTCGTTTGTCCGCTTTCATACGTCGCAAGTGTGTAATGCGCATGTTCTGGTTATTTTCTTTTGAATTGTCATTCAGTGATGCGCGCAACTCTACATGAAGACTTTCCCCTTCTTTGAGTTTGCATGTTATTTGACAGTTCTCTTTCATTTCATCTTTGGCGCTCAGTCTTTCATAATTGAAAATGAGCCCCCTTGTTAATTCTTTGGTCCATTTCAGTTCATCCGCCATACTGAAATGTTGTGCTCGTAACACAGCGAAAGAAGTAATGAAGCAAATGCGAAAAAGAAAGAAGGAGAAAAAGAAATGTCAAAAACTTGCAATGCAATTGCTACCCATAGGCAGTGGGAATTTGGTTAATTGGGTATTTTTTGTTTCATTATCCCTCGCTTTTGCACTCACTTGAATCTTTCGAAACATGCGACGTATGAAAGCGGACTTTGTAGAACACCATCAAGTTCAAAAATTTTTTTGTAATATCTGCTTTGTCGTGATGGAAAATTGGGGAAATTTTTAAAATATCCGCCAAAACTTTTCCCCATAGAACAGATTTATTATTTTTTCCCGCCGAAAAATCTCCGAATCGTCACCATCAGGTTGGTGCCCTTGCTTGCCCAATTTTTCAATTAGTAAGTTTCCATAAACATGTATTAGAATTATTAACAAGTCATTTGTAACTACATTACACTTTATTTGATTAAATAAAGAAATGTTAATAAATTGTACTCACATTTTTCTCTGCAGTTTTTCAGCAGCAAAATAAAACTGACTGAAAACTTGCACAACTTTGACAGAACACATGCTGTCAATTTACATTTGTGAACACATAGTGCTGCCAAACTTATGCATTGATAATGCAGTTCGAGTGCAATAATGAACGCAAATTCTGCAGTACTGCGGTAAATTTACAATTATGAACTCAGCCTTTATTAGCTTCACGTAGCATTCTAGACAGTAGTTTGTTGGAACCATATGACGGTCAGTGGTTATTTGAACGAAAAAGAGGAACAGACCATAAATTGCGGGGTTCGCTATTTAAAAAAGTCTGATCCAGCAGTACGGTACAGTCGATGAAGGCGTTTAAGAGTTGGTGTATAAAGAGAATATTGGTATTTTGGTCATTTTTCGTGCGAGTTTTCTATTGATGGTAGGCACAGCAATTTGAATCGGTTATTATAGGGCTGATGGATGTAGCGATCAGCCTATGGGAGACAGTTCAGAGCGAAAGGTAGAAATATGCGTTGGACAGCTTCGATACGTAGAATATGATTTTCATAGTAAAGGGACCATATTCGAGAAGTGGCCTAACAAATATGATGTACAGGGATTTTGTGGCATAACGGTCAGAAAACTCTTTGGACCATCGTTTAACAAGGCCAAGTGCAGAGTTAGCCCTATTAATTTTGGAATCAGCGTGGTTGCGGAAATTGATTTCGATATTACAGATAACTCCCATGTCCTGCATTGAAGTGACCGAAGCTACAGCTTGAGTTGATACATAGTAAGTTCGGTCACTAAGTGTTGAACGTTTCCGGGAGATCTCATGCTTGGTTTGACATTTCTTTTTGTTGAGCTTAAGGAAGTAAGAGATACATCTTGACTTGCTTTTTTAGAGGCGGTTTCAGTACCCTCTGCAAGTACCGGATATTGTAAAACTGACAAATTATCTAGAATTTTACTTAGTAACACACTTAAGATACAATTTTAACACAAGCAGCCCGTCTATGCCATACTACAGTACACAGTCAGATAAGGTTGATCAGTTGGTGCAGTTGAAATGCTTTTAGGCCACTGTAGGTTGGTTTCAGGGTTATGGGAGAAGTATTCTACTATATTTCGTATAATCTATTTTTTAATGATAGTAGAGACTGCGAAGTTCAATCCATTTGTTTGGGACTGTCTTGAAATTAGTTAAATGAGTGGCCGTATTTGGTAAAGATGTGCAAAAATGCGAACAGTTGGAAACCCTTCTCTCAATGATGACTCCTTTGTTCAGTCCTCTAGTAACATGTGGGCTTTTCTGTAATCTTCGATAAGATCGTTATTGAAAATGAAATTCATCTAAAGCATTTCCCTTCCTATGACCTTGGGGCCACATTTTTCGAAACGCTGAATAATGAGTTTATATTGACTATTTCAAGAGAAGAAAAAGTCATTTCATGTCAACTTTGTTTATTTCAGTACTTTTACTTTGGAAATACTAAAATTGTGCGTCCCATGACAATTTTGTTTCGCATTAGTCAAGCAAGCACTTGCATGAGCTTTGGGTTTGGTTCCTTGCTTGGCATGGCTCAGGACTATGCAGCCTCATTCCTTGTTAACACTCGTGTACGTGTGTTTTTTCTTAGCCGGTGAAGACGATACGTATCCCAAAAATATTACAATAAATTTACTATCACCACTTACAGACCCATCGAAGGTTATGCCGACAATGCTGAAAAAACTTCTTTGCTAAACTGACTCTGATCTACACACCGAACCTTTGACCAATAACGAGAGTAAGTTTTAAACCGAAAATCGTAAAACATCGCCAAAAGTTTCAGCTCTATCAGCTTAACTTTGTTCTTTCTGAAGAGCGTGATTGAGAATTATATGTGCCCAAAATTGCACGTTGAATTCATCTTATGGTTAGGTTGCAACATAGATACCAATGCGATAGATCTTTACGCTACGGTTCAACATGTAATGAGTTAAACTGAATCCGCGCTCAACACTAGATGTTGATACGAATGCCTTTCGCATTTTCTTCAGCAACCTAAATTTTGAAGAGTGTGACTCGGTCAGACAAATAGTTTAGATGAATCTTTAGTTTTGTGGATTAAAACTATGCAAACTAATAAAATTTTAGTTTATTGTGGGCTTGTGTGCAGGGTATTATCCTGTCTCGACTGCTATGGCGCATAATCTTTGACTATCTAATGCCTTTGCGGATAATTGAACATTATTTTATGTAGGCGGCGATTAATCCATTAAACATTTCTTCAACTGAGATTGCTCTCTTGCCTGCAGCAGTCCTGTTCCTATGAGTATTCTCTCGATGCAACCTAAACCCGCAGCGAAAATATTTCTTTGCACTTAGGGCTGACTTTGTCCTGAATCCAAGCAAGAACAAGAGTTTACATAGAGTTTACATTTTGGCAGACGGCTTCAAAATTAATCAGAATATAAGGTTTGGTTCAGGCTTACAATTAGGATTATGTAACGATCACCGTTGAACCTGTTAAGTAAGACCCAGTAGAGTACGTTTTAGGACATGCACCTCAAAATAGAACACCTTCCTCTCAACCAATGTTTTGATTTATATTTAAGTCTTCCGTAAGCCAAATTTGTATTACTCTTTATGATGTAAGCAGGCCAATAGACTGCTTTAAGATGTGTCTTCATCTTAAATTTCCAACTTATAATAGCATCAGTCTAGGACTTCAAGAATTGTATCAATGATGCTGTCTAAGTATGTTATTCTGTTCCAACAAGAAAAGTTTAAAGAAAAGTTTGAGCTAAATCTCAGCAAATGAAAACAAGCAAGTTATGGACTGCCACAACGATCCGTGATACCCCCATCGCTTTTTAAATGCTGAAGTCTAAAATTGTGCTAAACCCTCTTTAGGTTATTGGTTCTGAAAAAGTTCGAGAGCCCTCCTCTCCTTAGAAATACACTTCAAAACTTAATTAAACAGCCTGTGTGGCATCTAGTGCCGTTTGGTATGAAAATTTCATTAAATGAAATTCTGAGCTAAGTCTATTATAAATATAGTCGAACTGATGAGGTAAAAAGATATGATTGACTGAAGGTCTTACTGCGCCTTAATGCTGAACCAGTGTCAAACACAATAACGCCTTCCAGGTTCGACCCGATGTTAATCAAGGTCCAATGTTGTATTATTATGTGTACGAGTATCATTGGAAAAATATAGCAAAAATTGACGTCAATGCTTTTCGATCTGTGATGACGCCTTCTTATTTAACATGATTACATAACAATGTGTCTCTCAAATTGGTAGGAGAAATATATCCCTGTTCTTCATGAGTGCGAAATGACGTACGACTTACGTACTTGCAATGGTGTCACAATTCAAAACAATTCGAAATGTGTCTCACTGACGTGCTGAAAACGATACAGATGTTTACGAGTGAGTTTCATCAGAAGATCTCTTTCGCACACATGACCACTTGACTGCCTCTGTACGATTTTACGATAGTACCCCAAGCTGTGGGTGTATTCGTATGAGATACTTTTTTAATTTTATTCATCACTGGTTAAAGTTTTGCAAAATTATGCGCACTTTCAAAATGGAAGCGCTTTAAGTGAGCCAATATCATATTTCCATAGAATCTAACTAATTCATAATCCTAAACAAAGACGTAACGTAACTGAGAGTCTATGAATAATTCAGGACAGTTTAACACGCACGCATCTAATTCAAAAGATAGTTCATTGAACTGCGTAGTAATGGAAACCATTTTTTTTTCAACCCTAAGGCATTCTAGTGATGGCTATTTTGGTGAAACCAAGTTAACCCCTGTCAACTGTAATAGTCAAAGCAACTATTCTTCCGATCAACGTTTAAGTTATTTCATTCCATTTCACGGTTACTGGTTACATTATTACAATCTACAGACTTTGTGTCAAAATTTTAATTTATTCCAACTTGGAAAGACGAGAAATAAATGCATAACAATGAGGTATGCTAATCGGGTGATTTGAACGGTTTTTAAGTTGTAATGTTCACTTTGGAATACGTTTGCATATTTTTCGAGGTGATTGGGTCTTCTTTTGAACGATCTAAGACGTGTTTAGCTGGTGAGAGTAACAGGCACTTTACATTGATACACTTCCGATTTAAGCTAGTTGGGCTTATTTTATTGTTGGATATTAGGGCACGTCTATGTAGGACTTGGCATCAAATGGGTCAAGTGGGTCATATAGATTGGAGATGACTTGTCACATTTGAATATTCGACAACAGACAGTGATCAAGAGTTCATTGCTGTGTTGAAATCTGATCCAAGCTGATTGTCTATAGATAAAATGAATCGGGTTTTTCAACATGTACATATGTTATATGGAAATGGAACGCTTATGTTCCAACCACGTAAATATCTTTACGCTAATGGATAGTAGGCTTAAATCGGCTAACAATTTCTACTGCATACAATGCAATAATTAAAAGAAAAAATTAAGAAAACTGATTGAGATACAATTTCAAAGAGGTGCGTTGTAGTTGTGAGTCCATACGGTGACTTCCTAGCCGAAAAAATTGAGAAACAACTGAAAAATGGTGTAAAGGGTTCTTCTTGCAACAATAGAAGGATAAATAATATATAAAATCGGTGTGTTCAGGACAGGGATTAAACGATGTATCTGGTTTCAACCGGAAAAGTTATTTTAATAGAGAAATAGCGTCAGCGTTGACTTGATCATTAAGACGAAGACTCGATCTACTCTGTCGTCTCGAAGCTGAGGGCTGGAATTCGAAGGTGCTCTTTGCTGCAGTACTATGGTCAATTCGTTTTTTGTAGCCAAGTCAGAGTAGTCGTCGTATTTCAACTTCTTTATATACTCTTCCACTTGGAACGGAGTCACCTTTGTCGCACACCTGATTTTTCTGTCGAAAGAGTAAAGGACTAGCTCGGCTTGCCTGCTTATGCCTTATTTATTTGAATTACATTCGCTTGCTATAACACCAATCTATTGGGAGTGGTGACTCTTAGAATGTCTGTTCCGCAGCTGCTGGGAGTGTTTCTAGAATTCATGATTAAGTACTCGTTTATGTTTTCTAGAGCCTCTTTCTGGATTTCTGGTCTTCAGGCAAATGTTAGACTTTTTTTTGATAATCTGATTGTTGTTGAGCTCGCGAAATTCCTCGACTTCTTTAATAGGAAGGCTATGGAGAGCCTTTTTACACATTTTAGACACACATCGTTAGAAATATACGTGTTGACATTCCAAATCGTTTAATCAATAAATGGGGATTTTTATTTGAGTCGTTCGATGGTAGGGAAGTTGCGGGCTAACTTCCAATATACTTAAACTGAGGCAAAATCATCCTTTTTGTTACTACTAGGATGCGTAACCGATGTTTATTGTATGTCTAGTGGTGACCAGATAAGAACGATAAGAAAAAAAATGTAACTATCGCATGATTGCGGCGGCTAATTGATGAACGCTCGCTGTGAGATGACCCAGTCGCCAAATTTCTCCTTCACAACTTCGAGCGTTGCGTCGCTTCTGTGGCATGTAGCGCCGTCTTATTGGGACCACAGCTTGGACACGTGGATGTTGTCCAGCTCTGACTATAGAAAGTCGATTAGCATCGCTGTATACCTAATACCAGTGACGGTAACGGTGTCTCCTTCCTCATTTCGAAAGAAATAAGGTCCGATAATGCCGCCATGCCATAAGCCGCACCAAACAGTCAATCTTTGTGAATGCATTGATACTTGTCCGAACACTTACGGATTGTGCTAGCTCCAATATTGGCAATTTTGCTTATTGACATAGCCGCTGAGCCAAAAATGGGCCTCGTCCGAGAAGATGATTTTTTGGCCAGAATCCGGATCTCTGGCCAACCTTCACAGCGCCTATCTGTCTACTGTCGTCCAGCTTCAATTCTTGCGTCAGAACAATCTCATGCGGAAGTATGACCAAATCCAACCGCAAAATAAGCCAACGCTACGGTTTTTCCACGGTGCCTGCACACTGCAGCCATGATTACGACCGACCTCACTATGAAAATCACGTTGCGTATTTACAACTGAGCCGGAATTTCGATAATATTTTTCAATAATTTCCGCACGTTCGATAAGCGTAAAACGATGCATGGTGAAATGGCAAAGCTTACTGAATATTTCGACAGCTGGAGGTCATTGATAACTTTGAAAATTGATGAAAAATAAAAATTGGAAAACTATCGCTGCTATCTAGTCACCCGTTATTAGTCCATAAAGCGTTCGTTCACCACCACCTCTCCTCAAGAAATATTGGCTTAGCTTTTACATATCTTACTGATGTACACTACAAAATATGTCGAAGTAGAGCAAGAAGGTGTGTAACTTTAATGTTATGTGGAAGTTCCTCTGTTGCCGTTTGGGAACAAGAAGAGGATCGTAGCAAAATGTCGCCCATCCCCGCTCTTTCGCCTGTTGACACCAATTACAATACATTACAATACGAATACAAGTAAATTCGAAGTGCTTCCAAGTAGTTTGAGAAGTGGGGATCTATACATCTAGCATTCTCAAGTGTTCCTCCTATATTGTCCATATTATTAATGGGAGAAGTGCTGGTAAAGGTCTGAAGACAAAGTCGACACGAGAAACTGTAACAACTGTGATGACCATCTTTGAAAATATTTTATAATTGCTCTACTAGTACAACGCATTTGTATTTATTTCTCCCAATGTGCAGGCATGCACAAAAACACATGCAAGCCAAAAATATTGAGACCGCTGAGTATTCTATCGTAGATTTAGCGTAGTTTAGACGGTCACTCTTCTCGAGACTCTGACAAACGATCCTGCGATTCCATTTGATTTGACTTTGATTTGGCGATATTTAACAGTTGATTTGATGTATGTTTCTTAGTAAATCAGCGGCCGCTCCTCTAAATTCGGCATGGAATCCACCTGCTGAAAAATTGGTCTTCAAGTATCACTATGCTTTCCCACACTTTTGAAAAAAAATCAATATGTGCGCCTCAGTTCCCAATCAAAAAGAATTATATAAAATGAAGTCTAACTGACATTATATATCACGATGCATTTCAGTAAATTTCATCACCTATTTGGCTTCTTCAAAATTTGAATATTCCAAAGACACCACCACAGGGAAATTAGGCTAATTTATGGCTTCAATTCCGATAATCAATAACTTCAAAGACTCATGTTAGACACATGTTGTCGTCCAAATCCTGAGTGTTACAGAATTTCTTTATCGTCTCACCCTAATAAGGTTCAGTGTCCTTTCTGATTTTTGATGGATGATTTTCATCAAATTCTCATTTTGATTGACAATCATCAGTCAATTGAGCTCCCATGTCAATCAAAACCAATTACCAAATTTCTTTTCAGCTATGTTCGAGTGTAGTCATGTAGTCGTACTTTCGTCTCATCAATTCGTGGTTCACAGTAACTGTTTCATATGCTTTGAACTTTAAGAAGATGCTTTTATGGCAACTGAAAATCACGGAGTTGTTACATTTCTGCTGTTCTCCAAGTATGCACATGACATGTTTGGATAAATTTATTTTCTGGTCCAATACGGGAGCACCGTAATACTCTTCAGTAGGTTTCTGGGCCACCTGACGGCCTTCCTGCGTTGAAGTGCGCCTCCGTTTTTATTTTTACTGTGGGTGTTCCTCCTTCCGCTCTGGAGTGTAAAGCCTTTCACTTTGTTCATTGTGCACAAAGAGATACAGAAACAATTTTTAATTAAATTTCAACGTACAGCGAAATTGTCGGTTACGCTTTGTTGATGGACTTACGGATACGAGTCCACCGATTGTGCAACAAAAGATAGTGACGTCGATTGGGGAAGTATGATGTATTTACCCCATAAATGGGTAACTGACATTTAAAGCTATTGTTATTTAAATTAATACGGAATAGACTATTTTTAATTAACAACTAATCAGTATCCATTACAAATTCGTGTGCATTAAAAAGCTGTTTATAGCGCTTGATGTGTATCTGTATCAGAAATTGATTTCTTAGACTGGTTTATTATATTTGTTTACGATTTTTCATTATCTAGACAGAAGTTTCTGAATTTTGATAATTTCAAGTGGTTGTTCGAAGCAAATCACATTCGTAATCACCATCAGAAATTTGTCCAAGTCTGAATAATAAATATTCCAATAATATGGACTATGCGCTTTCTACTGATAAGAATTTCTTGTATTCACTTGTATTCGAAATGTTTGGCGATGAAAATAGCATTGCCAATTCTGTGAAAATAATTCGGTCTTCAAGTTTGCAGTTGTTGTAGTTGAAAATGCTCTTCCTGCTCTATGATTCTCGTATTTTCAAGTAATTACGACTTTTCGAAATCAATGAACTTTGAAGAAATTGTAGTCGAATTAGTGAGATTGAAATTTAGTGATACCACTGGGATAGCCCCTCATGAAGTCATTGAAATTCATTTGACACAAATTTGCTATAGCAAATAGAAGTCAGGTCAAGTGCGGAGAAAGTGATCAATAAATTCTTTTTTCTTGATGATTAATCTTTGGGCATGCTTGTCTAAGATTCTGAGAGTATAATGGCGTGAATGGTTTAAAATGTTGTCTTTTTGTATTCACATTTCGAGTTTCCTCTTCATAAGCATTGGTGAGAGAAGTCTAGAGGGGATACAGTAGTCCATTGACAACAAGAGGTATTTGATATACGAGGTGTGTTCAAAAAGTAAGGTGACTTTATATCTTTATACAAAATATTTATTTATTCATCAAGATTAATGTTTTCCCCTTCGAAGTAACCCCCTCAGATATGATACACTTGTGTCAACGCTTTTTCCAATCCTCGAAGCACTTCTCATAAGCACTTTTTAGTATAGCCTTGAGCTATTCCAGCGATGCCTTTTTCATTTCCTCAATCGTTGCAAATATCCGTCCTTTCATAGGTCTCTTCGGTTTTGGGAACAGGAAAAAGTCTCACGGGGCCAATACCCATGATTCCTCACCAGTTATGACCCTTTTTAACAAGTCAGGATCATCATTGACGTCATTCAAGAGCTACTGGACGATGCTCAAGCGACGGTTATTCTGATCAAAATTAAGAAGTTTCGAAACAAACTTCGCTGACACACGTCTCATGCCCAAAACATCCGAAAAACTTGCATAACACGAGCCGACAGATTTCCAAACACCCTCAGCAACTTCTCTTGTGGTAATTCGCGAATTTTCTAAAACAATTTTTTTCACAGCTACGACATTATCATCTTTTATTGATGTGCTGAGACGTCCAGAGAAAGGTTCGTCATTGGCATCTTCTCTGCCATCTTGGAAGTTTACTTTATTATTTATTATATTATACTTTATTTACTTTATTATCGGCTTGAAGCACAATCAAAACATTTATGAATGGAACTCGACTTCGTTCATATTGCCACCTCGGGCACGTTTGCAGCGGTCGATTCGTCGGACCCAATTTTCAACGAATCGGCCACACATTTCGGCCGAAACAGCCGCTATTTTGCGTTCAATGTTGGCAATGTTGGCAACGTCGTCTGCGTGTTGGCATAAACCAATGACTTAACGTAGCCCCACAGAAGATATTCAAGCGGCGTTAACTCGCACGAACGACGCCGGCATGCAAACCGCATCAAACAGATATTTTTTGTGGATGAATTGGTGATTCAGGAAGCACATCTGGATTTTCACCCGACCAATAACGCATATTTTGCTTATTGACGAACCCATTGAGCCAAAAATGAGCTTCGTCACTGAAGATGATTTTGCGATGAAATTCATCATTTTGGCGCATCTTTTCCAGAACCCAATCGGAAAACGTACGTCGCTTCAAATGGTCCATCGGCTTCAATTATTGAGTCAGCTTGATCTTGTACGGGTGTAAACCAAGATCCTTACGCAAAATACGCCATAATGTGTCTGAGCGATGCCCAATTCTTGAGAACGCCGTGGAATTGACTGATTTGGATCGTTTGCTACGGACGCCTGAACGGCAGCGATATTTTCGACACTTCGACCAACCCGTTGTCTCACTGACACGGCAACATCACACAACGAATATGTAGACTCAAATTTTTGCACTAAACTTGTTATTGTCTGTGTACTAGAGCGAGAATTATGATCGAAAATTGGAGTTAACGCTCTTAAAGTTGCAGTCACCGACTCCGAATTTCGGTAGAAAAGTTTTATAATTTGCAGACGTTGCACGTTCGTGTACTTTACCATAATAAAAATGTTGAGTTTACTGAATAAATTGACAGTGAAGGTTTGATGATTAGTGAAAGAGTGCGTTCACAAATTAAATTCCAAATTGTCAAGTCCCTCATGGAAAACCCTTTACATAATTGAAAATCGCCAAATCGCGCACCAAAACACGTTAAACCTTTCTATCTGTCAAAAACAAAATACGTACGCTACATACTTGAAACTGTGTACCAATACAGCAAAAAAAAATATTGAAATATTGCCCCCAAAATTTCAAAAGTCACCATACTTTTTGAACACACCTCGTATATACATAACACTAAGCAGTTGGATGGTATTCCAGAGGTTTAGAGGTTTATTTAAGGCGTTTCTGTCAGGCATTCAGTGTCTGAAACCTAAGTCAAAGTTTTAGAAAAGTCAGTTTTAGAAAACAGAAGTTCTGTTATGTAAGCGCAACAGTCTTGAAGGATTAGATTGATCTCATTTATCTGCGCTTAGGTACAATTTGTTTCTTCTGCGTTTTTTCATTAGCTTCTGGGTTATCCTACTACTTTCTGTCAGAACAGAGTACTCGGGAAAGTAACTAGTCTATTCGATTCCCTGTTGGTTTTTTATCAGTATTCACAAGATCTTCCACAGCTTTGCGTATATGCAGCTCAAGCACTCAAGCTCAATTGAATATATGCTACCGACTTGAAGTCATATGAGAACGCAACAACGTATTTTATACCCCATCTGCCACGTATACCTACTACGGCGGTTTGTATTACTCGGATTACTTGCTGTTCCAGAGTTATGAGCTATGTACATGTGAGGTGGTTATGATTTGCTTATACTGGAAGTGAGTTTCAGTAATGCGACTGAGAGTTTCTACTCTGAACTCAGCGAGTATTTTATTGATTTTTAAGTATTTTCACCGAGTGTCGCGGCCTTTCCTTGATACGAGACACTCTTCTAAGTTTGGATTAGTCTCCTCTACCCTTTTTTTCAGATTTCCTTTTGGTTTTATTCTGGAAGGCATGTCAATTCGGAACATGTCCTAAAGGTTTTGAACACACTTCTCTACTTTCTGTTTTATTCTGAGTAGAATTTTAACGGATTTACGAAAATGCTTCTTAAAACGTTGATACCTTTCGGATTTCTATCTTTTGCATCCGATTTGAAAGTCGATGCACTTGTTGTATGAAAGAAGAAGCTCCGCTAGCTATTTCATTCGCGCACTGATTGAATACGGTTAAGTCGTATACTTGCAATCTTATTTTTATAACAAAATGTAGTTGGGATATTAACATTGTTGATAAATAAGTCAGATGATAAGTTAAACATACTTCAGTCCTTCCTAGAAAATGTTCTGATCATCATCATCGCAACATGTGATAAATGTCATCTTCCTGGAATAAAAATTTTCAGTGAATTGGGTTACTACCTTTCGTGGTAATGATAATAGCGAATCAAAGTTGAGCGAAAACTCATACCATTCTCCGTTCATTTCAAATTTTATCATAATAGCAGCTACTCGTAAATATGAGTGTTTCACTTTTCATATTCCAGCCCCCCGCTTGTCTACCTTAGACCACGTCTCCACGAGACGCTGGTGTTACGAAAATGTTCATGAAATCAATATGCCCAGTGGAAGCAGACAGAACATATTTCAAGAAATAAATGTCTGGTTTTTATTCAAGACATCTCTGTAGACATCAACCCTGAAATTTTTTTGACAGCGCTTGTCAGTTTGACTTCGGAATGTGGGAAAAACAAAGTGTGGCGAACTTCATACACCACAATTCCATCTGTTGGTAAAAAAGAACAAGAAATCTACATCTGCTCCGCTATTTTTCTACTACTCGTATAATGTAGTTGCTTATGAACCAACTTACACTCACAGAATGAAATGTCGTGCAATAATTTGCCCACCTTTTTTTTTTTTTTTTTTATAATTTACGCGCGCCTAAGGGGTTGATACCCTTTTACTGTTGCCAGGGCGCGGGCGGAAAGATAGAAGGAGGAGAAAGGAAAATTGTTTTTGTAGTGGTTTGAAACTCAGGTGTGTTTGGTTTCTATGTTTGCTCTCCAGGGGTGGGAGTCCGAATAGGACGGAGAGTTTTTCTTCACTCAGAGTGATTCGAGATATAATTCCCAGTATTTTTTTCATTGCTTGAAACTCTTATAACAGCCAAATCTACGTGTCAGTGTTATGCCTTCACACGCAGAATTTTTTTGTCTGAGTTCCAATTATACAATGAAAAACTGATTTTGCCATTTGCCCACCTAAGTTAAAAGAAAAAATGTCAGACGAAATGTCTGAAAATTAGTCCGATATACCACCTTGATCAAAAAGTACGAGTATAATAACCACCGTGTGGCGCTCCCATAGTTCCGATTTGAGTTCTGTTTTTTTTTGTTAAGTTGGAAAATCTGTTGTTGACATTCCCTCTAAATCTTAGCATCATAGCTTGACATTTGCAAAAGTTACGTAGCCAAGAGTATATCTATCTCTGTGTGTGTTGGGGATTTTTCACAGTTTAAAAATGGATTTAAATTTGCAACAACGAACTTGTATTAAATTCTGCGTAAAAAACGGATTTAATGGTGCGCGAACGTTGGAAATGTTGGAAACGTGTTTCGGCAACAATTCTCTAAAGAAATCGGTCGTTTACCAGTGGCACGAGCGGTTCAAAAGTGGTTGTGAGTCAATCGAAGATGATGAATGCAGTGGCAGACCATCGACATCGAAAACCGACGAAAACATTGATGGAGTAAAAGAAATGTTGGTCAATAACCGCAAATTAACCATCAGAGAGATAGCGGAGGACTTGAACATTGCCTATGGATCCGTCCAAGACTTGTTGGTTAAAGATTTGGGTTTCCGTCGTGTAGCAGCAAAGTTGGTGCAAAAAGACCTCAATTCCATGCAAAAAAGAGATCGTGTTGACGTCGAAAAAGAGATGATTTGCGAGGCTGAATCCGATCCCACATTCATCAAAAGGATCATTACTGGAGACGTAACATGGGTTTATGAGTACGACACGCAATCCAGACATAAGGTAAGTGAGTGGTGTTCACCAAATGAGCCGAGAACAAAGAAACCACGTCGTTTTCACTCAAAAAAGAAGGCAATGCTCACGGTTTTCATGGATTACAACGGTGTAGTGCATCATGAATTTTTGCCAGAAGGCCAGACAGTAAACAAAGAGTATTATTTGGGTTGTTATGAGACGTTTGCGTGAAGCAAGCAATTCGCCGAAAGAGACGAGAATTGTGGGCAGAAAACTCGTGGATCTTGCACCATGATAACGCACCGTCGCACAGTGCCATCATTATTCGTAATTTTTTGACGAAAAATGTAACAAATACCATCCAACAGCCACCGAATTCACCTGATTTGGCTCCCTGTGACTTCTTTCTGTTCAATCGAGTTAAAAAAAACACTACGGGGAACGCGTTTCAGCAGCAGAGAGGAAGTAATGGAAAAATTGCAGGAAGCACTGATGGTCATACCGAAAACCGAATATAAAAAATGTTTCGAGGGTTGGATCAAGCGCTGGCATAAGTGTGTTGCAGTCGATGGGGATTTCTTTGAAGGGGACAATATAGATTTAGATGAATAAACTTGTATTTTTAATTTTCTGAATAAATTCCGAGAACCTTTTGATCAAGGTGGTATTGTGGCATTCATGGAGACGCGGTGTTACGGACACTACTATCTGTTGGTGCCAATCCTCTTAGATCGGAGCATGAGAGAGAATATACGAGTAGCAACACCTTGAAATATAGGCCAATTTCCTCCGCTGTGACATTTTGAGGTCACCACTAGAAATATGGCGTTTTGCGGCCACCCTAAGTTAGTTTCTGTGGGTGAGTTTGACCGCTTCAATTGACTTCCTCGACCAAAACTAAGACATTTGCTGGTTTAGCCCCAGTTGCATTCGAATATCCTGTGGTGGTTTAGTTACCATTCGTTTTGCGCTTGCCGATAGCTTGACCACTTTAACCGTCTCCGTCCATTTTTCCACCGCTTCTCACATGGTTACCCTCAGAGCGTGCCTATTCTGAAATCCATTTAGAGCAGTATCCTCTTTTTATGGACACAAGCTGTGACACTCATCGTTCAAGCTCAATCTACTGAACATTGAAGAGGAATAGCTGCAGGAGTCATCAGAGTTCAAAGATCTAGGAACTCCTAGCTCAGCATCTACGAGTTTGAGGGTTTCGGTTTCAAAATCTATAAGCAGACTTCTATCGAAAAGGCCACGAGTGGATTACCGCGAGCACCATCTGAAATACAAAAATCTTTTGGGGAACGACCAAATTTGTTATCATTCCGGCCACTATAGGGCAGCCTAAAGAAGACAGAAAGACACTAATACACGAACGTCTTATATTGAGAAGAAATCCGAAATCAGGCAAAAGCAGATGAATTCAGTCAGCTCAATACCCCTCCATTACCAAGAAATTTGGTTGCAAAATGTATTATGGGGTTGACCATGTTCAGCGCTCCTAACTTTTCTGAGTATAAGTAATATACACGCGGAGTTATGGAATTTTATAGCAAGATTATGTATTGTTCAGTTCCGCCTTCGATCGATAGAATAGAGCAGAGGTATTGACGCATTGCACTTCATCTACTGCAATCTTAGTTTGTGAGGATAGGGTAGCTAGGGTGAGATAGGGTAGATAGATGACCTTTGTGGTAGAAATTTTTATCCTTAGTCCGGTGCCGTTTGGTTCCTACCCCGTGTGAGCAGTATTTTGTGGAGATCTATTATTTAGTGTCGTAGTAACTAAACCTATTTACTCGTACTTAGTAGTAGTGCATTTAAATTTTGATTTAAAATAGTATCAGTGAAAAAATATGTCCTTATTTGATATTACTTTGAATTTAGAACTCCGCTCATTGTATAGTAGAATGTGACTTTTCGGTTGTCTTCGAAATCAATGAATGGTATTCAACGCACTGGCCGAGAGAGCCGTCAAGGTGGTCTTTTATTAGTTTAATAATAATTTTTGCTATTATCGTCATTTGCAGGTCATTCAGAAAAGGACCATATTCAGATTAAGCCTATTCTTTTCGCTGCAGAAACCTTTTAGGTTTTTTCTCAAATACTCCAGTCACACAACTTCTCTTGCAGATGACGTTGCGGTCACACTTATTAACTACCCTTTGTGCTTCTGCCGCTAATATCATGATGTAGATACAATTATCGTGTCATGGGATAGGCTGTAATTCGCTCATCTTTATTCGATATTAAGACACGATCGGAATCCGTCCTACTGACTGAGGTTACTGACATTCTAAGCTGCTAGAACTACTTATTATACAATCATTCTCCAAGGATTATCAGATCTTTTGACAGTATCTTCCACTCTGGACATTTTCTGTTGCATTATCGCATATTATATTGCATTGCATTGTTGCAAATTGTAGTATCTTGGATGATTGATAGCGTTAGGCTAATGTTTCTTTCCACTCCTTGACGTTGATGTTTCCATATCGCACTGATATGGTTTTTTTTGTCTTGTTTTTTTGATATCCTTCAAATGTCGCAAAATCTTGCAAAATTGTGTTCTCGTAGCATCATGTTGAATAGAAGAGGCCACAGCCAAATATTTTATCCCAAACTCGATTGTTGTAATAATGATTCATTTAGAGAATTGAACAGTCAGCAACTACCCGATCACATGCAGATATTTTATAGAAACAGCTTCGTAATTTTATTCCAGACGGTGGTCCAAAATACAGAATTTAGCACAATTAAAACGTCGTTACTTACTTGTAGGTAGGTATCATCCAATTTTGTTTTTGAATTAGTTTTTTTACTAAATAAAAAAACAATGTTTTTGAGTGATGGAAGTCATTATTTGGACCTTTACAATTGTTTCTGTTAAGTGGAAAAGATGATATCCGCCAAGTGGCTGCCGCCAGTGTTAATACACGTTTGTGCCCGTTTTATCGCATTTTCCATGACTTTCCGCAACATTTCTGGTGATAACTGTTCGCACTCCTGTCGAATATTCTCCTTAAGGGCTGCGATTGTCTGAGGCTTGTTGGCATAAACAAGCGACTTCAAGTAGCCCCAAAGAAAGAAGCGGGTGATCTTGCTGGCCACACCCAATTACCAAAACGGGAGATTGCGCAACCAGCAAACGCTTCCTTCACAATATCCGTTGTGGCTCGTGCTGTATGTGCAGTTACACCGTCTTGTTGAAACCATATGTTCACCAAGCCCCGCTCATTCGACATCCGGCAGTAAGAAGTCGTTTATCATGGCCCTGTAGCGTTCGCCAGTAACAGTGACCGTATTACCGATGGCGTCCTCAAAAAATACGGCCCAATCACTCCTCCCGCGTGAACGCCGCACCACACAGTGGCTTTGAGTGGATGTAATGGCTCCGCACACGCGGATTTTCAGTGCCCCAGAAACGCGACTGAACGTCAGGAGGCATTAATTGATGCACTGTTTGCACTTTATACGGGAACATGTAAGTCGTTCACTAAAGTTCGCTGTAGGGTCTGTCTGGTGATGCCCAATTGCGTGGCCCGTCATCTGGTTGAAGTGTCTTCGTTCTTAGCGACATCGGCAGCCACAGCTGCGATATTCTCGTCTGAACGATCAGTCCGGTGGTGGCCACGCCCTGCATGGTCTCCTGTGATTCCACTCTGTTCGAGTTGAGTAGCTAAGCGCCGGAATGTTTTCCCAGTTGGTGCGACACGATTAGGAAATCGACGTCGAAATTCACTCTGCACTAACACCACCGACCGATTATTAGTCAAAAACATCGACACAATTATTCTTGTCTTTTTTTATACTGCAGCTGTCAAGTTCACAAATGTCAATTATGATTGACTTACGATGCCATTTGCAAAAATTATACCATCTTCCAATGGAGTGATTAATTTTGTCCCATCTTGTAGATACCAACTACTGTCATAAAATAAAAAAAGATATAACTCAACTAAAACGAATAAATAAACAAGTTAAAATAAGAGTTCCTTCTTTGTGATTCTCATGATTTTCTCATGAGTTTCATGATACTTTTGTATCGTATCATTTTCGATCAGATAAGAATATGATACTGGGGCTGTAAGGAATACAGAATTATGTGTCACATTTACACTAAAAGCATTGTGCAATAGATCGAGGTCGATCTGTTCAAAAATTCCTCAATTCCAACTATTACTTTGGTGTCATCATTGTGTCACTGATGAGTAACTGGCAGCCAAAATCTGAAAATTAATTGTTAAAGCCCGTACTATACATTGAAACAAGTTTATAACTATCTCGGCTCATCTGACAAATGGTTATTTTTTTTGTTTATTAAATAAACTCTATTTTTGTATCGTTAATTACTCATCAAACCAACGAGATGCAATATTTCAAATACACAATACCCATTTATCGTTTTCTTTAGTTTCCTAACAAACTTTTTTTCAAATTTTCTTTTTTTTTGTTTGTATCTTTGCAGTCGTAAAAACTCGTTGGTGGTACGAACTCAGCTAAGCGTTCGAGTGCATGCAATAATCGGTAAGTAAGCACAATTTAACACTCTGATCTCATGCGTTGCTATTCGTACTTTGGTTGCAGTGCCACTACCCCAGTGTACCAGCAGTGTGCCGATACACCTATGAATGTAGATTAAGAGATCTATTTTTTGTTTTTTAGCGTCAATCCAAGTTTGATTTCGCGAATGAGTAGTCAGTTGGGGCTGTTAATTCGCACTGTCCTTGACTCGAATCACATTGAATTGCAAGCAACAATGAATGATTCATGACATTACGCCCGAGTACTAGTTAATAACATAACGATTCCGGTTTCACTATCATCATTTGGATATCTTTGGACAAAAATTATGCTTCCAAATAGAAAGTTTAATGGCTCCATGGAACTTATAATACTTATAATACTTGTTGGCTGCCTACATTTGGTAGTTTTTAATGCACTTTTCCTCTGGCTATTGGACAGTATTCTGCTACAAGAGCACCCAACTTCAAGAAGATACGAATAAACAAAAGAACCTGAATTTGAACTCTCCCAAAGAATACAACTTTCAAATGGTTTAGTTGAGAAAAGCTACCGGTCTTGATAGCCACCACAAAGACACAAAGACAAAGACTTACAGAAGATAAACCAAACTAGAGAAACAAAACAAAAGTAACTATTCGCTGTAGTACATAGTTTTGTAGTAGAAGAACCAGAAAAAAGAAAAAGAAAAATACTTATCTAAGGAGAAGAAGAAAGAATCCAGAAGTAATGATGCCACTTTAGTGACTATTAATAAAACGTTTACCCAGTCATTTGCCTGGCAGATTTGAGGCCGTGTTTTAAGCCTGTGTATCGCAAATGAGACCTAATTTCCTATCCATTCTATCCTATCCGTGCTATAGCCTCTGCATAGGTGTTAGTGTTGATTTGAAGTTGAACAGTGGCCATCCAGCTACTCGGCCACTCGGGGGCTAATAGTAGCTCTACGGCATAGCGTCTGCCTACTTCTCTATTTCTGTTTCTGTGCCTTTGTGCTCGTTGATTTGAGTAATGACCAGATTGAGCTATCATCTAGTGAAACGTTTTTGAAACCTGACATATGGATGGTTAGACGATGTATCTGTTGATGTTGGTTTTTTCTCTCTATGCTTAGATATTATGCACGATCGCTTGTGTGTGGTTGTGAGTTTGTATAGATAAATGGTCAAGTTCAAGATAGAACAATCAACCTGCAATCGTTTTTGGTCGAGATGCAGTTGAATGGTGGTTGCCTTGCGGAGATATTTCGAATAAGGAATCTACTCGTATACAATGAAATGTATCTTTTGAGATAAAGACCCTTACGGAGGTTTTCTTTTCTGGTTTGACTATGTAATTTGCTCATCATGGATGCACTGAAGATTGTTAGTGAGTCTATTTTCCGTTTGACATCGATGAACTTAAGACCTATTTTAGATTCGAAACGATCTCTGTGCATGGCTTGTCAATTGGATTGGATAGGGTGACGAGAATAAGGAACTAATTAACACGACTTGAACTCATTTTTTCCTCTTATTGCATTGATTGTTTTGTGTTTTTATTTTTTAGAATTGAACATACATACTACCACCTTGATCCAAAAATTCCCGGAATTTATTCATATATATATTGCCACCTCAAAGTAATCCCCATCGGCTGCAACACACTTACGAGTACTCTTGGCTACGTAACTTTTGCAAATGTCAAGCTATGACGCTAAGATATAGAGGAATGTCAATAACAGATTTACCAACTTAACAAAAAAAAAAACAGAACTCAAATGGGAACAGTGGGAGCGCCACACGGTGGTTATTCCGGGAACTTTTGGGCATTGCGTTGAATGTTCTTCTACTCAATAATCGAAGAAAGAACAAGCCTTAGTCCATAAAAATTTTCCAGCTTCTATATTAATTTTCAGAACCAAATACAATCATTCCACAAATTCCAATAGAAAATAGTCCTATGAGCCGTCTGTAAGCCATGTGTTACCCCCCTTTTGCTGACGAACTTATTTTGTACGTTGTTTCAGCAATGAATTATGTTTCTTAGAACGACTTTTTGCTATCACGTTGGTGATCCTCACCTTTCTTTCTCAAGCCTGGCTGCTGGAATTCAATGACTCTCTGGCGTAAGAGTCATCGCACACTCACTCTATGTATTCAAATGAGTATAGCCAAACGTTCTCTATCTCAGGAGGCAGACTATCTTGATTATCGTCTTGTATCTGAAACCATAAAGTTCCAACGGCAGGATCAGTTTTTTATAGAGTATATTTCCCTCCTTTGCCTTCAGAATTCCGAAAATACTTAGCTACTCGTATTTGACAGGACTAGAACGAATAAAGTCGCCTAGAATATTTCCTTCAGAGTATATTTCGTGGAGCGCGCACTACCTCCGAGCTATATAGAACCTTAAGTACTAGCTGCCACAAACTCCACTTTTTCCAATGCGCATGACGATCATGGTGTCTATCCTGGGTATAGGTATGCTAAACTACTCCACAGGTGTTTTGTGAAATTATAAAAGGGATACCATGGTGTGAACCTCAAAGGATAGCATTGATTTAAAGTTAGTTCCAAACCAAAAACAGTTTGTGTATAAAGGCTCATTAGCTTATCGAAAGAGACCCATTAATTCAATAATACCGAAGTACTCGTGCACTCCAATATTAAAATTGGATATTACAGCAGTGGTGAAGAATATTTCATTTTGGGAAATTAAAAAGTAAGTCATGTACGCTTCGCAGTAAGCAATCCTTGGCTTGCGAGTTTTACACAATTTTCGCAAGGATAAAGGAAATAACATGACAGTGCATCATCTTGTCCAAATCCTTGTTTAATATCAAGAGTCTGTCTAGTGAAGATATCCGAACTCAAAGCAGAAATAAACGATTGGTGCACGAAAAACTTAGCTTTCATCGCCGAGGTTAAATATTTCATTCCTCCTAACTGTGAGTTTCGATTGTGGATGGTGTTTCCATATTTTTTTCCATATTCCCAGCATCGACTATGTTCCTTTTTATTTTCTTCTGTCACCACAGCACTCAGAAAAGATGTAATCCATTGCACTTTCTGCATGTTTCTTTACTTCAGTCTTTCGTAGAAAGGTGAATAAACGCTTCACTGATAGAGTGCATACAGCAACTGATCCCAAAACATTAGCGCTGAGTACCTGTAACCTAATGTGACCATAGGCTGGACACTCATTCCGAGACTGCTACGAGGTGTTGTCATCAGTCTCACAGCAAACGTCACCTAACACACTTTTGTGCTTAGCAAAAGCGTAGTGCTCCGTTACGACCCCAGTAAACAATCTACAGTCTTTTCTACTAAGTGACAGCAGGAAAGTTGCTAACCATTAAGGTATGTCGAGAAATATTTGTTGGGCAACCTGGATAGTCATGCCATCCGCAGTTTAGCGCACATGAAACCCAACTATCAAAGAAACCCTAACGGAGGACGCATTTTCGAGTCCTGAAGAGCTTTCTTCTGGGCTTCCTCTGTGATCCGAACAAGGCTCAGTTAATTCAACCTGCCGAGTGCGTTCAGAGAGGAATTGTATTCTTGAATTAGCATGAAAGAGAGGAGATAAGGAGGCCTGAGAAGCAGATACTTCTTCCACTCCACCGATTCTTTACAATATATTGTTATTTACTGCTGTCAGGATTGCGTACATATCCGCTGGGAGTAAAATTTATCATTCTCGTCCTCCTAAAGGACACCGGCGATGTATTCTAGATCGGTTATGGAACCATCTATGAAGGCGCGGCTGCATTCTTTTCGTAACAGAAATTCTTGCCGAAACCATTTCTGGGCAAGTCGATTTCGTATTTTCACTGCAAAGGCAATCCAGACTATGATTCTTTTACTTGATTTTTTTTGCTTATGACGACAGGTTTTAGTTCGGGTCTTGTTGTTTTGGTTTACCTATCCAAATTAATATCCAAACGTTGTCCCAGGAGTAACAGCTCTTCATTTCCCCGATTGCTCACTGCGCATGCTCTTTCCTTTTACAAGAGGTTGACTAATACACAATCGGTCAAATTTTTGATAGTTCTTGTATTATTTCTCTGTTGTTGCGATATCTCAAATATTCGTAGACATACCTTGGCTGCAATGTTATAGATAGTGATTCGAGGTTACATTGGCCGCTCCGAATATTCGGACCTCTCCTTTTTGGGGGAAGAGCCATGCCTTGTTCCCCACATAAATTTGATAAATTTGGTTGACCATTGTATGATCAGATAACCGCCACGTTCCTGTGTGAATGCTTTTTGCTTTGCTATTTTTTTTTGTATGTCCTATATCCCCTCGTGGGTCGTAGGGCCTTTACAACGCCTACGC
This sequence comes from Volucella bombylans, assembly GCA_949129095.1. NCBI lineage: Eukaryota > Metazoa > Arthropoda > Insecta > Diptera > Syrphidae > Volucella > Volucella bombylans. The sequence goes on along the minus strand of OX422142.1, from coordinate 115,036,057 downwards.
GCCATCGTGTGCAGTTTCTGGCAATGCGCCTCAGCTCTCCCCAACTCTTTAACAGTTGCCGTGCTTCCTTCTCGACTGTTCTACGCCTTGAACTTCTAGGACCGCCGCGTATCCTGCCATCCTGAGTAAGCGGATTCCATTACATCGCGTGGTTAGCTATAGACCTGTCACCTTTTCGGAAAGTGTGACCAATCCACTGCCACTTTCGTCATTGTAAGGATCCAGAGCGGAAACCTCTGGAATAATTCTAGCTATTATCTTAGCCACAGCAGGCAGCACGCAGATGCTTCTCCAGTTTTTGTACTGCATTAGGTTGCCTTTTTTAGGGAGCTTGACGATCATTCCCTTCTTCCACTCATCCAGAAAACTCTCGGCCTCCCAGGTTCTCCCAACAAGTGGGAACAGTAGCTCAGCCGATGCAGGTGGCGCAGCTCGAAAAAGTGGGTATACCATCAAGTCCTACCGCCTTATTGGTTTTCAGTGTTTTGATCGCGGTAATGATCTCTTCCTTACTGGGGGGTAGTGATGCGAATTCGGGCATTTTTTTCCACGGACTCCTCAGTCTGACTTGGGTGCATATTGCTGGCGAATACTCGGTTCAAAACCGAAGCAAAATACTCCTTATATCTCTTGAGCTGATCCTCATCCGATATGAGCAACGAACAGTCTAGGCCTTTCACCGGGTATTGAGTAGAATTTCGGCCACCTATTAGCTCTTTGGTGATTCTGTAAACGGTTCTGCTGTCGCACCTAGCAGCTGCTTCTTCTGATTCTGTAGCCAGCGCATTGATGTAATTGCGCTTGTCACGCCGCACGCTACACTGTACTTCTCTCATCTTCATGCGATATAGGGACTCTACCTGGAGTTGCTGCAATTCGAGTTCTAAGCTGTTTACGTTCGTCGATCCTTCTCCAGGTATGCTCGGAAAGTCACGCCCTATGTCTTCCCGACATCCTTTCTACACCTGATGTGAAAACAGTTTTCACAGTATACCAATGATCTTGTATGGTGGTGGGCAGTGAGCTGCTGATTGTTTCCACTCCACGTGAGATATGGTCCCTTAGTTCTTGCCGCACTGTGGGTTCTCTTAGTCGGTTGGTGTTAAACTTGGGCATTCGCGTGTTGTTAGATCTTCGAACGGCAGCAGTGCGTAATTGGACAGTTGGAGTCATAAAATGGTGATCTCGTACCAACCCCATGTCCGCTCCTCTTCTGTTTCGGACGTCTAGAAGACAGCTTCTAAAACGGCAACTGATGGCAAAATGGTCAATTTGGTTGGAGGTTGCTTGCCTGTCAGTTGACACCCAAATGATTTTATGACAGCTTTGTGCTCAAACATGGTGCCACCTATGACAAGGCGATTTGCGTTGCAAAAGTCAACGAATCTTTCGCTATTATCATCGCGGTTGCCTATTCCCATCACATATTTGAGCACTTCGTTGTCGCTGCCTACCTTGGCATTCAGGTCCCCCATCACTATGACCATGTCGCCGTTTGGTGTTGCATTAAATACAGCTCCCAACTGGTTGTAGAAGGTCTCCTTATCTTCCTCAGACGAACCATCTGTAGTGACGTAACACTGTATAATTGTGACTCGATGTACTCTAGTCCGGAATCTGGCCGTTAAAATCCTATTACCGTGAGGTTGCCAGGAGATTAGGCCTCTGCGTGCTGTGGGTATTAACAGCAGTCCAACTCCATATCCATGTGAGCTTCCGGTTGGTCTTCCGGAAAAGAGTAGTACAGTGTTACGCGTTGAGGATTGGTAATCACCCGCATCTAACCATCTTATCTCGCTTACTCCCAATATGTCCAGCCTATATTGCATGAACTAATGTTCAAGTTAAAAGAATCTGGCTTTCTGAGGTCCTTCACTCTGTGAGTCAAGGAGCGTCTTCACATTCCAGAAACCAATCTTTATCCGGGTACCATAGCCAAAAGTTGTCAACGAGTTATCAGTCCTTATCCAAGCCATTGTTTCGGTTTCCGTAGCGGGCGAATTTCGGTAACGCGGATTGCTGGCCCAGGTTACCTAGTCTAGACATAAGACTCTAGACGATCTTGCCCTTGCAATTTTAACCTACATGTATAAGGATATATGCAGGTCCCCGATCGATTTGCTATGCCGCTTTAACAATAAATAGATGCTGTTTCTGTTTTCTGTAGCAGTCACTGTAGAATATTTCACGGTTTTCCATCTTCCTTTTGACCGGCTCATTCAATCGCACTTCCTAAATAGCTTTATAACAGTATAGAGCTTTTGCTAGTTGTTCAGCAACACGTGGCGTGGTCCAGACCCGAACTTTGTTCTCTTTTCTCGTTTTATAGTGAGTTAATCCGTTCTTATCCGAGACTGTAGGTTTCTTCACAATAGCAGGAGTTTCACATAGACAGATAGTTAACACTACGCACAATCCACAATGTAGAGGACGACTCCAATTCCGTAACCCCTTTGACAAACGTGGTCGAAGATTGAGGGTTCAGAAGTTTGTCATTCTGACTGTTGACGCCGCGGTTGGTTCAGTCACACGAATTCATCCGCCTTATATCCTCCTTCTGGGGTTCAGCGATTTTTGACAGAGCATCATAGTATCGATATTTTCTCCTGCTTGGCAAGCCAAGACGGAACAAGTACGCGGTGGCTACCATTAGGAGGTAAAATAAGCTTAATTGACTTGTAGTCATAGTTATAGCCCTGTGACTCGCCGGGTTGACGCCGCTCAGTGCATACCAAAATCGTGCAATACCCAGCCACATGTTTAACGATTTCCAAGCATTTATTTGCAATCAATAGTCAAAGCTATTTTTCCAGCTTAGCGGTTGGTGTATCATACGGAAGCTGCCCTCCCATAGTCTGCTTTGTATTCTACTCGATCAATCAAATCTTGGTGAGTTTTGAACTTTCAGAGAATTCAGTAATCTTAGACTGAATTATCATGTCTTCAAAATGTATGGATACACTCGGTCAACCACACACATATTTCTGACCTCAGCTGGATAAATTGATCGCCCCACTACGATGCAATGTATAATATCATAAAAAGTTACGTAATTATCTAAAGATACAAAAAGTTCATGAAGCCTACTATAGGGTGGCCAGTTACGCCTTCAGTCGCAAGCCATTTACACTTTTTCTTCGTGACCCAGTCTATTCCTTCTGACATTAAGTTCCTGGGTGGTCATAAGAGCAAACAAACGCAACTCATACACCTGATTTCTTTAATCATAACAAACATTATCTTTTCTATTTTGTTTTTGTTTTTCTCTCTTTAGAAAAACTCCTATCATCCGAAGGAAGTGAACTGCGTCGAGCATTGTTCTCATTGAAGCAAGTCTTCCAGGAGGACAAAGATCTAGTGCATGCATTCGTCGCATTGGGTGGCCTCAATTGTTTGGTCCGTGTTGGCAATGGAGCCGATCAAAATTACCAGAATTATATATTACGCGCCCTTGGCCAGGTAAGAATATAGAGTACCATCTACGCTCCGGTACAGCTTTCCTCCCTGTCAATATCTAATATCCACAATTTGATCAATAATTTGCTCACAATGGCGATGAATTACATTTCCATTCAATTGAACATAAAACATTAAATTTTCAGCTCGCGTTGATCCTTTTTTGTTGATCCTTTATTTATTTTTTATAATTTTTTTTTTCTTCTTGTAAACTCAACAGGTTATGCTGTACGTTGACGGAATGAATGGTGTCATGAAGCATGAGCCTACAATGCAATGGCTGTATTCGTTAATAGCCTCTAAGTATAGGTTGGTGGTGAAGACCGCACTAAAATTACTGCTGGTATTCGTTGAGTATGTGGAGACCAATTGCTATTTGCTGGTGAATGCCATACATGCGGTGGATAGCGCTCAAGGCACACTACCCTGGTCCAATATTATGAAGTAAGTTATTTCACAAATTGTATCTCATTTCAGTTTTTTTTTTTCATATTTTCTCGGATTGAACCCTTTGCCAAGTTCTTTGCCAAGTGATCTACCAAAGTGAATGAAGAACGAACGTTTGTTCAATTCCATTGCATACCTTTGGGAAAGAGTTCTATTCATTTTAAATAGTGTGGTAATTTAGGCGCCTTCTTATCAAATTATTCGATTTTGTTTCAGGCTACTAAAAGATTATGACAACGCCGATACGGAATTACTCATCTACGCCACATCACTGATTAATAAAACTTTGGCCGGCCTTAACGATCAGGATAGCTTCTATGATGAAAGTGATTTGCTGGAGCAGCAAGGCATGGAGGGTGTTATTCAGCGATACATGTCAAGACCTGGCACCGACTTAGATCTCCTAGATCAGCTGCAAATGTATGAAGCTGTTCTTAAGTAAGGAACCTTAAAAAAATACTATAAAATGAAATGTATAATTGTTGTGTCTTTCTAGATTTGAAGATGGTGAAGCTGACGGTATTAGATTACCGGATAATTCGCTACGAAAGACCTTGCGATATCGACCGAGTACAGATACAGCAGAAAGACGCAAATCACGTCGTCATAGCACCGGAACTAGTCCATCTGTTAACAAAATCATACAATCACCAAAGAGATGTACACCACCAATGCATGGTGTTCTAGATGAAGATAGCTCAAGTTCCAATAACTCGAATGAGTATGCTAATGGTTTCATGAAGGGTGAGTTAGGATGTGGTTTTTCAAATATTTTGTCATTTTAGTTTAAGAACACAAATCGTAATCTAGTTATTTAGCTGATTTTCTTTTATGGCTGATCCTCTCCATATTTATTCTGGCGTCTGATTGGCATCGATGTCCATGTTTCCACCACCATGATTCCTTTCTTCACTGGACAGCTTTTACTTGTGATTTTACATTTCTATTGTAAATATTGTTTCTTCCTTGTTAGGAGTATCAGGCTAGGGTACTTACTATAATGGATTTTGTCCTCTTTTAAGGATGACGAGGTTTCGTTATGGACGTTGTCGTACCCGCTTGCGCTTTTGTGTTTAATTTGTTGAAGTTGATGTAAATAGCAACAGAGTCTAACTATTTTGGAAGCGACTTTCGTTTACGCTAGTACTTCAACTACCCTTTTATTGTCCATATATATCTCATGTGATAGATCCATTACTCTCGCCTGTCTGCCAGTTTCATACAGGGTACTTGGCAAAAGCGTGTGGCTCGTAAAAATTAGTTTGTCGCAGACGATAAGGAATTCTTGCTCCCCTAAGGGACAATTAAATTTAACTTCATTTGCGAGATGCAAATCTACAAGACGTATTCCGTAAAGAGTGCTATATACGAAGGGCGTTCAATATATTCTCTTTATCGATATGAAGGAAAATGCGAATTCAATTTAAATTGTTTTTATTTTTCAATATAATCTCCCCTAACATCAATGCATTTGTTACATCTTGAGATAAACTTTTTTAAACCCTCAAAAAAATAAATTTACTCTTTCTCTGCAAAATACCCATTTATTGCCGACTTGAGTTCTTCATCATCCGAAAATCTTTTTCCACGAAGACATTTTTTCAAATCCGGAAACAGGAAATAATCACTAGGGGCAAGGTCTGGACTATAGGGTGGGTGTTGGATTTCTTCGAAACCACAATCTCGCGCAGCAGCCTTGGAAACTCGCGCCGTGTGAACAGGAGCGTTGTCATGAAGAAGCAACACACCCGCTGCGAGTTTACCCCGTCTTTTCTTTTTAATTTCCTCCCGCAAATTATGCAAAGTGGAAGCGTAGGATGTGGCGTTGATGGTTTCACCTTTTTTTTTTGTACTCAATGAGCAAGATTCACTTTGAGTCCCAAAAAACTGTGGCCATGAGCTTCCCGGCAGACGGAGTGACTTTGAACTTCTTCGGGGGGTCTGTTCCTTTTTTATGCCACTGCATGGACTCTTGTTTGCTTTCAGGGTCATAGTGGTGGACCCATGTTTCGTCCCCAGTAACAATTCGATCCATAACACCGTCCGCGTTCTCACTACACATCTCCAAAAGCTCTCTACAGCATGTGATTCTCACTTTTTTCTGAGGCGCTGTGAGCATTCATGGCACCCACCTTGCACTGACCTTTGAAAGGTTAAGATAGTCATGAAGAATGGTGTGAATGGTACCAATTGAAAGCTTGGTGATCTCTGTCATCATTTTCACCTTTATTCGGGCATCCTCAAGAACAAGTTTTTCGACTTCTTTGATGCTTTCTCCCGTACAAGCAGTAGCCGGGGCGCCGGAGCGGGGGTCGTCTTCAATGCTCTCTCTGCCTCTCTTGAACTCACTTGACCACTTTTGCACAGTTGATAATGAAGGTGCGGAACCCTGGTAAACAGCCACCATCTCTTCATGAATAGTTTTTTGACTTTTTCCTTGCTTAGTGAGAAATTTAATTACAGCGCGATGCTCAATTTTCACCATCATCGTCTCAGTTGCCATTATGATTCTGTTTAACTAGAGATAAAACGCAAATTAATAATCACATTTATATGAAATTTTACATGAATGCACTAAAATAATAGTATTACTTGATAAATAAGTCAATTTATATATACAACCACAGCTTCACCCCGATACCGAGTTGTTGAACGCCCCTCGTATCAGGTTTTCTTAAAAACGGTGTTACTTGTTACAGATGCAGAAAAGTATCTCTGACAGTCAGAGAGTTTTCTGAGGAAGTGGGTGTGAAAAGACTTATCGAACACGCGTTTGCTTAAAACTAAGTGTGCTCAGCTTTTTAGTACAAACCTCACTGACGCATGTTAACAGAACTTGCTCGTTGATGTCTTTGTTTTTAGAAGAAGTACCACCCTTTGTAACTGCATTTAAATAAAATTGATATCTTGTTAGAGTCTACAGATATCCAATTTCTAAACCTGTTCCATTTTTCTTGCCCATGCTAATTTTTGATTTTGAGGTCGCTTTTCTCCAGAAAATGTCTAATTAACATACTGTGATAACCACTTAAATGCGAGCAGCGACATCTAGCAGAAAATGTCGAAGACCAGAAGATTTCGATATTGGAATAACAAAGTCTCGACTGGAGAGTGGAATCGAATTTTCTAGCAAATTGGAAATTGTATGGGACGCTGGATGGCGAGGATTGTTCTCGAAGTATGTCATTCGAGTATAAATACCAGCATCCCAAAGGTATGCAAATCAGTTCCAAAGTTGAATTTGAAGTGTTAATTAGAAGAAGTGATTAAGTGGTTTAAGTAAAAGATAAGAAAAGTATAAGTGGTTGAGAAATTGGATTGTATTGAGAGAAAGAATTAAATATTTTAACTGTACTGAATAAAGGGATTTGTATTGAAAAGAATAAGTTCTATCATTTGTACCCACACAAGCATTTTACATTGGTGTCAGAAGTGGGATAGGACTTATTGTGTGTAACAAAAAAAAAAACCTGTGTTTTCTGACTATTTGAAAAAGCTAGAATGGGTCGAAAACTATTGCAGTTGACCCTCGTCCAACTTAAATCCGAGTTGAACAAGAGAAGCCTCAGCGCCAGTGGAGGAAAAAGTGACCTGGTGCTCCGACTTCAGGAGGCTTTGGACAACGAGGGACATGATCCTGATGCATACTCCTTTGATGTTGACGAGGATGAACAGACAAGTACCGGCAGTGATATGGCTGCGATGATGCAACTCCTCTTGTTAAAAATGGACGAACAGAAGAACAGTCTCGACCAACAAAAGAAAAATCTGGAAGAACAAAAGAATAGCCTCGAACAAAAGCTGGATGAACAAAAGAAAAATCTGGAAGAACAAAAGAATAGTCTCGAACAAAAGCTGGATGAACAAAAGAAAAATCTAGACGAGCAGAAGAGCAGCATTGAACAAAAAATCGACGAACAAAAGAATAGTCTAGAACAAAAACTGGAAGAACAAAATAACGTTCTACACCAAAAGTTCGAAGAAATCGATAACAAATTTGAAAGAATAGAGAAGAATGTTGGCGAAAAATTCGAACAAATGGACAACAAAGTTGAGCAACTGGCAAAAGAGCTCGACACAGTGCGAAAACAGAAACTGCGAGAATGTTCTTTAAGCGGTCCAAGGAGAAAAGAGTTGAAGCCTCCCTCATTCGATGGCCAGACTTCATGGTCTACTTATAAGAAGCAGTTTGAAATGGCTGCCTGTGCAAACGACTGGGACAATGAGGAAAAGTGCTTTGCCCTAACAATGGCCTTGCACGGTCCTGCAGCAGAATTGCTGCAAACAGTAGACATCGAAAAGCATAAAGATTATGTGACTTTAGTACAGGGTATCGAGAAACGGTTTGGGGATAGCCACATGCAGGAGGTCTACAAGGTCCAATTGCAAAGCCGAACGCAGCAACGAGGAGAAACACTGCAACAGCTCCAAGCAGACGTGAGTAGACTGGCACATCTGTCATACCCCACCGCAGGCCAGGAAATTATCGACGAAATGGCAAAAGATGCATTTATCAGGGGAATTGCAGACTCGAAGCTACAGTCAGCAGTAAGGATGGCCGGGAAAAGAACCCTTGCTGAAGCACTTGCCTTCGCTCTGGCGATGGAAGCAGCCAATCAGGCTTCCAGGGGAACACATTTCGTCAGGGAAGTAGCATCTGTCGAATGTTCCTGCACAAGAATTAGTGCCGAGGAACGAGATACTCGACGGGATAGACGAATAATGCGCTGCTGGAATTGCAATAAAATAGGACACCTTCAAAGGCAGTGTAAAGAACCGGTGCGACGAAAAGACTGCCCTCACTGTGGTGACAAGCAAATAGAGGAAGAAACCCGCAGAAACAGCTATCAAGAAGCCGGCCAACCTTCCCGAAGCCATCAGTCGGGAAATGCTTAAGCACCAACTTCGCGGGGCAGAAGTTGGTAGCAGGAGTTGACGGCCCTAGGACCATCATCCAAGTCTCGCTGGCAAAACGACGCAGCGAAAGCCTTCTAGTAGAAGTAGTCAGTGGAAAAGAAAAATGGATGGCAACAATAGACACCGGTGCCACGGCCTCAATCATCAGGAGGAATCTTGTGCAGAAGTCTTGGCTGCATAACACTAGCAGCTGCAGCTTGCGAACAGCTACAGGAGCAACGATTAAGGTATATGGTGAAGTCCGCATAAAAATCCAACTGGCCGGAATAACATTCACTCACGCGTTTCTGGTAGCTGACATATGTGACGAGTGCATCATTGGTACAGACTTCATGAGAGAACATGGACTTGTAGTCGACTTGGGGGCACAAACCCTGAAATACGGAAACTTGGAGATACCAATGATATACGGAAACGCCAATACCACAGTCTCAAATGTCGTCATCTGCAGCAATCAGTGTCTAGAGCCTTCGTCAGAAGCAATTTTGTGGGCAAAAGTGGAAGGTGGTCCTGGTAGCCACCGATTCTATTTGATGGAGCCAGAAAAGAAAAGAGACTTCATGGTGGGAAAGACCTTAGTGGAGCCAAAGAACAACATGGTCCCTGTAAGGATTCTAAATCTAAAGACATTCAGTGTAAAGGTGAAAAAGGGGGAGATAGTGGGAAAATGCGTACCTGTTGAGGCTATATCGACCACAACGGAAAAAAAGTGTGCAAAACCGGTCACAACAGTTCAGAGCATAAAAATCAAGAACCAAATTCTCAGCCTCTGTAATCTGGACGAAGATCAGCGAATCCTGGCAGAAAAACTAATCGGTGAGTACGCTGATATATTTGCTGCACAAGACGGAGAATATGGACGTACGCATATTGTTCAACACCACATTGACACCGGAGACGCTCGACCAATCCGTCAACCTGCAAGGCGTCTTCCATTGGCAATGCAAACAGAAGTTGCCGAAATGATGTCGAAGATGAAAGCTGAGGGAGTGATTGAAGAATCGCAAAGTCCGTGGGCATCTCCAGTGGTCCTCGTGAAGAAGAAAGATGGCAGCACGAGATTTTGTGTAGACTACCGACGTCTCAATGATGTCACTAAAAAGGACAGCTACCCACTTCCGAGAATCGATGACACTTTGGATATGCTTTCTGGAGCGAAATGGTTTTCAACACTTGACTTGAAGAGCGGTTACTGGCAGGTAGAGATAAATCGTACGGACCGTGAGAAAACTGCCTTCACTACGGGAAGCGGTCTTTGGCAGTTTGCAGTGATGCCGTTTGGACTGTGCAACGCTCCGGCCACCTTCGAGCGACTAATGGAACGAACATTGCAAGGACTCACCTGGAAAACCTGCCTAGTATATTTGGACGACGTTATCGTCATAGGTAAGACGTACGAGGAGCACCGCGAAAATCTAAAAGAAGTGTTTGAGAGGCTACGAAGTGCTCATTTAAAGCTCAACCCGGAAAAGTGCGCGTTGTTTCGTCCGGAAGTAAAATATCTGGGTCACATTATATCAGCGGAAGGAGTAAGAACGGATACTGACAAAATCGAAGCCGTGAAAAGTTGGCCTTCTCCAAAAGATAAACACCAACTGAGAAGCTTCTTGGGACTCGCCACGTATTACAGAAGGTTCGTAAAGGATTTTGCTGGCATTGCGAAGAGCCTGCATCAACTTACAGAAAAAGGCCGACAGTTCAGGTGGTCTGGAGAATGCGAAAAAGCATTTCAAGAACTGAAGCGACAGCTGTGCAATGCCCCCATCTTGGGTTACCCGACGCCCGGAAAAATGTTCATCGTGGACGCAGACGCTAGCAATGTTGGAGTCGGAGCTGTGATTTCCCAGGTTCATGATGGTCAAGAGAAAGTGGTCGCATATTACAGTAAAGTACTCTCCAGACCTGAAAGGAACTACTGTGTAACCCGGCGCGAGCTTCTGGCTTTAATTCTGGCTACGAAGCATTTCCATAAGTACCTCTACGGACAAAAGTTCATTCTCCGGACAGACCACGCAGCTCTGAAATGGCTACTCCAATTTAAGAACCCTGAAGGCCAAGTTGCAAGATGGATCGAGCAGTTGCAGGGCTACGACTTTGAAGTGCAACACCGCAAGGGAACACTCCACTCAAATGCTGATGCTCTCTCTCGTCGACCGTGCGGGGTAAAATGCGAACACTGCAACCGTAAAGAAGCGAAAGAACAGGCAACTATCCAAATGATCAGGACTGAGCCAATAGAGGGTTGGAGTATAGACGAAATCCGTTCCTCCCAACAGGCAGACAATGACATCGAACCAATATTGGCCTGGAAAGAACACGAGGAAAGACCAAGCTGGCAGCAGATATCAGATCGGAGCCAAACTCTGAAGGCATACTGGGCACAGTGGGACTCGCTTTTTGTGCAAGATGGATTGCTGAAGAGAAAATGGGAAAGTGCCGATGGGACAACATCTCGTATGCAGCTAATTGTGCCACGGTCCAGAGTCAACCAAGTACTCCATGAAATACATGACGGAATCTCAGGAGGCCATTTGGGAATAAACAAGACGTTGGAAAAGGTAAGGGAACGTTTCTATTGGCTAAGCGCTAAACAAGATGTCGAGAATTGGTGCAAAAAAGTGCATAAGATGTGCGGCTACCAAGGGTCCAAAAGTAAAGCCACATGGACAAATGCAACAATACAATGTCGGAGCACCTTTCGAACGAATAGCCATCGACATCGCTGGGCCGTTTCCCGAAACCTTTAATGGAAACCGATATACTCTTGTAGTCATGGATTACTTCAGTAAGTGGCCGGAAGTGTTTGCCATCCCAAATCAAGAGGCTAAGACCGTAGCCGAACAGATAGTCAACAACTGGGTGAGCAGATTTGGGGTCCCAATGGAGCTGCACTCTGATCAAGGGCGAAACTTTGAATCAAAAGTCTTCCAGGAAATATGCCAATATTTGGGAATAAGAAAGACAAGGACAACGCCACTACACCCGCAATCTGATGGAATGGTCGAGCGATTCAATCGGACCTTGAATGAGCATCTATCTAAGGTTGTCAGCAACTGCCAGCGGGATTGGGATCGACACATACCCCTCTTCTTAATGGCCTACCGAAACGCGGTCCATAGCTCAACAGGGCACACACCATCCGAGATCTTATTTGGTCAAACAATTCGGTTGCCAAGTGAAGCAAAATTCGGATCCCCACCGACGGAGCCCAAAGAGGTGAACGAGTACGTGAATGACTTACGCAGCAGGATTCGTAAATTGCATGAAGACACCAGAGAAAAGATGAAGCTAGCAAGCAGCCGCATGAAAACTAAGTACGATATCAAGGCGAAATCTTCCGGTTTCAACGAAGGAGATCTGGTTTGGCTGTATAATCCTCAGCGTAAGAAAGGCAAATCACCAAAATTGCAACAGGACTGGGAAGGTCCATACAACGTGATAACCCGCATTAATGACGTTGTCTACCGGATCCAGCGTGGGAATCGAGGAAAATTGAAAGTGGTCCATTTGGATAGAATGTGTCATTTCAACGGGATGCTGAATGATGAAGTTGTTCGGGACGAACAACTGTAGGGAGGGAGCAATGTGATAACCACTTAAATGCGAGCAGCGACATCTAGCAGAAAATGTCGAAGACCAGAAGATTTCGATATTGGAATAACAAAGTCTCGACTGGAATCGAATTTTCTAGCAAATTGGAAATTGTATGGGACGCTGGATGGCGAGGATTGTTCTCGAAGTATGTCATTCGAGTATAAATACCAGCATCCCAAAGGTATGCAAATCAGTTCCAAAGTTGAATTTGAAGTGTTAATTAGAAGAAGTGATTAAGTGGTTTAAGTAAAAGATAAGAAAAGTATAAGTGGTTGAGAAATTGGATTGTATTGAGAGAAAGAATTAAATAGTGATTTTTAACTGTACTGAATAAAGGGATTTGTATTGAAAAGAATAAGTTCTATCATTTGTACCCACACAAACATTTTACAATACCAATTTACTATTTTTTTGTTATGAACGTAACAATAATAATAAAAAAATCATCAGCAAGTTTGCAGAAAAACCCATAGATTTTATGATATTTGAGGAAACCTGCATCAGGTTAAAAAAGGAATTTATGATTTTTCACTTCGCTTCTAACAACAGTTGACAATGACAGTGCTTTTCCAAGAATTATTAACTTTCCAATAATTTTTTTAAAATTCCATGTCTATTAAAATTTGACTACCTGTCAGAACCTTCATTTCCTTAACCTGTTCCTCAAAAGTTCACAGAAAGAGTTAGGTGTGAAGGCATATTCGGAAAATTTACCAAACAAAAATGGTATAAAAGATTAGAAAAAAAAATTTATTCAATCAGTTTAATTTTGTACGCTAAAGTTACAGTTGCTTAGAAACGCTATTTGAAATGTCTGCATTTACAAACAAACAAAGAACACGGCGCCATTATTTAAGTTTATGAGCTGTGCAATGGAATTTCAACTAGTACGCGTCAAAGATACCATGAACTTTATCCTAACCGTCGACTTCGTAGTAAAGGAGTATTTGGAAATACGTATCGAATGCTTCGAGAAACGGGATCAGTTTCAAATACACGACCGAATACGGGAGTAAGACGGATTACATCTGATGAAAGAAAACTGATCCATCAATCAGCATCAGACGCTCAGCTTTGCAATTCAATGTTTCCAGACATAAAATTTCGAATGTACTGCATGGAGAAAATCTTTATCCATAACACCATACACTTGTACAAGAACTGTTTCCCAATAATTTGGAAAAGAGACTTGGGTTTTCTAACTGGTTGCTGGAGCGGAGCTTGGATGACAACGAGTTTATTAGCAGAATTCTTCGGACGGACGATTCTCAATTTACAAGAGATGGGATCACAAATTTTCATAATCTTCAACCATGGGCTGCGGACTATCCACATACAAGGAGACATAAATCATTTAAACACAAATACAGCGTCAATATGTGGACAGATGTACTTGGAAACAAGTTAATCGGCCACTTCAAACCACTACCTAGGCTGAATTCTACAAACTATCTGGAGTTTTTGCTAAATGATTTACCAGAACTATTGGAGGACGTTCCACTAATTCAACTAGCTTCATCATATTTCCAACAGGACGGGTCTTCAGCCCACTATGGTTAAAAATTGTCTAGATAAAGGGTAGGAAGAAATGGACCAGACCAGTTCACTGGCCTGCAAGATCTCCTGACCGTACCGTATTGGATTTTTTGTATGGGGAAGAATGAAAGAACTTGTTTATTCAACCGAAATAGCAACTTTAAGTGAATTGGAAGAACGTATTCTCGAAGCTTCATTAAAAGTGAGGCAGCGTGGCCGTGGTGTAGTGGTAGTAGTGGTAGTAGCAAACGCTTCTCACTCGGAGGGTCCAGGTTCGAATCCTGCCCATGGCAAGTCAGTTTTTCATTATGTAATTGGAACACAGACAGAAAAATTCTGCGTGTGAAGACATAACACTGACACGTAGATTTGGCTGTTGTAGAGTTTCAAGCACAGAAAAAAGAAAAATACTGTGATATACCTCGAATCACTCTGAGCGAAGAAAAAACTCTCCGTCCTATTCGGAGAGCAAACATGGAAACCAAACACATCTGAGTTTCAAACCACTACAAAAACAATTTTCCTTTCTCCTCCTTCTATCTTTCCGCCCGCGCCATGGCAACAGTAAAAGGGTATCTAACCCCTTAGGCGCGCGTAAATTATAAAAAAAAACAGGTAGCATCAATAAACATTCGTAGTAAAATCCGAAAATGGGTAACATGCATACACAACCACGGAGGACACTTTGGGCATCTGCTATAACTGTTTTAGTACACACATAAAATAAAAATTATCTAAAACCACACAAAATCATTTTTTATTCATAGCCTTTGGAGCTTAAAGCAAAAAAAAACCTTTTTTATAAATTTTACCTGCTGCAGGTTTTTCCAAGTATAATAAAATCTGTGGGTTTTTCTGCGAACTTATTGATGATTTTCTTTTTTACAATTGTTACGTTTATAAGAAAAAAATAGTAAAACAGTATGTTAATTAGGCATTTTCTGGAGAAATGTGACCTCAAAATCAAAAATTAGCATGGGCAAGAAAAATGGAACAGGCTTAGAAATTGGATACCTGTAGACCCTAACAAGATATCAACTTTATTTCAATGCAGTTACAAAGGGTAGTATTTCTTCTAAAAACAACGTCATCAACGAAGTTTCTGCCATTAATATTAACTGAGCAATTTCCGTTAACGTGCGTCAGGGTATACCAAAGTAAGCCTTTCCTTAAATCCTCGATAAGTGATGTCAGCATTAGAGATAGACCCTTAGGTTAGGTTAGGTAATAGTGGCTGTTGGAAATACCAACCCACTTAGGCTTATTCGCCCTTTGTGATGTCACGTGGATCTATGATTCTCTTACCAGTTTGAGCTTATAATAAAGCTTAGGAGACTGTTAACGTCTATGTTTTCTAGTTCGTTTAGATCTTTGTAGAAGAAAGCTCCTAGATGAAGCTTTCTTCGCTGGACTAGAGCTGGACATGTACAGAGTAGGTGGAGGATTGTCTCCTCCTCTTCCTCGTCCATGCAGCTTCCACAGAAATCATTTGTAAAAGCGCTAAGCCTTCGTGCGTGCTTGCCTATGATACATTGTCCAGTGATGACACCTATGATGGCGCTGAGATGTTTCCTATTTAGAAGAATCAAACTTTTTGAGCGATTCAGATCTAGCTTTGGCCAGATCTTTTTGGTCGCTTTTTGCCCAACAGTCCACCTAAGGTATGTTCTTTTATTGGCATCCAGCTTTAATGTTAGTTTGCACGTAGCGATTGGTATACCTATACTACCCTTTTCCGGTAGATTAGGTAGAGTGGTTCCAATTGTGGCGAGTTCATCGGCTCTGCAGTTCCCTGGAATGTCTCTATGGCCCGGCACACGACAAAGGTGAATGTTGAACTGCTCTGCCATCTCCATGAGAGATGATCGGCATTCAAGGGCGGTTTTAGTATATAATGAGACCGAGTCCAGGGACTTGATGGCGGCCTGACTATTCGAAAATATGCGGATATCCTTTGCAGATATCACGTTTTTTTTCAGCCAGCACAGAGCTCAGATTTAGCTTATCTAAGAAAACACTGCCACCAACTCCGCTATCGGTTTTAGATCCATCTGTGTAGAGATGGATTGACTTGTCCTCCATGAAAGCATCTTCCTCCCAGAATGATCTAGAGGGGAAGCTTACATGGAAGTTTTTATCAAACCAAAGTTCAGGTATGGTGTAATCGATGTTCTCTGTGAGGATTCCCAATGTATTAAGAATGTTGGCGTGGCCAAATGAATTATTTGTCCATTGTTTAGTTGCAGCTACTTGCCTGCTGAAAATATCGAGGGGTGTCAAATGAAACAGAGTGTCTAATGCCACAGAAGTAGTAGACCGCAATGCTCCGCTTATGCATATACATGCTGTTCTTTAGACTCTGCTTAGTTCTATGCAGTTGACTGCATTTTCCAAGGCCGTCCACTAGACAACCCCCCCATAAGTAAATATCAGTCTTATGACCGAGATGTATAGCCAGCGGGTTATCCCCATTTCATTACCATAATTTTTATTTGGCCAGCCTACCATTACATGCCTTACTACATCCGTTAAAATTTTATCACTTGTAACCTTGCTTTCTATCTCGGAAATCTTAATAGGTAAATCAGATAGGTAACCTTATCTAACTCTTCGCCCGTTGATTCGGCTGATGGTAACCGTAAAAGAGCGTATGCGTGTCCGAGTTCTTTGTCTTTCTTGTATTGGATTTCATAAGTATACAGCCCTAAAAAAATAGGCCATCTCTGCAAGCGTGCAGCTGCAACTGTTTATTTTGTACGAATATTTCAACAATAAATTTATGTCCATATAGGTAGCGTTGAAACTTTCGAATAGCATAAACGATTGGTAATGCTTCGCGATGAAGCTATGAATACTTTTTTTCGGCTTCACTTAAAGTTGATGAAACAAAAAGTATTGGTCGTTCTTCGCCTTCAACTATATGAGACAGAACTGCTCCCACACCATATGGGCTAGCACCGCATGAGACTATGATTGGCTTGTTTGCATCATAATGCACTTAGAGTTGATTACTCAACAATAAGTCCTTACTTCTCTGAAATGCCAGTTAACAGTCAGAAGACCTTTGGAATCCCATTCCAAATTTGATCCATATTAGACTGAAAAAATTGCTGGTGCTGAACTTAACCCGAAAGGAAGCCTCATATACCGATATAAACCTTTTTGAGTATTTATAGTGAGATATTCCTGTGAGTTTTGTGAAACTATAACTTGCTGATATGCACCTGACAAATCAAGAACACAAAAGCAAGCGCAGTTACGAGTATTAAGACCCGCAAAAAGTTCGCCTATTTTCGGTAGAGGGTGATGTTCGGTTTGAACAAATTTATTTACTGACACTTTGCAGTCGATGCAAATACGCAGTTCATCGTTCTACTATGCCCAACTAAAACTAAAATTCCTATTTGGACCAACCGACTCAATTCCGATTCTACAGTCTCTCGTAATCCAAAAGGCATCGTATATGGCTTGAAAAAAATAGAATTCGCATTTTCTTAAGAACGATTTCTACTTCATAATTCTTAATAGCACTATCTAAATAATGCGAAAACACCGAATTATATTTATTTTTAAAATAAGATATATTCACGCTGCTGCTCTTAACAAAACGATTGCGCCAACTCGGAATAAATTTGTCTAACCATGACCTACCGAGCAAAGGTGTAAAATGTATGTTAGTTTTAGTAACCACCAGCTCCACAGTGTAATACTTTGTTTTATGCAAATCTTTAATCACAACATCACACACACCTTTAACACAAACACTATCCCACTATAAAAATCGAAGCTTCTAATTGCCGATGCTGAAGCTCCTGCGTAAATGTCCATATCTACTAAGCCATTATTAATATCTATACTCACGTGACATGCATTTTGACTACTAGAAATATGATTCAAATTTCCCAATTGTAATTTGTTTAAATTGACTGCTTGATGGTCTTCCTGCTGGAGATCGACAATTCCTTGCGTAATGTCCCTTGCGGCCACAATTAAAGCACTTGAAACTTGCGGTGCAGTTGATGTAATTTTTGCTTAACTGTTCTACTGGTGAGCGTTTGCTATTGTCTCCTTGCTTTTGATGTTGTTTCTTGTTTTTCTCTCTCTGTGGTGTTCGGCTTCGTTGGAATTTACTGCCTTTTCGATGTTCGTTTCCAACATAATGAATCAAATTTGGGTGAATTAATTGCATGTTGTTTTTGGTTAGCTCCAGAATCTTTGCCACTTGACAAGTGTAGGAAGTGCGCGTATGAAAGTAAAACACCTCAAATCGACTTTGACAAATTTATTACCACTCCTGTCCTGTCTTACATATGTCACATCTTTTATACCCTGACAGCTAGAGGTTTTCGGAACAATTACTCAGTTAGGTCGACGACCTCAGACATATGATATGAATAGGCGGTAATGACAACCGTGTATTATGATAAACGTTAAGCGTACAGTGTTGAGCATTAGAATTAGTACTCAATGACTACAACTCGGCCTTCCTGACTGAGTGATCGCCCCAATAACTCGCACAGAAATTATTAAATATTATTAAATTTGCAGCAAATACATTATATAATATTTTAAATGATAATGCAACTACTTTATGTAGATAATTTTAGCATAAGTTCATATGCCATACCTTTTTGATTTACACCAAATAAAATGATACTAGGGTTGAACCCTGTGGATCGATTTATGCTAATCGCTGGTGGTATCATCATCGCAATCCTTCGCTAGCATAGGAATTATAACGCGATTTAGTCTTTCAACTTTCCCATTTGATTGCGGTGAGTGTGTGGCAATCTTCACATGCTGGACAT